>CM041785.1:24306934-25804603 GCA_023375725.1 Nephotettix cincticeps
GTATAATTATCATCACCTTTTAGCGAAATTCCCATAGGGAAGTAGCTATTACCGTAGGTCTCATGGTGAGACTTAAGCCCGGGACCATGTTATTTTTTCTTCTTTAGGTGCCTAGAGTCCAAAAACAATAGTCGTTAAAATTTATATATATATATATATATATATATATATATATATGTGTGTGTGTGTGTGTGTGTGTGTGTGTGTGTGTGTGTCTGTTAACACGATAACTCTCGTAAAAATGGTCCGATCGAGACCAAATTTGGTAGAGACGTGTATTCCTACAAATACTCGGACGAGTTCGTAAACCAGACATATCGGTCAATGGGAACGGGTAGTTTGGGGGGGTTTTGTACCCCAAAATGGGTTTTTTTGCGTTTTTCACATGTAATTTTTAAAAATTTCTAATTTTATATTTCACCATTAGAATCAGCTTAAAAAACTACACAATTAAGTTCCTTAAAGTTTTTCTCTATCTCCAACGGTTACCGAGATATTAAAAAATCTAAACACAGTACGTTGTATTGTGGGGCTCCAATGTTAATCTTATGGAGGATAGGGAAAAATTAATATTTCCCATATTAATCAATATTTTTTTATGAAACGTGATATTTAGCTTCATGTGGTTGAGATCTATCCTTTTATGCTTAAAAATCATAGTTTATGTGTTTATCATGGCAGCAAACCTGCATACTCTTTTCCCATATTAATCATATAGGGAATAGGCAAACTCCTTTATTTATGGACAGATGTTGATGAAACTTGGTATAATTGGTTAAAATAAAAATTATTTATGGTATAAATGACTACTTTCAGTGTTCCTCACAGCTGCTAAACTGCACACTCTTTCCCATGTTAATCTTATGGAGAATAGGCAAATAATTCTCATGTTTATGAACAGATTTTTATAAAACTTGTCATATTTTATTATTATTATTGATTTGGAAATTCGCTGAGTACGCAGATCTGCTGCGCCAGGGGTATTTTAATTTATGGTCTCTCCAGGTATTTTAAGCCAAAAAATTGTAAGAAATGAGTTTATTCATGTGGATTTGAAACAAAATTTTTTATTTGTTTATTTTTATTTAACATTTAATTTTTAATTATAAAACGGAATCCCTAAAATCTGTATCGAGAAAAATTATATTTATACGGTAATGAGATACCACTGAATACTATTGTAGGCTTGCTTCTTTGGATTGTTTAATGATTCAAATAAAAACAGCTCCTCCTTATACCTTAAACTAACATATGTTGGAATATGTGGGGAAAATTATTTCCCCATAAGATTAACATGGGAACTTATAAATTGTGTAGGGTAGAAAAATTGTCACAAAACTATTAGACGTTCCTATTTTATGCCTAAAGAACCAGTATATCAAAGTTCAGCCTCTTAAGTAATTGGGAAGTGAGAGAATTAGTGATGAGTGAATCAGTCAGTCAATGAGGGCTTTGACATTTATTTATTCAGAAGATAATAAGCCATCATTAGGATATTCCTACGGCAAAATTTTGATAACTCTCTTAAACGATAAATATTTTAGGACACTTGTAAGATAAAAATTAACATGTTCGGTATAAGTTCCATGGAGTTTTGTACAAACTACTTCATTTAAAATTTTGTTATCTATCAATATTTTTAGAAAATCTTTAGTCTATCATTTTGGTTTGAATGAAAATTTAATATTATTAGATTTTGTTTCGTAAGTTTTTAAATTGATAGTTTGAATTCATGAATTCAAATCAAGCTATACTGTATAATTGATAGTACCAGTAGTGTCTGAGGAACAGAAGGTATTTGTGCAAATTTGTGCTCGCTTCTCGTTCTGCCAACTGCCGTACCGGACCCTCCATGTCGCCGACGCTGCCGTCGCCTCTGACGCCGAGTCTGACTGGTCGTTACGGAGAACAATGCCACATCACACGCTACGACCTACACCGCAACGCCGGGCCGCGCATGTACACCCTGATTTGTGGGGGCCCGGGGGTGCAATAATTTCAAAATATCGCTAGATGCTATCTGGGGCCGGCCTAGGGGCCCTTCCTCCCACGCGCCCCCGGGCCCCGGACACGTGAGAACGCCAAATTGCTCGCCTCTTCCCCCCCTCTAGACCACAGGGTGTCCGTGACACAGGGCCATATGCGTACAGGGTCAGACATATGGCGTGTGCCTTATTGGATGATGTGTATTGTCATCTTGTCTGGCTTGGTGAGATGAATCATAGCGGGACGCTGGACATTTGTATGATGAATTAGTTGGCTGTAGCGATAACACAAAATAGCTATGATCATTTTTTGTTATTTCAATGTCGTCATTTTAGATTACCTTTTAGCGAATTTCCCGTAGTGAAGAAGCTACGGAAGTTTTTTTTTTGTTGTAGGTCTCATGGCAAGACTGAAACCCGGGACCAAGTTATTTTTTTGTTTTGAGGTGCCCATAGGCCAGAAACAATAGTCGTTAAAATTATATACATACATATATGTGATGTATGTGTATATATGAATATATATGTATATGTATACGTCTCTTTTAACGCGATAACCCTCGTAAAAATGGTCCGATCGAGACTAAATTTGGGGGAGACGTGTATTCCTACATTTACTTGGACGAGTTCGTAATACAGACATATCGGTCAATCGGAATAGATAGTTTAGGGGGTTTTGTACTTAAAAATTTTGGTTTTGCGTTTTTCATGACTAATTTTTAAAAATTTAAATTTTTCTTTTACTTTTAGAATCAGCTTAAAAACTACACGATTTAGTTCTTTAAAGTTTTGCACTATCTCCAACGGTTGCCGAGATATTAAAAAATCTAAAAACAGTACGTTTTATTTTGGAACTCCAGTGTTAATCTTATTGAGAATAAGAAAAATCAATATTTCACTTATCAATCAATATTTTTTAATTAAACTTGGTGTTTTGATTCAATAGGTTGAGATTCACCCATTTATGCTTAAAAATCATAGTTTATGTGTTTATCATGGCAGCTAACCTGCATACTCTTTTCCCATGTTAATCATATAGAGAATAGGCAAACTCCTTCATTTATGGACAGATGTTTATGAATCATGGTGTAAATGGTCAAAATAAAAATTGTTTATACTAGAAATACCTATTTTCAGTGTTCCTCACAGCAGCAAACCTGCATACTTCTCATATTTATCTTATAGGGAATACGCAAATTCTCTTATTTTAATAAAGATATTGATCAAACCTGTTAATTATCATTATTGGTTAGGAAATTCGCTGAATGTGCAGGTCTGTTGCGACGGGGATATTTTATAGATGATAGTAATTTGTTTACATACTGAATCTGAATACATAATGAACGATGAACTAGTATTATATATCTTTGCAATTGTGTAGTTAAAATTAGGACAATTAACTTACATCATTTTCAAAATCTCTGAGATTGTGTGAAAATAAGGAACTGTTGTATGGAAGAAAACTTTTAAATATATGTTAAAAATGAATAGTCTGTAGTTTTTATTGATGTCAGCTGGTTAAAAAACATAATAACTCTCTTAAATGGATTCTTTCCGTACGATTAAGTTTTGAGTCATGGAAAAGGATGGTTAGTAGGACGCATATAACATTTTTTATCTGTCCAGTTTTTAAATTTAAATTTTTGGTTTTAGTATTTTGCCTTGTATGCTAATGTAAATTTTGGTTTTCTGTTCACTTATTTTAATCCTACATATTTATTTTTTTCAATCCAATTCTTCATTTTCACGACTATTATGACAATTCCGTCAACAAAACCGGGATATTTTATACTAACCCTAATCTTGATTTTTATACTTGAACTTTTGATCTTTTGCAGCACTTCTTCTTTGCTTATGGTATTTGGTTTTGATTTTTTTAGTCCGTGCCACTCATGAGTAAACCATAATAAACTCACTCGCCATAATAAATACAATTATCTATAAAGTATTTTTTTTCATTTAATAATAGAACAATCAATAATCTAACCAATCAACTTTAAAAGTTTACGAATCGTGTAAAGGAGATCTAACTATCTTTTTGTATAAGAAAAGATTTTTAGGTGACGATTATTATCCGACGATTCAGTAAATTGAGCAATTTTTTAACCGATATCATACGAATATTTAGTATTAAGTAACATTACATATTATTACTTATTGAATACAAAACATTGGGGTTTTTTGCTAGCCTAGTGGTTAGCATCATTGAGTTCAATGCAAGAGGTCACGGGTTCCCGGGATGCCCATTTGGGTTTCTGCTTTCCCAAAAAGTCTTTGTGTCTAACCAGTCTGTGAATGTTAAAATACCTCTGGCGTTGAACTAGCAAACAAAACAGATGGCGACGATGACGATGTTTAAGATGACAAGCTGCTTCGCCTTCTAACCGTATTGGACCTTCTGCGTCTTTCGAGAATAAATCATTCTGTCAGGTGAACAGGTGAGGGCGAATAAATATATCCACACTTCAATTAAGGATTACGGGTTATACAGTCGTCAAACTCAGATACAGGAGGAGGAGCCTACCTGAGATAGAAGAAGAATGAATGACTGGGACCGTGGCGTGTCCTGTAATCCAGCAACTTGGAAGTCAAGAATTGTGGATAGTTGTAAGCGAAGGTCGGTGGCTGTCGTTCTCTTGTGTGGATTAACGTCCGCACTATTGAATACTACATTAATCCGCAAAGTCCATACTCATAATTAGACCAGTTCGTAATTAGGAGGCAGTGGTTCGGATTCCACGTTAAACTGTAGGTTCCTTAGATATGCCCTTGACTGTTGAGCTATTCTTAATTAATAGTTCTACTTAAGAAATATTTCAGCTTTAGTCAGTGACAAGACTACAAGATCGCGTCACAATCATCTTACACTATAATGCCAGCATTTGTTTCACAGCTCTAAAATTCCCATTGGGGGAAATATTCCCTGCATCCGTAGACACTGAGATCTGAGGCGTCTGCTTCGAGACCGTGAGAACCTTGGTCTCCGGATACCCTGCAGCGACAGTCGACAGTCCTCCTTCGACACAGCCTACAAGAGGATCACGCCCGTCAGAACTTGACCCTTGGCAGGATGTGAGATCCATTATACGCCAAAAACATGAATTTCACTTAGGAATGTAATTTTTTAAATGTTTATCGTAGTTTTTTAATTTTAACATATGAAAATGAAGTTGGAAATATTTCTGCAGCAATAGTAAAATTATATTACTCGTATTTATAATGTAGATTTTATTTTAAAATGTTGATATGAGTAAATTACACCTTTTTACCTAATATTAATATTAGTAAATAGTAAACAAACCTAATTTATAACTAAAGTGTAACGGAAGTGACGTTATTGATCACGTGACCGGATATATTTTGTTTATGGTAGTCACAAGCTCAATTTTTAAATGAAACATTACGGCAAACACCATTTAACATTAAATTAAATATTATGTGCATTAAAACTTTACATATTATTTTATTCCTTTCTCTCAGGTAAATAAATAACTATGTAATACTATCATCTTTAGTGCTGTACATACAACTACTAGGCCACAAGAAGCAGCCCCACCTAGACATATCCATGATCTAAGCCATTTCCTATAGGGAAGTCGTTCCGTTTGTACTGTTATGGTCAATTAAATGTATAAATTTTCCTGTACTTCAATACAGAAAACCAGCGTTCCAATAAATTAATCCTTTTATAAGTATAAATCAGCTGCATAGCATAAATTTCTAACTCGATACATTAATCTATTTTACTTATTTCAAGTGAGATTAACTTCAAAGAGTTAAAAAATGTTAAATAAAAAACCACTATCAATGCTGTGTAAAAATAACTTTTTAGTATAAATATACGACTAAAGTCTAAATAGTATTTCGATTGCTCTGAAGGTGAACTCTACCTATACCTTTTAACGAGAGAGTTCATTATAAACAATTCAATACAGAGTCAGAATGTAATTGTAATGAGTCACCATTACCATAATTCATGCAGTACATTACAGTATGAAAGTGTAATACTCGTACTCTCGCACGCAGAGCTGAGCACATTGCACCTGTCACCACCCTGTATACGGCGTATAAAAGTTAATTATTACTGATTATGTACTATTTCTGGAAAAGTTTTATGAATTTATTTATATTCTTAATTAATGTTATTTATTTTATAACAAACTAGCTGACCCGGCGAACTTCGTAACGCCTCACAGTAAACACATGTTAACTTTAAGATTGGCCATGTTCTAAAATCCAATAGCATTACGGCTTCATTGTGAAAGGTTATTCTGGGTCGCGGCATAGTGAATAACAATACTGAAACGACAAAACATATTAATATCATTCCCACAAAACAAATAAATCTGAGTGGATTAATTCACAATTTTCAAATCCAATCCAAACCCAAACGAAACCTAACTGTAATACGGCTTTTATAGGAAAGATATACAACAGCTGATTATTATAATAAACGTAATAATATAAACATTGTAATTATCATATAAACACATGACTTTAATTAATCAGACAGAAAATAAAAATATAAATACATAATCCCCTAAAACCGTTAACTATTAACGTGGTGATTAAAGCTGTTCATTTTTTACAGTACACATTTACTTCATAGTTTAACATTAATGAATGATTCAGATGGCATTGGATAGTAAAGCATACGGTATTGCTAATGGAAAGTAAACCAATCAGCTGTAGCTAAGAAATCAAATGTTTTCATTGTAGACAATTTGTAAACAAACTTACTCTCCATAAGGTTAACATTAGAAATTTAAAACGCCATAAAATGGAAACTTATGGGGTTTTCGAAAAATATTTTTTCACTAAAACCTTCCCGGACACATATAGAGCAACTTCCTAAAATTTCATGGCGATCGGATGAGTAGTTTGGCAACGCATAAAGGACATACAGACAGACAGACAGACATACATTCAATTTTATATATTTTTCACTAAAACCTTCCCGGACACATATAGAGCAACTTCCTAAAATTTCATGGCGATCGGATGAGTAGTTTGGCAACGCATAAAGGACATACAGACAGACAGACAGACATACATTCAATTTTATATATAGAGATGATCAGTAATTCATAATTTAATGAAAGTTACATTATAACAAATATCAAATTATAACAACTTTTTTTAAATACAGTACTTGAGTACGGACAAAAATGTATAGTTTGGAACTAAGATTAATGATTCATTAGATGCCATGAACTTAGATAAACTGTAAAAACGAGCTATAGAATTCTAAGTAAAATGACAATCGCATGACCCTTGGTTCAGTAGTAAAGAGAACTCCTGGAGAGACTCCTATTATAGTTTTATGCGACTTTTAAATATATAGTTTACTAGCTTCGCTAGCTGGCAGGCCCCCGTGGTTGTTATCGGCAGTCCTTAGTAATTAGAATACAGTTAATTGCGGTGTAGGGAATGTGCGGGTGAAATTCTAAAGAAATAAACTAAAGTAACGTAACACGGTAGCAAAATGTGCAAGAAGTGACAGTTTAAAAAGTCAACTGTTTGGTCACTCGCATATCCTTTAAAAATCAAAATGTAAACAAAATTAAAAACATAAACAAATACAAGTGCTTCAATCTGTGGAGTATATCTTCAACTAACAGATATAGTAAAGCAATCGCAATCAGCTGTTGAAAAGAAAATAGTTATAATGTAAACAAAGTTCTGGTACCACAGTATGGGATCCTTTTTGGGCTTCTAGGGTGAAACCCAATTGAGCTACGGCAAAATTGATGATCCATAAACCTCCTCCATGAACTTTTATCTATGTGTACTATTTTTCATGGCTAATCGTCCAACGGTGTCCGAGCGCATAAACTTCAATCATAAAAAATATATAAACAAACATACTCTTTTATAGATATAGATTTTAAATTGAATTTAAGCATTTGGTAACAAAATGTTAATTATTTTAGGGTAATGGTCAACAGATATTAATCTTTACAGATTTGAAGCTTTATCAACGGAAATTTAGAGACAATTTTACTGTATTTGTTTAGCTGAATCTAGATTTTATAAAAAACTTTACAACGAAAACAAATTACTCAGTAAATATTAAAGTTTAGTCCTATGTGAGTTACGAAAATTGGTTTAATTGTCACCTCATTTGATAAATAGAAGCAGCGGTTTACCAAGAAATTTAACAGTCTAGGTTCTTGTGGAAAGTCGAATTTCAATCCGTGTTTTAAGCTCTGAAAACCATCACCATGTCATTTAACTGAAATTTTCTATTATCTATTAAAGTTTGGATTTAAATTTAAATAATTTTGTCATTAAAATACTACTTTTTCTTCTGTCTTATCACCACTTGTGGTTATAATTAATTACAATGAATGTTATTTCTTATATTGATTTATTCACTGAAATGGTGATCACAATAATTGATGACTGTTATTTCCATTTCCCATGCTTACCAGACCAGGCGACTCCTACGTACGGGGGATATGTCACCCCCCACCCTAGCGTTCCAGGGCATGACGTTCCACCCCTACTAGGACAGGGACTCTGGCGTCGACCTGTAATCCAATACTTGGAGGTCACGAATTGTGGATAGTTGTGTTGACTATCGGTGGGTGTAGTGTTCTTGTGTAGATTAACGTCCGCACTATTGAATACTACGTTAATCCGCAAAAATTATCCTCATACTTAAACCAGTTCGTAATTCAGCGGCAGGCTTCGGATTCCACGTTAAACTGTAGGTCCCTAGATATGCCATTGACTGTTGGGCTATTAGTTAACAGTTCTGTGTAAGGGACATGTCAGCCTTAGTCAAAAACAAGACTACAAGATCGTGCCACACCCCCTACAATTGTTTCTCATTCATGCTTGGCTTAAAACACCACTCTAGTGGTACGGTCGCCATTTCAATTATATGTATATATATATAAAACATTTTCATTTTTTTATATATTTAACATTTTCTATTGACATGTATTATTAGTCAATAATCTAATCTAGGGTACGACACTGCACCCCTGCGTACCAGAGTATGAGACACTCCACCCCAATGTACTAGGATATGACAATCCACCCCAATATACCAGGGTATAAGCCCCTTACCACTATATAACAGGGTATAATATTCCACTTCTACCCCTTCATAATACATCCCTTGACCTTTACCCTCTCTGTCACCCCTCCGTACCAGGGTATGACAGCCCCTCTCGTCCCTCCGACCGTGCGTGACGCTCACTTATTTAGCGGACGCTTGTTTATTTGGCGCGAGAGGATTTAGCATCTCCCAGCTGAGCGCCGCGGGCGGCGGGCAAACAAAACAAGTGCTGCGCGAGGCATATCTTTATCACAAGATTATAATAAATATATAAGGTGGACGCGGGGCCCGGGGCCCGGGGGCCGCACGAGGTTGGTAATGAGGGCCCGCGGCGCCTCGTGGGAGGGCCCTGCCGCCCCGGGCCCCGCGGTGAGGTATTCATTTCCTTGCCTTGTTATTAGCTTCAACACTCGCATCTACGCCGCGGGATATGATGTCCAATGTCCTTGGAGCTACGGAGGCTGTTGATGTCGGTGGGAGATGTCTGTGTGGCGCTCCTCACAGTTCATTGAGGATGTCACCTGGTTATCCCGTGAGATGAAGGAGATTTGAAATGGTTTGGATGATGATAGAACCACATTACAACCATTTTGGGCATATGGTATTCTATACTATGTAAGAATCCGTTTTTTGGGATAGTGAAATTTAAAAAAATTCTTCTTAACAAAGTTGTGAATGAATACAGTAATATCCTCAAAATGTTTTACTTAAATGATTTCGATTTTAATATATCGTATTTTCATAGTTATAGTTGTTGAGATGTCAAGAACAGCAAGAGTATGTAGTATCTACACATGAAACTAGGTTGTTTTGGTCTAAAAATACATTTTCTGTCCTACAAGACCTATAATTTATTTTATTTAGAAAATCTATCTTTACAAACATAAATCTTCTTGGGATTACGAATTATTTTGATACTGAATAAGTTTAATAGATGAATTTACCATTACAAATTTATTTGATAAACATAATTAAAATATTATTTAACTTTTGTGACAATATTGATTGTTTATCGCAAAAAAATCATAGTTCAAACTTTTATATTGAGATCAGATACATCGGCACACATTGGAAAATACTTTCTAATGACTTGGTGCTATTTGAAAAAAAAATCTGATGAAGCATAATTATCTGATAACATAAAGACGTTAAAGTGATTTTGGAGTTTAAAATTGTCTATACAGAAAATGGAAAAAGAAGATACGAACACAGAAGGTTCTAAATAGGATTTTACACATGTAGTACTTAGTTTTATTTTTGGAAAGAATTACGAAAATTGTTTTTATAACTTTTCTCTGTGAGCTTTTATTGAAATATTAGTTATGTATAGTTTGAATAAACTATGTTGGTAGCTTGAGTACCTGATCTAGAAGCCTAAAAACTGTAAAATCTTTAAAGACAAAACGTTATATACATATTTTTTCTGGTTGAAAACAACATATACTACTCAAATTTGGATACGGGACCAATACACTTAAAGAAATATAAAAATAGCTGAGAGAATACAAAAATACGGCTGATGAATTTACACGCTATAATTGTTTATCCTTAGTATAGGCGTAATCTGAAATGAGAAATTTTGTGAGAGAATGAATCTTGTGGCCCTAAACATTGGCTTCAACTATGTAGAACTCACTTATTACACACTAACAAGTTAAATTCAAAATATTTAAATATCCTTGAATACTGATCTTATCAGTGCATTCAAAGGATTTGACATTATTAAGAGGAAGCTGAATGTGGTATACAGTTTTTTGTGGTACTTAAAAGTTTAAACCCACTATGGGTTTTTTAACTGTTAGTTTTAATTAAAACAGATAAATGAATGAAAATACTTTTTTACTATACGGCGAATGTACGATACGGCGAAAGGATATGTTCCTTTCTTACAATTAACCTCATTAATATAAGTAGCCTACGATAACAGTACCTTCAAAATAATTATTACCTTATTATTACATTTCTGTGATGGTGACCATTTCTGTGAAATACCTACCCAGGTAGGTATTTTAAGCCAAGTAAGAATGAGAAATGAATGTAAGATGACTGTGGTGCGATCTTGTAGTCTTGTTACTGACTAATGCTGGCATGTTCCCAACAGATAATGACATCTAAGGGGCCTGCAGTTTAACATGGGATGAACCTAAACAAAATATGATAAAACTTTAAGAATAAATCAAAATTAGAATATCAACAAAAAAACTAAAATAATCACAACATAGTAGCGTTGGTTATTAATTACTATTATTATTTTATAGACTTTTTCATCAAGTCTGTGTTTTTAACACACAACGTTTCTGGGTATGGAGAAATTCCATGTTTTCTAGTGACTACATATAAATTTAAAGCTTTCGTACAACATTCGCAGTATTGTCCCAACAGTATTGCTCCCGGAACTCCCGCTCCGTACGAACACTCCGCCGTTCCCTAGCAGTTAGCTCGGAGGCGGAGTGTTGTGGTTAAATTACTTACTGTGTCTGGTTTTTCGTGTACTGTACATGATAGATAGGTAGATTTTGTTTTTATTTTTTTACAATATAGTAATAAAATATGTATAACAAAAGTTGTAAATTTTAATTTTAATTGTTAGGCATTCCCTTGAAAACGGGAGGAGTTATTCCACCTCGATAAACATTGAGTAGTTAATAAGACAGACGCGGGATTAAACACGGATTATAAAACAGGAAATGTAACACGGGATTGATTATAGGATGATGGATGGTAAGTAGAACACGAACCCCTCTACTGAACAATCTCTACTGCAACACATCGCGACTCCCCAGCTAGGCTCGGCCTGCCAAATACAGTCCGGCAAAATCGACCACTCACTGTCTGATTGAGGCCTCAAATCGATCATCTTAATTCATCAAGCTCCTATTGAACCGGATATTAAAAGATTTACAAAGAGAATAGGCCAGTATAAACAACCGTCGTCTCATTAATCATTGTTAAGACTTTGAAAGACAGCGAGTTCATTTGTTATTTTTGATCGTTTGTTGGTATACCGGTTGACGTGTGATCCGTGTAGCTGAGGCTGATGTGGCAGTTTCTCAACTTGGAAAAGTTCAAAATTAATCTACGTGGTCAAATTAAACTAGCGGGATCAAGTGTCACGCTGTAATTAAAGTCAAGGTCTCTTATAAAAAGGATAAAATTTGTAAACGTATCTCTAATACACAAATAAAATAGCTGCAATAATTGAGATGAGAGCCCAACAAAAACATAACCTCAAAATTCCTCGCCTGTGAGCTGCCAAAAACAGACTAACTACATATTACAGTGCAACCAAATGCCGCCTATATTCACATTAGTTTTTTATTTGATAGAATCAGAATCAGAATCACTAGTTACTCAAGGTAATAGTTGTGTATTTACACACATAATACATAATTTTTAAACAATTACATCATGTAATCCAGTTCCTTAGAGGTCACGAATTGTGCATAGTTATGAGCGATGGATATTCTCTGATGTGGATTAACACCCACACTATCGAATTCTGCGTTTATCCGCAAAGGTCATCATCATAATTAGAACAGTTCGTATTTCAAACGCAAAAGTGGTTCGGATCCCATATTAAACTGTAGGTCCCTTAGATGGATGGCATTGGCTATTGGGTTATTAATTAACATTCCTGTCTAAGAAACATGTCGTTTTAGACAGTAACAAAACTACAAGAACATGCACAATCATTTTACACTCGTTTCTCATTCATACTCGTCTTAAAATATGTACCTGGATAGGTCACTCCTATGCTTAGATGCACCTGGATAGGTGGTGATTTCGTTGCTTTTTACACTTTGTGACTATGATGTGAAGTGCAACTTTTTCTCCCCAAGAAATAAACCCATGAAAATAACATAGACAACCTGGCAACACAGTAATTACATTAACGGAACAGGAAAACAACTCTTGGCCGTTAGCTCTTCAACAATTAGATGAGATTTCAGGTTAAAGTAGATGGTTTCGTGTTAGTGAAATATGTATTTATAAATCGTGTATGCATTTATTATATTGATGAAGATATATTCTGTATACTCTGAAAGATAAATTCGTTGTCACCTTTTGTAAAAGCTACAATAATTTGCGTCGGGGAAACGGGGATATATAAAATTATTATGTATCACTTCCAAATGTGTGTCATTTGAAAAAAAGCAAATAAGCATTTCTCATTGTAATTCCTCTGTTATTTCTTATTTAGGGAGTGTTAATATTGGGGTTATAAATAATTATAAAAAATTGTCTTCTGCATATAAAGTATTTATAAAGATTGTTTTGTGCTTATACAATATTTTAGGTATTCCACTTTTAATGGAATGATGATACGGAACATACTAGGTTCCACAATAATCACATACAAAATACGAAACACCCAACCTGTGTCTGTGTTATTTTTTTTAATAGTAATGTAGTTATTCTAAAAATACTTTATTTCTTAACACTCACAAGAATTTATCTAATTAAAATGTAAATGCCAATAGTTTTAATGCGAGTGCTGATCTCATATATTCCAACATCAAATCGAATGCAGCGTCGCCGCGATGTTCGATGCGATATATCGCACATCACCAATGGAGCTCAGGGGTCATTACCACGTGGTCTATGGTTCCCAGAAGCCGTTCTCCTCGGAAGCTCGACAATTAACACAAATAAGGCTGACGAGAGTCCGTTATTCGTGGCGAAGGCCCGCATTGTAGCCTGTTGCAAGGCTATGTTTAAAAGGCGTCTCTGAACTCCGAGGGATTGTTGATCTCGTGTGAGAAACTACTAAACTTCTTAACCTGCTTCGTCCTGATGAATACGTAAAAAGGGTTTACCCATCTGTCATTATAATTGTGTAGCTCCTGAACAATGACGTAGCTTTTCTATTATTAAAAGGTCATTTATAAACTTTGGAAAAATTGCGTTTTTCCATACGAGTCTGTAGTAACTCCGCCATTTTGCATAATAGTCCTATAAGAACAATGTTAATTTTGTGACAGTAATACTTATCACTTTGTTGTAAACAGATAGTTGATGTGTCAAATTAAAAGGCAACCATCAACCATATCTTTTTGTCTATTGTGTAACTAGCAACGCTGTCACGAAATTAACATTGTTTTATAATTATTGTTTCTAAAGGGTAAAAGAAATCTTTAGAATACAAAAGGAAAAGAGGCTGAGAGATTAATTCCTGAGATGAGAGCCCAGCTGAAACATAACCTCAAATTCTCCTCGCTGTGAGGTGTCAGCAATGGCCAACTTGATATCACAGCAATATGCCTCATGTACTGACATTATTTGCATTATTTATTCCATACACTAATGTCTCAAAGTATTATTATTGTCTTTCTAAAATGGTGACCTGCCCAGGTAAGAATATTATGTAAAGTGTGAATGAGAAATGAACTTAGATTACCGTAGGTTGTTGAAATAGCGACCACAAGGTAGGTATTTTAGGCCAAGTACGTATGAGGATTGAGTAAGATGGTTGTGGCACGATTTTGTTGTCTTTTTACTGACTAAGGTTGATATGTTCCTTAGACAGGTCTGTTTATTCTGCCTAACAACCAATGAAACCTAAGGGACCTACAGTTTAACGTGGGAACTGAACCACAATTTCGCCTCTTAATTATGAACTGGTTTAATTATGAGTATGGTTTTTGTACATAAACCATATTATTCAATAGTGCGATCGTTAATTCACACAAGATGGGTTATTAGGGCGTCTGATAGCCCAGCGTCTTGGACTTCGATGCAAGAGGTCACAAGTCACGCGATGTCCATTTGGATTTGAACCGCTTTCCTAAAAAGCGTTTGTGTACAACCTCTCTCTGACTCAATTACAAATTGCCTCTGGTGTAGAAAGAACGAAAAAAAACAGAACATCACCTCCACCGACTATCGCTCATAAATCTCCAAAATTCGCGACCCCAAAATAGCTGGATTGCAGGACACGCCACCGTCTTGATAATAAGATGTATTACATCGAAGCTACACGGAAGCTCTCATGTGTAAATGTATAGTTGTGTACACATACATTATCATTATTATAAAATATCAAATACTAATCAATCATACGAGTTGTCATAGTTAATAATAATGAAATTACGTATTACGTAATGCCTACTAATGTGTGATTCCATAATTATCATGTACGTATTATATTTCACACCATAAATCACACAATAACAGGTATAGTTCAGGTAATTAATTACCATTTCTTTATCTAGTTATCTCGCCATTAGCCACCACATATTCATGAAGTCTTGTTACAATGAGTATGTAAATATATAAGCACAACTGTATAATCATGAACCGGTACAACATTTACATCTACTTTCGATAAACTTGTGTAATTCACCTTTCCATGTGTAATTATGACTGGTGTAAATTTGTATGGCTATAATTTATTGACATGAAAAAATATATGCAGACGATAAAGTAATATTCTAATACTGTATACATTTGGACTCAAATATTCATAAATTTGTTTTAAAATCGCAATTACGAGTACTTTGTTTGCTGTAATCTATAGTACATCATTCAAATCTTAAATATCGGCACATTTGTATTTTCATTTCATTTCTTCCTTTTTTTCAATTAAATATAATTTTTTTAAACGTCTAGAAACGTGTATAGTTGTATTTAACTATAAGTAAGTGTTGACATAACTGACCCTCCGCCGGAAATAAACATGTCCAAACAAACATTTTTACATTTTTAAAAAGTTTTTTTTTAATTTATTAGTGTTACATGCTATAATGTTTTTGGTGGGATGTTAACGTGAATGGTTTTTATTTAAATAATGTGTTGAAAATGATATCTTTTTAGCAATTTATGACTTTTCAAATGAAAAAGATGTACATTAATTTTGTTTTTCAAACTTGAGAATGAGTTTTCACAACTCGAAATCGTGGTGGTTTCAACCCCACCCTTCGGACCGCTTGGTTGATTAAGGTAGTTTAAACCTTTTATAAATTCAATATTTTAAAATGATCTTTAAAAAATAAGCATTGACTTCCCAATCTAATTCATAAAATGAATTTGAAAAAATAATACCTAACAACAAACAAACTTAGAGGTAGACCCTATTAATATCGCGCCACAATCATCCTACACTCGTTTGTCAATCATACTTGGCTTAAAATACCTTCATTGTAGTACGGTCGCCATTTCAACAATCTAATTTAATCGTACAAAATTAGAAGATAGCTAAGATATTATGATATTTTTTAAGTATGGTTTGAAAAACGAAAATAGTTTATTTTATTTTGAAGTTAGTTTTTCAGCCAATACAATATGTTTACATAGACGTTTGTTAAGGCGTCAAATATTCTGGGTGGGCCTTATCGGTTCTTATGTATTAAGGATAATATTATAGAATACAAAGTTCATCCACAAATACGATCCTCATACTTTGATCAGTTCGTAATTCAGAGGCATAACTGTGGTTCGGTTTCCACGTTGAACTGTTGGTCCCGTAGATGACACTGGTTGTTAGGTTGATTGGCTGTCTAAGAAACATGCCAGTATTAGTCAGTAAGAAGACTACAAGATCGCGCCACAATCATCTTACACTCATTTCTCATTCATACTTGGCTTGAAATACCTTCCTGGGTTGGTCAACATTTCAGAAAGTAATAAAAAGTAATAATAATAATAGGTTCGACACCCCGACCTCTGCGTACTCGAATAAGTAGTATGGGATAGTTTTAATTATTCATTTATCAATAGTATTTTCATTAAGTTTATCATACATTTAATGTAGATCCCTTGGAAGTCATTGGCTGTAGGGCTATTAACCCAACAGACAGGTTAATAGTCCTGTTAACCTATCTATAACTACACCTGTCTATGTCTATGTACCTGTGTATGTTCCTGTCAATGTCTTAGAAGCATGTCAGCATTATTCAGTATCAAGACTGCAAAACACTCATGTATACTTGGCTTAAAATACTTGGTAGGTAAAAAAAAAGAAACAATCTAAAGTAAGAACAAGTTTAAATTTATCTCCTAAAGAGTTTTCTAATATTACTTATAATTTTATTATAGAACAGTAGTAATTATAGTGGTTGACAGGTTAATATTTTACACCTGTCACCTATATACAGATGCATATCAGGACTATTTAGAGTGTTTGACAACATAACTTGTCAATCGAAACGTAGACAGCTGAAGGCTGTACTTTGATATACAGTACTAAATGACATGCTTGACAACGACTGTTAGCATCTTCAGTCAATTGAGTGGTGCCATACTTTACTGCAAATGTGAAATCGAATCTTATTTAAATTTTAACTTGTAATTGCATTACTGTGAACTCTGTGTTGCTTGTGAACTGGACTGGCAAAATTCGCCAAATTCGTTGAGTACGTAGGTCTGCTGGGACGGGGGTATTTTGTAGGGTATTTTGACAACTCAGTAAAAAAACTCGTACATATGATGAAAAAGTAAAAAAAACAAATATAATTTCTTATAAAAATTTAAAATAATTTATTTAGTACATATAATTTTAAATAGATTTGTCATTTAACTGATTTTTTGTATTCTTATTTAAAATATATCATGAAATTTTAAAATTGCTATTTTGTAAGGTTTTTGAAAAAATATTTTGAAACATAAGTTTTCATTTTATGGCGTTTTTAAATTTCTATGTAATTTGATAAGTTTGTTTACAAATTGTCTAAATAAAACTTTGACTTAGACACAGACGATTGGTATTTCCTAAATATAATTTACTTAATGATGAACATTCATTATGAAACATGATAAAATGTGTACAAAAAATGAACAGTTTATTCATAAAAGAACTTTTGATTATGTTATTAAACTGTCTGATTAAAGTCATTTTATAATAAACAATGTTTTATTAACGTTTTATTATAAATCATTTTTATTTTCTTGACCATTTTTTCATGGATTTAAATTGTATTAACTCAATTATTTTTTTGCAACGATATTTATGAAATCGTTTCTCTAGATTTTTTTCACACACGCGAAATATAATTTACAATGAATTTTGCATTATTTAAAATGCCAATATAAGTAAAGGGTTTCTTTATGGGTACATTTATCACAATCTTTATAATTTTAAAAAATTTTTGCAAGTAAAATATATATATATATATTTGAGGGAAAATAATTTCTTAGCTAAATTATTTAACAATAATTTTACAATAGATTGTGTCTTATTAACTGAAATTTGTTTCATGTTAAAATAACATTTTAATATAATTAAATCAAAGTTATTTGAAAATCCGACTCTTTTCTAAAAGTATCAGTAATTTAATTGAACACATAAATCCAGTTAGCCTTGGATAATGATATGGCTGGGCTATTAAATTGAATAAGGTTTTTGAAATATAATAAGTCACAGATTTTAAGTTATATTCTAATACTTGTATATGAGACACAGACAATTGGGTATTATAAAATAAATACGGTATGAGTGAAGGGTGATGTTGATGAATGAAGTGAGTTTGAATGACATGTAGGTTGACAGGTAGCTGACAAAGATTGGTTGATTCATTTGCCAGGACAATTAATTAATTAATAGACCAAAGATCAAACTCAACTGAGCCAGTATCGATCCATAAAAGAATGTTGTCAAGATTGTGCTCAGAATTAAACTGTGTCAAGGGTCTGTGTTTTCCACTGGCAGTAACTTCTGATACATTCGCAGCCATTTTTGTCAATACAGTCGACTGATAGTCTAGAATCCAATTTTTTTATTTCTTGACCTATTTTTCATGATAGTTAAATTGTATTAACTCAATTAATTTTTTGCACACACGCTTTTGAACTGTCTAGAATTGTCGATTTTTCAGACATCTAGGAAATTCACTACAATTTTACATACAAGATCATTTCGCCATTTTCTAATTAATGCTGCAAATATAAGTAAAAGGGTTTCTTTATAAAAAGGTTTTACATTTATCAAAAACATTAATTATGATGTTAATTTGATAAAAACTAATCCCATTTTGCAATTTGATTAATAAACCGACAAGCGTTATGTTAGTGTAAAATATTCCTCAGTACGAAAATCTCAAAGTTTCGTCAGCCTTGTGTTTATTTTCTTACCGACTTAAACAAATCTGAACCGCATACCAAATGTCATGTTGACACCACAAGTTTAGAGGGTAATAAGACACCAACATTGATAACATCGCGTGGTTTACGTTTCTGAATCGTTAGGTTGAAACGTATTTTGAATGTAAAGTAGGCCTACGAAGACCAGCAAGTTTAATTCTACTATGGTGAGTTTTCGCACTTCAAATTGGGTTGATTAGGCTACAGCTTTGAAGGTAAAAGTAGGTTATAATTACTCTAAAATTTACATGTATGCCACATGTAAAGAATTAGTAGCTAGTTATACGTATATTTATGATAAAACAAACCAAAAATTGTATGTTTCGGGAGGGCGGTGGCTTTCTCAAAAACAGTTGTGTTTCCTCCGACTAATACTTTAACCTTTTGAAATGGCAGCCTGTCCAAGTAGATATTTAAAACCAAGTATGAACGAGAAAAGAGTGTAAGAAGATTGTGGCGTGATCTTGTAGTCTTTTTACTGAACTAAGGCTAACATGTTCCTTAGATAAGACTGTTAATTAATAGCCCAACAGACGATGGCGTCTAAGGGACCTCTCAATTTTCGAACTGGTTATATGGTTAATTATGAGGATTATCTTTATGGATGAACGTAGTATTCAATAGTGCGGACGTTATTTCACACCAGAGAATATCGCATCCAACCACCGCTCATAACTATCCTCAGTTTGTTTGGGACCTTTAATTAGTAAGTAGCAGTTACAATAATTCGTTATTGATTAAATAGAGAGATCTACAATCAATTGTTGAAGATTTCCGCCTTCAGTTTCAAATGACTGATGTTGGTTTTAAATTTATAGGCTAATATTTTGACATGGATATGTTTTAGCTCTGGGGGAGGGGTTGGCGATTTTTAAGATGGAAAACATGTAACAGGTTTCCATAGAAACTATCAGAGCTATTGTTTTGAATTTTTAATATAAAAGAATAAGAACAGCTGTTTAAGAGTATCTGAGACCATTACCTTTAGACATATCCATGATCTAACCTATTTCCCACAGGGAAGTAAATACAAACATTTCTGTGTAAGGAATTTAACCTAGACCTTGCCAGTGTTTGTGCTGGTGTATATGACGTTGTCAATGATGTATATACATTCTTATGAAAATAAAGCTATTTTAAATCTAGGCGTTCTCAAAAACAAGCACAAATTTAATCCATGAGATGGTCGGGCAGGTGATTAAGTGTTTTAGGTAAGGAGAGGTGAAAGGGGAGGAGAAGGGGTTTTGGTACAAACCAAGCGTGAAGACACTCATGTCGACTCTCGGATTTCACTAACCGCTAGGCGCAGTCTGAAGACATCCGTTCCATCTCTAGGGTTTGGTCTGTTCCCCACGGCACGACTGAGTGATGACTGCTGCGGACGTGCCGCACCGCCTGACAGCCCCTTATTACGCACAAATTGAATGTGGGTCTAGACCCCCATTACCGAACCCCAGTAGCCGCGCGGGCGCCCCTCCCCGTCAGCTACCGGGCCGGCTAAGTGACCAGTTTGAGGAAGAGTCCCTCGTTTGTTTGCCAACACCAATTAGCAGCTTGTTAGTACCGTCAAAGTAGACGTTTAATGAACGAGGTCGAATTTCGCTGGAATTTCAGTACGTTAAAAGCGTGGTTAAGAACCTTCCTGTTAGGTATCTCAATCTTCGGTTGAGATCCGGCCATTGTGGCTGCCAATTCTTAGTAAAGAACTTAAGGATAGGGAAAATAAAGTACCGGTAAATGATATTCATATAAATCCGAAACAAAATTCTCATGGTATGCTAACTCGTAGTAAAGCTCGTAAGGGGCATTAGCTTTTTGTTTTAAGCATAAAATTGTAAAAATAATGGGTTTTTTGCTCTGTAAAGTTAACTTTGTACAACAATTAATTTTTTCAGGTACATTAGATAGGATTTGCATTTTAGTATAAAATAATAATAATAAATCCTGTTGGACGTGTTTCGCCTGGATTTCGGATTTTGGCGGCGGCCATTTTGTTTCCGGTTCCGGTGGGACACGCCCATTTCTTTCAGTTGTCTTTGAGTCTCCGTGACGAGCGGACGTGTTTGGTTTCTTTTGTGTGTAATGGTTAGTGTATGGTTCGTTTGTAAGTTTTTTTGACTGCTTTAAACTTTTATGTTTTCAGCTTTATACCGGTTTGGTCCGGATTATATGTTAATTAATTGTGCTATGTTTTAGATATTAGTCCATCTAAGGACGGGATCAGATTCCAGATCCCGAAACGTCGTGAAACTTTGTTTTACATAATATCGTGATGGAAAATGTCCGCAATAAGAATCTAAATAATAAACACGGCTGGTTGTGTGTTCTTAATTTAGTGTGTGAGTCAGTGAAGTGTTTAATTGGTATAGCAAGTTTTTACTATATTGTCGTGTACTTTGTACTGTAAATTTTGTACTGATAATATTTTAAGGAAATAAAACTTGATACGATAGATCGTTTTAAGCCAAAATATTTTAATTAAGTTACCACTCTTTTAGGTGGTACTATATTAACTACTAACACGTGAAAACTGTAAAATATCAAAACTAACAAAAAACCTTTGAAAATTAATTGTCATTACACATTTCTTATCTAACTTTCATTCACAGTCGTAAAAGAAGTAAACCAGGTGCCCAATGTAATACCAATTACATTGGAGAAATGCTGTCAACGTTCACTCAATTCAGTCACCATTTTTTTAAGGTGGGCCCTCCCACCATTGTACCACACATCGCAAGCCAAATTGGGATTGCTCATGTTCGCGATTTTAATACGGGTACTTCCATTGGGATTCGAACGTTTCAATCTTCAGCGAACACCGAAACCATCACAACCACCAGTTCATTGTCAGACATAGCACTTAGTTGGCTATAATAATACTCTAGCGGCAAAACAGCAAACTTCATGAGCTAGTTCCGAGATTAGATCATAGGTACAGCACGGAATGTACAAAAAACAGAGCTGGTTGTTTCACTCGTCAGCGAACGCTTTGATCATTATACCAAAGTACCAAAGTATTACCAAGTGATATTTGACTTATTTTCCTATAAAAAGCATACTTTAGCGGAAAAACAGCGAACTTTATGAGTTAGTTCCATTATTAACTCACAGATGGCAGCACGGTGATGACGGCTAACAAGTTCACTAAATTATTGACTATACGCATCGTCGAATATCATCGCGGAAAATAGACAATGCAGCGGTTGTCACCAGTCGGAGGGTTAAAGATACACATTTATTTTTAAAAACATTTAAGTACCATAAAAAAGTAAATAACACTGATCACTTTGCGAGAGTATAGCTGAACTGGTCGCAGACCTGGTCTTGACACTTGATCACTTGACCAGAGCACAGCATAGCTGGTCGCCGCAGTCCTGGGCTTCCTGGATGGCGAGTGTCTTGGGGCAGTCCTTTCTGCAGATCCCTCCCAGGCCCTCGCAATCCTTGACGCTACGACCTACTGCTAACAGTGAAGAACAGTATTACACTTAATGTTACACTAAAACGGTTGAATCGGTCAAGATCCACTATGATGCGTGGAGGTAACTAGTAAATAATATCTTTCAAAAGAATTGGCGGTGGGCGGAGTCAGGGGGTCAGTCCCCAACCAATTGCAGGAAAGAGTTAGTGAGTCAACTAAATGTTAAAGTAAAAATGTCATTTGTTCTGAAAAATAATACTGATTAAATTTAAAAGTGGAAATTAAAAGATACGATTGACTTTTGTAAAAATAAATAGGTATTTAAAATTTAACTTGAGAAACTTTAAAAGTTTCTGACCCCCAGCCAAAATCTCGTTCCCCCGCAACTGTCCAAAAGCATACAACGCTTTTATTATGTCGATGGATTAACCACCTAATCTTAGTGGTTTTAATAAACTGTATATTGTATTTATATTTTAGAGATTTTTTTAGATTTAGTGATTTTTACCAGAACTTGTGTAATACTTTGTGATACTTGTTATATTTTTATAATAAAAATATGTTTCTGATTCTAACTGGTGTCGCTGTCAAGACAAATTGTTATATATCGGGATTCTCTGATTTATTTTTGTTTGACATGTTGATATTGTTTTTCAGGAATGACAGATATTTCAGTTTCAATTAGGGGTATC
Organism: Nephotettix cincticeps; assembly: GCA_023375725.1. NCBI lineage: Eukaryota > Metazoa > Arthropoda > Insecta > Hemiptera > Cicadellidae > Nephotettix > Nephotettix cincticeps. The sequence continues at coordinate 24,330,176 of CM041785.1, forward strand.
GTACGAGTTGATTCTTCTAATTAAAAGAAGGAATCAACAGGAGCGGGATAGGTAGACCTCAAAATTTACGAACAAACTAGTAAAAATTTAGTAGTTTTAAGTTTGTTTTGTCTATTCCTATTTGTTCTGAGGATAAGATACGAGTGTATACCATACTGTAATCCAACTACTTGGAGGTCAAAAATTGTGGATAGCTATGAGCAATGGTCGTTTGGATACGATATTCTCTGGTGTATATTAACGTCCGCACTATTGAACACTACTTCCATCCGCAAATCCTCATAATTAGACTAGTTCGTAATTCAGATGCAATATTGTGGTTCGGACCCTACTTTAAACTGTAGGTCCCTTAGATTGGATAATGGGCTATTAATTAACAGTCCTGAAGGAACATGATGCCAGCTTTAGTTACAAGACTACAAGATCGTGCCATAATTATCTTACACTAATTTCTCATTCATACTTGGCTTAAATACTTGGGTAGGACGCCAATTCAGAAAGGTGTAAACACTATTAATAGATGTAAAACTTTTTCCGGCATTCGAGTATCCACTTTTACGCTAAAGGTAACAAACAGTCGATGCGTAACTGTAACGCGTCAGTTTTGGCCAGACGTGTTCTGTCGGCATTTCCCGGGCAACGTCCCGAGCAAGTGGGCCATTGCCACATTACTTGTTTTGTAACTTGTCATGTGGGCAAGTCAATATGGGCAGTGTGGGCAAACAACCACTGTAACAGCCCAACAGTCATTGCCAATATAAACTGCATACGATTACGTATTTATTCCTCTCACCCACTCATCCTTGCAAACTGCATAGCTCTCTTTATTTTTTGTTTATATCGTTTTAAAAAAAGATTAGGGGTTTATATAGGAAATTTATTTGGTGTTAAAATATGGACAAGCAATGGACAAATGTATACGCTTTTTAAAAACTTTCAATCAACTGAAGAAAGTACCATGCGGCCCTAGCTTTCCCTGTTTAAATTACTACAAATATTAATTCATTCATTCATTCATAGTTTCAACAAGGATTTCCATATGATATAATAATAATTAATTTTCGCTCCATTCATCAGATATAAAATAAAAGTTACAGTATATCAATTTGAATAGTTATAGCCTATATCAATTGTGGAAGTTGGAGCTATTTTATTTTGGTCCTAATCAACGGGGTGTACTGATATGAAATGCTTATGCAACCTCAAAAAATGTAGTGTCACCCATACATTTTTACAAAATAAAAACATACATTCAACTGTAATAAAACTTAACTAATTTTAGCCTTCACTACTAAATTAAGTAATCAAATGAGCAATTCTTATGGAGGTTTGTGAATTTTACTATAGTTAACTTTTTGCTTTATTTTTTGAATTTTCTCCGCAAATCCTCATAATTAGACTAGTTCGTAATTCAGATGCAATATTGTGGTTCGGACCCTACTTTAAACTGTAGGTCCCTTAGATAGCATTATTAATAAACAGTCCTGAAGGAACATAATACCAGCTTTAGTTACAAGACTACAAGATCGTGCCATAATTATCTTACACTAATTTCTCATTCATACTTGGCTTAAATACTTGGGTAGGACGCCAATTCAGAAAGGTGTAAACACTATTAATAAATGTAAAACTTCTTTCCGGCATTCGAGTATCCACTTGAATTTACGCTAAAGGTAACAAACAGTCGATGCGTAACTGTAACGCGTCAGTTTTGGCCAGACGTGTTCTGTCGGCATTTCCCGGGCAACGTCCCGAGCAAGTGGGCCATTGCCACATTACTTGTTTTGTAACTTGTCATGTGGGCAAGTCAATATGGGCAGTGTGGGCAAACAACCACTGTAACAGCCCAACAGTCATTGCCAATATAAACTGCATACGATTACGTATTTATTCCTCTCACCCACTCATCCTTGCAAACTGCATAGCTCTCTTTATTTTTTATTTATATCAGGTTAAAAACAAGATTAGGGGGTTATATAGGAAGTTTATTTGGTGTTAAAATATGGACAAGCAATGGACAAATGTATACGCTTTTTAAAAACTTTCAATCAACTGAAGAAAGTACCATGCGGCCCTAGCTTTCCCTGTTTAAATTACTACAAATTTTAATTAATTCATTCATTCATAGTTTCAACAAGGATTTCCATATGATATAATGATAATCAATTTTCGCTCCATTCATCAGATATCAAATAAAAGTTACAGTATATCAATTTGAATAATTATTGTCTATATCAATTGTGGAAGTTAGAGCTATTTTATTTTAGTCCTGATCAACGGGGTGTACTGATATGAAATGCTTATGCAACCTAAAAATATGTAGTGTCACGCATACATTTTTACAAAATAAAAACGTACAATCAACTCTAATAAAACTTAACTAACTTTAGCCTTCACTAATAAACTACAAAAGTAATCAAATCAGCAATTCTTATGGAGGTTTGTGAATTTTACTATGGTTAACTTTTTGTTTTATTTTTTGAATTTTCTTTTTTCTGTAGTGTCTACGCCTTCTCTCACTCTTTTAATAAGAGCCATGTAGGTCAACCCAATCCCTGTAGCTTTGTTTTCTAACACAAACAATGACGGCATTTGGAATGGGATTAAAATGTCTAGCGCTCTATCGGATTGAAATATTTTCCATTTACTTAGCGTATAGATTATTAAAGAAACATCAGTATTGTAAAAATATGATTGACAAATTCCAAAATAAAATTAATGGCATAGATCACTGTTAAATGTCTTCATTAGAAACAGGTTTATATTATAAAATAATTAAATTTGTGGAAATTTGAAAAATTATGTTTGAAACTCTTTTGAAAATTCCTCTGCATATTTTAAAGTTTTTAAAATTGATCTTCAAAGACTAAAAATTCCAGTAAGTGGAGGAACTGCAAACTATTAAAAATCAAAAATCAAAAGTTGAAAACACCTGTTAGTATCAATAAAACCTTTATCCCTTGCCTTTGGCTTCAATGCCCCTTAAAACTGGAAATTTCATAAGGTTTTACCATCGGGGTGGCAGTGGATTTGTTACATAAACAATATGTACAGTACTAATAGAAAACACATAGAAAGCAATGTTTTTGGATTCAAAAGTCTCAAAACTTATATTTGTACTTATACATTTCAAATTTAAAACTTGAAATCCTGTAGTTCAGCTAATTGGAGGTGACGAGTGATGGTGAATAGTTGTTGTAGTGGAAATAAGCGATTGTAAATGGATGAGACATTCCCTGGATTGAATATTACGATCATCCGCAAATAACATATTCATAATTGTATCAGTTCGTAATTCACAGGCAAGATTGTGGTTCGGATGCTACGTTCAACCGCAGGTCCCTTTGATGCATCAGTAAAAAGGCTAAAAAATCGCGCCACAATAATCTTACACTCATTGCTCATTATTCATACTTGGCTGAAATACCTACCAGGGTAGATTGTGATTGATTTTTAGGTCTCGGATCTTTGCATGCATTAGAAATCGTCACTGTCCACTCCCTACCTGCCAGACAACACTCGACTTCTCTCTTCTGCTGCTCCGGGCAGAGCCCCCGTTTCTCCGTCAGCTTCCCATCAGGACACTCGGAAGTCTCCAGGCACACGCCCCCCTCCGACGTGCAAGGTTCTTCGTTGAAAACCGCCATCTTGGAGAACGACAGGTTCAGAGGCCCTGAGGCAAATGTATAACACTTTGATTAACCATTACTTAAATACTTATTCAAACACGTATACTTATACAAATTTGAATGTTTTATGAAACTAACCTATTAACCGATTTTTAAAATATAAAGTTTTGATTAAACAGCCAGCTCTTTTCTACGAGTATCGCAACCCAACAAGTAGTGACACTATAAATAATTTAAGGAACTACATTTCACTCTGTCCCCTATGATTTGATCTCAGGAACTAACTCATGGAGTTTGCTGTTTTGCCACTAGTGTATGATTTATAGCGAACTAAGCGCTGAGTTTGACAATACACTGGTGTTTGTTAACGAGTTCACTGACGACTGACGAGTGAAATGTTCGAAGCCATTCGGAAGTGATCGGGTTTGAATACCGACCATGAGCAATCTCAATTTGGCAAATGTGTTTTAACAGTGGTGGGAAGGCCCACCTTAAATAAACGGTTACCAGCTTGGGGGATCAATGTATTAAAATATTTCAAATAAAATATTAAATTTATATTAAAATTTTAAAAATATTATATTTAAATTTATAAATATTTGTTCCACCTTTACCAGAATGTACCTTATGAAGTAAATATATATCTCAATCATTGTCTAAGGCGCTTTTTAACTTCTCCAGGTTCAGGTACCACACAATGGAGTCCATCAAGTATTATCCTAGTCATCAGCATAAACATTGGCATTGTCACTCCCACTGTAAACACACTTAGTGAAGAAACTGTTGGAGAAAGTTTAACTTTTATCTATTCCGATAAGGCCAGTTTTACAAAATACTGCGACTAACCTTATTTGTCTTTAATGATTTGCTCTAATGCCTTCGCGCATTTTTTCCAAAATATAAATATAAAACTACTCAATGTGTACTTTACCTGTACAAGTAAATTCATGTATACTTATTGTAAACAGGAAATTATAAATTGATAATGATAACTGAAAATTCCTGCTGAGAAAGTTATTTCCCAAAGGTAAGTAGACACAGATTCGTATATGGTTATTTCTTAATGTTGAACAAAGTCAACAAATAACACAATTTTATTAGTTGCTATAATCACCACAGGATAACCTGACAGTACTGGTAATTGAAGTCTTTTATAGTATTACTCAGTGATCCAGAGACTACTGAACATGAAAATAAAATTAAGAGTTCCTATACAAATCGTCTGTACATTGGTTCGATTTATGATATTTCTGGTTATTTTTACGTTTTATGGCCTAGAAAAGCCGAAAATAAGTCTTGTAACATTTTTTATCTGTCTATCTCTTTGTCTTTCTGTAACGATGATTAAGGCATTTCCATCTTTTCCATGAAAACGAAAGCAGCTACAATGGTGGAACTTATTTTCATTATTCTATACCTTTTGGAGAAAGTTTTTATTTACTTTAAACTGACCCACGAATATGAAATATGAAATTAATGAGCTCCAATAACTGGGGTTTTGAGTAATATTAGATATATTATATTTTTATTTACATTTCGAGGTAAAAAAGCTCTATAAAGGCGATTTAAAGAAATAACCAACAGCTGTCAAATTAAAATCTACATTACATTAATTTATTTACATTGATGATTTATTTTAGACCTGTTTCAAAATTACACTACAGTACATTAGAATATTATCTTGACATATAATAAATTTTAATGACGTAATTTAACTTGCCTAGTTATAAGTTTAATCTTAAATAATTAAGCTGTGGACATATTTTTTTCTTTGTATTTTTTCTCTACGATTCCTTTATGGTTTAAATTTTGCCATTATAATAAGCAGTTGGGAATTAACGTGATTGAAAACGATAAACCAATAGAATACCTTCATCGGCCAGTGATAAACTGAAGCAGAGAGTGAAGAACAGCGACACAGCTGGCATGATGACAGACTTGTGATAACACGTAGACTGTCGGCAGACGGCCGCGCGACACGAGCTACGGGTACCATGACTGACACAACCTCTGGGCGACCTTACACCGGCGGTGACAGAAAAAGAGAAACCTCCCAATATGACTTACAATCAACGCCAGCTAAAACAACTTTGACGTCGCAACATACCAAAGAGACAGCGAGAATAATCTCAGACTTGAACCTGCAATAGTGATTGGCATAACCTCTAAACGTGACATATTGTAGGGGTGTTTGAAGATCCTTTGGATGATTTCTTCCCTTTGGTAGCCTACCGATACCAACCGAGACAAACCTTCTAATACAGCAGGGTTTTTACAAATGTTGTTCTTGATTTAGATTATAAATATTACAGGGTTAATTTATTTAAATAATATTTCAGTTGTTACATTTAGAACATGGTTTAATGAAGAATCCCCTAAGATCGCTTGCATTACCATTTGGATTATAAGGTTGAACTGAAAAATCAGCTGATTGAAAAATGGATCGGGTGATATGGATGGTGCACTCTTGATCTTGTCTCCAAGATCTCTGTATATAACCCATGTGATTTTTTCTTGTGGGGATACACTAAAGACAAGAGTGTATACAAACTACCATTACAAATAATCATACCTGCGATCCAGCAACGAGAAAGTTTCCATATTCAGTGGTGTATTTGTAGGGGCAGATAGGAATCTTTGACTTCGATGCTAGAGGAAAAAGGTTGAAATTCTAGGAATTACATTTGGAGTTTTAACTCTTCCCCAATTTCTTAGTGTGATATGTAGTAATATTTTAGTAAAATGCCTTTGACGTAGATTGAAAACAAACTTTTACACGGGTTTTAGTTGGGGATGTGATCTTACGCTGCATACAAAGTTTAACGGAAAAACAGTTGATAAGTAATGAAAGAAATTGAAAGAAAAATGGTTCCAGAGAATAGTTAAATGATCTGTCCGCGGTAAACACAATACGTTGTATAAGAGCGTGCAGTGTTATTATTATTTAGATTACTAAAAATCAATATTTTTATAATTTCTTAATCGTTTACATAAAACTTGGACCGAAGAATGCAGCTTAAGACCACATCACCCAATAAAACCTACTCAAAAAAGTTTGTCCTTGGGAGGGGGAGGGAGGCGATTCCTTTAAAATGTTTCTACTTGTAGCAAGCTGAATTAAATTTGATGAGTTTTAAGTTTGGGTCTATTAAATTTTATTTTAATAAGCGTGATTAACAAGTTTTAAATGTAGAATGGAGTAAAGGAATAATTTATTATATCTATTACCTCTTCTATCCGTAACTTTGGCTTGGAGAGAAGAAGCAGCTGCAAGCAGGATGCACAACCTGGCGCACAAAAAAGAGTTCATGGCTACCAACTACTCGGCAGAAGGGCACTAGCGACACAAGACACACAATATTTGTAGGGTTGCGGTGGGCCAGGTATTACCAAGTATAATGTTATCACAGGAAGAACACATGTCCTTATCACAGGTGGCTGTCGTACATGAGTTACAATTACCAATCTGCCACTCACGCCTCGCCAGCGATTAACTTCGCCGAATCGTCAGCGGACGAAACTCTTACGATAACCGGACAGACGAATAATTACTATTATCTTGGCTATTAAGAGTCTGCCTAATTGGCCAAATATTTCGATTCAGACCCATAAGACCAATGTTAATATATTGTGACAGCATTACTGGTTACACAATAGTCGTAACAGATGGTTGAGGTGTCAAATTCCCTAAAAATCCCTTAAACACGAGTAGATTAAAAATACAACCTTTAATAAAACTCATATTCTTTAAATTTTTTTAAATAAGGCTTATCAATGTAAAATGTATTCAAAAATAATCATCCAATTTCATCAATTTAATAACAATTGAAAACGAGTTAAATTAATTGTTTGAAGTTTTTCTTCCCCCCTCGGTAATACCGCACCTTTTTGAGTAAGTTTTGTTTCGTGATGTGACCTTAAACTACAAACCAACTTTTATGGAAAACTGTTGAGAATAAGAAAGAAACTGATTTTTTAATATTCTCCATAAGAATAGCAATGGGCGCTCTTAGACCACGTTCTGTGTTTACCGCGGTCAGAAAATTTAACTTTTATCTGGAATTGTTAGTCATAGACTAATGTTTTAAAATACGAAATTATTTAGTTTATTAAGTAAGTTTTCCTGGTAATAGTTAAATTATTTCATAAAATTAATGTTTTGCCAGAAAATTGTATTGACATTTGAATATTTTTTTAGCCATTCTTTTAACAGACATACGGGTGGTGTCATATTTTTTAGGATCTTAATAACTACAGTATAAACCATGATATTTTAATAAAATCGTTGAAGCGAATTTTGTTTATTTTACATTTTAGGGTCAAACTACCTTTAAAAACAAAGATTTAAAAAAATGGTGTGATGATATAGCCAAAGTGCATCCATTACCAAATTTAACAAGAACCGCACGTTCAGTGTGATCTCGGGGTCTGTACACGGATAGACGGCAAGACATCAGTCCGAAAACTACTTTTTGGCTTCGGGGAGCTTCAAAACGGATATTCACTCTCAACATAAATTAAAAAACTTTTGTTGAAACCAATACCTTCTACATTCAACGAAAAATATAATTCCCTAGATAAATAGCGGCTCCAAATTTACTTTTAAATAGCAGTAATATTCAGTTTAAAGAAGAAAGATTATCATACCAATAAGTAAACCTGAAATCCTAAAAAAGTCAGATCAAAGGAAATTAATAAATACCCTTGTTTATTATTTAACATTACTTTACAATGAAATAGATCAGAAAATTTTTATGTCATTATTAAAATTAGTTATACGTTAAAATAACTTTTTAATATACAGTAATATGATTTCGAAATGGGTTTAAAATCAATGACCAAAATAAACTAACTAATATTGATTTTAATTTGACAGCTATTTGTTTTTCTTTCTTTTAAATCATTAAACTACAAAGACAGTTGATTATTATTTATTACCAGTAGGTGATTCGTTGAAAACTGAAAGCAAAATGCGACTAATATCGCGTAAAAAGTGGTTGTCTAAAAACATTGCACACGAAACGTAAAAATGAATAACTCTGAGCAATGTACAGACAAAACTCTAATTTTGTTTATATATTTGACACCTCGATAATCTTTTCAAGATTATAGAGAGGTCAGTAATACTGTTACGAAATTAACACTTTTCTTAAAGGACTAAAATCCAGTATGGGGGAGGAATTGCTCTCTCTAATGGATTTTCCTCATTCCAAGATTAAAACCAAAATCAGGAAATACAAATATAAAAATTACAAAGGTATCTCAATGCATCTTAAAGGAACCAAATATGAATACAAACTCCCAAATGCAGAATCCCAATTTATAGCCTATGATTAGTTCATAATAATTATTTAAGGTGGCTCTTACCTAAAATGTGTGTAAAATCTCAGAAGCATAATTTTTTAATCTTAATAAACGGTATCAATGGACTAACACATACTTTCTCCCTTAAGTAAATTTCATCATATTCTTCAAAGTTTATTTAAATATAATTTAATATTTATTGTTTCAAAAATAATCATCCAATTTCTGAAAATAACAACAAAATAAACAAAGTAAAAATAATTATTAGCATTTTGTGGGGGAAACCCCCACCGCCCCCCTGTTTACACCAATCTTTTTGAGTTGGTTTTTGGGTGATTTGACCTTACGCTTCATACCAAAATGTCATATAAAACGGTTGGTAAGAATAACATTGGGCACTCTCAAACAATGTTCAGCGTTTATAATGGACAGTAAATTTAACTTTTCTCTGGGATCGTTTTAAATGTCGTAGACCTAAAACTGGCTAATTGCGTTGTTTTGAGCAAGGCAATTTTATTAAGAACGATTGACAACAAATCCAGACGGACTTGTGAATGTCGTCATCGCGTAGTGTCGCGATGACGGACGAGAGCGTGACGTAATAGTGATTGGCACGCCTGGTGGCTCTCTTCAAGCCTAATATCCAAAGCGTAGCCGTCGGGCCCAGCGCGTTTGATTCGTCAACTGTTATTGACAATGAAATGCAACATTCCACCCTTTTACATTCAATGAAACATTTTGTAAAGCTTAAACGATTTCAAAGCATCTTTTGTATTTGTTAAAACAGGTTTTGATATCGTGTAAATGTTAGTTTTGTTTTGAATTCGTATTCGTATTGGAAATTTGGAATATCAACTAATTCAGGATAAATAATATAATCAATTTAAAGTTTGAAGCAATTACTTCCAAAGATATATATCATTATTAGGAAACCTCACGTCAGATCCTACAAACCATTTCGTAGTCAGTTTCCAAGCATTATTTTCCCAAACATCTGTCCTGGTGTACAAGTACACTTTACACATTTTCATGTTATATTGACATGGATGTCTTAGCTCTAACGGGGGGAGGGTGTTAGTGATTTTTAAGATGGAAAACATGTAACAGGTTTCCATAGAAACTACCAAGGCGATTGTATTGAATTTTTAATATAAAAGAATAAGAACAGCTGTTTAGATGAATTGAAAATATTCTCTTTAGACATATCCATGATCTAACCTATTAACCTATTACCCACAGGGAAGTAAATACTAACATTTATTGAATATTTTAACATGGATATGTCTAAGCTCTGGTGGGAGGAGTTAGCAATTTGCAAGACGTAAAAGTGTTTCGGAAGTGACATCATATGGCTTTAAAACAGCTGTTCAGAGGAACTGAAAAACTTTTCCTTCGTAAAACGACATTTGATTTATTAACAACCCAGAAATAACATTTTATTATTTAAAACAATAAGTTTTAATCTAAAAACACATAGGGGAATATAATGAAAAATCTTACAAAAAGAGGTTGTATTCACTTCCTAGTGGGAAATAGGTTCGATCATAATACCGTATGTCCAGAGAATGTTTACAGTTGCTGTAAACAGCTGTCCTGATATGACGTCACCGTTTCAAAGTTTGATCTGACATATTGCCAATATCCCTCCAAAGCTAATACATATCCATGTATATTATATTGTAAATACAGTATATTTTTTTACTTCCCATTGGGAAATAGCTAGCTTAAATCATGGATTATGTATTAAATGTCGAAGTCTAAAATGAATGTTTTCAGTTTCTTTAAACAACTGTCCTTGTAACTATGACGTCACCGTTTCAAATTGTGGTCTTAGTTACAAGTGGTGCCCTCTGTTGACGTCTTCAGGTAGTTGTAATGTATACTGTGTCTCTACTGTGATATTTAAGCATATAAATGATGTTATTGCTACTCCTTTTGCTTTATGTGTCAAAATTTGAGAGATGGCATATTCCTTATAATGCTCTAAAACATCAAATGTGGTACCTGTGTATAAACCAGTTGTCATAATGAAGTGGGCAGCTATAGGCTGAGCTCTGTACCACCCGTCATTGCTAAACTCTCTATGCAGAACCAGGTATGTTCCTTTTTTGTCGAGTAACTGCTCAACAGGAGCCAGTTTGGGTTTAGGCCTGGGCTGTCTACGGCTACAGTCGACTCAATCAGTGAACTTATATCCTACATTCTAAATGATTTTGAATCTAACTTATCGCATGGACTTTTCTTAGTAATTTATCTAAAGCTTACGGAATGTGTTGATCGTGACATCCTCTTGAAAGAAAACTTGAATATTATGAAGTAATTGAATGCTAAAATAATCTACATGTTTACATAAATATTATTTGTATACTATTTGTTTTACCACTATTATTCATTACACTTAATTGGGTTGCATTTGCATGTGAGCTAAGAATTTATTGCATGTCTAGTACAGTATTGCTGTTTAATGCTTTTGTCTATGCTGCCCAGCCTGTTTGCTTGTTTATGACTCGCTTCTTGATATGACAATGTCCATTGAATGTAATATAACACTTTAATATTTTATTTATATTGACTGAATGATAAACATTAGGGAGTTCTGATCCTCGCACTTCAAACACAATAGCACACCGAAACGACCACTTCACTTCCGCTTCTTATGATGAAAACTATTTTATGGTGTAGAATAAAAAACACATTTTATATAAAATAATTGAATTTTATTATTATAAACGTCCCTCCACACAAAGAATACATTACTATGCTAGAACAACTATGGAATACACATTACCAAATTAAAAGTGAGAAAAACATGTTCACAAAAATATCTAATTTTAAACAAATACAAAAAAAGCTTTTAACATAGAAATAGGAGACAAAAGTATCAATATAAACTGTACTATAAAGAAAAATGTGAGATAAAGTCACTTAAAGTAGTAAACCAAATACATATTATACAGTTATTTCATGTTTCTGAATATTACAAAATTGAAATATGAAAGTAAAACTTTTTAATGAACGGATACAAAGCAGATTGTAATAACTAATCAAAAAGAACTATTACCCTAATTACAGTTACAGTTCAGTTGATGTTTCTAGTCATATCCGATTAAGTGTTTGATAAGGCATACTACTGACTCAAACATTATGATTTCCAACTAAGACACATAATTTCATTATTTCAAATGATCTACACTTCTAACAGGGGATTAAAATAACAGATTTGTTTTAAAAAATAATTTAATATAACCTTAACAAGAATTTAAAACGAATCAAATAGCTTATGACAGAAACGTGTTTCTTAAGGATCTTACTAAAATGTTTATGCAAATTTCTTGTTTCCTTAAGGAGGCTAGCCTAGCTGAAATGTTGATTTTAAATTTAAAAAAATATTATTTTAATATCTTGAGTTCTTTCTGAACAGTGTTTACATATTTCAATTGCACTAAAAGATCAAAGCAATCAAAAACTGTTGATATTTTTCAAACATGATCGATCAGTTTTCCTTATACTTCTCTGGATACTTTTCTAGTTTTGAATGGCTAATACAACACTCATGCACTTACTCACTATCAAAAACCTTTAGTTTAGCACATTAGAGTTATTTTTTTGCTGTAATCTACTGATTACTATCACAACCTTTTCGTTGAGTAAAAAAGATTTAAAGCCTGTAAACATATTAAGATGTATTTACACCTGCGAGCAAATTAGTAACATTTGTTATACAATTAGTGTCATAAAATATAAAAAATACATGTATTTTTCTGACACCAATAAGTTCACATGGCTGGAAGTGTCATACACTCAGCAATGTACCAGACACCGCTAACAAACAGAGAACTCACAAAATTCTTCACAAGTGTAAATTGCACCTTTATTCTCAGTCCATATTTATTGTTAAACCCAGTGAGGAAAGAAAATGATGATGTAAAATAAATATTTTAGAGAAAATATACAAAAAAACTAGCTTTGCTTACTGAGAATAGGTAGCAGATCCTCAGTTGAGGTGCTTCGTCTCAAAACTTAAAATATCAGGTAAAGGTGCTGTTGATAATATAAATATATACTGTAGCTAACTTGTGTCTTTTTCATTAGTAAACAAGTTATTTTATATAAGTTTTGAATCTCACTCAAGTTGTTTACTTAACATTAAACATTCATTCCCCATCTAGTCGAGTCTACAGACTAATCAGTCCTAGATCATACAATTTCACTAAATCTTTTCAGTAAAATTCTTACAACAGTCAACTACCTCTAGTCCGGACTCGGATGGTTTGGACGCAAATCAGCATCATCACGCGGACACATTTCTCATGGCAGAAATCAACAGGATCGAACGAGTTTGTTTGTTTCCGGCCTAAATATAAATAAATGACATCACAAACATCAGTTCAGGTTACAATTGCGTTAGATATGGATTTTCTGGTGAAGCAGGAAATGAAAACGCCGGTGTGTAAATTTTGACTCATGCTAATGGGAGGGCAGCACTGGAAGTAGCAACAACAATTGTTGAACAACAGAGCCGCGCATCAGCTTAAGATGTAATATTTATGAAAAATGGCGTGATTATGCTGTCAAGAAAACAGTTGAAGCGTAAAATCAGAAGAAAATAACAGTTTTCTTTTAATATGTGTAGTATTGTAAAGCCAATATTTTTATTCTTCTTAGGTTATAGTAAATACGTTTGAGATAATCTTATAAATGTAAAGTTAGAGTTCTGTTTTTCCATACTGTAAAATAAATTTGTAAAGGTCCTATTTAAGGTGCTTTATAATTTTTTGTTCATTCCTATTTATTGTGCCACATTTAATTTATTAACGTCACAAAAACCTATGATCCACTGAGTTGGAAAAAAACCTGTAATGTTTGGAAAAGTACACTTTAAAATCCTCTTAAAATGAGATTTATACAGATACTGTACGCTAATACAGGTTGTAATTTATATATATAAAACCGCTGGATGGTTCGGAATTTTTTTAATCCGGACAAGGGTCTAGTCCCGAGGTTTCTGGATTAGAGGGAGTCAACTGTATCTGAAATTCTTCTCAAAACTGTAACCGTACACCTAGATTAAAACATTAAATGATGCACTGAGTATAGATGAGTAGGTGGGATTTCAAAAAATACTTGAATCAACAGTAAGGCACAGTTCATATCGTAAATTATGATAATGTTAAACAAACCTTAAAGTTATACTTATCATGTTCAATAAGGCTCTTAATCACATTTAATTACTAGATTCTACATGCAAATTTCTAGGAAACAATAAATCTGAAGGAAAATACCATATTTTAAAATTCAATCACTACAAATTACAATAAATTAGCACAGGAAGAAAAGAGTAGTAACTCATTTTTGTAGTATTTTATAGTATTTAAATTTCTATTTAAAGAAACAACTAATACAGACTAATAAGTAGCACATCTGGAGTGGTATGATTGATTAAGGTATAGATTTTAATTGACGATCTTATGGTTTTTTCAAAGAAATAATCCGGATTCATTTGCACAGTTGTTTCATAGAAAGTAAATAAAAAAACAAGTTATCTTACACCAGGGTCTATTAACTTTTTATAATTAAAGTGTAATTTTGTTTTATTATTTAGTCATTTTAAGATTAAATAACAAAATTTTGATTTACGATTAAAATATTTTGCAGAATGTATTTATGTTTTACTGGATAGAACTGTACTGTACAATTAAATTTTTAGGGATAGCATTTTTATTGATTTTTTTATATTTCTAGTATAATATACTATAAACATGTGATATTACGTGATACTATAAATACACATATTTTGTAATATGCACATTACTTGTAAGAATATTAAAGTAGGATTTGGGGGTGAATTTTATAACAAAGAGTAATGGTCAAGCTTGAAAAATATGTTTTTCATATATAAATTTAATTATTGTTATAATACTTTATTTGCTATTTTTTCAAGATATAGTTTTGTTTTAACTACTCAATTTTTAAGTAGTTTAACAAATATGCTAAAGGTTATTGTACAGAAATGAATCATTGATATCCGTTTAATTTGGCTCAATCCATTCAACATTTCATTCTTTCTTACACACAGCTCTTTTACCATAAAATAGCTACTAAATGTAAGACTCACCCACCGCATAACATACATAAGGGCAGCTAAAAAAACTATCCAAACAGTATATTTAATAGTAACCTGTTATTTTTAGTTGTGATGAACAGTTTGAAAATAAATCCATTCAAAATCCAGATCAAATTTATGTTTGCGTCCATTAAAGCCTGATGCATTTTAATTAAAGTTAAACATAAATAACTTAATCAGTGTTTATTTAGAATTAAATACAAAATAAAACTCAATATGTCACAGAAATACCAACTAAAGATAAAATAGGTGCGAGAATGTAAAGCTTCGTAAATAACAAAAAATATTTACAAACATAATAAATAACCCTAAAAGCACCTCTCGTAAAATTAGTCCTCTAATACAACAACAACTTAACTAACAAGATAAAACAGAAAGTACAACTGTATTAATAATGAAGTATAAACATACTTAAATAGAAAGTAAAAAACATCAAGTATCGATTAATTGTTCAACATAAATACTTATATCAGAGTCAGTAAAATGAAAGATTTTTGTGATTTTAACAAGCTACAAAATCTAAAAAATTTTGAATTTTAAATCTTGGAAAAATTTTCTTAATTTTCTTAGTTTTTATAACAATGTATATTTCTACTCTGCCAAAGAAAATGAAAACTAGACTTAAATAATCTATGTACTTTAAGCACACAAACCATATTACCTTTATCGACAAACAGCTGAAGACAAAGCAATATATCTAACTTAATATATTTCTATAATTAACAGAATAGCTATAATGAACTTATACATGTTTGAGAGCTCTGAAGTGTATGTATGTGTTTAACAAATTGATTAACAAATTCATGAAGTTATCAACTTATGCAAACAACAATTTTCATGAGAAAATTTGTAATTTGTCAGCACTTGTGTTTTTATGAACCATCATATATTATTAGAAAATATTGTGATTACAGTTTAATAATGTTATTAATTTTAATGATTTATCTTAAATAATTGTATTGTATTGTGATGATAAACAACCCAAACTGAAAATTGACAATTATTAAAAAAATTATTACAAAAACAACACTATAGATGAAGTAGACTATCATGAAAAATATTCTTATAAACAGTTTCCAACCACCATAATAGGCATGCATATTTAAAAAAAAGTACAAATCAATTTCAGTTTT
Organism: Nephotettix cincticeps; assembly: GCA_023375725.1. Taxonomy (NCBI): domain Eukaryota; kingdom Metazoa; phylum Arthropoda; class Insecta; order Hemiptera; family Cicadellidae; genus Nephotettix; species Nephotettix cincticeps. The sequence continues at coordinate 24,346,366 of CM041785.1, forward strand.
ATACCATGACAAGTCAGTCTATTAGACTAAAAATAGTTGTTCATATTTTTGTTCATCACCACTACAGAACAAAGTAAGGAACTAAACCTAATACTGGAGAAATTAAAATACATTTTACTTATATTCTTATATTGTAGTTACGCCAATAACTACAGTAATCATCATTTATTAATTTTATCAAGTAAAATAAGATAGAAGACAATCCCTAATTTGACTGGGTTTAACCCTTTGAGTGACGAGCGTCTCGATCCGAGACACGCCGTTACTGAAGCTTGAGTGCGGAGCGTCTCGGATTGAGAAGAACATGTCCATGTGAGGAATGCCGGCGTGTTGCTCCAAGACTCTCGGAAAATCACTGTATATAGTATGTTTATAGTAGTAGTTAAAATTAGAATGTTTTATACATGATTTCTACTCAATTTTTATTGCTCTTTAAGGTTATAATGCAGCTAAGAAGGAAATGTTAGTTAAAAAAGTTAACACTTTTTTCTTCTCTTTTTTACTTCAAATTATTGCACTTATATATGTTGTTTCATGCACAATTTTATCCTAAGTAAAACAAAAATACCCCCATTGCAGCAGACCTGAGTAATTAGTGAATTTCCAAAACAATAATATACAACAAGTTTTATCAATATTTGTCGATAAATATGAGAATTATCTTCCTATTCTTCATAAGCTTAACATGGGAAAGAGTATGCAGGTTTGCTGCCACGAGGAACACTGAAAGGAGGCATTTCTACTATAAACAATTTTTATTTTTACCCTATATACCAACTTTCATCAACATCTGTCCAGAAATAAAGGAATTTGCCTATTCCCTATACGATTAACATGGGAAAGGAGTATTCAGGTTAGCTGCTGTGATAAAAACATAAACTATGATTTTTAAGCATAAATGGATGGATTGCAACCACATGAAGTTAGATATAAAGTTTGATCCAAAAATATAGATTTTTAAGTGAAATATTAATTTTTACTTATCCTCTATAAGATTAACATTGGACCCCCAAATTACAACGTACTGTGTTTGGACAATTTTTACAGGAGTTATCGTGTGTATATATATAGAGTACCTGGAGACCAAGCTTTACTTGGATAGAATAAGACAATTTTAAGGAAATAAATGAGCAATGAACATATTGTTCACCACCATCTACAATCAACTGTCAAACGGTTATAAACAGATGTTTTGATTTCTAATCTTTACATTTCATTCTCTATAAGCTTAATGTTAATTTTTTAGATTATAAACTTAATATTACAAGAAAACTGGAATTTTTCAGGACATTAGACCTATCTAGATCTTATTTTCTACTCGGATGTTAGTTATTTCCAAAATTTAAAGAAATTCATTAGCGCCGTTATCGAGATCCTTGTGCATATACATAAACCTTGCTCGTATATAATATTGGATAAATTTTTAACGATTATTGTTTTAGCCTCTGGGCACCTAAAGAAGAAAAATAACATGGTCCCCGGATTAAGTCTTGCCATGAAAGCTAAGTAATAGCTTCTTCCCTATGGACAGAACAATAAAATGTAATAAATAAAATTTTTATAAGTGTTTTACTAAACGCTTATAGATAGATAGATTTATAGATAGATCCACCGTACCTAAGGCTGGCAATTTTAGCGCATCTCAGATCCAGACGCTCGGCACTCAAAGGGTTAACATTGATTTTTTAAGGTACAGAAGGGAATCAAAAATGGTTTCAGGTACTGGACTTACCACCAAAGACTACAAAAAAGGAACCAATTTTTATGTTCATAAGGGAATTAATTTGTATCTAAATATGGTTGTGAAGAGGTGAGGAAAACCCTGAAGACAATTTGTTCTCAAAAACAAGACTACATTTTTGTGAGGCCATGTACTAGAGGGTTGTTTTGCTATATAACTTGAGGCCCCACGTCAGAAGGTCAAATACTAATTATGGGGATGAAGAGAAATGAACTTTTTATCATAGTGCATTCTGATACAATTGGCTTATTGCATCAGAATACAATCATCAGATACAAATATTGTATCAGATACAATAAGCCAACACAATGGTACCTCACTGTCTTAATTCACCACACAGGTTCAAGATCCATGTTGATGGGCAGTTAAGTTTTTTTAAATTAAGTATAAAAAAATACACCATTGTCTATCATTTTTGTCTGCCCGTATGAAACTCATAAGCAGAAGGCTTAGCAGCAATTGTGACAAAAATTAGAAAAACTAAGTTAATTCCTTAATATATAATACAGAAAAAAATATTATCATATTTGGTATCAATCGAAAGACCTAACCATCAGGTTGTGCCCAATAGCTGTGTGTTACATATAGAAGACAAGAGTTCAGCCAGTTTAGTTTTCATAGCTCTTATGCTGACATATCATTCATACAAAAAATATCACTTTTCACAATAATATTAATTTACTTCTAACAAATCATCTCAACTTGGAAGTTAAACATCACTGATTTCGACTTACTACCAAACAGTTCTGGAAAATATAGTTCTCTGAGAATAAACAAACTTTAGTAAAGTAATGAATTGAAAATGTACAATTTCTCAACAATAAAAATATGCTTGCATTTAATGCATGATAAAGCTGACAAGTTTTCATTCCACAAAATAAAATCTGTGTTGTAGACTTAGACAAGCATTTTTATTAACTAGTATAAATATTGATTCTCTCTTCATATTAAACAGAAATGATATCCAAATAAAATCTATATGTTCCTGATGTAGAAAAAGCATATAGTTTAATAAATATATAATCACTATATATTAATGCACCATGAAGTTTAGTATGGGTTTATTAAGGTACTGTATTAAAAAACAATAAAACAGTCAAAAGTAATAGAGTAAATCCAAATGTTGATAGGCACACGAATCACACACACATGCTGTTTCACAAGGCAAGTAATCATATGGTTCTCTAAATGTTAAGAATAAATATTAAATATTTTTGGAAAGGGAGATCAGTAGAGTTCTACTGTGAAAGGACCTTACCATTATTACTACAAATAAATAAATATATATATAAACTAAATAAAATTAATAAAAATTAAAGTATAAATCCTCAAATATCCTACTTTGTCATGAAAACAATCTTTTACTAAATATATGTTATTCAGTTAACAATAAATACTGAAATTAAGAAAAGTACAAAAAATATACCTAATGGCATTTTTTATTTATAAAATACAACTACTATTTTTATTCCAGGATTGTGCTATTATCTAACTACTTATTGTTAATTTTGTTTTAACCTCTTCACTGCCATGAGTAATGATGTTCAGGAACAAACTTACAACTGTAACACACTTACTATCATTGTACTTGTCATAACAGGTGGAAGTTTGATTTCAGAAATCCACAAGCTTTGACTTTGTAAAACAACGATACTATATTCAATGTATTTTTAACCGAAAATGTATTCACACCATTGCTTTTTGTAAAAGTTTACCTACCGTCAATTAATCGACGGTGAACCTTCGACGACCAGCGGTGGCGTCGATTAATCGACGGTAAAACCGTTCGAGGGTTAATTAGACACAATAATTTACTTTTTTGAACATAAGAATTCAGTGATTATCTTTTGATGTAACAAAGAGATCCTGATAGCCTATGCAAAGTTGAGCCATTGTCTCATAAAAATCATGTATGTTAACACATTCACTGCGGCGCCTGAAACCCCCGTACCGAAAACCTCGCACAGAGCGGCCAGTGTAGTTTAAAATCGACCAATAGGGAAATTTCAAGTGACCCGTACAGAAATAGATACTGTGTTATAATAAAGCTGATCATAGTTCTCTCATATCCCAACAGGTGGCAGCATAATCTACATCACCAGATCCACCATCTCGATTTTAACCTAAATGTCACCTCTCGGATCCGAGTGGTCCGCTCCGTGTGCCGGGACCGGTACCACTCGGATCCGAGTGGTCCGCTCCGTGTGCCGGGACCGGTACCACTCGGATCCGAGTGGTCCGCACGCAACGTGTTAAAAATCATGTATTTGGATGTAGCAGTACACTTTTGCTTGAGATAGTATAGGGTAATGTCTGGCTACACTTACAATATACTGTAATAGGCTCGAATCTCAGTCCAACTCTTTAGTGAACTACTTTTCGAACATATGAGTTCATCTCCAGCAATGACCGCAATCGCGTAAAATGTAGGCTTACAGACGACACTGTTTTATCATTATTCGTTTTTAAGTGTCAATGTGTGTGTCGTGTTTTACATTAGTATATTCCGGATATTCCGAACAGGGTTTGGTTGCAATTAGTTCAGATTACCGGGACTCTGGTGTATTACGATAATCATAAAATAGTTTTCCTGGAGTACGAAATGTTAAAAAATATTTCATTAAGGAAAAAAAGTGGAAATAGTCATAAGCAAGACGTTTAAACAATCTTACGAGGCAGTTAAGAGGTTAAACAAGTTATAAGAGGGTTTTTTAAAGAAAAGAATAAAAAAGGGAAACCAAGATAAATATTCACCTGAGCACAGTAGAATAGTAAATATTTACAAAAATAATATCAAATACGGGGTGATTTTAAGTTAGTTTTGGCGTATAATATACACTTCAATGTGTCAAACCACACTATTATTTTATGATGACTATTATTCATTATCCATCATATTAATTTAAAAATGGAGCCTTTGAATCAGTTGTATTAACAGCATCTCCCAAAAATAATTTTTTTACATTAACTTCAAATCCCTTTTTGAAGTTTGAGGGAAATCAATGAGTAGTGGTTTCCCAGGAATCTAATATATCTATATTAAAATCGGGACAATATGACTTAAGTAAAGTCGAACAAATCGTACAAATGGTAGGTGTTTTTTATACATATTTTATTTACGTTATCTAGTTTTGTCTTCTCACTGTGCTCATTTGAATCAATATAATTTTAAATCAATCACAGTTTAATCAATGACAAAAAATCATCAAAACAGTTGTTCTAAGCATTACTTTTTCCAAACAACATATTTAGAGGTGGTGAAAGCATTTATGAAACTAAATTCTTTTAGGTGATCAAAATTAAAAAAGACCCTTTAAAGCTTAATCCTTAACTAAAATAAATCATCTAAATATAGTAATTCCTCAGTTAAGTTTCCAGCTTTAACGCAGGTGAATGCATTGTGTTGATGTCCACTGACGTGAGTGGATCGTTGCTCTCTGCTTTCATTTGTTTTGCCTCAGACGCCGCAGTCTCACCAACACTCTCCGCTTCCTCCCCAGTTTCATTCCCGTTTTGTTCCTCGTTTTCAATTTGAGAATCAGTTTCATCTCCAATCTGCATCTCACTTCCAACTTTTTCCACTGTTATTGTCAATTCACTTTTTCCACTAGAAACTCCATTGAGTGAATTTTTCTTCAATCTATTATCAGACGTATTATTCATCACAGACACCAAACTTATTTCGAGACTCTGTACTTTAGCTGTACGAGGGTTTTCACCAGAGATATGATTACCAATTAGATTCTGTTGATCCGCACTTATTCCTCCAGATTTCACTGGGGATCCAAGAGCTTTCCTTATTTCCACTGTGTTTGACTCACACTCCATTTCCTCATCCATATCCTGCACAGACCCATTTTCCGATGAATCCACAGAACTTTTCTCATCTAACAGAGATGGATCGCATCCTTCCCCTTGGTGCATCCTTTTCACGTGCCTTAACAGAGAGGACTTCTGAGTGAAGTCAATTCCACACAAGGTGCAGGTTAACCTCTCTCCGTTGTGATTGTGGGTGAACAAGTGGGTTTTGTAGGCGTTCTTATCACTGAATACAGCACCGCAGACTTTGCACAGATGTTTCTCCTTGGAATGGGTGGCATCATGCACCATTAGCTCCGCTAGACTGGGGAACACGTCCCCGCAAGTGGCGCACGCCAGCGACGTGTCGACCGAAGCATGGCTCGACTGCTGGTGCACATCCAGACTCTCTTGGCTCCTGAACGCCTTGTTGCAGATGTCACACTGGAACTGCCTGGGCATGCTGTGTGTCACTGTATGACGCAGCAGGTTAGACTCGTCTCGGAACACCTTGTCACAATGTGGACAAGGGTACGTCCTGGCCTCCGCATGCACTCTCATATGTCGCTCCAAGTTGGCTAACCGATTGAAAGATTTCCCACATTCCTTACACTGACAGTACTCCTCTTCAGAATGGCTCTTCAAGTGCAAAGCAAGACTGCAGTTGCGATAAAACTTTCTACCACAGATCTTGCACTCACAAGTTTTCTCCACCGAATGAGTTGCAACCGAATGTTGCCAGAGTGCACCCCTATTAGAATATACATTCGGACAATGTTCACAAGGATAACTAAATTTATTTATATCTTGTTTTTTTACCCTTTCTGGTTTGGTTTTTTCAACCTTGGCGACAGTAATGGGAAATATGCTGACAGATGCTGCTTCCTCTGTTTCTCCGTCGGACTCGTTGTCAGAGTACACAGCTTCCACTCCTGACAGAAGATCTTGCACGTCCATCCTCTCCTCCAGCCATTCAGATCTGTGTAGCAACTGTAACACGTCACCACATAGCTAGTTAGATTTGGTCAGATGTTTTGAAAAAAGAGCTAAGGTTCTCAATTTTTCTTATTGTTCAATTCATAGTGGAAAAATTTTTCTTTTTTTTTGTTTGTGAATACCTCAGTTACATAGTTCATCATTTTATAAGTAAATATTTATGTTACTTTATAATTACTACAATTGTGAAACATTGTGACTCAGTGACTTTAACAAAGCTAAGACTACTTCATATACAATGTGAATAAATAAACAAATTATATTTTTTTTAGCCGAGCATGCTTACATGCACATGGCAGTTTGTGTGTGTAGTAAGTTTTTTCATTTTAATCAAATATTTTTAAATTGAATTGAATTAATGTACTTCACCACTAAAAACTATCTAAAACACAAATATAAACACTAAACAAATATTTTACACAACAGTAACAGACGACAGTGTGACGACAGACGACACAATTTAGGAAAAATTAATATTACCATTAAATTATTATGGATTATTAATAATAATCCATCATCTGTAATTGATCCCCTATTTTGATGAAAAAACAATAAAAATTAATTAAAGTATTTCACTACTAAAACCTATCTAAAACACAAAGATAAACCCTAGAAACAAACTAGTTACATAACAATAGCAGACGGCAGCGCATCGACAGACTACACCTTTTAGGAAAATATAATATTGCATAAAAGTTGTCTGCAAACGGACCTTTATAAACTCAAAGACACAATAAATTGATAGGTTTAATCTTAGCCTTCCAATATTATATATATATTGCATGTCTTGGACTTAGTTTAGCTTTAATACAATGGGTAAAAAAACGTATAAGTAGGTTGCCATTTCAATAATCTAATCTAAAAAAACCAGTAGTGGCAGTCGGAAAATTTTGCTGGTAAGGCTGTAGAAATGGCCTTGTCAATGAAAATATCACCGATGGACACTTCAAGGTTTAAAAAATAATGACATTACATCAATATGATTATCCTCAATTTGAAGAAAAATTCTTAACAATTTTTGTAATAATAAAATTATATTTTCCATGCTATAAAGCTGCAACAAAATAATTCCACAACATTATGCAATATTTTAACAACTATAAAAGTAATAAAAATTGACAAAAACCTGAGGCGGTGGAGGGAGAAACTGTTGAACAACAGGGTTAACAACTCTGGGTGGTGGTAGCATTGGGGGTTCTGGCTTGTTGAATACCTGAAATATGATCAAACAATCACTACATTGCATACTATAAAGAGAAATTAGCAATCATGCTATTACTTCGATTAAGTTTCAGTTTTAAAATCATACATGGTTTAGTACAGTTCCATTTTTTTCAGTTCAGTTTCAGTATTTCAACTATTTAACTTATTTCAAAAGTAAAGTTCAATCATTTTAAAAACTAAAACGTTTGAAATACCAAGTTTCATAAAAAAAATAGATTGATAAGTGAAATATCAATTTGTGCTTATCCTCCATAAGATTAACAATGGAGCCCCAAAATACAATGTTACTGTGTTTGGATTTTTTAATATCGGTAATTGTTGGAGATAGAGGAAAACTTTCAAGAACTAATTTGTGTAGCTTTTTAAGCTGATTCTAATGATAAAAGTTAAAATTAAGATATTTTTTAAAATTACATATGAAAAACAACCAAAACCCCATTTTTTATAATTTACATAACCCCCAAAACTACCCGTTCTGATTGACAGATATGTCTGGTTTACAATCTCGTTTGAGTAAATACTTAGAAAATTCTGCTAAAAATCATTTAAAAGTGAGTTTAACATAAATTGAGTTAACTTACCGGTGATACTCTTGCGTCAAAGCACGGTTTTCTAACCTTTTCATTTCTGAAAATGTACAAATCAAAATAAGAAACATGGAATGGCACTTCTGATAAAGATTAAATATAGGAAACTGTCCAAGGTTGGCTTGATTAGTTAGTTATACTCAATTATTAACGCTTTAAGGAGAACCGGCGTTCTGGAACGTTAGATTATGCTGTGCTAGAAAATTTGTTTTAACTTTTACAAATCAAACTGGATTAAATTATTAGTCAAAATCATTCAATTTAAACAGAATTAATATTTAATTTTATCAGAAAAAGATTTTTTAATGACAATAACTGGAAATTCCAATATAAATTCAAAAACAACAGCTGAAACAGATATTGTTAGACCAAATGACACTGCGTCTAGGCGGTCAGATTACCGCCAACAATACTACATTTACGTGTGCAAAGTTTGGGCGTGGAATCGGACTGCAGTCTAATGACATAGGAGCCAGCTGACTAGCAATAAATGGATGTCTGCAGGGACACAGTCAAATGGGAGCAGGCACGGAGCCTGATTATCAGACTAATATTCATTTCCTGTAATAGTAATGCATTTTTTGATTGGATTATATTATTTCTGTAACTAAAATACGTATTCATAGCTAATAACGTTATTTTTTTAAATGCTACACAAAATACGTTCCAGAACGACATTACTGCTTTCACGGTACTTTACATTACTCGTTAATTCAATTGATTTTGGTTATGAAAATTTCATAAAAAGCATTAGGCCTAGTACGTATTTTCTCCATAATTGACACTTGAACTGAAAATACCCCAAGTTTTATCAAAAAATATTGGTTAATAAGTGAAATATTAATTTTGCTTTATCCTCCATAAGATTAACATTGGAGCCTCAAAATACAACGTTCTGTGTTTAGATTTTTTAATATCTCGGTACCATTGGAGATAGAGAAAAACTTTTAAGGATCTAAATTGTGTAGTTTTTTTAAACTGATTTTAATAGTTAAAGATAAAATCTAAAATTTTTTTTAATTACATATGAAAAACGCAAAAAAACCTATTTTTGAGTACAAAACCCCCCCAAACTACCCATTCCCATTGACCATATGTCTCTTTAAATAAGTCAACCGAGTACCCTTAGAAAACATTTTAATTATTTCTTCGACATGTTTCGGGAATCATGTCGAAAAAAATGGGAGGAAAAGAGAGTAGAATCGAAGATAAAAGAGAAAATCGAAGAAAAAGAGTTTATTTGCGTGCCATACAATTTAAAACTAAACAAAGCCATACAGAAAACTTTTACAAAACAAAAATTCAATATAAGTTACAGAACAAGACACAATGCATATGAAATAATACAAAAGAAATCACGAAACAACAACCAAACTAATAAATACACAAGATCAGGAGTATATAAAATTAAATGTGATGACTGTAACAAATATTATATTGGACAAACCGGTAGAAATTTTCAAACAAGATTCAAAGAATATATACAAGCGCTAAAATCAAACAACACAAAAATCAGCGTTCGCCGAACATATTCTTTCCACAAACCACAATTACACTAGTATGACACATAATATGATTATATTGAATTTCGAATAAAAAGGAAGAAAATTGGATACAAAAGAAGAATTCCAAATTTATACTCACTATCAAATTGACAAAAATAATACACTAAACACTTCACAAATTGAAACAAACAATTCAATATATGAAAAAATTATACAAGGAAGAAACAATACATGCTAACACACTCCACCAATTTGAATACAGTGATATTTAAATTATCACATGAAATTTATTTACATTTATAAATTAAGATTATCAAATTAGGTTAAACATTTGTACTTCTTGAAGATGGGATGATTCCCGAAACATGTCGAAGAAATAATTAAAATGTTTTCTAAGGGTACTCGGTTGACTTATTTAAAGATAATTATATTAGTAGCCCTATTTGATGAACTAAATAGTGAAATATATATATATATATAAATTTTAACGACTATTGTTTTTGGTATCTGGGCACCTAAAGAAGATAAAAAAATGGTCCTGGGCTTAAGTCTCGCCATGAGACCTACGGTAATAGCTTCTTCCCTATGGGAGATTCGCTAAAAGGGATGATTAAGGTTTGTGTAAGCTACTGGCCAGGGTCTAGTATCAGTTTTCAGGCCACAATAGTACACTGACATGACCCATCGACTACTTCTCTAGTCAGGACCAACAGCTTAAACCTTTCAATGCAGGACTTTTTATGGCATGACTGACCCCTGATGTGGTACTTTTTTCTGAGGTAAGCCCTAATCCAGCAATACTTTCCTACAAGTTTTATAAGTCTGGTTCTATTTATGCTAGCAAAATAATTTTTTCACTAAATTGTTTACAATGAACTACCCTAGAATAAACATACAAAACAATGTGACTGTTCACTAACGTAACCTATCTATTCCACAAACTAAAACATAAGTTGTTCTTTACCCTAACATTTCATCGAGCAATCAAAATCTACAATTCTTCACTAATATGCTACTAACAACATATTTATAGTCCTAAAACACATTTACTTCAATAAACACAACTTAAAACATCGAATTTCACAGTAAAACTAATAAATATTACAAACTAGATAAGCTAAAAGTAATATATGTTTTCGCAACAACTCCAACTAACTATCCAAATGTAAACGTCTACAAGGTTGTAAACAACATTTGCAATATATGCAAATTCTGTTGCGTACGTTGTCACAACAGAAAACCATGCTGAAGGATCAACATGCTTTCTGAAGTACGGTGGCAGTCTAAGATACAAGTTTTGTTTTATGTAATGATTAGGAAGGCACTGTATTCAGTACTGTAACCTCTCAGCAATGACTGATACAAAATTACTGAAGATGCACTATAAACAAATACAATCCATAATTCAACCACTGTTACACAAAAACAATGCCTGTGGAACTGGGATATAATATAATATCCCAGATATAGGGATATAGTATCATAATATCCCACACTTGGACTGTTGTGTTTAACAAAACTAAATTTAATGACAACCAGGATTTTATATCTATAGGATATTACACATAATATTACACCAGCTAACAATAAATAGTAGACTAGTGTTATGATGAACAAATTATAGGCCTAGTGATAGGAGCTCAATAAAACACTTTTTAGCCCATATAAAATTTTATCAATTTAAAGAATATTATACTCACTGGTTTGCCGGTGTCCTTGAAATTTCAACAGTACACTCAGCAAGTAAAGCTTTAGGAAGATTTTTTGTAAGATTCCACATTTCTTGATCAGAAATAGTATTATTGCTGTGTACCGAATACTGATTTTGCCTAAAAATAATCAATCACATTACATACAATTATTTAATTTATACATAGGCCTAGAGATATTGTTTACAAATATATTTTTATCCTTTGTAGTGAAAATATCTGCTGAAATAAATAGTAATAATATAATAATCCACTGTGTCCATCCCCATATCCCCTTGAAGGATTTAGTTTGCTAGCTATGACCTTTGTTGTGCTAAGTTGTATCCTACAATAAACAAGCGACATCCAGCTGTAGCCTACATAAATGTTATGAACTCTGTTACTGAAATTATTAACTCACTCACAGTGTTAGGCATTTATTTAATTTAAGACAAATCATGGTTTTAATACCCTAATAGAAACATATGGGCCTGGTCGTTACAATATTTTATCATCGTTATGTATCACTAGGAAACCAGGAAACCACACAGGAACTGTATTGATATTTTACAATATTTTTTTTACAAATTATATTTATTTTGACAAGAAATCAGATACCAGACAGAGTAAAGTAAAAGGCTATAGGACTACCATTTAGGCTACAAGATGAAATACCCTGTAAAACTTGTACAACATTTCTGACATATGTTAACAACTTAAGGAGAAATCATCAAATATTGCTACTTCAAGCTCATAGATAAATAAAATTTGAATATAAATTCTATTATGTAGGTATCTGGAACTGTCCAGATAGGCTAGTACAAACTCTTGGATATGGGCCTATTTGGATTTAAATTTTTGTATTACACTTGAGACCAATCCAGATTATTGGCGATTCAGTTAATCGGTTTTTGAACAATCGATATATGCCATGTATTTACAGAAGATACATGGCAACTCATTACATATTCACGAAGATATACATAAATGTTGGCAGATGATGCAACCTTCTAGCAATTGCTCAGATGAACTCTCGGGGTAAATATTCCGAACACAGTGTTCTACCAATCTACATCAAATCGATCTTAGACTTACTTTTTGCACTTTCTTAAAACCTTTTAACAATGTTTCTGTCCGCGGAAAAACCCAATTTTGACGTTTCATACGATTTTAGGCTGTATTATGACACTCTCAAACCATACCGTCTAGGAAGGGGATCGGTGGGAATGGGGGTTCTGGGCGGAGAAAAAAATCGCTCAATTGTTTACACACAATTACAACAACAACGCAAATTACAGTTATTTTACCCTCTAATAATATAATTAAGAATTAAAAAACACCACGGAACACAGTTTTTCCGAAGTTTTTTAACGTTCTCTGGCCAAAATAATGCACCCTTCAAAGACCAGTCAACCTTGTTGTCAACAACAATCCAGGTTCTAAGCTGGGAGAAACGGGAAATATTTGGGAATCAAGGATATTTTAGGGAATTTGGGATTTTAAATGTTAATTATAAGGTAAACGGTAGATTCTTGTGATTTACAATTTTGAACTCCGGAAAAGCTTGTTTGATTGGGGATCTTAGGCGTAAGGTTAAGTTTATGTCAAAGATTTGTTATTCACTTTAAATTAATTTAACTTAATTTTATCAAACTGAATTAAAAATTAATTAGATCGGAATGTTCTCAAACAAAGAAAATGGCGCAACAAATCATCAACTGAGTTGAACTATCTTTAGTAATTAGTTCATTTCATTGTCAATCAGCTGATTACAAATCCGATAGTCCTTTAGCCCAAGGTAATTAAGAATATACAAAGAGGTACGACAAGTATAGAAACTACTTCTAACCAGTGACATATTTGTATATTTACACAAATAATTGAAGAATGTCTATTTTAAGGCGACCAATACAAGTTGCGTTACATCGTAATAGACGGGATATTGCCGACATACAGCGCTCTGCGGGGTTAAGTTCTTTAATGATAGTATAAACTATTATTAACGAGATAAAAGTATCAATAAAGAACATAACCTAACTCTGCAGAGCGCTGTTTGTCGTTAATATATATCTTATACTATGATGGAACGCAACGTGTATTTGTCGCCGACACACAGCGCTCTGCGAAGTTAAGTTAGGTTTTTTGATAGTATAAAATATATTTAACAACATAAAAGTATCGAAAAACCTTAACTGAACTGCGCAGAGTGCTGTATGTCGGCAATATCGCCTATATCATCATGGATATATACATATTAACTACAATAAAATCATGACAAAATATTATCATAATGATAATTTAATAATAAAAAAACAATAATATATATATAGGCTATATATTTATAATATAATAATAAGAATCCCCTAATTGCATCGCCATAGTGAAGTGACATTATGAGGATTGGTGCTCTGTGGAATAATGTTTCATTATTACTCCTCAGCTAGTCAGCTGTTACCAACGTTGTTATAACCTCTGCTAAGATAAGCCTTTTATAACACAGATTCTCTTTAAATATCCCGTTTCTCTCTACCTAAAACCAGAACCGTGGACAAAAAATCCCTGATCCCCTAAAATGATATCCCTGATTTCCAAATATTTTCGTTTCCCCCGCCCAGAAGCCAGATGCCTGCCAACCCCAATGTTGACTGGACGTTGATGTTGACCAATGTAACAGTGTCATATTTCGGTCCAAAAAACGTTAGAAAACGGAAAAACTGTGATCCGTGTTGTTTTTACTCTTAATTATGTTACTAGAGAGTGAAATAAGTGTATTTGAGTGATTTTTTCCCCCACCCAGAACCCTGATCCCCTAGCTAGAAGGTTTGTCCACGGACAGAAACATTGTTAAAAAGTTGTAAGAAAGTGCAAAAAGTAAGTCTAAGATTGATTTAATAGATTGGTAGAATATAGTGTTCAGAATATTTATCTACCTCGGTATGAGTAAGCTAGCCTTTAAATGACACTGCTCTTAGCTACGATTTTTTACTATTTTATATTACATTCAAACCATAGATCTTAATATTTTCAAGAAAATAGCCTTGTCTGAAAAACTATCTTAATCTCTGTTTTAAAGTGGACAGTTATAGGGTACTAATCTGAATTGCACAACTTGTCAAAACAATAATTTCAGCATAAATGCAATAAGCTTGTTTAAAAACACCAAAGTGGGGTTTTCCCATTTTACCCTGAAAAAATAACAGGAGTCCCTTATAGATTAAAGTTGTAAAAAAGTCCTAAGTACACCATAAACATAGGCCTTATTAAAATTATAGAAAGTCGTAGCTGACGACAGACACATTGTTTACCCTGATTTTAATATGGCAAATGAACCAAACTTAGCATGATTATTTTATTAGTAAATAAAATGGTACACATTTAAAATATGACTGAATATAGAATCATATTATGTAGGCTACGGTACAAATATATAGCCTAGAAAAACAAATAGTCTACTGATTAAAGCACTTACCAAGTAGGACGATTATAGTGCTTCCTATCATCATCTGAAACATTTCCATCATCTTCCTCTAATACAACACTTAAAAATTGGGATGGAACCATCATTAAACTGCACAATCCTTGTAAAAATAGTATCGTCCTTGCTGAGTAAGTCTCAAAATAAATTAAGATTCAGAACGTTTTCTCAACAGTCAAAACTTTTCTTATGATTTATATTGATAGAATAAGGCACATATTTGAGGCCAGAGTTATTTATTATATAGGCATATTGATCACAGTAATTTAAGAAACATTCTCCCGATTTACACCTCACTCACCTGAAACAACAAAGTAAATAGTGGTTATAATTTAACATAGAAAAACATAATTTACCATAAAGATTTGAATCTTAAATTGATACCAGAGTAACAGTACTAAACATTACTATGGTAATGCTTACTTCATACCTAATTATGACCTGTGTGAGATTTTGGATAGGAAGTCTCAGTAGGTAGGGTTAATGAAAGTAAGAATAATTTAATCAAAACCCTTTCACAATGCTTAAATATTCTAATGAACCAGGATCTAGAATTTTACTTTACATATTTGATATAACTTAAGTTGTGCAAAAAAATATTAGTTATACCCTAGGCCATAGCAGAGTAGGCTAATAGTAGTTAAAATTATTCTATAATTATGTTTAAAAAACTTAAGTTACTTCAATAACTAAAAATATAGACTAAATTGAACTTAAAATTTAAAATATGTGTGAAACATTAATATTTTTATTTAATTTATTAAAGTAGTTACTAAAATAATAACTTACAACAACTAAAATCATCAAACTAATAAAACTGTGGGACTTGGAAAGGTCATAGAACTTTGGTAATTCCCATTCCTCTCAGCAGTAACTGGAGAACTTGTTTCTTTTAACATAATTGGTATTTCCCCACTGATATAACTATGTTAAAATTCATGGTAAAGTAATAAACATATATTTATTTTGTAGCCAAGAAGGTCTTATTAGGAAATTGATTGGTGAATTTCGCAAATAATGAAGAATACAGCCATTTTGAAAATTCTTCATAATCCCATTTCAGAGATTGTTATCTTTGATCTAGATTTCTTAAATGTAAAATAAACTATTCTTTGAACGAAAACGAAATATTTAAACTAACATACCTTAAAATAAGGGAATTAAAACACAGCACATAAATTTAAAACACTTTTTATCAAATAAATAAAAATAGTTTACCGTGATTCCAAAATATTGACAATACTAGAAAACTGAAGTAATTTAATAATATAAAAAAAACTCA
Organism: Nephotettix cincticeps; assembly: GCA_023375725.1. Classification (NCBI taxonomy): domain Eukaryota; kingdom Metazoa; phylum Arthropoda; class Insecta; order Hemiptera; family Cicadellidae; genus Nephotettix; species Nephotettix cincticeps. The sequence continues at coordinate 24,362,662 of CM041785.1, forward strand.
ATTCAATCCCATCCTCCTTGCACACATATGATCAGGATTCATCATAAAAGTTCAATCTACCATAATTTAATCGGCAATGGGCAGTGGGTTTCGTTACAAAGCCATAATAACTTTTCTCAATATACTGTACAAAATGTAAAAATTCCTTAGAAAAAGCGCGATTGTAATATATTTTTTCTGTAAAAACTTAAAAAAATGTAATACATTTGTGTTACATTATATTTATAAAATTTTACTAAACTAAGTCTCAAAATTCAATGACATATTTTGATAAATTAGTTCTCTGCGTTCTACATTTAAAATTAATGACAGTAAGAATTATTCTGTGTAAGTATGAATTTATTTTGGTTGTTTCGGTATTTAATGAACAGACGAACCAACAGAGGAACCGAACAACTTATAACCAGTGAGTATAAAGGGTCCCCCAAGTATAAAAGGAAACCCTTTATACTCACTGTTACAACCAAACATATCTCATAAGGCCACTGCTGCTTTTAGTTCGTCAATATAATGAAACTGCTTTGTTAAACTCTCGCATTTTTAACCTTGCATATCCGGTTAATATTTTTGCACTTATTCCGGTTTTTAAGCACTATTAAACTTTTCATCATTGTTTAGAATTAATTTTGTAGACTGGTACAGAGTAGTGTTTATTGACGGAAGTACATGTGGATTTACTATATAAATGGATTAGAGAGGAAATTACATTTTAGCTGAGATAAGTTACCAACGAGGTTTTAATTCAGTTTTCTTGTGTAAATTTAATTCTTACTAACTCACCTATCCTTTCATTTCACCTCAACTACCGATTTCAAATCATAAAAATCAATGAATAATTTATAATCGAAGCCATTTTTAACTAACTAGTATTACCCGTTGCGTCTTCCAGTGAAGAACAAACCAAACTTTAGGTTTAGGTTCGCTGGCAAGTATAAAACATAATATAATTATTATTATGGTTCTAAATTTCTGGCATATCTTGGTATTTTAAGCCAAAATATTTGTAAGAATTGAGTGAATTAAAGTGGACTTGAAACATTAAAAACATAATATGAAAAATTGAGACAGACTATATAATCTTTACACCTGGAGTACCTTTTATCATTTTACAGCCTGGCAAATACACACTCTCGCACGCACACACAACATAAAACCATAACAACAATCATAAAACATGATCCCCAAAATCTGTACTGAGAAAATTTCTCCTAGGTAATTGGGATGTTGGAGAGTTAGTGATGAGTGAGGGCTTTGACATTCATGTATACAGATAATGTTTACTTTACTTACGCCTATTTATTTATTTATCTTAATAATATTTACTAATACAAATTTTTAGAACAAGTATTAAAAAAGGAATTAAAATTTGAACACACATTAAAAGTTGTTAATTATTAATGTTTTCTCTGGTAAACTCTTATACAGATTTAGGTAACTTTAATAGCCAGTAAAGTGGCATAGGGAGGGGAGAATGTTATACTTTGAATAAAATCTCTTTGGTGATCTATAACTAAAATTTCAAGAAACTCGTATTCCCAACACTGTATTTTTATAGCTCCATTATATTGCTTTCTTTACAACACCAAGAAAAATGTAGGATGTAAAGAGGTTCCACAGCAACTAAGTTAGTCATATTTTTATTTTACTTTTACTATTTTTGTAGTTGTAAACATTCTTTCTTTAAAATTAATTTGTCCAAAGATGAGACTTATTTCTCCCACCACGAAAGGATAAAAAGATTCTACATATATTTTTTTATTGAACTATTATAATTTGAGTTTATATATATATATATATATATATATATATATATATATATATATATATATATATATATATATTCATGTGTTAATGAGTTCCAAAAACTCTTTAAGTTAGATTTATCATCAAGAATATTACAAGGTACCTTTGGAGTGGAGTGAAGATAAGATTGGTAACTCAAGTTAGGTTCAAACTATTAGATTTCTTCCCTATGGAAGAAATCCTTAGAGGGTATTAAAAAGTTAAACATTCACTTAATTCATTTTGAAATTCAATATCCAATAACTTAATATTAATGTGATTTCATAATGTGAAATATGATTTCAAACTATTGTAGAATCATGTATACCTTTCTAGTTTATGTAATCTTTGTTCAGCTCAAAATAATATTTTTTCAGCTGAAAACAAACTTTTTTAAGAACGGATATGGATTCCTTACCACTAAATGTATGCAAAGTTCATGAAAAAAATGAGGTAAAAATTGAAGAAGCATATAAAGTTGTTTGCCTAAAACGAATGCGGGTTCAAGAAGAATCAAAAACTCTAAGGATAGAAGTAAAACAATTAGAACATGAAACTGCTTTGTTAGATAAAGAAAAATACTGTTTAGAATCTAAAAATAATGTATTGGAAGAAGAAATGTTGAAGATAAAAGAACAAACTGAAGAGGCTACAAAACTATCAGAAGATATTAAATGGAAAATGTTCAAAATCGGTTTACTAAAAGAATATGAACAAAAACATAATGAAAATGTGCATAAGATATTTTTTGAAGAAAAAAGAACTAAAGAGACAATCCTTGAAGATCCAATGGATACAAGTCAAATCCTTGATGTAGAAAATACAAAAGCGGGCACATCTGGAACCAAGATGAAAATTGCACAGTTAAAAGATGAAATAGAAATACAGAAGAGAGATATAAAAGTAACAGATCCTAATTTGCTCATTAACATGAAAATGTTGGAAAAAAGAAATGCAGCGTTGTTAACACGATATCAGAGACAGATAGGTGAGGCAACGTCTAGGTATAGGCAAACTGTGATGGAAGTGAAGAGCTTGAAAAAAATTTTGGAGGAAGTCAATACTTCACTAAATAATCCTGACCCTACTGTAGGGAATAAATGAAAGCGGGAAAAGTAGGTATCTAGTTGATTATTAGTTTGTTACATTTTTTCTCAAGAGCTTAATAATTTTTAATTAGTTTTATAGAATATAATTTGATTCTGTTTAGTCAGATGTCTGTTTTGGATTACAGTATAACAATGTTTTTTCTTAGATAAGAGTCAACAAAGAAATGTAGTTAAGAGTTTGATTGTGAAAATAAAAATGTTCAATCTAAGGAATATTTTAAAGTTTTTCTTAGTTAAAAAAATAAAATCTTATCTGAGCAGTTCTTAAAGATTGAAAAGTATATAATTTCACCGAGGTTCTAGATCTAACCATTAGTAAAAATCAAAGTCCGCCGTTTGAAACTTAAGATTTATTTTTTAACACAGTAATTTTATACCAGACTTTTATAAGACTTTTTATACCAGTAAGTTTTATGTATTAAAAAATCTGGTCAATTTATAAAATTTTTAACAAAAAAGTCTAATTGTAACACTCATACAAAAACTATTATTATGTTTACTGCAGCTGGCACCAATTGATGATGGGCTGAGCGCTGTTCAGGTGCGACCGTCGCCGATGGGTGACATTCCGAAATACTATTCAAAAGTCCTCATCTCTCCACCAGCATTGTATGTGGGTATCAGTTGATTGTTGCCGCGTGGAGAGTATGTACGAATTTTCTTTCACCATACCCTTTTAAAAAACAATAAAGCATCCTGGTAACATACAGCTTACCTATGTTGGTGCCAGCCACAGTAAACATGTTAAATTAGGTTACTTACTCTTATTCCCATCATTACTCTTATCACCTTTATTATGGTCATAAATATCCTAAGTGGTATTTGGCCTCGCCAACTGTCTGCCTCCACCCCTTCCAATGTTCTGCACACTCCTTGTTGACTCCCATTGTTCAGTTTTTACCAGTCTTTGGCCAGGCATTCATAATTTAATTTACATATGATTTTGTAAATCATATGATTGTAAAAGTTAACATGGTTTTTGTTTTTATTAATATACAAGTTTTTTTGTCAATATGAAATAGTGGTATTATTTAATTATCTGATTTTTAATTAATTTTTTGGACTTTAATACGTCCTGGTCCTTCAACCTAGTAAACCAGTTTTTTTGTCTTTCAATTGAATACCCATCCTCCTCATGTTGCCTTTCATTTCATCCTTCCATCTTTTCTTTGGTCATCGTCTTCCAACAGTGTTTTCTGTCCAGACTTGTTTTTATAGAGTTTCTGGTTCACACCTTAAAATATGACCTGTCTATCACAATCTCTGGCTCTTGGCTTCAGCTACTATGTCTGGTGCATTATCCTTATTTCTCTATTTAGTTTTATTCTCCAAATTTCGTTTTCTTTTGTGAGTCCAAAAATTTTTCTTTAGATTTTAAATTTTGCTTTCTTGGATAATATTTTTGATGATGAAAGTTTATTTAGTGCAAACATGCTTCTATTGGCTAAATTCATCCTGCTTTGTATTTCATGAAATTCATTATTGTTTGAACTCATTATGGGGCCAAGGTATTAAAATTCATTTACTCTTTAAAAAATATGGACTTCAACTGTTATGTTTCTGGAGTCATCAGGATTTTGACCAAAGGACAACAATTTTGTTTTATCGTCATTTCGAGTCATACTTCTTTAGTTTCTTTTATAAGAATTTTTGTTTTTAAAATGTTCTTTAGTTTCTGCCAGCAAAACTATGTCATCTGCAAAGGTAAGGACTGTGATCCTGTCCCGTTTTTTATTCCTAAATCTGGACTCCTAATTTCTTTAAGTGCCTTTTCTAATGCTATATTGAAAATAATAGGTGATCTCCTTGTCTCACGCCTGTCTTTTCTTCAAAACTTGCAGAATATTCATTTTCAATTTTTACTTAACATCTGCTATTCCTGACGCTGAGCTTTGCTAGCTGTATTAATTTACCAGGGATACCACAGCTTTCCATTTAAATTTTTCCCACACTTCCTCGGTTGCTAAAATCAACAAATAAGCCAAAACAATGTTAATTATAATCCCAGTATTTTGTAATAACTTGTGTCAGGATGTATATCTGATCTGTAGTGATCTTCCTTTTATAAAGCCTGCTTAGTGTTCATCTATAATTTCATTAGTATATTCTTCTAATTTATTTAGCACAATTTTAGAAAACATTTTATATGAGGTACTTAAAAGAGATGTTCCTCTGTAGTTGGCAGGATCTTGTTTTTCACATTTTCTGGGCAATGGGACAATTATTGCTTCTTCCCAATCCCTTGGGATTTCTTCCTTTTTCCTGATATCTATTATAAGTTTATTGTATTTGTACTGCCATCTCTTTACCCTCTGCCTTGATTATCTCTGTATTTAAACCATCTAATCCTGGAGATTTATTATTTTTTAGATTTTTATTGTTTACTACTTCCTCCAAAGTTGGCACTGCCACTTCTGATTGCACATCTGGAATACATTTTCTTCTGTAGAGTCCACATATTCATCTCCAGCGTTAAGTAGCTCTTTGAAATATTTCTTCCAAGTTTCAAGAACTTTTGCTTTTTCTATGATAACTTTTCCACCTTGCTTGAATCCAAATGAGTGGTTTGAAATCTTATTTGAAGAAACTAACTTAAAAATTTATAAATTAAATAAGGTTAACTCGTGAAAATTACTAAAGATCTATTTTGGCAGTGATAATTTTTTAATTGATATAAATACATATTAGTATACATATTTATATAAAAATATATGTATTCTATTACTTAATAGTTAACAGATTACAAATTTTAACTACATACTTTGGCATACATCAAAATATTCATCATATTTGTCAAAAATGAAGTATTTGACAAATAATTGCACAGTTACTAATTTAATCTGGAAAACCCTTATCAGCTCGACACAGTAACAGTAGATATTACTTGCATAAACTATACTTAAATGTTTAGATTAGATTATTGAAATGGCGACCATACCACAAGGTAGGTATTTTAAGCCAAGTATGAATGAGAGTTGATTGTAAGATGATTGTGGCGCAATCTTGTAGTCTTGTTACTGACTAAGGCTGACATGTTCCTTAGACAGGACTGTTAATTAATAGCCCAACAGCCGATGGCAATTAAGGGACCTACAGTTTAACGTGGAATCCGAACCACGACCTCTGAAATACGAATTGGTCTAATTATGAGGATGGTCTTTGCGGATTAACGTAGCTTTCAATAGTGCGGACGTTAATCCACACAAGAGTACACTACACCCACCGACCATCGCTCACAACTATCCACAATTCGTGACCTCCAAGTAGCTGGATTACAGGATGACGCCACCATCCCAGTATATTTACTTTAGAATATCTGTACTTATTGGTATTTCATTCTAGTTTTAAGATTGATTTACTAAATATTTTCCTCCAAATTGATCAATTTTCTGGAAAAAATATTAACAGAAATTAAAATTTAATGTTTGCACACCAATGCATCTCATCTCATCATGTATTCTTTCTATTAACAGTGTAAACCATGTTCTTATTCACATCAATATATCAATATGAATATAGTTTACAATACACTATATTAATAGTCTACATAAAAAACAGGAACATTGTGAACCTTAGCTAATTTTGTAAAATTCATATCCTTTAACTCATTAAATCTATATATGTAAATAAGAATACGATTTTTTTATTTCTGGCACGAGTATAATTTTATTTCTGATTTGAGATTTTACAAGAATTTAAATTATTTTATTGCATTCAATAATGCTTAGTATTAAGGTATTGTGATATTTTTAACAATATTATGTAAATAATTATTACTTTTTAAAGGAAACCAAATCGAGGTTTATTTTGGCAAAAAAGTTGACTATAAGTTTCAAACAGATTTTTCCTGTAAAAACATTTCTGAAACCGCTCAGGAGATAGATTTAAAAAAATATAACAATAACTTCTTGATTAGCATTATATACGTGTTGGTTTTACTATAGGATGAATTAAAAACTCACGTCTTCCAACACTACTTAATATATTTACACTTATATTGTAATTATATACAAACGGTAAATATATACAAAAGTTGTTAAATTGGCGATCGATTTCGTCCAGTCACACCGGACATCATCAGGCCCAAACGGAGACTTCTCCGTTTAGGTATTCATAATACATGATTTCATGTAGGGGTTAACATTGCCACAACTTTGGGAACTGTTCAGGACAATTAAAATCTCATTCATTAGGCAGGATATTATTTATCTCTGAATCAAATTTAACAACAATCAGTTGGGTGCTTCCTACTGACTGTTGGCACCATTCTCAACTGAATATATATTTATTTTTTGAAGATTTACTTTAAATTGAAAATATTTTATCTTCAGGCATGTAGTGGTGAAGTACGATAATAGCACTCTTGTTAATCCTACAAATTTGTTTATGAAATGAATTAGAAAGGTCAAATAAATATTTACTAATGGAAAGTTTTAATTGAAAACGAAAATTCCATTCCACACTAAATTATAAAGCCAATCTTGTTTATCCCTAATTAATTATAATAACAAACCTATTGCTACGAACAACGGAAGAGAGGTAATACCGTACACTTTACCTAACTGTGTTAAACCTTTTAGTTGGAAACTGTCACAAATGGAATTTTATTCTATTAAAGACAATTTAATTTCCCATAGCTTCTTTGCTTCATATTTGGAATATTTAACCTACTATGAGTCTTAAGTTAATTTTATAAAATCGTTACACCAAGTTGAATTGTTTAATTTACTTTAAAATTAGTTTCAGTCCAATACAAATTCTCCTTACATTAAATTGATCACGAAGATTGTAATTTTGCGAATATTATAAGCTTTACAGGCTAAAATATTAGGTTATATTTACAAATACTGGAAATCGTGTTTTTTTTTTGTAAAATGATCTGTCATGATGAGCTAAGCAATGTGTCAACACTTATTTTCAAAATGAACACTTTCTTATAAGTTTTATACGTATATAACTTTGTACATATATATTTTGTTACCATTCAGATTTGTATGGCTGTGGGCCATTAGAGGTACACGAGTTTCAAGACAGACAGTCAAAAACATTCTCATTTGCCATACACTATTTACCATATGTTAACATGTTGCCAGGATTAGGTACTATAATAGTCACAGTAACTCAATACAAACGTGGTCCTCTTCAGGCCCACAACACACTTTGCTAATGCTGAGCATTAGGTAATCCTGAGGCTCTACTTTAAAAAAATCAGCATGGCTCAAATAAGACTCACACCGTCTTGAACGTTAAAATAATAATCCATTTCATTTTCCTTCTGCTACTCAGCAGCAGCCCTGCAGGAGAAATACACACTATTTTTTTGCTGCGAGTGGCTTGTGGATTTAAAACATGGTATAGGGTAGTACTCCGGTGTAAGGCATTACCCTGCTTTCCCCTACAACTTGAATATATCGAACACAATTGATTAACATCTAGTGAACCTATTAGGAAGCATAAACATGGGAACAAAGATCAACATGTTCACATAACTGCTGACTTCAAACTTCACAGTTGGTTAACAAAATTACTTTAACACATTTTAAGTACATCAAATGTGCAATGGACTAGGGTGAAGGTACATTATAAATAATATACAACTTAACATTACATAGTAATTTACATTATGTATATAAATTATTGTGGAAGACTTCCTGTGTAAACTTCTTAAGTTTAATCATTTTCAGGAACTATCAATTCAATTGCACCCTGAAACAATCAATTAAAGTTATAAATAAAATGAATGATATATAAAGAGGATTACAGGTTTAAGTTAGAATTAGTATAGCGGTTCTAATGATTTCCAAAATCAAACTCGCCATGCTAGCTCACAAAATATGTTAAATGAGAAGAGTAACTAATTAATTAGATTATATTAGATTAGATCATTGAAATGGCAACCATACTACAATGTAGGTAATTTAAGCCAAGTATGAATGACGATTGAGTGTATGGTGATTGTGGCACGATCTTGTAGTCTTGTTACTGACTAAAGCTGACATGTTCCTTAGGCAGGACTGTTAATTAATAGCCCAACAGCCAATGGCAACTAATGGACCTACAGTTTAACGTGGAATTCGAACCACGACCTCTGAATTACGAATTGGTCTAATTAAGAGGATAGTCTTCGTGGATTAACGTAGTATTCAATAGTGCGGACGTTAATAAACACAAGAGAACACTACATCTACCGACTATCACTCACAACTATCCACAATTCGTGACCTCCATGTAGCTGGACTACAGGACATCGCCACCATCCCAGTCATTCATACTTCAATGACTGTAATAGTTCATTAGTTAATGAAACTAATGAACTATTTTGTTCAGTTGGACTTAAAAATATAGTACTGATAATGGTTAAAATGGTATTAGTCATTACAAAGCCCCATAATATCTTAATAATACTAATAGTAATCATAATCATAATACAGTAGAACCTCGCTAATCCGTCACCTGCGGGACCGGAAGTATGGTCGGAACAACAAAAAGGTTGGATTATCAGAGGAACTCGTATATTAACATAAAAACAAACTTAAACTGTATTTCGAACAAAGAATATTGCATCAAGATTTTATAAAAAGCTACTGTACTGATGAACGCTACAGAAAGCCTGAAAACATTAAATAAATACACACTCACGATGTCACCTGTCGATGCGTCATCGACAGATTTCGACTTCAACGGAGTTATGAAGTAAACAAATGCTATAAATTTCCGCTAGCGTGGTCGGACTAAGCGTGGAGAATGCAGCCGAAGACGAATTAGCGGAAGTCTGTTGTGCCGACGAGCACGGTCGGACCAACCGAGGAGTCGGACCATCGAAGGTCGTACTATCGAGGTTCTACTGTAGCATACTAATATAGTATTTATCTCTAAATAGGCTAAAAATATGATATTTTAAATGGAGAGAATAAGATTATAAAACACTCTATAAAAGATATTCTTAATGACGATGTTACTGAAGACAAGAAACTCCTTACTTCAGATAACTGATTCTCACAGCAAATGTAAGTTATGAGTACCTCAATTAAATTCGTTAATTAAATTGTTACTCTACATTACAAAACACAATACAATATTGTATGTGCTTAAAATCTCATAAAAATGTATGAAATGCTAGAGTGATTTTTAGTTTTCAATTATTTTCATCCACCTATGTATGGGGGATTATTAGGAAGTAAAATAGTATATCTTGAAAGATAAATAATTTTGATGGTTTATATTTCAGAGTAGATTACTTACTGTAAGACTTGCCTCAACTGAAGGAAGACCACAAGAATCTTCAAGGAGAACTACAGTTTCGTACTCAGGCAAAACCTGGGTTATTGTTTTGCATAAGGCTACTGTTTGTTCCTGAAAGAGAAATATATTTAATTTGTTTATTTACATCACTCTATTTATTAAAGATATTCTAAGTATTTTACTATTATCTAAATAGTGAAAAGTTTCTTGAAGACATAAATTACGAGGGATGTCCGTAAACTAAGGTTCCCATAGCGCTGCAGTCGACAATAGTGCTGCGACGGGGGTTCGCGCGGTTTTGTTGTTTACCTGGGTTCCCCCACTCCAAATCCCCACCGCAGCAAAGTGTCTGCGGTGCTCAGTCTTGGTCTGGCAGCCAAACAAGATGGAGCTTCCCATTGCTTGGCCCGCCATGGGGTGCGTTTGGATCAGGATAACGCTCGACCGCACACTGCTAACGTTACCAACGAACTCATCGCTAACTTTGGATGGGGTATCGTCAAACACCCACCCTACAGCCCAGACTTAATCCCCAGTGACTAACACCTCAAAAATGATTCGTTTTTTGACTGCCAAAAACCTTCCGTCCGTCGAAATTCATTCCCAGCTTTGCGAAAAATATGGAGAAAAGTGTATGAGCGTACAACATGTGCGCAAATGGTACAGGGAGTTCAAGAACGGGCGTACCGATGTCCATGACGAGGAGCGTTCCACGAAAATTCAAGCAAGCGCAAAGTGCCGGCAAGGAAAGGCGTATTGTTGTGCGAATTCTTGTCCAACGGTGAAACAATCAACGCTGCCCGCTACTGCGAGACACTGCAAAAACTTCGCCGTGCCATTCAAAACAAGAGGAGGGATATGCTGTCCAAGGGGGTGCGTTTGGATCAGGATAATGCTCGACCGCACACTGCTAACGTTACCAACGAACTCATCGCTAACTTTGGATGGGGTATCGTCAAACACCCACCCTACAGCCCGGACTTAATCCCCAGTGACTACCACCTCTTCCCTGACATGAATAAACACCTGAGTGGAACAGATTTCGGCGGCCGAGAAGAGCTGGAAAAAGCGGTTCTCAGCTATCTGCGCGACTTGGCAGCAGACCTCTTTGACTCGGAAATTCAAAACCGGTACACCGCATGAAAAAATGCATTGACCTCGGTGGCAACCACATAGAAAAATAGGAAAAAGTCTGAACTTTCCAAATATGTACGAGTTTATACAAATAAACATGTTTTTCACTGAGTAAAATCACTGGGAACCTTACTTTACGGACAACCCTCGTATGAGTCAAACTATAATACATAAAAAAATCAGAGGCAGTTTTCAAATAAATTTAGTTTAAAAATGATTTTGAATCCTATCTACTGATGAAGAATGAGAATTGTTTCCGATTTCCATGATAAATATTGACAATTGTAGAAACTAGTGGTAGAAATATACTACAGATAAAAACCAAAGAAAAATACATCAAACTACATGCTTCCCATTATTTTCTATTTGGCCTCCAGCAAATCCAGTCTCCCAGGTGTGCTGACAGGCCTCTTCCATCTTATTCTATCTCTGTATAGCTCCTCTTCCTCCACCTGCTGCAGTGATTTTCCTTTTGGTGTAAGATCATTTCTTTCTCGGTCTCCCTACTTCTATTTTCCCACCAATTTCCCTCTCTAAACACAATTAATTTGACCACTCTTCCCTCTTCCATCTTCTTTACATGTCCAAACCATCATGCTAAATATTGCTATTCCGACCTCTTGGATTGTTCTATTGCAACCAAATTATTCTCTAATGTTCATGTTCCTGATTGATTCCTGCTAAGTCTGTTTCTCCACAGCTCTATAAAAATTTAAAATTAGATTTTAAGCAGCTAAATTATATTGAAGTTCTGAAATACCTGAACGCTTTCTGAAGAAAAAACGTGTTTCTTCCTTCGGTTCCGAGGGTCTCCTCCCAGATCATGTTCAGCTTTGTGGGCCAAGTAGTTGTCCTTCTTGATTGTGCGAAACGGACACATTGGACAGCTGAACATCAGCCCTTCATCCAATCCTAAAAATGGTTGACCAAAAATTTAAATTATAAAAATGAAAGCTAATTTGGATATTGCATAGAAAATGATTTTCTAAAACTTAAAGACTGGGATGTACTTGATACTGAAAACTGTAATTAAAAAGAAAGGGATATTTAATAAGTTCTGGTTATGCTTACATGCAAGAGATGTCACACTAGTTCATACCTTACCAAAGATACTAGTGGTCACATATTGCACAACCAGTGGCTGTTGTAAATAAATAGTTTCTCACATTAACACAGTAGCTCCGGAGTTACACACTGGAACAGTAAGTCAAATGTTCCTGGTTCGAAACTAGTGTCGGCCGACTCTTATCATATTACAAGCAGTTACCTCTGCCTATCCTAACTATCTATATACACGCTGCTACAAAACTGAAATATCTTTAACCCTTTGAGGACTGACTGCCAATATTTCGTCAGTACAGTTACTGCCAAAAATGACCACACTTAAAGTGGTTCGTCAGTAGCTGGTACGGCGAAAAATCCTGCTGAAAAAAAAATCGCCAGCTAGTAGTTTTTCATATTCTTTCTAGCACATTTTAAATGGTGTATACAGTTTTTGAACTGTATACACCATTTTCGGACCAAACTTTCATTCATAATGTTGTTTCCGTACACTTTGCACAATTGACGATAAATTTCAATCGGTTTTTGGCTAACAAAAACCGTATTACTGATCTGACCTCACAACTCGCGCAATTTTCATTTGCAGCGCATATTTTAAACTTTAATGCTGCAACAATGCACAGCGCAACGTCACTTTCACTGGTACAGCTGGAAAGCCACTGAATAGGATGCCACAAAAGATGCCTTAATATTTGTAAAATAAATATTTTTACATAAAAATGTAGTTCAAACTTTTTTCTTTTCATTACCATAATTGTCGTGCTAATGCAATGTTTACTTCACTGGAAGTGGGCCTAGCAGTAGGCTTTGAACAATCACGGCTATTTGTACTTATTCTACATCATAAGTAATCAGTCTACCACCACATATTTATCCAACTGGTAGATTCTGAGTCATTTGAAAAAAAACTAGGAGGTGTATCCACATCTGTTGACTTTGAATCTGATGCAATGCCACAAATAAATTGTTCTGAAAACAGCACAGTTTCTTCATTGACTTCTATCTCACTATCTGACGATCCACTTTCTAAAAGACGATTATAAATATCTAAATCACTTTTTGACTCATTTGTATTAAAACAAACAATTTACCGACGTAAACATATAACCTGAATTATGGTGGCTGACAACGACAACACTTGATTGCGCATCACTTCACAGCAGACAGTTGACAATGACGGACAGCTGATTACATCAGCAGTATTTTATTTTTCACTCAACACATTATGTTATGTTTACCCACAAATATTATATATTTTGGCATTAAAACTAAAACAGATCTTAAAAATAGTTCTATTACACTTGATAAATGTAATATAATAATATGAATCAAATAATCTTGCAAGTTGCACTACTGCAGGATAACTCATAGTTGCAATTATGGGCACCTTTAGTGTACTACGAGGTATCTTGTAGTTGTATGTGACTGAGTCAAAATTGGTTACTTTCAAATGCAGTGAAGTATAAATTTTAGTTTTGTTCTTCAGCCTATAAAAAGTTATAATTTTTGATGTCCAAATTAATAACTTTGATACGGTAACATTATTATTGATTTTTTCTCATAAGTGTGATTCTCATAAGTTGTGTTATTGTGAGTATCCAAATCCGAAAATTATGCGATCTGAACCATAACTATCAGATCCGGATCCGATTCGAAAAAGATTTTACTATCTGCACACCTCTACTTCTGTATCAGATCATATTCTGTATTGAGCAAAGGCACTAGGCCCAACAACAGGGGTCAGTGTCGGGTTGATTAACAGTTGAATTAAAAATTAAAAATGGTCATGTGGTCATGCTACACCTGACAAGTTATAAGATAAATCATTCAACAATCTCACAGGGATCAAAATATAAGAGAAAGCAAATCAAAGGAATATAAACCCTTCGCACGCTGAAAACGGATAAATCCGTTTGACTGACTTTGACCCAAATGTTGAATATGAATATACAACATTCTTCACTATCTGAGTATTGTTGTAGTTCACCAAAGCTCCGCTAGAGTGCAGGAGCTTCTGGGTTGTTTATTTATAGATACATAAAGCATAGGGAACCTGAGATTTAGGTCATGTGACTCATTTGGGGGAGGGGATTCATTCCCGCCCTGCCGTACATTACGTCTCAGTTGCTGCTTCTACTGCGCTGAATACGGATATATCCGTCATCTTTATCCGTCAGCCATCTTACAGCTATCAAGGCGTCTCTGGCAGGTGGATTTTCATTTTGCGATCGAGATTAAACGGTTATTGAATCGATTAGTCTTCATTTTTTTAGTTTAGTTTAGTTTAAGTGAAATAAAAATTGGTTTTTCCTTTAAAATGTTTCATATTAGTAATTTGTTATGAATGAATAAAACACATTTTTTTACTGTTATTCTATTTACCTTATCCTTACAAATCAGTAATTAATATTAGCTTTAAGACAAAAATTAAGATAACATAGCATTTAGAGGTTTTTCCACATATTAAGTTCAGCATGCGAAGGGTTAAGCCCAATCATTATTTTACCATTAGGCTATTAGATAACTCTAGCAAATTGTCAATGCTAAAAATAATGACAATAATTTTGACACAGTGCAGGTTGGTGCCGGTACCTGGATGTTTGTTTTTGAGGTGGGCCTTGTACGTGGTGGCCTGTATGCATTTGTAGCTGCAATGCGGACACTGGTACGGCCGCAGCCCCGAGTGCCGCATCTTGTGCCTCCTCAGCGAGTTGTGGTCTGCAGTCACGTAGTCGCACTCGTTGCAGCTGAACGGTTTTTCACCTACACAATTTTATATAAACAATTTACTAATCTTGATGGAAATTTTAATCGTGAATGATTGGAGAATGGTACAAAAGATAATGGCAAGACTGGGAAAAGACACGGGATTTTAACAAAGTGTTAGACATCTAGTCTGAGATAAAGATATACCAAAGACTGCAAAAGTTACCATGAATAAAACTTGTTATATACTGATACTTCGACACCATAGGTAACTATGGTGTTGAAGTTTAGAATATAACATGGAGGAAATTGGAGTAGGTTTCATGCGGAGGAAATGAGGTTTATAGGAGGTATTAAAGGTGAAACAAAATTGGATAGAATAAGGAATAAAGAGTTGAAAATAGGAATTTTTGAAAAAGTTTGATGGAACGAGATTGAAATGGTTCGGTCACTTACAAAGAATATAAAATGATTAGAGGTGTGCGGATATCCGACTCATCACAAAATTTTCCACTTGTTTTCATTGTACATTTTCTCTTTGTTAAATGAATTTAAGCATTATTAGTTGTAAAATGTAAATTTTTAGATAATTTTAAGATGAATAACTAACTAAATTACGACGAGGTACCATAATTTCACGGGTTTCAATATTGTTATACGGCCGATCGGGGTACTTTCTCTGCCAAATACTAACTCTGCGCCTGCGCACAGGCCTTTGTTTGATAGCAGCTGCACTGTCACTGCCTTTTCTAGTTCCTTGCCGATACGCAGATAGCCGATGGCATCGAGCCAACGTCGTCTGTCAAATCTTGATTCTTTGTTAATGGTGATTTGTTTTTATCATTGTAATAAATAAAATAGTTGAATCATGAAATAAAATTCAGAATTAGTTGATGATTAGTGGAATGAATTGATGAATTAGTAGAAAGTTGATGTAATTTAATGGCGAATTATAAGGTTTCTGTTGATTTAATTTGTGAATTACACCATATTAAAATTTGTTACCGGTACTGGTACTTTTAAATGCAGTGAAGTAAAAATTTTAGTTTTGTTGTTCATCCTATGAAGAATTTATGATTTTTTATGTACCATTTAATAATTTTGATAACATTTTATTGATTTTTTCCTAATTTATTCTTAGATAAGTGTGATTTCACTGCGTTATTGCGAGTATCCGAATCCGAAAATTATCCTATCCGAACCCAAACTATCCGATCCGAAAAAATAATTCACTATCCGCACACCTCTAAAAAAATTAAAATTCTTTAAAATACTAATATAAATAGGAGTGGAATGAATATGTGACAGTATGTGAATGGATGTGATACGAAGGAGAGATTGTGAGAGCAGAATGTGCACAGGTATGGGCGAAGCTTATTGTGGACAGTCTCTGTGTGATGGCGGAGAATACGAGCATCTGCGAAACTGCGGCTGCAGACCTTACAATTGTAAAAACTCCCTTCCTCTCCCACCTCCCCTTCTTCTAAAAGCTTTCTCCTCGCTCGATGGACTGCCTGTAAAAGTTTGTTTGGATAATTTATGTATTCATAAAGTTATTTAGATAATTCCTTAATTAAAACTAAAATATGAATAGAAATTGCTTTTTTTTATTACTCAGCATTTACAACAGTTTTCATATTCTCTCAGATATTAGCATGTTGTATAAATCAAATTAATGATGTTTTATTACACCACTGTTATCCACCGTGTATTGTTTTGTCCACCACCGGCTTGCGCAGCATCAAAATAACTTGCGAAGATACCTATGTTAGGCCTGTATGTGTTGTAGTGTGCATTGTTTAAATATTGAACTTTATTGTTTTTTATGAGTGAATATATGACGAATCAAGATTTGAAGATACAACATTTTTGAATGACCTGATGATGAAACCAAGAGTTTTTGAAATACGTTTTGACGTATAAAATTATCAAACTGTGGACAGAAAATAGGGTATTTATTTAACATAAATAATTTTTTTTGTTTGAAATTCATTGTTGGTGATGGTGGATTTATGTTATTCAATATTTTATTGCGGACATTTTTTATCACGATTTTATGTAAAACAAAGTTTCACGACATTTCGGGATGTGGAATCTGATCCCGTCCTTAGGTGAACAAAGATCTAAAACATAGCACAATTAACATATAATCTGGACGAAACCGGTATAAAGCTGAAAACTTAACCCTTTCAGTGCCAACATCCGTATATACGGACGGGAAAATTGCAAGAAGCCAGGTCCTATACGAACGTACAAAAAAATTAACTTTTTTGAAAAAAAAAAATTTTTTTCAACAAAATTTTTAATTTTTTTTCATTTTTTTTTATATTGTGTTTGATATAAAGAGCACATTAAAATATAATTATTTAATAAAAAGTTATTCTAAGTATTTTTGACTGCAGTCCACATCAACTTCTGTGTTTGTTTACTTGTTTAGGTAGCAGTGAGACTAGGAAGTTGAGGTTTTATTATTGTTTGTTTAGTTTCTTTTGTAAATAAGTGTATTGATTCACCTGTCAATGAAAAAAACTTCATAGTGTTAAAAATATAGTAATTTTTATGAGTAATTTGAGTGGGAGTGATGAGTTGTCAAGTTTAGGCTTTCACAAAATGGACATATAGATTTTGATCCTTATAATCAAAACTCTATGAAAGTAATTGCAGAATAGTTTGAATCATTTTATTCATTTACTAAGCTATAGAACAGTTCAAATTCCATGTTAATGTAAATATTTAAGGGTGATTAATAGTTTAGTAACTTATGGAAAAACCAAACTTACAATATTTCTAAAATAATAAAAAACTTTATTTTGAAGATAAATATTAACTTTTTGTTTATTACAAAATAAGTATAGTTCAACAAAAATACTCAATTTTGAAGCATAAAATTTGGCAATTATTTTTACTTCAAACTGAAAAATTTATATGTAATTAAAATAGTTTTTCATAAATAATTTTGTAAATATTGTATATTTATTTATCTGACATTTACCTAACTTTTTATGTAAACAAAACAAAGTTCCATTTCGGGATGTAAATAATAACTGACAGTATCTCAAACAGCTAAAAAGCACATTTAAACAATTTCTGGATATAAGTGAAATACATAAAGTTTAAAACAGTCAAAAAACTTACAAACCATTTACTAAACATTACACACATAAGAAACCATACATTTCCACTCGCCATAGAGACCCAAAGACAACTGAAAGGAGTGGGCGTGTCCCACCAGAACCGGAAACAAAATGGCAGCTGCAAAAACTCAAAAAATCCAGGTGAAATATTTCTAACAGATTTATTTATTATTATTAATTCAAATATTTTCATGTATATTAGGAAGGATTTACATTTGCACGAAATCAGAAACATTAACAAAGAAGCTGATTTTGTATAATAGATCAAAAGCCGTGGGTTACAGTGGACTGGAAACCTCTTGGGAAAATAAGAAACCTCAATAATAAACTGGATATTGAGAAATATTCCCGCTGGCAAAAGACCAACCGAAAGACCAAAAGCAAGATGGTGGGACCAGGTTCGGATAGACACGAGGAAGCTGCAGACCGAACCTACTGAAGAGGCTGTGTTGCTGAGGCTACGTACCGACTGGGGTACAAATGGCCAATCCAGTAAGTAAGTAAATGTAAGGCCCAGCCAAGTTCCCGTAAAAGGTAAGGCCAATCGGTTAACAGTCACCTATGTTTGGTCAGCCTATAACTTTAGCCTGTTTTAAACGTCTTTAGTCCCTTGCTGAGCCCATTGCGAGGGGAAGTTGAGGTTTAAAAAAATGTTTATTAAACTACCTTTTAACACAATATGATACAAAATTATGCTAATATATTTTGTTATTACTACCGAGTACTTTCAATCTCAGCCAATTTTCCAATTCTTGAATGTGGTTTACTATTTGGATGTCATATTTTTGAGGTTTTACAGCAGGAAGTTTCATGATTTATCATGACTAACACGATTTACCTTATGGTTCCGCAGTTGTTTTGTTGTTTTGAATCCTTTTCCACACATATCACAAAGGAATGGCCTCTCTTCCCCGTGGATTTTGATGTGGTTGTTAATCAGCTTACTGTAGCTGAAAACAGAATTTGACTAGTGAATACGATTCAACTCAACAATGAACAGCTATTGTTTATGATAGCACCATAGATACCAAAGGAAATGGGCACAAATGGAAATAAATGGAAATGGATGGATGTTCTCCAAAAATGTTCCTCCAATAATCCTGTCGTTTCAGTAATTAATCATCAGTCCAAAATGTTCTTATCTAATTCCTACTGAGCTCATTAGGTATAGTTCTGAATCCATTAGATGTATTTATGATTTTTGACATTTTGATTTAGTGTATAAAACGTAAGTTTTATACACTAAGAAAGCTAAAATGGTCTTATGTCAATTTCTGTCTGCCTGTCTGTGCCATTATTTTAGTAGTATTGTAGCGCAATTTTTTTTAACTCTATAATAATTCTTAACAAATGAAGAATGAAGAAAGGATTGTATTGTATTTTAATGCTACATGAGGCTATGTTTGATGGAGACTTCCAAATTATTTAAACCTTTTTTTAGACCATGCAACTTTATTCTTTTTAACACCAAAATTCATTTTACACTAACTATTGATAGTACTACTTTAACAAATTGGTTCTAATAATCTAAAGCAGTTTATTCTTTATTCAGACTCTCCTTAAGTACCCCACTTAAGTTACCTCGTAGTTAATTTATTTTTCATTTTATATTATTACTAAAAACAAACTAATGTTCATAGATATAATTAGATTGTTCTATCAAATTATTAAGTAGTTATATTTTTAAAAGTATGGTACAAAATGTGTTTGAAAATCAAGTTTGAGGCCATAATAGTGTTAACAAGTAGAGGGTATTTTACTCAAATTGCGCTTTAAGTTATGGAGGTTATGTTACCTGTTACACTTGTAACCACAGAGGTTGCAGCAGTAGAGGTCGATGTCAGTGCCGTGGTGGCGCCACAAGTGCGAAGTCAGCGTGCTCCAGCTGGCCACGTCAAGCTCACACTCTGGGCAGGAGAAGACATCGGAGTCGGGGCGGTGGCAGCGCAGGTGGTAGCTCAGGTTGGCAGCTGTCGTCAAACGTACACCACAACGCTCCACCATACACCTACACCAACAATTAGTAGTCAAATCAATTACTTTGTATGATTTAAATAAAATATTTAACTTTAGAAAACTTTATGGTTATTCATTTTGCTACCCCAGATTTCAAATCAATCTACATTTTTTCATACTTTCATACTTTTCAATATTAAATTAATTGAATACCTGTAAAAACCAAAAGTCCCCAATAACATCTGAATACTAAGTGGCTATTCCAAAAAGTTTTCATAAAAATGTGAAGAAAGAAATAGTCAAACATTACTATTTAAGGTAAAATTTTCAAATTATTAGATAAAGATTGGCAGATGTGAATCCTATTAAATTCGCAGGAAACACTCATATATTTTTTATATTAAGAAAGATTAAAAACAAAACCATCATTGTAAAAAACTATGATAAAAGAAGAGTTCGTAGCTATGAACTACCTGAAGTTGTACTTGATTTCGCAGCCAAACTCTGCCCTAAGCTTGCTTCTTGCAGCCCTTCTGAGACGTCTAGCACATCTCTTACTGTTTAATAATCTTTTACTGTCCTCAACTTCAGGTGTCGATTCAACTGGTAACAATTTTTCTTTATCTATAAAGGAAGGAAAACAACAATTTTAGGGGTTTGAGATGATTTTAGATTAAGAACAGACTTTATAATTATAGTAAGAAGTATCATACTAGGCTTTGAGGTTGTCAATTCTTAACACGTTCGCTGCGGACCACTATGATCCAAGTGGTACTGGTCCCGCAGCGCGGAGCGGACCACTCGGATCCGAGTGGTGACATTTAGGTTAGAATTTAGATGATGGATCTGGCGATGTAGATTGATGTAGATGTAGATTGGCAATGCTGATTGGGATCTGAGAGAACTACGACCAACTTTGTTATAACACAGTATCTACATCTATAAGGGTCACTTGGAATTTTCCTATTGGTTGATTTTAAACTACACTGGCCGCACCGTGCGAGAAACACGAGTTTCGGGCGAATGTGTTAATAAACTTGAGCAATGGCAATGCTAGTCAGCTTCATAGTACTACACTTTTCAATCATACCTTTAAAAACTAATGAAACCTAAAAATATCTGGGAAAGGAAGTGTTCCTGCCACCAGTTAATTGGAAAAGGAGGTTTTCCTTCCAGCAAACAAAATGGAGAGAAAGTGTTCTTGCCTGCAAACAATAAGGAAAGGAAGTGTTCCTGCCTGCAAACAATTGAGAAAGGAAGTGTTCCTATTAGCTAACAATTGTAATACCCCCGTCGCAGCAGACCTGCGTACTCAGCGAATTTCCAAATCAATAATATAATAATAATAGTATATGACAAGTTTTATAAAAATCTGTCCATAAACATGAAAATTATTTGCCTATTCTCCATAAGATTAACATGGCAAAGAGTGTGCAGGTTTGCTGCTGTGAGGAACACTGAAATTAGACATTTCTACCATAAATCATTTTTATCTTAAGATTTATACCAACTTTCATCAACATCAGTCCATAAATAAAGGAGTTTGCCTATTCCCTATATGATTATTATGGGAAAAGAGTATGCAGGTTTGCTGCCATGATAAACACATAAACTATGATTTTTAAGCATAAATGGGAAGATCTCAACCACATGAAGCTAAATATCAAGTTTTATCCAAAAATATTCATTAATATGGGAAATATTAATTTTTCCCTATCCTCCATAAGATTAACATTGGAGCCCCACAATACAACGTACTGTGTTTAGTTTTTTTAATATCTCGGTAACCGTTGGAGATAGGGAAAAACTTTAAGGAACTTAATTGAGTAGTTTTTTAAGCTGATTCCAATGGTGAAATATAAAATTAGAAATTTTTAAAAACTACATGTGAAAAACGCAAAAAACCCCATTTTGGGGTACAAAACCCCCCCAAACTACCCGTTCCCATTGACCGATATGTCTGGTTAACGAACTCGTCCGAGCACTTGTAGGAATACACGTCTCTACCAAATTTGGTCTTGATTGGACCATTTTTACGAGAGTTATCGTGCTAACAGACACATATATATATATACATATATACATATACAGGGTGATTCACGAGGATATGCGGTAACTTTGAGAGCTCATTCAATATGTAAAAATAATGAAAAAAACTTATATAAACATAGGTCCGGAAATGTTTCGTTAGCGAGTTATACAGGGTTAAAGATTTCGCCTGGATTTCAGTTCCGCTGAGTAAATGAAGACTCTCTGAAATTCTGGGAAGTTAAATTTAGGGGCAAATGCCATTGTTTCTTATGGTTTTTTACCTGAAAAATTGATTAGAACAGGTCCCAGAACTGTAAGATGAGTAGTTTTTGAGTAATCCAGTGTAAAATGCAAAAACATTGAGTAAAAAACGACAATTTTTACATTTGGCCAGCAATCGCTTTGTTATTTTACCAATAAACTGATCAAATTTCAGAACAAAACTTGTAGAAAATTTAATTCTAAACAAAACGGTATGATTAAAGTATACAGAAAGTGAACAGATAATCGATTAAAGGAAGTTTTATTGAAAACAGAACAACACACGTTTTTCATTTGGCCGACATTAACTCTGTTGATTTCTTATTAAAGATCTGTAAAAAGTTATTGATTTTTACTTAAATTTAACACCTTAATTTTTTTACTAAAATTTCAAAATAAAATAATATTAAAACACAGTTTTAAAATAAAGAAATAAACATAAACAACAAACATAAATAATAAAAAAAAATACACATGTTGAGCGGATAATTTGTTTTTCATAAGTTGGCACTACAATAACAGCTGATCAACAATGATGTGATTTGAATTGTAGAATTTTATTTCCTTGAGAGGTAACAACTGAGTTTTAGTCCACGTGTGTATTGTTCTGTTCGTCGTATTGAATTTTAGTCCGTGTTAGCATTGTTTTGTCCATAGTAATTATTAAATTGTTGGAGTAGTAATGCCATACTTATTTTCAACTGAAGAATACGCCGATATGGTGTTTATTTACGGTGTATGTGAAGGCAATGCTACAATCGCTGTGGAAGAATACAGACAACGTTACCCTTATCGTAGAATTCCAAATGCTAGAACCATTATTTCTACATTTCGTACGTTACGGGAAACAGGATCACTTCCAAGCGTAAAGATCCAGTCTGACCGCCCTCGCCAACATGATGTTAATGTAGAAGAAAACATTATTGCTGCTGTTGAACGTAGTCCAGGTATTAGTACAAGACGTATTTCAAAGCGGTTTAGGGTTTCGCAAAGTAAAGTTTGGAGAACACTTAATAAGAACAACCTTTATCCCTACCATAAACAAAAAGTACAGCATTTACAACCAGGAGACAATGAACATCGCTTGGAGTACTGCAATTGGTTAGTCAATCATCGTCAACTCTTCAAGTACATTTTATTTACCGATGAGTCACAGTTTACTCGTGATGGTATCAACAATTTACGAAACCAACATTCATGGGCAGAAGAGAACCCTCATGCAACTATTGAACGTAACTTTCAATACCGTTTTAACATTAATGTATGGTGTGGTGTTATTGATGATAAGCAAATTGGACCGTTTATTTTTCAAGAGCGCTTAACAGGTCAGGCGTACTTACAGTTTCTTCAAGAAGAATTACCGACATTGCTGGAAGATGTTCCTCTTGCAACGCGACGCAAGATATGTACTTCCAGCATGATGGCGCACCGCCACATTTTTCAAATGATGTTTCCACCTATCTAAATCATCAGTTCCCAAATAAATGGATCGGTCGTGGTGGTCCTATACACTGGCCACCAAGGTCACCAGATCATACGCCATTGGACTTCTGCATATGGGGATGGATGAAAGATCATGTTTACGAGGTCAAAGTAAATTCCCGTGAGGCGTTACTTGATCGAATTAATGAAGCCTTTGTGCAGTTAAAGGAGAGCCCCGTAGAACTACGAAAAGCAACAAGAGCAATTCTTAAATGAGCAGAAAGATGCATTGAAGTTAATGGCAACATTTTTGAGCATTTACTGTAATTTTATTGCATAACTTTACATTACAGTTTTCAATAAAACTTCCTTTAATCGATTATCTGTTCACTTTCTGTATACTTTAATCATACCGTTTTGTTTAGAATTAAATTTTCTACAAGTTTTGTTCTGAAATTTGATCAGTTTATTGGTAAAATAACAAAGCGATTGCTGGCCAAATGTAAAAATTGTGTTTTTTTACTCAATGTTTTTGCATTTTACACTGGATTACTCAAAAACTACTCATCTTACAGTTCTGGGACCTGTTCTAATCAATTTTTCAGGTAAAAAACCATAAGAAACAATGGCATTTGCCCCTAAATTTAACTTCCCAGAATTTCAGAGAGTCTTCATTTACTCAGCGGAACTGAAATCCAGGCGAAATCTTTAACCCTGTATAACTCGCTAACGAAACATTTCCGGACCTATGTTTATATAAGTTTTTTTCATTATTTTTACATATAGAATGAGCTCTCAAAGTTACCGCATATCCTCGTGAATCACCCTGTGTATATATATATATATATATATTATATATATATATATATAAATTTTAACGACTATTTTTTTTGGACTCTGGGCACCTAAAGAAGAAAAAATAACATGGTCCCGGGCTTAAGTCTCGCCATGAGACCTACGGTAATAGCTTCTTCCCTATGGGAAATTCGCTAAAAGGAAGTTTTTCTGCTAGTAATCAATTTGGAATAGAATTTTTTGTGCTAGCAAACCTTAATGTATGTCAACAATGGCTAAACTAAGCTGATAGAATATTATATAGATTACCTTACGCAGTGTTTTAATTATGGTAAGGGGCAAGAGCAGAGGAGTGGGATTCTACTGATTAGATTTGTGCCTCTGGGAGAATTTTAAAATTTTAATAATAAGTCTCATGAATCTTAAAAGTTTATTTTTGTTCTTACTTTTTCACACAAAAACCTTTTGGGAAAGTGGTCCAAACTCAAATGGGCATCCTGCTATTTGAACCGATGACCACTTGCACTGTAGTTAAGTCAATAACCTTCAGACTAACAAGCTGTTTAACACTTATTAAATGTTATGAAAGCATTAGGTGATCAAATTTATGACATAAAGTGGTGTAAATTGATAAGATAAAATATAGTCTCAATATATTTTTAATACAGTAGAACCTCTCAAACTCAATTTCCGAAACCTCGACATTCCGTAAAACTCGACAGGGCTGGTGAATTAATATGCCGCCCGAGAGCGCTAGGGACTTAGGTTAGGTTTTGGGTTTTGGCTTTACCTGCCTAGATGGGGCAGGCTATTGTTGGGATTTCCTGCGGCCCACTTTCCTTTTTGTGAGGCCGTGCGTTGACCTGAAATTCCCGGGCAGATCATAAACTACACTCGCTTCATTTTGTCACTGGGCGTTCAGCTTAGTATAAATGTTGATGTAAATATATAATTGTATATAATAAATCAATGAATGTACCATTTTAACACGTTCGCTGCGGGCAGCAACGCTTCCTGCCTCACCGACCTCTCCCCAGGTGCACGCGGCAATGATCGCTGCCGTTATTGCATTGTTGCTTAATATATCAGTGAGCCGCTAGCACTTCTCCGGTGCCTGTGTTTGTTATTGCGCTTAGGGCGAGGTTTATTTCTTTAATTCATGGCAGTGTCAGTTTTTGATTCACATGTTTCTATGAAAATATATGTTTATGTAAACATTGTGGATAGCATTGCTTCACTGTTTTCCATCAAATGGTGAGTAAATACGTAAAAAAAAATCGCTAATGCTGTGGTCGCTCAAATGAAGTCCTTTCGCCCGTATGCAAGTTGCGCATACACGTCTGGACGGATGGGGGAAGGTGGGTTTAGTTTGGGTAAACACCGCTTAACGGTGGAGTCGCCACATAACCCTCGCAGGAGCGGGGGTACTCATAAAGAGTTACCACCTGCCAAAAAAAAAAAAAAAAAAAAAAACGTAAAAAAAACATTTAGAAAAGGCCTATACCACTCTCTATTAAATTAATTTTAGCAGTGAACATGTTTTGATATTATAATTAAGCGTTTTTATTCAAACCTTAGTTATTTTTATATTAGTTCCCTAAAATTCAACAACCTTTAAGCCCACATTGTGTCGAGTTTAAGAGGTTCTACTGTATAAATTTTTTTACTATTTATTATTAGGTTTAGTTTTTTAATCTAGTTTTATGAAGCTCGACTGTAATAAATGAACCTAAATTCTTTTGCTTTGTGTTTGTCACATTTAATATGTTTGTATGAAACCCAATAAAAATATGAATAATATGTTTGAATGAAACCCAATAAAAATATGAAAATACAATACAATACAATACAAATATGCTTTATTTTCAAAATACATCAAGTATTAAAATGGCGTCAGCTGGATGGTTTAAAAAAATGTTTATCGTCTTCTTTCCATGAACTCAGTCAATGTATAGAATGGATTGTTGATCAGCCATTCTGTTAGAGCAGTCTTCATTCTTCTCCCGGTGTGGCATCTCAGTTCTTCTGGCAGTAGGTTGTGCAGCTTCATGCCCATGTAGGATGGTTTCTTTTCATATTGGGTGAGATGGTGAGCTGGGAGACAGTATCTTGTACCATGTCGAGTATTGTATCCATGGAACTGTCTATTTTGTGTAAATGTTTTCCCATTGGCATACAGGATGACTTCTTTTATATAGAGATTTATTAATGTCATAATCTTCAGAGTCTTGAAAGCTTCTCTACAACTTTCTCTGAAATTTAGCTCAGCTAAGGCTCTTACAGCCGTCTTTTGCAGTATAAAAACTCTCTGAAGATTTCTTGCCGAAGTTCCTCCCCAAACAATGAGGCCATACCTGAGATGTGTTTCAAACAGATACACAGAGACTGATACAGATACAGATACAGAGAAAAGAGACTGTAAACCTGTTAAAAAATTAATGACTATGCAATTTATCTCAATTTTAATTATGTTTTAAGAAGAGAATATAGTTTCACTCTTTTTATAATATTCTGTTTGTTGTCAGTAGTCTTCCTTCATCATATGTCAGAATTGCATAATTAATTAAACTAATAATATTGTTTTGAGCAAAGTTTCAGAGGTGAATTGTTGTATTTTCTATTAATCAATCACATAAAATAAAAATACAGTAATACAGTGCATTGATAAGTAATTGTGCTTTGAATATTGCATAGCATTAACTTGATTTACAACATCAGATTCTCTATCAGTTTTATCAATTCTATCAGATCTACCGGTTAGCAAAAGTGGAAAACAGTTTAAAACAAATCTTTCAGAACATATAAATTAGAGGGTGAACAATCATAAAATTATGAAGAGACATTTTTCATTTGAAGTTTTGATTCTCAGTGACAGGTTATACCAACAAATACAGCCTGTTCTCATTATAAATAGTGTATTAGGATTGTTTCCAGTTATAAACTGTTTTGGTGAGGCCTGCAAAAACCTTAAATTTCATTGGTTTAGCTGGCAAGTATTATATTCTATTCTTCTGTCAACAACAATTATGTGTTATCCGTACGTTGTGGATAAAGTCGACGTTGAACACTATCAAACACATCACTTCCGGAGACTTCACAATGTTATAAAAGCCGAGTTTTTTATTTGGACATTTTTGACCTACCGTACGTTTCCGACATTCATTAAAACATTGAAAGAGATACAATCAGTGGACAAAGAAATTTTTAAATTAGCAAGTTTAAGCTCAGCAAAACAATTGATACATTTAATTTTTTTCCTCCTGTCTTCAATCCTAATTTCTCATTGGTTCACACCCTTTGTAGCTGAGAAGCCTTGGTACCAATACTTACAGGACATTTGTTATCTGTACATGAACCTGATTAGGGTTTTTGTTATTCAACCGTATATTGTAGTGGCTTATGCAATAGCAGACAGATTCCGATGCATATCCAAAGACTTGAGGGAAATTTGTTTCAAGCAAGACCTCAAAACTTTCCATTTTCTTAAGGAATTGGAAAGACTTCGTAAATTACACCTTTATCTTTGTTCAGTCACAGACAGCTTCACCTGTAGTTTCTCGCTCCAGATCATGCTTCATTTTGGATTGTCTTTGTTCGATCTTTTCTTCAAGGTAGCCAGCATAATCAGTCATAAAGATTTCAATATAATATTAGATACATTTAACGTACTAATTATTATTGCGATATTATATCTGATGATTTCAGCCTCTGAAAGCCTGAGCGTAGCTAGTCAAAAAGTCCTTTTAGTTCTTAGAAACCTTCCTTTAGCTGATAAACCTGATCAATTTCACACTGAAATTCTACAATTCACCCTCCAGGGCAAGAGCTTATCTGTAAAAGTGACAGCTAGCAAGTATTTTTTGCTAAAAAAAGAATTAATTCCTAGTATCATTGGTTCTTTGGCTAGCTTTTTTGTCATCTCAGTTCAGCTGTTTTCAACTTCAAACATCCTGACAGTTGATAGTCTAAATATAAACTCTACTGGACATCACTAATACTAATAAATATTATATAAGTTTACCGATGTTCTTTATATTTTCTTCATCCTTTAACAAGTTAGTTTAATTGTTGTTAATTTCCTAACACTAAATTTCAATGTGTAAACAAAACTCTGTGATACAGTATACACATTTCTGAGCATCAACTGAATCAACTTGAAACAAAAGAAATTAAACTGGTCGTAGCTGGATTATAACATTATTAATTTAAAATGTTTTAAACCAAATTAACATTTTTTCCATAAACTTAAGTTTACTGATTTTTGAAAAAAATCCATTAATTTATTAATGTTTGGTTTATTGAAATATTATAATTTGAAAATTTTAAGTACCGGTAAAAATATTTCCGTTTTATATTAGTAGTTAAGGTTTTGATAGTGCATTAGTTTAAATTAATCTTTTATATCACAATAAATAAAACTATTACGCAATTTATTTGACAATATATCAGTTTAGTAGCCTTTTTTAATCGTGAAGTCAAAGATTTTTAATTATTATTTGCACATAACATTTACACAGTTTACAGAGTAATAAAAATTAAACAAGTATTAATTTAAACATATATTAGCATGAATAGAAATAAACATTATTTAAAGAATACAACTGCAATTTAATGCTATTAACAAACATTTACTGTTATAATTAATGGTGTGCTAATTAGTTAACTTCATGAAATAAAATGATATTGTTATTAAGCATTTCACTATGATAGGCTTTTTAAGTAATAGTTCTTTAACTGTGTTTTCAAATCTTATATCAGACATAATTTTTAATCAGTCTCGGATTTTATTGTAAAGACATTTACCCAACTTATATGGGCTTTTTGCAAATTGACTTAATTTATGGTTCGGAAATTTATATAGATTTTTGTGCCGTGTACTATGTGAGT
Source organism: Nephotettix cincticeps (assembly GCA_023375725.1). NCBI lineage: Eukaryota > Metazoa > Arthropoda > Insecta > Hemiptera > Cicadellidae > Nephotettix > Nephotettix cincticeps. Next base: position 24,392,183 of record CM041785.1, read on the forward strand.
GAATTTTTCTGAACTGATTACAATATCTTGGATTTTTATGAGCTGACTTGAATATCTCAAAAATATATCAACAAGGAAGAGTAACAATGTTTAATTTCTGAAAAAATGCACGACAAGATGCTCTATATTAGGCCCTAGCCATAATAGAAGAATGTTATATATTAGTTTTGTAGGCAAAATTGTTCTATATATTTAACAATGACATTACTGCAATTATTACTCCCGATCAAAAAAATGTTTGTTATTTATATAGCGAAATTATATAATATAATATTCTATATGTTCCTGTTCAAATTTGGAATTTTAACGATGGTTAAATCTGGAATCAGGGAAAATGAGGATTGGAAAGTAACAAAAACCTGTGCCAATCGATACAATACAATGATTAGGTTAAGCAGCAGATTGAATAATAAATACAAATCTGAACTAATCAATCGATGTCAAGCAAATTCAGACAGGCCAGAGATAACCTGGAAAGATAAGTGATATGTCAATAGAAAATTATTATCTTTCTATGAAATATAATGTTGTATATTCTTCCTATGTACAGTAGAACCTCGATTATCCGGGGGTGGATCAACCGGGCGGCGGGTTAACCGGGGTCCAAAACTGGCAAAAAATTATTATTATTTTAAAATAAGTTTTTCATTAACAATTTTCTCATGAAATCTTTTTACATCTCAAATACGTGATAATAATACTCTATACTAACGTAAAATTAGTTTTGTAACAAACTGAACATTATTATAATAATTTTACTGAAAATATTCTGGGTATTAACTAAAGAGTAGATAAACACGAACTTGAATGAAAAATAAAATACCGATCAACATTCTGACGAAATAAGCAAGCGCCAGACTATCAATATTCCTTCATTACACAGCTGTTCACAACACAACTCAGTATCTGATTGGCGCATGGCCATGACGACACATGCACTAGATTGCGCAATAGATACTGTGCATGTGTGTGAGCGGGGAGAGAGAAGACGACAAAGGAAGAGAGATAAGGAAGGAGACTGCCAGAAAACGATGAGTCATCACCCCTCCTCTCAGCCGTGTTTTGTTTGAACAACAGCTCAGCTGACTCGATTTTTTAGTTGCCAGTTTTGATTATTCTGTCGATGAGTTACTGTTTTGAACTAGTTTTTCAATTCATTTCATTAAATCTATTGTTTCAATTTAACTGTTAGTTTGTCTGTATATTGCAATATTTTTAATTAAATTAAGTTGTTTATAATCTTTGTAAATAAGATAATGGTTTGTATGCGATAACAAAATGCCCGCATTTGAAGTTATCAGTGACGAAGATCTGTTTAAAGCATGCTGACAACTAATGATGTATTAATAATAAACTAGGGCGGTTTTTACGTGAATACTTTGAATTATTTTCTTCGTTCGGATTAACCGTGTTTTCAGTTATCCGTGCCTCCTCTCCCGCTGATTACCCCGGATAATCGAGGTTCTACTGTATTTGGATGGAATAGAATTACTTTTACATCAAGCCCAGATGGATCATAACATATAAGTGTATTATAAAGCTCATTGCAAACCATGGTTTGTTCATTTTAAAATTAAGACTACTTTTCTTTATTGTAACATTTATTTTTTATTGAAAAACAACCAGGCCTTATATAACAATGATGTTCACTCTTACAATACCGTGATAAAACTTTACTAACCCTAGATCAAATACAACAATGAAAAAGCCCTATGTAGTAGCTACTAGTAATTTTTAATCTTGTTCGTTTAACCTTATTTGTATTATTATGTTTATTTTAACCTGTAACCAATATTTTTTGTAAAAATATTTGTGAAAAGTCTGTATTCGGATGAATATCTGCTGGAAATAAAGATCAAAGTGTCTATTTGCAAGTCCAAATAAATGTACATACTGATATTCAGATTAGGTTAGGTTAGGATAGGAGCGTTTCTTTGTATAATTATAAAAGATACCATCAACCATTTTGACAAACAATGAACCTCTACTATTTCTGGATACTAGTTTTTCTTATTGACGTCTTGTGGGACGGACATTTACAGTAACAGAGCACAAGTTGATTAGGTAACTTTAGGTAATTCTTACCATTTGGTAACTGCATTTCAGAGAAGAGAAAATTGGGTGTGGGGGGGATTTGGGTTTCCTCGCTCATTTTTTGGTCGTCATCTTTCGCAGACTCGGATGTGACAAAATCAGAGGAGGACTCTGCAGTGGTAGGGGGTCTCGTAGAATCCTCATGCTGGTAAACTGTTGGTGGTAACTCTTCTATTTCAGGTGTCACCGTTTCAACTGGTTCTGTTTGAGGAACACTATTTTTGGTTTTGATATTTGATGTTTTTAAGGTCGCTAAAAAAAACAAATACAATCAAACTCACTATTATTCAGAAACAGCTGTGTACATTAAGGGCCGAATTATATTTTGATAAGAAATATAGTCTGTCTAAGTCATTTTTCAATGAAAATTTTGTTTTACATATTCTGACAACAAAAAAAATCACCAAAATTAGGCTAATTTTCAAAATGCCTGCTGAAACCTCATGTTGTTTTTGTTTGATATTTTTTAATGTTTTCGTGTTGATAAGGGTAGATAAAAGGAATCTACTGTTGAAAATCATCTAACTATTAATTTTTCAATATTTTAGTAAACTATGAAAGGACTGCTAACAAATGAAAACACTCATACAAAACCTCATGAAAATACTCACATGTACGTTTTAAATCCCTAGGCGCCTTGTTGGCTGCCAGTGTCGTTGCTATTAACTCATGAACCTCTGTTGTGATCACGTTATGATCACAAAGTAAATGTATCTGCAATTCATAAACATTACATGAAACTAGTTTGGTGTTAATTTAACAATTTTGGAGATTAAATTTGATTTTATAACGATTAAGATCATTAGCTGAGGATGGCTAAATGGTATCCTTAAACATTCTCACAGGATAAGTGTAAAAACCAACTTACTGGTGTTTACCAAAGACAAAAATTTTATTCAAAATGGTGTAGTTGCCTTTAATGTAACCTACAGTAAAATCCAATTCAGTAGATTGTATCAGACTCGACACAATGTGGACTTATATGTTTGGGAACTATGGAATCATAAGAAACCCTAATACAGCAGACTCCTGATCATGTGCGATTTAATTAGCAACTGCGACAAGTGAAATTTATTGTATAAGAGTCCATCCTTGTGCCTGCAAATTATAGCTACCGCCCTGAAGAGACTTGGCTTTGGGTGAGATTTTGTACACAACTGCCCGCAATTATGCAAGAGAACTACTGGACTTCTTGGAAGGGGACACTCACTGATACTTCACACACTATGTTATCTCATGGTATTGTAAACAGTTTGGTCAATCAATAATAGGTTATGTCATATTTTAAGGAGTTTGAAAGTAGTATACCTGCAACGCATACTTGGAGTAGACGACATTTGCACAGCCAAGACACTTGATCTGACGTCGTGTGAGCTGGCGGTCCAACAGCTCGGAGCGTATGTGGCGATGCTCGTTGGCCCAATGTTGCTCGACGCTCTCTGCGCTCGTACTGAGGAACGAGCAACTCACACAGCGGAAACATGTGTGTTTGTTGAGTTCACACACTCTGTGCCTGAGCAAGAAGGAAATTTTATATCCGTACAAATAGAATAGTTCACATGCCACTCACATATTTTACCTCAAAAGTCCAGGTACAAAATCATTTGGTTAACCCTCCGAACGGCGGAGCTTTTGAATTCACTTTGAATTTTTTATCTATTACTTTGCATTTACAGTTCTTCTTAAAATAATTAATATTAACAAAACACAAAATGTACCCCCACACTTTTATCCATACAATTTTAAAATAATCAAAACAGGTGTCCACTGCAATCCAATCAAGCCTACAAATGCCATCAACTTCCATCCAAGCTGGTCACCGTTTATTTAAGATTGGTCCTTTCGCCACTAAACAACACATTTACTATCCGAATTGGTAATGTTCGGAATTTGAACCTGCGTACTCCTGTTTGGCTTCAAATGCTTCACTAGTCAGCAAGCGTTTTGACAACTACACTTTAGATTTGATTAGCTCATTGAAATAGCAACCATACTACAACATAGGTATTTTAAGCCAAGTATAATTGGGGATTAGATTAGATTAGATTATTGAAATGGCGACCATACTACAAGGTGGGTATTTTAAGCCACGTATGAATGAGGATTGAGTGTAAGATGATTGTGGCACGATTTTGTAGTCTTGTTACTGACTAAGGCTTACATGTTTCTTAGACAGGACTGTTAATTAATAGCCCAACAGCTGATGGCAACTAATGAACCTACAGTTTAACTTCAAATCCGAATCACAGCCTCTGAATAAAGAACTTGACTAATTTATGAGGATGGTCTAGGCAGATGAATGTAGTATTTAATAGTGCGAACGTCAGTCCACAACAGAGAATATCACATCCACCGACCATCGCTCATAACTTTCCACAGTTCCACACTATAGTAACAGTGTCTGATAAAGCTCTTAACTACGTAGAAAGCCTATTCTGACGGCAATTGAGCACACTCCTTGAGATAGTTCAAATATCCACTCCCACACAGCAGCACCTATGAATAACTAAAAAATTCTCTAAATTGATGACAGTTGTCACTTCCTGCAACATCAATATCAAATAATATACTTATTTGACATTTAAGGGCAAATAACACATTTCCTATTGAAAATAGGTTTGTACTCAATAACCTTCACCACCACATGTAAAAATGGTGCCACCATATGAAAGTAAACCTAACCTAAAAAATATACCTACAAAATAATTTTTCATGCAAGTATAAAAAAGTCCTTTGTACTAAGAGTATTTATACGGTACACATTTTACTATGGAAATAGTGATTGATCTATTCTCTAGGAGTATTAAGTAATCATGGTTATTATTTTTTCAAATTACAACAAGAAAAGAAAACAAGATAGAGAAAACTTACTTTGTTTCAGCGACCCTTGGTTTCATAACTTTGATGACATTTGGCACTTGCAAGCTCTCTATTTTAACAAATTCTGTAGGTTCGCATTTCACTGGTTCTTTGTCAATTTTTCCACTAGAAAACGAATTCATATCACTCTGAAAAAACAAAATTAATTATATTTTAGCTTAGTTCAAGATTTCAAACTTGGTGATCTACTTACAAACAGTGATTTTTTAGCGATCTAATAAACTAAATATATATAAAATAACAGTAGTTTGAATATTTTAGTAGATATTAAAAAGTGAAAAACCCTATTTTTATGCAGTGTGCTTACACAATCTAGTAACTTGTAAGTAGCATAATCACTAAAAATAGTAATGTTGTACATCAAACTAAAATCTGGTATCCAGCAGTTGATCAGTATAATTATTGTATCAGAAACATCTAAGGAACCATTATTAAAAACCCCTAATAAAAAGGATACACTTTTTTTAACCTCAACTACCCATCACCATGGGCTTGCTGACTGTGCTGTGAATTAAAGGCAGTGAGGTACTGTAGCAGCATAATCACACAGGTTAGCAAGACCCAGAGATAACAGTTCATGATCTGACAGGAGTTGCCGGCCACTGATTTAGATTCAGCAACCTTTCAGCAATTGGGCCAGCACTGTGACCTTGAGCTACTGTGCCGCTAAACTTCCTACAAATTAAGTTTCCAATATTATTTGGTCAATCATGAGACAGCTTAAGGTTAGTTTTGATTTCGTCTTATTGTAGGCCTAGAACAAAACAACTAACCAGATCAGTTTTTTCAGAAGGAGCGAGAGCATTCAACACGGAGGAGACCTGACTGCAGCTCATGTTTGGCAGTACCCGAGAGTCGGACAACTGCAGTTGTGACAACAAGTTGTCTGTATACTCCGGCGTGTGGTGTTCTACAAACATTTTTAAAAACTAAAATATCAGATGGAATAAAATAGTAATTAAGCTGAAGTTTAATAAAATGTTAAGGTCCATTTTTATATATAAAATCAGAGTTTTGTCTGTATATTGCTTGGAATCATGATACTTTTGTTTTTTTTGTGTTTTATACCCAAGAAAGTAAAATGGGTCTTATCTCAATTTTGGTCTGTCATTCTGTAACACTGAACAAGGTCCTTTTGTAGCGCTTCTCCAAGAAAACAGAAACCCACTGTGCTGAAACTAAATTTTCCTTGTTAGGAGAAGCTTTTTGTTAACTTTAAACTGACCCGCTAACTAATGAGCTCTCAAAAACCCAGTTCTCAGCGACGTTACCAACATTTTTTTTTAAACAAGTTTTATTTAACATGTGATCTAAAAAAGTGATTAAAAGTCAAATTAAAATCAATAATAGTTTGTTTGCATTCATCTATGACTTAAAAAATATTTTAAAATTATACTAGATTCGGAGCTGAAAATTTATTTTTAGCTTAACTGTAGGCCTACTTTAAATTTATTTGCTTTTTTACTGTTTTATTTCAATTAAATATTTTGACTTAGTAATAAGTGTGTATTCTATTATTATGACATATAATAATTTTGACTTCTTAACACTGAGTCATACAACCCAAAAGAAGGGTGGGCTAATTGCTAATTTTAAACTATTTTTACGAACGCAAAACATAAAAACATTGATATTTTTCACCTTAAGTGCAAGCTATGTGACAGTGTATAACCTTTGTTCAACTATGAGTATGGTTTACATGTAACAAAGAAAACCAAATAATAGGAAATAACATTATAAAATTAATTCATTATTTCAATTTGGCAGTGGAAGGATTTACATCATCCTATTACATTACCTATCCACTAAAAGGTCCTTTTTCATGCAAAGCGTTTCATCACATTAACATGCGAATTACAACAGTTTCAAACTAGCCTTACATACTTATGATATCGTTAACAGTTGGAGACTAAGGAGACAAACTAAAGTTGTGTCTCCACCTATCGTACATGTTCGCCAAACAACAACAGACAAACAATACACATTAAGTTTTTCAAACATGTCAAGAAAAAGAAGACATGACACAAGAAAAATCAATGGTTTTTCATGAAACTTAATTGTTTGGTGTGGCAGCAAACTTTTACAGTGAACTTTTTTGCTGCCAATACTCCCATAAAAACGAACAAAAAGTGACAACATCTGTACGTGTTCTCCGGGGAATGGTGCTCTGCAAATATTTACAAAAACAATGTAAAAAAACTTATTCACTTGTCAGTTGGTGGAGGCGCAGCTCAAGATTATCAGTAACAAAATAAAGAAATTTAAGTTTTCTGCTTCCTTCATTAGTAAATCATTAAATTTAATTCTATATAAATGCTGATAAACAAACCCCTTAACCGCGACACCCGAGTATACTCATGCAATGCTCTTGTTATGGCAACCGTGATGCCCGAGTTTACTCGGATTTTACGTTCTCAGCTGATTCTCTTATGAACACAAGTCGTCTGCTAGTTTTTTTTTTCAAACTATTACTGTTACATTGACCAAGACAAGTGACAGACCATTTGGTGCTACGTTATAATTTATTATTATAAAACTACATTCATCCCACATGCTCTGCAGTATCAAATGTGTGAGGCTGTGAAAAAAACCTGCGGTACTGAACTGTGACTTACACTGCGGTTAAAGGGATAAAGAAAATACTAGTCTTTAACATTAAAGTTTTTCTAACCCAGTACCATATCTTCGAAAGAATTTACCTACCAACATGATGTTCTATGTCTGAAGGTAAAATTGTTTCAACTTGCTCTGTATGGAATTCTTCTCTCCTGGTAATATTAGAAGTATTCCCAGAATTTTCAGACGAACAGTTTGCCTCCTCTGCAACTGTATCTAGCATAGTCTGACTGTCTTCACACGTAACAGTCGGGGTGCATTCCATTAAAACCGTCTCACACACCACTGAGCCATCAATCACTGATTCACCTTCACCGTTGATGCAGCCGTCCGAAGTCACTATCACTTCTCCACCCTCCACCGTGTGTCCAATAACAGAAATACTGGAAGATTCATATGAAATTTGCGCTTCCGTAGATTTAACACCGTGCAAATTTTCTGAGAAGTTGGTTTTGTCGGCAAAATTACTTGATAAGCAAAGATTAGATTCAGTTAGTTTTGTACCTAAACAAGGACTGAAGGAAAAAGTATTATTATTGGTCGTTATTATGATTTGTGAAGAAGAAGTGGGTAACTCGTTTGTTATCAGTCTTCCAACTTTATTTGAGTCTTGAAGAATAGATCTGTTAGCCAACTCATCCACTGGAACTCTGTTTGGATTAATACAAGAATTGCTTTCTCTAGCCGCTTTATCCTTTTGGCATTCATTTATTCTATCTTGGTTTGTGCGGTTCAATGCTGTTTGGGAAAGTAAAGAACTTGCAGGTTTTAGCATAATTTTTTTGCCGCAGGTTGGTTTTTTTCTGACTTTAGCAACTTTTGGAACAGACTTACTCACTGTTTTTTTGGGTATAGAGTTTTGTGACGCAAAAGAGTTACCAGTTGTCAATACCAGGTTTGTGGGAAGGGAGTTTTTGATATCCTTAATCATAATAGCCGGGTATTGGGTTGGATTTAAAACATTGACATTTGATATTGCCGCAAAAGTTAATGGTTGCTTTCCAATTACAACAGATGCGCTCATTTCCACTTTAGGTTGTATTGGTGGTAATGTTGATGATATGTTTTTCTTTCCACCTTCATGCCAACCCATGGGCAAAGCTTCGCCTGACAGAATGACTTTATAATCATTCATCTTAATGACCTGAAATAAATAACAATCCTTAAAGTGTGCTTTGTCATTGTTCATACATACTAAAAAGTATAAAAAGAATTATTTGAAACCAGTATAGAAAATAAACAGTATCAGCGAACTGCCATATACTTCCTTAAAAGTAAAATTTAAGAAATTACATAAATGACATTTTACCACCTATTCTATCTATATTTTAAAGAAATATTTTGTTTACAAAAGAACTAGCTTTCCAATCAGTAGCTGTCGATGTCCTTAGATCATAACATGTCCTGAACATTACATTTCATAATTGAGCTGGCAAAAGGACAATTTGAGCAAGTAGTACAATCTTAAACCTAGGTTTCAAAAATTCCCTGCCAATAAACAATTTGCTTTCATTGACCTGGGTGGCAGGAACTGGTGTGATTGTAAGCACTGTTGGAGTGTTCATTGGCGCCTGACCCCCTTCAACTTCCGTAACTTTTTCTTCCAATTTAATGTCATTTTCCGTGCTAAGAAGTGCCTGTAAAATGTTGTAGACTGATTAAAAAACAGGATTATCACATGTAATTAAAATTTTTACTAATTTTTTACTGTTATAAATAATCTATAAACTAGGCCTATATATTGAACAAAACCACAAAACCTGAAAATTTCAAATAATAAGGCCTAAAAGTAAACTGGCATCAATTAACTAAGGCTTAAGACTTACTACCTTAGATAACCTACATATTATGTGTTCAATTTCAATATAATTACAATTTAACTGAGGTTTTTAGAATCTTTTGGGTCTTGGATGTAAAGAACTCACATTATACACATTGTCACACATATACTAAATAAACTCTTCAATAAAAACATCTTAAAATTGAGGTATCAGATAAAGAACATAAACCTCAAAATAAAATAAATACATCAAACACTTTTACCTGTCTCAGAATCCCATCTTGTTGTTGCCAAAACAGCTGACCCCCAGGCTGTCCAGAAACAATAATATCACCATTTGACAAAATCATATCCGGTTTGATTTTTGTCATCATTGTTGAGGATAGCGGGTCCACCTATTGAGAGACAAATACCAACATAAAACTGTTTGATGTCTATTTAATAGAGCTATAAGTGTGAACAACAAAAAATTAAATAATTATAAATTTGACTTTTAAAAAATTCCCTAAGTTATGGTTAATGTTCTCAATCCCAGGATCCCAGTCGCTTTTGGCTATGAATCCCGGGATTAGAGGATCTCAATCCCGGGATGGAAAAAAATCATTATTTTACAATTTTTTCAGGATTTGAATGTTTAAACTACTGCAAACTACTGAAAAATATTTAGGCTAGTGCAGTTTAAGTCAAAAATCTTTTACGTAAAACTTAACAACAGTGTGATACAGTGAACTCCCGATTATCCGCAGAATTGAGTAGCGCAGCTACCGCGAATGGTGAAAATCGCAAATAATCCACAAAAGTACTGAAAACAGGTAACATGAAGCAAAACTTTAATTTTAACTGTAAAAAAACCAATTGATTTACTGTAAAACTAAACTATACGGTGATGTTGAACAAAGCTAGCCTAAATTTTTTAGTGCAATCTATTTTTGGATACTGATACATCACTGAATAGTTTTTTCATCGTTCCGAACTTCCTTCCGTTGCAGATAATTCCCATGAGGCATCCCACGGCCGCACAGGAGGTGCGGCGGTATTTTGATATTTTTTAGCGAATTTCCCATAGGGAAGAAGCTATTACCGTAGGTCTCATGGTGAGACTTAAGCCCGGGACCATGTTATTTTTTCTTCTTTAGGTGCCCAGAGTCCAAAAACAATAGTCGTTAAAATTTTTATATATATATGTATATATATATATATATATATATATGTGTCTGTTAGCACGATAACTCTCGTAAAAATGGTCCGATCGAGACCAAATTTGGTAGAGACGTGTATTTCTACAAATGCTCGGACGAGTTCGTTAACCAGACATATCGGTCAATGGAAACGGGTAGTTTGGGGGGGTTTTGTACCCCAAAATGGGGTTTTTTGCGTTTTTCACATGTAGTTTTTAAAATTTTCTAATTTTATATTTCACCATTAGAATCAGCTTAAAAAACTACACAATTATGTTCCTTAAAGTTTTTCTCTATCTCCAACGGTTACCGAGATATTAAAAAATCTAAACACAGTACGTTGTATTGTGGGGGCTCCAATGTTAATCTTATGGAGGATAGGGAAAAATTAATATTTCCCATACTAATGAATATTTTTGGATAAAACTTGATATTTAGCTTCATGTGGTTGAGATCTATCCATTTATGCTCAAAAATCGTAGTTTATGTGTTTTATCATGGCAGCAAACCTGCATACTCTTTTCCCATAATAATCATATAGGGAATAGGCAAACTTCTTTATTTATGGACAGATGTTGATGAAAGTTGGTATAAATGTTAAGATAAAAATTATTTATGGTAGAAATGCCTAATTTCAGTGTTCCTCACATCAGCAAACCTGCACACTCTTTGCCATGTTAATCTTATCGAGAATAAGCAAATAATGTCCATGTTTATGGACAGATTTTTATAAAACTTGCCATATATTATTATTATTATTATATTATTGATTTGGAAATTCGCTGAGTACGCAGGTCTGCTGCGACGGGGGTATTTTGCTTCATGATGTTCAACTAATGATCAACATTTTTAATTGCTATCGGGCTTTCATTTAGCAAGTAGCTGTGCGAGTCTGGAGAGATTTGTGTAGTGAGAGTGAGTAGTATGTGCCATTAATTTTTTTAAATTTTAATAATGACCGTTCGTGTTCTGTTTAAAATTCCTAAAGCTACCAGATTTTACAATTTTATAGGATGAAACTGTTGATAATTTACAACATTGATAAAAAATTCTTTTAGGAGTATCTTCACCAACAAAACATCCTAGATTTATAAAAACTGTAATCTCGGGATCGGTTTTATTTGATCCCGAAATTTCTTCTACTATTTTACTTAACAACTAACCTACAAATTTTACTTTTCGTCTTTTAGCGAATTTCCCATAGGGAAGAAGCTATTACCGTAGGTCTCATGGTGAGACTTAAGCCCGGGACCATGTTATTTTTTCTTCTTTAGGTGCCCAGAGTCCAAAAACAATAGTCGTTAAAATTTTTATATATATATATGTATATGTATATATGTATATATATATATATATGTGTCTGTGAACACGATAACTCTCGTAAAAATGGTCCGATCGAGACCAAACTTGGTAGAGAGGTGTATTCCTACAACTGCTCGGACGAGTTCGTAAACCAGACATACCGGTCAATGGGAACGGGTAGTTTGGGGGGATTTTGTACCCCAAAATGAGGGTTTTGCTTTTTTCACATGTAATTTTTAAAAATTTCTAATTTTATATTTCACCATTGGAATCAGCTTAAAAAACTACACAATTAAGTTTCTTAAAGTTTTTCTCTATCTTCAACGGTTACCGAGATATTAAAAAATCTAAACACAGTACGTTGTATTGTGGGGCTCCAATGTTAATCTTATGGAGGATAAGGAAAAATTAATATTTCCCATATTAATCAATATTTTTGGATAAAACTTGATTTTTAGCTTTATTTGGTTGAGATCTATCCATTTATGCTTAAAAATCATAGTTTATGTGTTTATCATGGCAGCAAACCTGCATACTCTTTTCCCATTTAATCATATAGGGAAGAGGCAAACTCCTTTATTTATGGACAGATGTTGATGAAAGTTTGTATAAATGTTAAGATAAAAATTATTCATGGTAGAAATGCCTAATTTCAGTGTTCCTCACAGCAGCAAACCTGCACACTCTTTGCCATGTTAATCTTATGGAGAATAGGCAAATAGTTCTCATGTTTATGGACAGATTTTTTTTAACTTGTCACATATTATTTTTATATTATTGATTTGGAAATTCGCTGAGTACGCAGGTCTGCTGCGACGGGGGTATTTCATGTTCTTTTCTTTTTTAAGAAATCAATTCAAGTCTTTTCTGTATTCTTAAGCTATTTTATGTTTTAAACCAAGTTACCATAGCACTAAAAACTAACACGAGACAAAACAGACATCAACCAGACAGCAATCACTTTAAGTAGCAAATGGATCGGTTTTTATGAGTGGTGAAAATATAGCAGAGTTGTCAGATAACTGGGCATTAGATCGCTCGCCAGCCTAATTCATAAATTCTGAGAAGGTACGCAGGCGTTTTGTATTCAAAAACACGTACATACATGTGTTACATGTACATATTTTCTTGCTTTTTGTGACATAGCGGACAATTCGCCTCACAAACTATTTGCACACAGATAATGGAGAGTTTACTGTAGTCATGTTTTACTAATAAATAAAAAAAAATTCTGCATTAAATTTATGACATGTCCAGAGCTGTCGATCATAAATCTTTCAAAATCTGAGTGTTTGATATCCATGGTATATTTCTTACAGTGAAACTGTAAAACTCTTATGAAACTATACTCACCTCTCTTTGTTTTCCTAAGGCTATCACAAGAAATGTGGATGTTTTTAAATATGTAAGACTGTGTGTGATCCTTCTAACTCTTATGGATTATAACAGTTCAGCTGTATCAGCTTCCAATTATATTAATTCAATACATTATTCAAGCTGTATAGCAACACTTGCAAGTAACTTACAGCTGTTGGTTGAGAAGATATACCGGCACAGCTAACAGTCTTTGATAACTCTCCAGTTTTCATATTTGCTGGGATCCATTTTGATGTGTTGGTATTCATATTTTTGCTCTTTGGCAATAAGAACTGTTCTTTTCGTACCTTCATAGCAAGAGTCCTTCAAGTGCAATATTTCCAAACACCTGCATATAAATATGTAGGGTATAGGCTAAGTAAAACAAAGTCAATATAACACATTTTCAAAACTACAATTTAGGGTTCAAACAGACAGATCTACGTTAAGGCTGATAATATTAATATTATTTTACTTATCATACAATCCAGCATTTGTAAAACTTGGCTAATATCTGATAAGATTGGTTGAGAAAACTGATTCTCTCTAATTTAAAAAAATCAGTGTTATCGATTCATACGATGATGAACATATGTCAAACTAAAAGTACTTAACACATTGAGTGCTAATATGCTGCACTACAGCAAAGTTAAAGTGTGGCATCGAGCACATAGCAAAAACATGAAAGTATCATCAAAGCTTGGAAACGAAAAAGGCGCCAAAAATTGTGGCATAACACTCATAAAATGTGGCAATCAGATCAACATTCCTGGTATGAGGCTGAGCCCACCCTGAAGCAGGGTTGTTACCATTGTTCAAGGACGATATTTCCCGCCCCATACCTGTTGCCACATCTGCCCCGCATAGTTAACGTGTTAAGGATACATTGATAAATTAAAATTTGCCATTTTCAACCTAGTACTGACCAGCATCAACAGATTAGACTAACTATGTATAAGTGTTTTGATGACATAAAAAGATCCATTTTGACTACGGTAATCACTATTTAACTAGAATATTAATTCGTTCTTATGATCTGTTTGAGCATATGTGGTTACACTATTACATACTTTATACTTTTTAACTGAAATGGTGACCTACCCAGGTAGGTATTTTAAGCCAAGTATGAATGAGAAATTAATGTAGGATGATTGTGGCGCGATCTTGTAGTCTTGTTACTGACTAAGGCTAACATGTTCCTTAGACAGGACTATTAATTAATAGCCCAACAGCCGATGGCAACTAATGGACCTACAGTTTAACGTGGAATCCGAACCACGGCCTCTGAATTACGAATTGGTCTAATTATGAGGATGGTCTTTGTGGATTAACGTAGTATTCAATAGTGCGGACGTTAAATCACACAAGAGAACACCACATCCACTGACCATATCTCACAACTATCCACAATTCGTGACCTCCAAGTAGCTGGATTACAGGACGTCGCCACCGTCCCAGTCTAATATATCTAATATATGCAAAAATTACCAACATGAGCCCATATTGTTTTGGGTTCAGACTAGCCTACATAAAACTGTGTCAAGGGAGGGTATTATTTGGCATAACTAAAAATCTATAGTTTATTTTAAACGATCTACATAGAGTAGTTTATTACACCGAAAATGTGTAGTAACAATTTGGTTGAGATAGGCCTTTAATCATTAAAACGAATTGGTCTCAACTGGACTATTACTGTTTATCCTTTAGGACACTTTTATTCTGGTAAATATAAGTTGTTTCTACGTACCCTTAATTGAAAAACTAATCAATTAGCATTGTTTTCTCATTTTTTAAGATTGTCAAAATAAAAATGTAGGTTATGTGTTGTGATTAGATGTTTTTTCGTTTTTCCTATCATTCATTATTCCATTCCCTCAGTCCTCTTCATGTTTTTTGCTCTTTGGTTTTTACCAATCTCATATGGTGAAATTTCAGAGAGTATAGTTAAATGTTACCATAGAGTGAAAAGTGCAATAGTACTTTGCATCATCTATGAATTATTGTGGTTTAATACCTATATAATTGAGTGGTAGTACACTTAGTATACATTAATTGATATCTGATATTTGTTGCATCAATGTGCCTTTTATGGTTTTATTGCAATCTAGAACGTAATCCAACATAATGAGAAACATACCATATTATGGACTGGAGAATCATAGATACTAAACATAATGCAGACGGCGAATTGCCAATGAAATGACTGATTATTGAGTACGGTCATTGTTTATAAATAAAAGTTCTTCTATCATCTATGGTACGGTAAATTGCACTTTAGACTACGAATGGATAGTCAAAGATATTATTCTATGGCAAAGTCTACCTCGTAGCATGTCGTCATTAGCATTATTACCGGTATCATTGTTTTACTTATAACCACGTGATTCTATTGATGAATCATATGTCTCGTGGAGGCACTTTATATATAATTATTACTAACAAACTGATCCATTTTTACTAAAGTTTAGCTACTTAAGATCGATTACTTTTTCATTAGCATTAGCATATTTTTAAATTTTGTTCATACCGTATAGGAAAGTCATGTTAATATATAATATCATAAAATTAAAATACCTGTTTGGGTACTAATATCAGTATCACTGAGGTATATATATTAATGTTTTATAGGGATTAATATATTCATATCCAATATGTTCTAAAAGAATACGCATGTATCTAATTAAATAAAGAGGTATATTTTCATTTTAAAGAGGGAAATATATTATTATGATAAAAATAAGGCCTGATCATTTGTTTTAGAAGTCCAATTTCTCTTCAGTGACTTCAGTGGAAAGATAAAATATGGACATGAAAGAACTTGAAGAAGGATTAATCCCCAGGCTCTCTGTCCAAAGTTGAACTTAATTTCAAAATTTAAATTTGTAACTTTTACTAATAACATATGTTTAGACCATACAAGTTTTAAATTTAATACTATCTACTCATTATAAAAATTTTCCCTTAGTTATTAGTAAAGAAGAAATGGATGAGTATGTTAAACTAGCTATAGTTGGAAGGGGATCATTTGGGTAAGCTATGTGTTTACAAACTTAAATCTTTAAGTATCCTGTAAAATATCCACATGTTAATTGTCTGAATGAATCATCATGCACTTATATTTTCTAAGGAACTTAAACACTATGGTACAAAAAACTACTATTTCTTGAAATCAAACACTATAAGATGCCATTTGTAAGGAACATGTCTGCCTTAGTTAGTAACAAGACTACAAGATCTCGCTCCAATCATCTTGCACTTATTTCTCATTCATACTTGGTTTAAAATACCTACATGGGTAGGTTCCATTTCAAAAGGTGATCTAATCTGAACTGTTTTAGCCAACTCAAGTATTTTGTACTCACTTGTTGCTTTTAGCTGAGTAATATAATGATCAAAGTTGAAGCTGTAACAGGATATAGAGTAATGCTCACTTTATGAGAGTTATTTTTAGGTGAACGTGGAATGCATCATGATTAAAATATATTATGATAAAATATATGTATAAGTTTTTTTCAGGACAGTTTATTTGTGTCAAAAGGATTCCAGCAGAGAAAGAGTAATCCTAAAGCAAATTGTTATTGAACATCTAAATGAAAAGGAATTAGAGGTGAGCATAGTATATTTGCATAGTATATTAGTAGTGTTTGCAAGAAAGAAGATTTGATATCCTCATACATCTCGGTAATTCATAAGAATTGTTTTACTTCTTCAGTAAACTTATTTGTTGGCAAATGGTTCACTTTTACAATGAAAATATGTGTTGAATTAAGCCAATGGTTACTGCAGGGTCACGAATTTTAAAGTACTGTAGGGCTATTATTTTATAAAATAAAATAATAATAGAATGTCACATAAAAAAACTTTATATTTTTTACAAAAGTAATCGTGACAACCATCATTACTTTATAAAATATGATTATCTTCAGACCATCTTCCCTTAGAGATTCAACCGCTCCACCGCCTGTTTGATTGTCCTTTTGGGTCTTAAGATAGGATGTTGCACTGATTGAGAAAGCGGAAGTGATGGTTCATTTATTTTAGGGCTAGAGTCTGTCTCGCTTAAGTCAACCAGTAAAAGATCCGTTGTCAGTGACCTATCATTCAGGTTTCCTTTGGTTAAGGAAAATTTTAGTTGAGAAGTATTCCTTTTTAAAACTCTTCCGTTCCGTGAGCGCTTTACTAAGTAGATTCTCGGTTCCTTAGTTTGCTTTTGAATATTACCTTCCACCCAATACTTGTCATTTCTTGTTCAGAACACTACATTGTCACCCGGTTTGAAAATGGGCACACTTCGTAGTTGCTTTGTGGTATGTCACATCGTGATATATCTTTGTGGCACTTTGGTTTACTGATATTAACTCCTGTAATGTGATATTAAGTCCTGTAAAGTTAACTCCTGTGACTTGTAATGTTTATTTGTATTTTTGGTTCAAGTAGCTCTTATAGAGAGTTCAGTTCTCAATCTCCTTGAGAGTAAAATCTCTGATGGTGAACATTGCAGATTTGTGATTGGAGTGTTGTTGTATTCCATTAAATATTCTCAGTAATCACATTTATTTTTGTTGCTTTTCCTTAGAAGTGTCTTGCAAATTCCAACAGCGTTTCTGCCATGCCATTATTTGGGTATCACATGGGTCTGGGAAACTCCCAAATCCAGGAAAACATCTTTATTCTTTTTAATGAACTTTATTTTTGCAGAACTAATATTGCTTTTATGCTGAACTGAAGATGTTAACTCTCTTTACTGGGACCGTGGCGTGTCTTGTAATTCCAGAATACAAGACACACCACGGTCCCAGTAAAGAGAGTGACCTCCAAGTAGCCGTTGGAGGTCACTGCTTTAATTTTATATTGGAAAAAAATACTTGAGTTTGCCTGATCATAGCTTAAATTAATCTATTACCTTACCTGGTACAGTGCTACAAATATTGAGAAAATGTAAATTCACGTAGTACGCAGATATGCTGAGACTTTTTATTTTACATTGCAATGCGCTACAATCGATTTTCAAGACTGTCCTTTGTTGTGTTGGTATACTGACATAAAACCATGAGGTGTTGACATTCAATAAGAAAACAATCAGAGGATTCATTATCAATCTGCTTTCAAGAGAACCTTTCAAAAACAAATTTCATTCGAGGGTTAGCATACTCAGCTACTGCTTTGATAACATTATCATAGAATGATTTAGCTATCTAAGGTACAGGTACAGCTGACAGAATGCTTGCAGCTTCATGACCCTTCATGTTGCATAATATGGAAATCCTTACCTTGTCTGCAGAACCGTCCTGACCTGTACCTGTAGATATTAAGTAGTCTTTGAACGACTCTTTCCAAAATATCCAATCCTGGATAGTGTTCAATCCTTGTAAATTTAAGTTTGGAGGTACTTAGTTTGATACTTCCAAAATGATGTCCATTATGTGTCAATATATTTGAGTTGCAAATTAGATAAACCCTATGCCGTTTATTGCTGTGACATAATTTATAAAATAAAATCATATTAGAATGACACCATACCAAAACTTAAGATTTTTTTTACAAAAGTAAAATACCAACCATTATTATTCTATCAAAACATATGATTATCTCCAGAACAGTTACTGAAATGTAATCTAGTTTACTATTGTGTAACACCTTAATGAAAAATATGTGCGTCCACACACACCACTTTCACTATAATACGACTTCCAGTTGTTTCTTCTTTGAGAGACAACTTTTACTCTCTTTTCCCTCCGAGTAATTAAGATATGACTATAGCTTAAGAGAAGTCGAGATCCAGGTCATCCGCAAAAACAGACACGGTAGAGCAAGATGGAAAACTGACATGTAAATTAATATATCAAACTGCTTTGGAATCTTTCCAACACTGCAGTTTATGCAAGCAACATTAAAACGGGCATCAGAGGTACATGTAGTCTGGCTAAGATTAATTTATGCACAGTATAAAGGGGCTAAATATAATCATGATACAAAATTTTGAGATGGAACAGGAGTTGTCTTATCAAAATTGGTACAAGCTTCACAAGAAAAAAATACTGTTTTTAAATTATAATAGACAATATTCTACGTTTTATTTATCACAGAATAGAAAGTAATATCCTATTCTAAATAAGGTATCTTGCTACATGTATGCTATTTTTATAAAAGATAGACTAGTATGATCTGGTTAAACTTAAAATTGCAGGAGACCATAGAAGAAGTCAAGGTGATGTCATTGCTAAAACATCCTCACATTATAAGATATCAAAACAGTTTCATGAATGAAGGGGCTCTCACTATTGTTATGGAGTATGCCACCAAGGGCACTTTAGACGGGTATCTTAAACAGCAGACACAACTAATTCCCGAACAGGTAATTCACACTTTAGGAGGAATGCTAGGTGAAGATATTCATTTATGTAGAATTTTGAGGTACACTTTTAAAATTTATACTCTTAATCTAAAGAATACACCGATTTTATTTTTTATTCGAAAAATAATATTTTATTATTATTATAATACTATTTTTTATTATTGTTTGGTCACAGATGTGAGCTAACAAGGCTGACACTATATAGTCCGAAATAAATAATTAAAACATCTTTGTGTGCAGGTGATTGACAATGTGGCATTATGTAGGCCTACTATTATTCTTCTACAAAGGTTTATATTAATGAAAATATAAATATGAATTAAGGAAATGACTACATAAATTGTTAACTCTTTCTTTGTGGAAGTTATTTTAATATACTTTACATCTCTCTTTTGCAATAATTTTATTCCTTATGTAATTCGCTAAATAAAAGTTTAAAAAATACCTCTTTGTTGAGTTACTTTGTATTTTTAATTAGTACATGTTTATATATTTTATCCAGTAATGCTTGGTCGTACGGGCGTAGCCATAGGGGAGGGGGGCGATCCCCCTAGCCCCTCAAATCAAATTTAGAAGTCAAAATAAATACTCGGTTAAAAAGTGCAATCCCCATTGTTCCTTTGACGCTTTTTAACTAAAACCAAATAGAAATTTAATATTCTTATAGCTTAATAATTAGTGAGCTAGATTATTGGACATTACATAATGTTGTACTTTTAATTATTTTATGATGTATGATAAATTAAGTGCTGAGTTCTAAATATGTTTGTAGATGATTTTAAATTTCTTCGTCCAGTTATGTCTTGCCTTGAAGTATATACATGGGAAACGAATTCTACACAGAGATATAACCACAAAGAATATTTTGCTCACTGGTTGTTATGGGCAAATAGTAAAACTTTCTGACTTTGGCATTTCCAAAATATTAACCAGGTATATTCAACTGTTTACTTTGAAATTGTAATCACTTGCTAGTATAGATTTGCTAGATTGTCTAGGTTTCCTAGTTTACAGGAAGGAGCTGTTAATAAATTCAGTTTTCTAGCATCCTATAGCTTCAGCACTTTGTTGCCTGCTTAAACATTCACCTCAAGTGAGCTCAAGTAATAACTCAGATATATTCATATGAATCACTTCTTTCTGAGAGATGATCTTAACTGAGATACTCAGTCCTAAGAGGTCTTTATGTAAGGAAATTATGACAAATTTGTAAACAATTTTATCTCAAATTTGCCTTCAGAAATGTTATGTTAAACAGGGATCTTTCTTCAAATGAAAAACAAGACAAAATCACTTTTGATGTCAGTTGTTTTGTTAAGAAGTTATTAGATAAACTTTATAAAATATATTATTCAAATTTTACCAAAAAGAAATTGATAAATCCATAAGAATCTTAATTTACCAAAAAGGATCCCATACTATGAACTTTGTTTAAATTATAACCAGAACTTTATTATTAACCGTGTCCCGGGATCAAGTCTTG
Source organism: Nephotettix cincticeps (assembly GCA_023375725.1). NCBI lineage: Eukaryota > Metazoa > Arthropoda > Insecta > Hemiptera > Cicadellidae > Nephotettix > Nephotettix cincticeps. Next base: position 24,413,227 of record CM041785.1, read on the forward strand.
CCATGAGACCTACGGTAATAGCTTCTTCCCTATGGGAAATTCGCTAAGTTTAATTTATGTTTTTGAGTTCTAGTTTTTATGGTCTTGATTAAATATAGGCATTTTGTATTACAGCAAACTATTCACAAACGGTGATAAAGTAGTCCTTTTGGGCTCTGCTGATCTAACGGAATGGTTTATATGAAAACAAAAAGATCTCTTTGAACATAAACTTTACCTCTTAAAACTTTAATTATTTACCCTTATTTCCTATCTTTCTGCCTTTGCCTTTTATTTTGTTTTTCCTGGTACCAAATGGAGTTTTAGTTCTAGCGCCCAAACGACAAATCCTAGGGTAAAATCAATCGGGAATGTTTCCTTCTAACTTTAATCTCTAACTTAGTAGTTTTATGTATTGTTTTCTTACATTACATTATTATAATAACTATTTTATATGGTTTCTGGTGTTTGAAAGAGGTCTTTGCTTCCTATGACTTTTTAGAGATAAAAATTAAGTTCATAAGTTAAATTATTCTATTGTTATTTTATATTAATATTTTTACCAAAAATTGTTAAAAAAGTGCATAATTGTCACCATATCGATTTGAGAACTGGGATAGGGGTCTCTCAGACCAAGGGTTTTGGTTGGCATTACCACTAATAGGGTTTCGATAAGTGTTAACTGTCACTCCTTCATGATTTTAGTAGAGATTCGGCAATTACATTAAAAGGTATTATAATTACTAAGGACTATCGACAACAACCACGGGGGCCTGGGGGCTGAGCCCCCAGTGATCAAAACAAGTAAAATACAGTCTTTTTTTAAATTTATTCACCAAATATTTTTTAACTGTGAATCAGAGTATCTCAAAGGAGTGTGAAAAATCTATATTTAGATTATTGAAATGGCAACCTAACCAGGTAGGTATTTTCAGCCAAGTATGAATGAGAAATGAGTGTAGCATGATTGTGGCGCGATCTTGTAGTCTTGTTTACTGACTAAGGCTGACATGTTCCTTAGACAGGATTGTCAATTAATAGCCCAACAGCCGATGGCAACTAAGGGACCTACAGTTTAACGTGGAATCCGAACCACAGCCTCTGAATTACGAACTGGTCTATTATGAGGATGGGCTTTGCGGATTAACGTAGTATTCAATAGTGCGGACGTTAAGCCACACAAGAGAACACCACACCCACCGACCATTGCTCACAACTATCTACAATTCTTGACCTCCAAGTTGCTGGATTACAGGATGACGCCACTATCCCAGTCATCCTCAATCTACGCATGTAGATTGAGGATTAGCACGTCAAATCCAGTAACCTTCTAGACATATTTTTGATTATCGTACGTTCACAAAAAGAAAGTATCCATCCTCGAGATTGTATTTAATTCTTATGCGAGTTGTTGGTTGCAGTCGTAACAAGACATCCAGTTTGGTAGGAACACCGTGTTACCTCTCTCCTGAACTATGTGAGGGGAAGGCATACGGCACGCACAGTGACGTGTGGGCCTTGGGCTGCGTGCTGTACCATATGTGCACTCTCCGACAAGCCTTCCAGGCCACGGTTTGTTTGTAGACAATTAATAATGTGATTGAGGCATAAGGGCATTTGTCATAAGGTTTCACAATCTGTTTTACATTTTAGCGAATTTCCCATAGGGAAGAAGCTATTACCGTAGGTCTCATGGCAAGAGTTAAGCCCGGGACCATGTTATTTTTTCTTCTTTAGGTGCCCAGAGACCGAAAGCAATAGTGGTTAAAATTGTTATATACATATATATATATATATATATATATATATATATATATATATATATATATATGTGTATATATATATATATGTGTCTGTTAACACGATAACTCTCGTAAAAATGGTCCGATCGAGACCAAATTTGGTAGAGACGTGTATTCCTACAAATGCTCGGACGAGTTCGTAAACCAGACATATCAGTCAATGGGAACGGGTAGTTTGGGGGGGTTTTGTACCCCAAAATGGGGTTTTTTGCGTTTTTCACATGTTATTTTTAAAAGTTTCTAATTTTATATTTCACCATTGGAATCAGCTTACAAAACTACACAATTAAGGTCCTTAAAGCTTTTTTCTATCTACAACGGTTACCGAGATATTAAAAAATCTAAACACAGTACGTTGTATTGTGGGGCTGCAATGTTAATCTTATGAAGGATAGGGAAAAATTAATATTTCCCATATTAATCAATATTTTTGGATAAAACTTGACATTTAGCTTCATGTGGTTGAGATCTATTCATTTATGCTTAAAAATCATAGTTTATGTGTTTATCATGGCAGCAAACCTGCATACTCTTTTCCCATGTTAATCATATAGGGAATATGCAAAGTCCTTTATTTATGGACAGATGTTGATGAAAGTTGGTATAAATGTTAAAAATAAAAATTGTTTATGGTAGAAATGCCTACTTTCAGTGTTCCTCACAGCAGTGAACCTGCACACTCTTTCCCATGTTAATCTTATGGAGGATAGGCAAATAATTCTCATGTTTATTGACAGATTTTTATAAAACTTGTCAAATTTTATTATTGATATTATTGATTTGGAAATTCGCTGAGTGCGCAGGTCTGCTGCGACGGGGGTATTTATTTTACCACCTGGTATTATTATTATACTTTTGCTGGTTTTTAGCGAATTTCCCATAGGGAATAAGCTATTACCCTACACTAACATCTCATGGTAAAACTTAAGCCCGGGACCATGTTATTTTTTCTTCTTTAGGTGCCTAGAGACAAAAAACAATAGTCGTTAAAATTTATATATATATGTGTCTGTGAACACGATAACTCTCGTAAAAATGGTCCGATCGAGACCAAATTTGATAGAAACCTGTATCCCTGCATTTGCTCGGACGAGTTCGTAAACCAGACATATCGGTCAATGGGAAGGGGTAGTTTGGGGGGGGGATTTGTACCCCAAAAATGGGTTTTTTGCGTTTTTCATATGTAACTTGAAAAATTTTTAGATTTTATCTTTCACCATTAAAATCAGCTTAAAAAACTACACAATTTAGTTCTTTAAAGTTTTTCTCTATCTCCAGCGGTTACCGAGATATAAAAAAATCTAAACACAGTACGTTGTATTTTGAGGTTCCAATGTTAATCTTATGGAGGATAAGGAAAAATTAATATTTCACTTATTAACCAATATTTTTGGATGAAACTTGATATTTAGCTTCATTTGGTTGAGATCCATCCATTTATACTTAAAATTATAGTTTATGTGTTTATCATGGCAGCAAACCTGCATACTCTTTTCCCATATTATTCATGTAGGGAATAGGCAAACTCCTTTATTTATGGACAGATGTTGATGAAAGTTGGTATAAATGTTAAGATAAAAATTATTTATGTTAGGAATGACTACTTTCAGTGTTCCTCACAGCAGCTAACCTGCACACTCTTTCCCATGTTAATCTTATGGAGAATAGGCAAATAATTCTCATATTTATGGACAGATTTTATAAAACTTGCCATATATTATTATTATATTATTGATTTGGAAATTCGCTGAGTACGCAGGTCAGCTGCGACAGGGGTATTTATTAATTATTATTATTTAATGCACAGTTCACTACATGCTAATACTTTAAAAACTATTGTTAGATTGAAAACTTGTCTTTCAAAGACTGACTTAATTCTTTTGAACTTCTTGAACCTTAATCCTTGATTTTTTTTGGAATTTCTTCACAGTTGCGTCTGATTATACTTTTCCATTTTTAGAATATCTGATCAGTACAAAACTTTGTAGTTCACAGTTTAATAAATCTCTACCCTTATTATTACATCTCAACCTTGCTTTCTTGACTGAATATATAGATAAATAAAAGAAACAGATTATATGTTGCTTATTTATGCTGGTAATGTATAATGACAGTATAATTCCTACTGTTTTATCAATTTGATATTTGGTTTGAGATATCTGGCTTATGAATCTTTGTGATTTACTTTCAAAAAATATATTTTGACAAAGTATTTTTGTAAATATGTAAGACCATAAAATGCCTTAGGCCCATGCTATTTACAAGGGAATTTCTAAATAACAAGTAGCCTACTGAACAAAAAAAAACTGAATTTGTATGCAAGTTTTTAAAATATACTGTAAATTTTTTAAATTCACACCGAATTCAAGATATTTTTATTTTTTCATAATTTTTAAGAGAAAACCCCAATTGACAAATATTTTACTCTTTTTATTCAATATTTATATTTGTATGTTTGACCACAGAAAATAATTTTTTTAGAGGTAACATAATCTTCATGTTATATTTTATTATTTGTATTTTTAAGGTATGGTACATACAATGAAGGCACAATTGTAATCAGCTTATATCTGTAATGTAGGTTAGAATCTTGGTAATTTGTACCTTTACACTCTCTCTTTATTCACTTTTACAAATCAAAACCCAAAATCTACTATTATCTGCATTTCCAGACCCTAGCAGCCCTGGTGTTAGAAATTATGCATGGTGCGATACAACCAATAAGCTCTACCTACGACAAGGGAATGATGGAAATATTAGGACTGATGCTGGATCGAGACCCATTGAATCGTCCGAGCGCTGATGCCATCCTGTCTCATAGAATAGTTGCTCCTGCAGCCCACAAAATGATCATAACTCTTGGTGGTCTTGTCAAAAACAACAATGACAATTCTGATGAGATCAAACCTAACTTGCCCTGGGATACCAGTTGAATTTTCGAACAGCAAAAATAATTTCAAAAAATAATATGATCAATTTTGTGTTCCAAATTGTTATAGGCTTTAAGGCTGATGTCTGAGCCCTCTAATTTTATAAATGGAATATATACTTGTTAAACGTTTTAAAATTTAATAATTGATGAGTTGTAATTTAAAATTTTTACTTAAATAAAAATTATTAGTAAAATGTGTTTTATGAGTATAATTATTGACTCAGAAAATCAATGTACTTTAATGGGGTCTTTTACACTGTGATAAGAATAAAATTAAAAATGACAACTATCCATTATTTAAAAGGTAATATATATTGTACCTATGAGAATTGTTGCAACTAGTATCAACATTGTTCTCGATCTTACACTTCTTGTCACATAAGCTAATGAGTCTCACAAAATTTGGACATGTTAAAATACTGTGCAACTATTTTATCACGGCCTCGGTCGTATTGTCAACCCAGATATAATGTCATTTGTTTCCACCATACTTAAGAGTAAATTCAAAATATGTTTTTACGTAAAATTTAAATAGCACAGGATTATTGCTCATAAATTTATTTATATTCATACCAGTAATCACATTAATATATGTGTTTTTGTATGTATGTTTTTAATGTGCAATATTTTTTATTATTTAAGTGGTACAGTATTGATCATAAGAATAACCCTTTTATACCGACACTCTGATATAGCGTTAATAATTGTTTGGTCCGTTGATTAACATTATAACCGTAACTTGATAAGTTGTATTCTGTATATGATACCACTTATCCAAGATTTACAACCATCACAAATCCACTCACAAGTGTAAATATGCCTTAATATTGGTTTTTGTGATTCACTGAAGATGACCCTGAAGAATCACTACTGTACCAACTCGGGAAAAATTAAACTATCTATTATTCGTCTGTAATAACTTTTATTCAAGAAAAATACAAAATACTCGTCAAAATAACAGTGAGTACCTGTAAGTCTAATTATTATATCACTTGGTTAGTACTTTCCCCCAAAACCTCATATCAAACACAATGATTTCACTTCACTTTTGTGGCAGCGATAGCTGAGTGTATGCAGTTGGCCTACCAACCAATAGACTGGGTTCAATTATTAGACATGACACCAATCAGACAGCCATCAATCTTGCTTTGGTCCACACGTTTAACCGTTGGTTCTGACTGACTACATAAGTAGTTGATAGGTCACATCAAAGGCACTAAATTTTATAGAGTAGGTTAGATTATTGAAATGGCGACCACGACACAAGGTAGAGGTATTTTAAGCCAAGTATGAATGAGGATTGAATGCAAAATGATTGTGGTGCGATCTTGTAGTCTTGCCTTGACTAAGGCTGACATGTTCCTTAGACGGAACTGTTAATTAATAGCCAACAGTCAATGGTAACTAAAGGACCTACAGTTTGACGTGGAATCCGAACCACAGCCTCTGAATTATGAATTTGTCTAATTATGAGGATGGTCTTTGCGGATTAATTTAGTATTCAATAGAGCGGACGTTAATCCCAGTAGAACACTACATTGACCAACCATCGCTCACAACTATCCACAATTTGTGACCTCAAGGTAGCCAGATTACAGGATGACGCCACCAGAACAATCTTACACTAGAATTTGGTTCGAAGGTGACAATTAAAGGACTACAATTTATTTAGGGCCTAGCTCAAAGGACTTCAATTTAACTATAGTTCCACTACATCAAGGATTTTTTAATGAAAAATTGTATTTAATGCAAAAATATTGATTGCTATAAAATAAGTTGACTCAATTTCAAGGATTTAAAGTGAGAATTTTCAATTAATTTCATCATGTTTTGGAAAATGAAATTAATAATAAGTGAAAATGTATACAAATGAACGGAAGAAGGTCAAGAGGAAGACCCAGAAGGTGGATTGATGAGGTGAGAAGAGATGTGGAAGCGAGTAGAATGCAATGGCAGTTTGTGGAGGAAGAGGAATTGTGGAGGGAAAGAAGATGGAGAGTGAAACACCCAGCCTCGAAGATAACCGGGGCAGGAGGGAATATATATATTTCACATACGTAAAGGGGTTTTAGCTACCAGATTTTTATATTCAATGTTTTATTTTAGCTTTCCAACTTCATCTAAGTTTTAATAGTTTATTTAGATAGTCATTAAAAATGAAGTATTTTATTACCAGAATTAATTTCAGAATTTAACTGGACAACACATAGTAAGATTTTTTAAATCACATTTTCATTTTGATCACCTGAGCCTTCAGATGGTAAATAATGTAATGAAACCAGAAAACAAACTCCTGAATACTATAAAAAATGTATTATAACAGCTAGAATCTGCTTTAACAAATAATTATAGATTTAACTAAATAAATATTTTACCAGGAAACCCCTGAAAAAAATTTGGACCAATCCTAAGAATTATTTTCTTTATTTTGCATTTAGTTTATTTATTTTTTACTAAATGTATTGTGCAACTATGCATATTGAATCAATCAAAATCATTTTTAAATTGAACATTTAAATCTTCTCAGGCACATATTTTAAATAAATTTGAGGTAATTTACCAACTTTGTATACTCTTGAATGTTAATCCCTACATTGGTTATTTATTTTATGTATACTTATTATTGATTATAAGTTTGTCTGAAAAACCTGTTCCCTGAATTAGGAACATATTTCAGCTAGTAAACGATCTCTATTGAACGTAAAAGGTTCGGAAATGCTAGCACTATTGTCTGAGTTTGAATGGTAAATTATAGATAATTCTGAAGAAGTTGGTAAAAATTGACCAACAATATCAATCATAAATATAACAATATCAATTGTATGAAATCTGAATCAACCGTGCTATATCCTACATCGGGTGAAAACTAACATTATTACGAGTTGCACAGTGAAAATCCTTTCTTACCTTCTCATCACGAAACAGCCACGACCTGAAACAAGACTTTACCACCAGTTAAAACTGTGCATGAATGGAAAAAAGGTGAATAACACAGCAAAATCACTTCTCACCCTCAAGGCTTTATTTTATATTTTTATTTACATCAGCTACCGATCAAAACTTAAAATAAATCCTTCACATTTAGATTTTGGAAAACAATACAAATTTTACAATAGTAAATCACTTGGATACAATAAAAAATAATTTTCAATGAAATCATTAACTGATAAATTAAAAAATTCATTTTAGTAGTAATATCTGACTCCTATGAACTTAACACACTGCATAGAATAAATTGCTCTTAAAAACATGATAAAAATACCTTCTTATGTCTAAAATATATTACAATTATGTATGAATCATTCAGATGAAAATTGGGACTTAGTGACCGTTAAGTCGAGGACTTTCGTCTTCATCCTCTTCCTCTTCTTCTTCCCCGTCAACGTCCATCTTATTCTGTTTGGTACTTCCACCTGAAATAAAAAATGTTATGTACATAATTTCAGTATGAATCTGACAGTAACATGATTTTTCTCATCCAAAATAACAAATAACAGTAATTTTGATTGATTCAAGAAAAATTCCCCCCTAAAAGGTTACAAAGGTTCTGAATAAAATTTAATGGATTATAATGCTTGGTCTCAAAAAACTACACCATATCAGTTCATAAATTAAGTGTCAAAAAATTGTTTTAGTACTCAATGTTATCTTTATATGGGATAAAAATATAACTCTTAACATATTAGCTTACATAAAAAAATTGTTCGATTAACACCACTTCTAAAGGCTGAAAAAGATCCCAAAATTTGGAGGGAGAGAGGTTAACAACTGAAGCTGCTTAACTATTCACTGAACATGAAAATGAAATTTTACTAGTTTTAGTCACTAGGGAGTATATTTTCAATACAAAAACAAAATATATACCTAAGACTTTACAGTTTTCAATGAATTAGCCAATAAAAATAAGGTTAAATTGTATGAAACACTTGGAAAGGTAAACACCTGCTCTGACCATGTCACGTTTGTCGCCCGTTTTAGCCATTTTGTGAAGTTATATTTGTTGGCATTATATATTGAGTTTTATATACGTTTTTGACTTATATATATATATATATATATATATATATATATATAGTGGAACTTGGTTATAACGTCATTGAAGGGGCCACACAATTAATGACGCTATATCCGAGTGACGCTATAAAAGAGGTTACATAATTTTAATTTAAAACCGAGGAAAAATAGGGAAACACATTTTTTACATGAAATTACGACATTTAATGAAGGTAATTTGAAATACACCGTAAGTTTATGTTTATGACTGACTGACTACTCTACTATATAAAAAATCAAATTTGAAAATATTGCAATGAAGTTCGGCTTGGTGAATTCAACTGTTGGTTTGATTTTAAAAAACAAGCCCTAACACACGTCTGCTATCTTACGTCCCTCCTCACACGCTCTTATAACTCACACCTTTTCTTCAGCAAAACCTTTCTCTTAACACTTGCCATTATTTTTCAATTCTGTATTCGTAAATTAAAATAACGAAAAACAAACTGTAAAAGACATACACTGAACTAACGATATCTACACTAACTGTAGGTACGTACGATCGGCATCACAGTGCTTTGATGCGACGTGAGTCACTGACACTGACCTTGATGACCGGCGACAGCGGATATAGGGTAGGGGAGGGGGTTGGGGTGGTTAGCGGTAAGACAGCAATAAAATGCCGTTTCTAAAAATAGAATGTAGCTAAACAATAGCCGTAGCCCTCACGTTGCACCACCGACCGAACTTTCTCTATTTAGCTATATGTTGCCTTCATCTCGGCCCGATTTTCTTGACGTTATATACGAGGTTTGAGAATTTACTGACGATATATCCGAGGTTTTTTCCTATGTAAATACATATAGTTTGTGAAGTCAGAAATCATATAATTTTTTTTAATAATTTTTGTATAATTTTGAAATTAGTATAATTTTTGACAATTAGAATAGTTTTAACAGTGACACCATTCCTGTATATTGTATATGCTGAAGAATAAAGATGTTTTGAATTGAATTGAATTTGGCGGGACCTAAAAATAAATGACGTTATATCCGAGTTGACGTTATGGCCGAGGCCGCAATAACCGAGTTGCACTGTATATATATATTTATATATTTAAATTATTTACGGTAAATGTTAGCCGTAATAGCCAAGTTGCACTCTATTTAGTTTTTGTTCAGTATAAATTTGTTCTTCTCAATCCGTGCTTTGATCTGACATTAGGTCAGGAGTTTTGTTTATAAAGCTCAGATCTGTTTACGACAATCATATCAACTCAAAATAAATTAGGTATCGCATACTGTTATTAATACTGTACGCGTACATTCAGCAAGCGTCGCTGAGAGACAAATTTCACACACCTAAAATAACTCATTATATTAACATAAAGATGCCGGTAAAATGAAACAAATTATACACCATAACAAATATAAGTTTCTAATCTTTCAATTTATAAGTAAAACATTACTTAACTGTATTTTGTACCTTTTAAAGATTCACTTTAACCGACGAAATTTACGGGTGATGACGAACTGATATCAAATTAAGTCAGGAACTTGTCTTTTATCAAACGTACCTAGACAGGTAATCTAATCTAATCTTTTTTTCCATAGAAAGATTATATAAGTACCAACGGTTTAGAGGACCATAACTTATCTTTGATTTTTATAAGTGTATTGATTTTTGCTGATTTTTGAGCTTATTTTAAGGTTAAAAATTCGTTTTTGGAGACGTTTGACAGCAGAGCTGTAGCTTATGAATAGTAATATCACTTCTAGAATAAAGAAATTTCATTTTAAAGTAGTAAAGTTGACTTGATTCCATGATACGCTCAAAAAACGATATTTGTATGAAACTATTTTTAATAATACAAACATTTTCGCTATTATTCACCACTGGCGCTGCGACGAAGCTCAGTGTAACCACCAGCCACTCTGTTGATCCTGTGGTGGGCGTATGTTAAATTATTTGTTTTGGTTGTGTTAATATGCCCATCATTTTAATACAATCAAGTATAGTTAGTTGATATTTTAAATACTATGATGCTCTTTTTAAAATTATATTTGATGAATAATTTTCGTACATAGGTTTAGTAATTTTATACTCATTAACATAAAAAACTATTCCAAGCAAGTTAAATAGTTCAAGACTTTTTTGGAGGAACCCGTTAAAATTGGTTTTTAGAAACACATGGCGTGGCCATGATAATATTATTGAAAAAACATTACTTGTATTTGACCATAAAGCGGCGTGAGTGACCGTCTGGTCGCATCAAAGTTACTGACGTGGCTGAAGGGAGTGACACTCATGAGCGACTGGTCAATGCACAGAATTACTGCGTTGCGTTGTTCTGATTTCACAGTGGCCTCTGTCGCTCTGTTTACTCACCCCTCCCAACCTTCCCCCGCCATTCGGGACAGGTGCAGTACGTCCTCCCATTTTGCTGGACAAACGACTAAGACATGCATTGTACGTTCTGAGTGGTTCTGAGCAAACAATGTGCGTTGCCTGGTTTTGACTTAGTTCTTTTTTCCCGTCAGGTGTGCTAATTCATTTTTCATCCGATAAATAGTGTTGGCGTTTTCTTTAAATAATCGTTCTATAATTTTTCACTAGTGTCCGATGTTCCAGCACAGTCAGAGTGAACAAGGCTCCATTTGAATTGACAGGAGGGCCTCAGGCGTCTCACGGAAATTCAGACAGGAATGGGTTAAAATAGAGTTAGAGAATATTTGGGTTAGCGAATGTTTGAACATTGAACATTTCAATAGTTTTTAATATTCTCTTCCAGCGCATTCAAGGTTTAACTAGATACAACAAAAATAAATTCAGTAGGCCTACCTCTGCCTGGAATCTGTCCAGCTTGCAACAACCTATTGAGCCGCTCCACCTCCTCCAATGATGATGCATTGGCAATGGCTTCCCTGATCTTCCACAACTCCTCAGCAGAAGGACCTGTTATTACAGATTATCTTGTACAATTCTCATAGGAAGTAATATCAGATCAGTAATCTCATTTTATTATTTTGTTTATAATGTTATTTTATTATGACGATTTAAATAACCAATTGATAATTTTTAACTGATCTTTGTATTCTGCCTTTCGCTAAGAGATTAGCACAGTTCACAGGCCCCAGGTACTACCAAAACTATGGAAAGATCAATAATATGTAGACTAATGGCCCACAATCCAATGGTTTTCAACAAACCCCTACTTTTGAGCAGAATACCTTCTAGTCCCACTCTGAGGGTCTATTTTAGGTTAAATTAGTGGTCTGGTAATGTTAAAATTCTGAATGTGCTACAATTCTGAATGTGCCAGCCAATAAGCTGGCATAGTCTACTGCACATTCATAATAAAAACTGAATTATGTTAATTACAAAAAAATTTTGATTTTGTAGAGAAGTTAACGGTTGGTAAAATATGCATCTCAAGTCCCTCAGGGTTGACCCAGCCCCATGAGGAAACAGGGAAGGTACAACTTGAGTGATGAATCCTGGTTTAGAAAGCTAGCAACGCTGCGAAGAACGCGTTATGCTGGCCACATGCCGTTCATTGTACTAGAACGTACAACAAAAGCCGTGGCTAGCAGGCAAAATCCTTCTAAAGCCACAGGATTATTATTTATTCTATTTAAATAAATTGAAATATCTTACAGTAGGCCTATACATTGCAACACCATTTGCAAGACAATTTTATTTAAATTATGGTACAATCAAAAAATCATTGATTGTTTCAAATTTTACGGATAACATCGCAGAAAAATCATGTTAACTAACTAATTGTATAAATTTGTAATAATTATTTTTTGAAAACATTCTTATTTTGTTAAATATGCCTACGGCACAAGTCTAAAGTCTGACGTAAATTATGTGATGGCAATTAGGTAATTATTTTAGCGAATTTTAAGTTCTTAAAGGATCTATTCACTTATAGAAGTCTTACTTCAAACTTTTTTAACTTTAAAATATAATCCCACATGTAACGACGGTATTTACAAAACATCGTTGCTCATCTATAGAATTCGATACCATACCATAAAAGTTATTTAATCCTCGAATGGTAACACTGTCACCGCTGGAGTCACTGTCTGATGCACCACTTTATAGGATATGGTTTGATCGCATTTTAATGTTCCAACCCCCGCTAACAACCACTTCTATTCTCAGTTGAAACCTAAGAGTGTCTTAGCATGGATGCTGTGGTCGCCATCGTGTGACACAGATCATGCTATTACGGTTACGTATTTTAGTTCCATGTTTTTTTTGTTTAAAAAACATTAACTGCCCAAAATTTGAGGTCTAGGACCTGTACAGTGAATTACAGACAGTGACGTACCACAGCAGCAATAGCCACATAGGCTATCCAGAGGTGACCGGTCATAATCTGACATGAGTCACCGGCAGCTGTTTTCAATCCAGCAAACTGTGACTTACTGGGCCAGAGCGTTACCCCTGAGCTACCATGAAGGTGACCGGTAATTCTGTGTTGTTTAATCCAGTATTTTTTAATTTCTCGATATTGACTATACAGGATTTTCATACAACCTTTTTACAATTTAATGAATAAAACTACACTGCTATTATTTCAATACCCAGAAAAAACTACGAGTCACCATTAATTTTTCAAAGTCAAAGTCACCAATGAAGGGTGTAACTTAATAATTAACTTCACAAGGAGTAATTTATGAAATATTATTTTACCTGTTGGTTTCTTAGGTTCGGGTAATCCTGCACCAGGAACAAAGGTTTTGGCTTTTTTAGCTATTTCTCTCTGTATTTCCCGCCCACGTTTGCTCTTGAACAATGCAACTGCTTCCTCTCTCTCCTTTTGGAAAGGCAAAATACAAAAATTTCCAGTATGTATAAATTGACATATAAAAAGTTTCAAATTCTCACACAGAAAACATTATTAAACTATCCACACAGCCAAAGTATAAATAAGTAGGCTATTACATTCTTCAGTTGCAGATCAAACCTAATTTACAAAAACATATTATTGATTCGTTATTTTTTAGGACTGAAACCGAAATATAAGTTTTAAAAAGATAAAAAAATCTTGATCTTTAAAGTTTCATTATAAGATTGCAAGCATAATATGGTGGGTGTTTGACTTAGTATGAAGGTCACAACAATCTCACTTTAGAATTTTTTACATCATATTGAAGCTTATTAAAAATTAAAAATTGTTATAGCATATATTAACATTCCAATAATATTTATTTACCAAATAAACATAGGTGGATGTGAATTTTCCCAAAAAACTCTTGGGTGTAATCCATCTCCGACTAATTAAAAAAAATGCTTTTGGTGTAAAAAGAAAAAAAAGCTTTGAGTAAAAATTAGGCCTAACTGTATATTGTAAACTAAGAAATCAGTCAAGTTACCTTTTGTTTAATTTTTCTGAAATCCAATAACCTAAGTTTAGGGAACTTGAAAGCTATATATTGCCTGTAATGCTGCTTCCCAGCAACAGGACAGTGCATTAGGCTAAGATTTGTCAAGTTTGGTAATGTTGCTAAAGGATCTATATCTGCCAATTCTTGTACTAAATTCCCTGTGAGAATTAATGTTTCCAAATTTGGGATGTAGTTCTCCAGCCCTTCAGCAACTCTCCTGACAAAAAAAATTAGGATAAGTAAAATAACAATTTGGATGGTGCGATGGTATCAATAATTTTAAATTAGATTTTTTAGATTTCAAACACTAAGAAATAAGTTTATAAAAATGAAGATCCAACTTATCTATATATTAAACACAAAAAAGTATATAAAAATTACTTATAAACTTATAAGTAAATGTATATAAATATAAGTTTTTGGATAGTTTGAACTTTGTTGTATAAAATGCAAATTTAGGATATAATTAATATCACAATTTATACTTACACAACTCTATTGTTATTAAGAAGAATGCATTTTAAACGCTTTAGCAAAGGGAAACCATCAATTTTCCTAATATCATTGTCTGACATGTCTATTGTATCAAACTGATCCAGGGTTGCTCCAAGATTTTCTATGACAGGGATTTTGTAGCCTGAAAAATATAAAATAATCATTTTCAATTTACTCCTAATTTAAATGCTAATGAGAAATACCACCATAGCAGCAGACCTGCTGACTCAGCAGTTTCCATTTATTTATGAATTACTAGTTTAAGTACCATTTTTTTGCAAAGGTAAAAAAGGCTGAGAGGTGTACATACAGGCATCGGGAGAAAACCTGAAATCTACCATTTTCGGCAATACTAACCATTAACTTATGATTCATTAGGTTATCTGAAAAAATTAACTTTCTTTGGATTTGATAGTACGGTAAAGGATTTGATCATGTAAAAAAAACAGAAACTATTAGAATTCTATCCAGGCCTATTTTATTATACTTTTGACTGAAACTTTTTACCCCTAGAGTAACTGACAACTGTAATCACACACTTTGTGTCTTAGGTGTCGTTGACAGACGTCAACGGTTGCCAAACCAAATTAAGACCGATCTTGCTTCAAATGTCTTCAGTGTATAGGAACGAAGCAAAGAATCACGGACAATCCCCTAACCTCAAAATTACACCCCCGTGTCGGCCGGTAGACCAACTCGAGGTAGGGAGGTAGCAGGAGGTACATGTCCTGCACCCTAGTGGGGGAGCAACTTCAAAATACTAAGTCATTAAACTCACAGACCGAAAATACTACTCTAGGGTTCAGAGCCTAATATTGGCATTAATGACCTAAAAGCTGAATTTCTTGAACGGTTAAGTTTGGAACTGATGACAGAATATAAGCTATGTCTTAAATCAAATTCTTCAGTTCAAGGAGAAATTACACATTAAAGGCTATCTAAACTATTTGGATTGTTATTAAGTGGAGAATTCTAGCCACAGCTAATCTTCAGAAAAAGGGTTTACGTAGGCCTATATTGATTTGGAATAATTTTTAGAGCGCTATTGAAACATATTTACATTTATGAAACGATAAATCAACAACTATACTTATAAATATTACCTCTCAAATCCAGTTCTCTGTCTCGGACTGGGTTGATGTACTGGTGAGACTGAGCTATTAATTCAGGAGTTAATTTAACCATAGTGTTTAATTTTTACAAAACTATACAAAAGACAAAGATACGTATGTTTTAAATTGCCAAAAGTCAGTATACCACAGCATTCATTTACACATACACTAATCACAATCTAATGATCGTTCATAACCAACAATTGTATAACGCAAACGGCAATGGCGCTATGCTCTGCTTTGACACACGCCACCACGGGCCACCACACGCCGTTCACGTTGTTAAACATACATATGTTTTTTTTCTTTTCCTCAAAGAGCAGCCCTTATTTTAGTTCATGTACCTTCCCATTTACCACGTAGTCTTCGCCACGGTTCTTTAGATCGGGTATCGTCATATATTTCCTTCGTCTTCCGTCCTTCTGTGAGCAATGTTTATTTAGGGCCTGTTTCATTGTAGGGCTATGTTCATTTAAATATTCTTTGAGATCAATGTAGGGTCTATTCAGGAGATGATTTTATTAATTTTTTGAAAAATAGTTTGTTGTAATTATTGATTTTATTCCATGGGGTAGAATATTAAAAAGTTTAGTTCCCAGGAATTATGGGGTTGTGCTTTTTTTGGAGCCTATGATATTCTAGGTTTAGGTTAATTTTATTTTTTAGATTATATTGGTGGAATTCGAGCCTGTAATCTATCTTTAGTGTTTAAAAGATCAAAAATGTAGGTTGCTCCAAGATTTTCTATGATAGGGATTTTGTAGCCTGAAAAATATAAAATCATTTTCAATTTACTCCTAATTTAAATGCTAAGGAGAAATACCACCGTAGCAGCAGACCTGCTGACTCAGCAGTTTCCATTTATTTATGAATTACTAGCTTAAGTACCATTTTTTTGCAAAGGTAAAAAAGGCTGAGAGGTGTACATACAGGCACCGGAGGAAAACCTGAAATCTACCATTTTCGGCAATACTAACCATTAACTTAAGATTCATTAGGTTATCTGAAAAAATTAACTTTCTTTGGATTTGATAGTACGGTAAAGGATTTGATCATGTAAAAAAACAGAAACTATTAGAATTCTATCCAGGCCTATTTTATTATACTTTTGACTGAAACTTTTTACCCCTAGAGTAACTGACAACTGTAATCACACACTTTGTGTCTTAGGTTTATTCCATTATTCCTTGGATTTTATTCCATGGGGTAGAATATTAAAAAGTTTAGTTCCCAGGAATTAGGGGGTTGTGCTTTTTTGGAGCCTATGATATTCTAGGTTTAGGTTAATTTTGTTTTAGCGAATTTCCAATAGGGAAGAAGCTATAACTGTAGGTCTCATGGTAAGACTTAAGCCCGGGACCATGTTATTTTTTCTTCTTTAGGTGTCTAGAGACCAAAAACAATAGTCGTTAAAATATATATATATATATATATATATATATATATATATATATATATATGTGTGTGTGTGTGTGTGTGTGTGTCTATGAACACGATAACTCTCGTAAAAATGGTCCGATTGAGACCAAATTTGGTAGAGACGTGTATTCCTACAAATGCTCGGACGAGTTCGTAAACCAGACATATCGGTCAATGTGAACGGGTAGTTTGGGGGGGTTTTGTACCCCAAAATAGGGTTTTTTGCGTTTTTCACATGTAATTTTTTAAAATTTCAAATTTTATATTTCACCATTGGAATCAGCTTAAAAAACCACACAATTAAGTTCCTTAAAGTTTTTCTCTATCTCCAACGGTTACCGAGATATTGATAAATCTAAACACAGTACGTTGTATTTTGGGGCTCCAATGTTAATCTTATGGAGGATAAGGAAAAATGAATATTTCCCATATACATAAATATTTTTGGATTAAACTTGGTATCTACCTTCATGTTGTTGATACCCACCCGTTTATGCTTAAAAATCATAGTTTATGTGTTTATCATGGCAGCAAACCTGCATACTCTTTTCCCATGTTAATCATATTGGGGACTCCTTTATTTATGGACAGATGTTGATGAAAGTTGGTATAAATGTTAAAACAAATGTTGGAAATGCCTACTTTCAGTGTTCCTCACAGCAGCAAACCTGCACACTCTTTCCCATGTTAATCTTATGGAGAATAGGCAAATAATTCTTCTATTTATGGACAGATTTTAATAAAACTTGTTATATAATATTATTATTATTATATTTTTAATTTTGAAATTCGCTGAGTACTCAGGTCTGCTGCGACAGGTGTATTTTAGATTATATTGGTGGAATTTGAGCCTGTAATCTATCTTTAGTGTTTATAAGATCAAAAATGTAGGTTGAGGTGATTGTGAGGATTTTGTTTTGTAAGAATAGAGGTTTGCATGTTATTTTGGATGAGTCTCTTCTATGATTTGGATTGATTCGTATTGCTTCTTTTGTAGGATGAATATTCTCTAAATCGTGATTCCGGAGCAGCTCCCCAGGCTATGGTTCTGATATCGATATGTGTAGTAAAGAGGGTATGGTAGTCCATTATGGTAATTTCTTTATTTGTAATTTTTCTGCAGAGAAGACTATTATCAGCCTGGAACTATATACAGAGGCATCTTAAAGAGCGCAGGACAACTTTACCCCAAGGTCACTAGCCTGACTCCCCACATCGAAAAGGGTAGTATCATCTGCATAGCAGACCACACCATCCTCAAGACAATGGGGCAGGTCATTGGTCATTACATTAACAAGTAGGAGTCTGAGAACTGACCCCTGTGGGACACAGTAGCGGATCCAGAGAGGGTGATCGTCCTCCCTAAAGCTTTGATTCTTTTACAGAAATGAATACTTATATGGATACCGGATTACGTTTTTATAAAAAAAACATTGTGATAATTTTAACTAACATCTCATTTTCTCTGTTAAGTTAAAGTTGATTCTTTATCATCAATTAATTAATTGTATTGATTTTCTGAACTGTTTATTGACCATGTTGACAGTTAATCCAGAGATTAAAAGTTGTAAAGAAATATTGTATCATTAATATTTTCATAATCACTGTCTATTAAAATCCTGTTTGCTCATGTCAAAAATAAAACCAATCTATGGCAGCGCAGTTCGTTCAAATTTTTAACAGTCATCATGTGTCTATAAAAATTAGACTTGAAAAGAAACTGAAACCCTCAGTTAAATTATTCCTTAGCAATATGTCCCCACCAAGTCCTACATTATTTTTGAGTTCTTATGTAACTCAAAGAAAGCAGTAAAAGGTTTCCAAACTCTCCAAAATATGTTAAGGATCACCATTTTGAGATATATACACTCTGATCAGCTTTATTATGTGTAATGCATGCAGGTGACTACAAATATATTTGTTATGCAACTCATTACAAAAATTTACTTGCATCAATATCACACTAGAGTCAGAGTCCATATAAGGTCTAGAACAAAAAGTGTGACCTCCAATGACTTATCCAAACGGGCTTTAGTGTGTTTTTGACTAATTTCTTGAATTTTTTAACATGTCTGATCATCTATTACTGTATTGGTTTTATAATTGATTATATATGTTCTTGTTTGATACTGTGTATATTGTTTTTGAAGTATAACCTGGTCTTTTATGATGTTTTTTTTGTTTTTTAGTTCTTAATCCTTTAAGTTTGACTTTATTTTTTTGGGGTTATTGTATATGGGGTTTGCTTTTTAGAGCTCTGCGTTTTTTTTAGTTGCGTGTAGGTTTAGTTTTTATGAAAGCACATGTCAGCCTTAACATACTACTCATTTTTTTTTTTTATTTTCTGGGTTTTAAAATTTTTTCGGTGGTATTTTTTTTTTTACTTTGTTTTTGTATATTGTATCTTTAGTTCTAAGTTTGGAATTTTACTAAGTATTAAATTTTCGTTCTATCTGTGGTTTTATTGGGTAATGTGTGTTGTTTTATATTTCATTTCCTGTTTTTTATTGTTTTTAGGTAAATTTTGTTATTTGTTTTAGTACTTTTAATATTTTTATTTTTATTTTTTTTTTAGGGGTTTTTAAATTTATTTTGATTTTACTATATTATAGTATTTTTTTTATTGAAGGCATATACATCTTAAAAAACTACCAGAACCATAGGTGACTCTTTTATTTATAGACGAGTAGTAGAGATTTTATAAAGATAAGAGTAGTAACCATAAAACATTTTCAGGTCCAGTATACAGTTAGTCTGTATTAGTGTTCCACCCCACTAACTTATGAACCCCAATTTTCCATATTTTATATTTAATGGTTGGTGGGTGTAGTTTCTCTGTGTGTGGATTAAAGTACGCATATTGAAACTAAAATAATCCGCATACCGCAAGACCATCCTCATAATTAGACCAATTCGTAATTCAGAGGCTGTGGTTCGGATTCCACGTTAAACTGTAGGTCCCTTAGTTGCCATTGGCTGTTGGGCTATTAATTAACAGTCCTGTCTAAGGAACATGTCAGCCTTAGTCAGTAACAAGACTACAATATCGCGCCACAATCATTTCTCATTCATACTTGGTTTAAAATACCTATCTGGGTATTTAAAATTAATTTTATTACAATTACAATTATTTAATTACAATTAGTTTAATTTAATTACTGGGCATTTAATTATTATTAGTTTTTTAGCGAATTTCCCATAGGGAAGAAGCTATTACCGTAGGTCTCATGGCAAGAGTTAAGCCCGAGACCATGTTATTTTTTCTTCTTTAGGTGCCCAGAGACCAAAAACAATAGTCGTTAAAATTTTTATATATATATATATATGTATATATATATATATATATATATGTGTCTGTGAACACGATAACTCTCGTAAAAAAGGTCCGATCGAGACCAAATTTGGTAGAGACGTGTATTCCTACAAATGCTCGGACGAGTTCGTAAACCAGACATATCGGTCAATGGGAACGGGTAGTTTGGGGGGGTTTTGTACCCCAAAATGGGGTTTTTTGCGTTTTTCACATGTAATTTCTAAAAATTTCTAATTTTATATTTCACCATTGGAATCAGCTTAAAAAACTACACAATTAAGTTCCTTAAAGTTTTTCTCTATCTTCAACGGTTACCGAGATATAAAAAAATCTAAACACAGTACGTTGTATTTTTGAGGCTCCAATGTTAATCTTATGGAGGATTAAAAAAAAATTAATTTTTCACTTATTATCTAATATTTTTGGATGAAACTTGATATTTAGCTTCATGTGGTTGAGATCCATACATTTGTGCTAAAAAATTATAGTTTATGTGTTTATCATGGCAGCAAACCTGCATACTCTTTTCCCATGTTAATCATATGGAGATTAGGCAAACTCCTATATTTATGGACAGATGTTGATGAAAGTTGGTATAAATGTTAAAAATAAAATTTTTGATGGTATAAATGGCTACTTTCAGTGTTCCTCACAGCAGCAAACCTACTCACTCTTTCCCATTTTAATCTTATGGAGAATAGGCAAAAATTCTCATGTTTATCGGCAGATTTTGACCAAACTTGTCATATATTATTATTATTATATTATTGATTTGGAAATTCGCTGAGTACGCAGGTCTGCTGCGACGGGGGTATTTCTTCTTTAGGTGCCCAGAGACCAAAAACAATAGTCGTTAAAATTTATATATATATATATGTCTGTGAACACGATAACTCTCGTAAAAAAGGTCCGATCGAGACCAAATTTGGTAGAGACGTGTATTCCTACAAATGCTCGGACGAGTTCGTAAACCAGACATATCGGTCAATGGGAACGGGTAGTTTGGGGGGGTTTTGTACCCCAAATTGGGGTTTTTTGCGTTTTTCACATGTAATTTAAAAAAATTTCTAATTTTATATTTCACCATTGGAATCAGCTTAAAAAACTACACAATTAAGTTCCTTAAAGTTTTTCTCTATCTTCAACGGTTACCGAGATATAAAAAAATCTAAACACAGTACGTTGTATTTTTGAGGCTCCAATGTTAATCTTATGGAGGATTAAAAAAAATTAATTTTTCACTTATTATCTAATATTTTTGGATGAAACTTGATATTTAGCTTCATGTGGTTGAGATCCATACATTTGTGCTAAAAAAATTATAGTTTATGTGTTTATCATGGCAGCAAACCTGCATACTCTTTTCCCATGTTAATCATATGGAGATTAGGCAAACTCCTATATTTATGGACAGATGTTGATGAAAGTTGGTATAAATGTTAAAAATAAAATTTTTGATGGTATAAATGGCTACTTTCAGTGTTCCTCACAGCAGCAAACCTACTCACTCTTTCCCATTTTAATCTTATGGAGAATAGGCAAAAATTCTCATGTTTATCGACAGATTTTGACCAAACTTGTCATATATTATTATTATTATATTATTGATTTTGAAATTCGCTGAGTACGCAGGTCTGCTGCGACGGGGGTATTTCTTCTTTAGGTGCCCAGAGACCAAAAACAATAGTCGTTAAAATTTATATATATATATATGTCTGTGAACACGATAACTCTCGTAAAAATGGTCCGATCGAGACCAAATTTGGTAGAGACGTGTATTCCTACAAATGCTCGGACGAGTTCGTAAACCAGACATATCGGTCAATGGGAACGGGTAGTTTGGGGGGGTTTTGTACCCCAAATTGGGGTTTTTTGCGTTTTCACATGTAATTTCTAAAAATTTCTAATTTTATATTTCACCATTGGAATCAGCTTAAAAAACTACACAATTAAGTTCCTTAAAGTTTTTCTCTATCTTCAACGGTTACCGAGATATAAAAAATCTAAACACAGTACGTTGTATTTTTGAGGCTCCAATGTTAATCTTATGGAGGATGAAAAAAAATTAATTTTTCACTTATTATCTAATATTTTTGGATGAAACTTGATATTTAGCTTCATGTGGTTGAGATCCATACATTTGTGCTAAAAATTATAGTTTATGTGTTTATCATGGCAGCAAACCTGCATACTCTTTTCCCATGTTAATCTATTGGGGACTCCTTTATTTATGGACAGATGTTGATGAAAGTTGGTATAAATGTTAAAAATAAAATTTTTGATGGTATAAATGGCTACTTTCAGTGTTCCTCACAGCAGCAAACCTACTCACTCTTTCCCATTTTAATCTTATGGAGAATAGGCAAAAATTCTCATGTTTATCGACAGATTTTGACCAAACTTGTCATATATTATTATTATTATATTATTGATTTGGAAATTCGCTGAGTACGCAGGTCTGCTGCGACGGGGGTATTTCTTCTTTAGGTGCCCAGAGACCAAAAACAATAGTCGTTAAAATTTTTATATATATATGTGTCTGTGAACACGATAACTCTCGTAAAAAAGGTCCGATCGAGACCAAATTTGGTAGAGACGTGTATTCCTACAAATGCTCGGACGAGTTCGTAAACCAGACATATCGGTCAATGGGAACGGGTAGTTTGGGGGTGTTTTGTACCCCAAAATGGGGTTTTTTGCGTTTTTCACATGTAATTTCTAAAAATTTCTAATTTTATATTTCACCATTGGAATCAGCTTAAAAAACTACACAATTAAGTTCCTTAAAGTTTTTCTCTATCTTCAACGGTTACCGAGATATAAAAAAATCTAAACACAGTACGTTGTATTTTGAGGCTCCAATGTTAATCTTATGGAGGATAAAAAAAATTAATTTTTCACTTATTATCTAATATTTTTGGATGAAACTTGATATTTAGCTTCATGTGGTTGAGATCCATACATTTGTGCTAAAAAATTATAGTTTATGTGTTTATCATGGCAGCAAACCTGCATACTCTTTTCCCATGTTAATCATATGGAGATTAGGCAAACTCCTATATTTATGGACAGATGTTGATGAAAGTTGGTATAAATGTTAAAAATAAAATTTTTGATGGTATAAATGGCTACTTTCAGTGTTCCTCACAGCAGCAAACCTACTCACTCTTTCCCATTTTAATCTTATGGAGAATAGGCAAAAATTCTCATGTTTATCGACAGATTTTGACCAAACTTGTCATATATTATTATTATTATATTATTGATTTGGAAATTCGCTGAGTACGCAGCAGCTGCGACGGGGGTATTTATTGTATATACTTAATAACTCGTCTCGCGCACAGGTCATTAATGACCTATGCAGGACTATTTTTTTGGAGGTATTTTCATTGCTTCTTGTAAAACTGTAGGTATATTTCATGCAATAAATGATTTTTTATTTGATTTGGGTAGGTCACCATTTCAAATGGTAATCTAATCTATCAAATAATCTATTTACAAAAATGTTTGAAAAAATCCATCCACACTCAGACTAATATGATTGTTTAAAATTAAAGCACAATAAGTCAACTAACATATTCTTTTTCCCTTTAAAAAACAAAAATCAAAATAATTTCTATATTTGATGTTCTATTTCAAAATAGTACCCTCAAAAATTAAATTTATAATTTATCTTAGACCTCTCACCAATTATAAACACCCTTACAATGGTCTATACTGGTATAACACAATAATAGTTAATACCTAATATATTGGTAGATATTTTGGCTATCCTGAGAGAGAACAGCTTCTCTACTTGCAACCTCGATTCCTTTGGTTCCTCCTTTTCATTTAAAGAGTATCCATCCTTAGTAATTAATTGCATATGGTACCCAGGTAATCAGTAAGTATTGCCTGGTTGAGTCTTGGATGGATTGGAGTCTGAATCATGCTAGTTGGTAACCTGGCACCTGATCATGGAATTGTTGCCTCTCTGTCCTCGGGTGACCTAGACAGTTTTTTCATGTCTTACCTATCCTCACATTAAACCTTCAATTATTTGGTGAAGAATTTACAATTCACTTATAATGTACACCATTTCACCAAAAAAAACCTCTTCCATAAATAAAGGAGTTTGCTATTCCCTATATGTTATATAAAAGTTATTGCAGTTTGTAGATAAACACATAAATTTGTAGATTTTAAGCATAAAAGGATAGATCTATCCTAAGCTAAAATCACGTTTCATAAAAATATATTGATATATGAAAATATAATTTTTTATCCTCCATGTTAACATTGAACAAACAAAGAGATTTTTTAAGTAAGTCTTGCCTTGAGACCTATGTTAATAGCTTCTTCCCTATGGGAGATTCGCTAAAAAAGACTGAAAAGATTTTACTGATAGGCTTTCCATTATTTTATTTAACACTAAATATTAATATCAAAAGAAGGTAAAAGTAAACTTAAGGTAATACCTTTCATTTAAGCCAGAAAAAATGTTCATACTGACAAGCAACTTAACTGTTAATTGTCGAAGATGACCATGATTTTTTTTCTTAACAGAGGAATTGGACACTATGATGTATTCTAATTTAATTTTTCTAAGTTTAGTACATTGAGATGCAAACTAGGTCTGAAAGGGTTAATCAAGTTTAGCTAATTACTAAATAATGGACCATTCAAGACCACAATACTATCAACTCTCAGATCTATGCCATGCAAGAATGCAAATACATGATACAATAGGCAATGAGCTTCTAAGTTTTGTTTACTACTTTAAGGGAAATTGTTTTCATAAAATCTTCAAATCATCATGTAATTATTTGCGAACTTTATTTTAAACTGGATACCAAAACTGATTTTACTTTCTGTTCCTATATGATAGTATAGGGAGAAAATATTGTTATACATATTTAACATGACCAATACTTTCGAATTTCTCAAAAATAATAAAGAACCTTTTTATACCAAAAGGAGTAAAAGATGAGATGGCATTTTAAACAAACAATATTTATTTAGAACTTCTAAAATTAAATGTTATAGTACAAAAAACAGGAACAATTTGAGTTCATTTACAAGATGAACATGAGAGATGATTTAAGGAAAAAGCATTTCAAATGAAATAAATATAAAACATTTCCTTACACTAGTATCACTGTACAATGTGTACAAATTGAAATTAACAGTCTTTGTTAAAAATACTTATAGTATGTACTTAGTCGACTTCCTCCATCCTAGAAGCATCCTCAGCATCTCCTTCAAGAGGTGGCATCTCTGCGTCGACCTTCTCATCCTCCTGAGGGACAGGCTCATCCTCATCAATTCCAAGACCGAGCTTGATCATCCTGTAGATCCTGGAAGCATGGACTTGAGGGTCTTCCAGTGCAAAGCCAGAAGACAGGAGGGAAGTCTCAAACAAGAGCATGACCAAGTCTTTGACAGCCTTGTCATTCTTGTCAGCATCCGCCTTCTGTCGCAGGGTGTTCATGATTGGGTGGTCAGGGTTGATCTCCAGGTGTTTCTTAGCAGCCATGTATCCCATGGTGGAAGTGTCGCGGAGTGCCTGGGCCTTCATGATCCTTTCCATATTAGCGGTCCAGCCATACTGTGAGGTGACAATGCAGCAAGGAGATTCTACCAGCCTGTTACTAACCACTACCTTCTCCACCTTCTTGTCCAGGATGTCCTTCATTACCTTGCACAAATTCTCATACTTGGCCTTATCCTCCTCCCTCTTTTTCTTTTCCTCCTCATCCTCGGGCAACTCCAATCCTTCCTTGGTTACAGACACCAGCTGTTTACCTTCATACTCCTTCATTTGTTGAACAACATATTCATCAATGGGTTCAGTCATGTAGACCACCTCAAATCCACGTTTCTTGACACGTTCAACGAAGGATGAGTTTGACACCTGGTCCTTGCTCTCACCGGTGATGTAGTAGATGTGTTTCTGGTTCTCCTTCATGCGGCCTACGTAATCCTTCAGAGAGCAAGCCTCATCACCAGAAGCTGATGTGTGGTATCTCAGCAGGTCTGAAAGTTTTTTGCGGTTCTGGCTGTCCTCATGAATTCCCAATTTCAGATTCTTGCTAAATTGTTCATAGTACTTCTTGTAGTTCTCTTTGTCCTCAGCAAGCTCGTCGAAGAGTTCAAGACACTTCTTCACAAGATTCTTACGGATAACCTTCAAGATTTTGTTCTGTTGGAGCATTTCTCGGGAAATGTTAAGAGGCAAGTCTTCACTGTCGACCACACCCTTAATAAAGTTCAGGTATTCCGGAATCAAGTCTTCACAGTTGTCCATGATGAAAACCCTCCTGACATACAATTTGATGTTGTTCTTACGTTTCTTATTTTCAAAGAGATCAAAGGGTGCACGGCGTGGGATAAACAAGAGAGCTCTGAATTCGAGTTGACCTTCCACTGAGAAATGCTTGACAGCAAGATGGTCTTCCCAATCGTTGGTCAGAGATTTGTAGAACTCACCATACTCTTCTTGGCTAATATCATCAGGGTTACGGGTCCAGATGGGCTTGGTCTTGTTCAGCTCCTCATCCTCGGTGTACTTTTCCTTCACAGTTTTCTTCTTCTTCTTGGTCTTCTCTTTGTCCTCTTCCTCATCTTCACCAACATCCTCAATCTTGGGCTTCTTGTCCTCTTCTTCCTTGTCACCCTCACCCTCTTTCTTCTCTTCATCGGCCTCTTCATCACTCAGTTCCTTGTCACGTTCCTTCTCAACGACGAGCTTAATGGGGTAGCCAATGAACTGTGAATGCTTCTTAACTATCTCTTTGATCTTCCTCTCCTCAAGGAACTCAGCTTGGTCTTCTTTAATAAATAGAACAATCTTGGTTCCTCGCCCAAGTGGCTCACCAGGGTCTGTGCGTACAGTGAAAGAACCTCCAGCAGACGACTCCCACAGGTATTGCTCATCATCATTGTGCTTGGATGACACTGTCACTTTGTCAGCAACGAGGTAGGCAGAGTAGAAACCCACACCAAACTGTCCAATCATGGAGATGTCAGCACCAGCCTGAAGAGCTTCCATGAAGGCCTTGGTACCAGACTTAGCAATGGTTCCCAGGTTGTTCACGAGGTCAGCCTTGGTCATACCAATACCTCTGTATCAACATAACAATCCAGAATTATACAAAGGTGGACATATACCACTGTTTAAATAGCTATTTAATGGGTTTCTGGAGTTACTGTAAAATCATATTGACTATATACAAATATCAAAAACAAACTTAAATGGTGCTATACATTTAGAGGAAAAGTCTCATAAAGGCTACTTGTAAAAAGACTAAGCATGAATGAGTTGAAAGTTATAAAGCTTTACACATTACGGAAATTCAAGTCAGATTGGAGATAAGTGGGGCCAATCTAATTAAACTTTATCTGAGTGCCTATCTGCTCGCCAATCATAAATTTATTACAATAAATAAAATTATTTGATATAACCTACGTGTCAATGATTGTGAGAGTCCTGTCATTCTTGTTAGGGATGATCTTGATGTAAAGCTCCTTTCCTGATTCAATCTTGGATGGATCAGTTAGAGATTCATAACGGATCTTGTCCAACGCCTGTAAAAGACCAAAATAAACTATTTAAAGCGGCCAAACAACAATTAGCAACATGTAGACCAATATCATGATAATATATTGACACGGCTTCAGGCTTAAGGATTATTAACTCACAAGAGGGTACTGCCCTAAATTACCTCAGGAATGCAAAAACCACACATTTAACAACAGAAAAACTGTTTGGATAACATGAAAACATTCATAAAACAAAAAACACAAAGACACATGTACCTTAATCAAAAATAATTTGCAAATGTAGAGAAAAATAAAGACAACTATTTATATTCAAAATATAACTAGAGGTGTGTGGATAGTGAACTATTTTTTCGGATCGGATAGTTAGGCTTCAGATCTAAGAATAAATGAGAAAAAATTGATAAAATGTCATCAAAGTTATTAGATTGGACATAAAAAATCATAAATTCGTCATAGGCTGAACAAAACTAAAATTTTTACTTCATTGCATTGAAAAGTAACAAATTTTAATAAACGCCATATTATTCAGGGAATGAAATCAACGGAAACCTTATAATTCCTTATAATTTGTCAATAAATTACACAAACAGTTCTTAAAAGTTAGTTATAAAAAACCATGGATAGATTGATAAATAATAATTCTCAATTTTATTTCATGATTTAACTATTTTATTTATTATAATGACAGACGTCGGCTCGTTGCCATCGGCTATCTGCGTATCGGACAGTATATTGGTAGGGATATGCGATATTTCTGTACCAGTGACAAAGTCACCAATATGGTTCTGTCACTGATATGTGACAAGGAACTAGGAAAGCAGTGTCAGAGCTGCCGCCAACTATTGGACAAAGGACTCTGCGAAGGCACAGAGTTGGAGTATCGGGCAAAACAATATTTAAACCCGTGAAATTATGACATCTTGTCGTAATCTAGTTAATTATTCATCTTAAAATTGTCTAAAATGTTGCATTTAAAACTAATGATACTTAAAATCATTCAACAAAGAGAAAATGTAGAATGAAAACGAGTGAAAGATTTGTTGGTTATGCAAACACTAAAAGACGAAATAGGCCAAATGTAAATTTGACAGATCACATTACGTAGACGATCAAAATAAATTAAATAGTATTAATTTTTGCTGCAAATACCAGAGCTATTATGATGGTTGAGCTTTGTTACCATATATTAAATCTACAATTCAGTTTTTCGTATCCGAAATCATATTTTATGCAAAATAATATCAACCCGCAAAGTTATATACTATTATTGTTGTTATATTCAGTGTAATTGACTCACAATCAATCGAGAGTCAAAATACAGCAATGTAATATTTTGAATATAACAATCAAGAGACAAATTCCGCAGTACAATAGCCAAAGATCGCTAATACAAGATTAAATCAATAGTTACATCAGTGCCCATCTATCGTAGCCAATGGGTTAAGAGATGAAAATTAGATTTCAATCCATAGCTATAATTAGTTTTTATTAAATTGACAAAGCGCTTAGTATTTGAACTCAGATATGGTAGACACAACTTACATCAGATGAATTGGAGATTAATTCTCGGAGGAATATTTCCTTGTTGGAGTAGAATGTGTTGATGATCAGAGACATCAACTGGGCAATTTCAGCCTGGAAGGCGAAGGTCTCAACCTCCATATCCACGTCTTCAGGCATCTGCAAACATTTATGATGATAAATTTAAGTCCCCATATTCGTCGCAGATGAGTACTCATTAATATATATTTTATGATAAAAATATATAATATTCTCTCAATTGGAATTCCTGGAGCGCCATGTCATACTTTTATATAATGAATCAGGAATATATTTTGTTTAATAATACAATTATTACTTCTAGGTAATTAGGTGAAGCCATGCATATTGTAGTATATTAAAACTTTATACATAAACAGAATTAATTACTTGAAACACAAGGTTACACGATGGGCAAGATTCATTATTAATTTCACTCATGATTTTAGCTCTGAAAAACACAGCCAGACTTAATCCAACATAGAATATACTTAAATACTATTTGCTATTGTTGAACAAACCCAACTTGCTTCACAATACCAGCAAGACTATTAACTTCAACAATAATTTTAATAATCTATAATATTATAAAGAAGAGGTGGTTTCTGTATGTTTGTTTGTGGGTTTGTGTGTTTGTTGTGGCAAGTGAACGCAAAAAATACTGAACCAAACAGTTTGAAATTTTACACAAAGACAGATCTTAAACTCATGCAACACATAGGCATACTCATTTCCTTAAAATCCTCTCGGGCTACGCCCTGTGAACGTCCTAAGTTTCAATGTTTACAGTTTTAGAAAATGAAAACATAAAATTACTTGAATGTCAACAGCTGTGAACACTAAAATTTGACAGTTCGAGAAGCAGAAGACATGGTTGCTATAAATACCCTGGGATTCAATGTTTACAGTTTTTAATGTCAACATCCGTTTACTTTAATTTTGACAGTTCGGGAAGAAAAAGAAATAAAGGTTATTTTTACACATAAACTGCTGGATCGAAATTAGTGAATTATTAGTTCGAAATAGTGGAATGGTAGATTTTTAATTTTCTCCCGATGCCTGCCTCTATTACGTTAATGCTTATCCTCTCCCAATATTTGACATATGTTACTTTGTCATGTTTAGATATATACTTAGACACGTGTTTTGTCATTTTGTAAACAATAAAGAATTATTTATCAATAACTTAAATGTATCGTAGAGCCTACACCTCTCAGTCTTTTTACCCGTGTTTTGTCATTTTGTAAACAATAAAGAATTAATTATCAATAACTTAAATGTATCTGTAGAGCCTACACCTCTCAGTCTTTTTTACCCGTGCGAAGAACGGTACTTTGGCTAGTTCTACATAAACTTTTGTAGCCAATCACGATTAAATATTCTAGAGGGATAGATGCCTAGGGATTTTCCAAGATTAATAAAATCAAAGAATATCGATATTCTTGATCCAATACTTCTAATACTAAATTCAAGCTACAGTAACAGCACATCTCTGTCCGAGACACTTGGAACTCAAAGGGTTAATTCACATTACAGATATTTGATAAAAGTCTGCTTATGTGTATATTTTGTTTTAATACATGAAATTTGGAACAAAATACAGTAGAATCTCGATTAATCAGCAGCAGATCAACTGGGCGGTGGGTTAACCAACTGGGGTCCAAAACTGGCAAAAAACTTTTATAAATTGAATTTATTATATAAAAATTTATAAATTAATTTTTATATAATAACAAATTAAATTTATAAAAAAATTTAAGGAAAATTTTCACAGTAATCTTTCTCATGAAAACTATTTTTAATCTTAAATAGGTGATAATAATCTATACCAACGTAAAATTAGTTTTGAACTCAACATTATAACAATTTTATTGAAAAATATTTTGGGTATCAACTAAAGAATAGATAAACACAACTTTAACAAAAAATAAAATAATGATCTACCTTCAGACAAAATAAGCAACTAAAAATTAAAGGTTAAAATACCTGTAGTTCTGTCAGTGATCCTAAGTTAAAGTGCTGACGACCAAGGTTTCGGACTTAAAAGTCCATTATCAAGTCAGAAAGAATACCACATTTACGAAATATTTTGTGTAAATGTGGTATTCTTTCTGACTTGATAATGAACTTAATGGATAAAGTCCGAAACCTTGGTCGTCAGCACCTTAACTTAGGATCACCGACAGAACTACAGGTATTTTAACCTTTAATTTTTAGTAAAATCAGTGATCCAGAGGCTACAACGGTCAAAATAAGCAAGCGCGCGAGGCTTTGGTGCCCAAGGTCCCGGGTTTAAATCCCGCCAATCACCAATGGCTTTTCACTATGTGATAATGCCGCAACCCATACAGGGGTGCACAAATAGCCGCTACGGCTAAAGTGCTTTGGGAGTAATCCGCCCCTTTCAATAAAATAAAAAAACTGAATCGCTGGAATCCGGCGATAAAACCGGCTCGACTTCTCACAACTACTCACAGTACATTGAAAATATATTTTTATATATACCATTGTAATGAGGAGGTTATAGTCTGTCCCTAGTAGTATTGGCAATTTTTATACCCTATGCATTACATTGTATGCCTACAATTGATACATTTAGTTAAGGGTGTTATGACCACCAACAGATGTTCTAGCTGTATGCTTCTGGACTAGGCAGTCAAGGTTTTGTGTACATATAAATTTTTTTGAATGAACGTGGGTACTTTTAATTTTATATAGCTATAGAAGTATGTAAACATTTTAATCTCTCATGAAATTAAAAAAATGGCTATTTAGGATTTTAATAGAATCAATATGAGCATTTAGAGGAGCACAAACATTATAAAAATTTTTATTTTATAATAGTTTACATGTATGCGTTTATATATATCGTAATATAAGAGCAATGATTGCTGAAAATCTTGGAATCCAAACATAGCACGAAAGATTTGTAATTTTTGTCCCTCATCAAAAAGGAGGATGACAACAAAATATTGCGGTCATTTCATAGTGCCATCTGTGGCAACACAGGGCAATGTGTTGCGTTCATTGCGATGAAAACTAAAGTTTAGTGATCCACCTAAACATCATCTGGTATTTATATTTTATATTTATGAATATTCTTCATTGAATTACATATTGTAGTCCTAAGTAACGTATTTGTAAAATAAAAGAAAATTAATTTTATATTTTTTTTTCTTTTACCTCAGACATTGCATTTTAAGATTTACTAAAAAACATCAGTCAAATAATGACATTCAATGTATTGTTACGGAAGTAAAAATCATTAATATCTAATAGAATACTATCTAAATCAATAACTCTATGATTTTAATTCGTTAAAATAAAAAAATACAAAAAGAAAAACTTATAAAAAAAAAATTAAATTGCGTCGCTTGGGTTTAGGTTCAAATAAAAACAGCTGCTGTTTATATCTTAAAAGGTAATATAGCCTACATGTTTGAATCCAAAAAAAAATTGTTTCTCCATAAGATTAACATGGGGACTTTGGAGGCGTATAGGGTAGAGATTTATGGGAAAATCGACACAAAAACTATTACTTTCCTATTTTAGGCCTAAAGAACCAGTATACCAAATGTCAGCCTCCTAGGTAATTGGGAAGTGGGAGAATTAGTGATGAGTGAGGGCTTTGAATTTTATATATACAGATTACCTATTAAACAAAACTTGAAAAGTTGTCAATAAAAAATCTGGCATTCCAGAGTAAATAACCGGCAGCTGGATGGTTAATTTTTGTGTACAAAACATTTAATACTCTTCATTACACCGTAAAGGACAATCATCAATGGATTTCATTTACTTCAACATAGGCCCAAGATATACAAAACTATGGAATTGGATTACACCCAAAACAAAAGCGAATTCACAGACTAGCCTACATTGGATAGGTCTACCTAGCTAAAAAGGGAAACACATGAAATTTCGACTTACCATACCACTCATTTATTTAAAACCTGTAAGCTTACATCGAAAATTAAATGCAATAATACTTACTTTAATTATTGAAGCTAATCACACAATTATAAGAAATAAGTAGAGGTGCAAATAATCACAGAAATATCACTCGCGAACGCTTCGCAACAATGTACTTCAAATCTTCAGCTGAGTGCTAATGATCGCCTGAAAGCCGGCTCGGTTGTATTTATAAGCTCAGGGAACGTTCTAGACCACGTGTAGTGAACTTCCGCCGTAAGCCCCGCCTTTCTTCTAGAAGCTACTAGAATGATCTATCAGTTGAGACTTTAAATTAATATAAAATAGGAGACATTTCTAGTTTTTGTTTCACAAAAAAAAACAATCAGTAAACCTAATTGATATGACGATTTTATGCTAATAAAGTATTTTTTAAAGCAATATAAAGGTTATAGTTGGTAAACGATTCTTTAAAATGCTCAACTGACTTTATCCGGTTTGGTTCAACATTTCTTGAACCTTCTAGCTGTTTCGAGAAGCTTCCAGAACATTCTATCAACTACACAACTTACTATTTATTATATATATTATAGTTTGAATAAAACTATGTCAAACAAAATTAATTTTAGCTTTTTATTTTCTAGGTGTTTTAGAGCCAAAACAATTGTGTATTTATTACCTTTAAGCTCACAGCTTTAAGTCTCTAGTATGACTACTTCCTACTTTTCCCCGGCTACTTTTGAAATTGATAATGCACCCATAAATACAATTTTCAATTTTTCACATACAGTAATAATTTTCTATTTCTATAAGTTGGAAGTTTTCTTTTCAATTTCTTAATAATACGTGGCCAAACCCAAAGGCTATTTAAACTTCGCATTTCCTTTTGAAATAAATAATTTTAAATGCATTGTGTTGAACATACATACTACAAGTCTGTAGTAAATAATTAATTTTTGCTACCAGTCTATCCTGTTTCCGTCTATATTTTTAAACCACGTCTAAATAAATATTTTGCTGTCAAAAGAAATCTCTTGGGGAAAATGTGCTCAGTGAAATTACTAAGAGTAATGGCTTGTTTTATAAAATACTGTTCACGAGAAAAGATTATCCAGCTATTTTAAAGTTGTTATTTTAAAGTATCTTGATTTAGTACTAAAAACTTTTAGTCTGATACTAACTCATATTATTAATTAATTTATTTATTGAGGTTATTATTTTTTTAATTTTAAAAATTATAACGTTCATAATAATATCATTGACCCTAAACAGCAACATTTTGGTAAGGTAGATGATTATTGGTTTTGTAAACCAAATGCACATATTGCATGGTATGTAGCATAAAGATAATGAAGTGATGGATGATGTGTAATCTATTAATTGCGTATGTTAGTGAGACAATGGTAATGTTCAAACCTTTGGTAAATTTGAGAACCAGAGGTAAATTTTTATTATGTTACACTACGCAGTTAGGAAGTTAGAAATGGGTGTAGGCCTATAGTTTCAGTAAGTAGAGTACTATGTGTTCAATCGGTTACTCTTATAGGTAAAACGTACGACTTAAATGTGATAGTGGGTTATATTATAGATGATTTTAACATAAAACGCCCCATAAAATTACATAATAATTTCCTTCAATCCCGCCATTGAACGCAAGATTCTCGTGTAGGATCAAGGTCATACGCTCTTTGTTGGCAAGAACCGAACCTCAGACCGGCTCGAGCACATGGTCTTGACTCACCCAATGCCAAGAATCAGTCTTCTAACCTATTTACTCTTTAGCAATAATTTTTTTAGCATGACATCGATACACAGCCATTATGAAATGGAAGGCTTAGCGCTAAACTTTGATTCATTTGTTATAAAAATAACTTATTCGATGACAAATTGTAGTACATCTCAATATATAGCACATCACGTGGTTTAAATATACTGTAGTGTGATTTTGTAGGTACGGTGTATGAGTAATTTATGAAGTATGTCGTAAACTTTAGTTATGGGAATTCATGGTTGGATGCTAAAACTCCACATGACACATGAGCGATAAGTTTTGGTTTTAAGCACGTACAAAATATGTTTTAGAGAAGCATAGATCTGTGGAGTTAACCCTTGCATATTCATGGGCACTTACGATTTATTTATTCATGGGGATATTACTGCAGTTACCTAATGATCATGACAAATGATTCAGCTAGTCTTCGTCAGTAACAAAACAAAGCTATTTCTCATGAAATACACCACTTCACTTATACACCCTTCACTTTTATTCCCTTAAAATGATTTCCCTTCTTAAAATACCTTACCTCAATTAAAATATCGATATTAAATAATTATGATTACGGTGAATAAATTTGAATTCGTCCCATTTATTTTCATAAGCGTAAATCCTTTTAGAGATGAAGGCCGCCTCTAGACCACATTGAAATGTGACGCGAACCGCAGTTCAAAATCGTTTTGGAATTCTATATATAGCGTGTTCTGATGGCTGGACTTAAATAAATTGAAGAAAATCTATATCCCATCATTATTATCCAAACAATTTTGATAGCAATATATATATTATATAATATACTGTATTTATAGTGTGTTGGGTGAAATTTTGTTTTACGTAGAGTTTTTAAGGAGAAAAATATTTATCTTATAGAAGAAAGATTTTGAAGCATCTGCACTGAAATCCCGTCAAAGTTTTGAATCAATACAATTTATGGACAAGTAGATTTCACATTTGATTATGTTATTATTTTTACTACAGTCTATGGCATTTTCTATTCATATCTAACTATAAAACTTCAGTTTAACGGGCACATAATAACATTTAATAACTTTATTTTGAGAAATCTTAAAAGTTAATAGTGAGAATAAGTTTTTATCCATGTCTAGAATGTTCTTTTCTACTTCTCACGATATTCACCGGCTAGGCAAGGCATTCAAGGATCAAGGCAGGTGAACCGGTGGATCAATAAGTGAGGTTACAATGGTTCACGTCGCACCCGCTTGGTAGCAGCAGCTGTTTCCGCCGTAGGTTCTAGACTTTTCTCGTATCGAACCATATCACCAAACTTTGGCGGGCTTTCAAAAGTAACTCAGTTATCGTTATATCATAACACCCACCCTCAAGTATACTTGATATTACTCGTTCTAGCAATTATAAATTTTACCGATCTCACAGGCAAAGTTTGACAGTATTTAGGTATTTGATTAAATAATACTAGACTTATATAAAATGTATTTAGCTTCTATAATTATATATCTGGATCATATTATATTTCAATCATATCTGGATTGAAAGTGTGATAAAACTAATTGTATAGGTTATGAATTTTTACAAAATATATCATGCACGAGTGTTGAGAACTTAAGAATATTACTAAATTCATAGTTTCAATACTCCAGTACGGTACAGTGATAGGGGTGAATACACAACATGCATTATACAATATCCAAAATACTTTTAAGTTATCGTATTTCGACAGATATATAATTAAAAAGTAAATCGAGCAAAGGAATAAGCAAACTGAGATTAGGTATTCCTATAAAAATTAGGTTATTTATTTTTTTAAACATTTTAGTGACATAAATTTTAAAAATTTCTTCGCCAAGAAATTAGGCCTACTGTTGAACCCCCAGTCTTTCAACAGTCCCCTTTCAGTCCCCTCAGCAAAGCTGAGGGACTGATGGCACTTATTTTTCACTCATATTCACCTAAAATCACCTATTATGGGCATGAATATGAATATAATACCAATACCAAACACACGATTTAAGGAAACACTCACTTCATGTTTTGGGATCTTGATTATTGTCACGGATCTCATCAAAATATAAATGTGTGGAGAGTTATATTTATTAGATTTGATTGGATTAGATTATTGAAATGGCGATCATGTCACAAGGTAGGCATTTTAAAACCAAGTATGAATGAGGATTGAGTTAAGATGATTTTGGCGCGATCTTGTAGTCTTGTTACTGACAAAGGCTGACATGTTCCTTAGACAGGACTGTTAATTACTATCCCAACAGCCGATGGCAACTAAGGGACCTACAGTTTAACGTAGAATCCGAACCACGGTCTCTGAATTACGAACTGGTCTAATTATGAGGATGGTCTTTGCGGATTAACGTAGTATTCAATGGTGCGTGACATTAATCCACACATGAGAACACTACACCCACCGACCATCGCTCATAACTATCCACAATTCGTGACCTCCACGTAGCTGGATTATAAGATGACGCCACCATCCCAGTCAATATGTGTACATCAAACAACGTGTACGTAAGTACAATAATTTTAAGTAAAAAAAAATAAAAAGGTGTTAACTTTATTATAATGAAAATATTAAAAAAATGCAAGTTTGCTTCTTAATGAACAACATTTTTGCTTCTTAGCTGCATTATAATCTTAAAGAGTAGATATCATGTATAAAACATATTCTTATTCCCTTTTTAACTAAGAAATAAATTAGCAAATAAGCAAAACTGACAAAAATTGAGTTTTTGGCAGTTTTTAGGGTTACATAGCAACCTTGATCCAATAGGCCGTGGATCTATTAAAAGTAAAAACCTTCTCCAAAATGTATACAATAAGAAACATAAGTTTCATCATTGGCTGCTCTTCTTTTCATGGAGAAGCGTTACAGAAAGATGAAGGATAGAAACTTATTGAGACTAGACCCATTTCGGATTTTTGGGGTATAAAGTGTAAAAATATTATAATTTCAAGCAATGTACAAACACAATTTTAATTACTTGTATACATTATCCATTACATTGATTGTAATTATAGTTCGGTAAACGATTTATTTCTGCGTAATGTCACTTGCAAAGTTATGTTATATCTGAGTGCTGACGCTGTAAAAGCGATTAGTTCGCTTTCTGAGTCATCTTTCAGCAAGTTTGCAGATAACCAGAATCAGACGCACACCAGTGTTGTCACCAACATCAAGCAAAAAGTCCCTTGAACCCACATTTTTTGTCCCTAGAAATTCCTAGATTTCTATCAAATATCCCTATAAAAATCCCTAAACCCACAATTTCAGTTAAATTATTATCATTTATGATAATTATATCAAATAGGTTTTTATTTTTACATTTCAATACACTTAAAATATTAGTGTCCGCAGAATTTGAGTGAATAATACTGTTTGGAAGTTCTGCTGATTCATAATTGTTTTTATTTGACCTAAACTAAACCATAAGCAATAAAATTCCCTATTTTGTATTCATCAAGGCTTTGTCCCTAGAAATCTATAGAATATATTATGTCCCTAGAAAATCCCTTTCAGGTCAAAAATGTCCCTAGAAACGAGAAATATCCCTAGAAGTGACAACACTGTACACCACTCCACTCTCCACTCTGTTCTAGACTATTCTCATTCTCTCTCTCGCGGTTCCACATCACGTCCACCCAGACTTTCCCGCTCTAGAACATTCCTATCTTATTCAATCCAATCTTCGCTCAGTCTAGGACAATTAGCTCATTTTTATTTTCTTCCCTTCACATAGTATTAAGAAAGTAGGCCTATTGTTTCCGTCAAAATTTTCGAACTCGAGTTGAGTGTGGTGTTTTGAGGCACCCTTAATAAAAATGATTGTATTTATTGAGGTAAATATGTAAGAGGATATGTCTATACCGGTAATTTTTTGAGTTCCTCTAAACAGCTTATAACAATATGCCATCACCATTCCAAAAATTGGATAACAGATTTCCAATACCCCTAGAGCTAAGACATACTCGTATATATGTAAAAAAGTGGCTTTCGTACTGATGTCTGCCTGTTTGTCTGTGTACAAGCCGTGAGATCACACTGATCGTCTGATTTGTATAAAATTAGGTACATGGACCACTTTGGCTGCATCTCAAGACCATTTTTAAGGATAGTAATTTGTAAATTTATATTTATTTGTACTTATTTGTTTAAGGTTATGTTTTGTAACGTAATGTATCATGCTTCTTTACACGACTAAATCCTACAACCCGTACAAAGAACGTGCTTACTGCTAGTAATTATTAATTAAATTAATAAAATAACTATTTTTCAAAGTAATATGTTGTTTCATAATTTATATAAAACATTATTACTCTTTCCTTAGTAAACAAGTGTTTTGTATTTTCTTAGCCCAGGATTTTATAGCTCCTTCAGCTTTACCAACGCAAAATTTCATACACACCTGCATTCATAAAACAAACAGACTATTTGAAGGAAACTAAAACATTACTGAAGTTGTTATTCTCCCCCCCCCAAATAAAACTTGGTATAATCTAGATGAAAAGTTTTTGAATTTTTCTAAATTCAAGTAGTTTCAGCCCACAATTAAATGCAGCAGACCTACCTACTCAGTGAATTTCCATATTTTAGTGAATTTCCCATAGGGAAGAAGCTATTACGGTACCGCAGGTCTCATGGCATGACTTAAGCCCAGGACCATATTTTTTTGTTTTTAGGTGTCCAGAGGCCAAACACAATAGTCGTTAAAAATTATGTATATATATATATTATTCATGTGTGTGTGTGTGTGTCTGTAAACAGGATAACTCTCGTAAAAATGGTCCGATCAAGACCAAATTTGGTGGAGACGTGTATTCATACATTGACTTGGAAGAGTTCATAATCCAGACATATCGGTCAATCGGAAGGGGTAGTTTGGGGGTGTCTTGTACCCCAAATATGGGTTTTTTGCATTTTTCATATGTAATTTTATCCTTCACTATTAGAATCAGCTTAAAAATACACAATTTAGTTCTTTAAAGTTTTGCTTTATCTCCAACGGTTACCGAGATATCAAAAATTCTAAACACAGTATGTTGTATTTTGGGGCTCCAATGTTAATCTTATGGAGGATAAGGAAAAATTAATATTTCACATAGTATAATGTTTTTCCAATACATATTTAATTTATTTTAATTATTTTTTAGTTTTTAATCCACTATTTTTGGATGAAACTGTATAGCTTCATGTGGTTGAAATCCATCCGTTTATGCTTAAAAATTATAGTTTATGGGTTTATCGTGGCAGCTAACCTGCATAATCTTTTCCCATGTTAATCATATGGAGAATATGAAAACTCCTTTATTTATGGACAGATGTTGATGAAACTTTGTATAAATGGTCAAAATATACTATGTTTATGCTATAAATGCCTACTTTGAATGTTCCTCACAGCAACAAACCTGCACACTCTTTTCCATGTTAATCTCATGTAGAATAGGCAAATAATTCTTATATTTATCGACAAATATTGATCAAACTTGTCATATATTATTATTATATTATTTATTTGGAAATTCACTGAGTACACAGGTCTGCTGCGATGGGGGTTTTTAATATATTTTTTAGCACTATACAAAGTTACATAATAAGTTAATTTAAGCTGTAATCAAACAATCTAGAGTATTATAATTTTAGATACAAAATTAAAGCTAGGAATGCATATTTTACGTGCATTGAAGTGAAGGACATTTTTCTAAATTTATTATTGACTTTTGAAAATGACACACAGTAAAATAGCCATGTTCCAAATTTTATCGAAACATTTTATCTAAAAATTATGCCAAAGAAACTAATCAATTTCTTTACATTAAGTAAATCCCATTTACCTAAATAGAGCATCTTCTTGGCATTGCTTATAATACATTTTGACCTTAGTTTTGCTGTTGTTCTAGATATAGATTAAAAAAAGTATTTTCACCATCCGTTGGGAAATAGCTTGTAATGATACAAGCTATTTCCCTCACATTCCTTTTGGTTAGACACATCCATGAGGATGTGTCTAACCAAAGGGAATGTTTTCAGTTCCTCTAAACAGCTGTTCTTATAAGCTAAGATGTCACTGACCATATGATGTCACTATTTAAAATTTTGGTCTTGTAAATTGCTAACGCCCTCTCCCCCAGATCTAAGACATATCCATGTCAAATGGGTTTTCTATTTAATTCCCTGTGGGGTGTAGATTAGATCATGGATATGTCTAAAGGGAATGTTTTCAGTTCCCCTAAACAGCTGTCCTTATAACCAAATGACGTCACTGACCATATGATGTCTCTATTTAAAATTTTGGTCTTGTAAATTGCTAACGCCCTCTCCCCCAGATCTAAGACATATCCGTGTCAAAAATATTAAAATTGAAACAAAACCAATAACAGAATCTGAAGC
Source organism: Nephotettix cincticeps (assembly GCA_023375725.1). NCBI lineage: Eukaryota > Metazoa > Arthropoda > Insecta > Hemiptera > Cicadellidae > Nephotettix > Nephotettix cincticeps. The sequence continues at coordinate 24,454,817 of CM041785.1, forward strand.
TTTTGAAAAGCGAAGGGAACTGTTTTGTCAAACTAACTGTTTTGTCGATTTAATGCAGCCAAGGGACTCAGGAGTTTGAGTGTTCAAGGCCAACAGGTTGACAGTGATTGATGTAATTAATAAACCTCTATGCATTTAATGGAGCACTAGCTGCATCGACATTAGCTCTAATGTTGATGCTTGGTGAAGACATCGATATCAGAACCTATGGAACGGCACAACCTAACTCTAATATTAAATGGTTGATAGATCGCAAACTTTTCAGTTTTTTGCTCCTGAATATAAAAAAATATTGTATTGTAATTTTTGTTTCCATATGAAGATGTTTTTTTATTTATTATTAAACATTTTTAAACTTATTATTACCTTATTATTTTTTTAAATTAAAACCTAAACAGGTAGGTATTTTAAGCTAGGTATAAATGAGAAATGATTGTAAGATGATTGTGGCGCGTTCTTGTAGTCTTATTACTGACAAAGGCTGACATGTTCCTTAGTCTTAGACAGGACTGTTAATTAATGGTATCTAAGGGATCTACAGTTCAATGTTGGATTCGAACCATAAGTTTGCCCTTGAATTACAATTCGGTCTAATTATTAGAATGGTCTTTGCAGATGAACGTAGTATTCGATAGTGTGAACGTTAATGCATACAATATCATTGAATATTCTAGAACTCATAAAGCATCTTAAAAGTGATTAGTATTTCTTTTGTAAATAAGATTTCTACCTACTGTACTTATATGTCACTAAATAAACAAACAGTATCTTGTGACAATTTTTTTCAAAATTTCACTGTACAGTACTTTAAAACACACACAATAAAGAAAAAAAAACTGATTTCAGGATTCACCCAGCTTATTACATTTCCTGACCCAAGATATGTACATAAATACCTGAGATATTTTAATCTAAGAACACTGATATACATTGAAATAAAACATACATTTACAAATTTTATTTATATTTACTTCAAATCAGTTTTTTTTAAGAATCACCCACATGAATGAAATAGACAAATGTTAGGGAAACCACTTAATATTCCCACATCTGTCTGTAAGAATGAAGTTTTTTACAAAGACAAATAAAACACTTTGCATTTCATACATTAAACAATAATACAAAACGTTTTTATAAAATTTCATAAATTTGACTAAAAATTACAATACAGAAGAAAGCTCTGATTAAAAATATTCTACATATATTTTTCAAGACAAAAGCACTTTACATAAATAGTCTGGATATGAAAAGCCTTTTGAATGTAGTTAAAAGCCGTGAATGGGTTGTTTAACAGGTGGATGACCTTTGACGTAACATGAGGAGACTAGCGCCATGGCAACCCTACGCAGAGGGGATGAACAAATCACAAGAACAGATCAGTATGAGCTGATCAATCAGTGGTCATGAACACACTACTCTTCTTTGAGTCTCTCTCATCCCTGCAGAAACATGAAAAAAATGCCATGGTATTCCCTTGCTTTGGATGAAATGAGTAAAGATGTAATGTTAAAACGTTTTTTGTCTTACAGATAAATGTTGTTTCATGTTGGTTGGTAAAGAAGACTCTTAATGATCATAAATACTAGTTAAACTTTAAGTTTTTTTATATATGTGTTTCATGACATCATATTTTTGCATAATTAAAAGGGAAATAAAAATTATTGTTAATAACCATAACATAAATAATTTTGTTATTAAAATATATTTCTTACAAAACATGATCGTTGTTACAGTGCATGTTTTTCCAGTGGTTAAGATTCAAAAAGCTAATTATATTGAAAGCTTGTGAAGTATCTGTAATATTTTATAGGTACCGGCAATGCATTGACAGAACTGGTAGTTTAAATCTTTGAGCATGTTTTTTTTTAGCCAATGAAAAGTTGCGCAGTGGTCTCATGAACATCAAGTTTGAGGATGTAGCAGTAAGGGCAGCCCCATATATAACGGCTAGGAGATTTATTCATCGAATGACGAGTCTGCCACTGTCATTGTTGGTAATACCACAGAGGAGATTTCCTCTATTGTATTACTTTTAAGAATGATGTTAATGATAATGATGGAAAAATTAAAAAAATTGACTTACAATACAAATTCAAGGAAAATATTATGCAGTGGACCTTTGATGACTGGAAACATGATTTGATCTTGACATACTTTTAAGTTTTAGTATGTTGGTAAATCGGTAGCTTCCACCTATCATAACCTGCTAAGGAATAACATGTTTCTCAAGCCTGACTGGTATTGCTGGTAATACAATATCTGCTTCAGGTGAAATTATATTACATGTTCTATACAAGTACAAGACTTTTGTTTCCTAAGTGTTACACAGAACGTAACCTAAATACACCTGTCGCAGCAGACCTGTGTACTCAGTGAATTTCAAATCAATAATATAATAATGTATGATGCGTTTGATCAATATCTTTCCATAAATATGAAAGTTATATGCTTATCCTCCATTAGTTAACAGGGGAAAGAGTATGCAGGTTCGGAGCTGTGAGGAACACTGAAAGTAGACATTTCTAACATAAACAATTTTTATTCTGACTATTCATACCAAGTTTCAACATCCGTCCATATACAAAGGAGTTTGCCTATTCTCTATATGATTGACATGGGAAAAGAGTATGCAGGCTAGCTGCTGTGATAAACACATTAACTATGATTTTTATGCATAAATGGTTGGATCTCTCAGATGAAGCTAAATACCACTTTAACAAAAAATATTAATTAATAAGTAAAATATTAATTTTCCTTATTCTCCATAAGATTAACATTAGAACCCCAAAATACAATATCCTGTGATTAGATTTTTTAATATATCAGTAACCGTTGGAGATAAAGAAAATTACTAAATTGTGTAGTTTTTGAGCTGATTCTATTGATAAAAGTAAAATTTAAGCATTTTAAAATTACAAATGAAAAATGCAAAAACCCATTTTTGGGGTACAAAACCCTTCAAACTACCCTTTACGATTGACCAATATGTCTGGATTATGAACTCGTCTGAGTAAATGTAGGAATACACGTCTCTAAAAAATTTGGCATCGATCAGACCATTCTCATGAGAGTTTTCGTGTTCAGGGACACATATGTATAACATTTTTAACGACTATTGTTTTTGGCCTCTGGGCATCTCAAAACGAAAAAATAACATGCTCCCAGGCTTAAGTTTTGCCATGAGACCAACGGTAATAGCTTCTTCCCTATGGGAAATTCGCTAAAACCATAATACTTCATTATTATTTATCGTTAGGCCTACCATTTATTGATTTTTGCTTGTTTCTAAGCCAAGAGCATTATACAAAATCAAGATTATTGCACGCTTTCTGAGAAAACGGGCCAAGAAACAGATGGGTGTTTGAACCTGTGAAACTCTTATTGCTAAGTTCACTAGGTTTTACTTAAGTGGTTCTCACTACTTAAATACTTTCGACTTGCAGTCCATTATACTAACTATTAGCTAGCAAGACATGAAAAATATTGAACATCAAGATTCAAGCTATTTATTTGTTAGGTACTCATAAAATAATAATGAAATACAAAGCTGGTATATAATATTGTTGATAATCATCCATGATCAACTTCCTGAAGTGATTCGTATAGAGATTCTTTGTGTTAATTTGAGATTAATCCTGGTACCTTGATCTTTAGTAGAGGCATTCTAAGCCACTGAGCGATACTAAATATTTTGAATTCATATCACTGAACTCTTGCAGTTGATTTGATGACATAGTCAGAGACTCACTTGACTATATACTTCATTAGATTTGGGTTTCATAGTCGGGGACTCACTTGACTATACTTCATTAGATTTGGGTTGCATAGTCGGGGACTCACTCGACTATACTTCATTCGATTTTGGTTTGATAGTCGGGGACTCACTGACTGTACTTCATTAGATTTGAGTTGCATAATCCAACTCTTGTTCTGTGTCATGATATTTCCATAGTCAGGAGTCTCATGCAATTTTGTATCAGGGCGATACGAGGAGCTGCAGAATTTGTAAGAGCTGCTGGCTAAATGTCAGATGTTTCTGAAGATTTTGATTGCTCCATTTGTTCTGCAATAATACTGGAAATCTCTGAGACTGCCACTTTATTAATTTCTTTTCAAAAATTCTTTTGATGTTGAAAGAAAATGAGTTGATTTTTCTATTTACATAGGTACTGGACTGCATATTTTGAAAGTAGTGAAAAATAACTTGTAATCTTTGGTTGCAATGGCATTTCTATTCTATTTCATTTATATTATATAGTAAAACTAGTAAAAAAATATTACATACTAATGCCTATGTCCAATCTTACTGTACCTGTAATATGGTATAATAGCGTGGGGAGGTTGCTTTCAACATATCATCGAACCTCTACGTAATTCAAAGGTCAATTAAACTAAACGAGTCCCTTCATTTCAAGTATCTATTTAGTCTGGGCTTTTAATTATCAGAAAATTGTATATATGAACTTTAATGGTATATTAAATACACAGTAATCATGAACACTGGCTCCGGGGACTTACTCCCATCATACCTGTAATGGAGTGGGGATGGGACTGCAGGTTCCACGTGTGATCAAATCTATTAATTTTACAAAACCTTTGACTGTAAACTTCCTCCTAAGAAAAATCCTGCTGGAAGTGTGAAACCTGCAGGCTAGCCTTGCTGCTTACAAGAGGATTGTGGCTGGCACCAGAAATCGGCCTGGTTGACGCAGAGTTGCTTATAACCCTAGAATATCAAATGTGACTATAACTCTGACCATGGATATTGATAGCAAATTTACCCAATGACATAGGTATGTCTCAAACATTCAGCAGTAGTAGCCCAGAAAGCATATCATGAATAGGCTTTTTAATAACAAATAATTGCTTTGATAGATTATATATTTTATAGCATTTACCACCATCCATGTAATTTAAGCTTAATATTATTTTTAAGGTTTTCCCAATTGTGTATTTTTTTAGTTTCCAATATTTTTAGTTTTTTTATTCTTTTTATGATAGAATTGTTTCAGTTTGTTCTATTTTTACTCTCTTCTCTTACATCTTTATCTAGCCTATACATAAAAAAATCTATATATATTGAAATCTGACTCACTGATCACAGTTTCTCAAAATGTACAAGGCTTTTGAGCTTCAAATTTGGTACACAGATTCTATTTAAAGTCTAGATGCGTACTAATTCAGAAATGTTTGAAACTCCCAAAGGGCTTAACCTTATGGGGAGTAAATTTGTTTACACATTTTCTTCAATCAAAACATTGGATTTCTAAAGCTACAGCTGTTGGTTTACTTTCTATTAACAATATGAATTGATATTCAATGCCTTCTGTATCAATTAATTGTCAATCTAAAACTATCAAGTAAAAAAATACAGTAAAAAATGAACAGTTTTACTAGCCATGTTCATAATCAGTTTTGGAGGTTTATGTACCTATTTTTTTATTTCGTGTCTAATTAAATGTCATATATTAATAAATGCCATAGTATTTTATATTAGTTGATTTATTTTATTATCTATCTAAATAATAAAACAAAGTCCTGTTATTTACACAATTCATAACTTGAGAATGGTTCATAACTATACCGCGACCCGGAATATTTAAATGTTCCACTGCGAAGCCGTTATGCTATTTGACTTTGGAACATGGCCAATCTTAACACATATTTACTGGAGGGCGTTACAAAGTTTCGGGGTCAGCTTGTATATATATATAGAAAAAGTGTTGTTTTCGTCAAAATTTTAGAGTTTTTGAGAGTAGATACATCTGTTTAGAGGCTCCCTGAATCCAAAAAAGTGGTTTTCGGACTGATATCTGTCTGTCCGTGTACAGTCCCTGTGCCATGGCCACACCAATTATCCGATTTTTATGAAATTTGGTACATAGGTGAACTTTAGCCATATCTCCGACGATTTTTTATATTTTTTTATTTTTAAGGATAGTTAGCCATTAAAAAACCCTTAAAATTGTGAAAAACACAAATTCCTCAAAATCTGATCAAAAGAATTAGATTTAAATTTCTTAGTTTACAGGTATTATGTTCTATATACATACAGGGGTATGTCTATAGAACTAATGAGAAATGAGTGTAAGATGATTATGGCGCGATCTTGTAGTCTTGTTACTGACTAAGGCTGACATGTTCCTTAGACAGAACTGGTTATTAATAGCTCAACTACAGTCAATGGTATATCTAAGGGACCTACAGTTTAACGTGGAGTCTGAACTATTGCCTCTAAATTACGAACAGGTCTAATTATGAGGATGGTCTTTGTGGATTAAGGTAGTATTCAATAGTGCAGACGTTAATCTACTCAAGAGAACACTACACACACCAACCATTGCTCACTATCCACAACTAAACACAAACCAATGTTATTCTTATAGAATATTAAAAGAATAGTGTATTCTTTATTTCTCAACCGTTTTCCATGAAACTTGGTATGCAATATGTAGGTTGACACTGCTCAACTTTTGTAATATTGTAAACAACTGTATATATTTTTTCAATAAAAATAGTTTGATTTGATGTCAAATAATTATATAAAAAATTAATGTTTTCAGTAAACATGCATTTTTTCAATTTGCATGTAATATCTTAGTTAAGTACTAAATGGACCTATGTTGAATGAGTATATGGTCATGTGGGAGGTCTACTGTAGTCTTAGTACTGATTTTAAATAGCTATACATATCTTTTATCAGCAAATGTTATATCTTTATAGTCAAAAACAATAGAAAATTTAAATAATTTATTTATAGGTCTTGAACAGAAATTTGTAGCGTACTATTTACAAATACAGTTACCAACTAGTCAATAAACTAATTAAAATGCTTTGTGTTATTAAGTAAAAAACAAATTTTATATTCAACCATTGAATACTTAAAAAACACACAACCAAACTCTACTCAATAATATAAAAAACAAAACAATAATGTTATGTTATCTTATAATATAAAAATTAATATTTCATTTATCAATATTTTTTATGAAACTTGTATGCTTATGTGGTTGAACTACAATCTAAAACATATATTTTTAAACAATGCATAGTATTTTTATGTAATAATAAATAAAATTATTTTGGACAATATGATTGTATCTTAAAATAAAAATTTTTATGTAAAAATATTTTTTTACAGATACTGCATTTTTGTTATTATGGAAAATAGGAAATAAAGATACAATACTTCATAATTATTTTATTTATGTGTTCGTATCTCTTACGTTTTCTGGTATATATGCAGCTATCTTTTGTAAACACAGTGAATAGAAATGTAGTGTTATGAATAAATGTAACAAAACACTAAGTTTATCTTTATAATCTCTGCTTCAATAATTTATTGTATAGCTACAAACAAGAAACAGTCTAAAAACAATTGGGTTGCAGGTGTGTGTCAAGTGTACATGTTACCACAGGCAAAATATAAGTTCTCTTTTCTGTGGTCAAAATACCCGTAAAGAACCCTCATCATATTGACTCTCTTACTGTAGTTTAACCAGTGATCATGGAAACATGTGAGTATAAAAAGTATCCTTAATCAAAAGGTTTATCAGTACCGTAGAATTTCTCTCTGGAACACACTTCCTCATCTCCATTAAATATCTATGATATAAAATGCTTGCTTATCTCACTCTGGATCCCAAACAAGATAAGTTACTACATGTAAATGTGTTTTACCTAACACCCATTTTAAGGATCAGAGAAAATATTTCTAATTTCATCTGAATCTATTTTTGTATTTTATAAATCATATGAATTCTGTGCATCTCATAGCTTTGACTATTGATATTAAAAAAATCCATAGTCAAAGGTTAAATTGTAAAATACCTTATTCTGAGTATGATTCACTTTAATGATTTGAATCTATTGAATCAATCAAGTCTTAGAATCACTTTATCAATGTGTGCTCCAGTCTATGGAGATCCTTATCAGTGATAGTGAACAGTAGGTGTTTTAAGGAAAAATATTCACAAATTTTTATTTATCACTTCTCAATTTTGTGAAAATTCTTTCTACTTCTACAAGATTTCTATTTCTTCAACATTCAAGAAACATGTGTGAGTATAAAAGAAATATTTTTATCAGTTTAAATCAATTTAAATGAACTTAAATCGTTTTGGATTTTAATGGAAAATAGTGTCTCATTGATATAAGTACATGTAGAATTTAAAACTTATAGTTGAAGTGTTTTACTCTTTACACTTTCGACCACTTTTAGTGTTGGTTAGTATAGCTTGCTTGGTTTGGTGACAGACTCCAGATCTGAGGCAGTAATTTTGTTATTTCAAAATAAACGTAAAATAAAAAGAAATTATGTAAGTCAGTTTTATTGAGGATTTTCAGTAAAATACTCTGAACCTAGTATTTTCTGTGTCACTAACCTTTATCTTTACTCCCACACACAGCTCAATAGTGTATGTGGACTGGAAGAGAATAGGTAAAGGGGGCTGTCAACAGCTTATAAATAAAAAATAAATGCAGCTGACCCAACTTTCAGCAAATTTTCAGTGAAAATACATATTTGTATTTTTAAAAGGAGTGTTTAAAGTTAATTAAATTATTTTTAGGACCTTGATAAAGCAATGAACTGGAATTATACCTTTTATCTCGATTGACATTTGTACCATACTGGAACTTAAAAACTTAATAAAATGTAAAAATGTCTAATTGAAAGTACAAAATACAAAGTACTGTATGTAAAGTTGTGCAAAAAGAGGCCACAACTCATGTAATTTAACATAATAAAGTTAAACTATACGTACTTCCCCAGTATACAAGGCCATAACTTAATATAGAATTCATGAGTGCACGATAAAAGTATTTAATAAAACAGTAGGCCACAATTTTTCAAGTAACATGTAAAAACTTCTGATTCTTTACAAAATCCATTCTTTCAGTTATGAAAGAACTGAACTTTGACTAAAGTTTGAAATCACATGGCTCTCCCATATTTGAGTCAATGATAAATCAAAGGTATTCAATAGTATTTACAATGTCAATTTAAAAGATGCAATTTTACAATGGCCATAACAATTAGATAGCCTATGTTATAATGATTGACAAAGGAAACAGTAAGAATTTGAATAAAGTATAGCAAATGAATAAAATGTTGGTATATCAAAAGTGATCGAGTGGACTGTGACAAGGTCTGATATTGGTACTTCTTGTAAAAAATATTTTGTATCCTCCTATAAGTTTATTTTGACAAATCCTAACTTTGACATTAAGTCCACTAGTAATGTCAAATCTTCAAATGTTATTAAAATTTGATAAAATTTCATATGTGGCTTCACATAAATTTATTAGCCATGATATATGATTAAAGCCCCACATGAAGTACCCCTCTGTTGCAGCAATCCTGCATGCATGCATATCTAATGTTATTTTAATAAATAAATCTGCAATTTGTTTATTTATAGATGTTTTCACATATGATGAAGCTTGGAACGTAGCATCACAAACAACATGACATCCAATTTGGATTTTCCCAGAGGAATAATGTTGAATATCTAAAAATGTTTATAAAAGGGAAAAATAAAAGAAACCAAATTTTGTAAAAAAAACTTTATTTAATACAAAAAGCGTAAAAAACATAAAAAATTCTTCTTTTAGTTAAAGTATTATTAAAAAAAATTTTTAAAATATTTTAGTAAGGACGTCATTAGCACACCCTTGAAAGGGTTAAAATTACATTGAGTACGCAGGTACAATGTGACAGGGGTATTTTACATAATATTGCGTACCTACCAGTGTATTATTTTATTCATATTAACTTACTACAGGTTTGAAATATAACAATTACAAAATAAATGAGAGACATACAAAAATAAAACATATCTACAAAATTAAAATATTTTATAGTATTAAAACATTAATTTGTTTTTTTTAAATTGACGTTTGATAGAAACTACAGTACTACAGTACATGTTTTGTAGTTAAGCAGCAAGTTTGTAATTTAGGCTGAATAATACAAACCACTAAATCACATTTTGCAGCCCAATGAATATCAAAGGGGTAAAGAGCTAGGGAAAGGGGAAGGGGGTGGTGATACATTTTATATAGTCTCTATTTACAATACAAGGAGTGACTTAAACATTTTTGTTTTTGTCCCTGGGCTGTGAGACTAAATTTAATGGTTTTAAGTTACCTTATCATCAGCAGCTAAAATGGTTACTTTGGTTAAAATGGTTACGTATAGGACATTAACACATTAACATTAATTAATTAATAGCACAATAACAAATGGCAACAAACTGGATCCAGATTTGACTCTTAGGGATTCGATCTGAATACCTTCATTTTTGAAGGTGGGCACTATAACCAGCTAGTTAATTAATGACCTATCAAAAATAGGCAGTATTGAATTTGGACCATTTCCTATCAGCACATAAATTGCATCCAAGCAATATTTTGCATACTTTGCACATATGAGATGAATTAAATACAATTTATTTCCAGGACGTTTTTCCACTAGCAGTAATGAACAATGACAGTGAGGCCGTTGCTGTAGCATTACCGCTGTTCCGGTACCCACTGTCCATTACGGTAAGTCGAAACAAAATCACAATCAGAAAGTTCAATAGTGAGTTTTATGTGATAAAAATTTATGAATTTTTAAAATTTTTACTTTTTCCCTTATATATGGAGAAAATTTAGTTTTTGTAAAAAGTTGCAAATTTGAGTTGAGAGACGATACATCTGTCCAAAAAACGAACTGATCTGTTAAATAGTGGTGTGAGTGGTCTGTTTTACTTTTCTCTCTCCCTCGTAGCTCTTAATTTCTCTATCATTTAGTACTTCAACTCTCCACCACAGTCTTGGTCTTTTAAAAGATCTTCCATATCGAGTCTACTATTGTACTTTGTTTTTAACCCAATATTGGTGGTCAAACATCATGCAGGTTACAGGTAGGTGGTGCTACCTGTTGTCAATTTTGTGAACTTTTTGGTCACTGGGCCATTTAACCGACTCACCGTAAAATATTTTAACAAAACTTTGACTAACCTCTCCTGGATGATTTAGTTACCTTTATCTAAATCATCCAACAGGCTGTTGATAGCAACAAAGTTGCTTGTCTTCTCAGAATGTTCAGAACTACCCACTGACACAAATACAACCCAGTAAACGATAACATCATACAGTACACCGTCCAATGCAAATAACGCTAGAATTAAATAGCTCGTTGCCAGTAAGTTAAAGCTAGAATTGACTTATTCAGTTTGATGCTCTGCTGCTAGAGTAGGTTTTATAGCCACTTGAACGCTTTTACAGACACACTGTGATACTTAACGTAACCAGTTGAGGCGCTTCTCTGCCAAGAGAAACACTGAAGTCAAACAGAAACACACAGGTTTGAATCCATGAGCAACTACCAGCACTACCATGAGCAATCCAAATTTGGCTTGCAAATGTGTAGTACAAAGATGGAAGGGCCCACCTTAAATAAAAGGTGAACGGCTTGGGTGGAAGTCATTTTGTACATTTATTACAGTATTTACGTGATAGTTTTAAACTGATAATTGATAGAGAAGGCATTGAATAGCAATTCACATTGCTAATGGAAAGCAAACCAACAGCTATAGCTTTAGAAATCAAATGTTCTGATTTCTTGCTTTGAACATATTTCTTAAATTTGATAGTCAAAGCCTCAAGTGCTCAACCATGTCCTCCAGGTGCTGTTATGTGTGGCTTATGCGAGCGTGTTCATCGTTGGCGTGGTTGGCAACAGTTGTGTGGTTATGGTGGTCTTCCGCAGCCCCAAGATGCGCTCATCCACTAATCTGTTCATTGCAAACCTCGCTTGTGCAGATCTCTTAGTCAACATTATCTGCATGCCATTCACACTCATCAGCAACATTATGTCAGGTGATTTTTTCATTTACTATTTGGATTTGAACAACCTAATGATAAAAAACATGAGATTTTGAAATATCTAATTTTGAAATCGAACTGTCAACGGAATAAGGTGTGTAACATAAATAGTATTGATACAATTTTGGGCTTCTCTTCAGAGGCGGCTGACCAATTTTATCATTAGCCTAGGATTCCCGGCAGTTCAGCCAGGAGAGGTTTTTAAGGAAACGTCACTTCTCCTGTAAACACCAGAACCAGGCTACACCTCTCTTTTCGTGCGCAGGGTGTACAGGCACTTTGGCTGTTGGGTTATTTCAATTTGGCCATCAATAATTCCAATATAATTATAGAATTATAATATATAATTTATATAATTTTTCCAAACCGATATATAATTTACTTAATCCAAAACATTCCCACAGCTTGGACCATGGGATGGCTAATATGCAAGACCATCCCATACCTACAAGGAGTTTCGGTCAATGCATCAATCAACACTTTGGTAGCGATATCCTTGGAGCGATGTTTCGCCATTTGCTACCCGCTCAAGTGGCAGATTTCCTCCCGAGTTAGCAAGCGAGCGATATTGTCGATATGGCTCGTGTCCTTGACCATCACCCTCCCGTGGGCTGTGTTTTTTAAACTACAACCGATGTATGAAGGCAGCAAAGACCAGGTTGGTATTACTTGTGGTCAGAAGTTCGTAACAGCAAATAGAAAATTGATTACTATATTATTTTAATAGACTTGATAAAACTTGACAAATAACCTTTACTTAGCTCTGACTAATCATGAGAGGGAGTGCATAATTTCTTGATCTGTTTGTTATCTAAAATTTTCTTATATTTCTAGGAATAGTATTTATAGAACAAAATAACATGTAGAATAAAATCGGCAGCGTATACAGTATCAAATGACATTTAAATGTATCATCCTCACATTTTACCCTTCTCCATTTATCCCATCCATATTTGGTTAGTGTTTAGCTTAACCAATTATAAACAGAATGATTAATTTATAGTTTTTCCTCAACTGCCCATCATCATGGGTCTAAGGCTTGTGAGGTGAATTAAAGACAGCGAGGTACATCATAGCAGCATGAGTTATTGTAAATCCTTAATCTAAGACCGAATATTCCACTATTGCTCATTTTTATTTTTCAGTTGTGCTTATCATTTTCTGTGTGTACACTATGCCTTTGGGAGTTTTATGGTTCTTGATGTTTACTGAATTTGGTGTTGAGCATAATATCCCGCCTTAGACTGGGAAGATGGCATGTCCTGTAATACAGCTAAAAATTATGGATAGTTATGAGCGATGGTCAGTGGAAGTGACATTCTCCAGGGTGGAATAATGTCCACACTATTATAGCATTCAATAGTGTGGACGTTCATCCGCAAAGACCATCCTCATAATTAGACCAGTTCGTAATTCAGAGGAAAAATTGTAGTTTGGATCCTACGTTTAATTATAGATACCTTTGATCCCATCGGCTGTTGGGCTATTAATTAACAGTCCTGTCAAAGGAACATGTCAGGCTTAGTCAGTAACAAAAGACAAGATCACGCTACAATTATCATACATGAATTTTTCATACTTGGCTTAAAATACCTACCTGGGTAGATCACTATTTCAAAAGGTAATAATTATAATAAAACGTCTTTGTTGTTGCAGGCATGTCTGGAGGTATGGCCGACCAATTACAGCGGAAACGTTTACTTTGTTATCGCTAACCTCATCATGTGCTACCTCCTCCCCCTCACCATCATCACAGCATGCTACCTACTCATCTGGAGGAGAGTCTTCCTGCGTACTCCACCCGGTGAATCCCAACAAGCCACTGACAAGATCATACAGAAGTCCAAGGTTAAAGTGGTCAAAATGTTAATGACCGTCATCATTCTATTTGCCTTCTCCTGGCTTCCACTCTACCTGATATTCACGAGGATCAAACTCGGAGGACCATTAGATGCCAGTGAGGAGTCTTCGATATTTATGGTCCTCCCGTTCGCGCAATGGTTAGGAGCGGCAAATTCTTGTGTCAATCCAATTCTTTACGCTTACTTTAACAGAAAATTTAGGTTAGGGTTTAAAGCTATAATCCACAGCCGGGCTTGTTGTGCGCCTATTTACTTTGCTCCATCGGGCAGTGACTTGAGGACTTTCAGCAGCAAGCAGACTCTGTATGTTGCTGTGAATGCAAGGGAAACTGCGATCAATCAATTTCAGAGTAGAAAAACAAAATCTTGTGCGCTTTTATTCAGTGAGAACGTACATTACAGTAACAATAGTTTGAATAAAATTAAGCCGATTGTCCTTCCAAAATTGACATTAGGATTTCGTTCTGTTAGTGTTGACAATATTTATGACAAGCCTGTTAAACCCAAATGTAACGATACTTTCCTGTAGAGATATGTACTTTAAATGAACAAGAAATTGGTGTTTTATATTTTTAAGTAAATTGATTTTGTTTGCTTTAATGTGATAGATGTAGACATTTTGGTGTACTAATACAGTAATTACAATAGGGAAAATTGAGTAAATTAAATAAAAGCTTGTAATAATATGATCAACATATCTAGTTGACTTACATGAGTGACTCAACCCTTTTTAAAATTTAACAAAAAGTGAATTCTTTATTTCACATAAATAGAATATAAACTTTCAATAATGTACTGTTATCTGTGAAAAATACCACTATCCTACGCTAAAAATTAGTCTATAATATAATGTTTAGAGTGGGATAAACATAACAATATAATTATAATAATGTATAGTTAATTTTATAAAAATAATAACATAATAATGATAATTATAATATAATGCTTATAATCACAATGTAATTCAATAATATGATCAGAGAAAACTTGTGCTTTTTCTGACTCAGGTTTACGCCATCTGTTGAGGTTAAACACCTCTTTCCCGAAGTAATTCTTGTGAGAGGGGGGCATACTTCGAGAGCATCTCACATATGTCTCCCAGAATAAAAATATGGAAAAATTAAATCATTAAATACAATTACTTTGACTCCTTAAATATGAAAAACTGTTCAATGATAGTGGCAGAGGGGTTTCATTGAAAAGAAACAGACATGTGAAGGTATAGTTATGTTTGTAGTACCGGTATTGATATTTTTGGCTAAGACTCTAAACTATACTTCATTCATGATAATAATTCAAGTCTTCATATGATTATATAAAGATTTAAAACAGGTTAAATTTATTTATTCTGCTTATACCTTGATGTAAAACACCATCTTATGGCACTCAAGAATAAACATCTGCATGGAATAAATAAAATTTGACAGAATAAAATGTGTAACCATATGTGTGATATTTTAACTGGAGATGAAATTGCAATGTTTATCTCAACATTAATTTGAGTGTCATAAATTTTAAAAGTTTTAATGTCAAAATATGAAAATAAACATTTTTTTGAGGGTCACTGTGTTTTAACTGGTGTGATTTAAAGTTATGTTACTGAGCTGAGCACTTGAGTTGAGCTATTTAAATTATTATTTACATTCAGTCTCAAAAATAAGGAGTTTTTAAATCTACAACCATGTATGACAGAGCTCCAAGATTTAAAAAAATTATAACTGCAACTCCAGAAAATGTGGGGCCTTCAACATACCTCCTGTCTGATATATTTGATCGGAATATCAAATGTCAGTGTGGGCCAGGTCAGTATACAGAGTTACAATGATTGCTAACCTAAAATAAATTTATTCCTGAATGTTTACATAACCATATTTTTTGCACATTTAAACCATTTTATGAACTTTTCAGAGTTCAGAAATGCAGGGAATAATCATTACATGCTTTAGGACTGTTAGTGATAAACACTGGAACATTATATACACTTTGTAAATATTCAATGTCAGAGGCATTTTTTAATAATTTTTTTGAAACTCATTAGTTTAATAACAGTGGGTTTATTTTATTTATATTTTTCTCGACATTTTTCATCACTAAAAGTTAAATGACGTTTCAGGACCTGAAACCTGATCCTGACCTCAGGTGAGCTAGGACCTAAAACATAACAAGATTAGTATAAAATCTGGACTAAGCCGGAAAAAAGCTGAAATCAAAATTTATTAATGTAGTCAAAAAAACTTTCAAACAATACCAACCAACAAATAGTTAACAAAACAAAACACAAATACGCCCACTCGACACAAAAGCTCAAGAAGAACAGTTCTTCTTATGGACAGAGCTTGTTATTTTTTAGGTTCTAGCAGCTCACTTGAGGATGGATTCAGAGTTCAGATTCCGAAACATCCTGAAACTTAGTTTGAATTTTTTAATGTTTTAATACGAACAGTATAAGCCGTGGTCTTTTTACTACCTATCTAACTTTAACTTTTTTTATAGGTAAGTTAAGATTAGAATTAGAACTAGCCTTCAGATTAAGATATGAAAATCTGATCCCTTAAAAAGACAGATGTCCGCATGATATTCCGTGGTGGGACAATAATAATTTGCTGGTACTGTCATAATTTTATGAAAACTTGACTAAAATTAGTCTATATGTAATGCAATAAATTATCTCCCTATTTTTACATTTTTCCTGAGGTTTACAAACAATTTTGATTCACTTTAGGAAGCCAAGCTCCTTTCAATTCATCGAGTTTGAGAACTATTGCATTCACAAACAAAAACTTAATTGAAAATCCAAGTCCCAAGTACAGAATATGGTTTCGTAAACATCGAATAGTTGTAAGTATGACTGGTAAGTTTTTAAACATAATCGACAATCAAGTATCTGTTTGGGTGACTTTTTGATGTTGATAAGCATTCAAGTCGGATTCCCTAAAAGTAAGAAAAATTGAAAGTGACAAAAGTTTAGGTGGGGAAGATGAAGACTGGTGAGCTTAATGACCTCTAAAATCCTGTACAGTACCAGTACAAAGTTACATTAAATTTTAAAACTAATAGTTTTAAAGCAACATTTACAATGTAAATTTGTAGGTATGATCTGGTAAAAGAAAAAAAAGTAAAATCAATAAATATCTTTTACTTGTGAGTATACCGTGTCTCAAAAGTTCCACCCTCCCCTGTAGATTTTTTTACTAATAGGAATAAAAATTTTATACTTTGGGGATGTTTATTTGATCAAAAAAGGTAGTTTTTGATGTATTCAAATATTCACTCCCTCCCCCCAAAAGGAGTAGTTTAGGGGTAAGTTAAAAGTATTATTATAAGTTGAAATTTTTAAATAGCAGCCCCCAGCTTGTTGTGTATCATTTCAAAGGTCTTGACAAAAGAAAACGAATGTTGCAAATTGGATGTCTCTCCATTGATTTTAGTTGCAACAAGCTGGGGGTTGCTATTTAAAATTTTCAACTTACCCCTAAACTACCCCTTTTTGGGGGGAGGGGGTGAAAATTTTAATGCATCAAAAATTACTCTTTTGATCAAATAAACATCCCCAAAGTATAAAATGTATATTCCCATTAATAAAATAAAATTACAGGGGAGGGGGTGGGACTTTTGAGACACACGGTATATATCCTATGTGGCATAACTAACACCAATGCAATAATGTGGTGCATTGGGGCGCAGGCCTTCATGGGGCGCAGATCTTAGGAGGGCGCGGAAAAATTGATGAGTTATCAATAATCTTAAGATATTTTTTACCAAACCAGACCTAAATCAGTTTGAGATAATGGAATTCTTTATAGGCTTTGTGTAAGTACTAGCTAGACCAGTCAGCCAAAAGCCTAGAGAGCTTGTAGTTAAATTTATAGAAGAAGAGAAAAAATCTTGTAATAAGTGTCAAGGTCAGGGGTGGAATTTCTGCTATGAGTGCAATTTCCACAAGACTGCAGATCAGAATAAACTCAAAGTCTCGAAACATAAGTCACAATTTATATTTAGTTTTCAACAACTGTTTTAAATCAATTTCAGAGATTTCATCTAGCTATGACACAATACGTACATACTGTTTGTATGTATCTATTTTTTGGCAAACACCTACCAAGATGTGCAATGTTATACTCCTGATGTGAATTAACTGAATCCTGTGTTATCAAATTAAACTTGAAAAAAACTCTGTCCTACTACTATAGGCAGTCGTCGAGGTACGAGGCTTTGCTACCAATCAGTCTAATTTTTGATGCAGTGCTTAAGTGTCTAACAAAAATAATTTTGACTTCAAAGAAGAAGAATGAAGTTACAAAAGCATCTGGTCTTATGAAGCGTCTTCACTATTTGATTTTGTTTTGATGTTAGTGCTTTAAGGTCAAATTTTAGAAAGAATCCAGATCACATTGAAAACTCTATAGAGATTCAATGTTAATCTGAGCGATACAAAGAATTTCCTGTAGAAGTGACTAAAGACTATGAGGGAACTGCAAGGAGAACTCAACAATTCCTGGATCAAGCCAGAAAGTTAGCTGCCAAGAGGAATATTGATTTGTCACTGATCTCCAAATGCAAAAGAAAAGTAAAGAATTTTTTGACAAACATTGCTACAGTTTAACAAATTAATATGGTTTTCTAACTAACAACTTTTAAAGTCAGCCTCTGAGATTTGTAAAATGTATGAATTTGATGTGACTTATACTTTGGTCAATGAATTCATGTGATTTATAAATATAGCCAAAAATGATATCAAAAGTAATAAAATAAAGTAATAAAAATATTTAGGTGTAGAAAAGCTGGTAAGAGGGTTCCTAGAAACAGAGCTGGAGAGGTTTTGTCACGCAATAGGAATTAACGTACAGTGTTCACTATGAGCTGCAGGTAGATCTTCTATAAGAGTTCATCATCTAGTAAAATTAATCGAATGTTGAGAAATGGAACACGAACATTATATTGTAGGTTGTGATATCATCCATACTGGAAAGGGCACTGAATAAACATAAAATGTCAAGTAAAGTAAGAAGTACCAGAGTCTATATTTTATCGTCCTAAAAGTACATGTACAATGATCCTTACTTCAGTTATGTTAATGGTATTTGGAAATGTATTAACTTAATTTTACGTTTGATTGATTTTTTGATTAATAATTTCTAAATAATTGACTTTAAAACTACTGAACATAATAAATTAGATTTCTTTGAATAAACTTTCTCTAATTGGCTGACACACTACACAATGTCGTGTGTAGTGTAATACTATCCAGGAAATGTCGAAGTATGAAAAAATGTCATTGTTAGTTTCGTTAGAGGTTATGCAGGGGGAGGGGAAGAATGAGTCTACGAATACAGTACACGGGGAATACAGGCATTGGGGCGCAGTTAGACTAGTTACACCACTGTGTATAATTGATCTACTTTACCTAATTAAGGGTGACACCTGATGTAATACGTACCTAACTTAAAATTATGTATGAAACAAAATTAGTTTCTGGGAGAAGAATTTATTAGAAAATTTATGGTCTTATAAGCTACAGACAGCTCTCTGGCCGGATTATTTCAGATCAGCGGTCAAATGGATGTATAAAAAATGCTGCAGGATATGTAAGTCCTTTAACTTTACTGGGTGATGCTGTGTCATCTGCTTTTTAGTTGCCCAAGAGGAAGCTTACTTTCCTCCGAGAGAGCTTTGAGAGGATGTTGGCATCCTCTGGGATGTGCTAGTTGCACAGATTTGAGGATAGAGAGTACTTTCTCTCAAATAAAAGATTAACAGCCCTTCATAGTCCAGTGGACTGATCAGCTTTGAAGCATGAACTCTCTTAGGGTTGATCTGAGCCCAAGTCTGGTAATGAATTGATTTTAAAGGCTTTTAATGTCCCAAGAATTTGGTAGACTAGTTGTATCCTACCTTTCCCATCATTATGAATCCTCTTTTTCTTGTGGGTGTTCAAAATTCAACTCACATTTTTGACTGGTGCTCGCTTTTCTGGGGTCAAGCAACTAATTTTGCTCAGTGGTCTGTGGTGAACAAATATATATATACTTATTTTCATCTTTGAAGTTTTGGCATTCCAGTTGCTAGCCAGGCTACTTTAATTGTAGGGAGGGACGAGCATGCAAAATCTAGCACCAAGATTCAATTACAAAAATAAAGACTACATTGTGGGACCAGATTTGACTAAAGAGGCAAAACGACTTCCAGGACATGTAAGTAAAAACTTATTTTTATGGTTTTTGTTTACATAAACTCTGGTTAAAGAGTCATAGAATATTAATAAAATAATAATATGATACATGTTATTATTGAACACTTTTGATATAAACAAATTTCATTCCCGTTTTTCTTCTCCAGAAAAAATGGATTCTTCAATGGACATGTTATCATTTTGAGGGAGAGGAATGGTCTAAAACTAGCTACATTCTATTCTATGATGAAGGTTGACTTTTGCCATCACAATTAATTCCAAAATCCAATAATTAATAAATACCCCTGAAGCAGATGACTTGCGTACTCAGCGAATTTCCAAATCAATAATATAATAATAATAATATATGACAAGTTTTATAAAATCTGTCCATAAATATGAGAATTATTTGCCTATTCTCCATAAGATTAACATGGGAAAGAGTGTGCAGGTTAGCTGCTGTGAGGAACACTGAAAGTAGTCATTTCTACCATAAATAATTTTTATTTTAACAAATTATACCAAGATTCATCAACATCTGTCCATAAATAAAGGAGTTTGCCTATTCCATATATGATTAATATGGGAAAAGAGTACGCAGGTTTGCTGCCATGATAAACACATAAACTATGATTTTTAAGCATAAAAGGATAGGATCTCAACCACATGAAGCTAAATATCAAGTTTCATAAAAAATATTGATTAATATGGGAAATATTAATTTTCCCTATCCTCCATAAGATTAACATTGGAGCCCCACAATACAACGTACTGTGTTTAGATTTTTTAATATCTTGGTAACCGTTGGAGATAGAGAAAACTTAATTGTGTAGCTTTTAAGCTGATTCCAATGGTGAAATATAAAATTAGAAATTTCTAAAAATTACATGTGAAAAACGCAAAAAACCCCATTTTGGGGTACAAAACCCCCCCAAACTACCTGTTCCTATTGACCGATATGTCTGGTTTACGAATTCGTCCGAGCATTTGTAGGAATACACGTCTCTACCAAATTTGGTCTCGATCGGACCATTTTTACGAGAGTTATCGTGTTAACAGACACACACACACACACACACACACACACATATATATATATATTATATAAATTTTAACGACTATTGTTTTTGGACTCTGGGCACCTAAAGACGAAAAAATAACATGGTCCCGGGCTTAAGTCTTACCATGGGACCTACGGTAATAGCTTCATCCCTATGGGAAATTCGCTAAAACAAATAAAGCCTTCTTTAAATTTATATTCATATACAGTACTGTAAACTGTAGTAATAAACATAGACTATCAATACATAAACGGATGTTTTTCAATAATTTTTAATAACTACTAAAAAAAGGTACTCATACAACGTTTTAATAGTATTTCAATCAACTCGTAATCTACCTAACTTAGAGAACTTAGGTAGATTGCGAGTTGATTGAAATGCACTGCAATATTTCGTCGAGTCAAATTTTGCGTTTCTATTCTACACTAAGATGGCAGACTTGGTTTCATTTCATGTAATGGAAAACTAATAGGGATGCCTTGTCTATTTGTCTTATGGTGTCTTTGATCACAACTCACAATTACCTGTTTGGGCGCTTATTATTAGCTTGGGAACCACAATTTTAAAGTTACGTGCGTTCCCTTGTGTTCCAGCACTCTTGGGAGGTAATCCCACTGAAATTAACCACTGTTTAGGTCACTCATGGCGTTCAAGAGCCAAAATATAGAGCTATAGTCACCAACACTGAGCCAGCGTCTCGAAAAAATCACAAATATCTATATATATAAAAGTGTTAATGAATACAAGGTTTAAGGATATAACACAAAGAGTGAAATGCACATTGTGAAAATAACCAATCTTAAAAATATTCAGAGATAAAAAGGGAAACTTAAATCTGTGAATCACCCCTAGTTATAATTCAAATTGTAAATTTCATTCTAATCCAGATTCACCGTGGTGTCCCCCCTCGGAACAGTTCTACCCATGTAACCACCATTCCGGAAAAAGGGGCCGAGGGATATCTGCAGACTCAGGACGGACTCGTCAAGATATTCAACCCTCCGGAGAACAAACCTGTCGGTCCTACCTCATACTATAACCCTGAGGTAAACTTGCACATGGTTGAGGTGTTGACTTGTGCGAATAAAAAAATGAATGATGTTCTCAAACTAAAAAAATAAATTTAAATTTTTAGATTTTAATCAACGATAAAGTCTAGGCTTTAAAAGTTTTTTCTTTAGAAGCCACTAAGCAAACTTGTTCTTTTTGTGGAATGAAAAGTTATATCTTTTTGATAAACAATCCCTTAGATTGGGAGAGTTTGTTCCTATAGTCTAAGCTACTGTTAAATATAAACAGGAGATACCCAAACTCCAACTACCATGACAATCTTTCCTTCCTTACGTTGTCATCTGTTCTAGCTTCAGCAAAATCACAGTTATCTACAGAACATTGACAGTGCTCCTAGCGAGTTATGTAAACGACATGAATTCCACAAGTCATAATTTTTGTTGACATCAAATTCATACTTTTAGGAATCATTTAACTAAAGTATCAAGCTACTGGATGAGTTGTTATGGTTGATTGCCTCAAAAATAATTCAAATTTATTTTTTTACGAATTTCTTTACCTAAGTTCCTTATAGGAATACTACTTTTGAAATTTATTTTTGTTTGAAAACATTTTGGCATATATGCAGTCCTGCAATAATATTTTGGTAGCCTTGTCTAAGGAAAAAGCCATCCTTAGTCAGTAACAAGACTACAAGATCGCGCCACCATCGTGTTACTCTCATTTCTCATTCATACTTCGCTTAAAATACATACCTGGGTAGGTCGCTATTTATAAAAGGTAATAGGTAATAGTATTAGTAGCCAATCTTAAAGGCTAGCAAGATTCCCATTGGGTCGGTAAGGCTTCATTTGTTTTTAGGGGATGAATAATCAATAAGATAACTGTTTTTGGGAACCTCATTTATACTCAGAAATTATTGTGTATTAAAACTCATACATGGGACAAAATCCGGAATAATGTGTAATTTTCATGCTTTCTTCAGTTTATCTTACAGGGGCTCCTAAAAACAGTTTTTGCGGCTATATATTCTAAATGAGAGTCTATATGTCTTTGGTTAGTCTTCTCGATATAAACCAATTAAACAAACCCAAAATTCTCTAATTGTGACTTCAATATAAAGTAATATTTTAAACATTTTAGCCCAATGAATAATATTTTTTACTGGTCCATATTTGCGTACTATTTAACACACAGGATACCTGTGTGTACCGCAGATAAGGGCTACTGACAGTTTGGTTTTCCAAGGGGACAAATATAAGAGACCAGGTATTTGCGGTAGTGTTGCAGGACAGTTAGGATTACTCTTTTTCAAAATTTTAGTTGGTGAACAAAACCATATGAATCATACCTAATCTGATTCATAAAAAAATATGCCATATTGTGTTAGTTGAAACTCAAATGAATTATATAAAATGAAACTAATACTTCAACCAATGATTGATCTTTCAGGGGAATGAAAACTACACAACTTTACAATACAAAGGAAATTTCTGGTCCCTCAGAACAGCAAAGAGGTTTAAGTATAAACCAGCTGATGGACCAAGTCCGGCAGAATACTCTGTTAATGAGAAACGAATTTCACCGTGGAAGAAATACCAGGAGACACTTCAGTCTATGAACCAGGCTAGCGCACCCTCCTTGAGGCATGATGACTTGGTCTTGCGTAAGCTCTGCAGGGAGGTGGGTTTTTACATGAGTAGTTTCGGTAGGAAAGATCAAAGTCAGTATTTAGTATCTGCCTAGAAAAAATCACACATCTGTTTTACATTGTGTGTCTTTGAACATTTTCGGGAAGGAAAACCACTTAACGGGGCGGGGCATTCCTATTCCAGACCAAATTAGTAAACTTAAGGCACATTTATTTCAGAAACCATAAAAATAGGGTTGTTTTATAGTTTCACCTAGTTAATCCTAGCTTTTTTATGTTAAGAAATATAAATTTGTGTTATTCTTTAGAATTTATATAAAGATATCTAAACAAAAAATGTTTTTAGGTAACTTAATAGAGAAAAATATTGAAAATCAACTATATTTTTATTTTAATGTTATTTTTTGAACACAAATTTTTTAATCAGGTAGATAATAAAAAAGACAACAATATTAAAAAAATAATCTCACCTCCACTCATCCAAAATTTCAGTATTCCACCATTTTTAGTTTCTGAGATAGGCCTAAATATACCTTTATATAAAAAAACAAACAAGATTCCGATGAACAATAAGATTTGAATATGTTGTGGAGAGTGATTATACAGAGGAATAATAATACTTTCTGACTCATGATATTTTTATTAATAAAAATAAATAATATTAGTCTGATGTTTGAAAGGAAAATTAAATCAGAGTAAAAGTAAACAAACAATTATTTACATATGATATTTAAATCATATGTTTGTTACATTACAGTCACAAAGATAATGTTTAGAAAAGGTTTAGAAAAGATAAGGTTTATCAATGCAATGTGTGCCATTTTTTAAACCTTCTCCTGTCCGCCACAAATTTTTCTTCTTGAGATTTTTTTCTAGGGTACCATCAGCTTTCACAGCTTTATCAGCTTTACACTTTCCATTTAACACAAGTTTACATTCAACTTCATTCAGTTTACATTCATATCTTTCATTTTTGAAGGAATGTCCCAAGACTTATTCTTTAAGTGAGATACTATCACTTCTTTGATAGCTTCATGCTATGATGGATTATTTTCATTTCAGATCCAAATCCAGAATATTCAAAATCATTAAGCCATTTCGGAGGATTCTTCTCACGATGAGGTTGTTTGGAGGTTTCATGTTTAGAACCAAAATAACTATTGTTTTCTTCATCATTTTAGGAAAAATCTTTACTGCTGGAGGTAGTATTGTGATCTTGTATTTCATTGACCACAAGATGAAACACACACAGGATGATGTTTAGTCTTAACAGAGATTGTGATTTCTTTAGGATTCAAATTGTGAACACAAATTTGTTTATGCTCTACTTGTGTTTGGTCATGTTCTTCTGTATCAAAAATTCCCTCTTCTTCATGTAAATCATACTCATCAATTGTGTAATTTGAATCAGTAAACTTTTTGAGAACTTTTACATCTCGATTGACTAT
Organism: Nephotettix cincticeps; assembly: GCA_023375725.1. Classification (NCBI taxonomy): domain Eukaryota; kingdom Metazoa; phylum Arthropoda; class Insecta; order Hemiptera; family Cicadellidae; genus Nephotettix; species Nephotettix cincticeps. The sequence continues at coordinate 24,479,893 of CM041785.1, forward strand.
GACATTTTGATATTTAGGAACCCATATACTGTATGCTTTGGAGACTTCTGAATATCCAACAAAGGTTCCTTCAACTGCACGTGGGGAGAATTTTCCTTTTGTATTTTTCTTATTCAACACATATACTTTGCTTCCAAACACATGAAGATGATTTACAGATGGTTCTTCCAACCCATGTTTCAAATGGTGTTGTGTGATTAATTGCACAAATAGTTTGCTGTACTAACAGCTTCTGCCCAAAACATTTGAGCAATCTTGGATTCTGTAATCAAATATCTTGCTTTATCAAGCAGTGTGCGATTGAGTCTTTCTGCGAGACCATTTTGTTCAAGTATATTTGGTGCAGAACATCGTCTTTGAATACCATTTTCTTGCAAATAATTGTTAAATGCATCATTACAATACTCACCTTTGCCATTGTCTGTTAGCAAAAACTTAATTATCTTATATTTGAAGTTTTCCATTTCACTTTTAAATATTTTGAAGTACCTTAAGAATTCATTCTTATGTTTAAAAAAATATACTTTACTGTACTGAGATTTCTCGTCGATAAAAGTTACAAAATACTTCGAACCACCTGGTGACATGACTTTCATCTGACCACAAACATCTGAATGGACGATTTCCAAAAAATCTAAGTCTTTTGGCCTGCTATGGACTGGAAAAGGAGCTTTAGTCATTTTTGACTGAATGCATAACTCACAATCCTCATTTATGTTAAAGTCTAGACCATTCATAGTTTTATTTTTAAAAGTGTGTTTTAAGTCACTTTCATTTATGTGTTAGTTTAGAATGCCATTTATTTATTTTGCTATTTGTCACAAGGTTAGATCTTTCAGTTTCAGGGTTATTTCATTTCTTGAATTTTTTACAAAAGCATGCTTTTTTATCAAATGTTACAGTATAACCTTTTTCAGTTATTTTATTTACAGATAACAGATTAGTAGTTAGATCAGGAACATGTAACGTTTCAAGTAAGTTGAAGACATCTGAACCATTTTTACTTAATTTAGCCCAACACTTTTTAGTTGAATGATTTTTTCGCCCCCATTTTTTACAGAACACCCGGTTTGGTTTTAATTCAGATTGTTTTGTGTTTTTCTTATACTTATTTTTAAAATTTTTGGAAAAAAGCATCTTCAGAATTATAATTAACGACAAATTTCTGCCTAGCCTCAGATTCTTTTTTTTCAATTTTAAGTTGATCCGGTTTAGGGAGTATGTCACAAGATTCAATTGCAACTATGACATTTTCAAATGATTGACTTAAACTGTACAACATCATTATAGATCAAATATCATCTTTTATTTGTATGTCTAGTTCTGCAAGTTTATCAACTGCATCTACAAATTGATCTAAATGATTTCTTACATTGTTCCCATCTTTCATTTTGTGAAGAATTAGTTTCTTTAGGAGTTTTGCCTTACGGGCTGGACCTTTAGATGCATAAATGTTACTTAAAGTCCTTAAGTTAATTTAATAAGTAATTTTAAGTTACTTAAAATTTTAAATGGTGACATCATATTATGGTAATAAGGATGTTTATGTTTAAATGAACTGAAAACATTCCCTTTAGACATTTCCATGATCTAACCTATTTCCCACAGGGAAGTAAATACAATCATTTTTGACATGAATATGTCTTAGCTCTGGGGAAGGGAGGGTGTTGGCAATTTGGGAGACCAAAATTTGAAACGGTGACGTAATATGCTTAGTGACGTCGTATGGCTATAACGAGAGCTGTTTCGAGGAACTGAAAACATTTTTTTTGACATATCCATGATATAACCAATTTATCAAAGGGAAATAAATAGGTTACAACCATTTTTAATTCTAATTGTAAATTTGATCAGTTAGAGGTAATTTTTTATGAACAAATAATCAAAAACATATGTATATTGTTTTGGCAGTCAATCGGCTATTCCCATGAATGCCACCTTATGAGAATTATTATCGATTCCTTATACCAAAATAATTTATTTAATTTGACACCTCAGGGTTACAAAAAAAATATATTACTAGAGGATGGAAAAAAGAAGAAGTTTAACAATTTTTTTCCTTTTTACAGAATCTCCCAGGACCAGGAGCATATTCACCAAATGATCCCAATACAAAAAAGTGTGAATGCGGGAAAGGGGGCACTTTTTCCAAATCTGAGGTTGGTTTGGTTTAGTATCAAACTAATTTTTGAAACATGATATTAACTGTTATTTTAAGGTATGGATAGTGGAACTCTTTCAGTATTAGTTGATTTTTATAAATATAAATATTAAGTAAAACAGTCTCAAATCATAAACTTAAAGACAAAAGTAATTATACAGTACTTAAAAAGAGTCCTTTAATGCCTATTTGGGGAGGGATTGGTGAACTCTCTTTACTAGTTGAGGCACTTCTTACTAGCTTTTTCTTCATCTACTAAAGAACCTTGATATAACTAAGATATACTACAGTACAATACAGTATTCGAGAGACAGGACCATTACGTCGGTAGGATGACCAGGGCACCCACGGCCAGAGGGGCTTTTCGAGTGCATCGGCAAGAATAATAATACAATTTTTTTAAATTAGATCTACAAAACGTAATTTTGAAAGCTATGTGAAACTGAAATTTCATTATTACGTTGTATGCATTTATTGAAGAAATACATATTTGACACCTACCACTTTACATGTTTTTGCAAAGTTTTTCCCAATTAAATATTTTAATTATTGGATACCCTCTGGACTCACGAGTCGCTGCCATTTTCAATCTCAATTTAGCCCAACTGGCTTACGGCCGACCTTGGGATTCTGAAGATGACAATGACCTAGCCAATATTGTACAACAAGCCATCAAGCATTGTGGGATTGCAAGGAGGATCCCACTCTTACAACATCTCACCCTGTGCGCCAATAAACCATGACGTGATGCGTGAATAGAGATCATCATTAGAGTGAACTCTTCAGATAGATTTGGCGATAAAGATGTAATTTGTCATATCTAGCGCTGTATTGATAAGAAATTTATTTTTTTAGTTTCAATCATCCTGTCATATTTGCAGCGTGGAAGCCTATACCAGATGACGGAAGGGCCTGGGCCAGCTTCCTACTCTGATCCTCGATCAGCTGTTGAAAAGGCCAACAAATACGTATCTATGAATCAGTCGCCATTCAATGTAAATGCTCAACGGTTCCCTGATAGAAACAAAAATACATTACCAGGTGCAGTGATACACATGATTTATTTTACTATATATTATATAATTATGTATACACAGGAAGAAATATTATTTTAGAAAGAGTATGTTTGGATTTTTTACTCTTCAACAACGAACCTCCTCTGGAATTATCTAGTATAAAGCATCTAGGTTAAAGAAAAGGCAGCAAACTATAAAACAGCATCATAAATATATTTCAAAATTTTGGAACAACAACTGTAAAACCTAAAAAAAACAATGACAGCTGCTTATTAAATTAAAACTGTCATATGATACTTATAGAAATTAACATAGAGGTGACTTCAACCTTCCTACACACTACAGGATAATCTCCACCATAATAGTTTTAAAATAGGTACATAATAACATCAGGAAAAGAATAATAAACAAATTAATTGTTCTGATGAATTAATAGTAGGGTATGTAGAAGCTATGTAAAATATAATTGTTTGAACTATAATATCTATGAAATTTTTTCTCTATTTCCACACCTATTTTCATATAAATTACACTGTTTATACTCATATTAAAACAAGTTTATATGTTGTGGTGGTTAAAATTGAATCATAAAAACCACTATGGACAAACATGACTACTATAGTTATGTACTTACAGTATCAGGGGCTGTTTCCTTATTGATTTTATTGATGAGCATGACTCTTGCGATTTCTTTACGTTCCTCATTTTTAATGGATTTTACCGCTGCTTCAGTTTGTATTAGTACTGACATCAAGCTATTTTTTCTATTTTTAACAAAATTAAAGTCTATATCTTTGTTCAGTAAATTGTTTTATTTATATCTCTTGGGTGAAATGCTTAGTTGCACCAAATAACTGCTTCACCTTTAATTGGGTTTCAAGTAAGTGTTTTAATTTCTTATTTTGGGTTGTTTTTTATCTTGGATCCTTCTGTTTATTTGGTTACGTATTTAATTTAAAATGTTATATTAGGACTTAGGAGTCGTGTAAACAGTTCAGTAGTTGAATGTGCTTATTAAGAAGAAGTTTATTAAGTCTTATTTTTTTTAGAAGTCTTTTAATCTCACTTTTGATCCATGTTTTTTGGTTCAATTTCTAGAAGCCATATACGTAAATGTAGTTTTCCAGTATATTAAACATTGAAAATTTCACTTCATTAATGTCCTCTAAAAAGTAAATTTTATATAAGCTTTTCAATTTGTTTTTTAAAAATTTACTATCAATCTGTCCTATCTGTTGAACAGGCCCCTCTGATTATGTCCCGGAGGGTGGACTATGGCACGACGTGAGAAAAAAAGAACACTCGAGGTATTCCCAACATTCGGCTCCCTTTGACAGCAGTGCTTACAGGAACACTGCGTTCACCAAGTCTGACGTGCTGTGCATTCCGGGCCCTGATTTGTACAATCCCCAGGTGACTAATGGTGGATTATGCAGTTTCAGGCATGTCTACTTAGCCATAGGGAAAGATAGCTTAGCTAAAGATGTACTTGGATGATGAACGTTATGAAGTAGAGACATTCTACATAGTAGAAGTAGATTCAAATACTTATCAACACAAATATTTTTGGACCTTTATTAGAAAGAAAAGTTTAGAGAGTATTGGCTTTAGATACAATAAGATACAATTCCAAATAAATGGACTCTAACAGCCATTATAATATGAGCTTAATTACTCCAAATACCTTCCAATTACAGAAGAGAAACATTTCAGGATACTTTTTCTCTTTGATTGAGAAGTCTATCTTTCGGATCAATCTGTTATCGGTCTGCCAGACGTTAAGAGAGTCTTTATTTTTTCTTACTGAAGCCCAAGCTTGGTTTCTTTGTTTGAGTTGAGGACTCATACCATCAGAGAAGAAAAGACAAAGGTGTACATGAATTATTAAATAGAAATCGATTCACTGTCTTTTAAAATTGTGTTTCCCTCATGAGAGGAAAAGACAAGAAGAGAAAAGGACAATTTTTTAGTGATACAGTAATATCATTTTCGGCATCCTTCTAGACATAAATAAACAGCACAAAAAGCAAAAGCTTAAAGTAATTATTTAACTTGAGATTTTTATATAATATACTCATGTGTGGCTACTCGTAGTACCCTATACAGTCTTCCTTAGCTTAGATTATTCTTTAACCAAAAAAATTTAATAACAGTTTTAAGATGAATTTTTAATTGCTGTAAAGTACTTGTAAATCTTTGCTTAGTTTCAGAGAAAAGGGGATAAAAATAAAAGTTATATGTTTGCCTCAAAAGTGAAGAGAGACTCCACTAAAATAAACCAGGTAAAATTCCAAATCTTTCGAAGTAATTATGTAATACAAATAATATAGATTTACTAAAAGTATTAGTTTTATACAAGAGAATACAAATATGATTGTACATTTTGCAATCTAGAAAGTTTGTAAAACAATCATCCCATTAGAATTGTACTAGAATCATTCACAGTTTATGAAATGCAGTACTTTTAAGCTTACAAATCAGTGGGGAGGACGAAAACAATAAAATAAAAATACAAATCCATCGTAAATATGAACAAAATATATTTCAAACAAATTTTCAGTACTATACTGTATAAACAAAGATATTAAAATAGGTTAATAAAATTAGTCTAGTTGATGTGGTAGGGATTCTTAATGATGTAAAATGTTGTCCATCTTCGGAATGGTACATTCTTCATTATAGTAAAATTGTGATTTTAGGTATTATATCCAGCAAATTATGTACAAATGTATAAAAACATTGGTTGATAAACACTTTGAAGTTAAACATTCTTATGTATAAATTTATTATGTGATTTTTTCTACTAATTGTTTATTCACCAGAATCTACCAGCACCAAATGCGTATTCTGCTGTTGAATCTTTCAAAATGATCTCCACTAAGAAAAGCCACTTGCAGCCAAAAGACTCCGCTTTTCTCACCTCCAGTGAACGGATTGAACCCTTACAAAGGTCGTACAGCCCTGGTAGGTCTAAGTTACATGATAGTAGTAAGAATTCTGAGGATGAATAGGAATGTGCCTTACGTCATGTGCCTTAGTACTGTGTATGTACTAGAGAATGTTAGTAGTGAAGGCAATTTAAAAAAAAATAGAATTAAAGTTTTAACAAAGTAAAAGTCAAGTTGAATACTTTTGGTGGCCAATATGGTTGTCCAACAAACATTTAAGTTTTAGGGTGGATTCTAATTCATTTTAAATAAAACTTTAAGTAGTTCATTTAAAATCGTGTTTTGTCCACTGCAATGACTATGTTAAATCTCAATAGATAAAGAGGCACTAAGGCTTAATTAAAACTATTAAAAATCCATAAGCTGAGCATTGTGAAGCAATGATCATGTACAGCCATGCTGTATTTAGTTCTTCTGTTTTATTTTATGCTTTTTGTGGAAGTCCTCTACTCACCCCAATGAATCTAAATCTGATTTCCAATCATTGTAAGATTGGTCATTTCTATCTTTAAGATATTACACTGTATAAATCATTCTTCGATGTGTTAATAAAATAATATTAGTACTAATAGCAATCTTATTATTGTTTTTGGTAATTCTAGATCAAATTTAATAATCTTTTATAAAATATTACAAACAATAACATACTTCATTGTTTACAATAGCCTACTTAACTGCAAAATAAATTTTTTATCAACTGTGATAAGTTACTATAAAAGACTCTTAACAACAAAAAGCTGCATTATTGTTTCTATTTAATTATAATACTACATTGTACACTTGATCAAATATCCCTCTTCTCGATTTATTATTATTTAGGTCCAGATGCTTATGACACTGCTGTATCCACATTGAATACGAAGTCTGGAGTCATCGGTATGAAGTTCAGAGATAGGACTCCAGTCATAACACCTGGCCCGCCTCATTACAAGGTGAGTGCTTCAACACTTTCAACTTCTTGATCGTAAAGTTTAGTTATTTTTTATCTTTGACCCAAGCTGTGCTGATGATAGTTTTGTGTCAGAGACACGGGTGAAGAGGTAGAGGGGTTATTAGTTTAAATTGAGATATATGTCATATCGCTTACCAAATATTTGACATGCCAAGGTCTATAACTAGTTTAAAAACTCTCATTGTTCTTTTCACATTAAAACCCATCAGTTTTTAGTCCACAAAATGTGTTTTAAAAAATTATATCAATTCCAAAACTTTACACCGAGTTTAGAAATATCAAAATATAGTAGGATTAGAAAATAAAGTACAATCTAAAGTAATTTATTTGTTAAAATGTTATGAGACTAAAGCATGTAATAAAAATACAGGTACAGTACGTACAGTACCAGTGTGCAAATATATCTTTAAAAGGAAAACATATAGAATGCAATAAATTTTTCAGTTTTTAAAACTTGGTATTTTAAATGTTGCATTAATACATGTTTAACTGTTTAGGGATTACAGTTTAACCCTGAGAGAAGAGAAGAAACTATATTTTTACTTTAATGGTAAGCTTTTACTTATATAATAAAACCGTTTTTTTCTTCTTTATATAATCAAAAACAATATCAAAAAAAATAAAGAAAGTTAAGGAAAAGAAATTTTAATTTTTTTTAAAACCATTTTATCATACTAAAAAAAATTAAAACAACAAAAATAAAAAATAACAACAAATTTTAGAAATCTGAATAACACTGTCATAAAAACAAATTTCAATGTTAAATTTAGTAATTATCATACAATCATTAAAATAACATTTAAAATTACATTATAAATTATAATAATTTTAAAATCAACAAAAATGTTTTCATTTAAATTTTTAAGACAAACAATTTCATAAATATTCTGTAAAAATTTTATTGTTTATTTCAATTTTTATATAAAATGTAAAACTTTATTCTTATTTAGATAAAACTTTATTTATTGATTTATAATATCAAACAATAATAATTATATAGTTTAATTATTATATATTTAATATATTATTATGTATTATATATCTAAAAGTATTATTATTTTATGTGTCTGTGAACGAACTCTGTAAAAATTCAATAAACCTTTGACGTGTATTTCGGTCCTTTCTAAAAGACATATTAAAAACATATTTTTGTAAAAAGTGTAAATAATTTTTAAAAATAATTTATATATTCATTGCAGTAAAAAACTAAAAATTAAGTTATTATTTTTGTTTTAAATAAATATACAACACAGTACATTTTATGTTATGTTAAATTATGGAAAAAAAATATTTTCATTAAAAATATTTTTTATAAAATATAATTTTTATAAAGATTATCATTTATCTTAAAAATCAATTTATTTGTTATCATGGAATGCATATTAATAATAATAAAAAATAGAGATTAATACAGATGTTAAAATTTATAAAATGAAAAAAAATTTTTAGTTGAAAAATGTAATTATTTTCAAATAATTTTCCAAACTTGAGAATAAAAATATATTTATTATACATTAATGTTTAATTATTTTTGGAAATTGTAGAAAGACTTGATATATTTTTACTTTGCTATCACATAGCCAAATGGTTAAGACTTTTCTTATTATAATAACCAGTCGTATTGTTTTAGGTCCATCCATCACTCAAGGTCATCCATACAAATAATATAACACTAAGGAAAAAAGAAAAACCAAAGGGAAACATGAAACGGAAAGGAAAAGGGGAAAAGAAAAATGTTAAAGAGATAGTGAAGAAACTGAGGAATTTTTGTGCGCCTTACCCAACTAGACATTGTCCGACTGACTATCACTAAAAATAAATTACTATCACATTTGTCACGTTTAATTTTATTTCCTGAAAGAATGCAACAGAAGTTGTTTGCTCATAATGAATCTGTAACACCTTATACACAGTCGGTGCAGTTTTAGAATGCTATACATTTCTCTATGTTTTCAAATATTACAAATTATAAAAATCAAAAGTTTGAGTTATTTCCAATTTTTAGGAATAGACCAACCATATTTCACTTATTAACTTTTTTATCTTGTAAATAAAATTTACATTATTTTTATTACAATTTATAGTAGTTATAAAGTGGTAAAAACTATTTTCAAAATGGGTTCGTTTATAGTTGATTTATAAACAAATCTAATCTATTGCACTGTTAATATTCCTGCAAAGCCTGGTCATAGACTATCCTCAGTGACTGTATGAAAAGCACATTGCTGATTTTATTTTGAAGGCGCTGTAAAATAGACTAAACCTTTGAGTCGACCGTGTATTTCGGTCCCTTTCTAAATATGTCGATAGGCTATTGAATAATAATTGGTAAATCAATAAATTGATATGAAATAATATAAAATACTAACAAATAATAGGGTGACAATAGTAAAAACCCCTATCGCAGCAGACCTGCATACTCAGCCAATTTCCAAATCAATAATAATAAATATAACATGTTTGATTAATATCCGCAATAAATACAGTTTGCCTATTCTCCATAAGATTAACATGGGGAAAGGTATGCAGGTTTGCTGCTGTGAGGAACGCTGAAAGTAGATATTTTTATGATAAACTATTTTTATTTTTATTACATACCAAGTTTTATCAATATCTGTCCATACATAAAGGAGTTTGCCTATTTTCCATAAGATAAACATGGGAAAAAGTATGCAGATTTTCTGCCATGATAAACACATAAATTATGATTTTTGAGCATAAATGGATGGATATCAACCACATAAAGCTAAGTACCAAGTTTCATCCACAAATATAGATTAATTAGTGAAAATTAATTTTTCCTTGTCCTCCATAAGATTAGCAATGGAGCTTTAAAAATACAATATACTGTGTTTACATTTTTAATATCTCGTTGGAGATAGAGAAAACTTTAAGGATCTAAATTGTATATTTTTTGAGCTGAAAAAAGATAAAATTTGAAATTTTTAAAAATTACATATGAAAAACGCAAATAAACCCATTTTGGGGTACAACACCCCCCCCCGAATACCCCTTCCGATAGATCGATTTTGAGACTAGGCCTATCATTCGAATAAATAACAAAATCTTGGAATAGAAAATGTTCAAAATGCAAAAATAGGGAAGATTGTACGCAACATTACAATCGTGCGTGAGCCCCCTCCTGGCATGTATTTACTGTTAGGCGTTACAAAGTTTAGTATTAAAATATAAAGAATAAAAACAGTTTAGAATGAACTGAAACCATAGCTATCTAACCTATTTCCACAAAGGGACACTTTTGATTTTTTTGAATTATGCTAATCTCCCTTAATGAACAAATTAAATAAATTCATTTTTAAAAAATATCATTATTAAATATAATGTGAAAGTTTTATTCATCAGAATTATTTTAAATAACATTTTAGATAATGCCATTCTTTTAAGTATATGTTAAAATTTACAAAAAAATGAAGAAATTATGTTATTTATTGCCAATATTTCAATTTATAAATGTGTAAAAATAAAAATGCTGTCAGATTGTTTTATCGCAATAAATCTTAACAAAATTTTGATAAAATAATTAGTAAAAAAATGTTTTGTAAAAAAAAAATAATCTAAAAGTTTAATTGTCAATCTTCGATATTTCAACAAAATTTTAAAAAAACAAAGAACACTTTGATCATTTATCGGATTTTCACTTGTCTCGAAAAATTATAAGAAAAATAATTTGTAATTTTATTAAATTAAATTTTATAAAAAATGAAGAAAATAAAAAAATTTCCCGAAATAATATATGTAGTGACAGTTTTTACCCGTTGTCACACAACCACATGTTGTTGACGTAATGTATGGGAAATGTTGCATAATTTGAGAACACAACATTCATTTTGTTCTGACATTTATTTATTTATTATTATTTTTATCTGTTTACTAGCAGTAAGAAGCAAAATACTTATTACAATGAAAAAATTTAAACCTGAATTCCCAAACAAATAAATAAAAAGATTTACAAAGAATAAATTCTCAGCTCAATTATTTATCAATTAGAAAATTTGTATCTCCATTATAATGCGTTAAACGTTAAGATAACATCTGAACAAGTAGGTTTAAACTCAATGATCAATCAAAACAAACTAATATTCTTTTAATTTGACAGCTGATACTATTTTCTTTATATTAAATCACTTTTATAGATCACATGTTCTGTAAAACTAGAACGAATATTATGTCTAGTATTGCTCAAAACTGGGACTTTGAGAGATCATTAATTTATTTTGCACAGTACGTGGTTTACTTTTAAGTGAACAAAAACATTCTCCGAAAGGTAATAATGAAAATAAGTTTCATAGTTGTGTGTGCTTTTGTTTTTACGGGAAAACATCACGAAAAGAACTTGTTTAGCATTACAGAAAGACAGGAAAGGCCATAAATTAATCGTGATAAGAACCATTTTTGCTTTTCTTGGATATAAAACGTAACAATATTCTAAAGCAATGTACAGACACAACTCTAATTTTATTAATATAGCCGCAAGATTCTTCCAAAGTCTTTGATACGGAATCACGTTAGAAGAAAGAATGTCTTCGAAAATTCGCTCGGTTCGCAGTCAAGGACTACTAAACAAAAAATTTCCGCTTAGTGAATTCAAAATTTTCTTGTTTTAGGTCAGGGGTCAGAGAACCGGATTTCGGGCTCAAAGACGAGCGAAAACTGAGGTGTTTTATTACTAACGAATATTAGTATATCTTTCCAAAGCGGCTCGAACTATTCATACAAAGAGACCGGTTCCCGCTAGACTGCGCTCGGGTTGTAGGGGCGTATATGGTTGCGGATGGGTCGTTCACCTTCCACGGAGACGGTGGATGACATAACAGGGTGTTACGGTAAGACAACAAGGAGGCGCTAATGTAGCGTGGGTAATACCAACAAATATGGCGAATATGGTTCATTTGATTACCTTTATGGAAATATTACTAATTTACTATTTAAAGGACTCACGGGAAAAAGGGTGAAAGTTGAACAAATTATAGTTTCGTATTTTATGAAAGCTTTAAAGACTATTCGTGTCTCACGGGTATAAGAGATATAATAATGGCTACTGTAAAGATATGCTAAACATGGGAACAAGGGAAATGTCAGTTGGCACTAACTGTCAGTCATATAAACACGACGTGGTGTCGTATTTACATATGTGTGGGTGTGTACGTGTGCGTGTGTGTGTCTGTGAACACAATAGCTCCCGTCAAAATGGTACGATCAAGACCAAATTTGTTAGATACGTGTAATCGTACATATTCGGACGAGTTTCTAATCCAAATATGTTAGTTAACCAGAACGGATAGTTTAGGGGGGTTTAAGTTTTTCATACATAATTTAAAAAATATTAATTTTATTTAATTTATATATATTTAAAATTAAATATTATATTATCCTTTACCATTAAACTCAGCTAAAACCATACAATATAGTATCTTAAAGTTTAGCTCTATCTAAAATGGTTACCAAAATATTAAAAAGTCTAAACAGAGTAGTGTACGTTTTATTTTGGGGCTCCAATTTTATTAACCACTTATTAACCTATATTTTTAATGAAACTTGTTATATTTCGCTTAATGTGGTTGAGATCCATCCGTTTATGCTTTAAAATCATATTTTTACATGACAGCTAACTTGCATACTGTTTTCCGATGTTAATCTTATGGAGAATAGCATTTAAAAAATGCATTTTTATGCGCACTCACATTAAAAGTGCATTTTCTCGCTTATCCGTGGACGGATGTCGTTTAACAAAGTATAGTTCGATTTGAAATTAAAATTGAAACCTTTTTTATACCTTGTAAATGTTTGATAAAGTTAATAGTTTTTTATTATTTAAATTGAAATATTTTAACCCCAGCCATTTTGGAACTGTTAAAGGAAACTAGGATAAATGATACTTTGGGGGTATTTTACTCGTTAGCCAATAAAGATTTGTGCAACGTTTGGTTTCTTTAGATCATATAGTTATTGAGATATAACGATTTACGTAAAAAATACAAATGGCGGCTATTGGCCAAACGAAGGATTTTTTGAATTTAGGAATATTTTGTTTATTTTGATGGATACCTCAAAACCTCTAGGTTCGAAAAAGTAAAGTGATCCTGGGCTTAAGCTTTGCCATGATACTTTAAACTAGTTAAGATCAATTTTTTTCATGTTTTATGTGAAAAAATGTGTAAAAAGAAAAACTTTGTTTCGGTTAACATTTTAGATTCTATACAATTAATTCTTCAAAGACCTTGTTAGCCCTGCTGGAAGTTATCAGACCCTCTAATAATTTCTTTTGTATCAATATAATCTCTTTTACAGATTGTAAATAGCCCAAAATATTAGTCAAAGAGAGAGAGATAAAAGGATTACAAAAAACAAAATAGACAAAAAATATTAAGAAGAACGTAATAAATGGTATGGTCTACCCCAGTCTCAACAACATAAGGAAAGGTTTCGAAAAATCTTGATTTAGAATGCATTAATTTTATTAGCAATGCGAAAATCAAATCAAATAATAATTTTATTCTAGTAGACAGTTTTAAATTATTTAGGGATGGGAAAACATTAGTTGCAAACTGAAACATACAAGTCAAAAAGAATATATACTAATTAATTAAAACTAGCCGTTAGCAGAAATTGACTAGACATGACGTCGAAAAAGTACAAAGATGACGGAGAGAGAGAGAGAAAGAGAGAGATACATAACAAAGAGATGAACAATGACGTGGCGACGTCCTGTAATCCAACTACTTGGAGGTCACGAATTGTGGATAGTTGTGAGAGATGGTCGGTGGGTGTGGTGTTCTCTTGTGTGGATTAACGTCCGCACTATTGAATACTACGTTAATCCACAAAGACCATCCTCATAATTAGACCAATTCGTAATTCAGAGGCCGTGGTTCGGATTCCACGTTAAACTGTAGGTCCATTAGTGGCCATCGGCTGTTGGGCTATTAATTAACAGTCCTGTCTAAGAAACATGTCAGCCTTAGTCAGTAACAAGACTACAAGATCGTGCCACAATCATCCTACATTCATTCCTCATTCATACTTGGCTTAAAATACCTACCTGGGTAGGTCGCCATTTCAGTTAAAAGTATAAAGTATAAAGTATGAAAGTAGATTATTTGTTATACCTTAAAGTTCGAACCGTCAGAACTTAAAGCTTCCATCGACTTCACACTGCCATTTTTGTCTGACATCTGTCCATTTAACTGATTAGTTTAATAAAATTTCATCAGTCCAGTTTTTTTTGCCTGAGCGCAGTCCGAATCTTAACTGTCAGTTCAAACTGATTGTCTGCAGGGAGTTTAACAGAGAAAGGTATGTAGAGGGTAGTATCAATGGTTTATTTGCTCAGTAATTCTTCAAGTCTATAAAAGGGATTTCGGATCAACCGATTCATAATTTTGCCTAGGGTAATATATTTCGGCATTCAAGTTCCAAGATTTCATAAATGGTCTTGGTTTTTCAAAGCCTGTAGAATGAAAATGGAACGTAAATTTGTTTTCATAGAAATTGATTTGATATAGTATACATTATTGGACTCATGCTGTCATTCAGATGTTATCGACGTAATATTTTAAAATATTCAACTGTAGTTTATGAAACAATATTATACATTTTAATTCGTGGATCTAACTCAAATGTTTTATTAAGACGGTTACAAGATGGCATGAGTAAAAATTTTCATCCCCTATCAAATTCCGTGCTTTGCGCCTTGCCACCTAAATTAATAGATTCAAAAACAGGATTATTTGAAACCTCTGCACGTTTGTTTTCCTTATCAACAGCAATATCAATGATATGACTATAAGTAAACACAAATTAATACTATTTCATAGCCTGAAGTGGATTTAGCTAAAGCTCTGTAGGGGTATAACGCCATAATTAAAAGAAAAGAATGTCTTCATTTAAAAGAATGAATTTGATGAAAATGCTTTGTTTCTAACAAATCAGCTGAAACTCTTGTGAATATCTTTGATGGTAAACCAATGAGCGAATGCCTCTCTGTTCAGCAGTTGAAATATCATAAATCTTCCTCAGGATTGAACCGGCTACATACAGACGAACACTTCTATCCCAACATGTAAATTACAAGAATGCAGACACAAACAAGTTTCGCGAACAAAGAAGACAAGATAAAAAAATAAGCTTGAAATATGGATGGCGTGGGACTGGAAAACGAAACATGTTCCACGCCAAGGTGAACTGAACATAAGGAAAAAACCTTGGACTGTCTTAAGGGGCGCTGCGATAATTTGTCTTCTAAAGGTTTGTTTAGTTACGTAACCAGGGGTGAAGGTACGATTAAGATAAAATTTTATTTATGACATTGAAATAATACTGCACAAAAAAGGTAAAAGAATGTGCTGGAAATAGCTCAGATCATGAATTTTTCCAAGGGGTAGATATGCACACAGACTTACAAAAGTTAACAAATACAAAAATATGAAATAGAAAATATTTTCAATAATCAATGTAGTTACTCTAGTAACTCTATTACTTGTAAAACATATCGGAAGATTAAGCTTTTGGTATTTCAGGGATCTTCTTACAAAATATTAAACACTACCATAAACTAAGATACCGTACTTGGTCACGTGATCAATTACGTCACTTCCGTTACACTTTTTGCTTCTTGCAAATCGCTAACACCACCCATAGAGCCCAGACATATGCATGCAAAAAAATACAGAGTAAAGTTCTATTTTAAGAAATGAAACATATTTGCAGTAAAAGTTAATTTTGTATAACCTTAAAATCAGACTTCTCTGAGGTGATACACTTTTGTCACAGCTTCTAGTATTATCCAAATGTATATTTTCTCTGTCTCATCTGAAAAAAATAAATCCACAAAATAAATCACAGTTGAAATAAACATTAGTAAAATCATTGTACGTAATGATTCTGAAAGTACGATTGGGGCTTCGTCCGTGAACAAATTGCGTTTTGATTTCGATGGTGTTTATCATTAGGCAAGTAAACACAAACACTTGGTGGATGAATTGCACAAAGTAGATTATGATTGGTGAACTTGCTAGTCTGTACTTCATTAACCTTGGATAAGACGGTTAAATAAACTTCCATGTCCTCTCATCTCTTCGTTCAACGTAATCATAAGTTTATGGGATTGATTCTCTATCATTTAACGTTAATAGTTGAAGTTTTTAACGTGGATTTGTCAAGTTCTGGGGGATGTTTTAGCAATTTGTGAGACGTAAAAGTTGTAACGGAAATAACGACATGTGGTTATGAGACCAGCTGTTTTAGAAGAACTGAAAACATCCCCTTCAGACATATCCATGATCTAGGCTATTTCTAACAAGGGAAGTAAATAACAGTTTTTGACCCATTGAAGAGTATAAATACAAATAATTTGTTTTTATGAATTTATAATGTGTATCAAAAACATACATGTATTAAAATTAATATTCTTAAACTTCTTATACAGTAGCTACAGTGGTTTAGGCTAAACACTTATTTTATAAACATTTTCGGGAGGATATCAGGTATATTTTCTACATATAATCATATATTTTTATTTAACTATTTTGAATTTTTTAATTTTTTACCCGCGTGAAGACAAGTGAACAAGAATGTATTAGATAAGTATAAACATCACAATTACAGTAATATAAAGTGTAAGGGAGGAAAAAAGTTAGTTTTCGAAATTCCATAAATTATAAGATAAATAATTTTTAAGCTCCAAAAAACAAATAGACAGACATTGAATTAATACCCATTTCAGCTTTCCAGAGGTATAAATAAAAATTACCAATAATAATTCAAAGTAATGTGCAGTCAAAACTCTTATTATGTAGATTATTTTTGTAGTTGTACAATACGTTAAATAGTTGTAAAGCGGTTATTTTAGAGAATAATCTATATAAATAAAATTAGAGTTTTGTCTGCACATTGCTCTGAATTATTCTTTTTTTAGTTATTTTTACTTTTCCTGCGTTAGAGAACCTGAAACCGGTCTTATCTCAATTTTTGTCTATTTGTCGGTTTGTCTGTTTGTCTGCGACGCTCCAGGAGGCATTTTACGCCGTCTTCTCCGAAAAAACGGGAGAACTGATTACAATGAAACTTATTTAATGTATTCTCTATATTCCAGAGAAGGTTTGTAAATACTTGAAATCGCCCCCCGCCCCTTGAAAAGTAAATAACAAGCATTTAAAACCCCACTTTTACGCAATATTACTCGCATTATGATTTAGTTTTCAATGAATAACCTACTGTTATAATAATCAGCTGTCTTTGTAGTTTAAATATTTAATAGAAATAAAAACAAACCGCTGTCAAATTAATATAAGTTAGTTTATATTGGTCATCGGTTTCAATTGATTTTAAACCCATTTCGAAATCATACTATATTAAAAAGTTAATTTAACGTTTAACTAATAATAATAATGGTATAAAATGTTCTAATCTATTTAACTGTAAATTAATGCTAAATAATAAAGCTGGGTATTGATTTATTTACTTTGTATTGATCTGTTTAGGATTTCAGGTTTACATTTTGGTATGATGATATTTCTTTTTTTAACTGAATACTACAACCCGTACCTATAAAGGACGGGCTTACTGCTAGTCATCAATAAAACCCCAATAATAGAAAAAAAATGGTTTTTGGTCGGACTACATTTCACCTTTAATGCGAGTTAAATTTTTCAATACTACTATTATAAGGGGCTTCCCGTTTCGTGGATGAAATAAAAAAATTGGACCAATCATCATGAAAACAATTACTTAACCAATGATTGGGGGGCTGGAGGTTGTTTCTGAGAAAATCTGACAATGAAGGGACAAAGGAAAATGTACAGGACGTGGAGGAATGCAGAAGCGTGTCTACCATGGCACAAAGGTAGGGCAGTGGACGGCCTTGTCGGTGGTGGACATACCTGTGCAGCAAGTGACCAACTAGGAGGGACAACTACAGGTACTCAGCGTGTTGTTGCGGACAGGGATTAATTCACTTTAAAACTAGATGGCCTTGTAAAGCAGAACCAACTCCAACTGTTGACAATTTAAGGAAAGCCGGACGACAAAAATGTTTGTTTCAGCTTTTATCATTTTGAAGAACTTAATGACTAATTTTAAAATCTCTTAGGACAGAGACGTTAAGAACTACAGAGATGCGGAATGAATTCTCTGTGCGAAATAGTCAAGATCATGGATATGTCTCACTATTCTTGAAAGTTTCTCTCTTCTCGTCAACGCTTAGGGAATTGTATCATGAGACCGTTGGACGACATCCCACTAGACGCATAGACTAGTATCTAAACATCTCTTGGAGTATACAAAATTTTAAAAATATACATTTTAAATAAGAAATGTGTCCTGAATGTTGTAGTTTCTGTAGTAGCTTCATTACTTATGAATTATAACGTAACGTTTTAGTATTTGAGGTATTTTCTTAAAAAATATTAAACATATGACCATAAAAAAATATCAGGTCACATGATCATTTAGATTAGATTAGATCATTGAAATGGCAACCACACTACAATGTAGGTATTTTAAGCCAAGTATGAATGAGGATTGAGTGTAGGATGATTGTGGCGCGATCTTGTAGTCTTGTTACTGACTAAGGCTGACATGTTCCTTAGACAGGACTGTTATAGCCCAACAACCGATGGCAACTAATGGACCTACAGTTTAACGTGGAATCCGAACCACGGCCTCTGAATTACGAATTGGTCTAATTATGACGATAGGTTTTGCGGATTAACGCAGTATTCAATAGTGCGGACGTTAATCCACACAAGAGAACACCACATCCACCGACCATCTCTCACAACTATCCACAATTCGTGACCTCCAAGTAGTTGGATTACAGGACGTCACCACCGTCCCAGTCATCAATGACGTCACTTCCGTTTTTTGCGTCTCGCAAATTGCAATGCCCATCTCCTCCAGAGCTTAGACATTACCATGTCAAAATAATCAAATAGCTTTTTATGTAATAAGGGATTTGAGTGACACTATCTTCCCTGAAGAAAGTTGTTGTCCCCCGAAGACGTAGCCGAGGGCGACAATTTCCTGCGACACAAAAAGGACTGTGTTCTCATGATGTATATTAAATATTTCCTCCACCTACGCAAATAACTGTATCTATAAGTTAATAACGTACAATCTAACCATTTACCTTCTTATGATCATTTGTTCCAAGAAGCTGGATTTAAATGAGGTAATAAATGAAGCATATAATACTTCATTATTATATAGCTATGAAAAAAACTAGTAACGGTCTATTCACTATTTTCAAATAATTTCCCCTATTCATTTAAAATCACTTAAAATACAACAGACAGTGGTACCACTACAACAGTGTTGCTGAATATTTTTCACGATCTATTGGTGTACAACGTGTTTCCTGATCCTTTCCACTCTATTCCTAAAAAGAACTAGTTTAATTCAGCTTGGAAATAAAAGTTATACTTTTTGTCGTTTGGCACTAAAAATGAAAAAGTATCATGGTATGAAAGCATTGCTGTATTCCAGAGAGTAAAATACCGTATAGATTTAGGTAATAGTTGGAGGAAAAATATTTTATTTCATTTTTTATAGTTTGAAATGTCTATTTAGAAACTGTATAATTTTTCGGTATATATTTAATTTGAAGTTAATCAAATAAATTAGCAAACTTACATGTCCACTAATTGTTGACAACACTCTGCAGGACTGCTTTTAGAAGTGGTACCAGTGGACTGATCTTCTCCCTTAAGTGAATTAAATATAAATTAAAACACTTTTAATAAAACTATCATATGCTCCAATGTTTTATTTTAAATGTCATTAAACAAATTGTGTTTAAAAAATAATCATCCAAACTAACAAGAGAATTCTTAGTTTGAAATTCATTATTGGCGATGGTGGATTTAAGTTACTAACTGTGTTATGTTTTAGGTATTAGCTCGCTTGAGGACGGGATCAGATTCCAGACCCCGAAACGTCGTGGAACTTTGTGTTACTTAAAAATCGTGATGGTAAATGGCTGCAGTAAAAATCTAAATAACATAACAAGAGAAAACAATACTTTTATTTAAGTTTATAAAAATAAAAATAGTCTCTTAAGTTTATTTTCTAATTATATTTAAACCAGTAACTAGAGATATGAGAGGTTTAGAAACTTCTAAATACGAATTCAAAATTTGAATACTACGGTACATTCATTTTCAAAAATCCTGTTCAGTGTAGTGCAATAAATATCTTCACGATTTACAGTAAAAACTCACTGTGCACCAGAACCTTGAATTAACCTTGACCTTGGTGGGTTTCTAGAGAGCATTCTGAAGGTGGCAATCAAACAATGTAACGATCGAGCTATTCCATCCTACTCAGTAAGTTTTCCCGAAATATACTATGGAATAGTTTACTTGTAGTACTGGGAAATCTCCCGGACATCCTGTACCATCTAAATATTAAAGACATAAATCATTGTAATAATGACGCAAATTGACATTTTCCACTCGTTCAGGATGCGGGGACTTACAAGGAAAATCTTAGAGTTGAAGTGATGGAAAATGATTACTAGTTGGAGCCACAAAACCACGACTAATTTTCATTTTAGCGATGCAGTAATAAATTAATTTTTTACTGTGGTTTGGTTTGGCTTCGTAATAATTTGTCTCTTATTACCCCGTTGTCGGTTATTAGAGGTGCTCAATATTAAGGGAAACAAGTTAAAAGTGTTTAAATTCATGGTTGAATTGAAATAAAACAGTCATTAAGTTTTACAAGTGTAACAGTAAGATTTAAATATTTTAATATTTTTAATTCACCACGTGCAATCGTATATACGCAAGCTAAACTTGCCGGAAACTTCATAAAAGGGTAATATTATACAGCCAATAAAATAGGTTTCAATATAATAAATTTGAATGCAGTTTGTCCTCAATACCGCTTGAATTATTAACGTAATTTTGTGTAATTAGGTTTAAGAGGTATAATGCATAATGAACGCAAAATTTACATTTTATGGATAATTATCGATTACAGCAAAATAGTTTTACAATAATTTAAACATGTTTTGATACTTATAACACTAATAATATGAAAACAGCGTTTATAGCAAATAATCAGGAGTTAAACATGCCATAAAGATAATGAATTGTAATATATTTAAGTGACGAGGATCATAATCTATAATAATAGGTCGTTTAAAGTCAATATTAACATAACAAACACGGCGGGCTCAAGACTCTGGTAAATGTAATATTTGCAAGTAGTTGGCATCTTTGTATAAGTATGAGCAAATCTGTCTAGGCTATGAGCAGAATTAATTGCTTCAAAATTCATTAATGCACATAAGCAATGAGACTCCTATGGGCTTTAATGGCTTTAGTAGGTACTAAATACAAATTTTATTTTTTATTTAAACCCCTAAAAAACAGCGAAGCTTCAATATGAACTTTAATTAAATTTTATACCGGAATATTAGCGATGGTTCAGAGAGATAAGTTCACAATTGATAAAAAATAACTTGACAAAATTAGTTTTTTAAGATATTATAAAAGTAAAATTTTTTCCAAAGAATATATTTCCATGATTCAGAAGTAACGTCCATTACCGAACAAGTGGTCCAGCCCTTATTTAACTTTTAATCATATGCCTGCAAAGTAATAGAAACCTTTTACTACTATTATCAACAACAATCACAATAAATGTAACTTTCTTATCTACATGCTAGTACACAACCAGTGATACTTTCCCTAATGGAGAAATCGTAACAGTTCCATCGACATTACTAGCCTTCTCGACATCACTAACCAACTCCAAATTCACGAAAGTTGCATAAGATAAAGAAGATTTAAGAAGTGTATAATGATCGGTCAACGCGATTAGTAAAGTCTTTAACGTTACAATATCTCATTTAAGTCCCGTGAGAACAATCTTAAATTGTGCCCTCCATTACTCCTCACCTGACAGTCATAAAAAGTCACTTGATATTCATAATAGACCATTCGAAGTCATAAGAAAAACCGTCGATATTCATAACAGATCACTCGATAGTCATAACACATCACTAGATAGTCATTAAGATAATTCGATAGTCATAAAGCCATAAAAGATAACTCGATAGTCATTAAAGTTATGTAACTCGATTGCCATAAAAGATAACTCGATAGTCATAACATATAACTCGATAGTAATAAAAGATAACTTGATGGTCATAACAGAGCACTCGATAGTCATACAAGATAACTTGATAGTAATAAAATATAACTAAAAGTATCGATAGTCGTAAAATTTAACTCAATAGTCATAACAGATCACTCTATAGTCATAAAAGATAACCTAAAGATACACTTGAAGTACACTTGAAAATGGGAACATTGTTCCCGAACTTATAGGTCTAGTTTTAAAAAGAACATTGGATTGGAGACAGCAGGTATTATAAATAATCTCATATTCATAATGCAAAACTCGATAGTCATAAAAGATAACTTGATGGTCATAACAGAGCACTCGATAGTCATACAAGATAACTTGATGGTCATAACAGAGCACTCGATAGTCATACAAGATAACTTGATAGTCATAACAGAGCACTCGATAGTCATACAAGATAACTTGATGGTCATAACAGAGCACTAGATAGTCATAAAAGATAACTTGATAGGCATAACAGAGCACTAGATAGTCATAAAAGATAACTTGATAGGCATAACAGAGCACTAGATAGTCATAAAAGATAACTTGATAAGCATAACAGAGCACTAGATAGTCATAAAAGATAACTTGATAGGCATAACAGAGCACTAGATAGTCATAAAAGATAACTCGATAGTCGTAAAATTTAATTCGATAGTCATAAAATATCACTATACAGCCGTAACAGATCACTCGATAGTAATAACAGATCGATAGATACACATAAATAGATATTGACATGGTTGTGCCTTAACTCTGGGAAGAGATGTTGTCAATTTGGACGACTAACATTGACATCATTTGGTTAGTTACGTCATATGGTTAGTGCTATGACGTCATAGTTTGGTTATAAGAGCAGCTGTTTAGATGACCTGAAATAATTCCCTTTAGACATATCCACGATCTAACCTAATTTTTTAGGGAAGTAAAAACTGTAAAATCATTTTTCCATATACTTTAAATTTTTTTATACTTTTAACTGAAATGGCGACCTACCCAGGTAGGTATTTTAAGCCAAGTATGAATGAGGAATGAATGTTGGATGATTGTGGCGTGATCTTGTAGTCTTGTTACTGACTAAGGCTGACATGTTCCTTAGACAGGATTGTTAATTAATAGCCGATGGCAACTAATGGACCTACAGTTTAACGTGGAATCCGAACCACGACCTCTGAACTACGATTTGGTCTAATTATGAGGATGGTCTTTGTGGATTAACGCAGTATTCAATAGTGCGGACGTTAATCTATACAAGAGAACACTACATCCACCGACCATCTCTCACAACTATCCACAATTCGTGACCTCCAAGTAGCTGGATTACGGGACGTCGCCACCGTCCCAGTCATAAAGGGGATTATATTTTTGTCTGAGTTTTCCTCCTCGAACTCCACATTTTCAAGCACCAAGGTCAGGACGCACACAATCCCAGTACCAGACCCACTTGCACTAGGTGCGGCGCGGCGCGGCGCGGCGGTGTAGCAGGTTTCTATGGAGGAAGCTGACTTGCTATCCAGGCCCATAAACAGACACACGCGGAACAGACAGCAAGGACAGCCAGTAGGTTAACGCCCTTGAATAATCTGAACATGCTCCATGAAGCATTTAAGTTATTGTTATATAACTAAAAAAACACCTTCCCCGCATAATACTTTCATATTAACTTTCTGAAATGGCGACATACCTAGATAGGTATTTTAAGCCAAGTATGAATGAGACATGAGTGTAGAGGATTGTGGCGCAATATTATAGTCTTGTTACTAGCTAAAGCTGATACGTTTCTTAGACAGAACTGTTAATTATAATAGCACAGCAGTCAAAGACATCCAAGGAACCTACAGTTTAACGTGGGGTCCAAACCAAAACTTTGCCTCTAAGTTACGAACTTTGGGGAGCGCACTGGTCTAGGGGTAGAGCGCGGGGCTTTGGTGCCCAAGGTCCCGGGTTCAAAACCTGCCAAACACCAATGGTTTTTCGCTATGTGATAATGCCGTAACCCACACAGGGGTGCGCAAAAATCGGCTACGGCTGAAGTGCCTTGGGAGTAATCCGCCCCTTCCAATAAAAAAATTAATAATAAAAAAATTACAAACTTTTAAACAAACAAACAAAAATTATGAGGATAATTTTTGCCAATGAATGGTATCCAATAGTGCAGTCACTAAAATAGCATCGCTTATCAAGTATCAAATGAGAGAACTCAGGTACGAGTAAATATAGAATTTACAACACTGAATTAGAATACTATAGAATTTATAACCGCTGATAACTGTGATAACGTCAGTTTTTTCTAGCTACTCGCTAACTGTGTGTGTCTCCCTCGAATCGCGCGTCAATGTCGGTGCAGGTAGAAATATTTGTAAATTTGTGTGTTTATTCGTGTTTGTGTTCTCTCAGTATGTATGGTTACGAAAATTGAAGGAGTGCGTTGGATGAACTTGACGCCCTGTAGTTGACTCCTGACGAAGACCCCTGCGGATTGAGACTGAGGTTGTGAAAAACCAAAGAAAGATTAGAATCACGTGACTCAGGTGTTTGTACCATTTATAAACTCAACTGTGTGATTTGGAAGGCTAACATCTAAGAAATAAGGTATGAGGAAGTTATATCATTTGCTTATTTTCCTTAACAATAACATAAGGGATGAGTTATTAGTCTCGCTGCTATGTAGAAACAAAAAATTTCAGGCTACATTTATAGATAATGACTATATGAATATGTATGCCAAGTTTTTTAACGATATTTCAAATAATAAGGGTATCAATTGAGATACCTCATCTCAGGGATAACCTGTTAAAGTGGTCTCGTCACAATTGGCATTTGAGAAATAAATTAAGTGAATTTGTTTTTGATGCCTTGGAACAGAAATAAAGTCCTTAAGCCCGATATGTATTGTGCCTTTTCAGTTTGTTTTACAGGATGTAATAATTGTCTGGAGCAGTAGGACTAAATGGTTCACCAGTGGGTAGCTCTTTACATTGTTGTTTCGAGGTTAAAATCGACAGTAGTTTTCCGACGTCACTGTACTACAGTGGACTGAGTTAAAATAGTCACATTACTATTACTTTCTGAAATGGCGACCTACCCAAATAGGTATGAATGAGAAATGAGTGTAAGATTATTGTGACGCGATCTTGTAGTCTTGTTACTGACTAAGGCTGACATGTTCCTCAGACAGGACTGTTAATTAATAGCCCAAAAGTTAAAGACATCTAAGGGTCCTAGAGTTTAACGATCTGAACTATTTTTGCCTCTACGAACTGGTCTAATTATGAGGATGGTCTTTGCGGATGAACGTAGTATTCAATAGTGTAGATGCTAATCCACACCTGAGAATATCACATCCATCGACGATGGTCGATAGATTTGTGGATGGTCGATGCCGATGGATTGTGGATAGCTATGAGCGATTGCTCATCATACCTCTAAGTAGCTGGATTACAGGACCCGCCAACGCCCCAGTCTAAGCTGGAGAGAGGAATATAATTATACTTGAGCGTAGGAGACTTCGCTCTGTCTCTCTCACACACATATTATAGTCTCCGTCGAATCAATCCACTTATATTATCCGCGATCTGCTATCCCAACCGTATAATGATGCGATCGTTTGCATTAGACCCTATGTAGCGGAATTCCCGGCCAGTTCCATCAGTCCGCTAATCTACGTCATCGGTTAATGTCGTGCTCTGAGAGAGCTCAAATTTCGCAAGGCGCAGTCGAGTAGGAAAACATCCACGAGCTATTTCAAACATATCTATTTAGAACTTTACCCTGAAAATGAAGCTATGAAGAAAGTGTGTTCCAAATGAAAACAATCTTGCATTAATTTTAAAGTTATCAGCTAAGAGGATTCACCACTAAGAGTAGTGCAAAACTATAATTAAATACAATATTCGTTGTCTTGTTTAGTCTTTTGGAACCTACTGAACCTAAATGGTCTCATACAATCTTAATCATAAGAATGAAAAACATTCCATGCGCGTAAATGGTCAATATTTCGCATTTTTATTGGATTCCTTATTTTTTGTTAAAACATCATAATATTTATTTCTTTTATAAATTTTTACTATATATATAATCCACATTATTTTTTATACACAATGAGAAGTAGTAATAGAATAAAAACAAACAACTTGTCTACTGACACAGTTTTCCGAAAGTTTAGATTTCGAAAAATTTTCAGACGAAGATCGATACACCTGTATTTTGAGGGCCAATTATTGAGATGAAGAGTTTATATTTTCACGACATTTCCAGTAGATTGTTTACTAAAATTTAGGAACATTTAGATTTTTAGTTTAACGTGTTGCTTAGAAAGTTAACTTATTAAATGATTGTTTGTAAACCTCTGACGTTACCAAATAATAAACCTAGCTAAGGATTTAGATGAGATCTTTATATTCAAAATATTTCCTTAGATATATCACTTTGAAAAATGTGAAAACCCCCGTTTTTGTTCGCCGTAGGCTGTACGTGACAATATTTTGGCCATTTCATATTATTGTATTGACATGGATATGTCTTAGCTCTAGGGGTATTGGCATATTGGCAATCAGCCAGACCAAAATGTGAAACGGAAAAGACGTCATATGGTTGAAAGGACAGCTGTTGAGACCATGTATCTTCACTAGGATTTTTCAGAGAGCCAATTGGTTTGCACCGTCTTTTTCTCAGGATAACAAGAAATGGCACTCGTAATCGCTTTGGGCAGATTTCATATCTGGATGGTCTAGGGGAAGTGAACAGGGATCCTCACAGGAAAAATCTTCATCTTCAATCAGGAAAAAGCCCGTCTAGCTTTAAATGACAAAAAAGTTTACAAAATAAAATATGTATATAGTATTACATAAACTGGAACGTTTATATACATATTTATAAAGTATTATTTTATTTTGTATAAAATAAAAAAAGTATTTCGACATGGATATATATATGTGTGTGTCTTAGCTCTAGGGGTTGTTGACAATTTGCGCGACCTAAATTTGAAACATTGACATCATATGGTTAGTGACGTGATTTGGTTATTAGAACAGCTGTTTAGGGGAACTGAAAACATACCCTTTAGACATGATCTAACTTATTTCCGACAGAGAGGCAAATTAAATACCCCCGTCGCAGCAGACCTGCGTACTCAGCGAATTTCCAAATCAATAATATAATAATAATAATATATGACAAGTTTGGTCAAAATCTGTTGATAAAGAATGAGAATTATTTGCCTATTTTCCATAAGATTAAAATGGAGTGCTGGAAGGACATTCACTCACCAAGGAAGAGTAGTCGCTAATGTTGTTTACGCTCTGCTATTTTCCGGTCGGAGAATTTCTCCCGCGTTAAATCATTCACGAGTTCCGGTGTCTCCGGAATGACCAACTATCCGAGGTAAACATAGCTGCACATAATTTAATTTTTAGTTTCTAACCCGTATATTAAAATAGACCACGCCATTCGTTACCTTAATACTACCTTTCAGAAATTGTAACTTACTCAGGTAGGTATTTTAATCAATGAAAAATGAGTATATACAATGATAGTAGCGCTCTTAGTCTTGTTACTGACTAAGGCTGACATGCTACTTAGACAGAACTGTTCATTATTAGTAGGTTAACAGCCAATAACATCTAAAAAACCCTACAGTTTAACGTGTGACTGAACCACTGTTTTAAATTACGAAATGGTCTAATTATGGGGATGGTATTTGCAGATGTAGTATTCAATAGTGCGGACGTTAATCCACACCGGGGAATATAGCATCCATTGACAATTGTTCAATGGTTTTATTACAATAGCACTTTAGTCTGTCTCACCCAATTAGCACATTATATGGCCGATTGATTCAGATCCAAATCAGGAGGTGGTTTAACATGACATATAGCCTCTGTAGTATCCGAACTTTGATGTGAACTATCCCCACACTAAACGGCTTCATCGCTTCTAAAACAATATTACTAAAGCTTATGAAGTTTCTTTGGCTACTGACGTCATACAAAAACTCACAAAATAAGTAATGGATTGTGTAACCAAACTCCCATAGTTAATACATTAACAAAACATAAAAACAGAAATAAATATAAAAAGAATTTCCTCAAACATGAAAAATATCCAGTTAAGAATGATTTAGGTTATAATATAATTTGGAAATTCATTTAATAAACCCCACAAGTTTAGAATATATGGTGTAAACGGTGAAACTTGTGAATGTGGAAATGATATAGCAACTCTTGACCATATACTGTCTATTAGTCGTTGTGAAATCAAGAAGTTCTTTCTACGAAGAACTATCAAAACTAAAAATCGAATTGCTGACCTCGGTGTTAACACGTACGTACTATATACATAAATATTTTGGACTAAAATTTCAAATATCATTTATATTTAGTTTATATATCACCTTTATATATAAACTCTTCTGTTGGTAATGGTCTATCTAACTTGATTACAATCAGGATTCAAAATAAAGAATACAAAAATCGTTTTGAAAATGAATTTAAAAAACTCCCTTTTGATTTAAGGTTTATAATTCTTAATCCTAAAATAATCCAATTAAATATTCACTCTATAAAATCCGATTCCTAAAAATTCATGATGGCGTTGGCTATTAATTATTCAATATCTTTTATTGGAATTTTCTAACGCGTCTGTGTTTTTAACTACATAACATTTCTGGAGGTGGAGAAACTCCTTCCGTTTTCAAGTGATTACCTAATAATTTACATTATAAATTGAAAGTTTAAGTTACAGATGCTCAGTGCTTCAACTCTCGTCCTGAGCGCACGCTATCTTGGGTCGCCCGCTAGCTCGGAGGCGACATTTGTGGTTGTTATCTGTTGCGTTATCAATATCGTTGTTTTTACTGTGCATGAGCGATGAGTATAGTATAGAATATAGAGAATGGTTATTGGCATGATATAATTTATTAATATCTGTAACTTAAACTTTAAATTTTCAATGTAAATTATTAGGTAATCACATAAAAATGGATGAGTAACTCCATCTCCAAAAACACAAACGTGTTGGAAAAGTCCATTAAAATATATTGAATAAGACCTGATTGTATCGTTCACACATAAAACTTAATTCATCGTGCGAATTGTTTAACGCAATGGGAACTGTTCAAGGTTCAGAAATAAACAAAGCGAGCGACCGCAGAATTCACTGGTGGTTATTTTTTACCGACACCGGTGGCTTTGTTGACGCCATTTTACCGTCTCTAGATCCTCGTATATAATGCCAGCTGTAATCTACGCAGTAATCAGCTGTTTCAAGGCCACGGTCGAGATAATGACACCGGCTACACGAGACCGGCTGCAGCCAAGGTCGTGACGTCACGGGGGGTTTCGACCGTTTCCTCGGTTTCCGGTTAGCGATGTTACGTCACTCGGTGACTCCATCAGTTGCTATTTGGACAGTCATTCTTGTCGGAATAAAATTCCGCCATGTCACAGAAGTTACATTAGTTAAGTGTAAAATATTGTATATACAAAGGTTTTGAAAATAATAGTACATGGCCGGTATTGTTCTAAACGTTAATCATTTCTTGGTAAATCTTTTGAAATTTATAATTATGAAGAGTGTATAATGTGTACTGTAAAACACTGTCCAGGCAAAACATTTATTTTGTTCAAGGATTTATGATTTTTTGTGTAATATGTGTAATTCTTCCAACGAGAAATCGATTGGAGTAGGTCTCAAGACAGAAAAATCCCGCTTTCGCCCTACAGCCCTTCAAAATGTCCATTTTATATTTATGGACCTTTTTGACATGGGTAGATCTTAGCTCTGTGGGGTGTTGGCAATTCGAACCACCAAAATTTGAAACAGTGACACCATCTTGTTAGTGACGTCATAGTTTGGTTGTAAGAACAGCTGTTTAGATGAATTAAAACCCTAAAAATTATCTAACCTATTTCCCACACGGGAGTAATGCAAACATTTTTGTAGCTGAAATTAACCAAAACAGCTGAATAAGGTCATTTTAATTTTTTGAAATATGGTCTTTTAATTATCCTATAACATTTACTATTCAAAATTGTCTTGTAAATTCTTTGCCAAGTAAATTCTTGTAAAATAATTAGTATTTGAACATAGCCTTTCCATGGTAAAAATAAACGGTACCAGTGGACTGACACATACTTTCTCCCTTAAGTAAATTAAAAAAAAGACAATCTGTAACAAAACTATCATGTTCTACAAAGTTATTCTAAATATCATTTAATAATTTATTGTTCAAATTGTATGGGGGAACCCCCCCCCCCGGTATTACCAAGCCTTTTTTGAGCTGGTTTTGTTCGGTGATTTGACCTTACACTTCATACCAAGTTTCATGGAAAACGGTTGGAAAGTAAGGAAGAAATTGATGTTTTTATATTCTCCATAAGAATAACATTGGGCGCTTTCAGACAACGTACTGCGTTTATCGTGGACAGTAAATTTATCTTTTCTTTGGAACCGTTAGTCAAAGACAAATAATTCAAAATACTAATTTGTTTAGTTTTTAAGCTGGTTTCAATGGTACCAGTCAAGTTATAC
Organism: Nephotettix cincticeps; assembly: GCA_023375725.1. Classification (NCBI taxonomy): domain Eukaryota; kingdom Metazoa; phylum Arthropoda; class Insecta; order Hemiptera; family Cicadellidae; genus Nephotettix; species Nephotettix cincticeps. The sequence goes on from CM041785.1 coordinate 24,510,652, forward strand.
TTTACTTTTATTGTTTTCGCTGAAAATTTAAAAATTTGATTTTTTGACATTTGGAAGCCCATAACTTTTGATCCCTCATTTTTACAGACATGCGGGTGGTGTCAAATTATTTAGTACTCTGTGCACTATAAACTATCAAATTTTAATCAAAATCGTTAGAGCCGTTTTCGAGAAAATTGGATTTTTTACGTTTTTTAAGGGTTTTTAGGGGTGAACTACCCTTAAAAATCAAAAATTCAAAAAAAATGAAAAAAACGCCTGGAGTTATGGTGACTATATATAACAGGCTAGATAGCTTTTTTAAAGCCTATATCAAACACATACGTAAAGGTAAAAGTTTATGTGGTGTGTGTTTTTTGCAATAAATAAAAATATGTGTTTTTCAATCATCGCTGTCTGTAATCAAGTATAATTATTAGTAAAAATAGTATAAAAATGTTATCAAATGTTAAAGTTATTACCAATTGTAACCGGTCAGTTATTTTTACCGCTTCCTGTATAATTTAAATGTCAAATATATCAACCTAAATTGGTTATTAGTCCCCTATTCAAAAATATTTTTGAAGAGGCAGGGGTTTTTATGATAATTAATCGTATACTTCTTGTATTTATTTATACAATTTTAACTCTTCATCCTAGATACATCCAGAGCAGTTGCTGGTGTTAGCTTTATTTCGACACCAATTTAATCTATTAGGCCAATATCTAACATCGCTTTCTAGTTGTTGAAGGATCAATATATGTTCAATGTAAATAAGATGTATTAAACATAAATTGATATGCAAATTAATTGTAATATTTTAAATTAAATTAATAGCCGCAACAGAGATAAATACAGCCGTGTCAAAAATTGTGTTGTGAAACTAGAATATAAATAAATCCCAACCCATATGCAAATTGCCTTATGTTTTGTCACAACTCTCGTATCAACGGGTCCACATCATTATGATAAAGACAGTTATTTATCTAGGAATGCCAATCGTCCGCCGGGAAGTCAACGAGCTAACTTGTGTTCAAAGCTAAACTAATCGGAACATCTTGACAGGGTTGTCTCCAATTAGGGTTTTTGTTTGGTGAAATATTTTCTAGCAACATTGCCTGTGGCTAGATTCGCAGCAAGATTTCTAAGACATATTTCTGTCCGGAATGTATGCATATTTATGTTCTAAAGTCTAAAATGATCAAAATAAGTTAATAAACTCATTCTTTTCAATTTGGTTATGTAACAGAATCATATGTTTCAATATGAGATGATCGGGGGATGTGATTTATGTGATCTGGTGTGGATTAACGTCCACACTTTTGAATGTAGTATTGAATAGTGCGGGCGTTAATAGTGAACGTAGTGCTTATAAGCAAAGACCAACCTCATGATTGGACCGGTTCGTAATTTAGTGGAAAAAGTGGTCGGATCCCACGTTAAACTATAGGTCCCTTAGATGCCATTGGTTGTTGGGCTATTAATTAGCCTTAGTCAGTATCAAGAGTAGAAATTAATGGCAAGCCTACAATGTAAAACATTTATTCTATCTATGGAAACAACACACGTTTCAAAGTGTCAAATGTTCGTAACACGTATATTTAAAATTAAGAAACAATGCGTGAGTCATATTTCAAGTTTTGGATGACATTCAAATATGTCAGGTGGTCCAACTTCCTCAGTAAAAGGAGGTAGTGCTAGATGTAGATTATAACTGGAACAATCCCCGTGTTACGGCATGCCCTGTATGCTACTTATATAACGGATAAAGGTCGAGAGAGGGAAGGGGATGAGGGAAGGGGGAGAGGGGATGGTTTATTGAAAACCATTTTGGGAAGTCTCTTAAACTGATTAATGATCGCTGATTCGACTATCGATTATCGATTACATACCTAATATTCAATCGTGTGTTCGGTTGAAGCTTTATGCAATGTGAATCAATTTGCAGACATTTAGCATCCATGAACGAGAGGTTAATGAGGTCATAGAGATAAGTACAGGATGGGATGAGTAGGCAACTAGCTACAACAATGACATAAAATGGTGATTAAAATAATTTATTACAACGTGTTTTAGCCTTGCTATGTTTTGGTGGTAATATGCATGTTGAATGAGTTAATTAATTCGTAACTACGTTATAACTAATTATAAGGAATTATCTTAAATATTTCGGGAACTAATTAATGATCATGATTATAGTCTAAAAAAATGTGGGGATAAAATTTACTGGATGTAGTGTTGTAGTTAGCCTTACTTGAATGTAAATTGAAAGATTTATCAGTACTTACATGTGAGATTGTGTAGAAACATTCTCAATCACTGTCCTTATCACTATTATATCTAATTAAAATTTAATCTAAATTTTCAAGACCAAAATAAAGAAAATATCTCAATTTGGTAATCGAGTATTTATTAATCGATTTAAAAATAGTATATTTTGCCAACGAAATATTAATATAATAATAACTTACGTTAATGACAGTTCACATATAGGTTTGTCCACTTCATCTTTCACCTGAACGGCCATTACCAAGTGTAGATACAGGGACGTTCTATCCGCTATGGACTCTTAGTTAGAAACATAAAACACAAAACACACATTGTCACATGTAGAAAATTGAACGACAGTAAAACAACTGCGTCTGTAGACCTACTTTTCACGCGATCTCGGTCATTGCTGGAGAAGAACTGATAATGGATTTGAACGAAATACTGCAGTGAATAGTTGACGCTTAACGATAAGCCTGTAACTTAACTGAAACTGAAAGCTACCAGATAGAGGTCAAGTTGAAGCCAACACCGCACTCCTAAGTCATTTAAATTTTGTAATCTGACTGCCTTCTAAATTAGCTCCCACCAACTTTTTTTGAAAACAAGTTACCGATTTGACCAGTTTTGTCGAACTGGGCCGGCGTTGGTGACGGTTATTACTTTAAAAAACCGCAGATTGCCTCACGTCTACGTTGCTGTCTACAGCTGGAAATGACGAAATGACCACGATTATCACAGGACGTCTGAGGCCATCCCGTTATTCTCCTCGGATTCCTGGGAATTTCCCAACTGTGAACTTATTTTTATAATAACGAAGTTTTTCTTCGATTGAACATTAATTTAGTGTGAGTATTATAACTCGCACTTTTTTTACTCTTTAGTAAAAGTTTCTGTAACTGAGAAAATTCATTAAAAATCGGCCGAAATATTGGAACTACGAGGGTTTGCTCATGAAATATATTTGGTCAGATTCTCAACTCAACAAATATTTTTCATACTCAGTTTTCATAATGGAAATATACAGAGTGTAACTGAAATGCGCCGATACACTTTGGAATATTGTTTCTGAGATCAAAACAAACAAAAAATGTCTTGTAAACATTTGGACTATCTCACTCCGTTTTCCGTCTGTCGGTATGTATGTGTTTTTACGTAACTTGCTATAACTTTGGAGCCACTTAAGGTACCAACTTCAAATTTAGTAAATGTATGAGTACCAATAGGACCTACTTTTTAATACGTAGTATGAAATTCGTACTTTGTACCATTTCAAAATGGCGACCATTTCAATCTTTCAAAGCTCAATAACTCAAAAACTATGGAATTTACCAAAATGAACTAAAAACCATTGCATTAAGGCCGTGTAACGGATCCCTATTTATTGTCTTTTCTGCATATTCAGCAACATCACGTCGGATTGATGGTGTAGCAACCCCAATGATACGATAAAGTTTGTGTACTGTACTAGGATTGGTTTAAACACGCAGTTGCAATCAGTTATTACGACATTTATGTAATCATTAATCAATACGTTCAATCGATTAACTTCTTGTTCCAATATATATGGCTTTTCTTTTCGACGTCGACACATGCGTTGAAACAAACCATTGTGTGAATACTTCATTACAGTACAAATCTATATGCAAACTACTTTGTAACGCTTATTTCTATTCTTTTTACGTAATAATTCGCTTACGAATACTGATACTGCTTGGGGAATATCAACAGAATGGTCTGTAGCATACAGTATGAACAGAATACTGCTATACAGCTAAATATCTACATATGTTGGTATATTTATATATACCTACGTTGGTATTTGTTGATATCAACAGAGCAGTTTTGTCTACTGTGTCAACAGAATACTATGTAGCCTGCTGTATCAACAGAATGATAGCAATAAATAGGGCAAACAACAAAAACCCAAAAGAATATCAATTTCAAAATTGCTCTAATTTTGACTACACGTCTGAAAAGCTTAGAAATGCATTTTGAAACTGACTTGCAGGAATCGTTCGGATAAACAAAGAACCGGTTATATCAGTTGTAAAGGGTTTTATGATTCCAGCAAAACAAATAATCTAATATTTATGTGTGCTATAAAATGTAAGAGCAATAACTTAAATGCTATGGTATCCAATGGCTTCTTTACAATTCTCGTACACGATATATTTAATAGCAATTAAAAACGAGTGTTTTATTTAAGATGCAACTTTATCAGGCGAGGCATCGTTGCTCGTTATTCGGGCTAGAAGGGCTACGCTAGAGGCTGTGCTATCAGTATGAGATTGATCTTACGCGAGAGTATAATATGAATTACAATATCACGAGTTATGATCGATAGTCAGTAGATGTGATATTCTCTTGTGTGGATTAACGTCCGCAGTGCCGCACTATTGAGTACTACGTTCACCGGCTGATGATATTCATCATTAGACCAATTCGTGATACAGAGGCAACAGTGGTTAGGAACCCACGTTAAACTGTAGGTCCCTAAGACACCATTGGCTGTTGGGTTATTAATTAACAGTCCTGTCTAAGGAACATGTCAGCCTTAGACAGTAACAAGACTACAAAATAGTGCCACAATAATCTTACACTTATTTCTCATTCATACTTACATTTCAAATGGTAATCTAGTTATAGACCATCCGTACAAAACACAATCAATTTAAAAACAGCATTTTACTTGAACATTCTTCCAACAAGTCCCAGCCAAGGTAATTCAATCTTTGCATGCTCTTAGGCTACTTAAGGGGAGTTTTTATTCACCTAGTGTCTCAACCTGGAACAATATGCTGAGCCGCTTGTGTGATTGTGTGGGTGTGTGACGCATGTTTTGAGGGAGCTATACATCTCCATGAAGATGGAAGTCCGCCAGGCCTCGGACAGGAAGGTCGTTTGTACACAGGACCTGCCTTACTGCACCGCTGTAGTTCCGGACAACAAGTTCTATTTAGTGCCGAACTTGTCCTTATTTACAAGCGTGGAAGGTTTACAATTACTAGAAAAAATGTTTGTATTTACTTCCCTGTGGGAAATAGGTTAAATTATGGATATGTCTAAAGGGAATGTTTTCAGTTCGTCTAAACAGCTGTTCTTATTCTTTTATATAAAAAATTCAATAAAATAGCTCTGGTAGTTTCTATGGAAACCTGTTACATCTTAAAAATCATACTCCCCCAGAGCTAGGACATATCCATGTCAAAATTGAAGGTTGTAGATTTCTCCAATGCCATAAACAATAACCACATAAAATAAATTTATACTTACTATATGTTGTCATTTTTAGTAGTTTAACTACTATTATTACCTCTTGGAATGGCGATCTACTCAGGTAGGTATTTAAAACCAAGTATGAATGAGAAATGAGTGTGAGATGATTGTGGCGCAATCTTGTGATATTGTTACTGACTAAGGCTGATATGTTCTTTAGACAGTACTGTTCTTTATTGGTTCTGTAGCCAATGGCATCTAAAGGACTTACAGTATTAACGTAGGATCCAAAACACATTTGCCTTTATTACGAAATGGTCTAATTATTAGGACCGTCTTTGCAGATGAACACTGTATTAAATCGTGGAGAGTATCGCTCATAACTATCCACAGTAAGTGAACACCAGCTTCAAGTAACTGGATTACAGGACACGCCACCGTCTCAGTCCTTAATTGAGTCACCAATACACGTTCCAGATTTTGTTAACTAATTTCTAGGACAATTATTAGAAATTTAGGTCATACTTGTAATCGATTCAGCCATTTTTAATTCCACACTTCGCACATGGATTAACAAATGGATTAGATTATTAGGCGTGAATCAATGGGTGAAACTATTTACTGTGAACAATCACATTATTCTTTTGTAGACTTTAATTTAGCAACTGGCAGTCAAGCTAAAAAATGTCGCAATGTATTTCGTGGATAAGTGTTTTCTGTTTTTGCGCAGAAAAGTGTAGTGCTAACAAAAGGGCACCTTGTGTGTAAAAACATAATTGTGTTACCTAGGTGGAGAAGGATAGGTTGTAAAAATAGATGATAACTATAAAGATTAAAATAGCGGTACAGTAAGTATTACGTTAAGAAGACAGGAGAAATAGTTACAGTATTCATGTGACAAAAGGATTAATGTGAAACATTTTGCCCACGAAGGAAACTGTTCTCACCCGAGACATAGCCGATGGCGACGACTTCCTGAGGGCAAAAAAGTACTTTATACTCTTGTTGCATACATTTATCATAAACATTTATCCTCAACCTCTTCCGCACGTTCTTCACTCAAAAACTGCCAATTGGCTATAAACAGATGTTTAGATTTTTATAATTCATATTTGTATTTCCATATGCTAAAAATTAATATCACAAGAAACAATGAATTTGACGGCCCTTCTGACATTTCTGGCTTTTTCACTAATATTGGTTTGCGTTAGCCTACGTCGTAACTGCCACTGTCCATTTTGCTATATCTAGGTAAATGTCAACATACAAAATGGCTGAAGCCCAGGAAACAATGCGGACGCAACAGGCAGGGGTACCAACACAAACAAACAAACTGTATGTTGCTCAACCTTTGCTATATTTATCGGTGAACGGAGGGAGTGTTTCCGATATCTTACTATGTTATTCTCATGGGATTACTACTCGTCCCCAGGTACTAAAAGTGTCCCGTAAGATGAAAGGTAGTACCGTAATACTCTATTCCAAAGAGTAAAGTACGACTTCGCATAGTAGATTGAGGAAAAATGAATAAAATAAAAAAATACTAAAAGGAGTGAGGGAGTAGGGAACGAGAAGAAAAGAAGAAAACGTGAAGGGGAAAAAGAAAGAGGGAGTAACCCTTCCAGAAGTAAAATTTTGGCTTGTATCCCACGTTAAACTATAGATGCCTTAGCTGTTGGGGTATTACATAATTATAAAATAACAGTCCTGTCTTAGGAACATTTCAGTCTTAGCCGGTAACAAGTCTACAAAATCGCGCCACAATCATCATAAACTCATTTCTCATTCATACTTGGCTTAATAACCTACCTGAGTACGTAGCCAGAAAGGTAATAACAGATTAATAACACTCGTTAAAGATACACAACTTCCTAATTAATCATTAAATTAATTTACCTACGGCACAATCCACCTCACAAAAATCCAGTGGAGTTCGTCTCTATAAATACACTAGAAGTGACACTTTTATTATGTCTCAACTCCACTCTGAAGACCATCAAGTTTATGAGTTTATGGTGTTCAGTGGGTATAAACACGCGAGAGTCGGCGACGCCAGCGCGCCACGCGGTCAGGTGGCGCAACACGAGCACGTTTATTGCGGGACAGGAACTGGTAATTGGCATGGGCTTCTGTGATTCCGTTGATTATAGTTTTTATTATACCAGAATTCCGTGTGGATTAGAGTGCGCAACCTATGCATGAGATGGGAAAATCAACGATTACACAACTGTTTAGCTGAGATATAATTTGCAACGTTTTGAACATCTTGTTTTAAAAGAAGAAAAATAATTTTATGTAAAGGGCCAATACCAATAGAGAGAGGTTTTATGAAGAATCTGTCTATGTTTGCTAGAAGTAATCGTTTGACCAAAATTTATTCAACGAAATCAGTAACCTCCAAGCTAAGAAAACAACAATTTATTATGTAACCTAAACATTAATTTCTTCTTCTTCTTGGGATATATTTCTGATATTATATCCCAATGCTAGAATAGTAGTTCAATTAGAAGTCCATAGAGAAAAACGGAAGTACTCCCCTGAGGGAAATAGCTTAGATCATGGATATGTCTTATAGGTGTAGGCCTGGTTCGTGTGGACCTAGGTTGTTGTTTAGGCATCAATACCTAGCTGTTACCTGTACAGCAATAAAGATGATAATAATAAATATTATGATTATTGTTACATAAATATTTATCCATCATAGTTTCTCTAGTAACTTAATTACTTAGAATAATAAAAAATATCCGGTCACGTAAATAATGCCGTCACTTCCGTTACACTATTTGCATCTCGCAAATCGCTAAAACCCTCCAGAGCGTTGACTTTGGGTATTAGATAATAGAACATTGATAGGTATTGGATTAGGGTATTGGATGTTAGACATATTCATGTCAAAACCCTACAACTGACGAAATCATTGTCATAGTCAGAAACGAAGACGATGAACATGGTCCTCTGAATTGCAACGACATGTCAATACGAGAGGTCAGGCACTCAGAACAATGATTACAATAGGACAAGTCACTTTCACTTGATTAGCATAACCATCACGGTTCAGGAACGATACCGAAGTACCACGTACGCCAATATAGTCAGTCAATGAAGGCACGGGTTTTTCAAATATTATGTTAACAGTATGATCTGATTGTGTATCACTACCTCTTCGTCTATATCCATTAAAACGCCTGTACAAAGATAAAAAACACGAATTTCTAAAATATGGAATTTGTTGTGGGAGTAAGAAATGTTTTAATAATGTATTTAAGTTATAAATTAAATTCGGTTCCTTTCGTTGTTATCTTATTTTAAAACAAGTATTTTTATCCAACAGACAAGGACGATTAGTCTGACAAATAATAGCAACAGCCTATCCTACAATATGTTGTTCATCGTATATTTATTATTAATTCTTGAAGGTCACCTTCTAAACAATATGAATATTTAACTGACTTTAATGTCTACAACCTGAACACACGGCTGGTCGTTCGGTAGTTCAATTCAAATTGATAAACAGATCTGGTCTGATTGCGTATGGATTTAGAGGCACAGCTGCATTTCCCATATGATGCAACCGCATTGAATTCGGAGTTACTCCATTTGCACTTACAACCAATGCAACTGTTGCATCTACGCCCAGGAACTCAATGCGCAATGCGGTTGTAGCAACTTTGAGCTCTTTGGTAAAGCAGTTACTAAAAAAAAGTAAAGTATACGAGTATGCTATTGTTCTAAAGTTATAGTATTTTATTTTTAAACTAAAGATACATATAAAATATGCCTCGGGAATTATTCACAGAGTTATGAGCGATGTTCGGTGGATGCGATATTCTCTGGTGCGGATTAACGTCAACACTACAGCATATTACGTTCATCCTCAAAGACCAACCTCATACTCAGAACACGATCCTGACGACGCGAAGTGGGTGGTACGATCCTGACGACACGATCTGATTGGTACGATCCTAACGACGCAATCTGGGTGGCACGATCCTGACGACGCAATCTGGGTGGCACGATCCTGACGACGGCAATCTGGGTGGCACGATCCTAACGACGCAATCTGGGTGGCACGATCCTGACGACGTAGACTGGATGGCACGATCCTGACGACGCAATCTGGGTGGCACGATCCTGACGACGCAATCTGGGTGGCACGATCCTGACGACGCAATCTGGGTGGCACGATCCTGACGACGCAATCTGGGTGGCACGATCCTGACGACGCAATCTGGGTGGCACGATCCTGACGACGCAATCTGGGTGGCACGATCCTGACGACGCAATCTGGGTGGCACGATCCTGACGACGCAATCTGGGTGGCACGATCCTGACGACGCAATCTGGGTGGCACGATCCTGACGACGCAATCTGGGTGGCACGATCCTGACGACGCAATCTGGGTGGCACGATCCTGACGACGCAATCTGGGTGGCACGATCCTGACGACGCAATCTGGGTGGCACGATCCTGACGACGCAATCTGGGTGGCACGATCCTGACGACGCAATCTGGGTGGCACGATCCTGACGACGCAATCTGGGTGGCACGATCCTGACGACGCAATCTGGGTGGCACGATCCTGAAGACGCATCTGGGTGGCACGATCCTGACGATGCAATCTGGGTGGCACGATCCTGACGACGCAATCTGGGTGGCACGATCCTGACGACGCAATCTGGGTGGCACGATCCTGACGACGCAATCTGGGTGGCACGATCCTGACGACGCAATCTGGGTGGCACGATCCTGACGACGCAATCTGGGTGGCACGATCCTGACGACGCAATCTGGGTGGCACGATCCTGACGACGCAATCTGGGTGGCACGATCCTGACGACGCAATCTGGGTGGCACGATCCTGACGACGCAATCTGGGTGGCACGATCCTGACGACGCAATCTGGGTGGCACGATCCTGACGACGCAATCTGGGTGGCACGATCCTGACGACGCAATCTGGGTGGCACGATCCTGACGACGCAATCTGGGTGGCACGATCCTGACGACGCAATCTGGGTGGCACGATCCTGACGACGCAATCTGGGTGGCACGATCCTGACGACGCAATCTGGGTGGCACGATCCTGACGACGCAATCTGGGTGGCACGATCCTGACGACGCAATCTGGGTGGCACGATCCTGACGACGCAATCTGGGTGGCACGATCCTGACGACGCAATCTGGGTGGCACGATCCTGACGACGCAATCTGGGTGGCACGATCCTGACGACGCAATCTGGGTGGCACGATCCTGACGACGCAATCTGGGTGGCACGATCCTGACGACGCAATCTGGGTGGCACGATCCTGACGACGCAATCTGGGTGGCACGATCCTGACGACGCAATCTGGGTGGCACGATCCTGACGACGCAATCTGGGTGGCACGATCCTGACGACGCAATCTGGGTGGCACGATCCTGACGACGCAATCTGGGTGGCACGATCCTGACGACGCAATCTGGGTGGCACGATCCTGACGACGCAATCTGGGTGGCACGATCCTGACGACGCAATCTGGGTGGCACGATCCTGACGACGCAATCTGGGTGGCACGATCCTGACGACGCAATCTGGGTGGCACGATCCTGACGACGCAATCTGGGTGGCACGATCCTGACGACGCAATCTGAGTGGCACGATCCTAACGACGCAATCTGGGTGGCACGATCCTGACGACGCAATCTGGGTGGCACGATCCTGACGACGCAATCTGGGTGGCACGATCCTGACGACGCAATCTGGGTGGCACGATCCTGACGACGCAATCTGGGTGGCACGATCCTGACGACGCAATCTGGGTGGCACGATCCTGACGACGCAATCTGGGTGGCACGATCCTGACGACGCAATCTGGGTGGCACGATCCTGACGACGCAATCTGGGTGGCACGATCCTGACGACGCAATCTGGGTGGCACGATCCTGACGACGCAATCTGGGTGGCACGATCCTGACGACGCAATCTGGGTGGCACGATCCTGACGACGCAATCTGGGTGGCACGATCCTGACGACGCAATCTGGGTGGCACGATCCTGACGACGCAATCTGAGTGGCACGATCCTAACGACGCAATCTGGGTGGCACGATCCTGACGACGCAATCTGGGTGGCACGATCCTGACGACGCAATCTGGGTGGCACGATCCTGACGACGCAATCTGGGTGGCACGATCCTGACGCTTTGCAGATCGCTTTGCTCCTATCCCACGTGGCAGCAGTCTGTGGCACGACGCGACGCAATCTGGGTGGCACGATCTGACGCAATCTGGGTGGCACGATCCTGACGAGTAATCTGGGTGCAATTGACTATGCAATCTGGGTGGCACGATCCGCAAAATCCTTACGACGACGGTGGTGCACGATCCTGACGCGCAATCTGTGGTCACGATCTGACGACGCAATCTGGCATACGCTGGGGCACGATCCAACGCATCTGGGTGGCACGATCACTCTGGGTGGGTGGCACGATCCTGACGACGCAATCTGACACGATCTCGATCGCAATTACGATCACGCAATCTGGGCTGACGATCACCTTCGAGATCCTGCAAATCCTCTAATGGGTGGCATGGGCCACGACCGACCTGACAATCTGATGCAATCACGCAATGGTGGCAACGATCCTGAGTGGGTGGCAATCTGGTGGCACGATCTCGACAATCTGGCACGCCTGAAAATGAGCACGGGGCAATCTGTGGCACTATCATCTCAATGACGCCTGAGATCGATAATCATCGCAAATTTCTATTCGACGTCTTGGCTGATGGGACACGCAATCGGGCACGGAACAAGAGTGGCACGGTATTGATGAATAACAGGGTACACTAAACTAAACGATACGTAAAACTGGTTCACGAATCGACGAATCTGTGGAGATTGATAAAAATTGAGTTTTGAACAATCAAAAAGTTCCAAATCTTAGCCGAGTCCACATTTTCACACCTACTCTAAACTATTTACAGTTGCACTTTCTACGACCTTGCGATGGTGTCAGATTGTAGACACATCAAGATATATTACGATGATAGTGGGATTAGCATTACGAGCTGTACGATCCTGTGGAGTGGGTCTATATAATTAAGGGAGTTGATTTATGTAATTTTTACAGTAGTCTGGATCTTACTGTAGATCACAGAAGAAATAAGTGCTTTTGATTTTTTTACTAATGGACCGTTCCGGACGGTTGAAGTCTCGTGCCCAACTTAAACATTTGGATGTCATAATTAAAGTTCACCACTCTTCACAAATAGAGCGATGAATTACTGCAGCAGACAAAATCCGTATCAACGAGTGACCAACGACGAGTTGGTTCTTAAAATTTAAACGATAGTAATGTCTACAGATCCAAAACGCCTCGTATTACTCGACTGTAAATTTTTGACAGTTTTTACCAATATGGACGTGATAATTTGATGTCCCGTTTTGCTGATTGTTTTACCCCAGAATGATTTCTCTCGGAGAGGTAAGCGACCTTGGCCCTTCGACCCGGGGAAGTCCTGAACCAGTCGACGATTACCAGCAGCAACACCCCGACTCACGAACCTCCGTGACCGACCGTGGGGAAGACTCACAACACTCAGATTTAATAAAATTTTACAAAGTAAACGATACCGGGTGAATGTGGGTAGCTTGGGAAAGTGTGGAGACTTTTACATTCATACAGATACATTTAAATTGCTTTGTAGTGGCATCGCTATTGACATTTGTGGGAGGTTCTGATAATGTACTTAGAGACACATCAAAGGCATATATTACGAATTTGTTACATTAAAGTGATGATTAGTTATATTTACCACATTATAGAATATAATATATTATTAGCTTCTAAGAGTGTGATATTTATTTTTTTAAGGGAGTCAATTTTTGTATTTATTTATATATTCTGGCTTAATGTTTTAAGTATCCATAGCACCATTGGACTTTTTTTATGTCTAATGGACCTTTGTCGGATGAATTGTGCGGTAATAAATTATAAAATAAACTTATAAAACATTCAGCAATACACTCAAGCTAATTATGCAGATGATAAACCTCACTCGCGCGAGTTGAATCTTAACATTTTACACGACTATAATGTCTAAAAGTAACAAAAAAAAACAAGCCTTTATGTCTTACTAGACTGTAAATTTTTAATTTTACCAATATGGACGTGTTTGATGTCGTTTTGGATTGTTTTACGTTTTTTTAAGAATTTTTGGAGGGTTTCGCTTGGTCGACCCGGGTTGGTCCTGTGTGTGGTCGAATTTACCAGTGCCACAGTACTGACCGAATTTGAAGAATTATAAGTCACCACTCAGATAAATTTTTGATTTAAGGAATCATAAAACCTTCGTGAAAAAATACTATTTTCTCAAAAAGGCTCTAACGATTTTATTAAAATTTGACATTTGTGGACATGTCTAAATAATTTGACATGATATCTGTAAAAATGACGGTTCAAAACAGTTGGGCTTTTAAATGTCAAAAAATCAATTTTTTAAATTTACAAACAATAAAAGTAAGTATAACTTGACTGGTACCATTTTAAACCAGCTTCTACAAATTAATTTTGAATTATTTTTTAGACTAACGGTTGAGAAAATTTTTACTTATTTACGCTACATTGTCAAAGCGCAATGTTTGTTCTTATGGAATATAAAAATCTTTCTTCTTATTTTATTTTCTGATAACTTGGTATGAAGGTAATAAATGAAAAAAAACTCAAAAAACTATTAGCCCCCAATATCACTGAAGCTTTTTTTATGCTTTGTTTTTATTTTTAAACATGTGATTATTTTAAACAGCTAAAAAAATTTAGTTACCCGTTTATCAATAAACGCATAGTTTCTTTAAAGTTAAAAAAAGTTTTTATCCACTTAACGTTTTTTGTATAGCTTGTATGACCTAGTGTTGAGGTGGTACGAGCCAAAAAAACGACTACATTAAAAACATAATTTTAACGTTTATTGGTCGATTGGATCATAAAATATACTTTAGAACTATTTTTCGAGTTTTTAGAGAAAACTTTTAGAGTTAAAGGGTAATTAATTCGGAAATTTGGCGTTTTTCACGCAAGGGGTGTGGAAACACTACTTATATTTTTGAGCTGAAATTTTGGAAACGTGGATGAATAAAAAAAGACCATTTTCACGTAACTTCTATAATATTTTAAATTTTCAAAATCAATAATAAACTACAGAAAAATATTTTTAAAGCCTATTTTTTAATCCGATATTCTTATAAAATATGTCATTTTGGAGGTTTAAAAATGTAGAAAAAACAGAATTGTTTTAAACTGGTCACTCAAGAAGCTTGCATGAAACAATCTCATATTCTTAACGAATATGCGACGCTGTTGCCGACCTAGCGGGTGTCAGTGCCCTAACGCCGCTCGCACTACATTAAGAAAGATACTTTATTACCATGGGAATATATTCATCTGAAATTGTAAATAAATTTGAAAATATCTTCAGTCTTTGTCACTAGCAAGATTACAACATCAATCTAAAACAATCTTACACTCATTTCTCAATTACCATTCATTATTGGTTAAAAATACCGTCTGGCTAGGTCGCCATTTCAAAAAGGTAATAATAATAAAATCATTGACCGATCGGAAAGCCATTCAAAGCCTTAACATTGCCTAACTTTTAACTAACTAAATATTGATCGATAACCAGCCTATGGCTGTGAAAGTACAGGCGTGCTTCTTCAATGGCTTTGGCATTTCCTGAATTGTTTGACAAGTTTAATCGATTAGTTTTTGGCGGTCGCTACTTCCGACTTGCCGTGTTCATTGATAAATCCGAACAATTAAAGGTCCGCTTGCATTACGCCACGATTAAAGTGACATTCGAAACACATTATTGTACTTCCTCTTTGTGGGCTTCCGGTAGCTTTGGGTTCGCCTTGAGGGGGGCTTCGTAAATACAACACTGAAAAGTTTTTTAATAGTAGTATATGCGAGTGTGTGTGACTTTAAAGCATAATACAATAGTTGCATACACTATTTTATCTACGACCATTGCAATATACAAAGTATAAAAAAATAATTGGTATGTATTTCATTCTTGGAGTTATCAGCTGATGTGCGAATGTTGTGTGAATGGTTCAAAACTCTCAATAATGTGAGTTAGCCATTAAAACGCACTATCTTTATAGATAAATCAGCTGATTTTGCATTTCATTATATCCATAATGACATTACTTTCGTCAAATACTGAGCTCTGATTGGTCTAGAACCTGTGTGTCGTTATGAAAACGCTGTATCGTTATGAACTTATAATGCAACGGTTTTCAATTTCCGATTAATATTGAGCTATTTCTTTAATGATGTTACTTTCTATTGGTACTTGTCGCAATGGTCGTAGATATATAAACTTTATTTCACAGCCTTATGCCTATACAAATATGTAATTTAACGAATTTTAAACTATAGTAAGTAGCTCTGCGGAAACATATATTCTTTATTTTGTTTATTGAATTATATTACACAAAAGCCAAAGGCTCATGCCTAAAACAACCATATCGACAATATAATAAATTAAAACTAATTAATTAATAATACTAGTACAAGTATAATAAACCTGTAGCTTACAATACTGACATGGGCAAATAAAAAAACGTTGACGTGTCAGTTAAACAAAAAAATTACAAGAAATAAAATACTGTGGTTATAATTTGATTGGTCTAAACATAGATTAAAAATATAAATAAACAAATAAATTTCATTCCGATATAAATTTAATAATCATAAAAGCTTTGAAGAAAGATAAATTGTAGTTCTGAACAGTGTTGCATTAATTAGTCACTGATTTGATTCCCAAACTAGTCGCCACTTATAATAATCGGGTTATTAATTACCTATAGTTAATTAGGCCTAATTAAATAACAATTCGGTCGGTGTGATGTAGTAATAATATTAGGATTTCAACAATTATTTATCATGAAATAAAAATAAACTTATAAAACTATTACAGCCAATATCACTCTAGTATTGTTTTCGTCAGCATTTTCGAGTTTGAGTTTCTGGTGGATATATCCATCATAGTGCCCCCTCAATCAAAAAAGTGGTTTTAGAGTGGTGTCTGTCCGTGTGTCTGTGTATATGTGTGTGGGGGATGTTTGGAAGCCTAGAGACGAGACTTTCTGATTTTAATGAAATTTTTTCAGTATTTTTTTAATTTTTAAGGGTATTTTGCCCCGAAAACACCCAAAAACACGTGAAATGAACATTTCTAAAAAATGGCTCTAACGATTTTTATGAAGATTTTATGATTTACAGTCCTTTATTAGGTAAACAAAATTACACCACCCAAATTTTTCAAAACATTGGAGTTTTAGAGTTATGGGCTTTTAAAAGTAAAATATATTTTTTAATTCTGTGGAAACAGAAACAATAAAGATAAAGTATAAATTAACTACCACCATTGAAAAAAAGTAAACAAATTAGTATTTTGAATTATTTGTCTAGGACTAACGGTTCAAAAGAAAAGTTAAATTTGATGTCCGTGGTAAACATTGTCTGAGAGCGCTTAGTGTTATTCTTATGGAGGATATTTAAAAATCAATTTCTTTCTTATTTCCCAACCGTTTTCCATTAAACTTGGTATGCGGCGTAAGATCACATCACCCAACATAATCACTCAAAAAAGCTTGGTATTAGGGGTTGGGGGTCCCCCCATGTAGTTCTAGCAATCAATTTAATTTTTATTTTCTCTTGTTATTTTAAGAAGTCGAATAATTATGTTTGAAAACAAAATAATTATTAAAATTAAAATTATTAAATGATATTTAGATAAACGTTGAAGAATATGATGGTTTATTAAATACTGTCGTTTAAATTGACTTAAGGGAGAAGGTATGTCTCTGTCTACTGATACCGTTTATTTTTATTTATATCAGGAAGTGAGTTACAACATAGAAGCAGAGATAGAGAACGAATTAGTCAAAAAGAGTTGTTCGATCTTGGTTGTATAATCTTAAACTCGGATGATTTTTGAAACTAGAGCATATTTTGTGTATCAATGAATAAGAACTATGTAGTATATTTCATCAAATGATTATCTATTGTGTATTTATAGTAATAATGCAAGACTTTGTATACCGTATTTAATACTAGTTTTTTATCCAGGATTGTTGAACAATTTAACGTAGGCCGCTAACATAATAAGGCTTTAAGACTCATTAGGCTGCAACTGGAACCTTGACTCATGCAACTTGTTTTTTGCTCTCAAGAGAAGTTTTTGTTCTCCTGCTGTCATTGAGCTAATGGTTACTCGTGCCTTCATGCCTGTGTCTTTGTTTTGTTGAAAATTTAACTAATTAATAAATGTTCTGTTACGAATTGCCAATAACCCCCTCCCAGAGCTAAGACATATCCATGTCAAAATGTTTCATGACGAGACTTTTTGTGAAAATAATCAATTAACGTTAGCAGTAATTTGTTTGGAAGGTCTAAGATGAGTTAAATGATGGGATCTACTAAAAAGCAATACAACACTGAACAATAATTTGGGGGAAAACAATTTAAATAATTAATTAGCACTTTTTACAGGCCTACTACGCGCCTGGGAGAACACATTCCACATTCCACCATTCCGCCTCCCGCAGCATCCCTTATCATCCGCAGTCTGTACCGGCTGCGGCTGCGGTGCGGCGGTCACCTGTTATCAGAGGTCACCAGGTGCCGTGGAGCGTGGAGGGGGACTCTGCCCCACACGATCCGACAGCTCAGCGCGACGGAGTTCAGTCGGTGTACGTCGGTGTCCGGTGAACACTGGAATTCCTGGTGAGTACCGAAATATGTTTGCGTGTTACTATTGTGAATTACTAACCACAAGTCTAGAAATTCCTACTGGCAAAACATGTGTGTTAACTAAAAGTGTTTTAATTTTTTTCATTCAGGATACATTTTTGCCTGAATTTTTAATGTTTAGTTATAGTTTTCAAAAATGAATACTTTTGTTTGGTTTTACTAATGTTTAACTGTTATAGTACGTTAATATTTCAATGTGAAAACTGGACTAGTTTTTTGTATACTAAACAACGAGGGGCATTTTATTAAGTATTTTTGTAGAAGACGTAGGCTCAGGTTAAAATTAATAATTCAGAAAGTGTTGTATCGTTATATTAGACTATATTTATAGGATTCCCAATATAATTCCGATTGTTTACATGAGATAAAATCCTTATTTATGCACTTTTTCATTTAAGTCAAGAACAAATTCTTTTGAAGTCAAATATAACAAGTCGAACGTAAAGCTTTTAAAGACGTCTTATAGTTTTATTTTAAAATTTCTTTAAAAGAAAATCAACAAACTCTTCTAGCAATGCTTCGTTATAGATGAAATATACGACTTATTAAATTGCATTAGTTATTTTACTGTGTACAGATATTTCTTGTGGGAGAAATGTTTACTGACAATAGGTAAAGAGTGCTATGAGTTAAAGTTTTTCATAAGCGTTTATAAAAAAGGGATCGAATGGTTTCTAAACAAACAATTTTGTATCGGTCAAATCCTTTAGAGAATATTTTGTTAAGACATAAATACAGCATAATGAATAATCTATTAATTGTTATTATGTCGTAAGAATGTAATTGTTTTATTATAAAAAATATGCAATAAACCTTTAATATGTTTAATACAACTCGAATCTTATATGTTCTAAGAAGATTTTAATGGGGGTCACATTAGAATATTAAGTAGAATATCAAATAAATAAATAGTAGTTTGTTACAAAAGTAAGTCAGTAAAATTGCATAAGTAGCATATTACACATAACTAAATACCCCCGTCGCAGCAGACCTGCGTACTCAGCGAATTTCCAAATCAATAATATAATAATAATAATAATATAACAAGTTTGGTCAAAATCTGTCGATAAACATGAGATTTTTGTTATTCTCCATAAGATTAAAATGGGAAAGAGTGAGTAGGTTTGCTGCTGTGAGGAACACTGAAAGTAGCCATTTATACCATCAAAAATTTTATTTTTAACATTTATACCAACTTTCATCAACATCTGTCCATAAATAGGAGTTTGCCTAATCTCCATATGATTAACATGGGAAAAGAGTATGCAGGTTTGCTGCCATGATAAACACATAAACTATAATTTTTTAGCACAAATGTATGGATCTCAACCACATGAAGCTAAATATCAAGTTTCATCCAAAAATATTAGATAATAAGTGAAAAATTAATTTTTTTTAATCCTCCATAAGATTAACATTGGAGCCTCAAAAATACAACGTACTGTGTTTAGATTTTTTTATATCTCGGTAACCGTTGAAGATAGAGAAAAACTTTAAGGAACTTAATTGTGTAGTTTTTTAAGCTGATTCCAATGGTGAAATATAAAATTAGAAATTTTTAAAAATTACTTGTGAAAAACGCAAAAAACCCCATTTTGGGGTACAAAACCCCCCCAAACTACCCGTTCCCATTGACCGATATGTCTGGTTTACGAACTCGTCCGAGCATTTGTAGGAATACACGTCTCTACCTAACGACTATTGTTTTTGGTCTCTAGGCACCTAAAGAAGAAAAAATAACATGGTCTCGGGCTTAACTCTTGCCATGAGACCTACGGTAATAGCTTCTTCCCTATGGGAAATTCGCTAAAAATACAAAAAAGGACAAAACAAGAGAAAAATTATTTGAGCAGCTATAATGGCCAGCATCCAAGTTACATTGTGAAATATATATTTACTAAATACTTGATAATTTAGGGAAGATAAATTATCTTGTCTAGAAATGTTGTCTATTTACTCACTGTTGTAAGATCAGTTGAATGTAGTTGTGATTAAATTTTGTAAATATTATAAATTTACTATAGTTATTAACGTTACATTTTTAATAACCTTAAATTACAGAAAGTGAAATTGGTTTAAGATATAAAAAATTATACGTTGTGAGCGATGGCCGGTGGGTGTACTGTTGTCTTGTCTAGATTAACGTCCAGAGTATTGAATACTACGCTAATCCGCAAAGATCGTCCTCATAAAAAAGACCAGTTCGTAATTCAGAGGCAGTGGTTCGTAGTTCGTTCCAGATCCCTTAGATATATTATGCCATTGACTGTTGGGCTATTAATTAACAGTTCTGTCTAACAAGACTACAAGATCACGCCACAATCATCCTACACTCGTTTCTCATTCATACTTGGCTTAAAATACCTACCTTATGGTACGGTTACCATTTCAATAATCTAATCTAATCTAAAACATTTTGTAAGTTTTATTCAACAAGTGATTTAAAAGAGAGAAATAACCAGCAGTAAAATTAAAATCAATACAAGCTTATTTAGATTAATAATCGATTTGAAACCTATTTTAAAATTATACTGTACCAAAATGTTATCTTAACGTAAACAAACTATTCCTAATTAAACACATTTTGTAGTCGAAGCGAATTAAAATGAATATCAAATAATTGAGCTGAGTATTTATTTGACCCTTTTGTATTGTTTTTTCTGACTTATTTTTTCTATGCGAGTATCGTCCTTCTTAACACTGAGTCATACAACACGTACAAAGGACGTGTAATGTAAGGACGTGTAATGTAATGTAAGGATGTGTAAGGACTCCTGTACTGGTGGTAATGAATAAAACATTAGTTTTCTTTTATTTAATCATATACGAGGCATTTTGTATGGTAAACTATAACCACAAGGTGACGTCAACTCAAGATTTATTTTGACAATGTAAATAATCTGTGTAGATAATTCACGCAAGGTCAGTAGAAAATCAGCAAAGGCAATTCAAGTAAAATAGGTGTTGACAAATCATGTAGGATGTTGGCTACAAGGATCGACCTAAGTTCAAGAGTAAAATGCTTATGACGTCATTGTTGTGGGTGGGGAGGTCGCAGTGGGATCTGCAAGCGGAAGCGACCAGCGGATGAGAAAGGCGATCCGTCTAGGACACTATCTAAATGTGGATGTACTTCGTTGCCGACTGTTGAATAGTACCCAAAATTGCTATCAAATCTCGGCTATTAGATTATTCAACACGCTACCTGCAAAGTGTGTGCTCCTAGCCTTAGTGAATTCCTATCAGCACTGGAAAAGTATCTGTCAAGCAGGCAAGCTTCTGTGACTAAGTTTAAAGAAGATTTACAAGATCTAGTTGATAATTTTAATCAAAAATAAAGACTATGAGATGAATAATATTATAAGCAATTTCGGAATCTTTTTTTGATGTTAGGTTGTAAACTGACAGTAAACCAGAATATAGCCTAAAAAATATAATAATTAGTGATTAGTATATCAAATTTAGATCAGCTGACCGTTCAAGAATTAATTACTACTGCCAGCTGCAATCATTTCTGAGGGTTAATTACAGAGTGTTCCCGGTTTTATCTCATGTTATTCTTAAGGAATTACATTTTCTCTCTTGGGACTAAACGTATTACTTTAGTTCTATATTACAGAGAGTAAAGTACGGCTTTACATAGTAGGCGTATGAAAATAACTATTTTTATTCCAATAAAAGAATCTATTTGTAACTATGTGCAGTATTTTAGTATGTACATGGAGAGGGAAAAATAACTTATTGGTTCAACGAGCTTACAGCCTTGACAGATGTCTGTCCCCCAAACACAACCCCATCACAAAAATGTTCTCACTGCCACATGAAAGGTGACATGGAGCAATCGATGTTCTGGACTCTAGGAAGCGTCACACATTTTACTTACACCCCTTAGTATATGGAGAAAGTACTGTTTTCGTCAATTTTTTCTAATTTGGGTTGAGAGAGGATATATTCGTTTTGAGGCTCAGTGAATCTAACAATGTAGTTTTCAGACTGATGTCTGTCTGTCTGTCTATCTGTCTGTGTAAAGACGATATGAGCGCACTGATCGTCAGATTTTTATAACATTTGGTACACGGGTGCACTTTGGTTGTATCTCCAGACCATTTTACTTTTCCCCTTATACATAGTATATGGAGAAAGTGTTGTTTTCGTCAAAATTTTCGAATTTGAGTTGAGAGTGGATATATCGGTTTTTGGATCCCCTGAATCCAAAAAGTGGGTTTCGACGTGATGTCTGTCCGTGTGTGTTTGTCTGGGTGCGTACAGAGCCACAGCCTACCTCGTTGGTCCGATTTAGATGAAATTTGGCATGTATGTATATATTCACCGTATCTCCAGGCGTTTTTTAATTTTTATTTTTTATTTTTAAGGGTAGTTCCCCCTAAAACCCCTTAAAAACCTGAAAAATCCAAATTTCTCAAAAAGGCTCTAACGATTTTGATTAAAGTTTGATAGTTTAAAGTGCACAGAGTACTAAATAATTTGACACCACCCGCATTTCTGTAAAAATAACGGTTCAAAAGTTTAATTTAATTGTTTAGTTAACTTTTAATTGTCAATAATATCAAATTTTAAAATTGTTAGCGAAAACAATAAAAGTAAAGTAGGCCTATAGCTTGACTGGCACCATTGAAATTAGCTTAAAAAACTTAACAAATTAGTATTTTGAACTATTTGTCTACGACTAACGGTTCCAGATAAAATTTAAATTTACTATCCATGATAACGCAGTACGTTGTCTGAAAGCGCCCAATGTTATTCTTATGGAGAATATTAACAAATCAATTTTTTCCTTATTTTTTAACCATTTTCCATGAAACTTGGTATGAAGCGTTAGGTCAAATCACCCAACAAAACCAACTCAAAAAAGCTTGCTATTACGGGGGGGGCGGGTTCCTCCATAAAATTCGAACAATTAATTTAACATTGTCTCACTTGTTTTTATTTTCAGAAATGGGATGATTATATATCAAACAATGAACTATTAAATGATAGATAAACTTTGAAGAACATGATAGTTTTATTACAGATTGTCTTTTTAAATTTACTTAAGGGAGAAAGTATGTGTCAGTCCACTGATACCGTTTATTTAACTTTGTAATTTGTAGAGTGGGGATACTGTCGTTACCACTGGGCAGAACTCTCGCACACTTTTCAATGTGGGTCGTTATGTAAAAACTTTAACCATCCCACAAAGAAATATTGTGTTTGAAGAGCTTGTTTGGCCCTTAAAAAAGTTTAAAGGTCATCTAAGGGGATATAATCGGAAAATGTAGAGCGAGTGAGGTAATCCGTGATGCCAGCACCGCCCAGAGCGAAGACAAGGCTGGTCATTAGTTGTGAAAAGATTTAACGATTAACAAAGTCCTGAGGCTTAAATTTTTAAACGATTGATATTTTTTACCGGTGGAAGAGTAAATCATTTAGCAAAATACGCCCGTCGAGCTGAAATTTCGAAGGGCAGCTGCTTGTCTTCTGGCTGGGCGGTGCTGGCTGGCCAATACGGATTGCCTCACTCGCTCCATATTTTCCAAAGTTGTGACCTTAGAGGACCTTTGAGCTCCTTTGAGAGCCAACCCAAAGCATGAGGCCTTGGTTGGGCCTGAGTTGTTCTCTATTTCTTCAATAGTAACGTGTTCCGGAAATGTACCTTTCTTATACGACTCACATTAGAAGTGAGTGCGAAACTTCCGCAGAGTGGAGAGTGGTTACGACAGAAAAAAGTCTACTCTTAAAAAGGCTCAACGACAAACGCATGGTGCTTACTAGACCACTAAAATGTTCCTTTACAACTAGAATGGTATCGATATAGGCCTTGATTATGCGCTCCTCCCAATCACCTCCCACCACTAGTCTCTCAGACTGGAAGTTAGAAAACTCGGTCTGATATTTTTGCCGCTATCTGTGTGGTAAATTGTAAAACTGGCTTTTGACATGAATAGGTTTTAGCTCTGGGGGTGTAGGCAATTTGAGCGATCGAAATTTGAAACAGTGACGTCATAGTTTGGTTATAAGAGCAGCTGTTACTAAAAAGGACAACACATAGTAAGTATAAATTAAATCTTATGTGTTTAGTGTTTTTGGCATTGGAGAAATTTACATCCTTCAATTTTGACATGGATATGTCTTAGCTATGAGGGGGTGGGTGTTGGTGATTTTTAAGATGAAAAATATGTCACAGGTTTCCATAGAAACTACCAGAGCTATCGCATTGAACTTTTAATATAAAAGAATAAGAACAGCTGTTTAGATGAACTGAAGACATTCCCTTTAGATATATTCATGATCTAACCTATTTCCCACAGGGAAGTAAATACAAACCTTTTTTGACAGAGATGGTAAGTATTTTACAATTCATATCCAAAATTACAGTGTAATCGAATATGACTACTCAGTTTTGATTTTGACTTTTTATTTAAGCTTCACTCCAGCGATTTTTCCATATACAAAAGACACCAACTTATCCGAGGAGCTGCTATCAATGCCGTTGGAACGTAGTCTCCATGTTAGATATGTTTTATTTACTTCCCTGTGGGAAATAGATTAGATCATGGATATGTCTAAAGGGAATGTTTTCAGTTCATATAAACAGCTGTTCTTATAACCAAACTATAACATGGCTAACCATATAACATCATTAACCAAATGACGTCACTGTTTCAAATTTTGGTCTCGCAAATTGGAAACACTCCCAGAGCTAAGACGTATCCATGTCGAAAGTGACAATATGATTGGTCAATCAATTCCAACCGGCTGTCTGTGATTAGCTGGCTCATTTGTCAATAATCAATTTTGACAGCTTGCAAAATTAAATAACCAAAACTCTTTGTATAAAGTTGTATTCCCAACTATATATTTCGTTTTATCGGTTATTTAACATTGAAGAGTTTCGATGTAACAGTTCAGTGACCGGTGACCTACTCTGGTGGGTATGGGGGAATATGAATCATTGAGCAAATCATTGAGCAAAATACGTCCGTCGACCTGAAATTTCGAAGGGCAGCTGGTTGTCTTCTGGCTGGGCGGTGCTGGCTGGCCAATACGGATTGCCTCAATGAAGCGATGTCAGATGAAGGGTGGGTGTGATAAATTTAATCGATTTTATTACAATTATAGTTTTTTTAAACAGCTAATTCGTGTTTCATGATCTTTTGGATGCCCGGTATCGAGTCATCGGAAATTTTCTATAACTTAACGCAGGCTTGATCCGACGACTTTGAGCTTACGGTACTCAATGATACTCTTGATTAATCAGATAATAAGGCTAAAAAACTAATATGGCCATTTGGGTAATTTTATTAAAAATTAACATATGTGGAAATAATTTAAATAAAATAATTTTAATCGATTACTGAAGTTATAGTCTTCTGTCTGGCTTGACAATCTGTCAAAAAGAAGAATTCCCATAATTAAATGAATAGAACGCAATTTTTCTAACCTTAAATCCTTATTTAAATCGTCATCAACATCAAGATCATGTTTATATATTGGGTTCAAATTATAAAAGTTAATTCTATATTGATGATTATGCGTAGCCTATAAAAGTAAATTGGCTGGGTGGTGTAGTGATTATACTACCCGCCTTCAAAACTGAAGGTCACCGGATCGAATCCCGCAAGGGTCGAATATGGACCCAGTCACCATTTGTCATTGGGCTCTTAATTAATGATATTTTCTAATGATAGGTCGACGTTAGGTAGTAACAAAACCGGGGTTTAGACAGTTTCCCAATAAAAAAACGTTAAAAAATACCTCTGGCGTAGATATACACAAATAAAAACGAGATTAAAATAAACGGTATCAGTGGACTGACACATACTTTCTCCTTAAATTTAAAAACGAAAATCTGTGATAAAACCATCATATTCCTTGAAGTTTATCTAAATATAATTTAAAAATTTATTGTTTCAAAAATAATTGCCCAATTTCTGAAAAAAAAACACGAGAAACAAAGTTTAATTAAAGTATTAAATTAATGGGGGGACCCCCTAAAAGCTAGGTAATACCTAGCTTTTTTGAGTGAGTTGTTGGGTGATATTACCTTACGCTTTATAGTAGGTTTCATGGAAAATGTTTAGATAATAAACGTTTAAAATAATTGATTTTTTAATATCATCCATAAGAATAACATTGTATGCTCTCAGACAACGTAACTGCGTTTATCATGGACAGTAAATTTAACTTTTCTCTAGAATCTTTAGTCGTAGACTAATAATTTAAAATATTAATCTGTTTAGTTTTTAAGCTGGTTTTAATTAAGGGAGTCAAATTATATTTTACCTTTAATGTTTTCGCGGAAAACTTAAAAAATTGATTTTATTGACATTTAAAAGCCCATAACTTTTGAACCGTCATTTTTGCAGACATGCGGGGGTGTCATACTATTTATTACTCTATGCACTATAAACTTAACTATCAAATTTTAATCAAAACTGTTAGAGCCATTTTTGAGAAATTTGTATTTTTTACGTTTTCAAGCGTTTTTACCCTACTTTTATTAATAGTATACAGTATTTTACAGTAAATACGATTATGAGCTTTTCTAATAACATTCAGGCTACTTACGGTCATCACTGGAAACTTAACAAAAGTCTATCAAAGGTCTAGTCTAAGACTTGTATTTATTTAATCGTTTTACATATGGACATAACCAAAATATAATCGAAGTACATTGCAATTTGGATCATCTACATTAGTCGAATGTTATGTGATTCAACAAGTAGGTTAGGAAGGTATTAGTGAAAGTGACCAAATCTCCAGGGGCGGAGGAAGCGATAAAAACCAGTTCGGGGTCAAAACGGCACCTTAGTGAGAGCCTAGACGGAAGCACAGGAAGTCCAAGGTCTCTACCGGGACCGGGCGACCCCGGGACGACCCGTCGGAGTCAACTGAGGTCCAGTCTGACAGGGTCTACAACAGTCCGGAGCGTCATCCTTCACGAAACCACCGCGAGAGGGCGACACGTTCCAAACAAATGTGAATCAAGTGTGAGGTTGGCGAGAGACTTACATCGTCTCGTCACGAACATTCACTAGTGAAAATAATAAAGTCATGATTGATGAAAAAACCTCTGAAATCTCAACTCACTGAGTGCAACTTTCATACCATTCAAATTATCAGCCTACAATGACAACTAACTGTATTTTATAATTTAACTATTGACCTAATCTTAAAACCTGCTTAAAATTACTCCGGAGATGACAGTACTAAATTGGACTACAAAAATATTTTTAAATCAATCATATGACATTTCGATACGTAGTAATTTCCAACTTGAGAGATATATCCCAGATGTTTCACTGTGAATACTATGAGTAGTGGGCGGCGGACACATGGACGAGCGGTTTTGAACTGTCACGTTAATATTTTTACCACATCGCAAACTGAGTCTTTAGGCCGTAAAAATAAGTTTTTTTGTTAAATTAAATACAGCTTCAAAAATTAATTGGATTAAATAACACCAAACGTTATTGAACAGTTTTCTGCAATATTAGAAATATTCTAAGCTTTACAGAACATTTAATATATTTACTAAGTGGTTTAACATGAAAAAATAACCATCTGTCAAACTAAAACCAATATTAGTTTTTACTTTATCCCCTTATGCATAGTATAAGATATAGTATTATATGGAAAAAGTATTGTTTTGTCAACATTTTTGAATTTGAGTTGAGGGTGGATATATCCGTTTTGGGGTCCCCTGAATCCAAAAAGTGGGTTTCGACGTGATGTCTGTCCGCGTGTGTGTGTGTCTGGATGTGTACAGAGCCATAGCCTACCCCGTTGGTCCGATTTAGATGAAATTTGGTATGAATGTATATATTCACCGTATCTCCAGGTGTTTTTCCATTTTTAGGGTAGTTTTATAAAACCCCTAATAAACGTAAGAAACCAAATTTCTTAAAAATTGCTCTAACGATTTTGATTTTGATAGTTAATAGTGCATAGAGTACTAAATAATATGACACCACCCGCATTTCTGTAAAAATGACGTTTCAAAAGTTATGGGCTTTTAAATGTAAGAAAAAATCTAATTTTTTATTTTTCCACAAAACACTAAATGTAAAGTATAATTTGATTGCCACCATTGAAAACCAAACAAATTAGTATTTCGAATTAGTTGTCTACGAATAACGGTTCCAGAGAAAAGTAAAAATTACTGTCTATGATGAACACTGTATGTTGTCCGAGAACACACGATGTTATTCTAAGGAGAATATTAAAAATCAATTTCTTCCTTATTTCTTAACCTTTTTCCATGAAGCTTGGTACACAGCGTAAGGTCCACATCACTCGACAAACCCCGCTCATAAAGCTTGGTATTATTGTCCTGACAGGGTGGAGGGTCCCCCATCAAATTCCAACAATTAATTTAACATTTTTTCTCTTGTTATTTTCAGAAATTGGATGATCATTTTTGAAGCAGAAAATTATTACCATATCTTTAGATAAACTTTAAAGAATATGATAGTATCATTACATTGTTGCTTTTAAATTTACTTAAAGGAGAAAGCATGTGTCAGTCTTCTGAT
This sequence comes from Nephotettix cincticeps, assembly GCA_023375725.1. Taxonomy (NCBI): domain Eukaryota; kingdom Metazoa; phylum Arthropoda; class Insecta; order Hemiptera; family Cicadellidae; genus Nephotettix; species Nephotettix cincticeps. Next base: position 24,539,451 of record CM041785.1, read on the forward strand.
ACCGTTTACTTTAAATTGATCATTGAGTTAAAACTATTTTAAAATTAAACGCAAGCTGTACATACATACAAGCGTATGTTAATAGTGATACACATTTTCTAATTTAACTAAATTAAAACTACAATAATCTTAAATAATTGAGCTGAGAATTATTTGGCCTTTTGCATTGTTTGTTCTTACTTTTTCTTATTTCATTCCATTACTTATTCACATAATTAATAATACGTATCTTCTTTCTTGAACAATGAGTCATCAATACGTACAAAGGATGGTTTAATAAAATGGCAGTCGTAATTACAACCGTGTAACGAATACCAGGTACGGTTTCTGACGTGACGTTTATAAATAAACTAACATTGTTTTCATCCTGCTAAAATTAGAAACTGTCTCCTGAAGAGTGAATAAATACTGTAATTGGCTCAATTAATATGACAAGGTCGATCAGCTCCGGCGCCGAAGTGATGGAGTGACGGCCGTGTGCGTGATCCTGGCATCTTCCTGCGGCATGTCGCTGAACCGTTTGTATTACATAAGTAATTGCACGTCCATCAACCCGCGATGGCCAATCAGAAAGAAAATCCAAGGCCATATGTTTGCATGTTTTCGTATGAGTAAAATGATAATTTACTGGCCTCCTTAACACATTGCCTCCATAGGTCTCTGTATCTTTCGTCCTCCTCCTTTCTTCCCAGTTTTTTGAGGTCTTTTTCCACTTGGTCCCACAATCTCAGTTTTGATCTTCCGAGAGGTTGTTAATGATTATTCTTCTTCCATTAAGATGTGACCTCAGTAATGATATCTGGTTCTTTCAAAAATCCATTAATTTCCATTGTCCATCCTCAAAAATTGGTCCGGACACTTTTCTCAATATTTAATTTTCAAATACTATGACTTTTCCAATTTTCTGATCCACACAGGAGAACTGATTTTTGTCTTATAAATCCTGAGTTTGGTAAAACACTAATTAGAAATGTTTCACAATATGTTTGAAGTCATTTTTATAAAGAAATTGTATTATTCACGACAAGAAATTATTCATTAGGGTTTCACACATAATGCTTTTTAAAATAGCCCGAAGTAAATAAAAATTGGCACGAACTTAGTAATGGAATCAATGTTTGATAATTTTGATACTTTAATACTCTTTCCTTTAAGGTGATTGTTGCACGACCTTGCAGTCGCGTTACATACTAAGGCTGACATGTTCCATTGACGGGATTGTTAATAGCCCAAGAGCCAATGTCCTCTGAGGCCCAAACGACAATTTTGTCATGAATTTCGAACTGATCTAATTTTGGTCTTTGGATGACGTAGTAATCAATAATGTGCACGCACCAAGGAATATCCACAGACCATCGCTTATAACTATCCATAATGTGTGACCTCCAACTAGCTGGATTACAGTACACGCCACAATCCTAATCTATAACGAACTATAAACAAAAACCTTCCCCAAAAGATATATAATAATAAGTTTAAATAAAATATGATAAAAAAGTTTCATAACTGTTGGTGCTCTCTTTTTCACGGTGGAGCGTTACAAAAAATCTTGTTTAACGCTACAGAAAGACAGATAGAAATCGAGAGAAGACCCATTTCATTTCTAGGATATGAAAAAAACACAAATAACATATAGATAATATTTGATTTAAACATTTGTATAATGAATCTTGGTAAACAGCTCGATAGAAATTTAAAAAATGTCACCGGATTAATTTGAATAATTTTTTTAAACGTCCGAAGAGGATTACTTCACTCCATTTCTTGTAGCGTGTCGTGTCTGCAAAGTACTAGGTTAATCATCTGTCTGTGTCAGCAATCCCGCCTCAGACACACGCTCACGCCAACTCTGTGACCTCAAATACTTGCCACCACGGGCTGATGATCTTCCGGCTGCATGCGAAACCGAGGAAGCATGCGCTTGCGAAATTGTTCCCTCACTGTTACGCGGGCTTCAATAACTCGTTAAGTTAAACGAACTGCTAACAGTAAATTCCCGGATGTGGCGTGAACTTTTTATAGAACGCTTTATTATTATTATTATTATTACAGTACTTACTTTCTTACTTACTTACTGCTGGAAGACTACAAATCTCAGTCGATTATTCGCCTCGTAGATAAACCTCTCTCTCTCTCTCTCTCTCTCTGTGGTCTCCATTTCACCTCCACATTGACTTATATTTCCTTACTGGTACATACCATTTCATTTTGCGACTTCCCAGTGTTTGTTTTCCAGCAGGTACAGTCCTGTATCTTCTTTCCTTCGCAGCCAACCTAATCTTTTCTCTTTTGTCGGGGCCCTGATATGAGTCTCGTAACTTTCTGTTTTTCTAATCCGCCATTCTACTTCATCATTTAGGTTACATAGCCAAATATTTCACGTTGGATTTTATTTCAAATACGATTGAGCGTGCTTAATTTTTCTTTGATAAAACCCAAGTATCACTATTATATAACTACACTGGCTGAATAATGGTGCTATATTTTCTTACTTTTGTACAGGTTGAAAGCAGTCGAAACATATATTGGTATTTGCTAATTTACTGAGTACATACTTAGTACTGAATTACCTTTCTTAAATGGCAACCTATAGGTGTTTTAAACCAAGTAAGAATAAGAAATTAGTGTAAGATAAATTTTTACGATTTTGCAATGTTGTTACTGACTAAGTCTGACTGTAATTTAGCCAACAGCCATTAATTGTCTTCAGTATAAACTGAAGACAATTAATGGCCATTATCCAACATGGTGATAACACCATGTTGGATAATGGCCCATACTATTTCGTTTCCAACTAATAGTATATTTCTGAATTAACAGAGTGGACGAGTTATTAATCGAATTACAATATCGCCTGCGTAAACGATGGAGTGTTGACTGCGAAAACCTGGAGCGGTTTAAACTTGTCGCCGGCCTTCGATTTCTTCCGACCGGTTCCTCTTGGTCCGCCGGAAGGTCTCGAAGTGGCCGAGAGATGTAAATGAGAACAAGGAACGGAGGAACTGAGTGCAAACCACAGTACAGCCGGCGAGGAGGAATGAGGAATGGAACCGGTACAGTGGAAACTTCCACGAAGAAGACATGCCGCCAAATCTAAACAAAACAATTAACTTACCGGTTCATTTTTTACTTTTTACGTTTCACCTAGTATGTTTTTACCTTACATTATACTACCTTGAGTATAACTTTGATGTCTGTTTATGAAGATCTAACAACCGTAGATAAGGTGGTGACAAAATTGTAAGAAATCACAAAACTATATTATACCATGGCATTTTTAAACTAGAGTAGGTCACTGACCTCATTTAACCCCCTTAATTTCTTATCCCCAACTCAAATTTTGATGGAGAAACGATTTTTATACAGTATTTATAAAGCTGACAAGTCGCTCAAAAATGAAGTTAGCAAACGTCTATCCAGATATATGTCAGTTATTGCGCAAAATAAGAAATTCTTAGACAAACAAAATAAAATAATGGTACTGTAATGTATGGAAATTTGGAATACTTTTGTTTTTACTTTTACTTCTGCTAATTATATATTTAATAGGTAAATTTCAAATATATTATTACTGAAATCAACTCCTAAAATATATTTTATTAAATTTCTGATTGTAATTATATTTAAAATTAATTTATGTTCATTCACTTTCTTAACTGTCAGAAGGTAACGATATTTGTTGAAGATATGTGGAACATGATAATTAATAATAATTTAATAGTTTTTGGTATACACAGCAAAGTGTTCCGTCTGTCGCAAGTCCGGTGATAGGGTCACTGGTCACTGCTGAGTCGGGGGCTGAGGAATCTGCAGCAACGCGCAATTGTTGACCTCAAATCGCGAAAATCGGCCACGGACTGATTCCGCAACTTAGAAATTGGTCTCGACAGGGAATAAAGTGCGTGGAATAATGTTTTGGGGGGAACGTGAGGTTTCCTTAAATATAAATTTAATATCTTAATAACGTACTAAATTAAGAATAAAGTAACATTCATTAATGATAACGATAATAGTGAAAAAATGAAATTCTTCATAGAATAACAAATTAGAGAGAAGAATAAACTAATTAAATTTGAACTATGCTACAAAGATCGCGATGTTGTTACAACTGACGTCATAGAAGAATTATATTTATCAAATTCATCATTAGACCCAACGAAATCCGTAAACTTAAACCATTATAAACTTAAAGAGCAATAAAAAATTATAATGGGTTTAATGTAATAGGGTTAAATTTGTTATGAAACAATTCCGAATAAAAAACTGAAATTTGAATTCATACAATATAAAATTCTGTACACTCTCAAATGTAACTAGATCTATTGAAATTGAAAGACGTACAATAACACTCATGATTCCAAACAGTAAAGAAATGCAAAGTATATCACTACATAAATTAGCCAAAACACATATCTGGAAATCTTTCTTTTCGACAATATTTTGTGAGTGTTTATCAATCTCGGTGGATTTTTTAACGCTTCGATAGGGAACTGTCCACTCTGAAACTCTGGTATATTTACTAGGTACCTAACTACTTATTGTCAGGTGTTAATCTATTAATAGCCGAACTAGAATTGGCTACTGAGTCTGATATCGAACCAGGGACCCTCGGTTAAGAAGTAAGCACGTCACATTTGAGCTAACCAAGTTGTTTTCGATATTCGAATCACTTTGAATGAGTTCACCGATGTACCCAAACCTTGTATAGCTGAGTAGTAGACCCTAATTTGGCCAAAGACCAAGACAGTTTTAGTGTTTTGGCCTTAAGCCATACTAAATTACCGGAGTGACGATCGAATGTCAATAAGAACTTGCACTGGCCACCCACGCGCGGTTACTTATTTATTTTCTCTTCTATTGTCTTCTTTTCTATTACTGTTTATTTCCTTTTATACTTGAATTAATATTTATATTCATAAGCGAACTTCGTAACGCCCTACAGTAAATATATGTTAACTTTAGGATTGGCCATGTTCCGAAGTCAAATAGCATTACGGCTTCGTTGTGAAAGATTTAAATATTCTGGGTCGTGGTATAGTTATTAGATGTTCACAATTTATGAATGGTGTAACTTAAACGACTTTGTTTTATTATTTAGATGGATAATAAAAATAGAACAATCAATATACAACACTATGGCATTTATTAACATGTGACATTTAATTAGACACGAAATAAAAAAATAGGTAGATAAACCCCAAAAACTGTGAAGTATCAACGTGGCGAGTAAAACTGTTAATTTTTCACAATATTTTTTACTTGATAGTTTAAAATTGACGATTGATACAGAAGGCATTGAACAGAAATTCGCATTAAAAAACTACCAAAACCGCCATTTTGGGTACAAATCCTCCCCCTTAAAAGTGTAATCGGGATAAACGATTCGGATAAAATGATAACCGTAAACCGATAAACTGGTAATCGGTTTTGTAATGACGAACACGTATTCGAACTCGTACAAATACAGTTTATTGTACCGGTACTCGTACAGTTAAAGGTTGTCGAGTGAAAACAGGAGTCAGCTAGTAAATAAAAAACCATCGACAACGTCTTTACGTTATCGATGATGTCAGTGATAACGAAAATCGATTTCTTTAAATCGATTTTCCATTCAGCTCCACTAACGTAGAGGTAGTAGTAACCTTGGAAAACCAAACAGCCAACTATGCAGCTTCCGTAATTATAAACAGGTTTTATTAACTCATACTTGTTGAGCTATACTTACTTATTCATCAGCTATAATAGCAGGCCTCTTGACCCAGCATACTTAAAATAGATACACAGACTACCTGTAAAGTACAACAAGAAATTCATAATCTATCCTAAATGGTCAAACATAAACAATAGGTAATATGTGAAAGTGCCGAATTTTCTCCAATATCCGTCATATTGTATTGAAAATACCCTCGTCACAGCAGACCTGCGTACTCAAAGAATTTCTTAAGTAGTTTTTGTGACTTGATTCTAAAGGTAAAAGAAAAAATACACGAAAAAAGGTAAAACCCCAAATTTCGGGGCCAAACCCTACCAAATTACCCGTTCCGATCGATAGAACAAGATTCATTTGTTTAAGATTTCAGGTTTATATTTTTTCATTGATGAGTATCTTGCTTCACAACACTGAATAATACAATCCAAAGACATAATTGACTTACTGCTAGTTTATACTAATCACTTATTTAATCTGTATTGAAGGTTTTCTTTCTGGTAAAAAACCATTGTTTGCCTAGTGGTGATTTGGCAGGTATCGCAATACATTACCGCTTGCTGACGTCTGCATTAGGAATTCCCCAACATAAATCCAAGTTGCTGAACTTGAGGTTGCTCCTCTAAATTTACATAAAATCTGTATCCTTTCCTTTCTATTGTCTTCACTTCAAACCCTTATTTATGTAAGGGGCTCGTATTTTGTAGACCTTGTGTATAAATGAGTTCCACGCGGTATTTAGCTTCGAGTTGTGTTTCCTATCGTAATGAAAAAAACGTTCAAAATGAAAAGTTTCAATACGATGAATTGTGTATTAAAATAACTTGCACACGAATTTGATTTGTATCAATAATACTTTTTACTTTTATTATAATAACTAACTAGCCTTAACCGGCACGCGTTGCTGCGAAAGGAACTTTCAAATTATTTCATCACAGCTGTTAATTTTGTAATCACACAATTTATAAAACCTGACACTGAAACTTTTCATGCTCTTTGAGTCCGGGCCCTTTGCACCAAACTTCACAGAAACCATCCTTGAATCATGCTTCATAACGCCTGAAAGTTTAATTACAATCTCTCGAGCAGTTCCGGGGTCTATAGGCAACATACAAACATACAAATATAAATGCATCCTCTTTTATATAACAGGATAACATCTATGTTCGTGAAATAAACATAAACATTTATTCTTTCAAGTTTCTATTTGTAAAAATATTACAGTATAGAGTTTATGTACTTCAAAATATGTGTTCTAAAGTTAAGAAAGATATACTACTACTACTATTAATGTAATTACACGAATACTACAACTAAGTGCCTAATACCTCTATTGTGTTATTGTTTGTATTCACTCTCGTTTATTTGGTCACTAAAAACGGTATTGGCAATATCGAATACACTTGTCAAAAACAATGTCTTTGTTTCTGTTCCCCATGAAACAATTCACAAAAATATCTTTAGTATAGCAGCGCTTCGACTTACAAAAGTTACCGTATTTGAATAGATACAATATTGAAAAAATGTATCTTAATAGAATCCATAAGAGAATGAAAAATATTATTTAATCAAGACCTATAACAACTAGTAAAAAGTCCTTAATCAATTATATAAATAAATAATTCACTGACGTAAATTAATGTAACTGTGGAGACTTTAACGCTCGGGATGCAGTATTGAATAAAAATGGTAAAGTCTTTATTTTTGCTATTTTAAGACGCAACACCATGTTTAACACAATAGAAAACACCGTTGCCTATATTTCTTAAAGTCGAGCAAGTTTAATTTTTCTTATTTATTTTACAATTAATTGGACTTTTCCTATCGCTCTTGTTTTTTAAACAACGTTTCTGGAAGTAAAGAAACTCCTTCCGTTTTCAAGTGATTACCTAATAACTTACATTGAATGTTGAATGAAGTTAAAGATATTATAATGTTATAATGTTTTTAATGTAAATTATTAGGTAAAAACGCTTGAAAACGGGAGGATTTTCTCCACCTCTAGAAACGTTGTGTAGTTTATAACACAACAGCGAAAGGAAAAGTCCAATAAATTGTAAATAAATAGTTAAATATCCATCTCTATCATGAATTTCAAACAAACAGTTCTCATGAACCTTGTATGTTTATCTGGAAGATGTGTTTTTGGAGCATACCATAACACAGGGATTTAAAAAATTAATACTCTAAGTATTTTTATCATATAAAATATCTTTTGAATAGCAACATAAGATAGCTTGAAATGTAACCAAAAAATATTTTGAACATCCTTGTGTTAATAAAATATGATGTAAAATCACATATTTCAGTCAAAAACATTAAAGCTTTATTATGTATGGTTCCTGGGAAAAAATCAAGGTTTTCTAACATTAAAAATAAATGTATGGAATACCGTGGTCTGTCCTATTTAACCCAAACGAAAACTATTTTTGTTGTATTTTTTAGGCTTAAGCTAGCATATAATCCTCTGAATCTCGCCAAAATTAAATATAATGCATTATACTATTTATTTAATATATCCTCCTGAAATTCCTTAAATTTCGCACGACGTTTTATTAATTTTCTAGCTCAATTATTCGTTGACGACGAAAACTACCCTTCCTGTTAGGTAGAGTTTTGATGGCTACGAAAAATTTCTTCAATTAACTATTTATTATTCAATAACAAATTTATCACTATTAAAAAAGGAGTTTAGCTTAAAAAGGAATTCCAACTAAATATTTATAAGTCAGAAATAGTAACGAAAGTGTTGAAGCCTGAGTGACATAGTATAGAACATTGATGCAAGTTGGGGTGAAATTAGAGTTAAATATAAATAACAATCTAGATAGGACTTTCCCTTAGAAATAACACATTACCTAACGATAGCAGTAGCAAGTATTGCGATATCTGAATCAATATTTATGACTGTGTAGAAACATAAAATATAAAACATTCTAAGTGCAAAATTATGTAAAATGAGTTATTATAATTGATTTTATAAACTGCAGTTTATAATAAAAATTGTTTGATTATTTAAAATTCCAGTATATGTTACAATTAATTATATTACTTGTGCCCTACATAACACATATGTATCTCGCAACATTTTATTTATACATTTGTAATGAAAAATTGCCATTTTTATGTGCTTATAGCCAGTTTATCTAAACGTGAAACCCCGAACCGTATTTCGTTTTAGCGAATTTCCCATAGATAAGAAACTATTACCGTAGGTCTCATGGCAAGACTTAAGCCCGGGACCATGTTATTTTTTCTTCTTTAGGTAGCCAGAGACCAAAAACAGTAGTCATTAAAATTTATATATGTATATGTATATATATATTTATGTATTTATGTGTGCGTGTTTGTGTATGTGTGTGTGTAACTCTCGTAAAAATGGTCCGATCGAGACCAAATTTGGTAGAGACGTGATTCCTACATTTGCTCGTACGAGTTCGTAAACCAGACATAACGGTCAATGGGAACGGGTAGTTTTGGGGGGTTTTGTAGTCAAAAATTAGGTTTTTTTTGTTTTTCAAATGTAATTTAAAAAGTTTTTGAATTTTATCTTCAACCATTAAAATCAGCTTAAAAACCACACAATTCAGTCTTTTAATGTTTTCTCTATCTCCAATGGTTACCAAGATATTTAAAAAAACCAAATACAGTACGTTGTATTTTGGGGCTCCAATGTTAATCTTATGGAGGATAACGAAAAATTAATATTTGACTTATCAATCGATATTTTTGGGTAAAACATGATAACATGAAAACATTTTAGAAGCTTTTTTTGTGAAATTAGGGCGTGATTATCACGTCAAAAGAATAATACTAGTTCTCTTGTCACTAATTACGTAGAACTCTTTTTACTGAGGTTTTTTGATAAGCATCATGTAATTAATTATAAGTAAATAATTGTATTAATCACTTTCTCAACTAAGTGATACAGGAGATAATGAAATCATTTGTTTCAGATAAGTTTTGCGAGTGGCCGAGATCTGTTTAAGGTAAGGAAAATTGTCATTAATTTTTATGTTATATTTATTACTACTCTTTACTAACTGTAAATTGTGCCTGTCAGTGTTATCTGTCGTTGTTAGTGTTCAAGTTAATCATCTGTGTGTTTATTTATAAACTTCTCAACATCATCTCATTATGATTATTATTAACTAAGAAAATTAACGGCGGAATCGCTGGGGTGGACTCTACCCTGCATATTGCACAAATTACATTGTATAACACCAGGTGTTTATGTTTCAATCCTCATATTGACATAATGTTTACTTTAAATTCGTTTATCTATTTCTGACCACCCCAACCATAATGCTTTCTCCTCACCACTTTCTCCGGTATTCTAGTGTTTGCGGTCGGAGGGTGAATTTCTCCCTATCATCCTCTTCAGGACCTCGTTCTTCACCCCTATTGGTAATAATTTATAAAATGATTTGGTAGCATATTTAACATGGATTTTTTATACTCTAAGAACAATACTTTAATAGCAACTAGGATAACTATGCAAAGTCACTAAATGGTGTTTGATTTTTTTTTGCTCTATAATCTCTAAAATGCCTCCAACGAGTTCACTTTATTGGAGTCACTAAGTTACTTTTACGATAGCTATTAATTTTTATAAGGGATGATACGCTTATATAATCTCGAAACTGAAAGGAATTAAAATTGGCCTTATGGAGATTACAAGTTATTAACAGAGATAAAAGAACAAAAAAGAGTTATAAGATTTAAACTGTAATTGAAAGGGAATAAAACTCTTGAAATCGGGAAATAAAGAGATAAAATAAATTTTGTCAGTTTTTCATTTTGCCATTAAGTAAGATATGATTAATTTTTTCTGGCACAAATATTAACTTAAATATTATTTGATCCATCTAAGGGTATTAACACTATCCGAAACTCCAAGGTCCAATATATTTTTGTATACAATCAAAACCAAAACTAACAAGATGAAAACAATATGTTACTGTATGATTAAAATAATGTTTTTGTCATATAATGAAACACGAGTGGTAAAACTAAAAAAGGAAATATTTGGGAAGGAAATGCTGTTTGTAATGAATATTAGAGTATTGCAGTATTGATTACGTAAATGATGTGAGGATTTACTATGAAAAATTACTTATTTGCAGTACACATTTGCTCTATTTCCTGCATTCAAAATTGTCACCCGGTTCAATGTGCAGTTAAAAGGAGTGATAGGGGCTGATTAACAATAAACGATTTTTTAAGATTATTTATCTCCTTATATTTTATCGCTCTGGTTGGACTCCAGTCCTGGTCGGCTGAAAGTAAAAGTGGGTCGGTCATAGATTGGCGTGCGTTTTCCCAGAGCGGGTTGTCGTTTAACTACAGTATTCGATAGAAAAAACTAAAACAAAAACCTAATCTGGGTTGAAACTAGAACTGGTTTTGTAATCCGGTAGCACGTTCACACTAAAATAATTTACGAATAGCTACCAAAAGTATCATCCTTCAAAATAGCCAAAATTAGGAAATTAATATTTCATTATTATCATAAATGTTTGTAGCGAAAAATGCAGCCAGAACAATAATTTCGAAGGTTTTGTACCAGTCAATCTTGACTTACATTTGTGTGTGTGTTTTAATTCAAAGCCTTGAGTCGTTTCGGAAGGTTAAATAACAAAGCGAACGATAAATCAAGAAAAACGGAAACAAAAACCAAGGTGATTCTGATAGGTGATGTTTTCTGGCAAATAATTAGACCTTGGAATACAAGCTTTGATCACCCGACCTTGGGTCCTTGTTAGAATTTATTCACATGAAAAATGTAATCCCTATAATTGATCTCAGTACTGTTTGTAAACAGAAAAAGTGTATTTTTATATTTATAAGTAGAGTTCAAAAGGTTTCAAAAGCCCAGTTTAGAGCAATGTTATACATATTTCTCTGTCACTTTAATAAATCACGTTATCTATAAAAGTGACAAACAGAAATAAATAAACATCTGTTAAATAAAAATCTGTATTCGATTGTAAAAATCGATCATTAATGTTAACCCTATTTTGCAATCATGCTATATTAAAATATGTTCATCTTATATGTGTATAGTATTGTTAATCTACATCTGTATATTGTGCAGGATTTAAAAATTTCTAAATAACTACTCTTATAGAGAAATTCTACAACTTGCTCTTACGGTATTTCAAAATGTATACAGTAATTCAGTATGTCCTGTTGGGTCGGAAAATGTTTTGGGAAAACCTGAAAAATGAACTCAACAGGATTGGAGGCAAACCCGTCATCTGGCTCTATATTTAGGGCTTGTGCCTCCTGTTAACACGATCCACGTCTTCATTCTTAGCCACAAATATAAAAAAAACTGTTGGACTTACTTGTTAAGTGAAAGTGCTATGAGATTAAAAACCGCATATTTATTCGTTATCCACCGTCCACTAGAGTAATTTCGTGTACAATTCACTCCAAAGCAGACAAAATGGAGATTTAAAGTGATGTTAGTTAGTGAAGTTAATGGTTAGTTACCAATGAAACATCTATTTTATGAAATCATAACTAATAATAAATAGTAAAGGACTAAATAGATTTAAATAAGAATTTAATTTTTCTTGTCTGTTATGAAAGTTTAATAAAAACTAGCAATGATTCCGTCCTTTGTACGGATTGTATGATCAAGTATTATAAAGTATAATACTCATTAACTTGACAAATATATGAGTGTGAAATGCTGAGCAAATAAATACAAAGAAAAATAAGCTCACATGTTCTGTAACTCATTTATTGTTAAATCAATCATGTTGATCTACATTTATCCGACGGCACACAAGATCTACCAAAAGTATTAAAATATGTTTAATATTTATTACGGTCATTTACGGTTGAGCAAGCAACAACAATGGTAGCGAAAACATAGCAAGTTGTGACGTCTAACTAAACTATAATTATTATTTTTCACACGTCTTCTAGGGCAGTCGTCGATTAAACCTTTACTCTCCTTATATTGTTTTTGTTCACAGAAATATTTTTTTTAATATGCAACACAAAAACTTTTTCTTGAGCTGCGGTATTTCAGAATTCTTTTTAAACTTAACTAGTCCGATCAAATAAATTTCTGGAAGCTAAATTTGGGTTATATCCATTTCTCCTACCGCAAATACAACTGTAATACGATATTATTTCGATCTTTTAATTTCAACTTGCAAAAATTGAATATTTTGTATATAGGCCTATCTTCTTTTACTCGAACAGTATTCCTCCGAAATCTCTACATTCTGAGCCAAACTCACTTTCACTCGCACATTCAAAATCTCATATACTTTGTACCCCTCGACAGTTCCTCCTTCGACATAACTCCACCCTTGGGCAGTCAATTAAGCGTATTAGTACCGGGTATTTTACCGCATCTAAATAATCTTACGCAACTTCGAGAATTCGGTTCGATACATCGAGTCAATCGGTTCGATACGGCTCGCGATTCGTCTTGGAGGCGTTGCGTACGAGGTATTGTATGAGGAACGCCCCTTAGTGCTTTTGTCTTTCGAAATGATGCCACACAACTGGTATTTTTGAAATGGGCGTATCCAATCCAATTGAACCCATCCAATCGTTTTATATAATTTTTAATTTTCAAACTAGGATTAAGGGAAAGACTCAGATTTAATCTCATTTTAGCATAAAAAAGGTAATTAAAATTAATTACTCTCGGTATTTTCCGATCACAACACAGAACAAGTTTCAGTTTATTTATTCTATGAATCTCTTTGAACTTCTGCTCCAGTAGTCCAGAAACTTGGAGGTCGTGAATTGATTCGTGGATAGTTATGAGCGATGGTCGGTGGATGTGACATTCACCTGTGAGGTTTAACGTCCGCACTATTGAATACTACGTTCATCCGCAAAGACCATCCTCATAATTAGATCAGTTCGTAATTCAGAGGCAAAAGTGGTTCGAGTCACACTTTAAACTATAGGTCCCTTAGTTGCCATCAGCTGTCAGCCTTATTCAGGAACAACACTACAGTACACGATAGCATCAAAATAATTTTATACTCATTTCTCATTCAAAATTGGCTTAAAATACCTACCTGGGTAGATCGCCATTAAGGAAAGGTAATAGCAACATTAATTCAATACAAAGAAATAAAGATTAAAAAACATTCTCCACTAAAATAACCGGCACTGTAACTTTGAACTTGAAGTGTTTGTGGATATTTTTAGTTGAGTATAAGATAAATTTACAATGAACATTTTAAACAAATCGTGATGATAGATAGAACGAAAGTTGTAGGAAGCAGAGGCATTTGCAAGTATATTTGTTCCGACAAATACGTGATAGCCGAAAGCCTCCACTGAGTTATCCACAACATCGTTAAAACTAAACGACTCTTTATTGTGATCTCATGAAACCAATTTCCGACCTTGTTAGCCATATAATTAGCTCCAGTGGACATAAGCTTTAAATATTTTAGAAGTAAAGTAGATTTCTATAATTTGTTGTAGTAACATTTTGAAGTAATGCTTTCTTTCTTTAAACTTAGTCTATTATATTCATGTAACTGTTATTTTGTAAATTTATGATTGAAAAACTAGTTGACGTAAGAATTGTATTCACAAATATTGCGTTCGTATTTATAATAATCGTATTAAATTTACTGTTCTAAGAACTAAATCAACAAATCTGAATAAGCTCCGGGCAAGCTATGTCATAGCGCATATTTATAAGGATAAAAGCCTAAAATACGTAGTAAAGAAATTTCTTCATATTACTAAAATTACCAATGAGAATATTATTATTACTGCCTTTTGAAATGGCGACCTATCTAGATAGCTTTTTTAAGCCAGATCTGAATGAGAGATGAGAGTGAGATTATTGTGTAACGATCTTGTAGTCTTGTTCCTGTATAAGTCCAAAATTGAGCACAATTGTTTCCGAAGCACGCCTGTGCACGACGCCACGCTCGTGTGCACGCGAACTACTGCTGTCTTCAATAAAACTGAAATTAGCTTTTAAAAACACAGTACGAAGGTACGAGGGTAGAACGCAGGCTATGTGTAAAGAAACGCTGAAACCTTGATTGTAAGCCGTTTAACGCGACGAGCCTTGCGCCTTCGTCTGATGGGCTTAAACGCTTTCGCCGTCGTGACGGAAGGCTTGAATCTTCTCATTATCCTCGACCCAGGTTCCATTACAACACTTCTCTTGACAATACTTCAACTTATTTACTCATCACCCCTGACAAAATAGATTTGTTAACAAATTATTTGTTATATGCTAACAAAAAGTGCCTAATTTATCGATTGCTAAATTTATATACTTTAAATAAAATTAGGAATTTGTCTGTACATTCATTACAATTACCATATTTTTGGTAATTTTTACGTTTTTTATGTCTTAAAAAATAAAAATGGGTCTTATCTCAATTTCTGTCTGTAAGGCTAAACAAGGTATTTTTGAAACGCTTCTCCTTCCAAACGAGAGCGCCCAGAGTTATGAAACTTATTTCTACTACTCTATTTCTTTTGGAGAACGTAAACTGATCTACACACTATGAAAATATAGTAATGAGCTCTCAAAATCTCAGTTTTGAGAGGTTCAAACACACATGTGATTGATATTCGATTTAACGAAAATAAATAACCAGCTGTCAAATTTAAATCAATTTTATTTTGTTTATATTGATCATTGACTTTAAACCTATTCCAAAATTATAAGCCTACTACAAAATGTTTTCCAAATTAAAATGTGAACACAATTTTACCAACTATACACATTTTATAATTTAATATAATTTATCTAATTAAAAATTAATACTAAACAATAGACCTGAGAATTTATTCTCTTTTGTTTGTTTTTTACTATTTTTATTTCTGGCAAGTCTATAAATTAAAATTAGAGTTTTATCTGTACACAGCTGGGTTAGTTAGCAGGCTACGTTTCATAAGAATGGTCGGTATATTTATTCTGAACAACGTGTCATAAAACTCTTACAAATAATGACAATTATTATTAATCTTTAGAGAAATTTTACAATTAAATGTAAAATACGAGTATATGTTACAAAAAAAGACGGACTTTACAGACACCCTGTATACATCTAATTAAGATTCAAGAATTAACTTGGTTAAGAACCTTAATTAATTTCCCAACCCTACGAAGATCTACTTTTATTATTTCATTCAAATAAAACTAAAAATTCAATAATATTCTATCGTTTGTGAATGTTGCTTCCATCCCACGATAAATGTATCGTCATATAACCGAATGTTTCAGTAGGGCCTGATTATGTCAGGTGTGACTGGACAAAATCGATCGCCAATTTAACAACACCTTTTGTATATGTTTACTATTTTGTGTATAGTTACTATATAAGTGTAAATATATTAAGTAGTGTTAGAAGACGTGACTTTTTTCTTCATCTTTTACTAAAACCAACACGTAGCCTATAATGATAATCAAGAAGTCATTAAATTTATAGCGCAAAAAATACAGCAGAAGTGTTTAGAAACCATTTCCATAGAAACTACCAGAGCTTGACTGTTTGGTTATAAGAACAGCTGTTTAGATGAACTGAAAACATTCCCTTTAGACATATGATCTGGATATATTAGGATATGATCAGGATATATGTATGATCTATTTCCCACAGGGAAGTTAATACAATTTATTTAAAAAAATTAATAAATAATTCCATTATTTACTTTTAAAAAGCTGTGACAGTAGGAAATTTTCCAAGGAAGTGGTTCCTTTTGACTGAACCTGAGGATAGCGGGATCGACTTAACTTGAAGATACTGATTTTTAAACGATTTTCCGGCTATTGTTCGTACAAGATTAATGTCAAGGGTATCTTCCGCCTCCAGACACCAGCTTATCTCGTGGGCGGTCTGGGATGATGTTACTATTAGTAATTAGGAGTAAAGCGCTCGACAAGTCTTACCTTACCTTTCTGAAATGGCAACCTACCCAGGAAAGAAGAATGAATAAAGCCAGCTAAGAATCAATAATAATATTATGTTCATCACCATCAAAACTAATATTTAACATTAGCAATTTTCAAAGAACAAGCAATTTTGTTTAAAAATAACTATTAAGTTAGAACAAAGAAGAAGATTACTAATATGTTAGCCTAGTTTAATCTGTTTAATTGGACAATCAGCCAAGAATGAGTGCAGGATGATTGTGGCACGATCTTGTACCCTAGTTACTGACTAGGTCTGACATGTTTCTTAGACATAACTGTTAATTAATAGCAAGACAGCCAATGGCAATTAAAGGACCTACAGCTTAACGTGGGATCACTTTAGATAGGTGTACGAGGTGAACCCTTCAAATTTGAAGGGTTAACCAATTAATGACCTCTTGTAGTGTACTCTAATGAAGTTTTTTATAGTCTGAAATATTCGTAGTCATATTCTAAAGTAAGCAAGAGCTTGTTGCGGTAAAGTCACCGAATATTTCCTAAACGGGACCATTTAATGTATGTTCTTTGTTGTTTATAACAGAAACTGTAACGCAGAACCCACATGCAGTTATATTATTATCACTTATAAAAAGTCGTCAATGTCGTATCAGGGACCCTGCAAAGGTTGAAAAGGAACACATTGCAGATTGAACCGGTTTGCATTTTTGCCAGTCGTTGTGCTTTGTGTGACGATTGCATAAGCTGTCTGCTTCTGCTGACGTTGTGCGCTAAATAACAAAGAAACAATCAACAATTAATTATCCCCGTAAACAACTCTGGACTCTAGATGGGTTCACGTTTCCACTGGAACGTGATCAACCTTAAAAGTAGTTACGGGAAATCTAAACGTGGAGTACGAAGTGAATTAGACTTCAGAAACTACATTGTTAGTGAAGTGGTGAACAGGTACATTTTTCAGTTTAAAAATGCTGGATTTTGGTCATACAAATAGTTCAACTGTCTGTAGAGCCAAACCTCTAAGTGTTTTTGAGTTTACCACTTCCGAAATCCACTATGTTTTCCAGCTGAGGGCTGTTATTATTCACACATTTAGATATTGCTTTAGTATTTCCCCGAAACAATAAAATCAACACCCGCTACAAGAATACGTATATGATACAAATCTAGGAAGACATAATTAAATAAATTCTCATTCATTCAGTTATAATTTCAAATTTATACAAAAAAGCTACGCACTCAGAACACTAATGTCTCTTTTGGATTCATAAACCCTGCTCATAGTCTAACATGATTGTTTATTTTCCAATATAACATATGATATTACAGTGTGGGGTGGATCTTCACACACCTCGAAGGTCTTCTTAGCACAAAGGTATTCTATGCAAGGGTTACCTTCTCTGCACTCAGTATCTGTAACTTTCTCCCCTTAAATATAGTAGGCTATATGGAGAAAGTATTGTTTTCGTAAAAATTTTCAAATTTGAGTTCAGATTGGATATATCCGTTTTGGGGTCCCCTGAATCCGAAACAGTGGTTTTCGACGTGATGTCTGTCTGTGTGTGTGTACGTCTGGATGTGTACAGAGCCACAGCCTACCCCGCTGGTTCTACCGCTGGTTCAGTTTAAATAAAAATTTGGTATGTATGTATATATTCATCGTTTAAATAACCGTAATAAATAGTGTTCACCTATTCTCCATAAGATTAACAAAGAAAATAGTATGTAGGTTTGCTGCTGTGAGGAACGCTGAAAGTAGGCATTTTTATCATAAACTATTTTTATTTTTTACAACATAAGCTACCAAGTTTTATTAGTTTCTGTCCATAAATAAAGGAGTTTGCCTATTCTCTATATGATTAACATGGGAAAATAGTTTGCAAATTAGCTGCCATGATAAACGAATAAACTATGATTTTAAGCATAAATAAACGGATATAAACCACTTAAAACTAAATACCAAGTTTCATTCAAAAATATAGATTCATGAGTGAATATTAAATTTTCCTTTTTCTCCATGAGATTAGCATGGAGCCTTAAAATACAATGTACTATGTTTAGATTTTGAAATGTCTCAGTAACTGTTGAAGATGCAAAACTTTAAGAAACTAAATTGTGTAATTGTTTGAGCCGATTCTAATAATAAAAGAAAAGTTTAGACATTTTTGAAAATTACATGTGAGAAACGCAAAAACCTCATTTTTGGGGTACAGCCCCCCCACAAGTGCCCCTTCTAATAGACCAATATGTATGGATTACGAAATCGTCCGATACAATGTAGGAATACACATACATACCACCTCTAGGCACCTCAAAACGAAAAAGTAACATGGTCCCGGGCTTGGTCTTGCCATGAGACCTACGATAAAAGCTTCTTTCCTATGGGAAATTCGCTAAAACACACTAAAGTTAAAATTTATTACAAAATAGTTTGAAGTTAAAGATAGGCAATAAAATTCTTACACGATTGATACAAACTGCAGTAAAATATTCACCACCAAAAATCATCTGTACAATTTTTTACCAGTGCAGTTAAAAACACAGAGGTAAAACACAGGCCCGGGCTTTAAAGTCTTTGCTTTGACGAAAGCAGAGACTATTGGATCCAGTTGCCGGCGACTCCTGTCAGATATTAAGCCATAAGCGGTCACCTCTGGCTAGCCGTACAAGTACCGTAACAATGCCGCTACGGTATTGGTCCCCTAGACCCCCTAGGCCCATGGAGAGGTGAAGTTGAGGTTTAAAACAATTAAGTAAAATAATATGCATTCTGAGCTATAAAATGCTTTGTTTCTTAGCAAATTCACGATGGTGAAAACATGTAAAATTTAAATAAATTTTCTATAGGGTATAATAAATAATAAAAATTATACATATTATGTACTATTTACTGGACTATAGTTGACTATTGGGATATTAGACTTTTACCCTGTTCACAATGCATCTGTTTTTTTCACAAAATAATGTAAAAATTAACGTGGTATGAAATAATGATTTAAATGTATTTATTGAATTGTCAAAACTCCAACAATTGATTGTCTGAATTGTTGCGCCATTCACCAGATTGTTGAATGTTCTGTTTTGATTGTTGACATTGTAGTCCTCTATACAATGATGCTGTTTATCTATAATTTTACAAATTCCGTTACTCCATGTTCGTTGTTTGATTGTTGATGTCGTCAGCTGTTCTTGTCGGCTGGTCGACTTGGTCCCGCGTCGGGAGCCCCTTTCCTCGATAGGTTCACCGGCATGCGCCTCTCGGTCGCCTTCCAGAATCTTCCAGAACCTTCTGGGTATCCGCCCGTCTAGGTTGGAAAATAACAAAACATGTTCAAACATCTCTCTACAAACATCAGTCACTTATGCACCTGGGATTATTACTCAACTCTCACTTCTAAAACTGAGACCGAGCTCCGAATTGCTTCTAGTAGTAAAAAGGAAAAAAACCGTTTATGATACCGGTGGTCATTATTCTAGCTATGGTAATCAGCATTTATTTTCTAAAATCTATAAAAAATAACATAGTTTAGTTCCAATCATCTAAAATGCCTCATAAATAAATGTAAACTCACTTACTTGGCTGGTCTCCTGCTCCAGTAGTTTACATTTTGAAGTATAACTTGAATCTAGGATTTTTGTGTTCACGAAACCATAATTGTAAAGTTTATTGGTCATAACAGTATGTACAGTACTACATTTAAGACTGTATATAATTAGTAATTCTTGACAAAATTTATATTATATTGAAGCCTATAAGTTAACTCTTGGGGTTAGTGTTAAATATTGAAAGTGTCCACGAAACCATAATTGTAAATTTTATTGATCATAACAGTATATTGTACAGTACTACATTTAAGATTGTATGTTATTAATACTTCTTGACAAAATTTATATTATATTTAAGCCTATAAGTTAACTCTTGGGGTTAATGTTAAATGTTGAAAATGTATTACTAAATCCTTAAAAAAGACTTTTAGACTAGCCTTTGGACATGGCGTGGATGATTTTTGCTTACCACATCAGGTTGCTCCACACTCCGCGAGACTTCCCTTTTCACCTTCACGCTGCCTCGGTCTCCCTTAGCCCGAGCGGGTTCGTCCAGGTGGTTGGCTTGGTAGGAATAACGGTTCAAGCTGCACAAACACCCTTGTAAACCCAACCACAGTAATACTACCACTAACACTGTCCTGGTCGAAATTCGACGAGTAATCATTTTAATTTTTAACTTAACAAAAAATGTAAAAATGCTATCAGGAACTCGAAAAACAAATACTAAATAAACAAAATGAACAGCTGATTTCACCAGTATTATCACCTGATATCAACCAACGATCTCTATTGATATAAAATTATAAATCCCTCGAACACTGTATTTATGTCACTTCTTTTTAGATCCGCTGCGTCGTAGTTACGCTGCGACATAATTAACAATTTTTGTCGCAGACGCAGACAGTGTTTTCCTATCTGCCTTGTGGAAATATTCGTAGCGAGGACAGAGTTAAACTTTGTACTCGCTACTGACTACTTTAAAACTATTCATGTGCAATACTAGTTCTCGGAATGAAAAAATAATGTATTAGGGTTAATGATGATGGCGTATATTGAAGAAGAGCAGGATGAAGAAGATGTGTTGATGGCTTCGTTACAATCTCGGGAACAGTGCTGTGACATGTACCAAAAACGAGATAGCGATGAGTCGTTCGATTGGCTCATTAATAAATAAACACTTTTAGGATAGTGTAACACCTAATTTGTTCCATACTTGGTCCTTTTTCATGATGCTCTTGTAGTTGGCATAATTTAACCGCCACAATTCTTCATAACTAGACACTAATTCTACGAGTCCTTCGTCCTGATTATTAGAAAACGTCACCTTTTTAACTGGCACATTTGGAGGTTACATTTTAAAATATACGTCTGTGTCGCTGCGCAGAGCAGACTTGACTTCGCTCAGAGCACTCGGCCTCTGACGCAGGGATTCCGACGCACGGCTTAGAGTTCCATAAGACAAGCCATCTGCGACTTAAATGCGCCTGCGCAACGCATCTAATGCGCGTTTAGGAAAACGTAGCCTAAGCCAACCAACTGAGGTTTGCCAAATTTTTAAGGTATTTTGACATGGATACGTCTTAGCTCTGGAAGGGAGTTATTGGTAATCCGTCGGATCGGAATTTGAAACGGAAGTTACGTCATGTCGTTATAAGGACAGCTTACAGGAACTTTAAACATTCCCTTTATATCCATGGTCTAAATTATTTCCCAAAGGGAAGTAAATAGATTCATTTTTAAATGAGAAACACAAAAGTTTCAAAGGGAAGGAGATTTTATAAATTTAACAAGTCCAAATGCCTCAAGTTTTCGTGGATGTCCCGGGTTCGAATGTGCAAAATATGTCTGGTGTTTTAACCTCAATATCAGTGAACAAATTCAAATCATAATCACGTGAAAGAATGCATGTCAGACTGTCGAATGTTTACTATGTCATATCAAGTTTTAATGGCTTAACAGTTATACCGGAAGCTGACAAGCGGTTTGAAGTCCAGATTATTTGTTTGTTTTGTTGGCTAAGTTCAAGGTGAAATGGGATAGTTTTATTTCTTCTTGATTGGGTTTCGCAATGTTAGGAAAGCGTGTACTCTTGGCGACACGTATATACTGTAGTTCAACTTGAATTGTATGGATGAATGGATTTTAAAATTTCCTATTAACTACCTAAACTATACCTAAAAAATTTCCTAATTTCCTAAACTTCAATACGGTACTGTTAAATTGGCTTATATTTGCATTCAAGATTTTGTTATTTAAAAAAGTTTGCACATTTTTACGTCCCCATTTTTATAGTAAAAATCCATTTATTTTGAAATCGTTCGATGTTGGAATTTTGATCGTTGTAAGTTGTTTTAAGTTGACTATGTGGTTTGAGGATTGTGGTGTGACTACTGTTCCATAATACCAGCGATGGTCGGTGCATGTAGTGTTCTCTTGTGTGAATTAACGTCCGCACTATTGAATTCTACGTTAATCCGCAAAGACCATCCTCATGATTAGACGAATTCGTAGTTCAGAGGCCGTGGTTCGGATTCCACGATAAACTGTAGGTCCATTGATTGCCATCGGCTGTTGGGCTATTAAGTAACAGTCCTGTCTAAGGAACATGTCAGCCTTAGTCAGTAACAAGACTACAAGATCGCGCCACAATCATCTTACATTCAACTTTCATTCATACTTGGCTTAAAATACCTACCTGTAGTATGGTCGCCATTTCAAATAATCTAATCTAATCTAATCTAATCTATATGATTAACATGAGAGCCTCAAAACACAATGTACTGTGTTTAGATTTTTTAATATCTCGGTAACCGTTGGCGATAGAGAAAAAACTTAAAAGAATAATTTGTGTAGGAATACACATCTCTACCACATTTGGTCTCGATCGGACCATTTTAACGAGAGTTATCGTGTTCACGGACAAATATACATATATATGGTTATATATACATTTTTTAACCATTATCTTTTTACTTCTAGGCACCTCAAACCAATAAAGTAACATGCCCCGGAGGGTCTTGCCATGAGACCTAAAGTAATAGCTTCTTCCCTTTGGGAAATTCTCTAAAAAGGGCCAATTGGTAAAAATGTTCAGAATTTATGTGAATTAGAATATTTATTTTTACAAGTATTTTTTGCAATAAGTAGATACGATGCTTGAATTCCCATCACCCATGCTAATGGAAACCCTAAATTCTACCTAGCAACTTATCAAGGAAAACAACAGGGTGCTACAATGACGTATACTCACAACAAACCTTTGTCAAAAGACAAAAGTGCGAATACCGCGAACGTTGCTCAACTAGTCTCAATTGCTCGCTCAATTATCCCAGGTGACGAAACGCCCCCAACCGCGAGCCATCCAGGGTGACGAAACGGTGGGACCTCCGGGAGCTTTCTACGACGGCCACCCGGGCCGATCAGAAGCCGCCCGTGCCGCACCGATCATATCCGTGTCAAGTGGCGGTGGATTGGTGGTATTGCCAAACGGCCCGAGTAAAGAGCCCATTCAGATCGACAGATTCGCAATCTGAAGAGGCAATGCCGATGACTTGGCGAAGACATCTCAGGAAAGGGAGCGGTTAGAGCAACCTTCATTATTTGAAAATGTATGAGCGGTGGTTGGTGAATGTGATATTCCCTGGAGTGTATTAACGTCCGCACCATTGAATACTGCACTCATCTGCAAAAAGAGGGTCCTCATTAGACCGGTTCATAATTCAGAGGCAAAAGTAGTTCGGATCTCACGTTAAACTGTGGGTCCCTTAGTTGTAATCGGCTGTTAGACTATGAATTAACAGCCAATGTCTAAGGAACATTCTTCTACAAGATCGCGCTAAAATCATCCTAAAATTATTTCTTATCCGTACATAGCTTAAAATACCTGAATACCTGGATAGTTTGCTATTTCAATTAGTAATAGTTAAAGCTTATTTTTTGAAGCTCAAGAAAGTATGGGACTTCATCACTTTTAAGCAAAGATATTTCTTTAAATATTCTATTATAAAGTTGTGTCTTTATATATACGGCGCCGATCTTTGATCTCTAAATTTTATCAATCAAACTTTATAACAAAAGGCCACATCGGAGACTTAGTGTTTAACCCATTAAATCTTTCATCTGTATGGTAGATTTCACATCTATTTCAAAAGAAAATAATTTTTGAATTTTCATTTTAAGCCGGGGTATATTACATTCAACGTTAATATATTAATTTTTTATTCAAAGATCTTTCAAAAATGAAAAGTGTATTTTTCTAGTTTATGTATTTTCAGAACCAAGCAAACTTGACATCATTAGACAAATAAAATTTTTGACGTCGTATACCTAACTCCAAATCCGATGGTTAATTAATTACCTTGTCTGGGCAAAAAACAGAAATTCCAAATAGCTTGCAAAAGTGAAAATTCCCTTATTTGGCAACAAAGACAAAAACATTAACCTGTTTCGCTTGCGTCAGGAGACCACTGCCACTATCCAGCTGATCATCGTATTATTTTGTCTTTTTTCCATTTCAGTGTGGCTGATCTATCGGACTGCGATAATACTGTACCGTTCTCACAGATAAATACCTTTTTGAATCAAGTTCTATTAGGCAGTTTGTTTAGTACAACAAGAACAATAGTTAGGGCGGTATTTGTATAACATAAATATTACTTAATTTGAAAAATTAAAACAACAATTATCAAATATCAAATGAAACCACGATATATTGGAATATGTATTAATCATAAATACAATTTATACAATGTATTTATAGCTAGCTGACCACGAGCGCCCCATTTCGGGGTAAAAATGAGGGCTTATAGAAGAGCTCCAATAGCTTCCATCTTGGTTATAGCAGCGCATTCTGTGGAGAGAGTCTGCAAAATACCACGACACTCACGACAACATCTCTCAAGGTCGACTGCCATTTGCGATGGCACGCCATTCCGCCGTCAGAAGATAGCATTGTTAACAGAATACAAAATCAAATGTATAAAATACCTTTTTTAAAGTACTTATTGATGAAATTATCCCCGTGAGTAATATAGTTGTGTATTTAATTTGTCATAGTAAAGAAACTTTACCAGTCGTTGATTTTTTTGTTGGCGTTTGACTAGTAAAGAAGAAAAAGAAGACACCTGACCAAGGCGACGACCAGATGATGACTTGATCAAGAAAAAGTGAAGAGAGCTCGTCTTGTCCGTCGTCTGCTGTTGTCATTGTGGAAGTGAATCATAGTGTTTTGCGGAACTTTTATTTAAAATAATTGCCTGCGTGATATGTTTAAAGTACTTCAAAGTACCTTAGCTCGGAGATTACCTTACTATATTGACGAGTGTGGGAAAAGTAATGTGTTTTTACTGAATAGGTATTTGTCTACTACAGCCATGAATTACGAAAAGGTTGCCGCAGAGCTTGAAAGTAACCCTTACTACGATAAGTATGCCCAGAAAATTGCACAGCTACAGAAAACTTCCCCTGAAGAATTTATGGCACGCTTGAAAAATAACGAAGAAAGGAAAACAACTAAAAAACAAGACTCCACAAATTCAACCCCATTGGCAGGATTACCTGGCCCAGCCAAGCCTGGATCTGTAACATTTACAAAACCAAAACTTCTCTCAGATGTAATGAAAACAGATTTAATTGAAGGTAAATCCGCAGATGAAATAAGAGCTATTTGGATTGAATATCACAAGAATAAGGACTGTATTGCTGCCTCAGTTCCTGTGGAAAAGTTTGATTTAATAGTTAGTAGAGGAGAAAAGTTTCCCATATTTGTTTTACCTTTGCCGCGTGACCAAGGATATGAATTTATAATGTGCCAATTTTCTGGAAATGAAGTTCACTTTACACCACTCATAAGCTATCAAGCGCATAAGGAAAATGCACCTGAATGTCTTACAATAATTTACTACCCAGACTTCAAAGGATCCAAGGAATTAGTTTTGATGAAAGGAGAGTTTAACAAGGATGTTTTAACTGTTGTTGAAGCCCAATGCTTGGCCAATGAATTACAGTTGTACTATGGAGAAGAAAATGAGAAGAGGACTCGGCTTCTAGAAAGATTTACTTACAGCCCAGATGACTTCAAACACATGGACCTTATTGCTAACTTGGAGACATTATCTTTTTAATCTCAATAGAAACAATTTTACATCAAGTGAAGTTATGTTTAACGAAATTGATATTTAACTCGTCTATGATGAAGTTGGCTACTGTATTAAATGGGTTTTTTACATGAGTTAGTTTAATTAAAAGTTACTTAAACAATGTCTGTGTCTGATTTGAAAAGATCCTAATGAAAATGGTTAAATTAGGCCTTCCTATAAATTGGTAAGTACTCTTATTGATTTAACAAAATGCCTATATAGGCTACAACATTTTTCTGTTTGCTGATTGAAAACATTGAGGGTTTATTTTCATTCAAGGCTATATGCTGAATTCCTAGTTAAAATCATCACAAACCATCACATTCAAGAAAACTTAAAAATGTGTAACTATAGCATAAACATATTTGCCTTTAAAAAAGAAACAAGGTATGTGATGTCTGATTCTTTGGACATCATAATTTTAACAAATTTAATAAGATCTTAGCAATCAAAATGTTGATCCAGTAGCTAGTAGGGGCCTATACAAAATTTAACATTGCAAATTGTAGTTTTGTTTTAATGAAAATAATTTTCGTTGGCTACTTCACTCATCATTACAATCAACAGAAATCAAGGAAATAAATAAATTGGAAATCAAGCTAATTTGTTAGCTTACATTTATTTATGTGGTTGATTATTTTATATTTAGAAAAAGGCTATGTTAATAAAACGCTGGTACTTTCGTATTATACTGACCCCATTCATACATTGTATGGTATATTCTGACATCCAGCAATCTGTGGAGTTAAGTTTGGTGGGTTATTGATATTTTTAACTTATTAATATGATTTTAACAAATAAGACCAACCTAACTTAACTCTGCATAGCGCTGGATGTTGAATAGGGTACCTACTTTCGTATTATACCGGCCACATTCATACAATGTATTGTGTATATTACAACATCCAGCGCTCCACGGAGTTAAGTTAGGTTGGTTTTGTTAATAAAATAATATTAATAGATTAAAAATATTAATAACCTACCAAACATAGCTACGCAGAGCACTGCTGCCGGAATATGCAATACAATGTTTGGATGCGTTCAGTATAATACACTAGGTACCGATATACAATACCTACATTGTATGAATGTGGTCGGTATAATACGAAAGTACCAAAACGCTTAACTTCCAGGCTACCTTCTCCAACATCAATTAGGGTATGGCAGACTCTGTGGTCTCAATGAATACCTACGTTAATATCTAATAGATCTATGGAATTCATGATTAAAAAAATTAAGGAATTGGAATTGTAAATGTAATAGTTGCCATTTATCTTGAATATAGTGACGGTAAGGCTAGGTTAAGATACATTGAGTAGGCCTAATAATGTGCATTGATTGATTGATTTTATCTAGCCTATTGGTTGGACATAGAGTACTTTCATATTATACCGACCACATTCATATGTTGTATTGTATATTCCGGCATCCAGTGCTCTGCGGAGTTAAGTGAGATGGATTATTGATATTTTTAACCTAATAATATTATTTTATTAGAGAACCAACCCAACTTAACGCCGCAGAGCGCTGGATGTTGGATATACAATACATTGTATGAATGTGGTTAGTATAATACGAAAGTACCGGACATAGCAAGAGTCATAAGTCAAATCCAAGGTTGTTATTTGGGTTTGGACTTCCTACCCAAAATTGTTTATCACTAGGCCTATGTAGTGTCAAATAATTTACAATTTTGAATGCCCCTGGTGTTAATTATAGAAAAATTGAAAAGTAGCACCCCATAGGTCCACGGTGCTGGTGAGTTATTTTTTATATAGACCTATTATGAATATGAAATAATATGTGGCTGCTGAACATTAAAATTTTTAGTTATTTCCAAGTGGTAAGATCTTCAAATGTTAATTTAAATTTGAAGTTCTTACACTAACTCTATTAAACTTTTAGAGCCTTTGTTCTTTGAGTTAGTGAAGCTTTACCTTCATTGTATTTTGTGGAAATTGTGGCACCTTTAGGGATAAAATTACATTATCTAATAGGTTTACATTTTATTACTATTTTTTATTTACTATGACTTAAAAGTCATGCACATTAATTATTGTTCTCCATGGTGAATGGTAGCGGCACGAAGGAGGCCTCTCTTGTTGAAGAGGATGAAAATGTCACCTATTCCACTAATGGAAACACATTTGAGGATAGGACACATTTGATAGGATCTCAAATCCTATCTGGTAATTGCATAATCATCAATTCTTACATACCTACCAGAAAGTTATTAGAAATTTCATACTTTTATTTGTCTCATAACATTGTTATAAATACATTCACAATCGTCACGTAGATCTAAGACAAACAATAGGTCAAGAATATAAAAAAAGTGTATAAAACATTTCACCAGTAAGATAAAATATGCTTACAGTATTTAATTGACAAATGTGGCTCATACTATACATAGGATTTCCAATTAACCATAAAAAAATCATTATATTATATAAACGTTCTTTGATTGATACATTTTTTATTTTAACTTTGAAATTATTACATAGGGATACAGTGAGTTAAGTATTTATCAGACTTTATCTTCTGATTTGACTTTTTCTGAACAGATATAAATAATAATTAAATTAATAACATTATAAACAACATTAACATTATCGCTGCATTTAATGGTAATGATGTTTTGATTAAAAATTCAAAGAAGTTCATCATTATTTTAAACACTTAATAAAAAATAACAATTTAAAAACAAATTGTGTCACTTTTTTCCCCAAATTTAATTTTAAAACTATAAGTAAAAATATTGTTTTAAAACCCAAGAAAACACTTAAAAAGATTTTTGATTTAAAAAGAGATTTGTAATAAACAATCAGTATATTGTTACTACTGGTGAACCTGTTTTTAAATTTGTTTCAAAATTTTAGTTAATCGTCATCAGAATTCATCGATGTTGTTTCTGTTTTCAGGTCTGAAGTCTATCAACCCCTTCAATAGAAGATCACACGAACCATGGCGGTCGTTGTTAGGTATGTGGTGGACACATACACAGACCTCATGGAAAACAAAAGTGGTATGTATAGTATGTGAGTTGATTTTGTTCGAAAACTGTTGATAAAAATTATTGCTCACTTATTGTAAGTTAAACTTGATAGATCTGTAATGTCTGTAGAGTAAAGAAACATTTTTCAGCCTCTAGAACGTAAGAAATTTTTTTCAAACATCTAAAAACTAGATGTTTTCAAAAGGATCACCTGAGATATTGGATTAAAACAATATTATTACTGTTTCTTATTGTAGTTCTTTCGATGGCAATGTATGAATCGAAAAATGATTAAAGAATAGTCAGATAGGTGCTATATATAGCTTGCATGATCCACCTTAAAGGTGGAACCTTCCATATCAGGGCTATTCGGAAGGTAAATTTTGGTTTTATTTAAATGAAAAATAGAAGTAGAAACAACATTTTTATTACACACAGTCATAGACTAATCAAAGTCCATTTAGACTGCCCATCATCTTAAGGACAGAGTATGGTTTCTTGAAGCTGAACTCGGCTGATGTGGATGTAATATCATAAAATATTGTATTTTACTATAATATTTCTCTGGTAATATATACCTCCAACCTAGATGGTGTTTGTGTCATTGTGGTACTACATGACAGACAGTCTGATGTACATTGTACATCTGCACCGGCTCAAAGGAGATACAAAACTGTATGCATCCCTTGACTGGGATGGTGGCGTCATCCTGTAATCCAGCTACTTGGAGGTCACAAATTGTGGATAGTTATGAGCGATGGTCGGTGGATGTAGTGTTCTCTTGTGTGGATTAACGTCCGCACTATTGAATACTACGTTAAGCCACAAAGACCATCCTTATAATTAGACCAGTTCGTAATTCAGAGGCCGTGGTTCGGATTCCACGTTAAACTGTAGGTCCCTTAGTTGCTATCAGTTGTTGGGCTATTAATCAACAGTCCTGTCTAAGTAACATGTCAGCCTTAGTCAGTAACAAGACTACAAGATCGCGCCATAATCATCTTGCACTCACTTCTCATTCATACTTGGCTTAAAATACCTACCTGGGTAGGTTGCCATTTCAATAATCTAAATCTAAATCTTACAATATCATGGAGTGTCTAGATCCACTGTAGTAAGTCTATGATACAACTTAAAACTACCTCTTTCCTTTTCAACCTAGTTTGCTGGCTCATTTTATTTCAAAGGATTCAACAGTTGTCATACCAATGAACAATATTTGGTAAGACATCTGCAAAATCCTCTATCTGTGTCAATCACGTAACTCTTGTCTTATAACTCCTCATCATTGTCGAACTTCTGGGAGCCAAGCCTTATCTTCATGAACTTGAAGAGGTTGTAGTCGTAGATCTAAATATGTTCTCTATGGAGGATGTCCAGATACAACCTATTTGAATAGACTCAGAAAGTCTTTTGTCCAGAGTGAGAACAAGTGTCACTGTAAAAAAACAACGGTTACCGCAGAGTTTGTGTGTATCACCTGTCTTCAGTTTTTTTTGGAATTCAGTGTAAGCAACCACATTGGTTGTCGCTCCATGTTCTGTACACAACAAGGAACACACCTCTTAAGAATCCCAAAACACTGTTGCCATCAGTGATGCCTATGATGGTTTTTGTAGCGATGCTATGTGTTCTGTGCACAGGTGTTCCCCCACCTGTGACTGTTCTATCTGAGGGTTATAAAGACATTGTATAAGAACTTATATATATATATATACAGTAGAACCTCGATTAACCGTCACCCTTTTAACCGTCAGTCTCTGTTAACCGCCACCCCGCTAGCGCAAAACAAATTATGTATACATATCAGCACCGAGCCGGATCGTCATTTGAGGCTCTATGATGAGTAGTGACAACTGTACTTCACACCTGCAATGTGCGTGAATCATTGGCTTAAGAGTAGTGACCCAGCTGGTTAATCCCTTACACTGTCTTCTGCATTCCTACTGTTGCATTTCAGTTCAGTATTATGCTTGGCTACAGTAAACAGAAGTTATGCCGATTTCGAGTGCAATGCCTACTAGTGTTTTACGTGCTTTACCGTTTATTGTTGACAGTGTTGCTTATACGTAGTGTGTAATGCTCTAACATGACCGCCTGAAAGCTTGATGGGGAAAGAAACAAAAGAAAATGACGGATTATTTAAAAAACTAAATACCGGTAACGTCAGTTTTGGGAGTAAAAGTACGAACATGTATAGTTGATATTTCAATGGTTTCTTAATAAATATTTTAGTAAAGTATTTTTCACTTGAACTGACGTAGTTTTTTCTCATTTAAAACAAATTCACATTAAGTACTGCGCAGTAATCATGAAAATTAATTAGGACTTACAATGACGCCGTTATAGCGTGCAAGGCAATTGCGATGTTGCCACGCCAAACACTGTCTAAGTGCTAAGTTGTATCGGCACTATTATTATTTCTGTTATCCGTCGTTAGAATCTTTGTTTCGATTTTCTCAACCAGTTCATCATTCCCTGCCACTAACTTCCTCGTAACTTAAGTTACTCGCTGCTTCCACGATTTACAACTGCAACTGGGGCGCTGGCATGTCCTGTAATACAGCTGCCCAAAGGTCACAGATTGTGGATAGTTATAAGCGACAGATGTGATATTCTCTTGTGTGGAATGCCCACTCTATTGAATCATTGTTCGTCTGCAAATACCATTCTCATAATTTGGCCAATTCATAATTTAAAGGTGAAATTGTGGTTTGGATCCCATGTTAACCGTTTAATGTTTAGGTCCTTTTTAGATGTAATTGGGTGCTGGGTTATTAATCAACATTCCTGTCTAAGGAACATGTCAGCCTTAGTCAGTAACAAGACTCGAGATTGTGCCACAGTCATCTTACGAGTTAAGTTAAGTTAGGTCATACTTGGCTTAAAATACCTACCTGTGTATTTTTGGCGCCATTTCAGAATGTAATGTTCTACATTAACCAGACCTCTAGGGATGCTGGCTCAGTAAAACCATAGGGAAAATAATATAAACTGAATGGTAAAAATAATATTCTCAGACCCTCGGGTGAAGGATTGGCCGCTGATGAGTGGACCAGCACCCACCCTGATGATCTGCCTCACATACGCATTCATTGTCAAAGTCCTCGGACCCAAGTTCATGGAGAAGAGAAAACCGTTCCAGCTTCGCAGAACACTCATTGTCTACAACTTCCTGCAAGTCATACTCAGTGCCTGGCTATTTCATGAGGTACTTTTGATTCTGTTTGAATGTGTAGTTTTGTTAAAAAAATGTTATTATGAAAACAAAAAACCAAAATCTATTAAAATATCCTATAGGAAATACATATATATATATATATATTAAACATAATTACCAGAGACGATTGAATGCAATGAGGTTAGGTTAGTAGAGCCCTAAGGCTTGAGAGTTGACAAACACCGAAGGTGCAAGGATGGCTGTTAAATTTTTCCTCTAGAAAAAATCTTTTGAATTCTGAGAAATTCATTTTTGTTGCATCTAAAGGTGACACAGTTAGATGATACACATTGATTTTTGTGTTTCTCCTGCTCGTGTCAGGCCGTCAGTTGTCAGTTGCTCCACAGAGGTCAATTGCACTGCACGTTTTAGTTGCGTTGTTTAATTGTGAAATTAACACAAAAGAAAGGCAAATAAAGTTCAACTCCTTCTTCAAACCAGTTCAGTCACTTGAGGACGAACCTCAACCCTCATGTTCAAAGTAATTTTGTCTTTTTTCGTTGTCTCATTTTTTGGATGGACGTAAATACCAAGTGTATATTTTTGTTCAAATGTAACTACTGTATGTATTGTTTGTACAATATGTATTTTTATATTCAGAATATACATACTATTAAGTTTATCTGCAAAAGGTGTTTCATTATATACAAAAATCACTGTCTTTCTTCGTTTAGGATTATTTGTTTTAATCCGGACTTTCATTAATCCGGACGACTTGGAGCCCCAATTAGTCTGGATTAACGAGGTTTTACTGTATATATTAAACGTAATTACCAGAGACGATTGAATGCAATGAGGTTAGGTTAGTAGAGCCCTAAGGCTTGAGAGTTGACAAACACCGAAGGTGCAAGGATGGCTGTTAAATTTTTCCTCTAGAAAAAATCTTTTGAATTCTGAGAAATTCATTTTTGTTGCATCTAAAGGTGACACAGTTAGATGATACACATTGATTTATATGTAATTTAATTTCATCCGTCGAAGGTTAGATGGCATAAAGTAGTTTATGAATTAACAAAGTATTGTTAGTGAAAGATTCCATTTGAATGAAATTAAATGGAAATTATATTTATTTACTTAAAATTTAGTTTTGTAAAGGTGGCAACAAAAGCATTCAAAGGGGAAGGATAGTAATTATAAGGGTGTGGCATCTTACAAGACAATCAAATTTAATGCCTAATGTTATATAATTGTAATCAATAACCTTCAGGGCAGAGCACACATTACCCTGCCAATAACTTTGCTGGGCCTTTATAATTTTTTCCAAATTTTATTTTACTGTTTAGGGTTAATTTATTCAAATTCAAATTTTAATGTGTTAAATTTTTGTTTCAGTCAATAATAACCTTCAGGGTAGAGCATACAATGAAAGCCAATAACTTTGCTGGGCCTATATAATTTTTTCCAAATTTCATTTTACTGTTTAGGATTAATTTATTCAAATTCAAGTTTTAATGTGTTGAATTTTTTCAGTCAATCATGGCAGGTTGGTTTACAACCTACAGTTTTAGGTGTCAGCCAGTTGATTATTCCAATTCACCGCAAGCTCTCAGGGTGAGTATAATTAATAAGAGTAAGAGTATATTTAATTTTGTAAATAATTTCTAATACTATAAAACTAAATTTCAATCACTGAGAATTTGTCATCTGGTTATTGAATGTTATTTCCTGGTACCTGGTATCATATGAAACTAAAATTAAAATTGATATTCTATGTTATCGAGTTTTTAGATCTTTATATACAGTAAAATTTATCTACATTTATTGCCTGTAGATCTAAAATCTTGCTTAATTTCCCAATCTACATTTCGCCACCCATTGATGATGTCACAACCAGTGGTGAAATACTCATGGGAAACAAGATTTTAGATCTACAGGCAACAGAGGTAAATAAGTTTTACTAAATCTAAAATTGTAAATACTATTCTTACTAAATACTATATGTTCACCTAAAAAAACTTTCCCAGTGAACTCTTCTGATAAGAAACATGTTTACAGACAGCAGCAGGATGTTGGTGGTACTTCTTTTCAAAATTCACGGAATTTTTTGACACTGTAAGTATTCTCTATTGGTTTCAGAGGTTAATGTATTAATTAGTATAAAGTATGTCTATTAAGTAAAACACAACCAATTGATAGATGCATAGAATTTATTCACTTCTGTGCCAATGAATAGTCATGTTAACTAGACCTGATATACACTGTGCATTTTTTCAAAGCATAGTATATTTTCATTCAAAAATGACTTCTGGTACCACTATGACACAATATTTATCATAACTTGGCTATAATATAAGCTTACCTTGTTTGTCCATTGATCTCTACAGAAATAATGTTTTCATTTTGTTAGATGATTTTCCAAAAAGAGGGTTTTATGTTTAGATTTTTAAAAGTGCAAATATAAAATTTTCTGTTGATCATTTATTTACATTCTATAGTTGAAATTTGAAATTTTCAAGGGTTTAAAACTAAACCACGATTGAATTTTTTTTGTTTCTTTTAGGTGTGGAAAAGCATATAGCTTTATGCTTTAAAAAAATGAAATAAAAAATATTTCATTGGTCTTACCCTGCAGTTATTTAGAATGAGCTGTTGTATGTCAGTAACAAAGCTAATTGAGTAGCTGGCAGTTACTGGCACTCATATCAGTCACAAAATATTTGACTGATATATAAACTTGATCTTTTGTAAAAATCACACAAAAATTTTTTGCTTTCACCAAATAATGCTTAAAATGCTTTTGCTTTTTTGTATTTCTTTTGTTCTTTGGTTTATAGTTTTACCTGTGCATATTTATACAACTGTGGAATTGACAGTAAGTCAATTCCATAATAAATCGGTTTACCTTTAGGATCAAAACCCTCAAAAATTATGTTAAATAATAAATTACTTTCTGTTCCACTCAGTTCTTCTTCGTGTTGCGCAAGAAGAACGAGCAAGTGTCAAGGCTCCATGTTATCCACCATGGAGTTATGCCCCTCAGTACTTGGTTTGGAGTCAAGTTCTCACCTGGTAAGAAGAATATTTACACTTTGCCCTTAACCAAACATGAATTTTTGACATGTTACATATGTCTTAGCTCTGGGTGGATATTCCGTCAGACCAAAATTTGAAACGGTGACGTCATATCCATATGACGTCATAAGGACAGATGTTTAGATAACTGAAAACATTTCCCTTCGACATATCCATAATCTATCATATTTTCTAAAGGGAAGTAAATACAATCATTTTTCAAAATTTCCTATGTAAAGGTGTATATATATTCAGAAATCTTTATTTCGCCTCACTAACACGTACGTTGTTTTCCGGATCATCCTGTATAGTGGTTGATGCATGTAGCGCTGCAGCTCTCAATGTCTCCCCCATCGTGTGTTGGGTATTAGTTGCCTCCTGAGGACGCCTAACACATTATGGGTGAAACATTGAGGGCCATTGCACTACATGTGCCAACCAATACGCGGGACGATCCAAAAAACAATGTAAGTATTAGTGATTGCTGCGGAAGCTTGAGTTCTAATAATGAATATACAAAAATTGATTTTTTCAAACACTCAAGAAGAGGTTTGACAAATCCCTAAAATGTCTCGAAGAATATATTTGGCCTAATATTCTGGGGTCGTATTGAACCTGACAACCTTTGACACTCCCCCTAGTAAATAAAAGTGGATGACAGTGTTCACTTATATTTTATAATAATTCATACTCACTTTACATTGCAACCAACACACACCAAGTTATTGATGGATAACTAAAAACTATGTTTAAAAAAGAAATTAATTAATTAGAGAACATTGGCTTCATAAACATTTATTTACTATTTAAATATTACTAAAACACTACATGATTGCCTGAAAACATCAAATTAAAGTTAACAAATATGTCTTCTGACTCAACTGGAAGTTTATACTGATTAAGTAGAAGAATTTGTATAGCATTCTAAGACAATAAAAAATATAAATTTAATTGTTTCAACCATCCTTATTTGCATTTAAAGGATGTGATAAAATATAATATCAGATTAATATGACTTTTATGCTTAATTTTTGGGGCCTTTCGGTTACCTTAATTTCTTCATTTTTGTTTTCCCACAACCTATTCCAGACAGTTGTGGAAGTTGTGTCACCAATGTAGCTTTCTTCCCATATTTTTACGTTAAGGGCTGTGATAACTTCTTTTACATAATCTCCTTCCACCCACACAGAATACAGGTTTGTGAGACTCGTCCAGTTGGATTAAAATGTCTGGTTGAAAACCGATTCCAGTCATATAAAGATCATTTACCTCTGATTATTCTCTGTTTAATGTGCGGTTGAAGTAGGGGCTTGTTTTTGGTCTCCTCTCCAATGCCAATCACAGATGATCATCTGGCACATGACTAATTTTGCGGCAATTATCTGTTTCTTTTATTTCCATTATTTATAATTGTGGTTTTAAATCTAATTGCCTTATACATAGTCTACATTCTTTTGGGATAGCCACAGCAACATTTTCTGGGCGAATAAAAAAAGGCAAATATGTCAAAATGTTTTCCAACAAAAAAATTACAATAGTTTTATTCATGTTAAGAAAACTTATATAGTAGATTCTTTAAAGAAATAAATTTTAATTATTTTTGAGGCATTTCAACAATAATAACTCATTTCAGTAGCTTGATACAGTAGCAAAACGATTCCTGAAAATCTGGCAGTATGAATTCGATGTGTTCAAAATTGATTACTTCCGGAAGCGGAAGTAATCATCACAGACAGAAAGTTTTGAATGTCATTTTCCATCACCTTGCCACACTCACTTTAACTCTCAGTATTTTTTACTATTATAAGGACATTAGTCCTTATTGATTTTTTGCTACTTTGCATATACAGGGCAAAAAGTAGTATGGTATGTATGATTATACTTTTCTTTTTTTCTCAGGTGGCCACAGCACATTCTTCGGAATGTTGAACACGTTCGTTCACATAGTGATGTATTCTTATTACTTGCTGGCCGCCCTGGGACCGCAAATGCAGAAGTATTTGTGGTGGAAGAAGTACCTCACGGCTCTGCAAATGGTAATTTATAGTTTTAATCTTTGAATGTATTACATACGTACTTATGACCTAGAGGACAAAATATATTCACTTACTCAAGTTTATGTGCAACCCTGAAAACTTGTTTGAGATGTTTTCAGGAATAGTTTACTCTAGTCATTAGTGTATCTAATATTTCCTCATATTATATGAATCTGGTTTGTTTTTTGAAGACTAACCTTTCCACTATTCATTATATTCTCTTAAACATGCAACTTAAAGACTATATTAGAGTTTCATAAAAAATATATATAAACAATTTTGAAGGTACTAACTAAGTAATGCAGCTCCTAAATCAAAGAGAATTAAACTAGTTAAGACAAATATTTTACCCTAACCTACTAATATTTATAGCTGTATTATTTAACAATAATAATTGTCAAATTAACAACACAGTTAATTTGTGTCAACTAGAACACACTAAAAACCACATTTTCCGGTTTCCTGTTTAAACTGTAGCCAGAACTGATTGCCTGGCCACAGTGTGGATGGTGGTTGTTTGATCAGCAGGCTTGGTCCTCAAATTGCCACATGTGCTGTTAGGAAGACAATTCTGTTTTATCTATAATATTATAAAGAAGAGGTGGTTTCTGTATGTTTGTGGGTTTGTGTGTTTGTGGGTTTGTTGTGGCAAGTGAACGAAAAAATACTGAACCAAACAGTTTGAAATTTTACACAAAGACAGATCTTAAACTCATGCAACACATAGGCATACTCATTTCCTTAAAATCCTCTCGGGCTACGCCCTGTGAACGTCCTAAGTTTCAATGTTTACATTTTTAGAAAATGAAAACATAAAATTACTTGAATGTCAACAGCTGTGAACACTAAAATTTGACAGTTCGAGAAGCAGAAGACATGGTTGCTGTAAATACCCTGGGATTCAATGTTTACAGTTTTTGTCAACATCCGTTTACTTTACATTTTGACAGTTCGGGAAGAAAAAGAAATAAAGTTAATTTTTACACATAAACTGCTGGATCGAAATTAGTGAATTATTAGTTCGAAATAGTGGAATGGTAGATTTTTAATTTTCTCCCGATGCCTGCCTCTACTGCGTTAATGCTTATCCTCTCCCAATATTTGACATATGTTACTTTGTCATGTTTAGATATATACTTAGACACGTGTTTTGTCATTTTGTAAACAATAAAGAATTAATTATCAATAACTTAAATGTATCTGTAGAGCCTACACCCCTCAGCCTTTTTTACCCGTGCGAAGAACGGGTACTTTGGCTAGTATTCAATAATTCATACTAATATTTATCAACAAAATTTAGTTGAGGAACTACCACTGGAGTACATAGTTTACAAAATTACTTTTACTCTAATTTCAAACTGCTGTTGTCTATCTTTTATGTATAGTAGAGAGTAGATTATCCAAAACAATAGAGGATTAAGGGTGTTCAGATAACTGAATTTTCGGATAATTGGTCACAGACGGGAAAAAGATATTCAATGCTTATAATAAAGAATGAAAATATTTTTTAATTTAATTTTTATAATGTGAGTTTAGCCGCGTCGGCAGCGCTGGGTCACTGCTACCAATGATGGTTACACTAAAGTTCAGCACGTGGTTTCATTTTTTCATGTTTGACTGTGTTTCGGTTAACCGGCGTTCGGATAACTGGGCTTCGGATAATCGACACTCTACTGTAGTAATAAGCAACTAGTTTTGTGATTTTTGTGCAAGACCTGTTAATAAAATATGTTCCACATCGCGTTTGGATATAGGGAAAGCAGTTTAACTATCATCAACTTAACCAATTTAAAAAGATTAGGCATTTCTCTTTTTTTATATTTTGATTTTAATTTTTTCATTTTTAATGAATTTCCTATACAAGTAGAGCATTTTTTATTCTCCAATAAAAACACCAAAAATGTTATTAGTTTTATAAATAAAGAATATTATACATAAAAATATTTTATCTAACATTTCATTTTATAACATCTGTTAAATGTATTTTATTCATAGTTCTTCGAGATCTTGTTTCTTGTTAATCCATCCAGATTTTTGCTTGGTGACTTCAACCACTGAAATAAGTTGTTTTTCCAAAAATATTGTTTAGTATTAATTTTTTACAATAAAGTTAACATGAGGGCATAAAACAATACTTTTGTTTTTTAATATTATAGAGATAGAGTTTGAATATTTTGTGTGTTTTTTAATAAATTAAATTATAAAAATGAAAATTTTAAAAATGATTGAAAAAGAAAAAAAATTTTGAATAATGTATTTGGTTGTTTAGATCCAGTTGTAAATAAATCCATCTGTCTTATCTTTTTCAGGTCGGTAAAACATAATTTTCTTTTTACTAAAAATGATAAAAAATAAAAATTTTATTTGTATTTTTACAAGAAGTATTCTAGAAAGAAGTATACTATCATCTTTATAAATTTAAAAAGATTAGGCATTTCTCTTTTTTTATATTTTGATTTTAATTTTTTCATTTTTAATGAATTTCCTATACAAGTAGAGCATTTTTTTTAGTTTTGGGGTCTCCAGATGCCAAAAACACCATTCACTAAAACTGTAACTTATCCATTTCAGTCTGTGTTGTCAGTCCCAGATCTTGATTCTTGGTTAATCATCGAGTATTATGCCGAGATATTCAGTAGTTGACTTCATCCAGTTCTGGAATTCTCCCTGTGTTTTTGCTTTGTCTGCCTATGATCAGTTGTTTAGTCTTAGTTTCATTCACAATAAGGTCAGTATTGTATAGACATGTTGAGGGCAGTAAAACTGTCTACTTCTAGT
Source organism: Nephotettix cincticeps (assembly GCA_023375725.1). Classification (NCBI taxonomy): domain Eukaryota; kingdom Metazoa; phylum Arthropoda; class Insecta; order Hemiptera; family Cicadellidae; genus Nephotettix; species Nephotettix cincticeps. The sequence continues at coordinate 24,579,776 of CM041785.1, forward strand.
TGACTTGGCTCTTGATTTCCCAACAGCAATACTGTGTTGTCTACCCCCATAGTTTAGGAGGTATGATTTTATGTGTTGTTAATATAATATACTACTATAAAAATGCAAAACTTCTTTTTTTTTAACAAAATGATTGAAAGCATTATGTTGAATCCAAAATGTTGTATCCTTGTTTGTTTTACCATCTTAAGACATAGAAAATGTATGATTTCAGATCCAGTTTGTCTTAGTGATGGCTCATGCCTTCCAACTGCTGTTCATTGACTGCAACTATCCCAAGGCTTTTGCCTGGTGGATTGGACTGCACGCTTTTATGTTCTACTTCCTCTTTGCTGATTTCTACAAACAGGCCTATGCCAAGAGAGATGCTAAGGTAAAATAAAGAATCTTAACTAAAAACACAAGTATTGTATAGCTTAACCCTTACCGACCGGGCGGCTAGTGCCTTTAGACGCAGCACAGTAGCGTCGAACGACGCAGCTAACGCCTTTAGACGCAATCAATCATTTCGCCACATTTACAGCTGTTGTTCGCAAAACATACGATAGAGTGCATGGTGATGTTGCGTTTGCCTCTATGCACTTACAAAACCGCTTAAACCACCTAACCACTTAAATATTCTTTTGGGTATTTAGTGACTGAAATCCAAATTCTAGGCTACTTTGGCCGGTATTCGTTCACTCCCTTACTGCTGCCTACGCATATATTTGCGAGTCATTACAGCCAGTTGTTTTCACTTTCGTTAACCTTGTTTGTTGACATTTTTGTCAATATGTGTTTATTTTCATTGTGCTTTAGTGGTAAATAGTAACTAATTATTATTAACTGAAATCGCTCATCCAGATGAAAAAAAATATTTTTTTTAAGTCTTAAAATCTTCAATAGATAAAAATGAAGCAAATTTCTGTTTTCTACTTTATTCAAACTAGATAAATCCCAAAATAGCATTGGGAAAATAATATTTTGATTTTTTTACACTAAATTAGCAGGAACCATGCATGATTTTCATTAGCGCTTTAAGGGTTATAACATATTAAGATCTTGAAGATATTTTATTGTTTTTTAATAGGTTCTATATCGAATAGCAATATTCATACTATTCATTATAACACTTAATGAAATAATATTTGTTGGACATATTTCTTAAAAATCTTTTTCTTTATTACTATACCAGGGATACATAGACAGCTGATCTATGGCTAATCCTAAATATGTCCTTGCTAATTTTCTCTTGATAGTAATTCCAGTTCAAACTGAAACCAACCCTCAGTTTCTCTGCTACCTTACTAGTTTGGTTTAAAAATCATAAATTTTGTTGTATTTTTTAACGATAATCTGGCATTTTCATTAGCTGAATTATAAGCAAGAATTATATAAATCAGAAAAAGAAACTAGAAATTGTTTAGACTAATCTCCCTAATTATCATATGGTAATCAATATAGTTAAATATAGAATTTCACATATCGTTCACTGTCCTTAATACCTGATGATGCTAGATTATTGTGTACTTCTACTATATTACTGGTTCGGAACCCACGTGACACTGGTTACTTAGATGCCGTTGGGTGTTGGTCCTGTCTAAGGAACATGGCTGCCTTAGTAAGTAACCAGACTACAAGATCATCCCACATTCATCTTACACTCATATATCATTCATAATTTAAAATACCTGGTTAGGTTTCCATTTCTGAAAGATAATTTAATGTAATTTACTTTGATTTCCAGGCTAAGGCAGATGCCAAGAAGAAGGATGATGCTCTTTTGCAAAATGGTTACACCAACGGACATGCTAATGGAGTCGCTAATGGATATTCCAATGGTAATGCAAATGGCGTGATTCTGGCGGGAGAAGTCTACCAGCAACCAGAGAAGGGAATGGAGTCCAGTTACACAACCCAGGACAGTCTGAGGACGAGAGCTTTCATCAACAAGGAACATGCTTCAACGTCCAAGTCTTCGTAGTGACTGCCATAATGTACAAAAAGCCACTCTTAGCCTACATATTTATTAATAGAAGTTAGAAAACTTCCTCAAGCTGAAAATGAACTTTGGTATTATGAATAACCTTTGGTTAGCTTTGGCCCTTGGTTGGCTTTGGTTTTGTAAGCTCTTTCAGTCTTTGTAAGTAGGAGGCAGGAAAATATTGTATGCCATTATCATGCAAGTATTTAGTGCCATTTGTGTTTATCAGACCTCGATCCGGAATGATCTGGGAAAATATGTGCAGTACTTTATCTTCCAAACATAGAATATTTTGTCTTATATTTATAAGTCATACTTTTGTGTCTGATGCCTAAGTAAATTAAGTGTGAGTGCTGTACCATATTTTAATGGTAATCACAGTCCTCTATATTTGTAGGTAATTTTGGCTCTTTGAAAACAGGTTTTTTTGGAGCGAGTTTTATTTTTTCGAAATCCAGGTAGCTGGTATAAACACTTTACAGCTGTTGGTTTAAACTAGTCAGAACGAATGTTTATAAAAATCAAAATTATTGGACTTAAAAAGAGGAAAAAATTACATGTTTGTTGTTTGTAAATCCACACAGAGATTGAATGGCTATGACTGTGTTAGAAGTATGTGTTCAATCAATGGGGACTAATCAGGTTCAGGACTCACTGTGATTATAAGTCTTTTTAAGGACTAGTTAAAAAGGAATTTTCTGACTTCCATCAGGACCATTTGATGAAGTAATATCGATGTTTCTCTTCTGTTTTTTGGTTGTTCACAACTGTTGCTTTCTTCTAACGTTGACGAGCATAGGCATGACATCCCTAACCGGTTTCTAGCCATTGGCCATTTCATTTCTTTCATGATATTGTTATTCATATTTACATCTTTATTGCTATTTCAAAATATGATTTATACAAAATACGGACCCTCTCAATATTGATTTTAATGTAAATATGATTGAAGGAGGAACAGATTTTATGTCAAAATAATAATTACAGATTTTTTAATTGTGACATTATTACAGTGAAAACAAGGGAATAAGTAAGTCTATCTAGATAAATAAATTTTAATTTTCCTTGAAATTGTATAGAATGTTAAAATCTGGTTTGATATACTTTATGCTAAATAATATTTGATTATTTCCTCTCCATAAAAACAGTATCACTGAATGTTATTACACAAGGAACTAATTAGTAAATAATAGGTGCATATTAATTGATTACTGTAGTAGTATAGTTGGTTTTATTTATTATTTGGCCTATACACTTCAATGGTTATTACAACGTTGTATAGCACCCCCTTTTATAAATATTTGTAAGAGTGAAAAGTAAAATTATTCTGTAAGTTTTTATCGTTTTAAGCCTGGTAATCATAATCACTGATATTTTACTTTTTCTTCTATAATGGGAATTTTTGCAGCGAACATAATATTTTCAATGTAGTCAGTTTTTTCTATTATTCATAACAATTAAATAGATATGTTTCCATTAAAGAAGATTACAAAAGTGTACATATTTTGTATAATACTTAGTCACTTTTGAAAAGATAAGTTTTATGTAATCAGAAAATATCTTATTGAGATAATTATTTACTTTACCTCATAATACTTTTGTACATATATTTTCAGATAATAGTTTTGTAAATGCTTAATTATAGTTTTCCATAGGTCGTAACGTCTGTTTCAATATTTTATACTTAGCATTGTGTATGTTGTTGTTTAAGGATATTATGGCTGTAAAACTAATGAAAAATGTTGCATTGATCGATCAACTCATTCATTAAATGTTTTATCAGGATAGAGGCATTAATAATTTTAGAGTCAACTTTGAATTAAATTGTTATCGTGATTTTTTTATTCTTATAACGAAATACACTAAACTCCCGATTATCTGCAGTAATAGGCTTTAAGGGTCCGTTATTCAGTTTTGTTTCAAAGCATTTCCTTCCTGTACAGCAATGGTTGACTGAGTTTTGTAAGTAACATGAGATCGCACAGCAAAGTGTAATCTTCCCCTTCCAAGTCCATTGCATTAAGGCGGGCAGTTACGTAATATTGCTCGCCCAAGACCAAGCGTGTTGCGGGTGGTAACTATAATTTACAAGCACGAGGGTAGACATTTATGCTTTAAATTTCGGTTGCTAATTTTGCTAATTTATTTTGCCGCTCGTGGATAATCGGGAGTCTACTGTATGTGTAATTTAGGCCAAGGCCTAAAACTATTCTTGTAAATAGTACAAACCTGTTATTAACGGTCTAGTTTATTCTTTGATAATAGCTGATAATAAAATACTAAGTATTTTTATTTCTAATGTTTTTTGAATATGTAATTATTCAATGAATATAAGTTTTATCCACGATATACCTCTTTTTGACAAATAAATAATTGTATACAATGAGATTTTTTCTTATTTAATCCCGAGTTGATTTTAATTGTGGTTTCATTTTGGTTCCAATAATATACCGTCATCTTTGAGGGCAACTTATCATGGTCTTCATCTAGGTAGGTCACCAAGCGTGAATGTTTTTTAAAAAACATCTTAAAATCTTAAAAGGTATTAAACCAACTTCAATGTCTGAAAACACACACAGTTAAACCTGTAAACCTGAGAAACTTCATTCTGGTTCAAAAATTCAACTCAGTAGCTTGTAAAGGGGTTGAAACTTACAGTATATCCTCCATTTTCAGCCTTTCTGTGGTTGTGGATCCCTTTCTTAGCCAGCTCTAACAAGTTAAGTACCGGCAAAGACAATTTATATTTCAATATTAGAATAAAATTGCCTTTGGTATCAGCAACAATTATTGTTGATGAACATGGTCTTTGAAGAAGACTAATGTTTAAACCAATTGTAATGCATGATTGTTTCGTGAAAATCATTCTATTGTATGAATTGGAGTTACTGATCCATGGGGACCTTTGTCCAAAGATTGTAGTTACGAATACTATATCTGAATAAATAGAAAGGGCAGAGGTAAAACATAGAATGGTCAAAATCAAAAAAAGAATCCACTACGTTAAGGCTGGGCCACTATGTTATGAATACCAGTACTTCGTAAGGTGAAAACCCTTCCCTAAAGTTACATTAGGCCTACTGAAAATATTCAATAAATGAAGAGAGGTTCAATGATAACACGATTCTTTTTTAAAATTGCCTTTGGTATCAGCAACAATTATTGTTGATGAACATGGTCTTTGAAGAAGACTAATGTTTAAACCAATTGTAATGCATGATTGTTTCGTGAAAATCATTCTATTGTATGAATTGGAGTTACTGATCCATGGGGACCTTTGTCCAAAGATTGTAGTTACGAATACTATATCTGAATAAATAGAAAGGGCAGAGGTAAAACATAGAATGGTCAAAATAAAAAAAAAGAATCCACTACATAAAGGCTGGGCCACTATGTTATGAATACCAGTACTTCGTAAGGTGAAAACCCTTCCCTAAAGTTACATTAGGCCTACTGAAAATATTCAATAAATAATGAAGAGAGGTTCAATGATAACACGATTCTTTTTTCAGTTGTACATTATAGTTACACCTGTTGATTGGACAGGATTTCACTTAGCATACTCGATCGGCAATGAATTATCAATAAATATGAATATAATGGACAAATTTTTTCAAAGTATGACTGATACTACTGTAGAGTGTAGACAAGTAGATTGGTAAAACTAGGGACCTTATTAAGAGGGAAAACTCTATGCCAAATGGACATAAGTCACACTGTGAGACACAACGAATATTTGTATTTTGTTGCAAATTGTTATTTAGTTAGTTAGCTGGTTAGTTAGTTAGTTGTATGTGTATAGTATTAGTGTATAGTTAGTTACTTAAATGGCGACCTATACCAGGTATGTATTTTATGCCTAGTATTGAGGAATGTGTAAGATGATTGTGGTGCAATCTTGTAGTCTTGTTACTGACTGAAGCTGATATGTTCCTTAGACACAACTGTTAATTAATAGCCCAACAGTCAATGGCATGTCTAAGGGACCTACAGTTTAACGTAGAGTTAGAAAACCAGTGCCCCTGAATTGCGAACTGGACTAATTACGAGGATGGTCTTTTTACAGATCAACATAGTATTTAATAGTGCAAACATTAATCCACACAAGAGAACACTACATCTGATCATCGCTTACAACTATCCACAATTCTTGTCCTCCAAGTAGCTGGATAACAGGACACGCCACTGCCCCAGTCCATACCGGTATTAACTGGAAAACATACATATCATATATGTTTTTCACTCCAAAGCTTTGTTGTTATTGGTTTTAACTCTTGAAAGATTGAAGAATAAAGGGGGAGCTTCAATTTTAGCACAAGCTAAAGAACAAACAATAACATTATTATTTTATGTCCTCCAAACTTCATTTGGTTTTCTGAATTATGCTTTATCAAATCATGTCAGATCACAACATCGGTACACAAGTCTTTCAATTCCGACATCTTAGCTTCATACATTAGTATGAATAATCTAATATGTATAAATTTACTATGCAGCCTATGTACAACAGCTTGAGAGCTAAATGATGAAACCCGCCCAGATCCATTGAAAAGTTTTATTTTGTGTTTATAAATGCATGAATCACTTAAGAAACTTGTTAAGCCCCCTGTATCTATAAGTTCATCTGCTTGGTTATCTACCGTCAGCACGTTTCAAGCATGAAGGAGAAGCTGCGGATATAGTAGCAACATTTTGATCGACCATAACAGCGTTAGACGACTTATTAATAATAAGTCGTCTAATAATAAGTTGTATTCTTCTCTTTCACATTTGATCTGCAGAATTTCGCAGATATGGCCAGTTTTAGAGCGATTTTTACAGATCGCTTCTCTAGCAGGACAGTTCACACATGGTGTCGGCTATTTCCACAGAAATAGCATTTAGAAGGTACAGCTGATAGCTGTGGCCCAGGATAATCAGATTGGATGTTTGTGGATGCAGCAGATTTACCAAAAAGCTTCAACATTGCATATGCTGATTGATTATGAGCAGCTTCCAATGCCAGAGCTTGATTAGAAGCATGATCTAAGGTTAGAGTATTATTTTCTAAAAAGTGATAACGAATTTAAGAAGACAAGAGTCCACCAAGAAACACATCTTAAGTAAACATATTACTTGTTATGTGTACAACGTGAGGACCGAAGCAAAATTTTCTAAGGGGTAGTTTTTGGGGGTTGAAAAATTCATATAAACACCTCCTCATGTCCAATGTACCACTTTGAAACTATATGTTATCATCAAAGTAAACATAATACTTATTAAGTTTACTAAGTTTAAACCACTACAAATTAATCTTAGGAGGTGTAGTTTTTGGGGGGTTGAAGAATGTAAATTTTTCAAGAATACTGAAAATTCATAATAAAGTCGTATATTATTCCTTCATCCCCTATGTACCACTTTCAAACTATTATTTAATTAAAGTAAACATATTAATTGTTACGTTTCCAGCGTCAGAACCGCAGCAAAACTTTTCTAAGGGGTTGTTTTCGTGGGTTGAATATGGCTGAATTTGAGAAATTCGCTTAAATTTTACATAAAAACTCATTTTTACCTCCCCTCATCTTCAATGTACCATTTTGAAACTATGTTATCATGTAATTAAACATAATATATATAAATAAAATTAGAGTTTTGTCTTTACCTTGCTCAGAATTATTCATTTTACAGTAGAACCTCGATTAACCGTCAGTCTCTATTAACCGCCACCCCTCTAGCACACAAAAATTATGTTTCTGCGTCAGCGCCGAGCTGGACTGTTGAGGCTCTATGATGAGTGACAACTGTATTACACTTACACACCTGCAATGTGCGTGAGTCATTGGCGGCAAGGGTAGTGACCCAGCTGGTTAATCCCTTACACCGTCTTCTGCATTCCACTGCTACTGTTTCATTTCAGTTCAGTATGGTGCGTGGCTACAGTGAACTGAAGTTATTGCCGATTCCGAGCGCAATGCCTACTAGTGTTTTACGTGTTTTATTGTTGACAGTTGCTGTTTATACGTAGTTTGTGCTCTTTTGTTATGGCTGAGAAACTGAAACGTGTAGTTTTGGGACTCGACAATAAACAATAAATTTATCAAACGCTGGTAGTTCATCTCAGAAAAATTATAAACATGACTGTCTGAAAAGCTCGACGGGGAAAGAAACAAAAGAAAATTACGGATTATTTAAAAAACTAAATACCGGAAACGTCCGTTTTGAGAGTAAAAGTACGTAAATGTACAGTTGATATTAATAAAATATCTTAATAAAGTATTTTTTAATTGAACCAACGTAGTTTTGTTTTTTCTCATTTAAAATAAATTTACATTAAGTACTGCGCAGTAATCATGAAAATAATTAGGACTTACAATGCCGCCGTTATAACATGCAAAGCAGTGAATTGCGATGTTGCCACGCCAAACACTGTCTAGGTGCTAAGTTGTATCGGCGCTATTATTATTTCTGTTATCCGTCTATTCGGTTATCCGTCATAGTCTCGGTCCCGAGGGTGACGGTTAATCGAGGTTCTACTGTAATTATTTCTACTTTTCGTGCGTTAGAGAAGCCGAAACCGGTATTATCTAAATTTTTGTCTGTGACGCTCCAGGAGGCATTTTACGCCGTCTTCTCCGAAAAAACGGGAGAACTGTTTACAATGAAACTTATTTCATGTATTCTCTACATTCCAGAGAAGGTTTATAAATGCTTGAAATAGCCCGCCGCCTCTTGAAAAGTAAATAACGAGCATTTAAAAACCCACTTTTACGCGATATTACTCGCATTTTGATTTAATTTTAAATGAATAACCTACTGGTAATAATCAGCTGTCTTTGTAGCTTAAATATTTAATAGAAATAAAAACAAACAGCTGTCAAATCAAAGTTCAAGTTCAAATAAAGTTTTAGTTAATATTGGTCATTGGTTTAAACCATAGATGAACGGATGCTTATAATCCGTTCATCTCTGTTTAAACCCATTTCGAAATTATACTATATTAAAAAGCTATTTTAACGTATAACTAAAAATAATAATGGTATAAATGTTCTGATCTACTTAATTTTAAAGAAATGCGAAATAATAAGGCTGGGTATTCATTTATTTTCTTTGTATTGATTTATTTAGGATTTCAGGTTTACATTTTGGTATGATGATCTTTCTTCTTTCAACTGAATTCTACAACCCGTACAAAAGACGGGCTTACTGCTAGTTCTTATTATGCTAACAAAACTTTGAACCGCGACAAATTAATATAAGGGGTAATTTTCGGAATTGGGGGATTCGGGGGAATTGAAGATAAGTGAATTTTTGCGAAACGCTGAAAATGACTTCTGTTCCGTCGGCAACGTAGATTAGTTAGATTCGATAGTTAAATTCAGGGAGGTATTGATCTAGACCAATTAATTTTTAAGTCTTAGTACTTTTCCACTGATCTATGATTAAGTAGTCTTTAATTTTATGAAATACCTAATGTATATTTATCATACTGAATGATTGTTATAAATAAGATATGTAATTTTTATTTCCAAAAATAAGTAATAAACCTGTTATAGTACACCAGTTTATTTCATACTTTAAGCAAAGCAAAACCAAATGTGTTTCTGGCTTTACTGCTATCTAGCGGCGAAAATTATAATCAGGAATCAGGTACTACAGTCAGTACATAGAATTGCTAAATTTACAAAGGTACTATGATAAGGTGAATTAAATTTTATTTACTGGTTTCGGTAGTTTAATTTGCATTCCGTTAGATATCTGCAGTATCTACTTCCAAGTGCAAAGAGGTAAGTTATACAAGCTAAGAAATTATTTATTATCTCAATTTTAACACAATATGTTTGTATCTATTTACCGGCTTCTTTGGGTGGGGGGAATAGCAGAAGCAGAAAGCATTGTATTTTTATACTGTTAGTCCACGAAAGGTAAAATTTAAATTTGAAAAACTTACACTAGCTTGTTAGATCTTTTTGAAATTATTATAGGCTATTTTAAAAGCTTACAATGGAGTATATTTGCTTCCACACTTTATGTGTATTATTATTATTATTACTAAGTACTATTAATCTGTAAAAAAGTAAGAATTAATTGTTAAAGTTAGGCAAGATTAAATTGTTAAAACTAATAAATTATAATAAAGACTAATTATAACCTGGTTAATAGTAAAGAAATGTAAAAGCTTTTAAAAGTAAAAATTTTTTATTTGTTTAAAGAAACTTAAATCCATAATTTTACTATATTTTTCCTATTCAACATTGGCAGGGAATAACTCACACTCAAGATAAAATCTTGAGTCAGCTTATAATAAGCTTATAATTTAGGCTTACTTGACTTAACTTTAGGCCTACTTGTTTTTATTTAAGTAGTACCAACAAGATAAATTTCTTTTAACCATATGATCTATTTTTCTAATTAAATTTTTAATGTTTTTCTATAGCTTATAGGGCCTATATGAAATATTGGCCTAAATATGCTATGAAAAAGGTTCTAATATTCATGAAAGTAGGCCCTATCTGATTACTTGTTAAAAAATATTAAATATATAGCATAGTACCCGCAATCTTTTCTTTAAATAAACAAATTTTTGGCAAGTAAGTTAAATCATAAACTAGGCCTATAAATTTCTCAAATAATAAATAGGCGATAAAAAAGTCTAGATATTTCTTTCCTTCGTGAACCAATTTGTTCAATAGTTGGGTAATACTTGTCAATATTAAAAACTGTTCCAATGGCACTAAACTACCTTGATAAAAAAATAATCATGTTATGTTTAGGTGATCATTTTTCTTTTGTTTCAAGTTACTTTGGCGGTCATTAATTTTTTAGTTTTCTGCAATTTGCTTTCTTAAAATTATCTGTATTGAGACATATTTGTTCTCTCCTCGTTTGCCAATGACCTGTGACCTACTATTTGTTTGTCTGTTACTACTCAGTAGGCTTACTAATTTCATCATAGTTTTAAAGATCAGATTCAAAGATAAATTGGTCAATTTTGAGATTACTTATCAAGGTTTCCACCTAGCCAGAGAACCAATCTCAAGGAGATTATTTTTTTAAACTCTTTCCTCCTTTCAAAATGTTATTATGAAACACATGTTCTTTATAACCTAAACAATAAGACTTATCCTTCCTACTTCATCAGCTACAATAATTGATCACTTCTTAATCAACCTCAATATTTGAGGTGTCAACAAAATGATCACGATTTTCAGTTTTGCAATAATTAGAGTTAAGATGTTCATAATTAATTTTCAGCTTGGTGTAAGCCTTGTATATTCTAGCTCCTTTGCTAAAACTCTCCTAGAACAATGTCAATAGGATCAAGTAGGATGTTGATGACAACAATTAGGATATCAATATCATTAGGCCTATTATTATTAACGCCTGAACTTTTCTCCAGGAACATGTTAATATAGAATTATTGTTAATTGTCAACACCTAACAAGTGCTTAGTTTTTGAAAATATGAATTTTGTTCATTTTTAAATTTTAATGTGTCTTGGGATTGTGGAATTGCAGAATCTGAGCAAATATTACAAGTACTATTATTAAGACATGTGAAAAGATATGTGAATAATGACTCAACCTATGTGGTTCGTCCTCACAAGTGAAGAAGCAGCATCATGGTATTACACAGAAACTTGATCAAATAAGGGATTTGTCCATTCAACTAATGCATCAGCAAATATTAACTCATTATTGACTTAACTTATAGCTTGGTAATCACTGTTAGTTTTGATTATAATTGCCAATTTCTTTTGTTTCTTAAAATGAAAAAAGACTCCACTATGTAGAGTGCCTGCCAATTCTTTGAAATTTGCTTGTTTGAAGTAGGTCTTTTAAGTAAAAGTCCACTGATAAAACATTTCACAAATTACTAATATTATTTTATTGCACTTTTCCAACACATCTGTGTTTTTACAAAAAAATGTTGTATAAGTCCAATAGAATAATATTAGTAATTAATAGAAAACTTCATTATGACTTTTAATGATTTTTCTGTTATTTTGAGGTAGTAAAATATAGGTTTACAAATACAAAACAGTAGAGTCCTGTTTATCTGAGTTAATCTTAATCATCATAACAACCTTGGTTAAGAAAAAAAAACTGTTAACACGGAACTACCAATAAGAATAAAAATGTCTAGTAAAAACTGTACGAGAATTTTTTTAATATTCCATGCAAAATACGAATTTAGCAAATGAATACGATTGCGTTAAGGTAAAATAATAGTTATTAAATCTATAAGAGGCATACAGTAATTATGAACAACTTCAAATGCGATGTTACTTTCGGTTTGTTGCAAAAATTTGGTGTTTTAGGCACCCAGGATAGGCTCGTTCGGTTTTAAAAACGGGACTCTTTTGTATTCAGAAGCTTCTATATAATAATTTGAATTAGCTCATTAGTTTTCCTATATTATTGAGAGCTTTTTACATTATTTTTATCTATATAGCTTATTTAATAGAAACTATATGAATACCTATATGTTGTCATAATCATGTGTAACAAAATTACGTATGATTACAACAATCTTAAATAGGTAATACAAAATAATAGGTAATAGGTAAACACAAATTTTATTTTTGTAATACTCAAAAATTATTTTTCCAACTTTGAAAATATCTATTGTAAGATGTGAATTTTAATTTAAATGATTTTTATTTGAATGCATTGAGAGTCATTAAGGTTTCCAGCTTAATAGGGCGTCTTTAAAGAGAAAGGAACCAAGCCCCATTTTTAACAAAATTAAGTTATTAGTGCCACCTCTTAGAGAATTATCAACTCTGTGTAGTAACGAAAACCTGGTAAAATTGTAATGTGAAAAGTGAAATGTTGTATTTAGTATACAGTAATTAACAGAGAGCATGTGGTCTGTTAATTACTGTATACTAAATACAACATTTCACATGTCCTTTCCTTTTAAAGGTGTCCAATTTATTATTACTGTTTTTTTCCATTAGATGTATTTTAATTTAATTTATTTTTGTTGAAATTGATTGGTTATTTTTGATTATTTTAAGTAATTGAAACATGTAAGATTATGTTTTGTAAGACAATAAATACTATAACTAAGCAGGGTTAGTTAAAACAGTTTTATTTTTCAGGCTTATTGTAGATCTTTTATAAAAAAATAGGTTTTAGTGAATTTCCCTCAGGGAAGAAGCTATTACCAGTGAGTATATAACATGGCCTTTAAACTGAATACTATTATTGTTGTTGACATGGTGGACTTAGGTTGGTAACTATGATCGAGGACCCTAGAGACCAAAAACAATCATAGTTAGTATTCAAATTTTTACACTGAAAGGCTTTATATCTATGTGTGTGTGTGTGTGTGTGTGTGTGATGTAAACATGATAAATCTGATAAAAATAATTCTATCGAGACCAAATTTGGCAGGGGCATGCAATGCATCAATTTTGTCTTTAAAAATTCGGGGTTTTACATTATAATCTATATTAAAATCAAATTTCTATTAGCACCATTGGAATCACCCAAAAACAAAAAAATTAGTAGTTTTAATAATTTATCTATGTCAAGGGCCTATTGAGATATAAAAACAGGTAAATACATTACATTGCCTTTTGGATCTCCAATGTTACAGTAATAATCCAAGGAAAAGATGAAGGTTGATTTAAAGATTAGTTTTAAAAATAATGTGTTAAAACGTTGTTTACAGCGTCATATACAGTAGATAAGATATAATAATAGTTGCTGAAAATTCTAAATTTTTTTGTTGCTTGTTGCTGTCAACCTACCCACTCATTCCCCATGTTTTTCTTGTGGAGAATAAGTAAATTGATATAGCATTCTTATTATTTTAAAAATGGTTTTACTGTAAAACCTTTAACACAGCTTCATCTATAATGTATGGTCTAATAATGTATGACAATCAATCCTAGTTTTCTCTGTTCTCATGGTGGCAAACCTTCTTATTCATTTCCCATGTTATTCCTATGGAGAATAAGTGAATTGATATTACTTCCTTATTCAGCCTAAGATTCCTTAGTTTGATTGAACTTAGTTTGAATCATTGCATTTAATTTCTTAATTTAAAAAATGTGAAGTGTGCAGGTCTGCTGCTATGGGGATATTTTTCTATTTTGTAAAGCTTCTTTTGAACTCAAATTAATGTTTGTTTTAATGTGAAAACATTTGAAATATGAACAATATCTCAATGTAGGGCAGTAATAATATATTGCAAAAAATCAGTTTACCTATTTGATTTGATATACCGGTAATATATGTTACATAAAAAGTAAAAATAAAAAATTGTTTTACTAAACAAAGTCAAAAACGTAGTCTATGGAATGAAAAAGCAAACTTTTACGTTAGTATAGCATCTATATATCATTTCTCATCATTGCTTCTTGGTCCTACACAGTTGTGTCCAAAAGTACAGTATTCAAAATTAAATTTATAGAGGATGAAAATTATTAAAATAATTAATCATAAATAATGTTCAGCAAACAATTTGGAATAAGACATAAACTGAGGAAAACTCTGGAGAATAACTGTTAAATGGAATAGTTTTGAATATTAGAAAGACCTATAAGATGAATTATCTTTGATTATTCATATTAATAGTCAGCAATCAGGAATCACGAACATGAGTAATTTGTTATTCTCTTTGGATGACGAGTAATGACAAAAAGAACGATGAATAAAAAAGACTTCTAGATTATTCTTTCCACAATTCTTTCCTAGACAACATTTGATTGTAGCGGATCCCAAGTTGATGGTCAGTGTCAAGTGTTGAAGTGTACTACGTTATAAGTATCTAAATTGGGCCAAGATTAAACTCGTGGTAGTAAAAAAGTTCTTATGCCGAATTTTACCCGATCGGTTTTCAACCGGAAGTCAGTCCGGTTAAGATTCGTGCTGGCTTCCGGATGGGTGCGCCTGTGATTTGCAAAAACTAAGGTGAAGGTTTCACACGCGGCGACCTGATTTTCAAAGGCCGCCAGCCTTTTTTTGTTTCATCGTTTCGAGCACGGTTTACCAACAGCTGATCTTATACAGTCAGCTGATAACAGTGCCCAGAGCTAGCGGGATACATACGGTTGAACTACAATTTTGCGTAAGTATTCTTAATTTCCTTTAATGATAATGGAATACATGAGATTGGACGATAACCAAATTTCCTGTCAACATTAACACTTCGATTTAAGTATATCTCATCATGGCAGACACACATTGTAGACATTTGTTTAGAAATACTTCGTTCATTTGTTTAGCTTTTCAGCTGGTTTTATTTAATGGCGATAGTCAAATTATTTTATAAAACTTTTGTGCCAAACTTTGACACTTGAAACATTTGTTCAAGTGGTGGTGTCATTACTTGGGACCTCATTACCATAAATTATAAAATTCAATCAAAATCGTGAAAGCGGCTTTTGAGAAATTTGTATTTCTTTTACATTTTTTAAGGGCAAACTACCTAGAGTTTATAATAGAAAATTCAATAAAATAAAATTGCCTGGAGACATAGCCAAAGTGCACCCGTGTATCTATATTCATAATACTGTAATCAAACGGTCAGTGTGGTCTCTGGTCTTACAGTAACATGCCAGTCCGAAATCAATTTGGATTAAGGGAGCCTCGTAACGGATATATCCACTGTAAACTCCAATTCGTAAATGATAATGAAAACAATACTTGCAATACTAGCAACCATGCTTGCAATTCGAGCCATCTTTGTTTATTTAGCAAACAATGATCCTAGCAAATTAATCCGATCTATTATAGTAAAAGATTAGTGCGTCATCAAATTAACTTTACTAATTTCACTTTTGCGATTCAAAACCCAATTGAACAATAACACACAGATAACAGTGGCAGATACAACTTATAATTAGTAAAGAGTAGTAATAAATATAAAATAAAACCCATATCTGGAAATACGTTTAATTATCCTTTGTATAATTTTAAATAATATTATTTTATTGGACTTTTTCAACGCGTCTTTGTTTCTAACTACCAAACGGTTTAGGAGGTGCAGAAACTCATGTTTCCAAGTGTATACCTAAGAATAACATTTAAATTAAACGTTTTGGTTATAGATATTACTCTGATAATTAATGCAAGAAGAAGTAAATTGGCTCTTTTATTTTTGTTTAAATTACTTCTTAATTTAGTTGACAGCTCTATTTTATAAAGTAAGAACAATTTTTATATTTCTAGGAGTAATCTGCGTCCCTTATTAGTTATTTCTGTTCCTCGTTGACACAGTGTTCAACATTACAATTTATCAATTTGTAAAGCTTGTAGGTTATTAAATTTATATAGGGATGATATTGATTTGTTTCGTTTTAATTTTAATTTATTTGTGAACCAATTAGATAGATGTATTACTTTCTAGATTATTTGCATCATTACCATAGTAGATCAATATTTAAAATTTGTTTTTATTTTGTTGAGCACACACGTTACTTTTTCTTTTGTATTTGTCTATTATAGTTAGTTATAAACTAATCTTGTACTCTTATTATTAAGTTTCAGTTTATTGTGTTTTCAAAATGGCTGTTTTGGGTATTATCCTGTAGCTATTATTTATGTATAATTCAAAAATAAATGAACACCATGATACAATTTCTCCACATACAATACAAAATTCTTCGTAACTTCGCATTACGCCAGTAGATAGACTCATGTATAGCCAGAAGACACCCAGCGGCGACAGGTCCGCGATCTGACCCTGACACGGTAGCCAGCCGAGGCAATGAACAATTCATTAGCTGATTGCGTCCAGGAACAATAGTGAGGTGCGGTTATGCAACTGCTGCAGTGGGCCAGCTCTGACAAACTCTTCCAGAGACCATTATCCATTATCCTAATCCTCTCTGAGCTTCTTCGACAACTGGTTCGCATCTTGATAGTCTTGGAACGTGGAAAGTCTTTTAGCTATTCATTACGAAATTAAGCTCTCTCTTCACGCTCTTCGGCGAGGTTCATGACTATCCATCCAAACTTGAATTCATAACTGTGAACTTCCTTTCCAACTTGGCTTAAGTGCGATTGGGCAGTTCAAAAGTTATAGTCCCCCCTTCATAACCTGAAAATCGCCTGTTCGATTCTGAACACAACTCTTGAAACAATTTTGTGATTGTTCGATACTTGACTGGTGATGTAAAACGCCTGGGCGTTTAACGGGACAAATGCCCAGAGCATATGCCCAAATAAACGATTAAAAAGTCCATAAGCGCCTGGGCGTTGATCCAGTAAATTAATTAGAATTTATTTGAAGACTACTCTTCTAAATAACTTTTAAACCTCTTATTATATATATACATATTTAGATTGTAAATAATTATTGTTATACTATGTTATTTTATTGGTAAGAAGTGTTGACTCTCACTTGTCAACAATGGGAAATGTTTTAGACTGAAAATAATTTCACGCATACTTTATGACTGATTTATGACTTCCAGAATAGAAATCTGCTGTAATAGCAGTTAAATTAGACATTATTTAACAGTTTTTCAAATAAAATATTTATTCAACGGACCAAATGGAACATATTGCAAGTTTTATGGGTTTATTGTAATGGTTTAAGTTGTATATTATATTATCACTTGATATAGACGCCCTCCCATAAAACGTTTAAGAACACAACTAAGCATTAAAGACAGTTAAAGATAAAAAACATAAAAGAATAGTAATTAAATTATTAAATAAACTGTTTTAAACTAATTTTTAATTTTTAAACTCCCAGTTTTTGGGTGCTTAAAATCGCTTTCGGCCGATTTTAAAACGACCAGCCCACTGGGCATATGCCCGGCCCTCATCTTATACTTGACCCAGATGCCTTTGTTCATTGGTCTACTAATTAAGTAATAATCCTGTCAAATGAATCAGTTGTTATTTGTCAAAAACTAAGCTACATGTAGTATTAACTTTTATTTACTAGCATTCACTTAAAATTAAGGAATATCAATCACCAACCGGAGTGATACGCGTCTTAACAATGAATTGAATACATTGAACTTTGATCCTGGGACTACGCCAATGGAGAACCGCACATTCAGTTGCGTGGGTTGCAGAACAGAGAGGAACTTACCGGTGAAGCTTAAGCATTTGTCACATGTGACACTCTGAAAGATCGAATTGTTATTTGTTTCACCCTCTTCTTTCCACATATTGCATAGACGTGGTCTATTGGTTCAGTTGGAGAAGTCGAATCTAGCTTTCAGCAACGTCCCGGATCATCAAAACGTGTTTCGTGCTTAAAAAATGTTCGTCGGGCTTTCTAAAAAACAAACATAGCGACCCTGTAGTTTTCATGCATTAAGACACACATTGAAATTGATCACATAAATTGAAATTACTCATTTTAATTGTAAACCGTCAATGTTGGTATATAGTAGACAAACTGTAAACAGAGCACAATACACCTATTTGCTTAAAACAAATGTATTGTTTCCCATTTTTAGAGGTATTTGAATGACGGTTAGTTAGTTTTTTTCCATAAGCATACACATAAATTAAGGAAAAAAATAATTTTTTTTGATTTTTACAAATCATCTTCAATGCCATAAACACGTTCTTACTAATAGGAATTACTCCATATATTTTTTAGCTTGGAAAGTTCCTAGCGTATTTTGTTTAAACATTTTAACATGCAAGGTTGGTAGAAAGTAGAATGACAAATTTAATAGTAGCTTTTAAGTAGTCTCGTTCAGTAAGTAGGTCATTACTACTCTGCCAAACCTTGCATGTTTTTGCCCATTGATGGCGTTTTCTTGTTAGTCACAATGAGTCGGTTTAGTACTTGTATTTTGCTTTAGCTTTACAGTGTTATAAGTTCTAAACAGTTTTCTTCGGTTTGGAAGTTGCAATTTATTACACATTACTCAGATTTCTACTCTTTTAATGCATTGATACATTGTACTAAATAGAACTACAGAACTGATTCTCTAAAATTTGCCTCTCAGTTTTTTTTATATGTAGTGAAGGATTTTAAAGGGTACCAAATCTGCTTAATTTTTTTAATTTTTAACGTTTAAGATAACCTAGTAACCTGATGCGTATTTCCCATGGATCGGCACTTGGTGATGGGCAGTTGAGGGGGTTTAAAGAGAGAGAAAAAATAAATTTATAATGAAACGTTAAATACAAATATACTATTTTAATTCTCTACATAATTCTCATTACTTTCATTTATCCCAACTTAAATGTGGGTCTATCGCGTGAATTAATGGAGAATACAAACTAATATTGTTCGTTTCTGAGTAAAATATAATATTGGGCTACCAATAGACTCTTAAGGTTTATATGTATTATCTATGAATAAAAATAAAACATCAATAACATAGGTTTCTGAGTAAGTACGTTCACAAAAAAAACTTGTTCTAATGCAGCGCTTAATTGTGCATGGATCTCCTAGTAAGTAACTCACAGTTTTCGTACAGAGTTTAAAATATAATTTACATTAAAATATTTGGTTGGACTATGAATAATTTAGAAATGTATTATATTCGACTTCAAAACTAATTTTGATCAAGATAAAAAGATCACAAACCCGAGGTCGGGGTCTTGAATATAATTAGAAACTTCTTAGTGTTTTAGTTAAGATTTTAAACACTTTAACAATTTATTTTAATACCAAGATAAAAAAATGCATATAGAAAAGCCAGCTCTCTAATAAAAATGCTAACAGGAGTTGAAGATGTAAAGATAAAACATGCAACGCTAGTTTTACGTATCGTTTCGTTCCGACTGAAATATTGCTTGGACTTTTTCAGTTGGAAGTGCAATAAGTCGACGGACGAGCCAGCTCGGCAATATCCGACCTGTTTGTGTTTGAACCTTTTAGTTTTGCGAGTCAATGTACTTTTACAATTGATTATTTTAACACAAGTGCTAACATATCACTTCGTGATTTATCCCTAACTATATGTTGATTCATTATGCAGATTTTCTTTAAACAAATAATTGGTATACAATTGGTAGGGGCATTTAAACAAAACGTGCCCTTTAACCATGCAATCGTAAAAGAAGCAAAACAGGTGGTCTCTGCAATCCCGATTTCACCTACAAATGCCGTCAACTTGCATCCATGCCGTTTATTTTAGATGAGCTTCCCGAACACTGTAGGCCTATCAAATTTGTACAATCAAAACTGGGATTGCGCATGGATAGGATTCGTACCCGCGTACTTCCTATTAGATTCAAGCGGTCTCAGGATCAAGGTCTGAGTAAGCCCTTAATTGGCTATAAAGCATACTCTATAGCGGCTAAACAGTGAACTCAATGAGTTAGTCACAGTATACGCTCACAGGTGACAGTGAAACGGCTGAAAATGACGATGACGACTATATTTTTATTAAACGTTTACTAAATTGTTGATAGGACCACACAGAATCTCGCTGACCTCGCACAGTGCGGTTTTAGCATTTGGAGGGTTAAATTTTTGGCAGCTCTAACTTCAGAAGGATTCGCTTATTTCTCCCAGTTAAGAATCCTTAGAAAATTTTCCTAAATAAACGTTTTACTAATATCGTGTTGAAGTTATTCTCGTGGTGTAATACTCTTTATATCTACTTTGATACTCATCGGATCCTAGATAGATAGTCAATGAGATAATTTTTATTTATATTACTTTGACGTATTGAAAAAAATATAAAATTTAGACGCTGACATGGGGAGTGCTGAATTAAGAACAATGAAAAGGAAAGAAATTTAGAGTTTAGATGAGTTGACCGGACATGTAGTAAGGGGAATGGGTGAAAAATCCTAATGGGGGAAGATAAAAAAGAATCAAAGATTAAAGGAGATGGTGTAGACATATCAAGAATAGGAGCAGGAGTAGATGCTGCACAAGACCAGGTGCGTCGGAAGGCGATTGTTGACGAGATTAAATCCCTATGAGGGTTCCGATGGCCATGGGAGAAAGTTTAGGTTGTAATTTTTAACGTTTTGACTGGGAACTATCCAAACCCTGGCCTTGTTTATCTAATTTCGACCTGTTGTTAGATAGGTAATTAATTAATATACCGAATGACAAATGGCGACTTGTTAATATTTGTGTCATTATAACCTGATTATTTTATTTTTTTTATTGTACTCAAAGTGGTAGGAATACCAACAAACCGATATGTCTGCTGGTATAAAGCCGACCGTCTTATGGAAACAGGATAATGACAAATCCGCATTTTAACCCAAGTATTAGGGGATTTCAAAATATTGTTAACGAAAGTGGTAAAGCATTTGGCGGGGGTTAACTGGCTTACAGCCGCCAAAGGTCCCACTCGATCTGCGTGGTTTTATTTCGATAAATCCTGCCATTTCGTGATTTGTCCGATATTAGATTAGCAAAGGCTTTAACAATTTTAGTTCCAATACGTATCCGGTAATTTTGTTGTAAACCTTTAACAAAATTAGACGTCAGGACGCGGCTGATAGTTAATTTAACCTAGTTTGTACTATCAATCACTCGCCCTTACAATTTTTTGCAATTTTGCCATTTTCGTTGATTTAAATTTTACACAGGTTTACCGAAATGTTATGTTTGTACGTTTAGTAAATCGTTTAAAACCAAAATCAGAATTTCCTCAGTGGTAAATTAATTACAAATATTATTTTGTTGGACTTCTAACGCGTCTGTGTTTTTAGCTACACTACGTTTCTGGATGTGGAGAAACTGAGATGTGGATGTTTTCGTGTATTGTGCATGACGGATAGGTATATTTATTTTTGACAGTAATAATAGTATGATATCTAACTAAAAAGTTTAATTCAAGAATATAATTAAAAACTAAGATAGTTAGCTTATCACTTGAAATAAATAAAAATTGAAGTTACTTAAAGTTTTAAGTTTTTAGGAAAAATATTTAGATTTTTTCTTTCATTTTCGTATAAGAAGTTTTGCTTAAAAGACCATATTCAAAGGAGATGTCTAATGATATGTTGAATGAATTTCTCTACCTCCAGAAGCGTTGTTTTGTTAGAAAAACACGGGCTGGAAAAGTCCATTAAAATAATATTAGTAATAAAGTTAATAACCTACGTAATTATGAGTTTGAATGATTCTGTGATAAATAAAGGTGGGTCAAAGAAACGATTTCACCGAACTTATCAATATTTCTTTACTGGTGGAGTAGGATCTTCCTTCTTACTACACTCACCAGTAATTTGAAACCAGTCCGATCCTGATAATGGCTCACTATACCTAGAGTTTGTCGTAGAAGTCAAATAGTTGTCGGGTTCGGAAAGTGCTTGTCACGAAAACAAGGTTTTCTAATCTGTAGGATTTGGCCGGTCATGATGTGCGTTTGCGTCACTCCGCGGCTGTGGACCAGTCTGGAATCGTCAAATCCGAAGGAGATTGTACATTAGTGAGGGTTAAAAGTTTTTTAATTTTAGCAAAATTGTTGAGAAACATAATGCTAATATTTATGGCTAAACCTTTAACATTTGTGATCTGTGTCTATAAGAAAACTCTAAATAATGTAATGTAATGCACGTCCTGGAAAGTCAAGGGGAGAAATTCTGGTCTGGGAAAAAGACAAAACGTTTGGAAAGTCAGTGAAATACACCCCGCAATGATGGATTCGAGGGAACTTTTCAATGGTCTACTCGGACTTAACCACGAATATTGCAGCATTTTTCATGATTTTTCACAAACGTACGGCAATTTAATTAATTTTTGTACATTTGTGCTATTATGATTACAAAACGTTTCCAGATCTAATTACATTTTCCTCCATTGTAGTCTGTCAATACATATTTCAGTATTTTCTGTGACATAACTTATTTTGGCATTAATATTTTCTAGTGTACCGGTATGCTATATAATAATTTTCAAGGAAAGTTTCCTAGTCAAGGAAATTAATGACAAATTTTCTGTGGACACTCTGTAATTGGAAGGGAAATATGACTAACCTTGTCAGTAAACGGTTAAAATTGGCAAGAGAATGCTGATGTTGGTCAATTGAAACAGCCCGATAAATAAACAGTGTATGTGCAGACAACGGTTTGTGAGCCCTTCAGTAAATATACGATTTGGGACTCCAGAAATCAGTAAACAAGCTGAATTTGTCGGATAGCTCAGCATTCAAATATTTTAGCAAATATCCCAGTTAAAAATTACTGTTAATTTTCCAGATGAGAAGCTAAAGTGGTATGTGGAAACCCTCAAAGAAGATTTTGTGATTGTGAATTTTATCATATTTTTGGTTTTTTCGCATTTGAATTTTTGCACCTTATATTAAAGATGATATCCTTTTTACTTGTCTGAATTGTTCCACTCTGGTGATTCATCAATGTCTTAAGAGTGAGTGGTGTAGTGTATAAAGTGTGCATATATCTTTTGTATTTTTAACGCATGAGGCGTTTTAACGTTGTGATTGGGAATAGTCCAAAATCTGTCCTCGTTACTACCAAACGTCGACCTGTTGTTAAAGAGGGAATTATTAACAGCCCAATTAGAGATTTGAACCGACGAACGAACGACGGATTACGAGGTAAGTACGTCTCTACCCACTTATTTATATTGGTATACCCACGCACATCGATGATTATAAAGGACCTTTAGTTAGTAAAAAGACCACAAGATCGTGCCACAATCATTTTAAATTTAGACTTGTCTAAAATACCATCTGAGTAGGTCTCCGTGAAAAGTATCAAAGAAAGTAAGTAAGTAATTCCAAATCAAAATAACCTAATAAGTATATATCTGTTAAGTTGCTTATGTTCGTTGGGATATAATTGTTTATCGTGGCAAATGAATCAGCTGTTCTTTGTCATTAACATAATAAACAAGCCATTAAACTCTTCACACTTTTCCTTCGTCATATTCGTGTTATACCCACTTAGTTTCGGTTGGTGTCTCAGGAGTAAGAGTAAGGCTAGAGGAAATATTGAAAATTGACATATAATAAACGTAATTACCGACTTGTGCACGTAATATGTACAGCATGTGCCGTAACTCAGCGGCCCTGAGACCAACCGGTTCGGCAACCAAGGACCAAGGTTGACGTTGTTTGCTGATGCACGTGGTATGTTACCGTGATTCTCAGTTTTCGCTTCGAAACTGATACATTAATCAGAATTAAAATATTACTATAGGACCTAGTTTTTAGCAGGTGAAAAATCTTTTTCAAAATATTGACAACGAAATGGTGTGTCGTTAAAAGAATTGACATTTGATATTAAATTAAAATACATTTATTAGACATACAACAAAATACTTAAATAAAGAAAATATTAAGTAGTTACAATGTGTGCTTGTTGGCTGTGTACCGCACCTGCTTATTTTTTTAAACATGTGTAATACTAAAAGAAATTTTATTTTTGACAAAAAAACTTCATTTTACAGGCAGTAGTGCGTAGTGTGTCGGTTTGCTGGCACATTCACTGCATAATATTGTATTACTGAAATATTATTATCATAAAAATACACTTGGTACTAATGAAATATGTAATTCAAAATTGCAATTCATCAAACAGTAACGTACGTTACGTAGAGAAAAATAGTGGTAAATGTCTAACAAAAACAGTCATACAGCAGACATGTTTTACTACGTATTTGTAAAATATATGACAAATAACAATGTGAATGTGGTCATAAATACGTGAAACATTAAATAATTGATGTTGCGACGCAGAGGAACAATGCTGTATATTTTATCCGATTAAGGAGTAAATCTTGACGTGTCACATGGAAGCACAGGATCTCATAAGCGAGCTTTATGTGTAGAGCTGAGTCATTGTTCGTTGTCGATTAATACTAGATAATGGTGATTGGGATAGGCTAATGATCCATGCAACATTCAAGGATGCATCTTAGAACATTTATGAAGAGAGGACGTGTAGCTGAGCAAGATTATCTGTGGACAACGCAAAGGCCAACCTTATTATTAGACCAGTGCGTAAGTCAGAGGGAAAACTCTAGGTCCCTTAGATGCTGTTGGCTGTTGAGCTATTAATTAATAGTCCTGTCTGCAGGAACATGTCAACCGTAGATAGTAACAAGACTACAAGATCGCGCAACGATAATCTTACACACTCATTAATCATTCATACTTTGCAAAAAAATACAGTTATTTCTTCGTAAAAAAATAATACAAATATCTAGTAATTTCAATTAAAGAGTCGAGTCAAAAATTTTGCTGTAATTTTTGAGACATTAAGAAGATTCGCGAAGTTGGTTGTAAACCTCTTAGAACTAAGAGTATCAAAGTAGAATATCAAGTTTATTTAAAGTTCCATCCCTCTATTAAAAAGTAACGTCGTATTAGTATTATACTCGTATTTTCTATGCTATGTATACAAATCTGCATACTGAACAGTTGGCAAAACAGTCGTATAAAACTTTAACTGGTTAGTCTTGACACGTTCAATGCCACGAAGAGGCCAATAAACTGAAAAGGTGGAACAAGCTCCTCGGAACCCTCAGCTCTTCACACTTTACCCTCTTGATTGCTTTATTACTCTCTTATTTCTCGGAGGGAATTTTATGACAAATGGATTCCAAACTTGATGAGGTCATCGGATTTTTCTGACGTAAGTTTGTTTCTTTTAACAGCGTGAATTTGAAAGGAAGTTTCCGGAGTCTAATATTCTTCATTTCAGTGGGAAACGCTTGATAGTTATTTTAATTTTATACTTGTTTATTTACAAATTGACTTACAAGAACTGTGCTACTTTTTGACTATCATCCAGTTCAATGGTGTCTCTGCACTGATTTGAGTTGTAATGGACGTATGCAATAAAAATAATATTTTACTAAAGAATTATTCTCTTGTCTGAACCTATTGCAATTGCTTCATCAATAATGTGTACCTGATTAGTAATTTACAGATGTGGTTTTAAATTTGAAATTTATCTAGTCATATTCCTAATTACTAGTTTGGTTGCAATGATTAGGGTCGTGGAAAGTGGGAGTGTAATCAGTTGACTCGTTTAATTACATATTCCGCATAGTGTTGCATTAAGCGCTATCGGTATTATTTACTCTGTGTTGTTTTGCCGGAAACAACAACACCACACCTGGCATCAGGTGGATCCCGTGTAGGAGGGTTGGTTTCATATCGGACGCACAGACGTTTTGAGGGATAAACCTGTTATTATGCACGATACATATAATACTGCACGAGGAAGGTTTTATGGTTGTTTTTCACGCTCTGATCTCAAAAATGCATTTAATATTCGAACCCAAGTTCAATTTGACCATGGGACCGAAGTTTTTACGTAATATTGTTAGTTTTTATTCGAAATTTAGGTATATTATTGCGGCTTCCTACGTACATGGTCATGATTAAGGTTATTATTATCTTATTTTCTATGAATGAGATCTGTACTTATAGAAATGAAAAATGCTAATGTAAGAATGACACATCCGAGAAGTCTCAAAATATTAGGCATATCTGAAAAAAAATCAGTCCGATTAATAAAATAGATACATGATATCAACTTAAAATTAAACTATGATCCACATATTCATAGGCCAGATAAAAATGTGATAAAAAATAAACTTGCTTATGAAAATTAACTGAGTAATGGAACAATAGATAACATGCTTAATAATAACAACTGGCTCGTTGAACATGTTCGCTTTGTTTGTGGTTACAACATCAGTTAAATTGCACTTTACTAAACCTATTGACTTTCAGGCAATGTTTCAAAGCTCCATTACTGGGTACGTTTTAAATTGAGCGTTTTTAACAATTCGTTGAGTGATATTTACCATCGCGTTATCGTTAAACTTTTGTTTGGAACGGTTATTTTACTTATCTATGGTTTGAATAATCTAGTTGAAATAAAAAAATTGTCAAATGGTTTAAATAGCCGGTTTTGTGTAATCCAATATGTTGCTAGTGGCAACTAGTTTCGGTTCCTATATGGAACCATTATTGTAAAGGATGTGTAGGAAGATTGTCATTTTGACGTTGAGCTTTAAATGAAAAAAACTACACGCCCCTGACAGTCATACAAGTGTCATTTTAAATATAAAAACCATAATGGTTAAAAAGATTCTGTCATGCTAACTTCAAAACACTATTCAGGGAGAGCACGTTTGTTGAATAATGTGTAAAACAACCTCTTTTATATTCACTCGGAACGTAACATAAATTATACAAGAGCTTTTCGTCGAGTAAGAAGATAAAAGGGCGCTAATTTGCGAACAAAAAGTTATGTTTCGACTGATTGCGATGTCACGTTTTTTAGATTTAGTCACCAGTGAATGATTTATACCCGGCGGCTGATTATGGTTATCATAATGATTATCATTGGCTGTCTGTGATGTCATTGCTTGGACAGTAATGATCCGTACAATGAGCCTCGTCAATGGACTTTTTTGTTGACTTGAGTTTGGCTTATTTCCCTTGATAATCGACATCGAAAAATTTTACGTCGTTGAACAATTTCATTGCCTCCAAATTATAAAAACTACTCGTGATATTTGTGTGTACAAAACCACGATGTGTTTGAAAATAGTTGTGGAAATTGGTTAACTTTTGAGGTTTACAGCATTTTTATTAGAAGCAATATATTATCTGTGTCGAGAAATAACGTCACCACATGCTCCCTCGTTTAGGAACTTAAACAATAGTTTTTACATGCACTGGGACGGTAGTGTGTCCTGTAATGCAGCTACTTGGAGGGTACGAAATGTGAGTAGTCATGAGCGATGGTCGGTGGATGTGATGTTGTTACCTTGTGTGGATTAACGTCCGCAAAAACATCCTCATAATTAGACCAGTTCTTAATTCAGAGACAAACGTAGTTCGGATCACACGTTAAACTGTAGGTCCCTTAGATGCCATCGGCTGTTGGACTGTTAATTCAAGTCCTGTCTAAGGAAAATATCAGCCTCAGTCAGTAACAAGACTACAAGATCGTGCCATAATCATCTTACACCCATTTCTCTTTCATACTTGGGTTAAAATAACTACCTAAATAGGTCAAAAGGTATTATTAATAATAATAATAATAGGAATTCTGCTAATAAAGGTGTTCTGTGAGGGCGGTGCGCGCAGCGGTGTGAGGTGTTTACGGTGACGCGGTATATAAGGTGGGGTAGGCTCGCGCCGCGTCAGTCGGTGACTGTGTCCAGTGTCGCGCACTTCGTCGCATCGTTCCCGCCATCGCTGCCAGGTAATGCGATTATCGATAATAATATCGATGTAATCATCACGTTTATAATCGTTCTAGTTTGACACCACTGTTTTTTACATTTTTATTCCCAGTGAGTTTGTTAATTTATAATAATTGTAACTACAAATCAGTTGATCACGTTCATACAAAATTAATAAACTCATCAGCTATTTTGGCTGCATTTTCATTAATAAGTGAACACGAAATCTATTTAAAAATACGGTACAGTGTTCCCAGTGTAGGTTAAAAACAATGTTGGTCATTTTTATTAAAATTAAATTTAAATAAAATTTTAAAACGGGAATAAAATGAACGATAAAATAGTAATTTGACTCAAAATAGTTCTATGATTAAATATAAAGTAAATTCAATCAAGTCGACCATTGGTTTTACAGATATTTTTTAATACTTAGAAGCGGTTATGAATTAATTAAAGTACGGATTTTAGTTGACTTTCTATTTTTAATGAATAATGAATTTTCTTACTCTTAAAACACAATACAGGACACTAGACAAATGAGGAATATGAGTTGACCACTTTTGCCAACATTTTGTATAATATGATTTTGAGATACCCGAAGTTTTTCTATGTAATGCTTGAAAGTACCACCCCAAAATTGAACACTGAACACCATATTGCAAACTCGAATCGGTTAGGGCAATACTCTTAAAAGTCCAAAGTCACAACAATTTTTAAGATAATAACGATTTTTGATTGTAGATTTAATTTTTCTATGTATGGTTACAATGTGATTATTCCAATTTAAATTTTCGTCCCACGTAAGACCTAAATACTTAAAAGACATAGTTTTTTCAATTACCTCACAATTACAGTCTATCTTTAAACAGCTTAAATCGTGAAAAAAGTTTGTTTGTAGGAAAATATAAGTATTTACCAAACTGAAATTTACATGTTTAGTTTTATTCGCATTGATTTTCATCTTATTTAAAGGCCACCATAAGTTGAGAGGAGCTTCGAGATCTTTATTTATTTTTGTCCGAATTTAAACAGTGGACTCTGAATAAAAAAGAGCAATGCCATCTGCGAAAGCGCTCGCACTCCCATGGAACGGCATCTCAAGCAAATTATGATAAATATAAGGAATAAAGTTGCCGATAACACTTATCCCTGGGGTAACAGTAATAATATACCTGGTGTAAAGTAACAGTTAAGGTAATGTTGAGAAAAATGTGGATGAATTCTGTAATTATTTTTGTCTTACTCACAGAATTAGTAAAACGTTAAGTGAAAGTAACAAATGAATAAAATATTTTTATGTAAAATAATTAATTAAACATAACAATCCGGTTTGAGTTTTATATGTACTGAAGTTAAGTTGAATTATATTTCAAACGACTTAAGATTGCCCCTTTGATGTGCCAGATCAATAGTATTAATTGGTGTTGAAAACCGCTTACTATACAATTCTCATTGCCTGAAACATAACACGTTAATAGAATACTACATGTATTAATATCTTGTTTGATATTTCTGAGAAAAAACCTCTTGTTCACAATAATATACAAATTAATAATCGTGGTGGCAAACATAAGCAATAATGGATGACTGGGATGGTGGCGTCATCCTGTAATCCAGCTACTTGGAGGTCACGAATTGTGGATAGTTATGAACGATGGTCGGTGGGTGTAGTGTTCTCTTGTGTGGATTAACGTCCGCACTATTGAATACTGCGTTAATCCGCAAAGACCATCCTCATGATAAGACCGTAATTCAGTAATTCGTAATTCAGAGGTCGTGGTTCGGATTCCCACGCTAAACTGTAGGTCCATTAATTGCCATCGGCTGTTGGGCTATTAATTAACAGTCCTGTCTAAGGAACATGTCAGCCTTAGTCAGTAACAAGACTACAAGATCGCGCCACAATCATCTTACACTCAATTCTCATTCATACTTGGCTTAAAATAGCTGTACAGGTTGCCATTTCGTTAACTAACTGCATCAACACTTAATGTTCTTTTAATTTACGGCATTTTGAGAAGGAAATAATTTTTGAAAGAAACCCTAAATTTAAATGAAGTTGTTACTTGTTGTATTGAAGTTGTTGTTTTACTTGAAACTTTTGAAAATATTAATCTAACGTAAATAGAATTAATTGTTATTTTTATTTTTTCCCTATTTTTATAGTTACTAATACTGTGTATTTATTAATTACCTACCTTGTAGTTCGGTCGCCATTTCAAATAATCTAATCTAATCTAATAGCAAAAATGAATAAAATTTTGTAGATAGGAAAAACAAAAATCAACCTGTTTTGTAACATGTAATCCGTAAATATAATATGTTCGTATAAATGAATTCACAAATCACTTTTTTGTAAGGAAAGCCCTGCGAATCATATCAGTTTAACCTTGATACACCTATTTTGTCCCCCAAATCAGGTGGTATAATAGCCTAATGGACTAAATATCGCTGTATAATCAGAAAGATAATCGTCGATTAATGTAATTATGACTAAATACTATCTTTTGCCCCATTAAGTATGATGTTCGCATCGCGTTGAAGTATTCGATCGGTTTTATGTGAAAATTATCCTTTAGATATCAATTACACGCGTTTGACTGTAATGAAGTACTTTTTATTCAAGCTAAAAGCTATAAACCGTGGAAATTTCCCATGATTTTAATAAATTAAAACAAGTGTCTGAATAAATTTATCGATATACGTACATTATATGAAAAATGATATTTCACATGATGTGACTAATGTATTTAAGTCTAAAATGAATCGGAAAACATTTCTCCGTACTTTCTTAGCGTATGATTCCTGAATAATGTTATGTGTGATGAAAATATCGACAAGGGTCATTGAAGAAGATGTTGCTCTAGGCTTCAAATTATACACAAAAAGATGATATTGAATCTGTATAATATATGATTTAATAAGGACTTTTTGTTTTGTATCGTTCTTCATGAGTCACACAACCATCTAAATAACTTATAATTCTAAATATTAAACACACTTATGTAAATTTTATATTTAGTGTACCTATATATTTCAATATAAATAGATACATGTAAATGAATCCTAGAAGAATAATCCTATTTTCAATTTCTTTTAATATTACTCCTATATTTTTACTGCTTTGACATTTGTTTTTTATGTTACTGTAAATCTTTTGTTTTAATCAATCAAATTTTATTCAATTTTATGAATCTAAACTAAGTTTTAAAGTTCATTAGGTTTGCAAAATTCACGGTTATAGTGTACAAAAAAGGATAAAAAAGGATTATGGAATGTCTACGTTCAGCCTTGCTTCACATACGCCAGCAAAGACATCTTTGCTTCACTACATGCAGCAAAGACATTATACATATAGATTATATTTATCTAATCAGTAATAGTGAGACAATATCTAATAATTGTGAATCTATATTACCTAATAATAATAGTGAAATAAATTACATTTTATGAATATAAACTAGGTTTTAAAGTTCATTAGGTTTGCAAAATTCACGGTTATAGTGTACAAAAAAGGATTATGGAATGTCTACGTTCAGCCTTGCTTAACATACCCCAGTAAAGAGACATCTTTGCTTCACTACAGGCAGCAAAGCCATTATACATCTAGATTATAATGTTTATCTAATCAGTAATGGTCGGATAATATCTAATAATTATTGTGAATCTATATTATCTAATAGTAATAGTGAAATAAATTACATTAAAAAAATAAGGTAGGAGACATGTAATGTAATAAATTAAAAAAGAATAATCAAAATGAAGACTTTTAACTAAATAGGATCTTCCCTCAAGTGAAAGTGGTTGAAAGTGAAGAAACGGTTAAAGCCTTTTTTCTTTACAAACGAAGCGCCATCTTGATGTAATGACGTAATAGGTTTTGCCAAGGAGTGGAATCGGTCTAGGGGACATTGTTATACAATGGTATAATTAAGTCACCCGAACCAATGTGTTCGGGTGACTTTATTGCACTTGCACATGAGTGTGTTTTTATTAAAAAACACATTTATAAGTAAATTTTTAAGTACTGTAGACCGAGCTTTGTTTGAATAAAATAAAACACGCATTAGATAAGTTAATTTGCTAAAATAAAACACATTTACTCCTACAGTATTATGTACTCCACGTAAATACAGTTTTCGTTTCGGAGGTCTGTCGAGATTCATTTTTAATCCTAAAAATTATTATTGAAAATGTTAACATCAGAAATATTTGTAAAGAATTAACGAAACTAAATAAACGTTTCTTTGAAATTAACCTAAAAATAAAACATTCATTGTATACGAATTTAGTAAAAATATCCAATTAAATGCATCTTAGTAAATATTATGTTTTCGAGTTCGAAGTTACTCTTCAACTCAGTTTTTGGCATAAATAATCAACTTACAAGATATGTTTTTGCACTGTCAAGCACAATTTTATTAGTTATTTACTATTCAAAATTTTAGAGACGAAAATTTATGCCATGTATTACTTAGATAAAATTTTTATATTGTAGAAAACGAGCATCCGCCATTTTTAGTTTAGACTGAAAGACAATTACACTGTTCTGCATTGCTGTTGCATGTGGTTACGTAAACCACAGTAGCCTACGTAAAATGTATAATGATGTTTCAGATGTGAACAATTATTATAATTGCAGATGTTTTGTTGAGTTTCGTAAGTTTCCTACACTAAAACGATCTTTATCCCTGTCAATTTTACTTCCCTTGAATGTAAAATAATTAATTATAGATGACGGTAACAAAGATATGTTATATTGAATTCCCATTTAATATTTTATTGTTAATTTTTTAAATACACTTCAATATAGTTTATATTATGTCCCATACGTTAACTAAGAAAATTATCCTTTCATAAAGTTAAATTGAAAAATGCAATTGATAGTAACAAATAATAGTTACCGAATATTATACAATTTCAATTTCTATGTATGACTACTTCCTCGTTATAGTAAAAGGAGATTTTATAAGGTATCAGAGCCATTTTATCACAGCCTTAGTTTGTTTATTATGTAAGGTTTCTATTATTTATTTATTTATTTATGTATTCTATTACTATTATGTAAGTTTCTTTTCTGTTTGACGTCAATAGCACTACTCCAAAAACATGTTATTTAATATGGAAATAAGTTCATAGAGGCAAACGTAATTTACATTTTCCTAATCTTTTTAGTGATGGCAATGATCACTTTATTTCCAATAACACGAAAAAAATCCCCTCTAAGTAAAACCCATTGTGGGACCGAGCTCTGAAAGTCGCATATAAGAGCAAACGAGAAAAATATTGAAGAAACATTAAACATGCATATTGTGGGGACAAGAACTTAATAAAAAATAAAATGTGTATACTTCCTTTTGGAAAATAGGTTAGATCTTAAAAAAGACGCGAAATACCCCACTTCCAGAGCTTAAAAATATTCATTTCAATAAAATCATACAAATATCTTCTATCTAGAGGGAAAAAGGAAATTAGATTAAAACAAACGCACAGGATATAAAAAGTTAAAAAAACAACTAATAAAGCTAAACACTAAACTAACAATACTACTGAACAATACTGTACAAGTTTAATGAGCAACGGTTATTTTAATATTTCTTGTTTTATTTATTCGTTTAATTCAGGTGACCTCTAATGGGAAGTATGCGTTGGGGAACCTAAATTATTTATCATTTTAAATTTCTGTCTTATCTAAAAAAATGTAAATTAGTATTAAGACTAACAAATTTTGTTTTTATATTGGAAATGTAAAGAATAAGTATATTTGTTTGTTGTTAATTAACTACGTTTAATAATTTGGGCAAATTGAGAATAGAGAAACTTTATTCATCATTCAAGGACAACTAAATGTTAATATAACTTTATCAGTTCTCAGACAGCATCTACGAAGCATGAAGCTGCAATAGTAATTGAACGCTGACATTGACCGGGCTGAATCATCGACTATCAAAGCTTCATTATCAGTTAATAAGTTAATGGTTGTATTCCATGTAAGTAGGTCGGCAAATGTCTCTATTTCAAATCGAGCATATTCTGATATTGGTATTTGTTTGTAAAATTAAGGCGGTATTAATTTTTTATGGGGAAAATTTTTAAGCATAAAGTTAATTAAATATACGTCTGTGCAATGACTTGCTTTCAACTTTTATACTGCATAATGTTGTATAGTGTAATGACCATAGGACTACGACATGTGTGGTGAATTAAAGGCAACGGGATACAGCAGAGGAGTCAAATTGGCTAGCGACTGATTACTCAAGATCTGACAGTAAACACACGCTACGATACTGATTTCGATCCAAGTTGGAGCAGCCGAATTGTGAAAAGTGTGGAGAGGAAGATGACTCTCCAGAACACGTCGAGGTCAGTCCTTAGGATTGGGAAAAGTGGAGGGCCAGATCTATGTGGCAAGTGGAGGGCCAGATCTATGTGGCAAGTGGAGGGCCAGATCTATGTGGCAAGTGGAGGGCCAGATCTATGTGGCAAGTGGAGGGCCAGATCTATGTGGCAAGTGGAGGGCCAGATCTATGTGGCAAGTGGAGGGCCAGATCTATGTGGCAAGTGGAGGGCCAGATCTATGTGGCAGCAGCCAGGGAGAGAATCACACAACCTGCGAGTGTGTTCAAGAATACCTGATAAATGGGAAGCAACAGTCGGCATGGGAAGGAATTCACAACAAACGAAACTTCTGAACCCAATATTGACGTCGGGATGGAAGATCACGGATGAACACATGTGATGTGAAGCATGGGACTCCGAGGGGCACCAGCGAAGCAAGGGATAAAACTTCGGACACGAAGAGGAAGAGAAACTCAACTGGTGAGTCAAGGTAGAAAGAGTAAAGATAATTATATCATAGACAACGGACAAGCTAGACAGATCCTGGGTATACCAGTACCAGAGATACCAGGTAGAAAAGAGAGAAATGAAAACGTAGTTTTGATCCAAGAACTTTTGGCTTTTTCAGCATGGCATTCTATATTTTAGTAAATATATTTTAAAAATTGAAGAAAGTGGCATCATATTTTTTTCACATAAATTCAACTCTAAAAACTTTTACAAACACGGACGGTTACCTGATCATACACACGGACCGTGTGGAGTGCTACTCAAGACAGTTGAATGTCGCAAGTATTGGTTGTAACCATCAAGTAGTTCAAGTTGAAGGTCCGTCATCGTCATGCGGCATGCGGCATGCGGCAGACCCACCGATTGGTTAATTGTTAGTTGATATGAGTAGGCTATCGTCGCGGGTTCTTGCAATCCCCTCCTACTGAGGTGAAGTAACTGAATCTGTTGCCGCTTTCTTTAATGCAATAAATGTTGGTTAATTTATTTCACTTTAAGGATTTGTCACTTCCTATTATCATAGTGAACGTTCATAGATAGTATAGTTTGCCGTCGACAATGGGAAATATGAAAGATAATAAAATAGGCTTACATAAGAAACTTATCAATAAAAAAAGTAATGGGGATTAATAATTTACACGTAAGAGAAGGGATAAACCTTCTATGTTTGGGCGTGTGTCTCAGATTTTTGTACAAATAAAAAATGAGAATTTCACTCAGTGTACACAACTACACACTAAGTTATTCTATGCAAGTATTATTAAAAATTGAGAAAACAAAAGCAATTTTTAGGGATAAAACAGTATACATGAATAAACGATACATTACAACTGAAGGACTTCGCGTGAGAAAAAAAGACCCATTTATTAAAGAAATTTAAGACTAAAGGAGAAAACCAAGACATTGTGAACATGTATAAAAAACTTTCTGTTTTAACAGTTGTGTTGATTTGAAGCAAGTAAATCTGTTAAATTTATGTGAAATCTATTTTAAGACTAAATATTCTCTTATAGAAAAATATGAGTCGAGCAAGAATAGATTTTCATAATTAAGTCCTGTTAATATGATTATAGGACCCTCTTCATCATTTGAAAGTTGTTGCAATATGTAAATTATTGCAACAACCTTGAACAAACCTTGAACAAAATCCTGACACAATTTTAGGACGGTTTGATATTGGACGTAGATGCCTTTGTTAATTGGGTTATTAACTGACAAATGAATCAGCTGATTTTTGTAAGTAACATATCTACTTGTTAGAAAATCCATTACACTCACTTATATATTTCATTTTCCCAGTTTTGCCATGGATATGTCTAATCTTTGAGGAGGGAACGGAAGTGACGTTTGATCACATTAATCACATAACCGGATATTTTTTTGTTGATGGTAGTCATATGTCTAATATTTCGTAAGCTAATCCTTGAAATACTAAAATGTCACATTTTATTCTTAATTAATGAATTTACTAGAGGAACTACAATAATTTGGAAACATTAATAATTTAAAATTTTGTATTTTTTTAATGTGTAAACTTAAAGCCATGTTAGGGAAACTAGTGAGTGCGTCTAAGGGAATATCGTCCAATGAACGTGTGCAACAGTCCCACAAACATCGACGAGAGGAAGGAAACATTAGCAGCCTCCTTAGACATATCTAGACTGTTTTCCACCGGGAAGTAGTTTTTAGTTTAGACCAGGCCAATGCCACAGTGTGTGGCAGGGACGGTGACGAGGTCGTGGCCTACGCCGAGATGTGTTTCTCTACGGGAATTTTGAGTTGTCACAACATAGAAACAACACCGCTCCAGAACGTGTGTTGACCATGCGATCGGGCAGTGGGTCGATGCAAGATTATGCCCTGTTAGCCAGATTCTTACAGTGATAAGTACTTGCATGCCGACGCTACATTGTGTTTACAACTTACAATAGTTTTACTAGTCTCGTTATAGATTTTTTATTCTGACTTTTCTTAAAAACAAAAAAATTGTCATTGAGAATTTGACTTCGACTTAGTTCCAACACCAAACACAATAACTTACGGACAAAGAAAGTTATTTTCTATCTTAACTAGCAAGATACTTATTATCATAATAAAATGTAAACCTGAAGTCTTAAACAATTAGACACATTCATTTAAAACTAATTCAAATTTTGATCAATTGCATTAAATTAGAAAATTTTTATCATTATAACATTTGTTATATTTTAAGATAATGCTTTAATGTATTATAATGTTTAAAAACAATGACCAATGTAACAAAACCAATATTGATATTAATTTGACAGCTAATGACTATGTATTTCTATTAAATCACTTATATACTAGTAGTTCACATGTAAAACTTAGAAATATATGTCTAATATTGTTCAGTACTGGTTTTTCAGGATTTATTTTTCATTTATTCCTACTGCAAATTAA
Source organism: Nephotettix cincticeps (assembly GCA_023375725.1). Classification (NCBI taxonomy): domain Eukaryota; kingdom Metazoa; phylum Arthropoda; class Insecta; order Hemiptera; family Cicadellidae; genus Nephotettix; species Nephotettix cincticeps. The sequence continues at coordinate 24,617,067 of CM041785.1, forward strand.
ACATTTACCTATCCAAAAAGTAGAATAGTAATATAAAAATAAGTGCTTTAACAACTTTGGGTGCTTTTTAAAGAAGCGTTTCAAAAAAATTGCTTGCGTTACAGTATACCATACATTGAGATAAGACAAATTTTGGTAAAGATAACAATTGACATTCGGTACTAAAATAAATATATTTATTTCTTACTAGTTTTTTTGAGATTTTTGTTTCTGACTTTTATAAAAAGCAATTTTGATCTTGATTGTAAACAAACTACACTTATTCCGATTTTTGCTATCTTAAACGGTTCGTTAAAAATAGACAACTACTATATATTATTTTCTTAAAAAACAAAATTTTTGTCATTCATTACTATATTTTTTATTCTATTTTCAGTGTTAAAAATTTGGGAAAAAAATATATTTATTTTTTCTAGAAATGTTAAATGGTCTTAATTATTTTAGAAACCCTTATTAATGACTAAAAAGTTATAAATTTGTTAATTAAAATTTTTATGGTAGTAATTATGTTTCTAAGAAACCTATCTGTTTCTATTTTTAATTTTAAGAATAGCAAATAATTTATGTACATGTTAATTTGACCAAACCTTTAGTATATTAAAAGTATTTGGTGTATTAGGATATCTGGTATTGAGTCGTGGACGGTATCAATTTAATTCATACTGCCGAACACTATAAACAAAACCCTTATCCAAAAGGTGTAGAATAATAAAAATAAGTTTAACAACTTTGGGTGCTTCCGTTTTTACTGAGAAGCGTTTCAAAAAAACCTTGCTTGCCGTTACAGAAATACAGCCATACATTGAGATAAGACCAATTTCGGCTTTTCTGGACTATGACAAGTAAAAATAAAAAAATACCATTATTACTTTCTTACTAGTTTCGTTTGAGATTTATTGTTCTGACTTTTATAAAAAGCAAATTCCTTGAGAACTTGACTTGTAAACTTGATCAGTTCACTTATTCCTCATCACTCTTGCTATCCGAACGCAATAAGTTAGGGACAAAGATAACTATTCTATATCCTAATTTGTTAAAAAACTTTTTTAAACGTCGTTCATTTCATTTATCGTTTTATTCAACTAATTTTGTTTCTATACTCAAAGGGATTGTGAAATTTTCGTACTCTACTTATTCTTTTTTTCCTCCAAGGTTAAAAATGTCGAAACAAGGAGATAAGCCTCCTCAATGATTGACGGAATTTTAAAGTTATTTAAAGTGTTTAGAAACGAGTTCTATGTATTCATAAGAATACATGTAATTACGTTTAGCCCAATAACACCAACAATGTTTCGGTACAGTGGTTTAATGAATTTTATTCTATTTTGCTGAACTCATATCGCGTATTTCCCAATGTGTCAAGTTAAATCTGATTAACTTTTAACTCTTTAGACTACATTTTATAAATCGTTCTTATGGAAGTTTTGTACATTCCGAGAAACGAACCTTGAAGCGGGTCCGGTGAAGGACGAAGTATGAATGAAGTGGTTCCTTATTATCTGAATTAAGAGTCGTGGAGGGTGAAACAATCTGATAGATTCTACTGCATAAACAATAACATCCTGTACAGTCACAGTCACATTAGACACATAATGATCTGTAGGGTAGTCGACGACCTCGAATGACAGGGGTGACCGAACTGTTACGTCAGTGGATGACTTGCGTGATCTCTACGATGAGGAAAAGAGGGTGGTGTCCTTTTATTGGTTCTTATTACAAAGAAAAAAAACGTACGTACAAATTGTCTTATGTCGTTAATTAATGACGTTTTTTGTTGAATTAGAAAATTTTCCCGACCTTAGTACGGGTTGTGCTCATAGTATTAAGAATCAATATGTTTATGACGAAATATTAGTATACAGTACTCATGATGATGATTCCAGGATAGTTATTGACTTTTAAAATAATATTACATATTCTTCGGGAGACATTCTTAAAACAATTGCAGTTATTTGCCCTACATGTTTTGGAGATATTGCTCAACTGTCAGGGTAAAATATGTTCATAAAACTTAACTACATAAATATTTTACATATACAACTTCTTTTAAAATTCACGGACACATATTACACACAAAGAGAGATGTTCTGCTGACCAGAAATAGAAATAGACTCATTGTTCTTATTGCTTATTTGGTTTCTGTATTTTTTTATATAACTGTTCACCGAGATTTATGTAACACTTTTATTTTGCTAGCATATGGTAGTCAACTAATAAATTAAAAAAATTACGAATTAGTAATGACATGGATATTTCTTAGCTCTCTAGGGGGGAGGGGTGTTGTCAATTTGTATGATGAAAATTTGAAACAGGTTTCCATAAAAACTATTAGAGCTATTGTATTACGCAAATTTATAATTTGTCCCGCCAAAATTTGAAACAGTGACTTCATTTGGTTAGTTACGTCATATGGTTAGTGAAGTCATAGTATGGTTGTAAGAACAGCTGTTTGGATGAACTCAAAATAATCCATGATCATATCCATGATCTAACCTATTTCCCACAGGGAAGTAATTTTACTGTACGATTTTTAAAGTGTATTTAACTACTGCAGTCACTGAATCTGTAAGTGAAAACCCATTTCTAGCGTTGCACATGTAATTAGGAATAGCAGTTCAAAAGAGTTATTCTTATTACAATTAATTATAATTAGTTCGATGTCAATAGAAAAAAATCAAAAAGCTTTTATTTCTGAGTAGTCAATAGTATAGACAACAAAGTTAAATTTAACAACAAGAAGTTAAGTAGCAATGACTCTAAAGATGTTTAAGTGTGATTGGTTTCTTAATGACTTCCGCCCCTTCAGTTCTATCTATTGTATGGGTTTTCCAGCTCTCAAATGAACGCAATAATTCAGTCTAACCCCCGGGGAAATGTTTTGTCCCTTTTTTCCATATAACTTGAGTATTTTCTTCCTAACGAATTTCAAAAGTATGCCGGGCTGGATGTTTAGGCGTACTCAAAATTGAGAGTTTAGTGAAATAACATCCATCTAGCTAGATAGTACAAGATGTCGCTGGGATAGAAGAGTAAGTGAATTAGGATTGATGAATTTTCAAGGAAGGAAACAAAAGTGTAGACGTTAACCCATATAAAAGAACTTTACACCCACCGACCATCACTCACAACTATCCACATTTTTTGACTTTCAAGTATTTCAATTAATTGTTTAATAATAAACATAATAATAATTATTATTATCGTCTTTATTACTGTATAGGCAACAGCTCAGTTACAAGAAGCAACCCACTTAAAAATTTCAATGATCTAAGTATTTCCCAAAAGGAATTTACTTATATTTTCAACTTTGACAGGCTAAAAAATCCAAACTGTCTACTGAGAATTGAGAAAAATATGGTGGCAATGAGGGAAAGGAGGACTAGAAATAGAAAACTCAGCTTTGTATCAAAGATTAATAATTATTGTACTACTTTTATTACTATTACTATTTGAAACGGTGCCCCTTTCCCGATAAGCAAAGTTTTAAGCTTAAGTATGATCGAAAAATTTGTGTAATATGATCGTAGAGCGATCTTGTAGTCGTGTTACTGACCAATGCCACAAAGATCCGCGTGGATTAGCGTTAGCGAAAAGCGTGGATTAACGCTGATATGTTCCTTAGACAGGACTGTTAATTAATAGTCCAACAGCCGTCGGTATTCTACAGTTTAACGTGGTATCCGAATCACATTTGGCTCTGATCACAAACTGGTCTAATTATAAGGATGATCTTTGCGGATGAAAGTAGTATTCAATAGTGTGGACATTAATCCACACCATGGAATATCATATGCACTGACCATTGCTCATGCCTATCCACAATTCGTCTCCTCCAAGTAGCAGGATTATAGGACACGCCACCGTATTATGATCTATGGCCTCACGGATACGACTTACAACGCTGAAACTGATCAAAAAAGGTCATAATTTTTATGAATTTAAACGAGTATACATCATTAAATATTATGAAAACTTCATAAGGATAATTAAAATGTAGGATGACATAAAAACCCAACCAGCGTTAGTTATGGATATGACTCTCATTGCAATATCACCTCCTCCAAGGCCAGTCGAGGAATGTGTCGGGGTCAGCGTTTCCCAACGCCAAGCCGCGGAGGGTTCGAGGTCCGACGTGGCGGGGTCGGAAACCGGAACTGGAAGTGTAACCGGTTGTGCAACAATAGGAAGCGGCTGCAAAACAAGTAGAGCGATAACGAAACGTTCTCCGAGGCGCGGACCGGCGTGTGACGTCATGGACACAAAAACACGAAGCGCCGACAAATCCAATCATTAAACTCCGTCATCAATTTTAAAATTAGTTTTTCTTCTGCTATGTACTCGTATTATATATATTTTAATACCTATTACTTAATCCCTTTTATTCTCTTGTTTTTTGGCTGATACATTGTTGACGGCAATCCATGGGTTTTTATTTTTTTACGTTTAATGTATGAAATTTCAATCTGTTTTCTTAGAAACTAAAAATAAAAAATATGCGTGTCTTGTCTTGCAAGCCAAGTGGTTTGCGTCTTGGACTTCGGTGCAAGAAGTTCAAATCCCGGGACATCCATTTGGGGTTGGACCGCTTTCCCAGCCTTTGTGTACACTCGGCTCAAAGAATGCTTCTGCTGTAAAAATAAAAAAAAATTGTTTTGAAGTAAATTGGATGCATTTTTTGTCAAAATGGTTGAGTGTTATTGGTGTTATTGGAATGTTAATGGTTGGAATCTTAAATTTTTAAAGTTGTATTTTTAGGTAAGATGTACTTTTAAAAACAACCATATCAAGATTTATAAGATTGTAACACGATTTATTTTTGGCATGGATATGTCTTAGCTCTGGGGGTGGATGTTGGTGATTTTTAAGATGGAAACTATGTAACAGGTTTCCATAGAAAGCACCAGAGCTATTGTGTTGAATTTTTAATATAAAAGAATAATGACAGCTGTTAGATGAAGTGAAAACATTCCCTTTAGACGTATCCATGATCTAGCCTATTTCCCACAGGGAAGTAAGTATAATCATTTTTAATGAAATATTTAAAAATGAACTTTTTTCAGAATTTCTCAGTAAAGGAATGTTAAAAATGAAATTATGAGTTCAGTCCATTGATAATGCGTTTTAGGACCTTTGCGTTCGGATTCAACTTTTTTAGAACATATCTAAGGCACATGAAATGGTCAGAAAAACCAAATAAAACGAGTAAGTATATACATCTAAGCCTGAATATATTCCCTGGAGACATGCGGAGGGAAAATAAAATGCAATGAAATAAACCGCGACGCGTTTTCTCCATTTCGTAGATTCTTCCAGACTTTGAAAGTGAGTGTCGCGCGAGAGGCGCCATAATTTGACGTTTACGCCAAAACAGAACCACCCCTCCCCCTGCGAGTGCAAACGCGAAATTTATCGTTCTCCACGGACCTAGCGATATTTCAAAAGTAGTTACGACGATTTCCTCAAGAAGAGTGTTTCAATTACTTTAAAATGAACGAACTCTGTCCAAACAAAAATGGTGGCGTGCAGTAAATTGCGTTTGACTACGTCCTGAATGTGAGGCCTTTAAAATTATCATATGATATGCCAAGAGGTGAGATGGGTATTGACTAATTTAATCAATGTAATTCTAATGTAGTAATTCGTGATTTAGTCTAAAGTAAACAAAAGTTATAGAATAAGGAAAATAAAAGTTCATAACTTGGGCGCCCTCGTTTTTAGAAGACGAACACAGATGCAGTTTAGCGTTACAGACAGACAGATAAAAAGCAAGATAAGACCGCTTTCGGCTTTCCGGGGTTAAAAAACATAAAATAAACAAAAAATATAATAATAAGCAATGTTTAGCCACTCTAATTTTATTTACACGGATAGATGGCCCAACGGCATCAACGGAACCTACAGTTTTAACGTTGGATCCGAATCGCAATTTCGCCTTTAAATTACCGGGCTGTCTATGTGGATTAACGTAGTACGCAATAGTTCAGACGTTATTCCACACCGGAGGATATCACATCCACCGACCATTCCTCTTAACTAGCCAGTTCTGGGGCATATTGTTTATGTATCATTAGTAAAAAAAAGAAAACCAAAGTTATAGAGTAAAAGTCTTTACTAATTAACTGCTTTACCAAAGAGCTTAAAGTTGCTCCAACCGCGTTGCGCATTGAGTTCCTGGGCATAGATGCAACAGTTGCATTGGTTATAAGTGCAAATGGAGTTACTCCGAATTCAATGCGGTTGCATCATATGGGAAATGCAGCAGTGGCTCAAACCATACGCAATCAGGCCAGATCTGTTGATCAATTATTTGCGGTGACATTGATTACCGAATGGCCAGGTTGTATTCCTTAAAGAAACCACGATGTATAGAATTTGTTGTGATTATCTAAACAAATAGATAATAAATTAATTTATTTAACGCTGCACATATAATATTCGTTTTAAAGAGTACATATTGCAGGTTAGGCTTTTGATGTCATTTGCCAGTCTCGTCCATGGAACGACCTGTTGTCTGTTGGGTAAAAAACGAGTTTTAAAATATGTAAAATGACTACGAAAGGTTTCTTGCAACAACCCCCAATTTACGTAGTAGTTTATAGTGCAGCCCTTAATTCACACCAGAGAATAACATATTCACTGATCGTCACTCCACAATTCGTGGCCTTCATGAAGTTGGATTAAATTCACACAAATCATTTTACGTTAGAGATCAGTTTCTAATAAAACCGAATCAGTAGCACTGACCAGTATTTGTTAAGAGTCTGCATCAGTGGTAGCCATCTTGGATTTTAGTCCCGTAAGAGCAATGTTAAATTCTGGCACCTATATCTACTTGACCTATTGTCATAAATTAACGGAAGAGGTGTCAAATGAAAGGTATTGCAGTCCTCCAGGGCACCACCTTCTTTCTTTCGCTCTCAATAAAAATAAATAATGATTTATTTTGTAAAATGTTCCTGTTTTTCCTGTATTTTTGTTTTTATATCAAGTTAAATTTTTGAACGTATTAAAAGGGCATGCCCTTGAGCCACATCTCAACAATGTACTTCCAAAGCTTTTACATTGATACTATGATAATTAACGCCACTACAGACGCCAAAGTGAAGGTATGTTCCGCCAGAATTTTACATTGCTCTTACGGGACTAAAATTCAAGATGGCTACCACTGATGCACTCTTGAAGGCAGATTGGTTATCCGATCTTCTCTTAAGGTTTTTCGAAAACGGTAACCTATTATCTATTTTAAAAAATTGGTCCTTTGTATGTCACAAGCCGTGAAAGGCGTTTGTGGACCACTGTACGTTCATTAACCCGAGTCTTTCGTGTTGCTGTTCGGTTGTTGGTATTGTTGACCAAAACAAGCTGACTCGCCAAACGTTCATTGCATTATCTCATTGTGCTTGTTTTCCTTATTAGGTTATTTTTGGAATGCTTAGTCGTGTTTAATGGTGGTATTGCATTGCAATAGAGAAGGAATTTATGTGTTATTCCATTCTATTTGAATCAAAGACCTCGCGGCGATTACTTAATTTACTTAATCCAAATTGAATCAAAGAATTCCCATCGATTACTTAATATACTAAATTTAGGTATTCATGATAAATATTTGTTGGCACCATGTATGGAAATAAAGCAATTTTATCACATAATGTTTATTGTGGTAAGAATATTTTGTTTTGTAAGCTGTAGCCAAAAAACGAGTTCGTAATATGTAGACAATTTCTATATTTTGGTATTAAATGGTTAAAATCGTAAATGAGCAATTGTACGAGTGCAAAAATCAGAAATCGTTCAAATTACGATTTTGTTGCTATTAAAGTCTTCTCATATCACGGAAATCGTTGACGTAAATTAATTGTCAAGGACATTCAAATGTGGAGGAAATAACCTACCTTTGTGGTGCTTAGAAGATCAAGGTTATATGTAAAAGTTCCGGATATTTTGAAGTAAATTATGTTTTACAAGAGAAAATTACTTTATTCTCTGGATTACAATTTTTCTGTCACATAATCAACTAAAAAACTGTAAAGTTTTTTTAACGATTCAGGTAATCACATCATGTACAGACCTTATTTACTTTCTTCCAATATATGATAGCAGTTGAAAAAGTATTCTTTCCATAATTTTTGAATTTGGGGTTTCAGTGTATTTATCGTAGAATTCAAATGAGAGATTGATAGTGTTAGTTTTGGGATCCCGGAATCTAAAAAGGTGGGTTTTCCAATGATATATGTCTGTGTATTTTAGATCCACACTCTAAACCGTTATTCCGAGATTCATAAAGAAAATTGGCGTGTATGTTTATATCTACGTTATCTCTAGGTTTTTTCATTTTTATTTTTAAGGGTAAAAATCCTTTAAACCTTTAAAAACCCAAACATTCTAAGTTATCAAAAATTGCCCCAATGATTAAAATGTTACGGTTTTTAGCATTTTGGGTCCAAATAACATGACACTACCCGCATCTGTTTAAGAATTACAATTCAAAAGTTATGGCTTTTAAATGTCAATATTCAGTTTGTTAATTTTCTGCAAATGATAAATCTATAAACAAATAAATTTGACCATCACCATTAAACCCAGCACAAGCCAAACAAATTAGTATATCGAATATTAGTGTGCGACTGACGGTTCCAGAGAAAAGTTAAACTTACTATCTGTGGTAAATACAGTAAGTTGTCTCAAGAGTGTCCAATGTCATGCTTATAAAGGGTACTAAAAAAATTATTTCTTTTATCTTTTTCAACCATTTTACATGAAACTTGTTGCTATGTAGCGTAAGGTTACATTACATAGTAAAACCCACGCAAAACTTTCGATAATACCTTTCGTGGGGAGAGGGTATACCCCCAAAACCTTTAACAATTATTTTAACGCGTAAAAATAGATACAAGAAAACAAGGAACAAGAAAACAAGAAAAATATTTTTTTAACAATACATTTTTAAATAATACTTGAAAATGTATTTATATACATTTTTATTTCAATAAAGATTTAAGGAATATGTAATTTTTTACTAAAGGCATAAAGTATGTGTCAGGCCACTGATACAGTTTATTTCATTATGGTATATTACGCTTATTAACCATTATTGTAGTGCATTTTGGATAACGGATAGTTATAGCGACTCACGTTTCCTCCTCAACAACATAAGGTTCATAAGTTGAATAACTGGCAAATAAGTTTTTTGCATGCATAATGTCTTAGCTTTGGTGGTATTTGCAATCCGTCAGACCAAAATTTGTAACGGTGACATCATATGGTTATAAGGACAGCTGTTTAGATCAAGTGTAAATATTCCCGTTAGACATATTCATGATATAACCTATTTCCCACAGGGAAGTAAATACAACCATTTTTTTGATTGAATACGTTCTGAAAATTATGGGAAACTTAAAAAGTGGAAGCAGTTTTATGTGTAATGTAGCATTTAAATTAAACATCGTGTGCACAGATTGTTAAGCTTAATTTCTGTGAATTAAGACATTGAATTTGGTTTCCTTGGTATTTGTTAAACATGAAGCTCATTTCTATGTCTAACACGTGTTTCTCAACTCACTGGTATGCCCATTGTATTGTTATTTGAAATAAACCAATCCACTAACATTGAACCGATTCCATTGTTTCGCACTCAAGTTCCAAGTTCAACTCTCATTTATCAATCATGTGCATATCATCTTTTATAATGAGTTTTAGCTCTTTTAGATACTGAATTTGCAAGTTTTCAATGAATAATTTTCTTTGTGACCAATTTAATAAATGCTCGTGGGATTCATTAGGTAGGTTTTCTCTTCTTTTAACACGCTAGTATACCGAAGAAATATGACACAATTTTATTGTCAAGAGCTAACTCCAGACATTGTAGGGCCGGAGAAGTTACATTCGACACGGATTTACAAACTAGGTTAGACATTATTTGTTGTTGGTAGATTTTCAAAAGGGGATTTCTTCTTTAGTCAACTCAGAGGTACCGCCGATACATAAACTCATAGTATTAACATCAGGTAAACATAACCTGTTGTATTAGTAAAACTGTAGGTCGAAATAGAAAAAATTGATCTTGAATTTTCTTTGCTTTTATAATTTTCCCGTTATTATTGATCAGAAAGTAATTTATCATAAAATTAAAATGATTTTCTATAACAAAAACTGAGTGGTAAATCAATCCTTCGTCTAAAATATATAATTGCACACTTACTGACGTCAATCAATCCTTGAATATGTTTTATGAATTACTTTAATTTCGGGGCTACAGCCTTTTTTTCGAATCCTTTTTCCAAACTCATTATTAGTTCATCACTTATCCTTTGTCAAAATTTGATGAAAATATTTGTACATAATAATTTTTTCCTTCTTATTTCGCTCAAGAAATTTAGAAGGCTCAATGCACGATCACCATGCTGTGTTCTTTTCTCATACAATACTCACACAATCAATTCACGACTGCCTACATCTGGTTTTGTTGGCAGGAAAATGCATGTTTTATCATAATCCCTGACATTTTTAATCTGCATTTGGACACTAAACCATATTTATAAGTAAAATAATCATTTAAGAATCCTTGGGATGTTAAAATTAATGCCTTACTCATATATTAATATAAAAATAAAGATATTCCGATGTTAATCTCATAAAAAATAAATAGCGAAACACATGTCTAGCAGACAATTGTTTCGATAATCTAAAAGACTTGCAGCAAAACAACGAACTGAGAAGAAATTTGACCCCTGAAACGTTAAAAAAGCAATGTGGTAGGGGCAGTGTTTACTACATTACAACAGCTTCACGTAGTATACGGTATATGAATATATATTATTGTACATATAATATATATTATTGTTTGTAAGGTTCATTGTACCATGTTGGTGTTGCCCACAGGTCGTGGACTCGGTGGCGACATGACTACGCTTGTGCACAACCTCATACACGGTTATCATGACCTCATGGATAACAAAAGTGGTGAGTTTTGTTTTATTTTCTGAAAAAAAAATCAATTTCTACTATATTCTAGTGCCTGGTTCTTATCTCTACATATAGAACCGAATGTAGGTCCGTATGTCCTTAATACGTTAAGTTTCAAGATTAACCTTATGAAGAATTTGTTTGTTTACAAATTTCCTTCAATCAAAACATTTGATTTCTTAAGATTTTCTTAAGCTTAGATTATTTATTCCACATTCATTTATTATTTAAAAGTTAGCCCTGAAAATGTGCATTTTATGTGTGCTATGTGAATAGTTTTTAAGGATTTCTTTGCTTTACTTAGCTTACTTTACTTACTTTTTTAATATTAAATGTTTTTGTTTGTGTAACCATACAAAAGCTGGAGTTAAAATTAGTCCTCAATTTTTGAATAGTTTAATACGTGAATGTTAATTTTTTTATTCAATGCCATCTAGAAGAAAATGTATCGGGCGAAATACGCATGAAACGTAAAAAAAGAGCATTGCAAGTGTGTGTATTACAATGCTATACAGTTGTGCTATACTGCTATACAATGCTACAGTTATGCAGGGACGAAGAAGTACTTTGTGCTAATCTATATTATAAATGGGAACTGTAATAATAACCCCACATTATTAAAATACAAATTTTTCTTCTTACGTTTGAAACGGATAATTATCAATGAGATGGTCTATTTCATTGGATTCACTCGGGGTTGACTTTGTTCATCGGGTTATTTAATGATCCTGACAAATTAATCTATGGTCTTTGTTAATAAAAAAAAACTACATAGTTCAAATCCATTGCACTAGAATATTAACATTTTCATGTTAGTGTCGAAACATTATATGTTTATACTCTACGGTTGAAGTAAAGCAATTTCTTCAGTCTTATCATATTTAATGTGAGCATCCTATAGAATCTTTTATACTTAAAATGTAATGTAGAGATAAATTAAGCAACAAGAGACATGGCAATTAACAAACTAGGATATATCAATTTTGGTGAAAACTGGTGTTTCCTTGTAAACTTAGTTTCGGACTAAATCACAGTTCACTAGGTTTCGCTATCATGTATTTGTAAAGAAAAATTAGTAACTATATAATTCAAATACCACGTAAAAACTTAATAAATAAAACCATGTTACTCCCATCTGATTTACTCTCTGGTTGAACATCACTTCTTCTTCAAGATGCGGGAATTGATTAAAAATAGATTGTGAGAAGTTGAACAAATTAAAAATCACTTAATTTTCTAGCGTCTTCAGTAAAACACAGATTCGATCTTATCGTTTAGCCATTTGATCCCTTTGGTATGCGGAATGTTTCTGTCCTAGGCCTATAGGGCTATTGAATATTCAACATCAGTTCCAAACGATTACCGGTGACGCAGTTAGGGTAAAAACGATTTAATTGAAGTTCTCGAGTAATTTACAATTTAATTTGCAATCTTTTCAGATTATAAAACCTTTCAGCATCAGTTTTCCTCGTTTTGATACACGCAGATGTTGTAAGAACCTTTTACGCCATTCTACTAAAGACTTGTGAACATAAAGGTGTTTTTACTGTCCGTATGTTGGAGAATCTTAAGTCGTCTTCGTATTTAGATTACTACACAGAGCTGCATTCCTCAAGAGAACTTTTTTGGAGTGGAAAGTTCAGGAACTTGTTCCTCACGTAAAACTAGATAAAATACTCCATTTAAAAGATAGGTTTTTGCTTTCGTTTTAGCAGTTGTTATAGCCAATAAAAGTATTAAAATACAGTATCTGAAACGCTTAAAATCTGAATACATATCTCTTAAATATTCTTCTTCTTCTTGTTCAACGACGAAAACAAGTCGTTGTCGTTGTATAATCAGGAAAACCAACTGTGACAACAAACTTGACAATAATTAGCTGGCTATTCTTTGAAATTAATTGTTGTTTGTCAAGTTTTTTAGTTGATGTATAATTGAAGACATTCCATCACACAAAATAACACATTTTCCTTGTATTATGCAAAGAGTGAGGTAGCCCTACTAAGTAAGTTTACGACTCAAAACGTTTATTGGAAACATATGGATAATCTACAGCAGCTTCAGCAATAACAATACCGGAAATGTTAGGTCTTCAGATTGTATTAGATACTGTGGAACAATCTCTGTAGATTACGTAGCTTTACATGTCGGAAAATATTCGTATTGTTGATTGGGAGAAAGACTCTTTGGGAATTATGCAATTAGGCAGGTTTTAAAATTGCATTTAGGTTATTAGAAAACGTCAAATGCAGTCATCAGCTGAGGGCAATCAGCAAAATGAAAGACTTAAATAACTGTTTGATGTGCGCTCAGCAAAGAGTTCCCCACGCGGACGCTATGGTTATCGCTGGCGCTCGAAGTGAAAGTCGAGAGGCGTACAGCACTAGTCCCGACTTTCATATTTAAATACACTTTCTGGCTTATCATTCTTTTTTGTGTCATCTTTTCCGCCATGTTTACTTTTTAACGGTAACTCTCGTTATATAGGTGCAATATCTATATGATATGCGATTATGTGTGTGTATTTGTATAGTCGCCATGCTTCGTATATTTGTTTAACCTGGGCATTGGCGTGTCTTGTAATCCCGCTACTTGGAGTCACGAATTGTGGATAGTTATGAGCGATGACCGGATGTGATATTCTCTAGATTAGATTAACGTCCGCGCCATTGAATACTAACGTAGTATTCACCCAAAAGACCATCCTCATAATTAATCCAGTTCATAGTTCGGAGGCAAAGTTGTGGTTCGGATCCCACGTTAAACTGTTGGGGCCCTTAGATGGCTAGCCTTAGTCAGTAACAAGACTAGATCACGCCACAATAACCTGACAATCATTTATAATTCATACTTGGCTTAAAATACGTATATAGGTAGGTTGTTATTTCAGTTAAAAGCACTATAAGATAACTTTTTTGAATTGGTACAATTTTAAGAGACGTCTTTGTGAAATTCAAGAATGTTTTATAGTAATTTATAATAACTGTCTCATGACCCTCAACACTGAACTTCCTAAATGATCTTATAAACTCTCATGAGAGTTTTATACTAGCTATAAGATAGAAACGCAAAAAATATGTTGACAAATTTAATAAGACGGTCTTGGTGTTGGGTTATCTAAACATCGTGGTTTGATCTGTCATTCAAACTAGCAAAATTGATGGGTCACTTAATTAATATTCTGTTTATCAAGACGGATTGAATTAGAAGAGTATTTTGTCTAAAACCAATTAATTCTATAATTCTTAATTCCAAATACGAAGTTGACGGTTTCGTTCTGACTCAAATGAACTAGAATTTTTAAATTCTAATAAAAATAAACGTCATTTAGCCAGCAAAAAACAGTTCATCATTCAGAGGCAAAACTTTGGTTCGGATCTACGTCAAACTGTAGGTCCCTTAGGTGCCATTGGCTGTTGGATTATTAATTCATTAACAGTCCTGTCAAAGGAACATATCAACTATAGTCAGTAACAAGACTACAAGATCGCGCCACAATCATCTTACACTCATTTCTCATTCATACTTGGCTAAAAATACCTACATGGGTAGGTCGCCATTTCATAAGGTAATCCAATAGTATAAACACAATTAGAGGGTTGAAAATAAGCTTTCATATTTGCAACATTTCCGCTTTTCCTGAGGTTAAGGATATTTGTCCCCGGAATTAATTGAATACGACCTACGATGTTTAGCCGGTAAAGAAGCGATAATAGTCTTTCTTATTCTTAAAGCGTGGTGTCTGGTTTTATCGTCAGCACTAACGCGCGAGTGAAAGTGATTATAATTTTCCTTATGGCGAAGCCCGTTCGTTCCCCCAGAGTAGACATCCTCGCTAACCGCTACCCCAGGGCCGTTAGGAATAAGATTCCACCTTTTCCAGCTTTTTGAATTTTGGTTGTTTCATATATCGTATAACCAACTTCTAATGAAAACTCCTTCTTTTATGTCGACTCCTTCATCTTAGACCTATGGACATCTTGAAAGCAGTGCAACTGCTATTTTAATTTAGGTTGCGGAATTGTATTCAGCGGTGGAAATAGTGTTGTTTGATATGGCGGATGACAATCTCCTCATCAATAATTTTAAAGTTGACTTCTAAATCTTGGATCTCAGGGAACTCCTAATTTATTATAACAATTACAAAGGTTGTGGTATGTACTTATTTAATGAATTCCATAATTGAAAATCAATTTAAATATTGATTGTAGATAAAATGTGGGAGGACGGGACTTAACCACTGCGTAAAACCACCTTGTTTATCATAATATATTATATTTATTAATTAGGTATGATGGAAATACGTACTTACTGAGAGGCAAGCGTTTATTCTTACACTCATTTCTCATTCATACTTGGCTAAAATACTTACATGGGTAGGTCGCCATTTCATAAGGTAATCCAATAGTATAAACACAATTAGAGGGTTGAAAATAAGCTTTCATATTTGCAACATTTCCGCTTTTCCTGAGGTTAAGGATATTTGTCCCCGGAATTAATTGAATACGACCTACGATG
Source organism: Nephotettix cincticeps (assembly GCA_023375725.1). NCBI lineage: Eukaryota > Metazoa > Arthropoda > Insecta > Hemiptera > Cicadellidae > Nephotettix > Nephotettix cincticeps. Next base: position 24,632,547 of record CM041785.1, read on the forward strand.
TTTAGCCGGTAAAGAAGCGATAATAGTCTTTCTTATTCTTAAAGCGTGGTGTCTGGTTTTATCGTCAGCACTAACGCGCGAGTGAAAGTGATTATAATTTTCCTTATGGCGAAGCCCGTTCGTTCCCCCAGAGTAGACATCCTCGCTAACCGCTACCCCAGGGCCGTTAGGAATAAGATTCCACCTTTTCCAGCTTTTTGAATTCATATAAAATCTATTACCGTAACAAACTTAAATGTTTTTTTTATTCTTTAGGTCATGACCAAAAACTAGTCTTAAAATTTATATTAATATATTATATATTCATATATATATATATATATATTTATATTTGAATATATGTGGGTCTGTGAACACGATATACTCTCGTAAAAATGGTGTTGACAAATTTGTGTGTGACGTGTATTTACAAATGCTCGGACATTGTAAAACCAGATATTCAATAAACGGGTATTTGGGGGGGTTTGTACCCAAAATGGGGTTTTTGCGTTTTTCACATGTAATTTTTTAAAAATTTCAAATTTATCTTTCACATTAGAATCAGCTTAAAAAAATGCACAATTAAGTTCCTTAAGTTTTTCTCTATTAATACCGAGATATTTAAAAAAATCTAAACAGTTCGTTTTTTTTGGGGTAATGTTAATCTTATGGAGGATAAGGAAAAATAATATTTCACTTTATAAAATACTTTATAAAAACTTTATATTTGCTTAATGTGGTTAAGGACATCCATTTATGCTTAAAAAAGTATGTGTAAATCAGCAAACCTGACTTTTTTACATGTTAATCATATGGAGAATAGGCAAAACCCTTATTTATGTTACAGATTTGATAATGTATAAATGTTTAAATAAAAATTTGATGGTATAAAGCCTATCTCAGTGTTCCTCAAGAAGCAAATACATCTTTGTTAAATTTATGGAGAATAATATTTCTCATGTTTATAAAGATTTTTATAATCTTGTAAATATATTATTTTATATTTGTATTTAATTCGCTGAGTACTACTCTGTACTATTTGAATTTTGGTTGTTTCATATATCGTATAACAAACTTCTAATGAAAACTCCTTCTTTTATGTCGACTCCTTCATATTAGATCTATGGACATCTTGAAAGCAGTGCAACCTATTTTAATTTAGGTTGCGGCATTGTATTCAGCGGTGGAAATAGTGTTGTCTGATATGACGGATGACAATCTCCTCATCAATAATTTTAAAGTTGACTTCTAAATCTTGGATCTCAGGGAACTCCTAATTTATTTTAACAATTTCAAAGGTTGTGGTATGTACTTATTTAACGAATCCCATAATTGAAAATCATTTTAAATATTGATTGTAGATAAAATGTGGGAGGACGGGACTTAACCACTGCGTAAAACCACCTTGTATATCATAATATATTATATTTATTAATTAGGTATGATGGAAATCCGACGATGTTTTTCAAAACGTACTTACTGAGAGGCAAGCCCGGGCGTTTATCCAGTTAAAGGCTAATGGACCTAATTAATGGAAATTAATTTGAAGACCATTCTTCTAAATAACATTTTAAATATCTTACTTTACATATTTACATGAAAGCCTATGTTAAAAATATAAATATTTATTTTTACTTACTTTTTTGTGTTGTATTTTATTGCTAAGAAGTGTAGACTCTATCTTGTCAACAAGGGAAATAATTTAGACTGAATCATTCACTATAAATTCACTTATGCACATATTTATGACTTCCAGGGTAGAAACCTGGTTAAATAGCAGTTCGTAAACTAGATATTATTTTGCTATAAAATGTAGCCTATATTAAAAAAAATCACATTGAAAATATTACGTTTTAGAGTGTTAATGGTTTAAGTTGTTTGTCTACTATCTCTTAATAATGACTACCTACCTAAAAATGTTAATCTTAAGAACACTAAAAACTAAGCTCTGAAGGCAGTTAAAGTTTAAAAACGTGAACTATAGTAACTAAAAGATGAAATATATTTTTTTTAATTGTCTTATTTACTTAAACTAACTTAGTTTTTTATAAACGCCAACTTTACGTAATTTTTTGCGCCTAAAATCGCTGTAGACAAATGCACTTTTTGAAACGGCCAGCCGAATGGGCAATGGGCATTTGCCTCGACCCCATGACTATTAGCTTAAACATATTTTTATGCGGGTTTTTCAATTTCTCGATGGAGGACCCCCATGATCCCCTTTTTTACTGAGGGGTACCTCAGACCTCTCGTATTTGTACCCAGTGCTTGCGGCCATGAGCAGTTTTACGCAAATCAATTGGCTCTGTGAGGCCCCTGGCCATGACCCCGCGGAGGTTGCAAGGTCAGTGGATGCATCGCGGTTAATTTATTTTACGGTCCGCTAGTTGTGGCAGCGTCTCCCACACTCGTCTGCGTCCCAATCAACACGATGCCGCTCCATCAACAGTAGGCCTACCTGAACCTTGTCTATTATTAAATTCTTTATGGTTCTTAATTTCAAACCAAAACGTAACACTTGTCGTGTATTCGAGAAAAGAATCTTTCAATCAGATTCATCCCGCTTTTTGATACTTAAATTTTAGATTCCACCGACTTACCTTACCTTATTTTGAAAAGCCAAGTACGAATAAGAAAATAAGCGTATGATGATTGTGACGCGATCTTGTAGTCTTATTATTCACTAAGGCTGACATGATCCTTAGACAGAACAGTTCAATAATAAATAGCCCAACAGCCGATGACATCTAAGGGACCTACGGTTCAACGTGTGATCCGATGTTTTGCCACTGATTTAGGAAATAGTCTAACCATGAGGATCGTCTTTGCGGATCAATGGTGCGGGCATTCATCCACATCTGGGAACATCGCATCCATAAGTCAATGCTCATTACTATCCACAATTTGTAACCTCCAATTTGTTGGATTACTGGATACACCACCGTCTCAGTCTATTAAAAATTAAGATAAATTTAAATTTTAGGAATAAATTGAAAATCTTATACGGGTTAGTTAAATCCCCTTATACCTTATACAATTCATTTCTAAATAATAATGATTTTTATGATTAAATTTTTTCCCCTTCGGAAATAATAATAAACATAATTCATTTATAGTTTACAACCGCGTGTAACTGGATGCGAATGCCCTGCGAGACCGCGAGACTGACGGTACAATAATTGGCAAGTATTCACGTGGGCCGCTAACGTGCCAGCGGTCTAGCGTCTCTTGCATCCGGAATAACCTATGGCTCTGTGTTCAGGACTATATAGGTCACTGTGCTCGACCTGTCTCCCTCCTTACCGATAAATATATGTATTTTGTTATATCTATTGTCATCCCTTAAGTTTAAGGTGGCGCGATCTTATAGTCTTGTTACTGACTAAGGCTGACATGTTTCTTAGGCATGCCTGTTAATTGATAGCCCAACAGCCAAAAACATGTAAGGGATCTACAGTTAAACGTGTGAACTAAACCTCAAATTTTTTCCTTAGAATTACGAACTACTCTATGAGGACTAGTCTATGAGGGTGGTCTTTTGCATTGTACGGAAGTCCTTGCAAGACGGCGATTAGGGCAATTCCGCAGTACGTTACTGAAGAACGAAGACATGTTCAGTGATTCCTGAACAAAGTTCTATGATTCACAGATTTGGAGTATCTGTTGGGATCCATATCTGTTGAGATATGGAATAACCAAGAGTTGTTCGAATAATACCCAAGAGTCAACAAGCTAACCTTCCTCATAGTGTGAAGCGAACTATTTTAGAATACATGAACATTGAAGTTTAGAGAGGCGTTAGTTTGAAAATAATGTATCATTATTTGTACAGTGTACCCATATACGAATAATTACAGTCATGTGCAAATTAATCTGAACAACACGATTTCCAGTTAAAATAAGCTTAATTAAATAGTTTCTGGCAAAAATATACAATTTAGTATTTAGTGTGATCTCTTTTTGCTTGAATAAGCATTTAAATTCTTTTTGGGATTGTGTCTTTTTGCACATTTATTGTACTTCAGAGTCTCGGAACCAAACTTGAATAAGTGACGAAATCATCTTCTCTTTTCTTGTACATTCATTTTTCCTCAATCTTTTCTTGCGTATAGCCCTGAGAGTTTCTATGGGATTCATGTCTGGTGAGTCTCCAAGCCACTCCAAGCATAAAATACCTTATTCATCCATAAATTGCCTTACTGCCTTGGAAGCATGATACGGCGCAAGGTCATGTTGGAAATTGCTTTGAAATTAAAACAAATAAATGATATATTAGTCAGTTTGTTAAATAAAGATGGACAATCTATATACAACAAAACATATGTTTAAAATCAATAAAACAATTTCAATTTAAAATAAATAGTAAAAACGAAATATACTTGTATGTGTCACGGATTTTGTTTTAACAATGAAATCACATGTAAAAATAATACAAACACATCTTCAGGATAGCCAACACAAATAGCGCTAATTTCCATGCTGTTCAGATTAATTCGCACATGACAGTATTATTTTAAAGTAGCACTCAATAGTTACGGGGTTTTTCATAGTACGGAAAGCTTGTTTAAAAAATATGAACCAACCTTACCTAAAAAATTTGAAAATAATACATCTGGTAAATTATAACAGAGCTTACGTAGACAATCTAATGATAAAAAAATAACAACGATTTCTTTTGTATAAATATCATTTGCACATTTCTAAAATATTAATAAATGAACCGATTACGCGGAGATCTATTTATATTCGTGATGCATAACTTATACCGTGTGATTTTATTATTACTTACCGAATTACTGAATCGCCTACCAATTATTATATAATCCAAAAAATGAATAAATTTATGGTAGTTATGGCGCGGTCTTGTAGTCTTGTTACTGACTAAGGCTGACATGCTCCTTAAGCCGGCCGCACACATAATCGAAAAGAACAGAACGAAACGACTTGTTCTGGTTTATTCTATTATGTGTGCGGCGGCCTTGGATTGGACTTTTAATTATTGATAACCCAACAGCCAACGGCATCTCAGAAACCTACAGTATAACATGGGATCCGAACCAAAGTTTTGTTTCTAAATTACACACTAATTATATTAGGAGGATGTCTTTGTGGCTATTAATCAACAATCGCTTTCACCGATCATCGCTTCCACTATCTCAAATTTGAATCTTTGATCTAATATCAAGAACTAAGTTTTGAGGCACCCTGAATCCCAAAAAGTAGTTTTCGGACTGACGTCTATCTGTGTACAAACCCCGAGACCACACTGATCGTCTGATTTTTACGAAATTCGGCACACGGGAGCACTTTGTTTATAACTTTGTAATGTTTTTGAATTTTTAATTTTTAATGGTAGTTTACTCCTAAAACTCTAAAAATGATAAAAGTACAAATTTCTCAAAATCCTCTTTAACGATTTTCATCAAAATATCACGCCTTATAGCTTTTAAGGTCCCAAATAATTTTACATAAATCGTATGCCTGTTACACACAGTAACATGTGTAATGGTTTAAAAGTTATGTTCTTTTAACCCTCAAGCACATATGTGGGATGTTCATAGCATCCCAGTGGTGTAAAATGAGGTAAATTTTTAGTTAGGAGTAACAACCCTTTAACCTTGTCAGTACCTTTATGTTACAACATCCTAAATATTCTAGTCTACGACTAACAGTTCCAGAAAAAGTTAAATTTAACGTTCATGGTAAACGTAGCACGTTGTCTGAGAGCGCCCAATGTTATTCTAATGAAGTATATTAAAGAATTTTCTATAGAACTTGGAATGAATTGTAGGGTCATATAACCTAACAAACCCCACTCAAACAATTTGGTATTATCTGGTGGTAGGGGTGGGATAATGCTCCAAAACATTTCTAACAATTAATTTTTGAACTTAGCGAAGTGTCAACAATAGAGTGATACATATTTGGAACCGCCGCAGCCGGAGTGATGGTTCCATTAGCTGTAACGGCCGTGTTATGTGCTCGCAACTGGCCACACGCGCGTCGTGCGTGCCAGATCTGCAGTTTCGTGATGCCGTTCCGGTGTGCAGCGTCAGGCTGTTTGTTATTTCGCCACCGCTCAATTTCAGATCAGTGGCGCCCGAAGTAAACAAGCAGTCAGAGAATCGATGTTTGGATTTCATTGTTGTTATCGTATTTTGTATTGACCTTTATGAAACGGTGACCTACCCTGGTAGGTATTTTAAGCCAAGCATGAATGAGAAATGTGTTGAGATGATTGTGGTGCGGTCTTTTAGTCTTGTTACTAACTAATGCTGATATGTTTCTAAGCCAGGACTGTTAATTAAAAGAACAAAAGCCAATGCCATCTAAGGTACTTACAGTTTAACGTGAAATTCGATCTACAATTTTGCCTTTGAATTACGAACTGGTCTATTATGAGCATGATCAGTGCGGATGAATGCAGTGTGGACGTTAATCCAAACCAGGTAATATCACATCCATTGACCATCGCTCATACTATCCACAATTCGTTAAATTTAAGTAGCTGTATACGCGGTAAAATCAATTATGTTTTCCTTTTTATCGCTTCTCTACCTATTATTTAACGATATGTAAAAATTGTTCTTTATTAGCTTTTTCTAATAGAACTAGCAGTTTACCAGTTATTTATACACTTTGTATAATTAAGTGTACTCATTAGAATGAAAAAAATATAATCTGAAACAAGAAAGTACAAAGAAAACAAATCCTCAACTCAAATATTTAGGCTTAATTCAACACTCGTGTTCAACTAAGCAAACTAGAAAACTGTATCATTATTATAATTGATTATATACGTTAAAGTAACCTTTTATAGGTTTGGAATTAAAATTAAATTGTTGTCAGCATATTTTCTGTAGTTTTAATGATTAATTGTTATAGTTAGCATTTTTTCAACTTGATCATAGTTTATATTTTTTGTTGTTTCATGTGTATGTATTTTGCATTGAAATTTATTATTTATTTGGTTGGAATGTAGATAATCTTTTCCGTTGTTTTCATATTTATTGTTATATTTGCTTGTTATATGGTTTGTTATACTATTAAATTGGGTTCAAGGGAATCTTTTTTCCACATTTGCGGTTGTTTGTATGAAGCTATGGTGCCTGATCTTATCCCCATTATTATTATTGTAATTAGTTTTTAAGATGATATTAATCCCTAATGACAAGCTTTTCAAACTTGGTGGGGATTCTCTACGACCATCTATTACAGATGGTCGTAGAGAAAATGCTTCAGTAGAATATTTTTAATCTTTTATCCCATGCTCAGTCCTGGTAAACTTAGGAATTATTCTATATATGTTCGGCACACTAGCCTTCAATATATAGTTGGTCATTGTATTTAAGTGATAAGGTCCTGATGCTCGTAGCCAGGTGGGATACTCGTATGACGTGCGCAGGAGTGGCGTGTAGAATACGATGATGACGTCACAGTGAGTGATTCATAGGACAGAATGTTTCCGGGAGAGAGGGCGACAGATGTTTTTTTAACGCTGTAGCCTCCTTTTCCCGAAAAAATATCCCTAACGAATCTTGTATTACCTTTATTACATTTCCGAAATGGCGATCTGCCCATGTAGATATTTTAAGCCAAGTAAAAATAAGGAATGGGTGTAAGATAATCGTGGCGCGATCTTGTAGTCTTTATAATGACTAAGACCGACATGTTTCTTAGACAGGACTGTTAATTAATAGCCAAACAGCCAATAGCATCTAAGGGACCTACAGTTTAACGTGGAATCCGAATCATCATTTTGCCATTGAATTACGAACTGGTCTAATTATGAGTATGCTATTTGTGAATGAACGTAGTATTCAATCATAAGGGAATATCACATCCACAGACCATTGCTCTTAATTATCCATATCTTAAATGTAAGTTTTAAGTTGAAATAAAAATGTTTTAAGGATATATTAACTTGCTGCTAATGAAGGACTGAGTTTTATGTATTTAATATTTTGATTTCGTCTATATCCACAACAATAAATTCCTACAAAATTTCTATAACAATAATATTTTACTATCTTGTAATAATTACACAGTACCTAAATAAAATTACTTGAAGAAATCAAGGAGAATTATTGTCGTTTTTATTTTCATAAAAATAGCAATTAAATTTTTTAACGCAACCTCGGATTTCTCTTTAGTATTTCCAAATTGCATTGATGTATCTTCTCACACCTTCTAATAGAAAGTAAATGAAATTTTTGTTGTATTATTCCGTAGTTTTGGATAGTGAATTAAAGATGAAAAATTTAATGTTTAAAATTCAAATTTTAAAGTTTTTTGTCAGTGTCTTGAATGCAAACTCATTTTTATAAGTTTTCAAATGGCCGGAGAGCTTCGTAACAACAGGGTCGGTTCTTCTCTATAATTTGTTCATCAGATGCGCCTCATAGCGGTAAGTGACTGCACACCCCCACGCGCATTTCCACCTCCCACGCTCTGTTTGACATCTGCCGATGTATTACCAGGGGGTCCTTGGCCTCAAAACCGTATTCCTTTGTGTATTCTCGAGTCAAATGATTTTTTTAAGTTTTGAGAGGGAACAATCAAAACTCAGGATCCAATATAATAGATGATAACTTTTCGTAATAGACTGGAACAGCGGCGTGTGCTGCGATTAAGTTACTTGAAGGCCACATATTGATGGCGTATGGACGCGATATTCTCTTGTGTGGGTCAACGTTCGTACTATTGAATACTACGTTCATCTGCATAGATCATGCTCATAAATTAGACCTGTTCGTAATTCAGAGGCAAAATTGTGGTTCAGATCCCACGTTAAACTGTAGGTCCCTTAGATGTCACTGGCTGTTAAGCCAATAATTAACATTCCTGTCTAAGGACATGGTCTAAATTTGACATTTCAAACTTAAGAAATTGAATGTTTTTTGTTTTGTCGTCAAATTTTGATACACGTTTCTGTGTAACTCATCAAATCTTTATACCGTCATTCCAGTGCAGATATAACACATCAGACTGTTCCAAACTGTTCTTTTCCATATTAAAAAGTAAATGCCAATATTGGATGCACCCAGGATGGGTGTTTGGAGGATGGGAGGATGTTTAAGTACCTACAATACAATGCACAACAACAGTGAAGTCTTCGCCTTTCATCATGAACATGAATCACGACACTTCCGTTGTCGTGGCCGCTGTCGCGCGAGTGCGCTAAGCCCCTTAGAAACGGCCGTATGGAAGTCTCTGACGTAACGCCCGTTTTGCTTACTGTAGGCCACGTGCAACCTGTCAGGCGACTCTTCAAAATAGTTCCGACTATTTTAAATACTGTTTTGACAGTTGAAAGATTCCGGGGTTGAATTGAGAATGGAGAGGAACTATCTACCAATTGTGGACTTTCACTATAGTAGAGGTCATTGGCTACTGCAGAAACAAGTTGTGGTGGTCAGGTTGGGGTTTCTAGGTTTCCGTGTCTTGCGATCGGTGACCTTGACCTAAGCCAGGGGTCAGAGCCAAGGGAAAGTTCCGAGTTTTCGCCGCCGCTCGCTGGCTGATGGTGAAACCACCTGGTGTCCAGCTGTACCTACACCTTTTTATAAGCGTCGTAGCATATTTTTCCACTTGGAACTTCTTACTGCCAATAATAAAGAACACGATAACACACGTGTGCAAGTGTTACGGATTATCTTGTTCCTCTTTTATTATTTTATTCTTTGAGGAGGCCTACTCCGGCCCCGTTTAGAGACGCTCCTTCATGTTTGCCCATCTCATTTTGGGGATCCTATCAGCTTTATTTCTTTATTTTGCTTAATACTAAGAAAAACGATTAAAAAACAATGGAGGCTCAGTTTAAACATTGTTAATCAAACTAAACCAGAATCACATTGTAAATACCGGATTACGATCATTTATGAATGCCAAAAAATCAGAAACGGTTTTCCTTGTACAATGATGGTATTCTAATTAGTAAATCTACTATAGTTCAGTAAAATGTTTTTTTGGTTAACGTTAGCTCATTAATTAAAATACGTTTATTTCTAAATACAGTAGTGCGTTATTTTCCAGAGTCATTTTCACTTCCGAAATTACAAACATACTTTTACCTCAAATCAATGAATATGAATATACGATGACTATTTGCGTCAAATTTACTAATATATATATATATTAGTAAAATTGACGCAGATAGTCATTATATATATATATATATATATATAAATAATACATAATATATCACGTATTGTTATGTAAAAACAACGTATTTTTTTAGGTCGGTCATTTTTTATGACAATTTTACAATTTTGTATTTTTTATTCTATCGTGGGAGGAAGTGGCGCGCGTGGTTTCTCATTGTGGTATTGTCGTCTTTACAGTCTCCAACTACTTAAGTCGGGCCAATTTTGTTTGTATGGTTGTAGCCTTGGGGTTTCCATTGTGCGACACCGAAGGAGCTGCTATGTGCATTGTAACGCAAAAGACTTTATAGTGGAAGAAAATATACCATCTGTAAAAATAAAATTAGAGTTTTGTCTGCACATCGCTTAGAATTATGACGTTTTTGGTAATTTTACGTTTCATGCCCCCAGAGAGGCCGAAATGGGTCTTAGCTTAATTTCCGGCTGCCTGCCCGTCTTTCTGAAACGCTAAACTAGGTATTTTTGCAACGATTTTCATTGAGAGCAAGCACCCACTGTGATAAAAATTATTTTCACTATTCTATAAATTTTTGCTTTTTAACACTCAGTCATACAACTTATACAAAGGACGAGCTAACTTCTTGGAAATATGTATTTACTGTACATCCCATCAGCAATAGGTTAGATCATTGATGTGTTTAAAGGGAACGTTTTCAGGTCCTCTAAACAACTATAGTCTTAACCATATGACGTCACTTCAGTTTAACTTTTTACTTCTCTATAAGTGCCCCACCCCAGAGCTTAGACATATCCATGTCAAATATTGTATTTACTTCCCTGTGTGAAAAAGGTTCGATCATGGATACGACTGAAGGGAATATTTTCAGTTACTCTAAACAGCTTTTCACATAACCATATGACGTTACTTACGTTTCACTTTTTGCGTTTACAAAATTGCTAACCCTCCTAGGTTTAGACAAGTCCGTCACAAACGTAGTATTTACACAATGGATGTTCACCGTGTCTGTTGTAAGGTCATGATGTAACTGAGCCTTTAGCCACTTAAGACCGAGGTCTTATGAATGACCCAGTTTGTTTTATGTGGGGTTGAATAGCTCAATTCACCGAGTCCATTCATCAGGTCTCCATTAGTCACGGTCTGTGAATTGCGCAACTTTTACCTTCCGAGGCTGCAGAATTTTTGCTCGTCGGGAAGAGCGCTTTTGGAGTGAAAGTAGAAGATGACTCGCCTAGGACGACCGCAGCCTCCACGTCATGCGGTGCGGATCGGTTGTGTAACGGTAGGGGTGCCGGGTGCGGGTGCGGGTGCGGGTGCTGGCAACGGGCATGGGGGTCCGTGACGCAATGGAAAACCCACGCACTAATTACGAAAAAACGTTTCCCTGTGTTGAAAGTTATTAGTAACCGCGATGTCGATTCTTATATTTGTTACTAGAATACTGTCGCATCATTGATTCAATTTAAATGTACTTCGTTTGATACCTAACAGCATCTATCTAGCAAGAAATACCTCATAGTATTCAGATTTGTTATTGACGACTGGTTTTCTTATTTTTCGAGGCTATAACGACGGCGTATCCTGTTATTCAGCTCCTTGGAGGTCACGAATTGTGGATAGCTACGAAAGAATGTTGCTGCTCTAGTGCGGATTATCGTTCGCACAGGTCTACGAATCAATAGACGAATTCGTAATTACGAGCCAAAGTTGTGTTAGACAGAGCCTAAAAAACTCGTAAACCTTAGTCAGTAAAAAAGACTACAAGATAGCGTCAAAATCATCTTACACTCAATTTTTCATTCATACTTGGCTTAAAATACCTTCCTGAGATGGTGGCCATTCTAGAAAGGTGACAATTCAATAATAATATTATTAAAAAATAAAAATGTGTTAGATATAGATCGTTTGAAAATTGTGTGTTATCGAGATCGGACCTTTTTAAATGTGAGGCGCGCATATAACTAGCACGCCTCACATTTCATGACTATCATATAAACATGGCATGAAACAACTGGGGAAATTTAAATAATTTAATTTACAGCTACTCTAAGGGGCAAGGGGCTACCATCTCCATATAGAATAATTTTGTAAGACATTGAAGTAATTTTGGAGACATTTTCAACATTTAAATGGGTTGCACTTGTCATTGGCAGTAGATTTTGGCTGAGGTAAATACGTTTGCGAGAGCCGATTTTTTCTTACAATGGAAATAAAAATTATTTTTAAAGAACGATGATATTTTCACTGTTATTTTTAAGTTACTTTTCGATAAATTATAAAATTTTTAAACTGTCATTTAAGGATTGAAAAAATACTGCTATGATCTTGGCTGTAATTTTATTTCTACGAAGACTTCCTCAGACTGATCACAAGGAAATGTGCCTTCGCATTCGCGTTGTCTAGGTTCGACCCTGAGAGCTTTATTTTCGTCAAGAACTGTTGTTGTGACGCGACTCTCCTCGCGTTGGGTAATTAGGAAGTGCGGGAGTTGTTTCCTGTCATTTCATCAAAATTTATGAGGCTCGGATTTATACTACAGGGTGTTAAATAATTATTAATCACAGTTTCCTGAATAACTTAACTACGGGTTTAATAAGCTTATGTGTTCAGTACTGTAATGGTGTAATTTATTACGTGACTGTTTGAATATCAAATGAGTACCCTGTGAGTTTGCTTTGTGGTTTTTGTGGTTGTAATATTTTTAATTCAGCCATAAAACTGCGGGATTTTAATTTACACACACGTAACTGGCTGGGTGGCAGAGTGGTTATGAACTCTTTCTTTTGAACGTAGCCGGATCGAATTCCGCAAGGGTCGAATTTGGAGCCAAATGTCATTTGTCATTGGGTTATTAATTAAGCAGCTTCCTAACAACAGGCCGACGTTAGGTTGTTACAAGACTCGAGTTTGGACTATTCCCCATCAAAACGTAAAAAATACCTAAAGGCATTTAAAAAAAATTTAAGATAATGTAACTGACGGGTAATAGCGTGAACATAACTCGCCAAAAACCTAAGGGGAAAGATAGTTCGGTGACCAGAGGGCACAGGGCATTGCGAATTGACTGAAGCAATCGGGAAGATGATGAAGCGATATAAGTCTGTAGCAGAGTTGAAACAATTAATGAGCGATGAGTGAAAATGTAGGGAGGTGTAAAGTGTGTGTTTGTAGATTTAAAGAATCCACCGATGAGGCACCAGACATTCGTGGCGGGTTCCCAGTTCCGTCTCCGAAGACTCGTGAGGGGGACGGAGCAGACGTAGCGGCAACTGGCAGCGATGACGGTGAAAATAAAATAAATACTGTCTTTTAATTTCTCCCCTACACAATAGTATAAGGAGAAAGTATTGTTTTCGTCAGAATTTTCGAATTATAGTTTTGGTGGATACATCCATTTAGTGTCCCCTGACTAAAAAGGTGGTTTTTAGAGTGACGTCTGTGTATGTGTGTGGGGGATGTGCAGATGTCTAGAGACGAGACTATTGGTACGACTCTATGAAATTTCGGTAGTAGATAACAATCCACGGTATATCAGAGTATTATCCATATTTTTAAATTTTAAAAGTATTTTATTCCTAAATAATTTTCACAATGAAAATTTCTCAAAAAAACGACTAACGATTTTGATGAAAATTGTATGAGTTATCGTCCTTTATAGTCCTTTATGTGACAAACAAAATGACACAACCTGTATTTCTTAAAACATCGGGGTTTAAAAGTCATAGAGCTTAAACAGGTCAAAATTTGAATCTTTCAGTTTTTCTTATATAATCTACTATGTTTGGTATCAATATTGCCAGCAACGGAAGAGCTTGCAAACATAAATAAATTAGCACCGAGAGAGTGTAAAGTTACGTATTAAGCTATAAGCTGAAAAGAGAAATATACGGCAAAAGGCACGTTTTACCCGCGGTGTCACAGTGTCGACTGGGAATAAACTTTGGAGGGAAGTAACGCTAGTGCAATGTTCCTTAGAGGGGTATATCAGATTCATCTGATCTCCATTGTCCAGGTTTCGCAACAATTTCTGACTAGTGGAATGCGTCCTGTATCGGCTGAATCAAGTGAAGTTGTTTGTGTAAATGTGAGGCAATAAATAAATATTCTGTAGATTAGCTTGAGAGTACACTAAAACTAATAAATTAAAAACAGGTTGTAGAACTATAAATGTAATAAACACTGAACTGTAACATTTGTCTCAGTACAACTTGTAATTGTCAGTAACTGGAGTTTGTATGATTGGGTAACACTGAACCTAGCCTTTGTTTGTGTCCGGACTTTCTCTCCTCCAGTATTGGTAAATATTGTCTCTTTGGCTTACATTGTTGATGTTCTTTTAAAGGCTAACGGTGTCAAACCTTTATCTTTACTGGTTTAAGTTGTGGAAATAATCATAACATTATGTTTTAAACAATAATACTTTAAGGTTATTGCTGACAGTTAAAGGTTTGTTCAGACTTCTCATTACTTTATGTTTTGTAGAATATTGGTTTGTCTTCTAGTACTCTATAGCATGGTTCAGTTATCTAATGGATTTCTGTAATGACTATAATTATTTGACTACTGTACTACAGATGGGGAGCGCTGGTCTAGGGGTAGAGCGCGGAACTTCGGTGCTCAAGGTCCCGGGTTCAAATTTCCCAACCACCAATGGTTTTTTCGCTATCTGATAATATCGCAACCCACTTACAACCTTGATGTAAGGTGTAATATTGTTCCGGGTGGTGGCCTAGAAAGTGCTGGGATGAGAAGGGGGATAGTAAATAAAAATATAGTACAATACTTCAGATGGGTCTGTGCACTGTCGCACATCGCACTTTTATCGCTTCAAGTGTTATGATACATATGGTACATGATACATATCGTAACATTTGATTCCTGAACTGGTTCTATTCCAACGGTTTATCTTCCTGTCTGGGAGAGTGGAG
This sequence comes from Nephotettix cincticeps, assembly GCA_023375725.1. Lineage (NCBI taxonomy): Eukaryota > Metazoa > Arthropoda > Insecta > Hemiptera > Cicadellidae > Nephotettix > Nephotettix cincticeps. The sequence goes on from CM041785.1 coordinate 24,647,579, forward strand.
CAAAAGTGCGCACTTTTTTAAGGTGTAAGTACTAATATTAAGAAAAAGGAATAGACGTAATTTTTGTATTTTTCTCAGAACTACTACTATTCTGTGATTTATTAGTCCTGTTGATTTTAAGTTTCTCAACACTACAAAAACGTTGTAGGTTAATAAATTATAAAAAATATGACAGTTTAACAATAGGCATATGTAAAATTTCCCCTTCCTTGGCTTGTGTGCAAACTTTTGTCACAGACTATCTCTGAGCAAACAGACAATTAACGATGGCATGGTTTGCACCATGCCATTAATTGTTAATTATCCATCGTTTATTGGCATGGTTGGATGGCATTTTAGGGCTACACAAAGAAATATCCAAACATAAATATTATGTCAAGCATTGGACACTTTAAATTGATTCCTGGAATATCTATCCTTATCCTTTAATCAACATTGCGATACATCGTAGAGCCAACTATCTCTCGCACAACTAAAAATATCTAGCATGCGAACTGTTACCCGCCGCGAACTTTTGCCCCACCCTACTCTACTGTTGGCACATGGTGGTTATTGCACTGTTACTGCAACTGTCGTATCGGTGAAGTAGTTGCCGTTACAGATTTACATCACTAAACTATTGCCCTCCACAAAGGTCGTTTCCCGCACCACCAGCGTCCCCGTGGTGTCCCGGATCCGTTATCGGTTCTCGGTCCTCGGTCACAAGTACCCGACCCGGGTCCAGAGGCCACTTTCTCTCTTCCTGTCTCGCGCCGATCACGTAACGTGGGTCACTGCCAGTTCTTCACACCGGTTGTGCAAGGTTTACTCTCTCGCGTTGCAGAGTGCAGAATGGTCTTGCACTTGCAGGACGGCACGGTACGTTGTAGGTTCGGGTGTGTGTGGATACGTCTGCGGCCAACGTGACGTCATCTGGTCGAGTTGCGGCTAACCACAGCTTAGTGTCCCTTATCATGGTGTCTACCAACCTAGAAATTTGGAAAAGTCAGGGAATTATTGTGTCCTCTGGTTTTGTTCATAAAAAATGCTTAATTCATTTTCTGTTTTGTGTTATTTTTAATATTTAACAAATCCTTTCTTACCAGATTCAACCGAGACATTAAAAAAATTCGCGAGAACCCATTTTGCGCTTTATGTCGAACCTGGAATTATATAACTACTAGTATGAAAACGCTAGAAAAGTCAGGGAATTTTGTTTTTGGATATTGGTAGACACCGTGTTTATTTTTTCAATCATTTTTTTCATCCAAGTGTTTACTCAGCTATTAACTAACGATAGTGACAGTAATGCGTCAGCTGGTCAGTAACTAAGACACATTTGTCATAGAATATATTACACTATCACACTTATTACATTTCTGAAATGGCGACCTAACAGGTAGTCTAACAGGTATTTTAAGCCAAAAATGAGAAATGAGTATAAGATTATTGTGGCGCGATCTTGTGGTTTTGTTACTGACAAAATCAAATCAAATCCATTCATTCCAATAAAAACACTATACCTACAATACTTATACAAATGAAAAATGGAAAAAGAGATCCGCATAGGCCACAAATGGCATGTGCGTGGATGCACTGTTACTGCAACTGTCGTATCGGTGAAGTAGTTGCCGTTACAGATTTACATCACTAAACTATTGCCCTCCACAAAGGTCGTTTCCCGCACCACCAGCGTCCCCGTGGTGTCCCGGATCCGTTATCGGTTCTCGGTCCTCGGTCACAAGTACCCGACCCGGGTCCAGAGGCCACTTTCTCTCTTCCTGTCTCGCGCCGATCACGTAACGTGGGTCACTGCCAGTTCTTCACACCGGTTGTGCAAGGTTTACTCTCTCGCGTTGCAGAGTGCAGAATGGTCTTGCACTTGCAGGACGGCACGGTACGTTGTAGGTTCGGGTGTGTGTGGATACGTCTGCGGCCAACGTGACGTCATCTGGTCGAGTTGCGGCTAACCACAGCTTAGTGTCCCTTATCATGGTGTCTACCAACCTAGAAATTTGGAAAAGTCAGGGAATTATTGTTTCCTCTGGTTTTGTTCATAAAAAATGCTTAATTCATTTTCTGTTTTGTGTTATTTTTAATATTTAACAAATCCTTTCTTACCAGATTCAACCGAGACATTAAAAAAATTCGCAAGAACCCATTTTGCGCTTTATGTCGAACCTGGAATTATATAACTACTAGTATGAAAACGCTAGAAAAGTCAGGGAATTTTGTTTTTGGATATTGGTAGACACCGTGTTTATTTTTTCAATCATTTTTTTCATCCAAGTGTTTACTCAGCTATTAACTAACGATAGTGACAGTAATGCGTCAGCTGGTCAGTAACTAAGACACATTTGTCATAGAATATATTACACTATCACACTTATTACATTTCTGAAATGGCGACCTAACAGGTAGTCTAACAGGTATTTTAAGCCAAAAATGAGAAATGAGTATAAGATTATTGTGGCGCGATCTTGTGGTTTTGTTACTGACAAAATCAAATCAAATCCATTCATTCCAATAAAAACACTATACAATACTTATACAAATGAAAAATGGAAAAAGAGATCCGCATAGGCCACAAATGGCATGTGCGTGGAGCGAGTTCTTACTATAGTACTTAAGACTACAATTACTTGGATTGCCTGAGGAAATTAAATTTAATATATTAAAATGGAATTAATACCAAAATGATTAATTTTATTCAGCTACTGTCTTTTGAAATTAAAACAGGATTTGTATTAATGGGAGGCTGTACCTTTTTTGCTTCTCAATGCTATTTAAATGGGAAAACATGCTTCGCTGTAGGTATGCATAAATCAACAACCAGTCAACTATTTATACTGTAGTTAGACTTGTACAACATGTTATCTATAGCATTGGCTACATTGTTTAATAATTTAAATAATCATGATATAATAAATAATTATGGCTTTAATTCTAATAAAAATTGAATTTTTAAATTAAAAATATGTAGTAAGCACTACTCACCATAATATGAAGAGTGTTTGTGTCAAGTTTTATATTGATATCTCCAACGGATTTCATTTTTTGCATACCCAAGTGAACAAAATCAGCACTTTTGCAAAACGCGCCTAAAATAGTAAGCAATGTACGTAACATTGATTACTATTGTGCAGCGCTTACTGTTTATATTTTCTACATACCTACATACATTTTCTAATGAATTAATTTTTTCATATTTTTTAACGGGGGAAAACAGGAGAATCTTTTTATGTTATAATAAAAAACGTTTTTACCCAAAAAGGTTCAAACTCCCCTTATACAGCTAAAGAAACTAAAAAATAGTAATACAAGGAAGTTTGTTAATATTGAACAGGATACAATAAAATATAAACAAAATATGCTTTGTGTTGGTTAATTATACGAAATAACTTATATTAAGAGAATTTTTGACTAAGGCTGACATGTTCCTTTGGAAGAACTGTTGATTAATAGCTTAACAGCAAATAGCATCTGAGGGACCTACCGTTTTAACGTGGAATCCGAATTGCAGTTTTCCCTCTGAATAACGACCTGGTCTATATTCACCATAATTATCACCTTAAAATAAATCCACGCATGTCAATGTCTAATTTAAATGTGAACCTCGTCAAAACTTACTTATATGTCGTAGGTTTTTGGTAAGGTTAGGTATATTAGTATATTGTATACTATGTGTTTATACTGTTAAAGTTTTCGGAAAATTACTTCAGGCTAAGTTAAAATGTTTGGTCACTATCCTACGTATATGGATCACCTAGTTCAAGAGACACGAACGTGTAAAACTGTCTTACCACCAAAGTTGTTGCGAAATAAAATAATTGGGTACATTAACCTGAGTCACTAAAAACTAAGTTATAGGATTTTCGTTTTAGAGAACAATAGGGAGTAATTTCACAGCTTGGACTTTGTCGTTAATACAGTAATGAGCCTTATTATACGATCTGGCGAAGGTTAACAGTCGGTAGAGGCGGACGCTGGGTGAAAGTCCTCTGATAGTTCCGCGGAACTGGGAGAAGTCGTTCCGTCTGAGTCAGCCTGGTCGTTTGTTTTAAGAATCTGGTGAAGAAAAAATCTTCAAACTGTCGTAATCCAGGTACTTCTTATTCGACTAACAAAATATTCATTGGCCAGTAGTAAGTCCGTTCTTTATAATTAATTAGTATCCTAAGTAAAAACACGTTTGACACTTGTTGCTATGGCCAAATATTATCTAAAAACCGCTAAACTTCTACACGGCATCAACTGCGTCTTGATTGGTATCTAATCGCCCAGTTCGTTTCTTATCACGCACATTACTTTCAATATAACCTCTCGATACTTTTTATATCAGGTGGGAGCCTTTTATGTTCCATAAATCCTTAAACTGTACAACTGAATATGGAAGCATAGAACAGAAACTCGCCATTATTACTGTTTCATTTCGTTGCAACGTTGTAAATCGTTAGAATTTAGGTGTTACCGACATAAACTTGATTAAATTCCGTTCAAGGAAAGTCCAAAGAGGTGCGTAGCATTCATAGTTACCGAAATAGAAATGCATAAAAGTCTAATAATAAAAAAGAGACAAATACCTGTCGTGTAATCCCTAAGACAGCATTTCTCTGATCGATCGAAGGGAAGGCCATCGCGTCCCAAGTCCCAAGAGACAGCGACGTTCACCTCGCAGACGTCGGGGAAGCCCTCGACTCCCTTCACATCCCCATATCTATATCAATCATGCCCTCCCCCTCCCCCTCCTCCGCGCCCGTAACATACAAATTGCACGCTTATCCGATTTTCCCAGGTAATGGACTCGAGCTTGATAATCACTTAATGCGCCGGGGAGACAACCCGGGGCTGCTTTTAGGAGATTTGTCTTTGCGTGCGCGTGTTTGTAATCACTCACGTGCATGTCGACCGTAATGTATCGATTTTTATACCAAATGCATAACCGATGCATGTATCGACTGTGTTGTATCGTGGTATATTATATGGAAGAGATTTTCTAGAATTACAAAATTGTCATCTTTTTGATAGCCATTGGATTTATAAGAAGGCTGACAATGTAATTATAGAGTACAAATAAGTGGATTGGAAAAATATGTCGTTTTCTCTCGTTTGATTATGGATTGTATTACTACAATTTGTGCAATACATACCATTGATAATCGACCGTGGGTAGAAAAGCTGCACGGCGAAGTCGATTTATTTCTTGACCGAATCCTTGAAGGGTAGCAATCCATCCTGACAACATAGTCGGAGCCATGCTCCATGTATAACATGGAGCATGTTATACATGCTGAGGGTTGCAGCATGTATAACACCTAATCCTAGTTTATTGAGATAATGTTAAAACTGTTGGTGATTTATTGCAGATGTTCTTATAGTTTTGACATGGACGTGTCTCAGCTCTGTGGGGTGTTATTGACAATCCGTCTGTCTAAAATTTGAAACGGAAGTAACGTCATATGGCTATAATAACAGCTGTTTAAAGTAACCGAAAATATTCCCTCTAGACATGCGTGATTTAATTTTTTTCCTACAGGGAAGTAAATACATTATATTCTTTAGAGAGTTGAAGGTGAGGTTTCGCAGTCTGCGTTGTAGAGGGTATCGGCCGAGAGCGACACTTCGATCAGTGCCGTCGCCGCAACCCGACACCGGCACTCTTGTCGATCTCCCTCTATCTCTGTCTTTCTCTCAGCTATCTCTTGTCGAGCGCCGCCTTTTGATTTGCAGCCATAGATACTCCAAGATAGCTTTCAAGTAGACTTGAGAGTAGGGTTACCAGATTTATTACAGGTCAACCCAGGACAGTTGGATATGCGGTCAGAGGTCGTTTGCAAATCATTGAACTAACTCCATTTTAATATAATCAAGTACAAATGACAAGAAACGATACTGGCATTAACTACACACTCTGCGATGGAATCCAGTGGCGAGCTCGGCAATGCAATATATCTGACAAGGGCGTCAAGGAGGTCACGAATTATGGATAGTTATGAGCGGTGTTCGGTGGATTGGATATTCTCTGGTGTGTAATCCACACCACGTTCGGAGTATTGAATACTAAGTTCATCCGCAAAGACCATCCTCGTAATTAGACCAAATCGTAATTCAGGTTCAAAATCGCGCCACAATCATCACACACTCAATCCTCATTTAAATTTGGCTTAAAATACCTACCTTGTGGTATGGTTGCCATTTCAATAATCTAATCTAATACCACGTTAAACTATAGGTCCCTTTAGATTCAAATGACTGTTGGGATATTAATAGACAGTTCTGTCCAAGAAACATGTCAACCTTAGTCAGTAAATAAACTCGCGATAAAACACGAATTTACCATTAATACTTGGCTTAAAATACCTGGGTAGGTCGTCATTTCAGAGAGGTAATAATAAGTGATTCTCGCTCTACCTTTTTTTGTCAAACAGTAAATACCTTAAGTCTATCGAGTATACAGGTTAGGTTTGCTTGTTTCATTAAGGGACTCTCCAACTTAAGATTAGATTACCAAGCAAAAGCACATCTAATATTATAATTACTCCCTAAAATTATACCTGCCAAAAGCAGGATTCCCAATTTGTATTCGGATTTTTATGCTAAAATACTTCATCACAAAGAACCTCTTATTATGGTTTGAAAGAAAAATCTCAACTCTAGTTGAAATATTGCAGCATGAGGAGTGTTTTATCAAAAATGATGAAATCCCAGGATCGGATACCGGACAAAGCTTCAAAATCCGGACGTCTGGTACACATATATTTAAGAGGCTCAAAAAGTCCCATTGTATTTTTTCATTTTTAATTTATTTACGGCAGTTGAAAGTGAGCGAACCAAAGCTGATTCTTGTCACTAATATTCCTGACAACTGTGACTATAAACATTTTTGTTTTTTGTATTTGTTTACTTACATGTCTAATTAAATTGAATGTATTAATTTTTCAAAATATTGTGTTTAAAGTGTAGTTAAATAATTATCCTTAAGGAATAGGTGAGTTTTATTTTATTTTACATTTAGCGATCGTGACAGGCCAGATTATTGAATGTTATAAATCCTATTTCAAATGGAAAATTTAACGAAAACCAGATCAGTTTATAGGACTTACTTTTCTAAAATTTTGAATAAAGTAAACAGTTTATTGAACAATGAACCCAGTAACCGATTTGAACTTTAAGCAAACCTAAGACTATTAGAAATTCAAATAAATGAGATCCAAGGTTTAGATAGTCAGATATTTGACTTATTACTAGGTAATGCTAGTTGTAGTGAAGAGGAATCGCTGGCTGACATTACCAAAGCTGGGAAGTATTCATGTTTCAAACAGAAAAGTTAATGTTGAAAAGGTTATACAGCAAAGTAAGAATGTTATAAGTGGTCATTCTGGGACTTTTAGTATGTCAAGTAGGAAGACGTATAAACTACCCAAGATTGAACTAACAAAATTTAATGGGGATTTAATAAACTGGTTGCCCTTCTGGAGCCAGTTCAGTAAAATTCATAATGACCCTGAAATTGATCCTGAGGACAAGTTCCAGTACTTGTTACAGTTAATTGTATCAGGAACTAGAGCTTTTGATGTAGTTCAGAGTTTTCCTCCAACTGGGGCAAACTATTCTTAAGTAGTTGAATGTTTGAAAACCCGATGTGGTTCAGATGATCTGTAAGTCGAAGTTTTATGTTAAGGAACTCTTGAAGATAGTTTTGCAAAATTCTCTGGGAGGTAAGAATATCATGAATTTGCAGTGTTTATATGACAAACTTTAATCTCATATGCGTGATTTAGAAACATTAGGGGTAACTACAGACAGCTGTTCCTCTATTTTATACCCGCTAGTGGAGTCGTGTATGCCTGAAGACATTTTGCGAGCTTGGCAAAGCTCTTTAAGTGTAGATAGGGATCCTCAAGAGAGACCAAATAATTTAATGAAATTTATGTTAGCTGAAGTTGAAGGGAACAGAGAATTGGTTTAGCTATGGCAGGGTTTGGGATAAATACAAAGGAGAAGTCATCTAGAATGTCGTCTCCAATGCAATCGGCTAAAACTGACTTACCTACAGCTTCTAGTCCGGTGTCCCCTGGTATGACTCAAAGTACTCCTGCTAAGTGTGTTTTTTGTAGAAAATATCATAAAAGTAGTAATCGTTTTATTGCTAAAAATGTCATTATCAGAAAAACATTCTATCTTAAGGGAGAATAGATGTTGTTTCTGTTGTTTACAACCAGGCCGCAAGATTAAGTTTTGCCGGGTCAAGTTGGCTTGCTCTCATTGCAAAAGGAGACACCATAATGTGCCCCAATGTTCACTCTAAGGATGAAAAAAGTGAATATGTTAATAACTGCATCGATGAGACCTCTCAGGAAATTACGGTAATAGCAGATAATGCCTTAGCTAATAAGTTGAGTAATCCAACAAAAATATATTCATACAAACGGTACTAGCAAAATTAAGAAGCACAAGAGTAGAAAGCTAGAGTAACAGTAAAAACACGCAAAGTAATTTATTAATCAATCTATCATCAACAAAATGTACCCAATCTGTCGTGATCGTTGCGAGATTCGGTATTTCATCATCATGCTACCGTAGCATGAGCAAATGCGGGATTTCATTTATATTAACCGCTTTAAACAGAATCACTGAATATGCTAACGGTGGATAAACTGTATTATAGACACGCTAAGCCGTCATTTCGTTTTGATAATTGGTAATAAACCTGTTTTTACTTTGGTCTATTGATTTCTTGGCAAGAATTGGCTGATTTATTTTCTACTACACTTTGCCTGTTCATGAAATGACATAAATAGTGTTAATTGTTTTAATACGTAATAATGTTTGGAATGCGAGTCGTGGACGGGTGATGGTTTTATCACGTTCTTCTTGCACTAAGTTGCTCCCCCTAAAAACTAAGAACGAATATGAAGGAATCCTAAAAAATACCATATCTCAAAATGAATCCAAATTTGTTCAAAAAAGTTTCAGTGTTCATTTTGTGGAAAGTTAGCCTCTTAAAGTGCATAATTTTCAACAAATAATTCGAAGTGAATTAGTTAAGTTAACTATAAATGCAACAGTTAAAATTTCAAACATAGATAACAACTTTTACTACGGTAAATTCAAACAGTAGACAACTGTTTACGAGATTATGCCTGGTATTGCGTCGATGCATTTGATTTGACCTTTAAACAGAATAGCACCCTTCGTCTAATATAGCAATTAGACTCAACAAAATTAATTTTTCTGCGCAACTCAAAAGAAAACCATTAAAAAACCCATGTATTGCTAGATAGTCATAGCAAAATTCAAGCCAAGCAAAAATTTAAAGTCACACTAATACACAAGCTAAAAGAAATAGATTCTAAATAGACTAGATTACAATGTAAATATCAGGAACTGTTAATTAACAGTCAAGTTTGATATTTATCTATCAATTAATAAATTTGCTCAATTATCTCCCAATTAGGATATTATCACTCAATTATAAGATGAGTTTGATTACTGATTGATTGTTATTTTATCTTAATTAACAAATTAAAATTAATTTATGTTGGACTTTCGGTCAAGATTAGTTCATTTAACTTGAACTGTTATTTAACCGTTTGGGGATTCTTGTTTGTGGGGGATTCCAGTTGCTAGTTTATGGTGTGGTGGAAAATTACTCAAATGTGATTTTGTGTAGCTTTAAGTTTTATTCTTATTAATATCAGGACGATGGCGTGTCCTGTAATCCAGCCACTTAAAGGTGGATATTGTGGATATTCATAATCCCAGTGGATTTGTTATTCCCTTATATATATTAACGTCCGCACTATTGAATCTAAGCTTATCCGCAACGAACGATTATAATTAGACCAGTTTGTAATTCAGAAGAAAATTGTTATTCAGATTCCAAGTTAATCTGTAGGTCCCCAAGGTGCAATTGACAGTTAGTTTGGCTTTAATAACAGTCCTGTCTAAGGAATATGTCGGCCTTAGTTAGGTAACAAAACAACAAGATCGCGCTACAGTCAACTAACATTCAATTCTCATTCATAATTAATTGGCTAAAACACCTACCTGGGTTGGTGTTTTAGGGGTAAACCCCAGGGTAGGTCGCTATTTTTAAATCTATAATATTATAAATAAGAGCTGGTTGCTGTATGTTTGTTTGTAGGTGGGTTTTTTGAGGCAAATAAACGCAAAAAATACTGAATTAACCGGTTTGAAATTTTACAAAAAGGTTACGTTGGTTAACGTTGGTTAATAAAAGGTTACCTCATGCAACACATAGTCATATTCGTTTCTTTAAAATCCCCTCGGGCTACGTTCTAAGTTTCAATGTTCACATTTTCAAATAATGAAAACATAAAATTACTTGAATGTCAACACAACAGCTGTGAACACTAAAATTTGACAGTTCGGGAAGAAAAAGAAATAGCGCCGTGACCGTCCTGAGTTTCAATGTTTACATTTTCTAATGTAAACATTCGTCAACAATACATTTTGATAGTTCAGGAAGAAAAATAAATAAAGTTCATTTTTTACAGATAATCTGCTGGATCGAAATTGATATTGCCGAAAATGGTAGATTTTAAGTTTTCCCCCGATGCCTGCCTCTACTACGTTATTTCTTATACTTTCCCATAATTACTTAACAAAAGTGGTACTTTGTCATGTTGAAGACACTCGTGTTTATAAATTTTTGAGATCGTGTTTAGTATAAAATACTATTGGTATAAATACCTATTTTAATGTGAATAGTATTTTACCTCAAATAAAGCATTTTTCATGTTTTAGAATATTTATTTCATGCCGAAGAGGAAAGGTAACCTCTCTTAAACCTTTTTCCCCGTGCGAAGGACGAGTAGTTTAGCTAGTAAATTATTTAAAGTATTGATTCACTTCGTCAGACTGAATCGTGAAACATGCTGGATTTCATTCAAATTTATGGTAGTATTCGCGAATGCGGATTTTATAGATTTTATCTTTAGACCCGATGGCCTTGCGAGTCTTTCAATTTCGAAGTTTTTGCCCTCCGCTAAATATTTTTGTGTCTCATAAATTTTGCATGCTAAATTCCTTGATTAAATAACAATCTGGATGCAAGGTAGTGTATTCGTATCTACGTACATACATTTTGTGGACGACCAAACATATGAAGGTTGTCGCTATCTAAAAACACATGTTACAAAAGTTCTACGAAGCATGTTTTATTAGATATGAGAGATAAAGCTATCAGAGATGATAAATTCCCTCTAACTACTAATACATGTTAGTGTTATTTTAAATGTTATGATTAAAAACAAATAAAATGTCACTGGCGCTTAAAGTCTCTTGTGTCAATAGTTTCAACATCCTTAACAAGTGTCATAAATTGTTTTGGCTCTTTAAAAGGTTTGATTATAAATTGTGGTTAATTATTTATAACAAATTTATTTTGCATTTTAAAACTTCAGTGTTTTAATTTCAGATTTTAATGTTGTATAAAACTAAAGCAAAATAATATAATATAGAAAATTCATGGCCTATTAAACTTATGACTTAATATTAATTTAAAATAATTAACAATACTGAGTATTAAATTTTTTAAACTTTGTTAATTTGGTGTCATTACCAAACCTCATGTGAAATTTCCTCTTATAGAGAAATTAATAGAGAGTCAATGAAGGCCCAAATGGAGACTGTCTCCGTTTGGGCCTGATAATGTCCGGTGTGACTGGACGAAATCGATCGCCAGTTTAACATCTTTTGTATATAGTTACCGTTTGCATATAATTGAAATATAAGTATAAATATATCAAGTAGTGTTGGAAGACGTGAGTTTTTACTTCATCATATAGTAAAAGTATAATGTTAATCAAGAAGTTATTTAATTTTAATTAAGTTTTACGTTAAGACTACTGTATATAATAATTAATTTTTGCGACAGGAACAACAATTACAGCGGAAGTAAGCCGTAATATTTCAACCCTTCGCGTTCGCTCACGCTTGTCGGGCAGAGGGCACCCTTAATTACGGGGACATCGCCGCGAGCAATTTATATGTAAATCTCATCTGGACGGGCATTACCATTTTTCACAAGTCCGACTTGTGGCTGCGGCCGGCGCGGGCCACTTGGTTGGTGCGTTTTTGTTGTGTTAATCCAAATTTTAAACGCAGGACGATTGTCGCACCATGTTTTTGTTCGCTTGTGCAATCGTTGTGCAATCCGTTAAGTCAGTTTAGGTCGGCTACTTTTTACCTCGAGATTCTGAGTGTGTATATATCTTCTACTTTCCCCGTTCTCGACTGGTTCAGCCCCATGGTGTGGTGTGGAATATTTCCTGTTTAGCGAATCATGTTATCGCGGCACTCCGAGGACACTTTGCTACCGTATGATTAGATGAAGGGGAACCAGGTCAAATCACAGATGTAATTATATCGGAAAAACAGCATCATAGGGTTCTGTAATTTCTTCCCGGTTTCATCTAACCGTTCTGCACAGTATCATATACATACATATTCAATCGATTTACAAAGTTATTATAAATGTGCAGTATTTATTTCCCTGTTGAAAATAGGCTATATCATAGATATGTCTGAAGGGAATGTTTTCAGTTCCTCTAAACCTCGTCACATCAGCCGTTATCATAACCGTGTGACGTCACTTCCGTAACACTTTTGTATCCTAAAATACCTACCTGGGTAGGTTGCCATTTCAATAATCTAAATCTAAATCCTGTAAATTACTAACACCCCTCCACCCAGAGATTAGATATATTCGCAACTGTGTGTATTTGTAGTAATTACGAACTGAGAATACTATTCAAAATAAAAATAATTTTAAAGAGTAAAAAGTAAAAATTTATAAAGCTTTAAGGTGGATCTTAAAATTAAAGAATACAAATGAATATGGCTCATCAAAGTACTGGATGACTGAGTTGTTAGACTCCGCTTCATAATATGACCGTTCGTAGTTTAATTCCGAACTGGGTATTTGACTATTGGGGTATTAATTAATGAATTAATGATAAATAAAAAGCTAATTTCAGGAATAAAGTGAAAAATTATGTTTTAAAAATCATCACAATCATTTACTCTTGTTTATGTTAAATACCTTGAAAGATTGGTTAGTTGGTAAAATAGAAGTGTTTTTTTTAATTGTCTGTACATTGCAATTATAATATGTTTAGTAATTTTTTAGGTTCGATATCCCAGAGAAGCCCAAATGGGCCTTGTTTTAACTTGTCTTGTCTTTCTGTAACACTAACCGAAGTCTTCTTGTAACACTTCTGCGTGAAAACGAGAGCACCCACTGTGATGAAATTTATTATCACTATTCTCTACCTTTTTGGAAAGTTTTTTGTTTACTTAAAACTGACCCTCGCACTTAAAAAATAAAGTAATGAGCCCTCAAAACCCCAGTTTGAGTAATATTTGACAAACTTGTCTACGTTTTTCACAACGTGTGATCTATTAAAGTGATTCAATAACCATCAGAAATAACCATCAGCTGTCCAACTAAAATCAATATTAGTCTATTTATACGATCTTTTAAATCTACTGTATTTCAGAATTATACTATTTTCAAATGTTTCCTTTTCGTACTCTATATAAAAGTGAGAACTTATATATATTTTTGAGGTATCTTGCTTCCAGTCACTGCATCGTATAATCCACACACAAAAAATTAAAAATTTATAGTGCTCACAAAATTAAAGGTTATTAGTAGAGAGTGGGTCATTTAGTAATGTCCAATAATCATTTCCCCCCCGCAGCGTGGCTTACACTTATGTTTACACTACGCCTCACCCCCGTCTAGAGGTCGACGACCTTCTCGGGTGTTGTACTATCGATGGAGACGGGTAATGAACACGTTAACGTGTGGACGACGCCGCCTCCCGGATATTGTACTGCTTGCCAAATTCTTCCCTTCCTCTTCGTACAGTTCACCCAGCTGCTGCGCCAACACTTCTGAATACTTTGGTATCGTCGGGTGTTAGCGACTCTCCGTATAAAATTTTGTACGAGATTTAATTTTAACCTGGGTATGTCTAGCCCTGGAGCGGAGGAAGTGTTGGAAATTTGCGAGACGCATAAATACGTCATTGTTTTTTTAACTTCATTGTAACGACGAGTTAACGCTATTGCAGGGCGCCATATAACAGGCTTTTTTTATTTTATGTGTTAATATTTTGCTCTTGATTTTTTTAAGGGGAATTAGATTTTTATTGACTACTTTTTTTTAAACTGATGGAAATTTTGTAAAAGGCACTCAATAAAGAGTGGTAAGACATAAACCAAAATGGTCATGGATTCATGTACTGTACCTATATACACATTTCTAAAAGCATACATTTTGTAATGCTATTTAAAGATAATAAGTTGTTTAAATTACTAATACATTTAACTTTGGCTTATGCTACTTGTCGAGAAGTGGAAAATCCTCGGTCATCCAGAAGCGGTGTTCCGTCTTCTGTTCATTACAGATTGTAGTTATTGTTAAGGTAAAACTAGCCAGTCTCAACCAATTCAGTAGCTTTTCTGACCGACTAGACAACTTAAACGTATTAAATAATTAATAAACAGTTTGTAACTCTCTCATTATCTTTATTATTATCCTAATATTTTTAATTTTTGGCGGGTTTTGGTTTATTGAAAGTTATTATTTTCATCATGTTATTGAACTCAAGATCTGTTAAAAGACCTGTCATTGATTACGTGTCTAGATATTCTTTGTTTAAGGTGTTCATATGTTTAATATTTGGTAAGCAAATCCCTTCAATTTCGACTATCAAACATTATAAAACATGTGTCGACTCATTATTTCCCCGTCACGTTTATCAACTGGAAAACCAATCACTTAATAAAATGTCTTACTTCTTATGTCACGTACCTTTGTTAAGTATTACTAATGTGCTAAAAAACATTGTGCGGATTAAAACTATGAATATACAGTTCATTCCTTTCTCCCAGGGGGATAAAAAACTATGCAATAATCATAACAATTATTATCATCTTTATTGCTGTACAGGTAACAGCTTGGTCACAAGAAGCAGACACCTTAGATATATTCATGATCCAAACTATTTCCCACAGAGAAGCAGTTTTTTTTGTTTAATTCAAGACAATTTATCATTCTGTTAATTGGGAGTAAAACTTGATGTATTGTACGCCTTCTGTGGTGCCGCTACATTGGAATGCAGTCTTATAAGAACAAAACCAATTGTGTGGCAATTTTTTAAGGCTACAAGATTGACGTTAAATGATGGTTGAGGTGTCAAATTAAAGTAAAATAAATATTTTTCTAATCGCCATTTCCGAAAACTGTAATTCCCACGCAATTATACCCGTTGATTAACAAGTATTATATAGCCGAGTTACCTTTAATTTAGTTAGCATTCTAGTGGTCTGGCGATGCTGTAAAAAAACTTAAATTTTCCTATGGGGCTAAAACGAAAGTTTTGTCTGAGCTGAAAGCTATTAGTACAAATGGTATGCTATATTTAAAAATTTCAAAATGTCAGAAATTTTTTTGACTTTCTATCTCAATTGTCGGAATCGTAGGGACATGTGGAATATTTCAGAAAAGAGTGTAGGCTAGAATGAACATCATAAAATTAGTATAGTTGACATAAAACCTCTCTTTATAGTAATGAGTGAAATGAATTCTGGCTATTTGATGCAATGTATGCTTTTAAAATTTTTGTGTAAGTAATTTAAGACGACTTTTTTATTTCACAGCATTCTAAAACAAAATTAGATGCAAAATTAACTAAATTTAAATGAAAATAGTATAATATATCGGAGTGTATTATTTCCAATGCTCGCCTACTCAGAGAACAGGACCTCGATAGTTTTCGGTGACCCTGCGGTAACCATCTGAAGATTCCATTGACCTTGGACACTCGCCAGAATTTCTGATTTTGGTAGACACCATGAATTTGTTTAACATAGTAAAAAATAGTTATCAGTTGGTCTCAAGACTTTTTTTCTTTCCCAATATATTAAACATCAGGTCCATAAATTTCAGTAAAGATAATACTGTATTTTTATCTTGGTGCAATAGAAAAATAGTAAAATTAAAAAGGATTTTTGATCCTGAAATTTAATTTAGCATAAATGATTTACCAAGTTTATTGTACGAGTATTTCAACTAACACGAAGAGAATCAACTGAGAAAATACACAAAATATATTGGTTAAAAAATTAATGGTTGACTTTTTGATGAATTGGGGAATGTCAGGGCGTATCGGGAAATCCTCGAGTGTCCTGATGTGAAAATTCACTTTCAACGTGGTGACATTGAGCTGACATCAAACGGTTTCCCTTATCGTAGAGTTAAGACTTAGTTTTGCAGTTTTTGCACGAATTTTTACTTTGATAAAAACTCAACTCTATCTAGAAAAATATATAATTTAATCTACAATATGACTGATAAGAAAACGGAAACTGTTCTCTTTTTTCAGGCGAAATTTTTTAATTAAAATATCCCCGTGAAGTAGATCTGAACAGAGCGTACTAAACGAATTTCGATTTATTAAAAAAAATCGTTATGATGCCAACTATTCTTAACCATACACAGTAATAGTTAAAACTTCCATGACTTTTTATGGAATGCTGACTATCAAAATGTCTATTATTTTTTTATTAACTTAATTATTCTTTTTAAGAATAACATGGAAAAGGCGTAAAAGCCAATTAAAATCATCAAAGCTTAAAAACGTAAAACACTTTTTTCATAAAATTTTGGAGAGTTTACCTGAAGTAATAACGTTGACTTTAATAAGTAATTTAATAGAGATTTCCTTGGAAACCAGTTTGATAGAAATCTCGTGATTTCCTTATGTTTGTTTCCTAATCGCTCCCACGAGATCTCATCTCATCTCACTTCCGAGTTCCCGCGGCAGCTGGTAATAGCCGAGTGACTTTTCAGTTCGGCGGCGCTTAATTGGGCCGGCTGATTGTTTTTCCCCGGATTTACGAAGGCCGGCTCGGTATAGGCTTAAATGAGGTTTGATGATGCGGAAACAAAACATGTTTATTTTAGTGAGTCTGATACTCAGTATCAGATCTGCCACGGACGTGACGGATCCGCAGCAGGATAACGAAGGGAAGGGAATGGTGAAAAGGTGTAAATAATGATAAGCTATTCCTTTCTTCATATTTCTGACAATGGCGAACTTCCCAGGTCAAAATTTGTTCTAAGCCGAGTTTGAATGAGAGTGTGGCGCGATATTATAGTCTTGTTACTGACTAAGGTTGTCATGCTCCATGGACAGCACTGTTAATTAAAGATCAACAGCCAATTGTGTCTAAGTGATCTACAGTTTAACGTGGGGTCCGAACGACAGTTTTGGTTCTGAATTACTGAGTCGGATCTTTGCGGGTAAACGGACGTTAATCCACACAAGAGAATATCACATCCACCGACCATCGCTCACGTGTATTCATAATTCGTACAGGAAGAATATAATTAAGTCAGAACTAAATGTAAAATTTAAGGAAAGAGGATGGTGGCAAGAATTCCAGGATGTGGAGAACTGTCCGAATGGGTAAACGTTGCAAATCAAAACTATTCTACCTTAGAACTTGAATGGAAAACGTGCAAGTGAAATTCTAAACAACCAGTCCAAAATGTTAATTTTTATTTTATGGACTAGTTTGTCTTTATTTCCTCCCCCCTTGCACTATTGTATAGATTATGGAGAAAGTATTGTTTTCGTCATAATTTCCGAAATTGAGTTTAGAGTGGATATATACGTTTTGGGGTCCCCTGGATCAAAAAGTAGGTTTCAACATAATGCCCGTCCGTGTGTGTACGAGTGTCTGGATGTGTACAGAGCCACAGTTTACCCCGTTGGGTCCGATTTAAATTAAATGTCTGTATATACTCACCGTATCTCCAGGCGATTTTTTCATTTTTGATTTTTAAAGGTAGTTTACCCCTAAATCCCTTTAAAAACGTGATACATCCAAATTTGTCTAAAACGGCTTTAACGATTTTGATTAAAATTTGATAGTTTCTAATGTAGTTTCTAGTACTCATATTATGAGTAATAAATAATATGAAACTACCCATATCTGTAAAATGACGGTTCAATGGTTATATAAAGGTTGTAGAGGCATATAAATGTAAAAAAACATTTTTAAAGTTTACCGCAAAAACAATAAAGGTAAAGTATAATTTGACTGCCACTATTAAAACCAGTTAAAAAACTAAACAAATTGGTTTCTCGGATTATTTGTGTACGACTAACTGTTCCAGAGAAAAGTTAAATTTGCTGTCCAATTTTGTCCATTTACAGTGAAACGTGGTATGCAGTATGCCCGGTGGGGGGGTTATTCCCCATCAAAAACTCTAACAATGAGTTTCACATGTTTTTTTCTAGTAGGGATAAAGCTACACTTGGAATCAGACAAGCTCTTTCTCAATTGTCTGAAGTATGCAGATAATTCTATGCAGCAATGACCATCAACTGAAAGTTTATCCTGAACGCAAAATGCTGTGAAACAGCCTAGCTAACATAGCTGTGAAATTTACCTGACTGTTATACAAACCACCCAGCTGTGAAACATCTCTGCTTGCGCTACTAAACTATAATTATTATTTCATCTTGGAGCATGTATTAAATTATCGTGTGTTTTGTCTGTCATATTGTGTTAAACTACAGTTATTTCAGTTGTTCAAGTGATTATGAAATGATTTATTTGTAAAAAGGAGTAATGTCATGAAGTCAACCTGATACTTCATAAATATGCATGCATCACGGTGCTCAATGTTGCTCGGTGCTCATGGTTCATATTATGTTTCGGATTGATTTTGTGAGGTAATTCATATCAGTTGCGTATGATTTGTCCAGTTGGTAGCTTTCTTGAAGGTACAGTAGTTGAATTAACACATCAGGTATAAGTATGATAATCGCTGAACCAACACTGCCAACAATGTATAATTAAATACTCCGTCTTGTCACGACATTATTACTGCCTTTACGTAATGCATAACTCGTTTGGTTGTTAGTTATCAAGGCTAAATGAAGTTTACGTGTCCAATGTTAAATATGATTGGTCAAGGTTTCTTTAAAATACTGAAAAACGAGTTAATTACACGTTGTGTAAAACTAAATCACAAAGCCGTATCTAGATTACTCCATGGTCATTAATGTGAACATTTTTGTTCGAAAATGAAAAAAATTATATAAGAATACTCATTTCAGTCGTCTTGTCAGATAACTTTTGTCGGATTATGGGTCGGCCCTTAACTGTTATGACCCTGAAACGAGTTACTGTGGTGGAC
Source organism: Nephotettix cincticeps (assembly GCA_023375725.1). Classification (NCBI taxonomy): domain Eukaryota; kingdom Metazoa; phylum Arthropoda; class Insecta; order Hemiptera; family Cicadellidae; genus Nephotettix; species Nephotettix cincticeps. The sequence continues at coordinate 24,666,807 of CM041785.1, forward strand.
CATACGTCCAGATGTGTCCATAGGGTTTAAATGTGCTTATTTAAACGATTCGATTCGAATTTACGAGTTCTTCTTGAATGTTTCAGATCTCAGATTAAAAGACTTCACCATGATGAGTTTGCTTCCTCTTTGATTTCTACCTTGTATACGTTTAATAAAGTGCTTAGCTAAGCCCAATTTACGATTTGAATTTACAAGTTGTTTTGTTATGTTTGAGATCCCAGAGTGAGCTACTGGGCAACGACGAGTTTTCTTCCTCTGTAATCGCTTTATGCCCTTATGACCTTTATTATCGCTTTATGACCTTTTATGCTTTTTACACAAGCTTAGTTAAAAGATTCGGTTGGAACTTACGATTATTTTCTTATGTTTCAGATCCCAGAGTGAGCGACTGGGCCATGATGAGTTCGCCATTCCCCACACTAGCCATCTGCCTTTTCTACGCTTATTTTTCCAAAGTCCTCGGCCCCAGACTCATGGAGAACAGAAAACCCTTCAACCTGAGGCGGGTTCTCATCGTGTACAACCTTTTACAGACCGTTTTTAGCTCATGGATATTCTACGAGGTGAGTCACAAGTTTTTAATCATTCAGGTTTATAAACGAATTCAATTTTAAAAGTTTTATACATTTTTACCGCTTTGAAATTGGACATTAAATAGCCCAGGAAACTGCTATGAAAACTGATAAAAATCAATCGTATCTGTAAAATATAGATGAGCTAAACTGGACACGACAGTAAACAAATCAATACCGTGCAATCGTTAAATGGAATTTGGAGATGAAGAAAAATAAACTTCTGTCACTGGAGAGTTGTTCAGTACAAAAAATGTCGATATTACTAGAAAAAAGCGATTTCTGGAATATAGTAAAGTAACCGTCTTTGTCGAGTTTTATTAAACTTGCAAATAAATGTAATTTTATACCAATATTTTTTCTTCAGTAATTTAACATTGACGTTCAATATTATAGTGACGGTTTCGCAGTGTTATTACATTGGAGTATCAATAGTTTACAACAAACCTTTTTTTAGTTTGAATAATTTCTATACTTAAAAGTAAAATCTATCATCGAGCGACCGTGACATTCTATTATTTACTGTGTGTTTGTCCAAAAACTGGTTGTTGTATTCGTGGGGTCAATATTACATAAAAAATTTAATATAAATTCACTTTCTGGATTTATTCTGGTCGTAAATACGATAGTTCTTAAGGAAGCTCTTATTGGTTGTAAACAACTTTATGGACAAAAGATGGGTAGCGGTGGGCTGTCTGTACGTGAGATGACTGTAGACGGTTCCCTGGCGGTCCAGGATTGAGGCTGTGTATAGCTGTAAGATGAAGCTGAGGCAAACGTTTCGTTGTTAAAACCTTGATTCATAGCACCTTGGCACCTTCATTAATCTTAAACCCCTAAAAAGTATCCAAACTAATGGAAAAACAAAGGAAGAGTATGGGAATAAATTAGAAAATGGCAACACCATGATGCTTTTCTTATACGGTGGTTTATCACGTAATCCATCTACTTGGAAGTCACGAATGATGGATAGTCGTGAGCGAAGTTCTGTGGATGCGATATTCCCTGGTGTTGATGAAACCCGCACTATTGAATACTACGCTCATCAGCAAAGACCATCCTCATTATTAGACCAGTTCAGAGACATTATTAGACCAGTTCAGAGGAAGCGCTGTGGTTAAGATACCACGTTAATCTGTAGGTCCCATAGATGCCATTGGCTGTCGGGTTACTGATTAATAGTCATGTCTAAGGAACGTGTCAGCCAAGACACAAAAAAATCACACCACAATCATCTTATACTCTTTTCTCGTCCCTACTTGGCTTAAAGCTTAAAATACCTACTTTGTTCGGTCACAATTTCAGAAAGGTAATAATATGTTGGAATATATTGTGGTATGCTGAACTGGAAGTTAATTAGTACATAAATCAGGGGCTCTACAGTCTGGCATTATTTTCAATTAAAAGAGTCACATATATTTCACAATATGTCGCCATTGAGTGACCTCACATCGTAAAAACTATCCATAAGCCACTTTTAGGAAACAAGAAAAATAAAAATATATAATTTTTCCGAAAGAAAACATAAACAAATAGCTGTAAAATGTTTATAAAGTATAAACGGCAGTAATTATATTTTAGAATAAACTAATTTGATTAATGACGACTAATTATTAGACAATTGTTCAGAGATAATTTTTTTTCAAGCTGTAAAAGCTGTTTTCAATCTGTATTTCCTCGGACGAAAGGAACAAACACTGTACCTACTCTACTGCTAAACCTTAGTCCAATTTAGAACCGTTTTTCACAAGCATTCCAAATAAAATTAATTGTACATCCACCCTTACTCAGCACCTTTCCAAATAGCAAACAGATTTATGCACAACAAAGAAGTTACGTGAGGGGATTGGCAGACTGGTTAATACCGGAGTGTAGGAGTGGCTTGGGTGTTGTTTTTTGTATTTTGTTTTTTTTATACGCCTTTGGCTATTTTTTGACGTTATAGGGAGGCCATCTAATAACAGATATTGTCACTTCCTAATGCTTCCTACGAAATGCTTCTGGGAAGCGTAATTAATTATTACATATTATTAATATATTCATTATTACTAGTCCAATAACAAACGACAATTAGTTCCAGTTTCGACCGTTGCGGGATTCGATCCGGCAACCTTCAGTTTTGAAGGCAGGCATTGCAATCACTCAGCCACCCAGCCAGCGGGTGTAGGAGTGGTTTGTAGGGAGTGTTTTTGTTTGTGCGAGGCGCCCGGGGAATAGCCTCATGGCGTTGTATTAAATAAATGTATGGACCACTTACAGTGATAACAATTCATTTCAAGAATTAGATTATAAACTTTTGACCTTAATGTAAAATATGCGATTTCATTTCTTTATTCTAAGTTTTTGTTGGTAGATTCCTTGAGAGGTGCATTGTTCATAAGTACTAAACTGGCTTAATTTTATGTACTCAATATGCTTAGTTCGATTGGGTTTTCAAAGTACAAAGAACAACACTATTAGCTTAATTAATTACTGATACATTTTGGTTAATCAATAACCAAAATGTCTATGCAAAGAGAAATAGCACCGGCGCTATTAATGTGTACGTAAAAACGGGTTCAGAACGGCCCGTCGTTGATTGCCAAATTGCCGCGTTGAGAAAATAATGTATGTACACATTTTCATATTCAGAAACCACATTAAGTTTTATCACTCTTCTTAACCATGTTACGAAATATTTATTTTATTTGTGACAACGTTTATGGAATGTTTAGGAACGCATTTCAGACGTTTTATGTAGTTAACCCTTTCCACGCGTATTGCGGTTTAAGTCACAAAAGTATCCATTTGAGTGTAACATTCGAAATATCGTATTTAATTCTCATTCGAATAGAATGTTGTCTTTTTGATATTACTCGAATGTAATATTAGATTTAAATGACACTACTTACGTTATTCGATAGTTCAAATAATCGGTCATCTGATCTGTCGTGAATAACAACCGTTACCGCGTCTGTGTTTAGGTTACACTTAAGTAAAAACTTTTTTCGTGTAGTATTATAGTAAAAAGGCTATAAATAATAACTTAGCAGAAAGAAAAATATAATATTTTTCTTTCTGCTAGCTTAGCATTTTACAGGTGAAGTAGATTTTTTAATTTCTTCCCACAGTTATATGAAGGGTATTGTGTTCAAAATGTTCGAATTTGTGTTGAGTGTTAATGTATCCGTTTAGAGGCTCCCTGAATCCAAAAAATGTTAGTATTTACTTCCCTGTGGGAAATAGGTTAGATCATGGATATGTCTAAAGGGAATGTTTTCAGTTCATCTAAAGAGCTGTTCTTATGTTTCAAAATTTGTTCGTTCAAATTGCCTACACCCACTCCAGAGCTAAGACATATCCATGTCAGAATGGATGTCTGTCTATTTTTCTATCCGACTGACTGTCCGTCTGTCTCTGTATGTGTACAGACCAAGACCACACCGATCGTTCAATTTTTATGAAATTAGGTACATTAGAGTATTTCGGCTATATCCCCTGTCCATTTTATAATTTTAAATGTTTATTGTGCAAAATTTAGTAATTATAAAACAACGTTTTATAGTCTACTGAGAGATTTTCATTCAATCAAGCTATCGCGTAGATTTCTATTATGGATCTCTGGAGCATTTCCCTTCGGGTGCGTTTCAGGCTGTTATTTTTGAGCAAGTGCCACACCTTAGTGCTACATTTCCGGTTTACTGAAGCAACAAGGTTCACTGTTGAACGTTCTAGAAATGTTGACATGGAAAGGTATGCAGGGGTTCCACGTCCACTTGACAGAGATCAAATCATCGAGACGATACTCGAAATACAAGAGCGTCTTATATCACCAGTTGGAATTTTGAACGCCTCCATGTTGTATTATTCTAGGAATATTATAGTGCCGCTGTTCAAACATGGTGGGAATTATTTCAAGACCGATACTATTACTATTTGTAGACTACAAAAATAACACTATATTGAGGTATTTCAATGTATGTAGGAATTAAGTGTTCATAAAACTTATGTTATGATAAAGAAAGTGGTTCCTAGTTAGTTGACAGGTTGGAGCACCGTAACTGCTCGGGAAACGAGTTATATTACAGACCCAAAGGTAGAAATTTTAAATTTTGGTTTTCACGTCAATATACCATGTCGAAAAATCGTTTGGATATTATACTTTTACGTTATGTACTTTGCATGTTTGAAATGTCAGTTTTTTGATGTTCAGATTATGTAAATTGTATCCGGAATATTTTCAGTTTCATAGAATGTTGTGATAATACGGTTGATCTAATACCACAATTAGCTCTAATATCAGCTCTTCATGAAATAATCAGAATAACCATAAAAATACAAAACATGTCACCGCCCTCCTTAACCGAGGGTAAAAGAAAACCTTTAATCGTCTTAAAAACCCTTAACCGGGGGAGGGATGGTAAAAGATGCAAAACAGGCGTTGTACTGCAATCCCAATTATGTGTGCAAATTACGTTAACTTCCAGCCTGAAGCCGGGTATTTTAGGTACTTTTATCTTAAGTTATTGCACTAAATGCACTCATCCTTCACTGAAATTCAACCTTAAAATAACCATCAGAGTGGCTCAGTGTTTTATATACGATTATGAGTAAAATCCAACAGCAATTTTGCAAATAATACAAAGTACTTCCGAATGAAAATGTTTCAGCGAACGCTTTGACCACTAGACCGAAGTTTAACCGTCCGATAATGCAATTAATTGGCTATAAAGCATACTCTGGCGGAAAAACAGTGACTCCATGAGCTAGTTCCAGTTCCAGTATCCGGCACGACGAATAACAAAAAAAGAATGTTAAATTTCACCAAACAGCAGTTCGTTGACCTTGGCGCACTTTGAGTGTCAACAGATTATGTATTATCGTTAAGCATAAGGGATTGTGTCAGTAAACGCTACGTTGTCGAGGACCCGACAGTAAGTGGGAGGTGAGAGCCCTCGTGTCTCATCTCAAACAGCCAATAAATTACACACTAGCTGATCAAGCCTCGTCTGCGGTGACGGGGATGCCTTCCAAGCGCTTTACAATCTGTTTACGTATATATGGCTTAACCAAATTGAAAGTTTTGATTTTGTTACATTTAAAATTCTAGTTGTTGCATGTTTTATTTGAGCAATTATTTAGTATGCGTTGTTGTATCACTGTGAGCGTTAACAATTATAAATACTGAAAAGGAAAATCAAGATTACTTTTCTTTTCTTATCTTTTCACATCAAATAATGATATAAACATAAATAATGATTTTCAAAGTCTTTGCAAGAATGTTGTTGTATTCTCACACGAAATGTGGCTCAAATCAGGTGATTTCTGCGTTCCTTTTAATTTTCACTCTGCAGTGTTTAACGCCATTATACAAAACATTATAAACAGTATGCACTTACTATCTGTGCAAACGTTGTTAATTCGAAATTAGTTAGCAACACTGATTGTAAATATCTGGCCCATTAGCGTGTAGTTCCTGATCGACAACGAAAATATCGTACAAAAATCAGGAAACTAGTTTGAATAGTGTCACCTCACTAGGGTAACGAGGAATGGATGAGTTAAGTTACTTATCGTGGCCAAAATTAAGAATCGTGGTTATCGATCAATTCTAATTGAATTAGGAAAGTAACAATAATGCATGTATAACTTAACCAAACATAACCTAATCTTGCCACAGCACGCTTCATCATCATAAATTATGAAACGTTAATACTGTAGCCTACTTAATATTATATTTGGCAGATGTAGGAATAATTTAGTATGCAGGTCGTGCGAAAAGTGTGCCTACTCCACTGGAGAAACTGATTTAGTAAGCTTAGCATGACCTACTTACTGGGACATTGAAGTAGTAAATAAAACATACAATAGTAGGAAATAATAGGAATACAGTACAATGATCAATAGTACGGTAATTAATTGTAATAATTAGTTATATTAGATTAGATTATCTTTTAAAATGGCGACATACTCAGGTAGGTATGTTAGCCATTTATAAATGAGAAATGAGTATAAGATGATTGTGGCACAATCTTGTTACTGACTAAGGCTGAAATGTTCCTTAGTCAGGACTGTTAATTAATAGCCTATCAGCCAATGACATCTAAGTGACCTACAGTTTACCGTGGAATCCGATCCACTTTTACCTCTCAATTACGAACTGAATTATGAGGATGGTCTTTGCGGATGAACGCAGTATTCAATGGTGCAGACGTTAATCCACGCCAGAGAACGTCACATCCACCAACCACCGCTCATAAGTATCCACAATCCGTGAATTCCAAGTACCTGTGTCACAGGACACGCCATCGCCCCAGACTTGGGTCCTACACGTCCCAGTGATAGTAATACATAATATATAATACAATATTTTACAGTAAGGATGTAAAATATAAACTCATATTTTAATGGCAAATTTTACTATTTATTTTTTTTAGTTTTACATTTATTGATGAACTTAATTAAAAAACTAAAAAATTAATACCTTTAACAGTATTTAAACTGCTTCTACTCAATACTGATATGTTTCAATTATGTACGTATGCAAATTCAATTCTTGATTTTAATGAAAGAGATACAAGTCATATCAATTTTCGTATTTGATTGAAAAATAATTCCAATTGTTTCAATTCAAATTGAACGTTTCAAATCACACCTAATGACAGTTAATTGGTTTATTGTTTGCTCATCTGATATCGACTGTTATCTCTATTTACGACTGAGGCTTTTTTTGTATTTGGGTTGCAATTAAGGTTTTTACGGTACGTTTTAAAGTTAGTTTTATCTAGACAACGGATCTGTAGTTTACGGAAATGTAGTTTCTAATATATGTGTAAAAAGACGAACCAAGCTGGATACTGATGCGGTTATGTTCGCGTGAAAGAGTTGATTGACAACGTACTTACATTTATTTTATTTTTACGTTTTTAAATCACGGAAAAGCCGTAATAGGCCTTGTCTCAATTTCTGTATGTATTTCTTTAACGATAATTTAGGTCTTTTTTGTAATGTTTATCCGTGAAACCCACTATGATAAAACGTATTCTCATTATTCTATACCTTTTTGAGAAGGTTTTTATTTACTTTACACAGACTCGCGAACTAGTATGCAAATAAAGTAATTAGCTATCATAATCCTAGCTTTTAGTGATATTAGCAATATTTTTTCCAAGTATAATCGAATATGTGATCTCTTAAAGATGTTTAACAGAAAGAAATAACCAGCTGTCAAATTTAAATCAGTATTAATTTGTATACATTAATTATTAATTTTATCAAAAAACATAACAATTACGTAAACATCATTTTATTAATGTTACTTATATTCTAGTTTAATCTATTAATAATTTAATACTAAATGACGTAGCTGAGAATTTTTTACCTTTTGTTTTTTACTTATTTTGATTTAAGGTAAATATTGATTCATAATAATAATTAGTATTTTTCTACTCAACACCGAGTCATACAATCTGGTCAAAGGACGGACTAACAGACAGTTTCTGAATAGTTACACCTGTTTTTTGTGCCTCAATAGATTATTTAGAGTTGTGAAGTATTCTCGGATTGGTATCGCCGTCAGTCCGTTACGTCGTCAGATACAACAGCGACGATATAATCCCTGAAGATTAAGCGGCGCAATCTCTCCGGGTGATCGCACTGTTTAAAATAAATCACCTTATTTCATCTGTTGCCTTGTTTTCAGTACGAATTGGACTTGGAATTGGATTCGTTATACAATAATTATACCAGTTCGTAATTCAGATGCAAAACTGTGGTTCGGAACCCACGTTAAACTGTAGGTCCCCCCAGTCTATTAAATAACAGTCCTGCCTAAAGAAAAAGACTTAGTGTGACAAGACTATAAGATTGCGCCACAATCATCCTACACTCCTATTCTCATTCTACTTCAAGATCACATGTATTATATATCAATGTACTCATTAAGAAATATTATTTCATTATATTATTGAAATGGCTACTATACCACAAGGTAGGTATTTTAAGCCAAGTATGAATAAGGATTGAGTGTAAGATGATTGTGGCGCGATCTCGTAGTCTTGTTACTGTCTAAGGCTGACATGTTCCTTAGATAGGACTGTTAATTAATAGCCCAACAGCCGATGACAACTAAGGAACCTACAGTTTTACGTGGAATCTGAACCACGGCTTCTGAATTGGTCTAATTATGAGGACAGTCTTTACGGATTAACGTAAGTGGTACAGCAAGTGGGAGAGCGGACGTTAATCCACACAAGAGAACACTACATCCACCGACCATCGCTCACAACTATCCACAGTTCGTGACCTCCAAGTAGCTGGATTACAGGGCGACGCCACCGTCCTAGTAATAATGCGCTTTAACACTTGTACGCCTCCCCTTAAGACTATGGGAGGTGCTTCTGACTCAAAACGAGTCCTACTCATTCAGAAAAAAGGATTGCGTCTATAGGTTAATGCTGCGTTCACTAGCCACTGTAAACCGATTTTCATGTTTGCAGATGACTGCTTTTACCAAATTTGGTTTTTGTGTTTGAGCTAAAGGTTTACAAATTATTTTGACTCAATCAGGTTAAGACAGATCGTACATAGTCAGGATTCAAGATTTAGTATGTTAATCGATGAACCTTTCAGAAAGCTCAACAAATCTCAGGCACAGTATTGTATACTCAGTTACAAGTTTTTTTTATGGGTAAACTTTTAAAAACTATTTAAAAACATAATGGACGTATACAATGCATTTTTATTATGTTTAGAGGATACATTATTGCAATTAGTATCTTTATATGTTAACAGTTTCAACACTAGTTTCATATTTTACTTTACAGTATTTACCTGCTTTACTATGTAATAAAGATTATAATTCCTATTCATCTTATACGTCAACGTATGTGTGTTTGTCTGTGTGTGGAGACGTATCAAGCAATGTGCTACGTGGACAGTACTGATAAGCAACTCCAGAATCAGAGCAACCGCTGACGTAAGTATGGAAACTCGTCTCTCTACTATCAACGGCACTGACTCAGGACATTCTTATTGGTGGCTTGCATCATAATATTTTAATCTGATTTATACAAGCCCAGCAGGTTTAGATACATCCAACGCAAACATGTTGTAGTCGCTCATTTACCTAAGAGCTTTCTGGTATTCGAGACGTTTTTCCTTGTAGACACCCGACGCCCTTCAACTTGGACTTGTCCATGTCCAAGGTCCTCGGTCCCGCCCAGACGCGTAAGAGAACTTGCTACGCGACTCAGCGGACCGCGGCGACTGGACACTCGAAACCCTTCCTGTTTCTTTGTTTTTCTGCACACAATCCCACGGAATTGTAGGTTACGTAACAAGCCGCTTTAAGGAGAAATACCTTAAGGTCAAGGGGTTGGTTCAAGTTCGTTTCATAAGTTTCGAGTTCGCACTGTTGAATACTACTTTCATCTGAAAAGACCATCCTCATAATTAGACCATGTAGTATTTAAGAGGTAAAATTGTAGTTTGGATACCATGTTAAACTGTAAGGTCCCTTAGATAAGATGGGATGATGGACTATTAACCTTCCTAGTGGTGGAGCTTTTGAAGTTGTATTTGTACTTTTTTACTCTTTACTTGCATTACACAGTTATTTTTTTAATAGCCAGTATATACGAAACACAACGCCCCACCTCTTAACCGTACAACGGTAAAAGTAGCAAAACAGGCGTCCACTGCAATCCATTGTGGTTGCAATTTTTTTTTCGGATCCCACATTGATCTGTAGGTCCCTTAGATGCCACTGACTGTTAGGCTATTAATTAACAGCCTTTTTTTAAGGAACATGCTTCATATAATACTCATTTCATTTCATTCATGGCTTAAAATATCTGTCTGGTTATGTTACCATTTCAGGTAGGCAATAATAAGATATCCAATAAAATTAAATACTCAGGTCAACTATTTTTATAGTGTGGTTCCTGTTATGTGATAGTGTTCATTAAAGTAAAAGGCTATGCATTACTATCGGTAAAAAACTCATTGATCTTTTTTGAATAGTTTGGGAATAAAAAGCGTGTCAATACAAAATAACCCGTAATATAAGTAAGATTGGTTTTAAGTAAATCTTACTTAAAATTAAAATGCGAGATGAAATAGCTCCTTTCTTCAGAGATACCTTTTGTAAGAACGTGTATTATCTCATAAATATCTTAAAGGTTGCATTTGTTCAATTTTCAATAACGCATTGTGTTAGATTTTATGTTGCAGCTTTTAGAGGCGATGAACACTTTAAGCCTACGATATTATTCAGTTAAATTTTAAACAAAATTTTAAATTGTGCCAAAAATTATACCATAATGTTAAATAATTTTAAAATAAAATGGATTTCACCTTTTATTTTCTTTAATCAGATTATTTTCTCGCATAACATACAGTGTACACAACCCATTTACGCATTTTTCTAATGAAATATTTTTAATTCGGATTAAAATAAGGAAACTGGATTAATAGAGTAGATTGTTCTGATAGGCAATGCAAGTTAATGGTGGTTGAGGGTCGTCAGCATTCCTGAGTGGCCGTCAGCAACACCGTGAAGACTGTACCGTTCCGTGTCGCATCAGCACATGCTAGCGTTGTCAGTACACTCTACTTGCTACGAACATAACATAAAACCTTGTAGTGATGCATTATGCAGAAAATAACTGAAAATGGTACCTAAATGGAATGGCGATCTACCCAGGTAGGTATTTTAAGCCAGGATTTGTGAGAAATGATGATTGTGGTGAGATTTTTTATTGCTACTGACTATTGGCTGACATGTTCCATAGACAGCAGAAATATAAGGAAACTACAGTTTAACGTGAGGTCCGAACTACAATTATGCCTCTGACTTACGTAGTCAGGGCTTCGGCTGGATAATAAATAAGTTAAACACGTACTTGAATTTATTCTTAATTTTATTAATTCCAATAAAATATATATTACAAAGATAACACTGAGTCCCTTCAGAACTATTTGCACTGAATGTTTCTTATTCCATTACTATTCTTAAACAAGGGCATAGTAATTGATATAAACAATTGGTTGACCTTATTGTACCTTGAGAAATATTTATCGAAGAGAATATTGGTTTTAAAATATGTAAAAGTGAAAAACTAGATCAAGTGAAACGTGCGGCAATGTGACTTTCGTAACGCTATACTTTATCATTGTTTTAACATATTATTTAAAATATTTTAAGGAAATTTTTTTAACCATACACTTGATTAATTTATTGTAAATTTTCGTATATGTCAACAGATACCACTCGATGAATCCATGTAAAATATACAATGGCAAAGATCACATAATAAACTACCTTTAGTTTTATACTTGTATTATTAACGACATTACTTAACTAACCACCGGAAGCACAAGGTAGCCCGGAAACCACTCACTTGTGGCCAGGAAGCGAGGGCATTACAGTATTAGTTGGTGTCTAATATTTCAGAAGGCTTTTGTCAAAGCACGGGGCGTCGCCGGAGCCCTCATTCTTTATAGATAGCCGCCCCCGTCCTGTCCACTTTATTTTATGTTCTTAATTACTTTAATTTTTCATAGTTTTTTATATGGAGGTCGTACTGCACTATCTTTAAATAATGTGTTAATCCACTCAGAATAGAAAAGAACTCCAAAACAGACAGTATTCTAAAATAAGTAATTTTACATTATATTCTGAAATGACGACCTACCCAGATAGGCTAAGTATGAATGAAAAATGAGTGTAGGGCGTATTGAAAATACGCCCCTCTCCCCAGAGCTAAAGCATGTCAAAATGCTTTATCACCTAATGCATTGTTAAAGCATTACCTAGTGACATTAGTTGACCTAATGATATTACGATATGAACTTAAAAATACTTACATGAGTTTACATTACAAGAAGGATACATTATTTATCAGACAAATAGTAGGTCTACTACATGGCAGAGTACCCAAATTAATCGTCCTTCTTTCTTCACATTTGTCGAATAGACTATGGGCGGTCATCCCAGGTTGGCACACTATTGTAACAAAGCTATATAAAATAACTAAATAAAACAAATGACAACTGAAAAGTTAAGATATTACAGGAATGTTATTAATTGATGACCCAACAGCCCAATAGAATCTAAGTTACCTACAGTATAACGTTCGAATTGTACCTCTAAATTAAGAACTGGTCTAGTTATGAGGATATATTATGTGGATAAACGTAGTATTCAATAGTACAGACGTTAAATCCCACCAGGGAATATCGCATCCACCGATAATCGCTTATAACTATCCACAATTCGTAGACGTTCGTAAAAGGGTTTTCGAGGTAGGCAACCATTGTGGAGAGGGTGGTTCGCAACGGATTATGAGAATGGATTAGGTGTTTTTAGACACCGAGTCGTCCTGTAAATGCAAACATTAAAGGTGTTATTACATTAGTTGTAGTACAGTGCATGTATGATTAATTGAGGTGCTTTTACAGAAGGACCTCGCTAAATCGAACCTCAATAATTCGAAAACCTCTACAATTCGTTTATTATGTCTGTATCCTTGAGGAAACTTCTAATATTAACTATTCCGCAATTCCTGCAGGTTCGGATCGTCAGTGGCGATGTTTCTTTGCTTCGTCTCAGTTATCGTGTTGGAAACAGTTTGATTTTCGTGTGCTATCGTATATATGGTAATGGTTTTAGGTATTTATCGTATTTATTTGTGTGATTAGTGAATTTATTTGAAATAATGACTTCGAAGAAGTACAAAACCATACGCGGAAAGTTGAATGAAATAATTGACGCAGTGAATACTGGTGGAAAACGTAGAAAAAAGACGTTGGCATCCCTGCACTACATTGTCTACTATCCCTAATAAAGAGTACCTAATTAGGCAACGGGTGTTATCAGGAAACATAGACCATGCACGAAAATCCGATTTGAATATTCTGAGTTAGATAAATGCTTGTTAAAATAGTTTAAACAACATTGGGACCTAATTGAACCTTTAAAATTAAAATTTTAACTATTCTAATCCTTTTAATCGAACTTACAATAATAATTCCCACTTACATTAGTTTGAAGTATATTGGCTTCCCCTTGAATTTCGAAGTAGCAAGGTTAGACTGTAGTAGGTACGAAACATCGTGTGCCGGGTTTAAGTTTTCTGTGTGTAGATGATAATCGATCCAGGAAACTGCCCGTGGAGAGGAAAACAGCCGCGGTGTTTTGATTCAGGTTGAACAGACGAAGCTGTATGTGTGTAGAGAGACAGGTGATGTTTGCTGGCAGCGAGTGCGGAGCGGAGCTTCCCAGGGGGCGAAACCTCGTGTGCACCGTTCATAAGCAACGATACTGGACCCGACTCCCTCAAATTGCATGACGTGCTTGTGGACCAGTGAATAACATCAACAGTACTCACATTCTATCTCTGACGTCTTTTCTCTAAATCATGTCCCCACAATCAACGAAGGAATTTATTGTACCTTGGTGAGGAACAATAAAAATACTCTCGTCGTAGAACATTTGTGAGAATGTAAACGCGAAGTAGAAAACGTTTAGAGGCGAAACCACTGATTACAAACGCGAAATGGTATAGTTTCAGTGTTTAACTGATTTATTTTTGAAATGGAAAAATATCAATCCAGAAATATTAAGTACATTATTCCTCTTTGGTTTCAATAGTGTGTGAGGCGTGTATTTGTCCACATTCATAAGAAAGCTGCATCTTCCATGGTTAATACCTATCTGTAGCGGACCCTAGTTCAATTTCAGATTGTATTTTGGTTGAATGCTATGTATTAATTTGTTTACATTTCTACTAATAATTCACAAACTTTTCTACTTTTAATTTTGATCCTCGTATATTCATAAATTTTAATAATTCAGAAGAACAATTGCTGTTCGGATCCCACGTTAAACTGTAAATCCCTTAAATGCCATTGGCTGTTTGGCTATTAACAGTCCTGTCCAAGGAACATGTCAACCATAGTCAGTAATAAGACTACAAGTAGGCGCCACAATCATCTTACTCTCATTTCTTATTATTATACTGACCTAAAAATACCTACCTGGTTAGGTCGTCATTTCAGCATCGCATTAATTATAATGTAATAATATTGGATTATTTAGGCGGCCTACATGGAGATATATTAATTTACTCACATGTTAGTTTTATCTATAATAATGTTTGACTGCGTCATGTTATGTCTATATTGATTTCAGATTCCCCCACACATCAGATTGCATTCTTTATAAACAATATACAGTATTACGATTCAATCTATACAGTTTGATGTAAACACCACCTGATTACGTCCTTTACTGGTCGTGATTTTCCATTGACGTCATTCCTCAGGTTGGGATTCGGAAACAACGCACAGTGGACGCATCTAGGAACTCGATTAGCACAACTGATGTTTGTGTTTTACAAACGCTTTCTTAGGATTGGCATTCTTGTAAACATATTTTTTTGTCATTACATAATTTATTTTTCTTCATGATACGTTTTTTATAAAGTAGTATAATTTATTAAATAGGTTAGTGCATCAAGGTTAGTAAACAGTTAGCTAGTAGTAGTACATGTAGCGACTTTTAGACATTTTCTTAAAACAGTCGTTTCTTGATTAACGCTCTAGGTCGTGTGGAGACAGGTTTTGTTTTGCTTGTTGCTAATTCCAGGTGTTATGCTAATGACAGTGCGGGGTTCAAGGTACGAAGTGTTATTTTAAACATGACACGCTCAGCTGGTGTGGGGAGGAGAGGTAGCCCTTGTATGGACCGAGTTGTGACGAGTTGTGAGTAACGCGACGCGCGGCCATGACGTCACTTTACACCTTCTCGCCTCACCTTCTCGTATCACTTTCTCGCCTCGCCTTCTCTTCTCACCCTCTCGCCTCTCATTTTCGTCTCACCTTCTCGCCTTCCCTTTTCGTCTCACCTTCTCGCCTTCCCTTTTCGTCTCACCTTCTCGCCTTCCCTTTTCGTCTCACCTTCTCGCCTTCCCTTTTCGTCTCACCCCCTTGTATGGACCGAGTTGTGACGAGTTGTGAGTAACGTGACGCGTGGCCATGACGTCACTTTACACCTTCTCGCCTCACCTTCTCGCCTCACGTCTCACCTTCTCGCCTTCCCTTTTCGTCTC
Source organism: Nephotettix cincticeps (assembly GCA_023375725.1). Lineage (NCBI taxonomy): Eukaryota > Metazoa > Arthropoda > Insecta > Hemiptera > Cicadellidae > Nephotettix > Nephotettix cincticeps. The sequence goes on from CM041785.1 coordinate 24,682,474, forward strand.
ACCTTCTCGCCTCACCTTCTCGCCTCACCTTTTCGTCTCACCTTCTCGCCTTCCCTTTTCGCCTCGCCTTCTCGCCTCACCTTCACCATAAAAAAAGAAATATCTCAATTTAAATAGAAAACTATTATTAGTTTCTCTGTTAATTTAACCAATAAAACAATTAATTACAAAACTGTTTCCACTATCTCCGCACGAATGAACAACAAATCATCGGTTAGAACATATCTAATTAATGACCTTTAGTTTGCGGGAATAATTAATCGCAATATATGCATGGAAATCTGGTACTGAAGGGGAGTTTACGCTAACTGAGCACGCTTTGATTGTGGTCATTTTTTAATTTACTTTTATTTTAATATAGCTTTATTGTTTTACGTAAAACCTTTTTTATCCTTTTAAGTTCCTAATTCTGAAATTGTTTTCGATGACAACCTGAGATATCGATGACAATGGCAGGCAATTAACTTTTCTTATCTCAAATTAATTGAAAACTAATAGATTTAAAATCAAATATCAAAATACATAATTTATGTAAAATATCAATAAAAACGATCAAGACCTACTAACAAAGCTATTACAAGTTTAGTAATAAAATAAAACAAGGTTTACATATCTTTCAGTCAATAATTCTAAAAACATTGTAGGCATTTTTTCATCATATCAGCAGGGTTAAAGTTGTCAGTCAAAATTAAGCGCATAAATACTTGCAGTTAAATATTTCCCATAAAACATTCACAGACACTCATTATACTCAAACACTCATGTTCTGCTGGCCGGCAGTAGACACCGAGTAAGGAGGGCCAAACTGATAGGTTTAGGTAATCCTCAATACTTCAATTATTTTTCTATTATGAAAATTTTGAATAATAATGTATTGCCATCTAAGAAAATATACAAAAATATACTCGTATACCTTAGTAATAACTTTAGTTAGTAAAAATCTTACAAAAGCAATTTGGGCAACGTATTAGCATAAATTATCCTCAACTGGAATCATCATCATCAACAAATGACCATTGATATGGTCATTTGTTGACTCACTTCTTCAAAATCAATTTGCTCGTATTTGTACATAGTGTAAATACAATGAAATCACTAAAAATGTGAATCTCACAGCCCTAAGAATGCAAATTCACAAGTAGTTATGGATTAAATTAGGCAAATTTCTTGGCCTAATGTGTTGTGTGATACTTAAAATACTAATGATCTTTTTAAATACTATTAAAAAAATTATTCAAAGTATTATAATTATTCAAATGAAAATGAAGAATGTGTGTTCAAAATTTCAAGTTTCTCAGATAGTCTTATGTTAAGGGTACCTTTTTAATTCTTATGTTCTAGTATAGGAATAACATTAAATTAGATGACCGTCGCCTATAACGAATTTAAGATTAAATTCTTTAAAAGATTAAATTTAAATTTAGTAGGATCATGTTTAGCACTACGGTTCAATTCCCGGTTTCCCGCGATGCGCGGATCAATACCACGTTCCCCAACCCGCCAAGGGCACATTCCGGCGTCTACCCCAATGACCCAGTTTTTCGCGCCGTCAGTTTCCTCTCAACTGATGTCTATTTTTCCGCACTTTAATAGATTAAAGTCGGTCTCATAATCACTCCCGCCCGAGTTGCCCGTGACGTCACAGATGTACGACTATCCTCGCTGAACCTTTCACACCGAAGTAATCTGTTCTTCAGGATTTACGGATTTAGTTTTAACTAGCAGTAAGCTAGCCGTCCATTGTAGGAGCTGTAGAACTCAGATAAAAAATTTTATCTTGAATAAATAAATAACCTAAAATCCTAAAGAAATGAATTCAAAGAAAAACTAAACTGCCAGATTAATTATTTAACATTAATTTAAAATCAGATAAATTGGAACATTTATATCACTATTCAAATTAGTTAAGATAAATTAATTGGGTTTACAATCAATGATCAATGTAAGCATACTAAATATTGATTTTAATTATTTGAAAGCTGTTTTTACTCACTTCGGGGTTATAAAACATAGAAATAACCAAAACTACCATAATTCATTATATAGACGAAACTCTATTTTTTATATACATAAAGTTGAGGAAAAATTATTTATGTTCGAGTTTTTTTCTTATTACGTGTATTCTATCAAAAGGTTGAAAGGGAACCTCGAGATGTAACTCCAAAGTGAAATTAGGCTTTTTTATTTGAATTCATTGTTGGTGATGGTGGTGAGTTTGTTCTTTAGATTGGTACTGCGGACATTTTCCATATCGATTAGTAATACAACATTTTACAACGTTTCAGTATATGGAATTTAATCCCGTACTCAGATAAGCTGGAACCTACAACATGACGTTCATGAGAAAACGACGTACAAATCTTGTCGTACTAATTACAGATCCCGAAATGAAGTGAAATGCTGTTTTACTAATCGTTGTGGAAAATGTCCGTAACAACAATACAAAAAATATGCATTAGGTTGTTAGATCTTATCGATTTGGACCTAGATGTTCTGTGTCTAGAATTTTGAAATCCACCTTCAATGTTGCCTTCGTTCGAGTATGCGTATGTGTATACAACCATAAATGAATAAAAATAAGGGATAAAATAATTTTTAAAAGAAATTAGAAACTACTGACCTTAATTATTCAATATTATTTTTTGCTGTAAATTGTAAAAAATAGTCTTATTACATAACTGCTGAAAGGACCCTTCACCATAATTTCTTGTTTAACGATTTGTTTTTGTGTGCTCCAAAACTCTTGGCCAACTTGAGAAACAAGTCGTTACGAAAATGCGTTGTTTGTTATGTTTCCTGTTACACCCTGTAACTCGAGGCTGCGGGCTCGGATGTCCGACAAAACACTCCGCGGGCAAGGTCATGGTCCCCCCAAGGAGGCGGTTGAACCCGTTTGGATGCAATTTGCTAATTATGTCACTTTAGGTTTCCACAAGTCCAAGAAAACATTTGACATTAAGCTCCAGGGGGTGACCTTGTCTCTTTTGGTTGGTCGACTTTTCCGTCGGAAGAGAATATTACAGGTTGTTGGTCGCGATTAGAAGAAATTTGGACCAAACATCCACATAACAGTTTTAGGGGCCTTTCCTCTCTATCCTCAATATTTCTTGGAAACCGTGAGAAAGGTTTTCAATACTGAGAGTGGATTGGGTGAAGTTGTTAATTATGTTCCTAACTTGATAGAAATACTGATTTTATGCCACTGTGATAATTAATCATAGTATTAATGATGAGTATTATCGTAAGGGTGACTAAAGCTGTAGCTGTTTTACATTAGATGTTCTCGTGTTTTAGTTGAATATGACGAAAATTGTTTGAATGTGTTTATTATATATATTTTCCACCCATATTGTTTTAAATTTCTTGTGCACTATCTAATCACAGCCGTCATAAATAAAAATTAAATTTTTGTCTGTACATTGCTTAGAATGATGATATTTTAGTGAGTTTATTGTCATTTATTATTATTATATTTTTGATTTGTAAATTCGCTGAGAACGCAGGTCTGCTTCGACGGGGGTGTTTTATTTGTTTAAGTTTTCTAGTTTATATTTTGTCATGATAATAAGTATCTTGCTTTTTAACTCTTAAACCCCGTACAAAAAATCACCATTCTTTTTTATGAACTGCAAAATTGGTCTCTTTCGGTTTTTCGATTAGGTCCATATTTTTTAAGTTATTTGCGAAAAACTATCTAAAAAGCGTGTTTTGCCTAAAAACGATCAAGTCACTCATGAAAAAGTCGAAAAAGATTGAGTTTCAGATAATAGTTTACTGAACAAAAGTTGCTTATTATTTTTCAATTCATTGATTTCTCGACTTATTTTAAATTAAAAAGGTCTCACGCCCATGAAGGGACACTGTCACTGAGTATATTTTGATATAGAGGGTATCCTAAATCCAAATGTTGATGAAAGTCTCATGGGATAAATACACGGTAAAATGGTCATTGACTGGACCACTCTAGTTAATTAATAAAAACTACCGACTTCGTTCACGGTTTGGAATCGAACTGTGTGGCGATTGGTGAATTTTACATTAGTTAGATGTATCGCGTTTAATGTCTGATTTTTATCTACTATTGAAGTAGCAAACCAACATGCAAATTTATTACTCTAAGCTAAAAACTTGGCGCTTACTATGCCTACTTCGTAGTTACGATGGTTATCATAACAGATTTTAGGGCTATTCAATCCAATATGTCGATTGGAATATCGAATTGCGCTTTCGATATGAAGCGGTATCGATCGCATTTATAACAGGACTGACACGACAGCTCGCCCGGCCAGACTGTCTAATTAATTTATGCGACTGCACGAGCAGCCGTTGCCGCCGCCGCTGCACGCACCACTTCCACGTCTGTCATGGAGTACGCGGGCCTCGCCGACACCTCATGTGTCCAACGACATTAGTCGTGTCATCGAATTAGATTGGAAGTCAAAGCAGTTGAAGTTGCGAATCACACTTTTAATTGGAGACCTAGTTTTCCTTATTGCAGTTCTTATGCTCGTAGATATAAATAGCAGAATCTATCAATTCACTCCAGTTCAATTATTTATTGAAGCTGTTACCTTTTGTGAATTTTGATAGGTCAGAAAAATTAAGAGGTGATGAATTTGAGTAACTTATAGTCCATGATTGCATTTACTAATGACAATAATAATTTATGATGCCAACCATCCTAGAAATCCTGGAAAGGTCAGAGATTTCACCCAACCTGGCAAGGAATTGTGTAAAAGGTTAAGGAATTTCCTAAGATCCAATGAAATTTTCTCAATCATATTAAATTTTACTAGAGTATGTCAACATAATATTTCAAGGGATAGTGGTGTTGGTTATATATAATTGATGACATTTTATTTAATTTGTAGCAAAACCTTTCTTACGAATTCCATGAGCGACATTTGAAAAATTCACGAGAACCGGTGTTGTGCTTTATGTCCAGAACCTGGAATTTTCTAAATACTGGTTTGGCAACCCTGATTTTTTTATCAGCCGACACCATAATAGTTTTACAAAACAACAATAAAACGTAAAAAAACCTAAAATTAATTAAAAATTTAATTAATAGTTTTAAACGTAATTAAATTATGTAACTAATCAAACCGAAGTAAACATGGCCACTAGAGTATCGTGTAAGTTTCTGGTTGTGGTAAGTAGTGTTGTGAAGTGTCGTTGAAAGCTGACTTAAAATAGTCGTACTTCAGAAGCAAGTTCAATTAAAAAGAGTTCTAGTTAGCCTGTTAAAGGTTATAGTTATTGTGTTTGATTTTCATTATTTGAAGAACAATTAAAGTGTAGGCTCTAATCCGACGATAAAATGATACTGTATTCATTAAATGTCATTGAAGTGGTTTAACTATTCATTTTTGAATGTTGAGGCAACATTTTTCATGTTATCATTAAACGTTTTCATTATTCTATTTTGGCTTTTTACTTTCTCCCCTTATACATAGTATATGGAGAAAGTATTGTATTCGTCAAAATTTTCGAATTTGAGTTGAGGGTGGATATATCCGTTTTGGGGTCCCCTGAATCCAAAAAAGTGGGTTTTGACGTGATGTCTGTCCGTCCGTGTGTCTGTGTGTGTGTGTGTGTGTGTGTGTGTGTGTGTGTGTGTGTCTGGATGTGTACAGTGCCACAGCCTACCCCGTTGGTCAGATTTAGATGAAATTTGGCATGTATATATATAGTCACCGTATCTCCAGGCGTTTTTTAATTTTTTTTGAATTTTTGATTTTTAAGGGTAGTTCACCCCTAAAAACTCTTAAAAAACGTGAAAAATCCAATTTTCTCAAAAACGGCTCCAACGATTTTGATTAAAATTTGATAGCTTATAGTGCACAGAGTTATTTTAATAGTTTGACACCACCCGCATGTCTGTAAAAATGACGGTTCAAAAGTTATGGGCTTTTAAATGTCAAAAAAATAGAGTTTTTAAATTTTCAGCGAAAAAGATCAAAGTAAAGTATAACTTGACTGGTACCATTGAAACCAGCTTAAAAAGCTAAACAAATTAGTATTTTGAATTATTTGTCTACGACTAACAGTTCCAGAGAAAAGTTAAATTTACTGTCCACGATAAACGCAGTACGTTGTCTGAAAGCGCCCAATGTTATTCTTATGGAGAATATAAAAAAATCAATTTCTTCCTTACTTTCCAACCGTTTTCCATGAAACTTGGTATGAAGTGTAAGGTCAAATCACTGAACAAAACCAGCTCAAAAAAGCTTGGTATTACCGGGGGGGGGGGGGGGTTCCCCCATGCAATTTGAACAATAAATTATTAAATGATATTTAGAATAACTTTGTAGAACATGATAGTTTTATTACAGATTGTCTTTTTTAAATTTACTTAAGGGAGAAAGTATGTGTCAGTCCACTGGTACCGTTTATTTTGTTATTTTTTTAACGTTTGGTTTCAATACAATTTTGGGTATTACTAGTTGTTATGTTTCTACGTTGTTACTGAGGACACGCATTTCTTATGATAACTTATTATATTTTTAATGAGGACATAATTGTATTTTTCTTCATCTATTTTAGAATTGAATTTCATTTTCAACATAAAAAGTTCGTTATTCATAAGTCATTAGGTACGTATTAATTAAAATAAACAACGCTAAAGGGTGACATTAAATTTAAAATGCAATGTAAATTTAGTTGCAAACAGCTCGGATGATCTGAGCTCATTCCACTATTAATTTTCATCAAAACTTTCTATCTCGTCGAGGAAACAAAGAGCTGACAAAATCGTGTTACCAAAATATTGCCGGGGCGTAGAATTTGCCGCTTTTGGAATTCATTTATGATTAAGTTTTAAAATTCTAAGCAACAAAGTTGGTCGGGCAGTTTGAAATAGCTTTCTAAAGGCAGCCGGTGACATGAACAAGAATAGATGTTACGAAACACATGTGAAACATGCACTAACCCTAATACATATACTGCATAAGAACATTCTACTTAAAATGTCTATCGTGATGGAAGGGTGGGTTTGAAGAGTTCTTGTATTGGTGATGCAGTGACACATTGAATCTCTCTAGCCAAACCCGGTCAATAAAATAAAAGCGTGGTTGCCAACACAAAAGCAAAAAATTCGTTTTTTGAGTTAATTTTCATAGTATATTCCAATAAATACACTAAAAATTAATATTCGTGAAACTTAGTACAGTAATATACCAAAGACCAACACAAATTTAAGGCATTAATCCATATGTGTAATATGAATAGGAATTATAATATTTTTGATATATTACTATAAAACGTAAAAGAGGGTTTATACGAGTACAAATCATGTTATGCTCTGGATATGCGCTGGGAAAAACTAACTTACTCTGGTTCTTTAAACTGATTTAACATTAATGAGACGTGCTCATATATTAGTGCTCCCTAATAGCCTATACTAGTCAATAATAGTCAATACTTGACGATAAATTACAAAGGGTTGATGACCTTTTCAAAGGAATTGTACTTGGACTATTTAAAGGACTTCTGGCAGTCTGGATCTAAGGACATTATTTGTTATTGACCATCATTATTGGCTTGGAGATTCACGTCAAAAGTAGGTCTCTGTGTCAGGCTATTCCCCTTCATTGTATTTGATGTTATTTTATGTCTTTGAAGATATTTTTTTGATGATACAGTTTGAATAATTGTATTTATTTTGACAAATGCTTAAAAATAAAGGGCTATTCAATAGGGGTTGCGTGTGTAAAAATCACGCTCTACACCGTTCCCTGTCAGCAGGGTTAAAAAACATTTTCGATAAAAGAAAATTCCGGAACATTTGTAAATAATAAATTCCACAAAAAGAATACGTGTTTGCATCAATTTAGGTTAATTTGAACAAATCAAATGGAATACTTTCAATTATATTACTCCATTCATCCGCCAGATGTCAGCACGCGACCGCTCATCGATCATATCACTGATCTGATAAGCCGCGTCGGGTACACGCGTGACCGTCAGCTGTGCTGAGTCACCGTAGTAAGTAAAGTGGTAATATTTTCACGGAACTCACAGTGAAAATATTACTCCTGCTTACTTTCCATGTGTTTTCAAGAGAGAGTGCGTGGAACAGTTTTTTTGCTCATGCTCTATTTTATTTTTTGGGGGGATTTAGGATTTTTTGTGAGGGTGTTGGTGTTTACTGACCAATTTCGGTAAAACTAATAAAACGATCCCAATGAAGTGTGGTAGAATTATTTACATAAACCAAAATGGTAATGAATTGACGTATTTGTCTTTAAACCTTCTTTATTCAAGCACTGTTACTTGATACATATTTTATGCATACATTTTTTATGCTATTTAAAGCGAATAAATTGTTTAAATTATTATGGTAATACCTTTACTTCTTTGACTTTCTTTACTTTTTAATTTGAACTGATGGGGGAATCTTTCGTTCGATACTATTTATTATAGATTGCATTTAGCGTCAAACTAGGCAGTTTCAACAATTAATGATTTAAATTAGCAGCTTCACTGCCCAGTTAACCAAATGAAAAGTATTGTATAATTGTAATTACATTTTGTCATTATTAGTGTTAATACTTCATTAAAATGCCAATATTTTGAATTTTCAGCTAGTTTTGGTTCATTCAATGTTATGTTTTTATTATTTTGGTTATTTTTAACAAAATACCCATTACAAGCTCTGAAAAGAAAATCTCAACTGTCCTTGATAAAATCTCATATTCCCTAAATAAAGGTCAAGAGGTTTTCTAGGTTTTTAGAATTTCATACGGTTGTGGTTTCTTATGAAAATGTGAATAACACTCGAGTAATGTTTGCCGATGGTTAGATCTGGTGTGTGAAAGATTTGACTGTCAACAGCGGCGCACCTGGCGTTGTATTTAGTCAAGACCACAGTAGCGATTGTGAAAATATTTTTCTCTGTTGAATTTTAGATCAAAGGGAACAATTCATCTGTAATGGGTTCCTTTTGCCGGATGTGGTTCATAACGAGATATTGAGGTTTGGAGGCCCTAAACCCTAAATTTCCCCAAAGCTGCAAATATTGGCGGCTCTTGGCCGCTTTGGTGGGATCTGGGGCGTGGAATACCCCTCTAAAAAGGTGAATCCAGGGAAGCTTTTGAAAATTTAAGTCTAATAACGGGTTTTAAGCTACCTGAAGCAGTGACGAAGAAGCCCAAAGGTACGCGTACGCGTGGCTATAAATAATCTTCAATAATATGATTTTGTTAAGAAAAAACAAAACTAAGTTTTTTGCGTCAATAAAACTAAATGAATACAAAATATTAGTAATGTATTTTAATTAGATTAGGAAATAATATATTATATATATTAAAAAGAAAAATATCAGAAACTAAAGAGAATCTAACCTTTCTCACCCCACTAAGATTGTTAGTGTCCAATTCCAAAGTCATTTAGTATACATTGAGGAACCAAGGTACGCGTGATAATTACTATCAGTTATCAAATAATAGCTTAGTGACAACTAGAACATACTAGTGTACTTATACTTACTATTATGGTAAAATTTTTTACTGATAAAAATAAAGAGACGTTTGTAATCTAAACGAAATAGAGTCAAATATGAATCTGGTGCCAAATATATTTTTTAACGAACGTCGGAAATCTATTAATTAGATGGATCGGGCAAAACCGAAACCGCTAAATCGAGGTCGAGGGGTTGATTGAGACAGCAGTGTGGGCCTTGATCACTTTCCTCGTGGAAGTTTGTCTAAAGGTTGAACTCTCCTGTGGCCTTAGTGACAATCGATCTGTTCAACAAGGAACATTGTGCAGTTGGAAAATCCTCAGCATATTATTTTATTGTTTGAATTTAGGTTTGTAAGTTAATCAAAATAATAGTAGACATTCTATGTGGAGTTAAAGAATCTCCTCCAATACGTGTGGATGTACGGCCCGGGATTTGTTTACGTTACTTACTAAGTAACGTGAGTACTCATGTTTGTAGTCTATGTGTGTGTGACGCGTGGTTTGCCCTCTAATCTAGCTGCATACTTGAGAATCTGGACTTCTGTACTATCCGTTAAAAAAACTTGTAAAAAATAAATTCTGCCTCACCTTGTACTCGATGGTAGGGCGCCAAATAAATCTAATAAGGACCAACGTCAGAGCAACCAGTTTGGCGGAATTTTATAGTTCAACCAATGGAAAATCGCCAAATAATCAGTCAGCAATTGTCGATTATTTGTAAAATGTTTGATTAAATAAACAACGTATAATTAAATGAGATATAATATAAATATTATTTGTGGTTGAGCGCCGGAGGACTGATAAGGAAGATCGAGTCCGTAAAAAAAACGTCTAATGGTCTAATGTAGAAAATCGTTGAATTTGTAAAATAAAAAAACTTCTAAAATCAAATTGTAGACCAAAAGTTTTCGTTTGCACTGATTGAAACCAAAAACAGTATGTTTTGATATTATTATTTATTTGTTTGAATTTAGTTTTAAATCAATTTACAAGGACATTGTTGCGGCAGATATTTTTTTGTGTGACGTATTTTGTAAGTTAAGTAGTCACATGTTTGGAGTTTGTCTCTTTTTGTAATCTATGTTACTAAAGTCTGTACGTTTTGTATCTTAAAACTTGTAAAAAATCAATCCTGCCTCACCTTGTACTCGATGGTAGGGCGCCAAATAAATCTAATAAGCACCAACGCCAAAACAACCAGTTTGGCGGAATTTTATAGCTCAGCTCAACTAATGGAAAATTGCCAAATAATCAGTCAGCAATTGGGTCGGAATTATTTGAAAGTAAAATGTTATGATTACAAATAAACTAAACGTAGTATTGTGTAATACAATCTCTCCGAACCGAACCACCTCCATTATATTAATATAGATATCTTGTTCTAGTAGGGGATACTGGTGTACTCTGTATACTACAATCTGGTGTAAAGCTGCCCTTGTGAAAGGTTACGTCTTGTTGGTTCAGGCTGCTTCTACAATGGTGCATCTCTCATGAAACTTTTCTGGTTCAAACCATTGCTTTATATTAACATTCTGGCTACAGTAAATGTTTCACATTATGGATGGACCCAATATTCCCGATGTACGAGTAACCTTCTTCTGCTATGTCTTCGTCTAATTTTACTCTTCAAAAGCAACATTTCGTCTTCATCCGACGACATTCTCAGTGCGAACGAGAAAAATTGGCTACGTCACTTGTGTGAGTGTAGCACATGCTGACCGCTAGACGCACGTGAGAGATGCACCAGCGTGGAAGCAGCCTTCTAGTTGTGATTTGTTGTCTTGTCTGCGAAAGTCCCTTCAGTAAAGTGTCCACCAACGCCGCGACCATGAAGGATTTCTGTAACCTTGGCCGGCGCGGCGCGGAAGGCGTAATGTAGGCCTTCTGACGTAACCGCTCTCGACGCCATGCTGGCTTTCCCCCGGGGAAAGTGCTGGATTACATAACAGATAACAGATAGATGACTCGCCGATCGTCCTTGCTCAAGGTCATCGCTGATAACGGCCACCAGCAGCGACCCAGTAGCATCGGGATTGATCCCCACTAGGAGTCAATGACTGGGGTCAAAAATATGAACGTGCTAAACGAGGTATCTCTCACAAGAGCCAAGGGATCGTTGGGATAGTGTTGAAACAATATTTGTTTAGTTACAATATTTGTTTTGAAGAATTTCGACCTGATTTAAGAAGGTTTCGATTTTATTTACGACTCTTACATTTATGTTACGTTTAATTTTACTTTCTCCCCTTACGTAGTCTATGGAGGCTCCCTGAATCCAAAAAGTAGTTTTTGGACTGATATCTGTCTGTCTACTGCATAACATCTTCATCTCATCACTTGTTTCGCGACTTATAATAAACATAGTCTGACTGTTGGTTTGTGTACATCCGAAGCCACATTGATAGTCGACTTTGATGAAATTAATGCATAATTAAAAATACGGGTGCTCTTTGACTATATTTACAGACCTTTTAAAGAGTGGTTAACCCCTAAACCCCTTTAAAAATGAGAAAAATAAAATTCCTTAAAATCCGCTCTAAAGAGCTTGACCAAAATTTCTTGGATTAAAGTTATTAAGGTATTAAATAATATGACGCCCGCCCATTTGTCTGTAAAACTAATGGTTTAGCAAATAATTTTAAAATACTTGTTTTTAAATGACGAAAAAGTGATTGTTTACAAAAAATGTAATCTTAATTCAACTGTTTGATTGAAATGGGATGTGCCAGCACTAGTAGTCAAGTTTTTTATCATCAATCAAGCACTGTTTCACGAATGTAATTAGTGCACTCAAAAGCAGGTTTTTTTAAACCCTTTGACGCACATTTTTGTATCATACCTACACACATCAGCGTCATTTCTTAGCGTCGAGGCATATTTTTGCTGTAAACTATACCGCTGCCTTAAACTCTGTTTCTTCAATTGGATCCAACCATAGCAAAAAAGTTATGAAATATTACATTATCTAGATTGGTTTATATAAATTCCTTATGATTAACCGCTCTATAGTGTATTTATAAATGATTTATAAAAATGCTGACCCTTAAGAGGAAACATTCCAAAATTGGTCAAGGATCTTGGAGGAAGTTTACCCTGAATAAGTAGCTATACCAACGGTTGAATAATCAGGATACAGCAAAATCACCTGTGCAATAATTATAATTGGATATAATATGATATGTATTAACCCCTAAACCCCTTTAAAAATGTGAAAAATAAAATTCCTTAAAATCCGCTCTAAAGAGCATGACCAGAGTCCAGAGACCAGAGTAATTCCTTGTCATAGAGGTAATTTATATTGTGTAGAAAGAAGTTAATTTGAATAAATTATTATTATATAATTTATGTATGTTAAATATTGTTGAAAATATCTATATCACCAAGATAAAGTTTATGATTAGAAATGTGAAATGAAATCGTTACTGAAATTAGTTTGTTTCACATCAAACAGTGTTGTTTAATCTTCCCGTGGTTATGACTAACCAGGTCTTGTAACTAACGCGAAAGCTATTATACCGTGTTAATAGAACAAAGTTTAGAACTTTACACAAGGTGTAATGTATCCAGCAAATAAGCTCAGCCCTTGTAATAAGTAATAATTAGTTGTACAAATCAAATCATTTTGGTAATTTGAGTTTTGACATGGATATGTCTTAGCTCAGGGGGGTGTTAGTAGTTTTTAAGATGGAAAATATGTAATACGTTTCCATAGAAACTACCAGAGCTATTATATTGAGTTTTTAATAAAAATTAATATGAACAGCTGTATAGATGAACTGAAAACATTCCATTTAGACATACCCATGGTCTAACCTATTTCCCATAAGGAAGTAGAAACAAACATTTTTTTCTAGGTTACATACCTTAATTTCCTTCAGCATTTAGATTATTTATGTACAATATTTTATATATTTGAGTTTTTTTGGACCAAAATGATTTTCTGCAGTGATTAAAATACTAAACTATAGAGGTGGTTCATAAATAAGTGGTAGTCTCCATAACCTTTCATTTAAACTTGAAAACTCGCCAGCAAATAGTGTTTGAAATAAACACTTACCGGCTGCTTGGCATTCTGAGCTGGGGGTGGCGCTAATATATTTTTCGCCCCGCTCTCAAGTTGCCATCGATCGTTTGTATTGGTATCTATTTTCACCCGACCTACCATCAATTGTTAGCTGTATCGGTCTCAAATAAATCTTATTGTTTTCTCTGTGATTCCTGAAGAGACTTCCTTATTATCTTTCTGTAATGGCGACCTAACGAGGTGGGTATTTTAAGCCAAGAATGGATGAGAAATTAGTGTAAAATGATTGTGGCGGGGTCTTGTAGTCTTGTTACTAACTTAGACCAAATTTTGACAGTACTGCATTTTTAATTAATAACCCAACAGCCGATGACCTTTTAGGGACTTACAATTTAAAATCGGGTCCGAACCGCAATTGTGTGGATTATCGTTGCGGATGAACTAGTATCCAATAGTGCACACGTTAATCCACACAAGAGAATATCACATTCACCGACCATCACTTGTAACTATCCACAATTCGGGACCTCCAAGAAGCTAGATTATACAGGACACGCCTCGGTTCAAGTGTGTAAAAGTTTTTTCTCCTCTTTGGATAGAAAAGGCTCAGAGGACATTTGCATTTTTTGTTGTTCTAGAAATAAGTTTGAATAAATATTGGTGGAAGGCATTTATTTAACAGCCTGCTGTAGTTTTGCAGCTATTGTATGAGTGTTATTTTTGTTTCAGTATCTCATGTCAGGCTGGTTTGGCCAGTACAGTTTCCGGTGCCAACCTGTAGACTACTCCTACAGTCCGATGGCTTTAAGGGTGAGAATTTTTTACTATACACCCTAACTAACAGTAATCCCTATTAAAAAAAATAATAATAATTTTTTATTAAAATTATCATTAGGGAAGACAATATTTGTATTTGACAAAATATTAACTCAATCGACAATCTTAAACAATAAATAAAAAGAAAAAAATAATTCTCAGCTCAATTATGTAGCTTTAATTTAATTTGGTCCTTGCGGATGAACTTAGTATTTCTATAGTGCATTTATTAATTCACACCAGAGAACATCTCATCCACCCACCATCACTCGTAACACTGTATGGCGTCACAAAAATTTACTAGCCTAGAAATAAACATTTATATACACTATACATCAAACCCATAATATAAAATACAAGGAACTTCTGTGAGGAGGTAGAAGAATTTTATTATTATTTTCTATAAACAAATTTTAACATACTCCCTCTGCAGTAGTAATTTTTCAGATAAAATATTTTATCTTTCAATTAACTTTTAATTTAGTTTTAAAATTGTCTATTCAGTTTTGATGTTTTGGGGTAGATGCTTTTTTTTGTAATGTGAATTGGTTTTTTTGTAAAACATAAATTTGTGTATCAGCAATGACAAAATTTGTGTGTTTTATAAACTATTACCTATTATGGAAAAAACGTTTTAATGGTAAAACTATTTAAGATTAAATAATGTTTTTAGAAACCCATTTATATACTTTACCAATGAAAAACTAGTGTAAAAAGTTTATTTATTCTACATTTATGTGTTATTATTTTATAAATTAAACTATTTCAGTGAACCAACACATAATCTTCCCTTTAAATATAACTTAAATAAAATGACATGAATCTATTCTATTTCTGTTAGAATATCTTTCCAAAGTTCATAAATCTTTTCTTAGGTCTTAGGATTCTATAGGAGGATAGGTATTCCAAATTTACACATATTTGGTCACTTAGTTGTTTTGGTAAATATTCTATACCTCCCATAGTCCCTTGTAAACCGCCAAAAATTGAATTTATTAGCAATCAAATCATCCAATGATTTTAAATCTTTATGTAATTAATTGCTTTTAAATTGCTATTAAATATACTACATATATTAATAGTATGTTATTTATATGAGCCAAGTGAAACAAATTTTAACATACTCACTCTGCACTGGTACTTTTTCAGATAATATACTTTATAACAGGTGTGAGTAATCATTCCAGAGGCCTTGTCAGTGTTTATGACAGCAGTGTCCGGGTTTAGGTCAGTTTGCTGACTTTGCTGAAGTGTTACAAGAACCATTTAACACTGTCTGACAGATAAGTCTTTGTTATACAGCATTGGTTTTCCACATAGAAGGTTACGATGTAGTTTGGGAGGAAGGGGAGCAGTAGTCGTGTTTATTAAGAAAACTGTGGATCATCAGGTTAACTTTAATAAGGGAGTTTAATTACAGTAATGTAAATACCCCCTTCGCAGCAGTCCTGCTTACTCAGCGAATTTCCAAATCAATAATATAATAATAATAATATATGACAAGTTTTATAAAAATCTGTCCATAAACATGAGAAAGATTAACATGGGAAAGAGTGAGCAGGTTTGCTGCTGTGAGGAACACTGAAATTAGGCATTTCTACCATAAATAATTTTTATCTTAACATTCATACCAACTTTCATCAACATCTGTCCATAAATAAAGGAGTTTGCCTATTCCCTATTTGATTATTATGGGAAAAGAGTATGCAGGTTTGCTGCCATGATGAACACATAAACTATGATTTTTAAGCATAAATGGATAGATCTCAACCAGATGAAGCTAAATATCAAGTTTTATCCAAAAATATTGATTAATATGGGAAATATCAATTTTTCCCTATCCTCCATAAGATTAACATTGGAGCCCTACAATACAACGTACTGTGTTTAGATTTTTTAATATCTCGGTAACCTTTGGAGATAGAGAAAAACTTTAAGGAACTTAATTGTGTAGTTTTTTAAGCTGATTCTAATGGTGAAATATAAAATTAGAAAATTTTAAAAATTACATGTGAAAAACGCAAAAAACCCCATTTTGGGGTACAAAACCCCCCCAAACTACCCGTTCCCATTGACCAATATGTCTGGTTTACGTCCGAGCACTTGTAGGAATACACGTCTCTACCAAATTTGGTCTTGATTGGACCATTTTTACGAGAGTTATCGTGTTCACAGACACACATATATATACATAAATATATATATACATATATACATATATATATATACATAAATACATATATATATAAATTGTAACAACTATTGTTTTTGGACTCTGGGCACCTAAAGAAGAAAAAATAACATGGTCCCGGGCTTAAGTCTCACCATGAGACCTACGGTAATAGCTTCTTCCCTATGGGAAATTCGCTAAAAGTATTCTTTGTTCTATTTTTTATGCACTGGTGTAGTTATTTACTACATATTTGTATCCAATTATATCAACATAATTCATAGATTTTAATGAAAAAATAAATGAAACGAATGTCAAATAAGAAACATTTTGAATTTTAGGGTTCATTCAATAGTATTTCAAAATTAAAAATTCCCCTTAAATTTAATATTTCTTGTAACATATAATATATTTTTTTAATAATTTTAAATGATAGTTTACTGTAGACGGCGTGTTTAAATTTGAAACTTCACCTGTACAAAGTATCTGTAAAAATAGCGTGCAATAGTATTTTAAATAGGTTGCCAATTCTTCTTTAGGGCTTTGGAAGGAATAAATTTGTCTTGACGAATGGAAATGAAAGTCGATGACCCAATTGATGCCATTGTTGTCTTGGCTGTAATCATCAATGCAAAACCTTATTAACCTATATTTTTAGGGTTACCCTCTCAGCTATGACTGGTACTGTGATAAATAGTTATTGTATGAAATATGTTCTTATATGTTTCAGATGGCTAGAACATGCTGGTGGTACTACTTTTCTAAATTCACAGAGTTCTTTGACACCGTAAGTAATTTAACATTTTGCTTGGCTGAATTTAGAGTCATGATTTATTTTATTAATAAAATAGTTCACTGCACACAATAGCTCTGAATTTTCTACGTTTAACAGCTTTTTACAGTTTTTGTATTTGAAAAAAAAATTTTTTACAGTGTATCTGGCTTTTAGAGGTTTTAAATAGAATGTTATATCTCAATTATTTTATGTCAGAATAAGCTTGTACAGCATTATACTTTTAACTCTCAATCTTAACTAATAAATTGTGTGGTTTGTTATACATAATTTCACACCAAAACTGAAATACAGTGAAAATAAATGTAAAACTTCAAGTACTTTTGTTAACTTTTAAACAAATAGTCAACTCTCGATAAGTCGAAATTCACGATATCGTTATTTTTCTGTGAGCTATGTATAGTTTCAGTTATAAAGGAGCTTATTGGTTAAATTCAATTTAGTAAGGTTTAGAGGTAAATAAAAGTGGACTGTATGCCCTAGATCCTTTATAAAAATATGCACTAACATTTTATCGATAAATTCCTACAAAATCCTATAATTTTACGTAGGCTTTAAAAATACCACAAAAAATGGAACACAGTTAACGTACAGTGTATTTAACAAATTAGAAAGTCCACAGTGTTGTTCTCCTTCTTATACACAATCTTTATCATACATAAAATTACAAAATCTGTGGACCAAACGATAGTAGACTTTACGTAACTCTCGTCTCTCCTAATGGGTACCAGACAGAAGATAGGATGGGTGGTTATGATTCATGGGGGTTTGACTCATAGAGGTCTGTAGATAAAACTTTGCTTTGAAAATGATTTGAGTATTTTGAATTGTTAATGTTGGAGATATCGTTGGTCAATTGTAGATTAAATATCTGTAGTTAATGTATTTAAAAATTATTGCTCATTTTTAATCCTGGTATTAATTACTGCATATTGCACAAAAACTGTATGGATAAAACTTTAATTGTTGCATTTTTAGTATTTAAACTAACTAATCTTTTGCAAATGTTTCATCTAAGGTTGGATACACTTTTTAAACATTTTTATTACTAAGAAATTGTAATATTTGTAGTGTTATAGCTTTTAGTCACTTTTTAGCATTTTTCATAGCCACATAAACATTTTTTGTAATGTATTTGCAGTTTTCCATTATCTTATATAATGTTGTTGCACAAAACTTGTCATACAATATTTACTATTGTAGTTTTTATAGTTTCTAATCAGAGACTTTGTAACTATGCTCACAACATGTTTAAGTCAAACCTTAAATCAAAACCTGATTAACTACCATCATTTATTATAATTTTAATCATTATTAGACCTTTCCTTGTTTCCTTAAAGTTTTATTAACACTTCATACAATATACAAAAAAATTGATTTATTGTGAAAACTAAAGATGCTTTGGAATCCTGATCAAAACCTGAAGTTTGTTTTCAGACCATTAGCTCAATTGCAGTAAATTTTTTTTGGTCCATTCAACTAAAATTGACTGTAGAAAAAAATGTCAAAAAGTAAAAAATAAACATACCTCTAGACTCAAGTGAGACGTGAAACAAAAACATTTGCCATTTCCTTTGGTCTCGGATCCAAGAGAGTGTGAGCAAAGTTTGTTGTGGTTGTGTCTCTGTTAGCTTGTATGTGGCTGTTGGCTGTTGCAGTTGTTCTTCATCTTACGCAAGAAGAATGAGCATGTCTCAACGCTGCATGTCGTGCATCATGGCTGCATGCCGATGAGCGTTTGGATGGGCATGAAGTTTGCCCCAGGTAGGCAAACACCAGTAGAAAGACTCATATAAATACCTTCCCCTATGCACTCTACCTTTTTGTCAAACCAGGTTGAAAACCGCTTAGTTCATTATGGAAAGGGGAAATTTCAAATTTTTACTTTACTGGATTTTATTTTTAAGAAATAAAAATTAATTGATTCCTCTTTGTCAAATGTTCCCTAGATTACTAACTTAGAACACAATAATTCTGATAGAATATTTTTGCAGACAACATAAGAAAAACAACCACATAGAGTGTGACAATAATTAAGTCTTAGGATGACTTTATAACTGTAAAATGAAAAGAAATATTTGGCATTTTTGGCAAGTTTGGCATTTCATTACTGATAATATAGTGATAATACTGATAATATAGTGTTATGTCTTTATAATCATGAATAAACATAAAATAATTGATAATTCTTTATTCTAAAAATATACTAACTTCCAAGAAAAATGTAAACAACAATATTATTAACAATAAATATCAGCTGATTATTTAAGCATATGACATATAGTAAGCTACATTTTTGTGTATTTGGTGATCAGATATCACTGATGGGGGACAGCCCATGAGAAGTAAGTTGAAAATCTTTAAGTTAAGCATAGTTTTATATTTACACAAAATTAAAGATCCTGGTAAACTAAAAAGGTTGAAGCAAAATAATGGCTGTGGTTTGAAAAAAAAGGTGTTGCATTATACTTAAAAAGACTTACAATTTGATACCAAATTCGATTTATGCTGCATGTTATTTCCTCTTACTCCCAAAAGATCAACCGATAAGGGATTACAGGAAATTATTAAGTTGGAACAAAAGTCAAATTTGGTATAAAACTGTAGATATTTTTAATTGGAATACAACGCCTAAACCTGGATCTCTCTTGTGGTAGCAAGAGTTAAAGTGAGGTAGTCGTCCTAAGACTTAATTACTGTCACACAGTATTTTATATGTTTTTAAGTTGCTGTTGTTGAAATAACCATTTTCCTTGTTCAAAAATGGTTTTAAAAGTACAGCAATGAAATTAACTAACAAAGATAATTCTGTTAGTAGAGCTAATTTATAGACCGCAAAACAAAATGTCTCTAATATAAGCTGTTAACTTTGGTTTTAGTTTCTATATTTTATAAGAAAATAGTTATTTGTGCAACAAGGGATTAATTTTTTCCGTCCACAAAGAAAACTGTTGTCACCCAAGGCGTAGCCGAGGGCGACAATTTCCTGAGGGACAAAAAGGACTTTAATGCCATGATGCACACAAAATTTTCCTCCATCAGCATATACAAGTATCACAAATTATAACAACATATTAACTAGCCTGAATCACTATAATTTTCCAAGTTAGCTAACATAACCTCAAAGCAATCAATGCAAACTACCAGCTGACTGTTCAATAATTCATTACTACTGTCAGCTGCTATTATTTCTGATGGTTCATTACAAGGTGTTACCAGTTTTTCCCATGTTATTCTTATAGGATTAATTTTCTTCCCTTGGGCCTAAAAACTAAACACTTTTCCTCCCTCAGGACTAAAGATATTACTTTAGTATTCTATTTCGGAGAGTAAAGAATGGCTTTACATACTAAGTGTAGAAAAAGCTAATTTTCCAGCATGTTAAGGGTAGCTGGGCTAGAATGCAGCCCTAGCCTGAGTGTGCCTCAGATTATCTGAAATTGATCCGTATACCTCCTGTTACAACCTGACAATTTTTTCTGAATGATTTTTCTGATAATAAAACCACAATTTTACCTTACACGTAATTCTTTAACTTCTTTGATAAACAGCATGTTTAAAAAATTTTTTGTATTTAGCAATTTGAGCGACCAAAATCTGAAACAAAGGAATAGCTGTTTAGTTGAACTGAAAATGATCCCCTCAGACGTATCCATGATCTAACCTATTTCCCACATGGAAGTAAATACAAACATTTTTTATAATAAAAGGCTTTCAATTTCTAACTATGTAGACTTTCTTAAACTTTTACTATTTTATTTAAAGGAAACTGACACTTTTTACCTAGTAATTTGAATCCAGGGACGTATTTCCGGCTAGACGTACTAGGCCTAGAGGCGACATGGCCTGATGTGTGCCGCCGCCACCAATTGATTGTAGGAACTTTCAATGTAGTGGCAGTTACGGAAAATTGCAGTAAAAGAAAGAGGGCCTTCGCTTTATAATCCTATTCAGCAACAAAACTAATCCTTTATTTCAAAAGCTAACCTTTTTTTCAGAAACTCAATACTTTTGACTTATTCGCAAGTAAATTGATTGGTTTTCAGGCGATAAAACCCGTTTTTGTCTTGTCGGCAATAATAATTCCTTGCTAATGTCTCACTTCATTTAACAAACAGTATTTAACGTTAGTTGAATCTGTGGATTGTGTTGGCAATATTTTGAACACAGAATGAACATATTTCTAGGTGGACACAGCACCTTCTTCGCACTACTCAACACATTTGTACACATCATCATGTACTTCTACTACATGGTAGCTGCCATGGGTCCTCAGTACCAGAAGTACATTTGGTGGAAGAAGTACCTCACTACCTTCCAAATGGTATGTTACCAAGATCACTATGCCGGTAATGCTAAGCTTGGATTCAACCAAACTATAGAACCTTTTTTAGGCCTTTTTACACTGTATTATAATGATTTTTAAATAATAGGTTAATCTACCTCTAGTTATTTACATGCGTAATGTTTTCCAAAAAAAAAAAACTCAAGGAAATTCAGATTCTTGCCAGAAAAGCTATTTTAACCACCAACCATTGGTGTTTATTGATATGATGACTTATGAAATTAGTATTATGAAACAAGTGTTGGTGAAATCTTATCTTAAATAATTTAAAATTAGCTGTAAACTATTCTTTTTACATTATTACATTATTCTTATTACATTATTAAACTCAGAAAACTAAACACTACAGATTAAAAATAACTTGTCTCTTTTTTAGCCTTCCTTAAAAAATCAGTTCATATTAAACTTTATTTTAGTGATTTTTAGCTTACGGATTAAAGGGAAATACTAAGAGTGGTTAAAATACCTGCTTTTCTCGTGAACCAATCTGTTGCTAGTGACAGCTATGATCTGTTACTGTATGGAACTAAAACTAGTTGAAAATAAATCAACCTTTACTCTTACATCAAATTTATGCTTTCTATTTTAGTCACATATATTCTACCCAAGATTTTTAAAAATAACTAAACTATTTAGGGACATATGATAATAAAAATAAGAAATGTAAAAAAAGAAATTGCCCTTCATAGTATATGTTCACGATTGTTCCTTTTTTCAGATCCAGTTCTCAATGATCTTCGCCCACGTGTTCCAGCTGTTCTTTACCAATTGCAACTACCCCAAGAGCTTCACAGTCTAGATAGGTTTCATGGTATTACGTTCATGATTGTTCTGTTTTCAGGTCCAGTTGGTAATGGATCTTCGCCCACGAGTTTCAGCTGCTCTTTATCAATTGCAACTACCCCAAGAGCTTCATGGTCTGGATAGGCTTTCATGGTATTACCTTCATGATTGTTCTGTTTTCAGGTCCAGTTCGTAATGATCTTCGCCCACCAGTTCCAGCTGCTCTTTATCGATTGCAATTACCCAAAGAGCTTCATGGTCTGGATTGGCCTTCATGGTGTCATGTTCCTCTTCCTTTTCTCTGACTTCTATAAGACCCGTTACTCAAATGGCAAGAGACCACCAAAGAATGAAGGAGCTTGTATGGTACGTTTTATCATAGGCTCTTATTTAAAATCCTGTGGTATTTCCTAAATTTAATAATAACCTACATATTGTAAAGCATCATCTATAACACACGTTTCTCAGTCATAGAGGTCAACTAATGGTAATTAAACCAAACATTTTACAAATGATACTTTAAGTTAGTAGCCTATAGTAGACCCTTGATTAACCGTCACCCTCAGGACCGAGACCATGACGGATAACCAAATAGACGGTTAACAGAAATAATAATAGCGCCGCTACAACTTAACACCTAGACAGTGGCAACATCGCAATTCACTGCCTTTGATGTTATAACGGCACTATTGTAAGTCCTAATTAATTGTCATGATAGCTGTGTAGTACACTGAATTGATTTTAGAAGAGAAAAACAAAACTACTCCAGTTCAAGTGAAAAATACTTTATTAAAATATTTTATTAAGAAAACAATGAAATATCAACAATGCATGGATTTATTTTTTTCTAAAAACTTACGCTACCGGTATTTAGTTTTTAAAATAATCCGTCATTTTATTCTGTTCCTTTCTCCGTCAAGCTTTTTAGGCTGCCAAGTTTCTAATTTTTCTGACAAGAAGAAGCACCAGCGTTTAATGATTTATTATTATTAATAAATCAATATTAATTTATTGTCGAGTCCCAAAACTACGGGTTTCCGTTTCTCAGCCATAACAGAAGAGCAATATACACTATGTATAAACAGCACATTCAACAATAAACGGTTAAGCACGTAAAACACTAGTAGGAATTGCACTCGAAATCGGCAAAAACTTCAGTTCACTGTAGTAAGCCAAGTCTCTGGATAGTTTTTATCAAAATCATAACTTTCACTTCATTTTAAAGTCTTATTATATAGTAGATGATGGCCATAAACAGGGTGTCTAGTGGTTGGGAAAAACTGAAAAGAAAGGAATTATTCTTGGATAAGGAGAAAAATTCTTTAAAAAGTCTGAATTGGGTTACCAAAACAGTGAAGGCTGGAATTTACAAAGATTCAATAAGTGCATACATTTTATTTTGTTGGGGTCAAATTGTGCAGGAATATTATTTTTAGACTATTCTTAATTATTGAACAATAATATATATATAATAAATATATGTATATATATATATATATATATATATATATATATATATATATATATATATATATATATATATTTGCACACGGATCTCGAAAACGGCACTGAGGAATTTCTTTAAATTTTGGAAATAACTAATTTCCGAGTAGAAAATAAGTTCTAGATAGGTCTAATGTCCAGGAAAATTCGTGTTTTACTGTAATATTAAGTTTAAAATCTAAAAATTTAACATTACGCTTATGGAGAATAAAATGTAAACAATACAAACCAAAACAGCTGTTTATAACCGTTTGACAGTTCCTGATTGAAGACTGCGGGGAACAATATAGAGGTTATGCATTAATATTTATTTTATGAATTAAATAAATGCAAAATTATCAGGTTACTAAACAATTTGTAAAAACTTAAGGATAACATAGCTGTGCGAAATAAAAGCAGAAAAAAGTATTTCCAAAATCTTCCGTGTTTTGGTAGAAAACGTATTCATTGTATTGCTTGAAGCCACTGTAACAAACCAATTAATTGATGTAAATTAAATTTCTCTTTTGCTTTTCAATCCTCATTCCGTTTATAACAAAATCAGTTAATCACAGGCTAATAATAACGGTATGGATAATTAAACAGTAAATGATCGGCTTTGGCTAAAAGACGTTAAACGGCATCGCTCAATTGACTAACGTCGTAGCCGAGTTGTAGCGTGTCGGCCTCAAGAACTATAGGCTGCGAGTTCCATCCCCACCAGGGGCGATACTTTTTGTTCAGTGCTATATTAATTATGGTGTATTAAATCGGTTTTATTTCAACCACATAAATGTTTTCATTGAGTTATAAATGTGTTTTAATTTTTCTAATTAATTTTTATAATACATGTCTTATTCTATACGAGCAAAGCTCGGTCACCAGGTACTATTAATTAAATCTGATAAAGTGATTCAAGACAGTTTTACTTCCATTCAGTAAGGTACATCCACTTTTTATTCAATTCTTATTATATTTTTTCATCTTCCCCTACTTTTATCTGAAAAAGTCTTGAATTTACTTTTGAATATTTGCTTGACACCCTAAGTACTGTAATTTTAAGAAATAATTAAGTTCAAATTTCTCAATTATGTAAATTATGATGTTCTTACAGCCGGTACTGAGTGACAATGACAAGTTAGCCAATGGTAAGACGGTTTACACCAACGACTACTCAGCCGTCTACTCGAGCTGCTACTCCAACGGGGTCAACAACGGCTACATGACGCCAGTACTGGCGTCGGCTAGTCAAGATCAAGATAGCAGAAAAGTCAAATAGCACCGGAGACCCTCTTCTTGTTATCCAACTGACCTTTTATCAAAGATGTTCATGCCATTTTTGTATTTTTACAAGATGCGTTAGTTTAAGACCACCAGTGGATACATTTGTGAAATGTGTCTGCGGTCATTTGCTTGTTGTTTATATGTATAATATACTTTTTTAGGTTAACAAGTCATCACTTAATTTGTATGTTCTACCCCGATGTGCTTGATATGAGGAGTCAAATTTAATTTTGGGAATGACAGTTGAATGAGAGTTTAAGCAAAAAAGAATAGGCAACATGGTATTCAGCTTGAGTCACAATCATGAATTGCTGTACTGAACTAATGATTATGTTCGGTTTTTATACTTCAGATTTTTTTTAAATGCTTTTTTCTATCGGTTTTTTCATCAAGTATGACTTGATGAAAAAACATTATCATAATTCAAGAATTTGGTAACGATTAGAAGGTTATTTCCACAGTATGATGAAAATAGTTGTTCATTACACGGAGCAAAAGTGTCTTTTTGGTACTTAATCGTATTTCCAAGCTCGGCTGAGCCTTGTTTGTGAAACACAATTGCTTACTAAAAAAAACCACTTTCGCTCATAACTATGAAAACTACTATTCTAACATTTTAATTTTTCCTTAGGAAGGTTTGCAGTCCCTTTTACCAATGTTTTGCCCCTACCACACACTACAGCTCTATGAGTGGGTTGTTTTAAGTGAAAATGGGGGTGAGCTGACTCAGTACAAGGTGGAAAGTACTGTTAAAACTGATTGGAACCAGAGACATTACTGTCAAAGGTTTTGGAGTCTTATACTATCAACTGAGCCATCAACTCAGATCATATGAAAAAATTCTGTTTTGACTCCTTAATTAAATGTAACATTTTCACCCTGACCATAGTGTAAGGTTATTTAAGGTTGTACAACTGTATATTAGAGGAAATCCAGTCGCAAACAAACTAATAAATATTGATTTTGTGTTTCACATACACCACTGTCTTACATGAACGGACTAATACAATATGTCACAATATGTCAGGTTAAGGTTAGTTTGATACAGAAAGGTGTTGCATAATTTGCTTGGATGGTTCTCAAAATTTGTTGTTTACAGAAATGAGCTTTAATTCTGTTTAAATTTTAACCAAAAGACGTTATAATTAGATTTAGGCCTGCATAACAGTCCATTCTGATTCAAACACAAAGCTTTATGTTAAAGATAAATTTTAAGTTTTAGTTGTAATTGATGTATAAAGATGTTCAAATTGATTTTGTAATTTGTTGATAAAATTAAGATAACTTTAAAGTTATATTGAAGAATACTTTAAAAAATGTTAAAATTGAGGTTGAGTAATTGTTATCATATCAAATTAATTTCTATCATTTATGACATGCAAAAACAATCTGTTTATTTGAACAATAATTGTTAATATTTATTCAATCCATTTTATATAATTTCAATTGTAAATACTAAATGAGTTTGCATGTGTCTGAAGTATTACATTGAAAGGTTTAGGTGGATAGGCGCTTTCAATGTGAGCTATTGTGAGTCGCTTTGAGCTTGCGTTTGGAGCTAGAGGCAGTGAGTGGCTCCTGACAGGTTACCCACCAACTTCATCTGGTCCAGTTATGAAAACAATGATAGTGCTTAGCAAATCATCCATTTTGTTTTGTGAGGGTCCAATATTATTATTGACATGGATATGTCTTAGCTCTGGGGGGGTGTTGGTAATTTGATTTTTAAGATGGAAAATATGTAACAGGTTTCCATATAAACTACCAGAACTATTGTATTGAATTTTAAATATAAAAAATAAGAACAGCTGTTTAGATGAACTTAAAACATTCCCCTTAGACATATCCATGATCTAACCTATTTCCCTAAAGGAATTAAATACTTCTTTGGTTTTGTACTTTGAAAGACAAAGTTCATATTTTGTTTGTTTTAACCCTAGAACTGGCAAAGTCGTAATTCACGACACATTTACAAATTCAATAAGAAGTGGCAGGTGGAGGCATCTGTTGTCAATTTATATAGACTCAATAGACACCATCGCCTTCTTGACCGTGTTGCCCTCTGGGAGCTCACACGTGAACCAGGTCACGCAGATCAATAGAAATGATTTGAATCCCGACCATGAGCAATCCCAATTCGGCTTGCAAATGTGTGGTATAGTGGAGTGAGGGGCCCTCCTTAAATAAATGGCGTGGGTGGAAGTTGACGGTATTTGTAGGCTTGATTGGGTTTGCAGTGGACACCTGTTTTGCTTTTGTGGTTAGTGGTTATAAGGGGGGGGACATGCTTTATGTATTTTTTGTTATAACTTAATATTTTAAGAAGACATACACAATTGAGAATTACAGTTCAAGGGAAAACGCTTGCCAGTTCTAGGGTTAATAGTTACTATGATTTAACTCAAGTTAACGTAACATCTTTGCCAGCTAAGCTACACTTTTAGCGACAATGTAAATGAAATAAGATCATGGTCTCATTTATAGTATATGATAAAATTGAATAGGCCTTTTGAGAACTTTAAACCTATTAAATAATTATGTTTCCCAGCACCATAACCTTATAATATGTGAGTAAATCTTTACTGAAAATAGTTTTGTCAGTGGTCACAACTGATCTTCTATTATCAGTTGCGACCCATAGTAATTTGTAAGATAAATGTCAAATTCTCTTTTAGCATCTAATGCTGACAATACCTGAGATTTTATTAGCAGCTGAACATGAAAACATATTATTAATTTATTATTTAATGGTAAATATAAAATCAGATTGCAAGGGATAATCAAGGTTGGGAAGTCAGTAAATGTTAAAATAATGTTAAACCGGATAACTTTGTTGTGTAAAACATTATGGAAATTTGATTTCCATTATTTTTAGTAACATTATATCAATCCACGGTGTTTGGTGTATGATGTGTTATCAGTAGTAATCATTGTCCCAATTTCTTATTTCATAATATCAGATTATCAACATCATTAAGAAAAAATCTCTGTTAAAAATAGATATATGAATACTTATACAACTTGCAAATTCAACATTAAAAGGAAACTCATAAAAATTTCTCCCTAAAACAAGATTATCATGCCTGTAAATGAATTTCCCAATTTGAACTATTTTTGTCAGATGGATGAAAAATTGCAAAAATCTCATAAACTATAAACTCACCAACACAAACAATGAATTTTATTCCATAATTCGATATGGAGTTTTGAAAATTTGAAATTGTTCCAACACCTTCTTTTAACATACCAAAAGTTTAGTGGATTCGTTTACATGAGTATATGAAGACATTTCTATTTAAGTATTGAAAATTGTTTGGTATGCTAAATGATTTGCATTTGTAATCTTTTAACACGTTCACTACCGATTGATATGTTAAAAATATCATCCGTCACAGACCAGCGTCAACCATAGTTGACGATTGATAATGTAGGCATAGACCGACGTCAACTATGATTGACACAAAGCCTTACCTTCCTGGACCAATGTCAACGATAGTTGAAGCCGACTTGTGTTATCTTTATGGCCAGTTATTAATATACAGTTTATATTTTCAGTTTGGTTAATAGTTACAGGTCTACAAGTGTAACCTCTAAATAAGCTGGGGGTTTGATTTCTTCGTGGGGTTACCTCCATATTTTTGGGGGAATTTTGGCAAAATATGCATCGGCAAAAATAATTGGATTTAAAATGCAAGATAGTTTGTTTTCTTGCTGGTGTATGTAAATTACTGTTATTTTCAACCTAATTCATAAGAAAAAAAGAAAAAGTTTGGTCTCTAGGTTACTTAAGTTACATAGTTTCTGGGGAAGTCTGGCGATCAGATGAGGGCTCTGACAGATCATCTGATGTCAACTATAGTTGACAATTGGTAGCGAACGAGTTAAGGAAAATCTAAACTAAAGTGTTGTTGTACTGTTCATATTTACACAAAATAGTTTTAAATGTTACCATACTTGCTGACTGTGTTGACGTTTCGGTTATATTTGTAAATATAAATTTTACCTTGTAGAGTAGACTTTTAGTTATTTATTAGTCTTTTTTAATGTACGATCGGTATTGATTTTTTTGTAAACATAATAGAATATTGAGATATAATTTTTTTGTTACTTTAAAAAATGTTGCTAAGCAGAAAAATGTCATCTACTTAAGATACAATCATCACCATAATGGTTTCTTATTTTCGTTAATTCAGTGTAATCAATAGTTTTTGTGAAACAGTTACTTAATGCCTTGTGTACATTTACTTTAGATGTTCTTCATGAATTTGTTTTTTATTAAACACTATTTATTAAAATAATGTTTCTATAGTAAACCTTTTTTGGTCTAATTTAAGCTAACATCCCCATTTACATACTCTTCCTTACCCTTGTGGCCACTCAAACCCTTAAAGGTTTTTGACCTCTCCAACAATTGCTCGCCATCCTTCTCTGTCTTGCATGAGGTCTTGTGTAACGTTAAGCCTCCACATGTCCTTCTGCACCTGATCTTTCCATCTAGGTCTTGAGCAGCCCAGTGGTTCTTCTTTTGGAAGATTTTTTGCTGCTATTTTTAGTGTGGAGTCCAGCTCCTTTCTGTTTATATGGCAGGCCCATCTCCATCTTCTACTCTTGATTTACGATATTATATCAGTATTTTAAAATAGATTCCTGAGTTCTTTGTTAGTCCTTATCTTCAAATAAAAAAAATTTTGCTGGATCACAATTAGGGCCAAAATTTGATCTAAGAAATTTGCTTTGAAAGACTATCAGCGTCTTAATATAATATTTCTGATTAATATCCCCGTGTGGGGAAAAGTAAAATGTTTGGAATAAAGGTCAGTAAAATATCCTTTTACGGCTTTATGTGCAATTCCATTCAATTAAATTTGAAGTTATGAGGTAGTGCACAGAAACACTCGTGAAGAGTTTCTGTGCAGAACTGGACATTTACATCTAAAGGTAAGCCTGAGATATTATTGTGGAAAAAATGACTCTGTTTACTATTTAAATTTGGCAGTAAGCATTCAAAATAATGGCCAATTTTTGTCTGAGACCGCTGCTGACAGCGAAGTAGGTTTTTAAACCTATTAGGAACAAAAACATCCCCTTAGGTGGTTTTAATACCTTGGGATAAAATGGGAAAATTAAAAAAGTTATATTTTAGAAATATGTTTCATAATATATTATTCTTGTGTAAATTTCAATGCTGAATCTGGAAATAACATTTGTTTTGCTTTAAGGCCATAAAAGTATTTTCTTATTAACATATTTTTTTCTGATAAAAAGTTCAAAATACTAAAAGCTTAATACCTTGCTTATAATACGTCCCATGAGAAAACTGAAGGCATTTTTAGAATCAGCATTTTTTACATAAAGATATATGATTTTTGGATATAAATATATCCAAGCTGTAAGCTTGAAGTCATTGAACTACAAAAAGCCAACTTTCAAGGAAGATAACCTCCTTTTCAGGAGTCATAATTAGTCATATTTAATTCATTCTTCTGCCTGTGTTTTCTTATTTGCAAAATGATTAGTCAATTTAATTTTAACCTTAACACATAAACAACATTGAAATTGAAGTGAATTCAGATAAAATTTTGCGGAATTTCAAATGGGATCCAGACATTCAGATGTAGTAAGTGTGGTAGGAAATACTTACAACTGGTCAGATTTAGCATGACCGGTGGCCTCAAGATACGCTGTAGGTACGAAGTGGATTCGAGTGGTGGGGGAAGTGTGCTGTTCAGTGGATGCCAACGTTGCAACAGTTTGTTTTGTTCACATTTAGCAACAATAGTAGTTCACCGTCCCTTCCCCTCCACCGAGCAGTGGCCCCACTATCACACAAACTGGCCTCCCTCCAGCGCATCTCACCGGTCATGCTATACCTGACGAGTTGTAATTGTATATAGAAAGCTCCATTCCTATTCATTTTTATGTCATAATCACTTTGATCATTCATAATTTCCTTGCCATGAGCTTTGCTAATGAGTTTAAATACCTTATCCACCTTTAACCTTAGAAGTGGCAAGCTTTTTATTTAAAAAAATAATAAGTTCACTAAATTGACAGATTTTGAAGATAGATGCCTCCACCTGCCACCTTTTATTGAACGTGTAAATGCGTCGTGAATTAAGACTTTACCACTTCTAGGGTTAAAACTTAAAATTATTATTACAGCTTCAACTTTATAGTTGGCTTCAGCTTCAGTTAGTCGTTCTATTTGGAGTGATTCCCACTGAATATAAACACAAGCAATTGTTCCCCTAATTCTGGCATCAGGATTGCCAGTAGATTCAGATACACAATACCACTGCAGCATCATAGTTTCTAAATGGTAGTCTACTGTACTTATTATTGCATTATGTTCTAAAACTCATGAATTTAATTTTTCAATTTGTTTTTAATCTCTGTGACCATGGTAACAAAGAATCTATTCTCACAATGACATTTTGTGACCCTTAAGAATCTTAAGAATTTTGTAGAATCTAAAGGTAAAGGTACTTAACTTGATGAACGTGTACTTAATCACCGTGACTGTCTCCATTCCCATGGAAAAATTTCTGTCACTAAAAAATACCCATCATATCAAATACCGAATCATACACAATACAATAGTTCATGTTGTCATAGGAATCAAGTCATATGACTTGGCTGTGATCAAATTTTTAGTGCAACTATTATCATACTTAATTATGCAGAACATGACACTCTTTTTTGTTGTAATGGTAATTTCCATACAAGAAAGGCGAGACTATCCTGGAAATTACGTTGAATCGATATGCTCCGGAAGTTTGATTCGAGAGGACTTGGTAATATCTGCAGCTCACTGTTTTCGCAACAAATCATTGCACAATCCAAATGAAGTCACTATAAAATACTTATCTGGTAAAACAAGAAAAGCTCTTGAAATATTTGTTCATCCAATGTT
The DNA here is from genome assembly GCA_023375725.1 of Nephotettix cincticeps. Lineage (NCBI taxonomy): Eukaryota > Metazoa > Arthropoda > Insecta > Hemiptera > Cicadellidae > Nephotettix > Nephotettix cincticeps. The sequence goes on from CM041785.1 coordinate 24,714,549, forward strand.
TGGGAAAGGTCGATATGATTTAGCAATAGTAACACAAGAGTCAATAGGAGCAGAGAATATTCCGCAGCTACCACTAGACGATTTGAAAACCAACCAGTCTTGTATGGCAGCCGGTTATGGGGGCTCACAATTCCTTAAAGTATTTACGATTGATTTGTCCAAGAGCTACATAGGCAAAGAAAAAACAGTGTTTCTTGTGAAGCTTTGGAAGTGTCCTCTTTGTCATGGAGACTCCGGTGGGCCTCTGGTCTGTGACAGAACATTGCGTGGTGTCTTGACCCAAGGTTCCATTACGTTGTGTGGGGATCAGGATGGAACATTCCTTTATGAAGATGTGTTCTTCCATCTGAACTGGATAAAACCATTTCTCAAGAGGCCTATTATACCATACAAACCACATAAAACTGGGTGTGTTGGTGGTATTGTTTTGGTACTAGTTTTACTAGTTCTAATCATTTTAGCTTTTCTGTTAATTATATTTCTTTGATAGAATACAAACATGTTTCTTCATGCTCATAAAAGATAAGCAAATTTACAGCCATTATGATTCATCTCAACATTAATGAACTGTCGTTAATGAACAGTAAAGCATTTTTGTCAAATTTAGGGATTAAGCAAACATTTTACAATATGACTAAAAGTTGTTGCACCCGCAAAAATTTAAAATGAATGAGACACTGAACCAATCCTCAAGTGGGTATTATAAGGTGGGTATTATAATATGAGGGAGTGAGGAGTGTGATGTGGATTTGTTGAACTGTGCTTGAGCCACAATTAGACTGAGTTTGACTGGAGTGAATTTGTATGTGATTTCAGCTGAGTTAGTATATTTTTGGACAAGTTTCAGCCATAATCGAAAGGAGAATTGGGCCCAATATGACAGGTAATACGAAATCAGTTTGAGATCATTAAATTAGTTCACTTTGTCATCATGTTATGACAACAATACTGTATTGAATGATGTGGAAATTTTACATAAAAAACTGAGGAAAGATGGTAGGATATTTTATTTGCAAAAAAATTATAAATATTAAAATTAAGTAAAGACCATTGCCTACCATATTGAACAGACAAAAATAATGCACAGAATACACAAAATATTTACAAAATTCCTCTATTGGATTTATGATTTCTTGGTCATAGCACATAGCAAGCAATACAAGAGGCACCTATGCGAATGTTATATAAATACACAATTTACAATGCAATTAAATAAATCTATTCTTAAATTATCAATAGTTTTGTATATATTTATAATACTTAATCACACATTTAAAATGTCTTAAGTTTTACCATACAGTTTTGCTGGCCTTATTAAAATACTGTATTTACTTTCTTTTCTTCTTCATAAGCCAAATAACATCACACTTATTTAGTTATATCATGTGAAAAATATTAAATTAAAATATCATCAGCTAAAATGTGACAAGCAACATATAGAGGTGGGAAACTCCCACTGAGACCTAGAGAAGAGTCATACACTGTTTCCTCTTCAGGGTTCATGTATAAAGCATCCACTATTAAAAAGTTATAAATTAGCAAAAATATTTTTAAAATATAATTTCCATTTTTACTTTCACCCACTGTAAATTTTTCATTAGAGAGATAGGTTCTTTGTGTTGGATCTTATACCAACCCACTTGAAAAATTCTCCAGATGCATGGCTATTGAATGGTTTTTTCCAGCATCTTTGAATTTGAGTTGAGAGTATAAATACCTATTATTCCAAAAAATCTCTATTAATCTAAATATCTATTAATCCAAAAAAGTGGTTTTCGGTGTGATGTCTGTGGGGCAACTCTGAGACTACATCAGTGAACAATGGCAATATCTCAAGATTATTCTTAATTTTGTAGTATTTTGTATTTTTAAGAGTTTTTCACTGTCAAAAGCCTCTAAAAACTTAAAATTTTTTTGTAGGGGCTTAAATAATTTTGATTAAAATTTCATGGCTTATGGTGTTGGTTAGGATCCCAAATTTCATATCAAACACATGTCTAAAAATATCACGGTTAAAATATTAAGGGTTTTTGAAAGTAAGAAAATCTGCTGCAAACATAGTACATATATTATCAAGGGGCGTAAAAATTATAAAATCAGTAAATATAAAATATCAATTATTTCTTCCTTATTTCTCTTTTCTCATTTAAGTTTTAATACTTTTTTTATTTTTTCTTAATTATTCTTTCTCAAACTCATTATTATATTTTTACTCCAAATATTAAAATTTCCTTTCTTCCTTTTTTTTTAACTATTTCCAATTCTTTTAATTTTATCAAAAATTTTATTATTTTTAGTCAAATAAAAAATAACAACCATAAAAAAATCTTGTTTATATGGGGTTTTGTTTCTTTCCCAAAAACATTCTTATTAATATTTTTATTACTTTGTCTCTCTTTTTTTTTTTATAAATATCTTATATTAACATATTAAATTATTTTTAAATGGTATTATATTTTTTTTAGAATCAAATTATTTTGAAAAAAATTCTAAATGTCTATATCTTTAATTACTTAAAAATTTTATATGTAAAAATTTTTAATTTTCAATTATTTTTTTAATATTTTGTTTGATTTTTACTGTCATCTAAAAAAAATTTTTGATTTTAATTTTTATTATTTTTTTTTATTAATCTCTAATAAAACTTTATAAAAATTTTTTAATCTTTAGAAAATAACAAAATTTTGTTTTTATTATTATAATAAAATATAATTCAAATTCTTATTTCTTCCTTATTTCTCTACCTTTTTGAATGAAACTTGGTTAATTACCTTTTGTGGAAGGGGAACATTACACAAAGAAACTACTCAAAACACGAGATGTATTATACTCATATACGAGATGAATACGAATGAAATGTGAGTTGCTATTACCTTCAGAGGGGGTTCAAGTTGGGCTAGGCCAAAAAATATTCTGTTTGTATATTACATGTATAAAAATTGTGTCATTATGTAAAAAAGTGCATAGATTAGATAAAGGTTAAATGTATGTCACTCTGTAAATTTCCTGCTTATATCATAGCCACTCAAGCCCATCAGCAATTTAGCCTTTCTTTACCAACATTATTGCTTGTCACTTGTTGCTGATCTAGGACGTCACAAATATAACTGAAATATATATATATATATATATATATATATATATATATATATATATATATATATATATATATATATAAAATTGAGGAAATTGAGTTTTTTCATGAAAACTTCAGAATTGGTTTAATATTAAAAAAAATCATAGCTATGTGATTACATACACATAGCACTTAGAGAAATGCAACATAATTATTGGGAGGGCGGAGTTTGTTTCAGTAAAAAAGTTTGTTACAAAAACTTACAATCAGCCCATATTCAAAATATTGATAAGGTCCACCCTCAACAAAATTTACCTAGGACTTGGTACATTTTCTTTTATTATAATATTTGGCTGGAGCCTCGAATTACTTGAAGTTGCAATGAGTTGCAGTTGATTTTTATTGAGGGTAGAAAGTTGTAAATATGGTAAAACTGACATGCTGTAACTTTTTAACAAATAAATTTTGATTTAAATAAAACAGTATAGAAAACTACAATATTATTGCACTTAAAATATAAATGTTTGGTTGCGTTTATAGTCTATTTATAATTTTTGTTTAATCTTTTAATAGAATTCAAGTGTTTCTTTAAGATGTAGTCCTTAAAATGTTCATTCCATTAATTCTGGTGGTTTTATTAGCATTTTTTCCAAAACAACAACCTTTCAGTAACAATATATAATCTCGAGATGAAAAAGGCCAGCAAGTACAAGATTACAATTAATTTATAAGAAATAGGATATGGTAATGTATGCTAAGTTATAGTTTCCTTTTGTGTTAGTCACAGCCGAGTCAAATTATACAGTAGATGAGTACAAAAATATTTACTTTACCATCCTACTATACAAGACCATTTCTACAATAATTTTTACATAGACAGTTTGTATCTAACTCGTGTTACAAATATGATAAAATATTGTGTTAAGATATAAGAGCTAGGTCAAAAGTTTAAGTTGTAATCCATCCAACGCCAATTAGCAAGCATCATTCTGTGAATAAAATAGAATACCTTTAGAATAAAGACCTAATAAACTATCTTCTGGTGCACAAAATGTGTAATAGTTTACATATGTGACAATTATATACAATAAATATGTTAAAAAGACTTTTTTAAAGTTAAAACAGCAACGTGTGAAATACTCAATCAGTGAAAAAAACATCTAAACAGTTACTTCCCAATGACAACATTGATATATATGTTTCATATAAAGCCTTTACCAATTGTTTGAGTCACTATTGCCTCGAAAAAGTAATCAACAAAAATATTTCTAACCTTCCATGAATACAAAGACAGTCACAAACTAAAACAAACAGCACAAACAACTTCACACTTATGCCCTGAAGCTGGCTGAATATTCAAGGATGTTACAAAAACGTGTTGAGTAAGGTATTGCGATTACAGCAAAACAAAGCAAAATAGTAATAAGTATTTTAGCACGTTGATGATAAAATAAGTAATACTGCAGCCCAATATAGCTAATATATACGAATACCCTTATGGAATACTTTCAATTTTGGAAATTTTTATTGTTGGGAACACTTCTGTCAAAATACGAGACTTAAAACAATATAATATAAAACTAATATCCAAAATACATTGGTACAAAACTTTTGACTTTTGTAATTTTCACTTGATAATACTCATTATATCAGGGAATATATAAATATGAGTATTCAGCCAGCCTAACAACTATTTAAAAGTCTTAGTCAAATTATTAGTCTAAAAATAGTTTAAATTTTTTACATTATCATTTCAAAGTCGATTATCACACAATGCAAAGTACTTTACAACTATAAAACTCTCAGATGGCTATTAGCCATCTCATATGAAAATCTTACCTCTGCTAATTATCAAACTATACAGATCAATTCTCTTAGCTTGCATCTAGCGATTAAATATCTACAAGATAATTCAAAATCATTTCAAGTAAATGTACCCCTATAAATTCGTTAAACTACCTGCAATATCTTTAACTAGTATGGAATGTAAGAAAAAATATTTCTTAAAACCTGTGAATTACAAGTATTAAGGTGTGCACAAAATAATAGATTCATATTGTGAATTAACATTATGTATGTTGCATGAAAAACTTAGTGAATAGCACCTACTTTGAAAACCATGAAGATTTAATCACTCTAATATTAAGGCTCACTGAAACAATTATTCAAGGGGGGAATCCCAACACTTCTCTCTTTTGTGCTCCTAAAAAACTAGCACCAAATTATTTTCCAAATTTCACGTTTTTAAAATATTAGTTTCCAATAGTTAAACTGATGGTTCAATTACACAGTTTTAAAATACAAAAAGAACATTGCTGTAATGGAGTTTTTCTGCACAACAGACTGTAAATACATAACAATAAGTTAATAAACAAAATAAATAGGGCAAACTTTAAAAACAATGAAAGTATTTATGACAAACTAAAATGTAGTGCTACGAAACTCAGAAAAAATTCAAAGACAATTAAATGCAATGATGTAATAAAAAAATACACATTTCATTTGTGTATAATTATTCTAATGAAATGTGTTGGTAATAGGTATCAAATTTTCTCATGATATTTTATGAGAAAAATTTAAAAATCTTTTGATTAGGAGTTCATTAAAAACCTCATTTGCTATTTATTTGAACTTGCTAAACATAAATGATATTTTTGAGTAAACAAAACAAAAATTGTACTAACTCTTTTAACAGTGTTAACTGTACCAATCTTTAACTATCTACAAACAACAAATGTTTAAGTTTAAACATTGGAACACTAACCAGCTTTATGTATTTAACACAAGAAATTACAAACATAACAGAAATATATACTTCACAACAATAATTACATTAACTGATAGCTTCTAATCACAATGTTTGGAAACAATGTTCTATAATTTATAAAAATTTAACACTAACAATATACTTTGATGTAGAAAAACACAACATATTCTTTTATTGTCTTTTATAGACTTCATAAACCTAACTCAACATACAACCGTGATATATTGAGATAAAAGCCTAACAAAACTATCAAAACTTAAGCCATTATTTTACTTGCATGATTTAATACAAAGTCTTTAATTGCTCTAAACTGTACAAATTATGTGTAGTTGAATTGTCTTTACTGTTTCACATTTCACTTTACTAACACTAAACTAATATGGATATTTCATTAATTAATTTTTTCAAGTTCAATTTTTTACTTTTAGAATGACTTACATTTGATACAGAATAACTTTTTTAGTTATAGAGCAAACACAGGATGTCGGAAGTGAATAACTGCTTTTGAGAAATTGATTTTTAATTGGGGACTCTAGGGGTAACGCTCTGGCCCAGTAAGTCAAAGGTAGCTGAATCAAAACTATATGGGCCAGATCCATAAGGGCCATATGTCAAATCCTGAGTGGTCACCTCTGGCAAGTCTATGTGACCACGCCCCAATGGTACCTCGCTGTCTTTGATTCACCGCAAAGGCCTTAGGCCGATGGTGATTGGCAGTTGAGGTTTAACAAATTATTTTTTCATAGTTCCTCAATTATTCCTTACACTTATACCTACTATTTAAGTTACAGCATTTTAGAAAAAAGGTAATACTTGTACCAAGTTTCTTTTAATACCAAGGATTTTAATAACACTTGATGGTAAAAATATTTAAAGTGAGATGATAATTCTTTATACTCTCTAAATGTAGTCTACATGAGGAACAAATGAGAAAATATTTTGTATATATTTAATTTGGCAAATGAAATCAATCATAAATTATTTTTCGTCCTTTAAAATAACTCAATTTCAAACTTATGTAAATGTCTTTTACACATCTCTACAGTTCATATCTTTTGAGCATCATTATCATATATGATTTGATAGTGTTCAAATATGTTCAAAATGAATGAGTTATGTGTCAGTTTACCGTTAGTATGAGCAGAATGGTGTACGAAGTGGTGTGTTCTGTGTTTGTTATACGCTACTGAGGTATCTACAGTCCAATTCTATTTGTTCCCTTGGTTACGTTGTTTTCCTGCATGCCTGTCTAGAAGATTTCAAACCTGTAATCATATGAAGAAAAAATATATATCGTTCATAGAACAAGGTCTGAACCTTAAAGTTAAACCAAACTATTATTTACCTATCCTTTCTTGAGAAACTTGTTAGTAATTTTATTTTATTGTTTACTTCAAAGAATCTCGTTTTACTTCCTCCCCTTATACATGGTATATGGAGAAAGTATTGTTTTTGTCAAAATGTTCGAATTTGACTTTGGGTGTATATATTTGTTTTGGGGTCCCCTGAATCCAAAAAAGTGGGTTCCGCCGTAATGTCTGTCCGCCCGTGTGTCTGTGTGTGTCTGGATGTGTACAAAGCCACACCCTACCCCGTTAGTCCAATTTAGACGAAATCTGTCATGTATATGCCAAACCTTGCCTCCACACCGTATCTTACACCGTATCTCCGCCTGGAGATCTGGTGTATATTCAATGTATCTCCAGGCTTTTTTAATTTTTTGAATTTTTTATTTTTAAGGGTAGTTCACCACTAAAACCCTTAAAAAACATAAAAAATCCAAATTTTTCCAAACCGGCTCCAAATATTTTGATTAAAATTTGATAATTTATTGTACACAGAAGTTAAGTTTCCCGCATGTCTGTAAAAATGACGGTTCAAAAGTTGGGCTTTTAAATGTCAAAAAAACAAATTTTTAAATTTTCAGCAATAACAATAAAAGTATATCTTGACTGGCACCATTGAAACCAATTAAAAAACTAAACAAATTAGCATTTCTAATTATTTGTCTACGACTAACGGTTACAGAGAAATGTTAAATTTACTGTCCAAGATAAACACAGTACATTGTCTGAAAGCGCCCAATGTTATTATTATGGAGAACATTAAAAAATCAGTTTGTTCCTTATTTTCCAACCGGTTTTCATGAAACTTGGTAATTAGCATAAGGTCAAATCACCCAAAAAAACCAACTCAAAAAGCTTGGCATTACCTGGGGGGTGGGGTTCACCCTTAAAATTCAAACAATTAATTTAAATTTGTTTCTCTTGTTGTTATTTTCAGAAATTTGATGATTATTTTTGAAACAATCAATTTTTAAATAATACTTAGATGAACTTAAACGAATATGTTAGTTCAATTATAGATTGTCGTTTTTTAAATTTACTTAAGGGAGAAAGTATGTGTCAGTCCAGTGATACCGTTTATTTTATGTATTTATAGTTCACTGAATTTTAGACAAAACAAATTTCAACTAAAAAATATATGTTTGAGAACTCTAATAATAATATGAGTACTCTATTTATATAGGAGTTTACTGGCATATTTAAAAAAAATCCTCCTTTAATTAACACATTCTTTAGCAAAATGTTAAATGAAACACTTCTGATGTAAGTAGTGAAAATAATTTTGCCTGACAAATACAACTGAAAAAGGTTGTAAAGTTTTGTGATAACTACTTTAGGAACTGAACTTCTACAGCATCTATCAATTCTTTATTTTTTTGACAATAGTCTATAGGTTAAGTATATGAGGAATTCTACTGCAAGATACAAACAGATAGGCTGATCCAGTTACCAGGTAGTGGTGCGTGGAGCGAGGAGAGAGTTAGAGCCATTTGTTACGCACTACACTGCTTAGTCTCCTGCCCCACATGAGATGATATCATACGATGGTTCCCTGCAGATGTTCTGTTGAGGGAGCAGGGCTTGGCATCTGAAATATTTTATTCACAGCTAGTGCCATCTGTCACAAGCCCTGGTAAGTACTCGTCTACCAACAAATTACTTCATTTTCACATACAGTAGAACCTCGATTAACCGTCACCCTTTTAACCGTCAGTCTCTATTAACCGCCACCCCACTAGCGCAAAAAGAATTATGCGTCAGCGCTGAGCCGGATTGTCTGTTGAGGCTCTATGATGAGTTGAGACAACTGTACTGCACACCTGTACTGGGCGTGAATCTTTGGCGACAAGGGTAGTAACCAAGCTGGTTAATACCTTACACTGTCTTCTGCATTCCACTGCTACTATTTCATTTCAGTTCAGTGTGGTGCGTGGCTTACTACAGTGAACTGAAGTTATTGCCGATTTCGAGTGCGATGCCTACTAGCGTTTTACGTGCTTTATTGTTATTGTTGACAGTGCTGTTTAAACGTAGTGCATGGGTGCTTCTTCTTGGGAAAATTAGAAACTTGACCGCCTGTAAAGCTCGACAGGGAAAGAAACAAAAGAAAATGACGGATTATTTTAAAAACTTAATACCGGTAACGTAACTTTTGAGAGTAAAAGTACGTACATGCACAGATATTTCATTGTTTTCTTAATAAAGTATTTTTACTTGAACTGGCGTACTTTTGTTTTTCTCATTTAAAATAAATTCACATTAAGTACTGCTCAGCAATCATGAAAATTAATTAGGATTTACAATAGCACCGTTATAATATGCAAGGCAGTGAATTGCGATGTTGCCACTGTCTAGGTGTTAAGTTGTAGCGGCGCGATTATTATTTCTGTTATCCGTCTATTCGGTTATCCGTCCCGGTCCCGAGGGTGACGGTTAATCGAGGTTCTATTGTATTATGCTATCTCATGCACTTCAATACTCCTTCACTCCTTCTGAATTAATTGTTTTCTTATTTCTCATTGTACTGGGGAAATAACGATATTAAACATCTTTTCTTTATTAAGAACTAGCTAAATTCCTTCGCACGGGTAAAAAAGGTTCGAGAGAGGTTACCTTTTCTCTTTGGCATGAAATAAATATTATAAAACATGAAAAATGCTTTACTTGAGTTAAACTACTATTCACATTAAAAGAGGTACCTATGTGTTAATGTGTTAATAGTATTTTATACCAAACACAATCTCAAAAATGTATAGACATGAGTGTCTACAAAATGACAAAGTACCACCCGTTAAGTAATATTGAGAAAGAATAAGGAATAATGTAACAGAGACATGCATCGGGAGAAAACCTAAAATATAACATTTTCGGCTATATTAATTTTGATCCAACAGTTTATCTGTAAAAATGAACTTTCTTTCTTTTTTTCCTGGACTGTGAAAATTAGTCTAAACAGGTGGTGAAATTAGAAACTGTAAACATTGAAACCTAGGAAATTTACAGCAACTTTGTCTTCTGCTTCCCAAACTGTCAAATTTTAGTGTTCACAGCTGTTGAAATTCAAGTAATTTTGTGTTGATATCCTTTGAAAATGTAAACATTGAAACCTGGGACGTTCATTAAAAGGAATTGAATATGCATACGAGTTGCATGAGCAAAAAAAATACTGCTGCAATTTGTTACCAGCGTCAGTGCCTTTCAAGGCCTACCTGGTGGGGAGGTGAGATAAGAAGGCCAGTGTTGCTGGATATCGAGGGTGAGCTGTTCTCCTCCGGCGGCGTCACCTCCAGTCCGATGCTGCCATTGAGGGCGATCTTGATGCCGGCACTCTCAGTCGACATTTGGGGTGGCACCACAGCTGATGGCGGCTGAATCGGCTGCATCTACAACGATTGATGTGAAAATAAACAATATGTTTTTGATTTGAATTGTGTTTTATAAAGTAAATCAAAACAATACAAAAAAACTTTTCATCATACTGCTGAAAAATGGTTATTAATCTGTTCTAGGACTAAAGTAATTTTTTTTGCCTTGGGAGAAAAAAAACAGATAATATAAAGGTTATCAACGATTTGGTTTTACGATTTAGTACCATTATGAAAACCTGAACTTTAACATCAGTTGTAAAACTTGAGCATACACAATTATGTGTTAAAGAATTATCTTTAACACTGATAAAATATACTTTTTTTATTTGTTATTATTTGTTTTTTCTTAGTTTTAGAATTTACGAAACATAAAATATGTTGATACTTCTTAAACATAGAATGGAATGACTTGTTACTTTTATGCTTCTTACAAAAACTAAAGTACTAAATTTAAAAAAAGCAGATTTATTTATTTTGACTATGAGTTTTAATGAAAAATATTCCTTTCACAAATTAAATCTGAGCACATAGTCAATACATTTAGAGAACATATTATAATAGGGGCCTAAGTAAAAAAAATACAGAAATGTATGTATGTGACAAATACATAGTGGATTCATAACTTTTTCGGACTAGTCTTGTTTGACTTTCACTAAATAGAAATTAAAAAAGTACAAAAATATTTAAAACCACAGCTTGATAATATTATTGTTGTTCATAATGGATAAACAAGGGAAAGTTTTATGAGAAGATGGTCACTATTTTTGATATAGATATATGTGCGAGTGAAATACATCAATCATGAAATGAAACATGTAGTTATGTATGTCCAATATCAAAATACAAAAAAATAAATATTATAAGTAGGAAAATCTAGGATTCAAATGGAAAGCTCAAGTTCAGATCGGAACTTTTTCAGATAGGACTTGTATAACATTCGGATCAAAGCCAAATATCTAATCCAAATTTCTGGAGACCCACACATATCTAGTTACCTATAACACATAGTTCCATTTAGGTAGATTATTTAAAACATTAATTTAACAGGTACACATTTAACAGGTACACATTTAACAGAAATACAATTCAGCTCACTCGACTATTATTTACATAATAACGGCTTACAATTAATATGACTTCTATGTCATAGTTTAGAACATCTATACCATACACAAACATCACAACAAATCATCAATTAACCTACACTAATTTACAGTCACTATGCTATAAACTAGTTTTTTCTATTCTATTCTATCAATGCACTTTACAAAGGGAATATATTTATTTTTGCGGATAGGGGTGGACACTAAACAATATGAAATCAATATACTATAGGGTTAAGATGATGTTGCTTCAAAATACGGAATATTGTTATTTTCAAAAAAGAGGAATTTAAACTGGATTTAAACTGGAAGTCCTAAAAAAATAATGAAATGGACATAGCTTAAATTGACCTATCTATTTAGATATTGGATTCACGTGTCATTTTTTTATTTTTGAGTCCACGAGGGTTCTATAAATGCAAGGAAATCCTTAAGGACTTACCAACCAATGATACTTTCATGACTACCTACAGTACTCTACATCACATCGAAGGTATTGGGCTGGATATTGTACAGTCTAATGCAGGCATCCTCACTACGCGGCCTTCTTACTGATAGCAATTAAAATTTAGAGCTGTGAAACACTTTTTGAAAAAAAAATTACAAAATACTTTATAAATATATATTTTATTTCCTAATAAACCAATGCAAATTATATGGTATTTCACTAAATTACATAATTTACTGGGCTAAAAAATTTTGTGTTTTTGCCTCAAGTCTGTGAATCTACATTCATAAAGCTAAAGTTAAAAAAAAAACAAGTTCAGATCTAGATTCACAAGTAAGAGCGTTGAATATATCTTGAGAATATCTGTTTCTTCCCAACTTACTGATATGGATGCTATACTAGAGATTTGTGAAAGATTTTGTCCATCGACCTCAAACAATTAACAAACTCAGGTATTCCTGGAGTCAAGTAAAATATGTTTCCAACTTTTTTATATGCAGTTTATTTTATTGATTTAATAAACTTAAGTTACAATCATATTTTTTGTAAGTTCTTTAACACCATTTGTAGTTGGGTGGTTCTTTGTCAAGGTTAAAGAAAACTGTGCTTCAGATAGCTTTTTGTATTTTTATTTTTAAAAAATTTCCTTGGGGGGCTCCACATCCCCTGGAACCCATGCCTAACCTTCCCCTAAAAATCGATCATAAGCACCACTGCTTGCGGCTCTGAGGAAAATTAGATGCAAACCAAGAGAGACATCCTAGTGAGGATCCCTGGTCTAATAAGTGGTTGGGTGGGATGGGTCTTAACACACAACAAACACGGACTACTCCAACACTGCAGCTAGAGGTTCAGTTGGCACCACTGGACCTACCATAAGTCGGCCAGTGGAACGGCTCGACGGCATCGCTCGCGTGCAAGTATCGAGAGAAGCTAAAGAAGGAACCTCCAGTGTCAAGGTATTGGTAGAATTAAAAAAGGTTGGTTGGTGTCTCTGAAAAAGGATATGTCAATGAAACCGAGTGGTTTCTCAGTTACCTTACTCAGTCACCTCTTTCCTAGGAATTCTATAAGTAGGAATGAGAAGCCGGATGTTCATTGGTAAAAATAGTTGTTTGAATAACAGGTTTATAGACCATAGGTTTTTAGACCATCCAAATAAATCTTCTTCTTGACTTGAAATAAAAACAAAATTAAAAAATGTCCAACTTGAGATGATTTTAAAATTAGTCATTAACTTCTTTCTCCAAGAAATCATTTGATACTTGATCATACTCTCCAGTTCTTTACATAAATTCTCTAAATTGAAGAATGATGATGAGCTATTTCTCTTGAAAATGATATTATAAGTATCTCCAAACAATCGATGTATAAGAAATAGTATATATATATTTATATATACACTATTATTTAGTTAGTACATATTTGAAATTGTTGAATGTCAATTTTTTGTTAAGTTTTGAATGTTAGTTTATGTTGTCACAGTCACAGGTTTATGTGTTTATTACAGGTTGTCAAGGTTTATGTTACAAAGTAACAGATCTCACAAATTTAGGAGTTGTCCTGAATTCTGGAACAAAAAAATATATGTTTGGCCCAATATTATTTTTCCACATGGGTGCATTGTTGAATTCACCAACGTTGTGGAAATGGAAACTACTTTCTGTATTTTATAGGACATTTACATTTAAACTTTACCATTTACACAATATATTATATATAAGGGTGTATCCAAAAGTAACCGGAATTTGGCAAAGAGTTGCGCTAGATACACCCTAGTGGCGCTCACCCATACTACCAAAGCTCCACCCTCGGACTACAAATTCCGGTTACTTTTGGGCACCCCCTCATATAGATCTCAAACTAGTTACTCAACTCAAAATACTGATAAATTGCCTGTTTAATGGTAACACACACCAATTTTTATAATCTGTGATTAAGAGTGGTTTGGAAGCAAAATAAAATAGAAGGTAAATGTTTTACTAACGAAAATGTAAAACAATGAATCATGGTAAATATCTTTCAAAACATTGATAAAATATGTTATGACTTTTTCAAACTAACAGTTTTATGATCATTGTAAATTTGGATTTTTTAAAAGCCACTCATAACAAAGAGAATAGTTTAGAAGGATTTACCGGGTAGTGAAGTCCAATGCCGATCTCCTCAAGACTGCTTTTCCGCGTTGTCTGTATGAGACCTTGCCGAAGTGAATTACTTCTTCGTAGTAAAATGTCATCCACCACTCTTAAGGAATTTGATCTCCCCCTAAAAGTGCCAGCGACCGTTGGACTAAAATGAAAGTAAGTGAATTGAGAAAATACTTTAATACAAGCATCTAAAAATAGTTAGTCAAATTCTGTATTACTAATGACAAATATTATTGCAGCAATGTTAAAAGTTTAGATTTCTGTATTTTCACAGTAACTTTGTTGGGCCCCTTTGCCTTATACTGTATCAGTTTTCTACTCCCTTCTCTCCTCAGAGATCAAAGTCCAGGTCAAATTCCATGAATGGTGCACAGTTTTATGCATCCTAGCCTTTTTGATTTATGGTTATATGTCAACCCCCAAGAATTAAAGACATAAAAATGGACAACCAATGCTAATTTTAATTTTTAGATTTGATTTTTCCATGGCTCGTGAAAAAAATCTCTGTGCAGATGTAAGTTCATGTTACTGTATGCCAATATAAAAAGTTTAATACCTAGGACTGGTTTTAAATGAGAAAGATGACTTGTGAAGCTCATACAAACAATTTGCATAAAAAGATAAGGCGATCAATATGATCAATGTTATTTTTACTTTATTTTGCTTTAGTACATTCAAAAATACAAAATTGTTTAGTTTATTTGGGAAATATACACACACACTTGATTGATTGAGCGTTCCGCAAAATCCTTTTATAAGTATTCCTCATAGAAAAAATAAATTAGAGAGTTCTTTTCCCTTGTATGACTCTAACAGTACAGCACTTGTAAGTTTTCAAAGTTCTAGAGTATTTTACCTAACTAATGGAAAAAACCTATAGAAAATGTTTATAATACCCCTCGTCGCAGCAGACCTGCGTACTCAGCGAATTTCCAAATCAATAATATAATAATAATGATAATTAAAATTCTGTGTTAAGATACACCATACGATCCATAATCAGTATTATTGTTTTGTAGTTCTGTTACTATCAGTTAGGATTAGGATAGCAATGTAGAAGGATTGTAGACTGATGAGCCGCTGTGGAGTGCTGCATCGTTATCATGGACTTATGAAGGAACTGAACTCAACCAGTTTTATTATTAATTTTTAGATTGTGTATTGCCTGGCCACACCACTGGAAATAGAGACCAGTGTATATTTCTGTCGAAAAAACTGTTGTTTTTGTTTTATTTTATAGGAATAAACCATAATTATTTCATTATTGTAATTGTTAAAAAGAAAAATATTCAAAAGATAAGTCAACAACTTCATACCTATCTGGAAGTGATAGTGAGTTAGCCTTGGTAGTGACAAGTGGGGGAGCCCGTGGTGGGGGAAATATGATTCCTGATCCCCGTCTTGAACCTGGCAGGTTGATAGCCTGGGAGCAGAAGCTAATGTTGGATTTCCGTCTGCTGTTGTGCCTCTCAAAAGTTTTTTGTGCAGAGAATGGGCTTGGCCTCACCAGATATCTATGAAAATAAGTCATTATAAACATTACTATTACCTTTTATCTTTTACCTTTCTGAAATGGTGACTTACCCAGGAAGGTATTTTAAGCCAAGTATGCTTAAGAAATGATTGCAAGATGATTGTGGCACGATCTTGTGTGGTCCTGTTACTGACTAAGGCTTAAATGTTCTTAGACAGGATTATTAATTGGTAGTCCAACAACCACCAATAGCATCTATAGGACCTACAGTTAAAGAAATATCCAAACCACAATTTTGCCTCTGAATTACAAACTGGTCTAACTATTAGGATCGTCTTTTCGGATAAATATAGTATTAAATAGTGCAGAAACCTTCTTCTCCTTGTAGAGCTTGTAATCTGACTTTACAATTCCCCGATACTTCCCGCCTAGAAATATAATTGAGTAAGAACTTTCACATTAAATTCAGTGATAATGAAGATTCAAGAAATTAGCAAAAAGTGTCCCTTAACCTAAGTTAACTTATCCCACGACAATTTCTATTATTGCTACAATTGACTTAAATAAAAAATACTTATATGATACCTGTTTTTAAAACTTTATCATTCATCAATTACTCACATTATATCTCCTTCCTCAAGCTTCAGATCACAGCTGGGGTTGATGATAACATAGGACAAGCTTGAGCGTTTTTCACTAACATCGTCGTAATCGATTGGAGGAAGATTCAAGCTCTCCATCCTTGATCTCACTAGGTTGGCGATCTCCGCCCGTTCTATCATCTCAGCGTGGTTGTCTTTGGCCTCATCTCCCACGTTTATTGAGTACTGAAACAGAAAATGTATTCCCAATAGTCATGAGAGATGTGAAAAAAGTATTAATGTAATAAAATCCATATAAAAATATATTAATGCTTCTTTATACAATATAAAAATTTCAGGTTTGTATTTTTTGTTTGATTGTTTATTTTCCCAAAGTATCATACTACTATGTTAGAAAATTTGTATACAATTTTTACATATTTCATATCACCAAAAGTAAATTGTGAGTACAAGGGACTAAAGTTTATTTTCGTCCTCCTTAAAGTTGATACCTATCATTAATATTAATATTGAAATCTAAGAAGATTATAATGTAAACCAACTGTTGCCTTTAAAAAATACTTTATTTACTTCCTTATGGGAAATAGGTTGTTAGATCATGGATATGTCTAAAGGGAATGTTTTCATTTCCTCCAAATGGTGTACTACTCACTAACCATGGTGTACCGTTACAAATTTTGGTATTCAAATCTGACGGGTTGCCAATACCAATATAATCGGATAGTAACAGTATAATCTTTATTGGTTATATGTTTGTTGCCTTAATTTTATTTCTGGAGACATATAGCTGATGTAACCATTAGAGAAATTGACATTTTTCATTATCTATTTATTTCAATTACAGTTACTTAACGGCTACAGTAAATATCCTAAAATAGCCTTTTTGACTGACATAAAAAACTAATGATACAAGAATTTAGAGTAAAGAATAGACAAATAATTAAAATAAACAAATAAAAGTCCTGAAAAAGAAAGTTTATCAACAGAAAAATAGTCCATACTTCACCAGTAGGAAATCCCAATAACAATAAACATAACATTTTTTTTAAATATAACAAAGAAATTTATTTTGAATTATTTCAATTTGATTGATTGTAGTAATGTGACTCAGACCACCAAACAGTATTCTAATCTGCTTCTAACAAATGAATAATATAGTTTAATATTAATTTCACAACTGCTGAATGATTTTGAATTTCTAATAATGACCTAATCCTGCATTTTGTACACTACATTAGTTATGTTTTTAAATTAAATATAGTAGTTCATAATAATGATTATCAAATTTAAGTTTTGTGTCAAAAATGAATAAAAACTACTGAACTAACTGAATAAAAACTAACTGAATAAAAAAGCAAAATCTGATTATTTCTCCTATTAAAAGATATTGCAAAGCATTTTTTATGATAAGATACAATAATTTCTTTGAAAAACACAAACCGTACAATGTATTAATCTCGTCCTGCAAAGATTCCATGCCAATCTGATTTTTCATTGGGCTATATAGTTTAAGATCATCTGTGTACGTATATCAACGACTTACAATGTGTCAAAACATCTAGGAGGTCATTAACAAAAAAACAAGAATAATAAAGGCTCCAAGAAAGACCAATTCCCTTCATCTGTTACCTACGGTATTTATAGGTCTCAGTTTTCATTCAACACAATAACTTAAGCATCTGCTTTCATCTTTTCCTTACCAAACATCAGCAGTCTTTTCTTCTCTGAACTATTAATGTTTTCAAGCACATTGATTCCATGATTTGCTTGAGTATCTAGGTAGCTATATGCAATTTTCAGTAAAACCTTAAATTTTGAAGAATATTATATTATACAGAAAAAATTCCTCAAACTTCTAAGTCTACATTTAAAACAAACATTTTTTTAGAATATGAAATAGAGAAAAAAACTTACAACTGTCAGGCAGAAAGAGAAAAAAGAAATACTCACCATTGAGGCAGGATCTCTCTCAGTAGAGCTTAAGCAGTTGGTAGGAACAGCTGAGTAGACGGAACCAGTGTTGCCAACTTCCGGTTCTGTCTGCTCCACAGTGATACCAACATGCACACATACACAGGCAGGACAGGAACAAGCCACCAGAATAGCGTTAGTAAAGTTAGTGGATATGCACAACACAATATGTAACAGTTTTAAAAAACAATTATGGAATTTTAGTAAGATTCATGAAGCTGCTTGGTAAGAGTATGATACTTGAAGCTATGAAGGATAATGCTAAAATAAACCAGTAACAGGGGAGTTAATGGCAACTTGTATTTTTATAATAGGACCTACTGGTGATTTTTGTCAAACTCAAACAAGTATTTTAATTAATAATCATGTTAACATATTAGTCAGTCCTTTATAAGAAACAACTAACACATACAAACAGATCCACTCTAATCAATTAAAAAAAAATAGGATTAGACTGTAATTACCTTAGAAAAAAAATTGTAAAAGTCATTGGGAGAAAATAAATTGATTTTTTGAAAATGATTTTCTTTTATTTGATTGAAAACTAATCTGGATAATTTCTCCTAATTAACGTTAACTCTTTTAAATTGATTGGATTTGAGTTTGACAATATAAAAATATGTATTTATATTTCGTATTAGTTTTCATGCTTTTCTCCTGTACAAAATATTGAAGATGTAGCATAATATGCCCTGTACATTATAAAATGTTAAAGCAGTCTATAGATCTATGAACAAGTAAAATATATTTTAATTTAGAAATACATGAGTTACAGACCACATGCAAAGAGTAAAACTGGAAAGAGACTCACATGCGGAGAGCCTGTAGTGGTAGTGTCTTGGGTTCTGTAGATACCGATTGGAATCTCACAAGTTGTTGAGCATAGTTTCTGGTATAACCTTCCATATGTTCTTATCCACATGTCATCTTTGGTTATTTTCATCTGAAAAATCAAACATAAATATCATCTTATATGCTTCCAACAAAATACAAATTTTCAAAAGTAGAGTAAAAAAACAGAAATACAGTAACCATTGTACAGACAATTTTATTCTCAGAGTTTTTAGTGGTAGTGCAGAGTCATGCTTTGAGGAAGAAAACAGAGATTTTTTCAAAAAATTATAGTTGAAAACAATCTTTGTTACAGGTTTCAGTAGAATTCAAAACATTTTGTTTATTATAGCAGGATTAGAAATGGTTTGTATTTTTAAGTATAAAACATAAAAAATCATTTATTTACAATAAAAAGTCCATCTATAATTAATTGAATCTTGAACCTTTCCTCAAAACTGTTCTCATTATCTACTCAGGGAGTTGCCTTCCCAATTTAAATTTATTAGATTTTGTAGGGTATCCCTAAATTATTTTGTTTATAAACACCATGAGTATGTGTCACATTTAATCATTGTTTCATGATGATTCCTACATAATTTCTTCGTAAACTAGAAAATAGTGCATAACTGCACTGTACCCAAGAAAAAAAGATTGATAAAAGTTAGACTGAGGAAAAACAACATTTAATAGTTGTGAAATATTAATGTGAGCAGGGGTGTCAAATTAACCCTTGAATCACAGTCCATGCTAATTTAGAATTTAAAAAAATCAAAATATTGTTTTCCCAATGTTCTTTTTGGATTTATGGTAGCTTGAATAAAGTAGAAAACAGAAATTGCTTTATTTTGTTTATTGAAGATCTTAAGACTATTTTTACATACAGTATTAAAAAAGCAATTTTTTTGTCTGGATAAGCCATTTCAGTTAATAATTAGTTATCAGATCCTATACATTAAAAACATTCACACAATATACAATATTTACTGTGAAAACACAATTAAACGCACATCGACAAAAATGTCAACAAACAAGGTTAGCGAAAGTGAAAACAGCTGGCCGTAATGACTCGCATATATAAGCATAAGCAGCAGTATGGGAGCAAACAAATACTGGCCAAAGTTGCCTATCAACAGATTTTAGTCACTAATATTCCAAAAATCCACCATATTGGTTTTGTGAGTTCATAGTGTCAAAAGCAACATCACTATGCTCTCTATCGGTTGTTTTGCGAACTACAGCGCAGTAAATGTGACAAAATGATTGATTGCATCTAAAGGCGTTAGCCGCGTCATGTGGTTAACACCTAACACAATGAAAACAAATGCAAATTATTGAGCCACCTTGCACAATGTTAAATCTACAGAAAAAAATAAAAATAGAAAATACTCACAGACGTAAGGAACCCTGAGCCTGGTGCCTGGTCCACCCCCAGTAGCAGTCTGACAAACGTGATCACATAGTCCTTGACAAAGGCTTGATAGAGCAGCGTGTCTAACATGCTGGCACTGAATACTGAACCGGCGGCAAACGGTAGTCGGAACATGTAGGAGATGTGAGACCCTCGCTCTTTCTCCCTCTTCACATCATGGAACATTTAAAAACTCACAACATGAGGCAAACTATGAACCAATTATTCTTAAAGAACCATTAGATAGATTTCAAAACTTAAGTTTACTATTACTACTAAAATTAATTTTGGTGTTTCCCTATATTTTTATTAGAAAAGGTATAAAAAAATATAATGTATATTTGTTGATAAACTTGAAAGGTGAATGTAAAATTAAATAAACAATTGAATACGGAATCAACCATTGATTATTAATGTAACACAATAATTTCTCTCACCTTTTCCGTTTTTATCATTCCACAAGTATTCAAATGTTTATACGTATTTACTTCCCTGAGGGAAAAAGGTTAAGATCATGGATATGTCTAAAGGGAATGTTTTCAGTTCCACTAACCAGCTTTCTTTATGACCATATTAAGTCACTAAGCATATGATGTCCCTGCTTCAAATTTTGGTCAAAGCACAAAATTTGGTGGTATTGTCAATTTACAATACCCTTCAGAGCTAAGACAAATCCATGTCTATATTAATTATGACATGAAATTCATAAAACATTTTCAGAGTTGCAGTCTTGACCTGTATCTACAAAAACAAATTTTTATTTGGGAAATTTATCTTCATGGCTCATTTTATGAAACCATCTCCTACCACTTGCAGTAGTTTGTATTTTTGATTCCTCAAATAATTAACTGAATGAAATAACATAAGTATTTTATACTACTAAAAAAAGTTTAAAAATTTGTAGTAGATTTACTAATGCAACAATATCTTCTGAGTCATCTAGGGTGCACATACTATTGTGTTGATGAAAATGGAGGTAGAATGATTACGTGTTTTAAGCTGATTATTTAGCAATTTAAGTTTTTTTTAGGTTTTACTTATTATACTTGTGTGATACTTTTGTGTATGAATTTAAAAAAAATGATTTGCTTTTAAAATTTTGCGCTGGGCAGAGAAAAGTTTTTTAAGTTTAACTGGCCTGAAAGATTTTTTTATTTTGTTACACATACAGTCAAGTAGAAGTTTAGGTGCAATATGTACATATTACTATGCTAATTGTATTATTTCATTATCATATGTTAATTATTTTAATGAACAACCACTAAACTAATAAATATGAAGTAAACTATTTTGTGAGATTTTGTTCCAACAACAAATTTTATTAATCAATTTATTAAAACATATTAGTGTTGATCAGACATGAGTTTATAACAGTGTCTTCATTTAATCTTCTTAATTATCTTAACTATACAACTAATGACAAGACAACATGTTAGGTGGCCCCCTAAAGAACAGTTTCAGCCCTATGTTATTCTTTACTTTTTTATAGTTAATTTATAAAGCATGTAAGTAAAAAAGTAGGTAGAAAAACTCAAGCTATTTCATGCTTTCAAAGTTCACAAACAAATTGGAGTATGAAAAGCAAACGAAGAGAAATAGTTATTTTGGTAAAACGATATAAGAAAGATTTCTCTAGTGTTTGAAAATTTTTAATTTGACTAGAAGTTTTAACTATATGGTTGGGTTTTAAATGGGTTTATTGTAAATTTACTCCCATTGTGTTTTATTTTTTTAAATCTATTTACCCAGTCTTGCAGATTGAGATTCTTTTCTTTAAAACTTTTATACCCTCTGTTATCCCTTATGATGATAATGTTATCCCTTTTACTGGATATAAATCCAGTATGTTATTGCATAATACTCTTTGACCTAACCTGATCTGCTAACAACAGTAGCCTGTGTAAAAAATAAAGTATAATAGAACCCTTTTAAATGCTTCAAATGGATGATCATTATAAAAAAACATTATACAAGTACATTAATTTTGTGGGTAAAGCTCTAAAGTCAGATGTCCATGAGTAAAGATCAGTGGTAAACTATTTTGAAGCGGGCGGGCATCCCGTTCTAAATGTCCAGTTTCAATAGAAGAAAAAGGTTTCTATGATTGTGTGCGGAAATTATTTAAGAAAGCCCAAAAGTTTAATCATATATTTCCGCATTTTTATTCAAATAAATTGTTTATATTTCCAAATATAATTCTAGGTTTGAAAAATCGTGAGACGTTGTCTTGAAATACTTCAACAGTTAAAGGTTAGGAATCTAAGGGTACCAGTTTTAGATGTATTGGCTGTAAGTTTTCAAAGCAAAGAACCTTCCTATACTTACTTGTTTCTTGCTACAAGACTGGAAGTAAATAAAACACTAAGGTGAGAGTAAATTGACGTAAAAAGTCCAATTAAAGGAATTTATATCATGTAAGTTTAAATACTGCAATAATTGAAGAATAAAGATATAAAAAGAAACAAATAACTAGTTGCAGGAGAAAATGCAAAGGGCATCAGTGCAGCTACTTAGGGGACCATGATGATGTATAGGTTACCAGATCATAATTGTCATTAAGGGCAGGGGCAGCCTTGTAGGGTTGTTCCATTCCAAGTACCTTTTCCATTTTGGAGAGGTGGAGGGCATATCGGTCGTGAGCACGGAACTGCATAAACCTCATGTTTGAGGACTGCGACAGTTCTGTTATACTTTTTATACTTGGAAAAAACCTGAAATTTAAGATAATTAATTATTTTTTTAAATTCTTTCTAAAACATTTGATATTTTGCTTCCTTCCTGCAAAATAATCAGTAACATTGGTAAATATGTCCTGCAAATTGTGTTTTAACCCTCTACTACACGTCGCCACGCGCGTACGTTACTTGTTACCGACACACGTGAACTGTCAGTCCGTATTTGCTGTCACTAGTATTTCATGTATATGTCGATGTTTTTAAGTAGTTTATATTTATTTTTAAGTTATGAAGGAGTAGTAAAACAATGACACATTATTAAAATAAAAGTTATGTATTAAAATTTTAAGACACTTATTTACAAGTTAATAGTTAAATATATATACTGTACTCATTTCACTTAGAATTTAAATTCATCATT
Organism: Nephotettix cincticeps; assembly: GCA_023375725.1. NCBI lineage: Eukaryota > Metazoa > Arthropoda > Insecta > Hemiptera > Cicadellidae > Nephotettix > Nephotettix cincticeps. Next base: position 24,738,192 of record CM041785.1, read on the forward strand.
TTCATCCTAGTTTCTATACTTTGAAAGTTCACTGTCACTTTTATGGTCTAAATTTATATATAACAATTACTATATATGTTTTTTATTATGTTGTTTCTAATTCCACACTGGTTTTTCACAGTGAAAAATTTGGAACTTATTGGTGGATACTGATTTGATATGAAATGATTGTTGTATAGCCTATATTATAAAATAATACTTAAGAAACATTTGTAAACTCGACTGATGTTTATCTTAAATGATTATGTGTATTTTCATTGTAAACAGATTTAAATATAGCCCTGCTTGATCATTGTACAATGCACAGGACATTGTAATCTACAATTCAAGAGTTTATCAAGCTAACGGTGGCAGGGTGGGAGCAGGTCAGTAGTTTAATGCTACCCTGACTACGGGACTATGAACTTCTTTATAGTTTGACAAATATATTTATTTAGCGTTTCCACACTCGAAAATTTACCACTACGCTACTGGTGCTCTCACTCTTGTGTATATCATAAACAAAATGATACCCCATGTTAGCGTCTTTAGACACTGTAAACTGCTCCAACCACATCTACTAATTTATACACTGGTTGCAATGCATCAAAAGAAGCCACTAAAACATGCGGTCAATGTGGCCACCCATCCTGCTATTTAGAAACGTCTCTTTTTACTGTGAAGTGTCCAGCTTCAATAAACACAAGTGTGGCCGATTCTAAATAAGTAGTTAGGAGGCCCTATAGTAATGACAGTGATACTTACTTGAACATCGTCTGAACGGCTACAATGGTATTACAGTCTGCAAGGGTGTCTTCCTCCGCAGAGTTGGACAGCTCTTTGTTCACAACCACAACGTTCTCAGCTAGTGTTATACCAGCTCTCAACAAATCATCAAGGCTGAAAGAATTAAAGCATTCAAAACAGAGTATTGAAATTAAATAAATACAAACCTATAACCTAGTCCAAAAACTTATTAAGTCCAAGTAAAATTTTCTCTTCAAAGTTTACACCCACTCCCATCTGAATAGTTCTTTTTTGGATAAATGGTCCAAATTTAACTTTAATGTAATACAAAAGAAACAAAAATTCATTGAGTAAGAGAAAATATATTTTCAAGGTGCCAGTAAGTAGAAGAAAGTAAGAGTCCAGTTTAAAATCATTGAAAGCCGAAACTGCTGAGGTGCCTATTGTACAAGGCTCGCCTTATAGCAAAAAGGGAGTTATAAGGTAATAACAGATTTTTAAAACAACTTTTTGTTGATTTCACATATTCTTCTGTGATGATTTCTGTTATAGATTATAATTTGGTTTTAGTTCTTGAATTCTGGCTATGATGTATATAAAAGATACATATAAATATGTGTCAGATGGATACCCCCATAAAAGCATTCATATGTTTGAAACATAAAATATGGCGATGTCTCCGGAACACTTACCAATCTATAGAACCTAACATCCAGTAGATGAGGGGGAAGTAAGATACGGCATCGAGAAAGGCTATGTCAGGTCTCCTCTCAAGCAAAAGTATTATTGGATTAAGAGAGGTTTTTGTTCGGAAGTGAGCTCTCAGGGGAATGATGAAGTTGTAGATTCCATTACTGGCATAGTCTGCAGCTAGAATAATGGTCTTATTTTGCCAGTTGTATTCTTTGGCATTTCTGTGAGTACAGTGTTCGCACACCTGAAATAAATTAACAAAATCATTTTTTATGTTTCATTAATTACAGCAAACAGTAAGACTTTTTATTTTCCTTTAAAAAAATTAAATTCATTCAAGTGCTTACACTGGATCACACTCCCAAATAACATTAAAAAATTTTAATCGAAACATTCTTTCTTCATAATCTATGTATTGGAGAAGAAAGTAAAAATATTTAATTAAACAGTTTTATCGTGTAATAAGAGGGGCTTTCATAAAGTATGTTCTGTTGCATACTGCAATGTACTTGCATGCTTTGGGAGCAACACTGTGCTTAATTTCAGCTCTGTAGCTAAACTGTGTAGCTCTGTTTCAAGCTTTTAAAATATTTCAGATTACCAACTCGTCTGCCACGTGTTGGGTTTGTTCAGTTGTTCAGTAATATGGTTTTTGTCAGCAAGAAACCTGTTTGCTACGGAAATTTTTCAACGGATTTGGGAGTTGAATACTGTAACTCCCAAACACTCTCTGCTTGTGTTGTTGTTTTGTCCTGTTACACTGTAATTAATGATAGCAAAGTATTTAAATGGATACAGAAGAATTCAAAGATGGCTGTGACGACGCCCATGATGACGACCGCTGTGGAAGTCCTTCTTTGATTACAGACAACTTGATGGCTTCATTTGAAGCGAGGATTCCTGAGATGAAGTACTTCACAATAACAAGTCTTTCAAACAAGTTTTCTCCTTCCTATTACCGAACACCTAAATTTTGGAAACTGTGCTTCCATTGGGTCCAAAAATTCCAAAAAACACAGTTCCATAAAAAACAAAGATTTGAGTGTACTTAGTACAAGTTGTACAAGAGTGTACAAGTTGATAAGCTTAAACATTTTGAAAGCACAGCACAGAGCCATACAGGCTAGCTACAGTGCTGAAATTGAGCACAGTTATTCCCTAACCTTGCTGGTACATGATGCACACACTCATTGCGGTATGCACACAACCTACAAAAAAATGGCTGTTATGTTATGAACGTGCCTTGTATAATAACAGTTATGTTTTAAGTAAGTTGTCATTATTCTTAAAATATAATTCGTTAATCAGAAGTCTATGTTTTTATAACTAATTGTGGCTGAAAACATATTGTCTTATTAGCAAGCTAATGGTGAAGGAGTGCAAGTGGAGTACCTGTGCAAGTTGAAGGCAACAAAGTGGTTTTTTCTCTTTTAGAAGGTAACATAACGTAGGGCTGACCCCAATGTATGGCGAGACCGGCGGAAACCCTTTCACAATACTGAAACACACAGGATATCAGAAAAACATAGCAATACTATATTACAAAGCTAAACAATTTTATTAACCAATTAATGAGAACCTGTTCGCTGTGATTAGTCGGTCATTTTTCTAACAATCGCTCTTAAGACTTTGCAACTTCAACATAATTAATGAGAAAGTCTCCAGACCTGACTGTTCGTGACTTTTTTCTGTCGGAATTTTTGAAGTCAAAGGTTTACTGTCATAACATAACAGACGATGAACTAATGAGGATTATTGAAGAGGACCTGTTATTGATACCTCGAGAGTTGTTCCGCAAAACGTAAGACTGTTTTCTATTTCGTTGCTATCAGTGCATTGCGATCGATGGGCATCGGTTTAAATAAGGTTTATGGATCAAATATATAAAATTTATTTATGAGTTACTTATATCTTTAATTCCCTAACGTTGTTAGGGAATAGTAACATCATTAAAATTCAGTAATTATGTTGCAACACTTAAGCAAATAAAACTATTTCATCGAAAAGGTACTATTTTTTTAATATACCGCCATTTTTTCCTAATGATTATAAATAACCGATACTTGGGGGTGATTCTTTTGCACATGTGTATGTTAGGACTGTTGAGTCCCAGGTCCGTAGCACAATCCACACGTCCGTTACACCAACTCAAAAATTGGGACACCCGGTATATGAATGGCTCTTGAAAAAAACTAATGAGTACCGGTAATGTACCTACAGGAAAATCATAAAAATATATTTTCATTGATACCTTTTTAGTCTCCCTCAAAATGTTTTATTTTACTTCTCTGTGGATAACAGGTTAGATCAGGGATATGTATAAAGGGAATGTTTTCAGTTCATCTAAACAGCTGTTCTTATAACCAAACTATGACGTCACTAACCATATGATGTCACTAACCAAATGTTGTCACTGTTTCAAATTTTGTTTGGCAAATTGGTAACCCTCCCTAGAGCTAAGACATATCCATATCAATAACCTGTTCACCAAAGTACTATTAATCTGAGTACAATAGATTACAATAGATTGTAGAATAGCATTTATTTTTGACATACTATAATTAAATCACAGAAGCCGATTCATTCATGTAAATTTTTTATGTATATTTGAATAAAAATTGATTTGATTTGTTTTGAGTAGATTCATATATATTTATAGTTTAAAACATATTAATATATTGAGTGGAAGAACTGAATAATCATGTTAAACCTAACAGCATCAACTCAAAAAAATGGATGATTCAGTGATGAGTCTTAAACATTAGATATGCACAATAATAAATGTTGATGCCAGAAATTGCAATGAAAATTTAACAGCAAACTAAAGAAGCACAGAAGTGATTTAAAAACTAAGCGTCTAAAATGCTATTCAAACCATAATTATGATTTTAAAATAGCATAAAATCATGTTCTAAGAAACACAATTTTATTTTGAATCTTGTGAATTCTAATGACTTTGAAAGCCTAAACTAAAATTCTACCTTATGCATCACTAACTTAATGTGTATATATGTTTAAAGGTAATAATAAAACAATAATATAAAAATGTTGCAAGCAAAACAGCATATAGAGCAAACAAAAATACATGACCATGCTCACAACATGTTCAAATGCACCAGCAGTGAAAACATGGGGAATCATATGTACAGTGTGTGTCTGACTTATATAGTAAATAAACCAATTTGAATGTCTTAAATTATTAATCTATGAAATATTGAAGTAATATTACTAAATTGCTTAACAAATACATATGACAAGAATCATATAACCATCTCAGAAAATGATCAAGAAACAAGAAAGCACTAAATTTATTCCGCTATATAGGTAGCTCAGGTTTTCATGTATACTGTCTAGATTATTGTAATATTTTGTAATAGAAAGCTCAAAAATTTAAAAAATATCTATTATAGTCTAAATTTACTCACCTAAAATAGTTGAGCATTAGTATAAAAGTTATCATTGATACCTGTAATATTCTACAGTAAATTAACACTATGACTAAACTTAATAAATTTTCAACATACTAATTTATAGACAAACAAATCTATCACTAAACATTGAAATGGTTGTCTTAGAAAATGTATGAAAATGTAAAAGTTAGCTGAAAATGTTGTGGAATATGTTCAAAGTATTTTAGGCAATAAAAAGACGTATAACAACATTAAAAATTCTATTGTACTATGTTCTGTACCCTATGTAAAGTTTGATATTTCACGTTAATAGAAAACCATTTCAAAACAATTCAGTGCGAAGCAAAGAAGATTTTTCAGCTAGCTTTGCGGCAGTTAGTTTTTGTTGTTTTTATTTTTCTCCACATGTACCCGTTAGTTCAAAGAGAAAGTTGGTTTCTTGGTTGGAGAGGGTCTGTCAGAGACTTATATTTATTTTATTTATAGAAAATTTTGCTTTTAGATCAATTTGAGCGGGTGTGACTTACTGAGGGTTAAGCAAAAGGACTCTTATACACATTTATTGGAACATAAGAGAGCAAAGTTTAAGTTGATGCCTTCAACAATACCTTAACACTCTTTTTTTATACTTTTTTATTCTTATTTATTAATTCTAAACTCTATTTTACTACAGTATTTCATTTATTATTCAGTATTATTTCAGTATTATTCATTTTACTACAGTATATAATATTCTCAATTGTACTTTAATTCTATAGCTTTTTTCTTACCACAGAAAAGAGTGGAAGTAAAAATTTAAACTACTCTGAAGTTATTTTTACTTTTCATCATTTTAATAAATTTTTTAATATTTTTTCATAATTGTGTTAACTGAAACTTTTAGGATTTTAATTTTCCAGAAATATGATTTGTTAACAATTGCTCATGAAAATTGAATAGTGATTTCGATAATGATGGGTCCATCATACACAGAATACGGAACATACTTCTCTGGGGAAGGGTGGATGTTTGAAAAAATACAAATTGCGGAAGTGTATTTTATAGACAGATATTCTTTTTGACATTGAAAAAAAATAATTCTATAAAAATCTCGACTCTCCCCATGACCCAAATTAGTTATAGGGGACACTTGATGTAAAAGATTCACCAAAGATTCCTACATCGTCATAAGAGAATTTTGAGTAATGTTATCATAATCTTAACACTTCCCGGACGGGTGACGGATATATCCGCCAAAGTCTTAGGCAATAAAGGATGGGTAGCGGATGTATCCACTTTTGGTTTTTGATGTTCCGGTAAGGATAGTAAGGTGTTTGTAGGTAGTAGAAGTAAGGTAAGTAGTAGGTCCTGAGTAAAAAATTATTTTGACAGTCCGAAGTGTTCCATTGTGTTTATTTAATGTATATTATTATATTAAATGTATTATGTGTAGTATGTATATTATTAATGAAAACTATATTTTCATTTTTTTCCTTTGTTTTTTCCTATCCTATGACACATTCGCCCGTCCAGGAAGGGTTTAGATTCTGATCCTAAACTTCCTATTCATGAGTTTGATATCATTCCATTTTCTTCCAAATAGGGATGGATAAAATATAATAATGGATTTCAAAATACTTATACCACTAGGTTATACTAGTTTATTTTCACCCAGATTTAAAATGTGAGGAACTCACATAGAAACTCACTGTAAACGATTTGGGGTTTCAATAGGACACTAAATGGCAGTTGAAAAAATAAAAATAAGAAGGAAGTTATAATCAGTTGAGGTGGATTTATGTCTTACAATGAACAACAGTTCCCGCCAGAGGATGCTAAGCTATTTGTATGATAGATAGTAATGAAATTATGGCAACACAAAAATGTCTTTGGAAAGAGGAGAGTACTGTGTGAAGCAGATAATCCTGATGATATGGACGATCATTTCAACTCCAGTATTTGTAAGAAATTTTTTTCACAAATATTATATTTAAGAATTCATAAAACACGCAACTTATAAAAAAACTATCATTTTAAAATTGTGAGGATGAAAAAAGTGCTATCACGTCATACTTTATTGAGTAGTTTTGGTCAACCAAGAACCATAACTATGAGTTATCATGAGTGTAGGGAGTTCTGGAGTATTCTGATAATTCAGAATATTCGATACTTTTGTGATTCTTAAACTTAAACAAAAATGTTGGCTTCAAAAGTATTTGATTCTCGTTAGATGGATTAATGGCTCAGACAACAAATTTTGTGTTACATTGTTTGATGTTTTGGGGTCGTTCATCCCTCGCTTAGGTGATATTACTTGGCCTGCCAGCTCCTGATCTGCACCTACCTTCAGGTTGTAAGGTCAGGTCACTGATGATAACAACTTCGCAAACACTGGTTGTTGCTGAGTAGCGACCTGAGTTTGTGACTTTTTCTTCGGCGCCAACTCAATTCTAAAGTGTACTCTGAACATTAGGTGACTTGAAATAAACCTCAGACAGATAATTGGGTCAATAGTTATGATAGGTGAAGTGTCTGAGAGTTTTACTGCAAGACTCAAGAAAAATGATCATCACCTGAATGAACTCATTAAAAAAATATGGTTTTGTAATCTGCGTGTGAAAACATTGCAATGATAGTTTTTTTTTATTAAATTACATATTTTTATGAATTGTAACAATGTAATGAAAACATGTTTACAAATACTGGAGTTATAATGATTTAAAAATCATCAGGTTTATCTGGTGCACACTGTACAAGGTCTATATACCTGTCACCTCAAGTCATTTTTATGTCTGTCAGGTTTCCACACCCCTTTTCTATCCCTAATGTTTCTATTCCAAATTTACACATACAGGTGAATGTCTGTGTTAGTACAGGGTAGGTTTTTTTCATGAGGTCTTTTGTGAAATCCTCAATAAAATGACTAATAAATGTTAAATATGGCCTGGTTAACATGTACTTTACATTAGGTGGATTTTATATGGGTAAGTATGTCACGTAACCAGTATGTGGCCCCTGGTTGATATGGTGGAGCAAGAAGCAGTGGAGAGCGAGTTACTCACTTTGCCCAGTCCTGACGCCAGGAAGCCTCAGTGCCAAGGGTGGGGGAGATGTCGTCTGCTGCTGAAACAAGGAGTCTGCCGGGCGTGCAACATGAGTACGAGAACAGTAACATGCCGGAAGCAACATCAACATCGTACATTACACAGCAGAGACAGAGAAGAGGAAACATTTGGTCCATCAGATTCATTTGGGTTGGGGTTATTGGAGGGCGGGAAAGGGAAGCAGCTGAAAGTAGTTGAAATGCCTATGGATAAAAATCGATAGAACTGTTTCGGAATAGTTTGAATGTGATACGATACTCAGTTGTATTTGGAGCGGAGCTCGGAGGCTTGGGCATTAAATGAAGCTTTTAAAAATGTGAACATCAAATTCTTCAACCACTTGATATTAGTCCTGATGCTACTGTTGTTTATTTTTATTTCACTGATAACAATTCATTCCACAGGTTGCTTATCAAAAATCACATACATATATTCAAAAACAGTATTTTCTACACAAAAAGGAGTGTCTAGTTATGGTAGCCAGTAGATAAGAAATGGAAGTAGATTAAATAGAAAACTATCTCATTGATACTTAAAAAATAAATAAAAATCTGAATGTTTTTGTTTTCAGGTTTAACTCTGATAAAGTCTTCACAATAAGAAGAACTGTAAACTGGCAAGGCTGCTTCCCTTTCTTCCCCTTTTAAATTCTACCTAAAACCCAATAGATTTTATATGAAACCACAGGTTAAGAATATATTAAAGTTCATGTTAGGACTGAAGTCCAACTATGTCACTAATAAAGATTTCATCTATTTTCTTTTTAGTTTTATCTATTTTTTGGTTTTATTTTCATAAACGATTAAATTTGTCAAACTGAAATTTATCAAGAAAAATTCAGGTTTTTATACAGGTATTTCTATTTCAAAAGATTCTTGATAGAAACAAAACAAGTTTGTATTATTTTGCAAGATAGTGGTTCTAAAATTTATATTTAAACTATGTATTTTATCATATTTTATATCTTGTGTTTGAAACATATACTGTAATATCTTAATGACCTCAGTTTATATTTATATTTAATAAACAATTTGTTGTGGCTGATTTAATACTTAATGTTAAACAATATAGTAATCATTTACTAATCTGATTAAATGATTAAATTTATATCAAAATATATATTTTATAAATTGTGTGATAAAATTATTATAAATATAAGGTTCTGCACTAACAAAATTTATTCCGAATGGCTAATTCGAGATTCTGTAAGATTTTGGATTTTATAGTTGATTTTCTGACTTGCCAATTAAAAATAGTCAGTGGTAGCTGCTGAAATTTGGTGTGAAAATTTGAAAATTAAATAACAACATTTAGAACACAATATAAATGTTATATTTTATATTTTGTTAATTTATAGGTGTGATGTTTTTGGCAAAATATATATTTTCCAAAATTTATAATTCTTATTCAACATATTAAATTCAACTTTGTCTGTTTTGAAAAGGTTTAATTTTTATGTATGGAAGAGATTTAAAATCTTGAACTTGGACTTGAAGCAAGATGGTGGGTTAATTCATCTCCCAAGAATTTGGAGCAAATAGGGACTGCTTCACCAAGCTCCCAGCAGAGAGCTGAGAAGGGGCCAAAGAGGATGGAGGACTGTTAGATTAGACAGCTATCGTGTGACAACTGACCAATGTTGTGACAAATTAATGCTAATTAATTTGTCCTTGAAAAAACTTTTAACATTTTTTTGAAATGTATGATTAGAGCACCATCTAGTCTAACGAGATTAAGGAAGTTTTTTTTAACCGGCCAAATAATGAATCATACTTAACGCAATGATCAAATGTATACTGAGTTGTGTGGTAATAATACCACATTTGTGCGGTAATAGTATTTTAGGTGAAGGAACAATGACAGACTAATCATAATATGTCTTCTCAAATTCTTGCATCAAGTATGATATTTCAGCAATGGTTTTATTTGTACTGCCTTCACAATATCGTATGCTTTTCAAAAAATACTTATCATGGGAAGCGATCGTGCCGTCATAACAATGCAACTTCAAAACCTTCCAGTATCCTCCATCTAAGGTGGTTTTGTTTCAAAGAATTTTTTATTCTGAATCTGAGGGAGTTTTGTAAGTAGGACAACATAAGTATTTAATTTACATTTGTAAATGCTGTGAAAATAAACAACATTAATTATATCATTGTTCATGGAAAATATTCTGTTATTTATATGTAAGCATGAAAAAAATCATCTTAACTCTTAATAAATTATTTTAAATCTGTTCCAGTATCATCATAGCAATACCCTGAAAAATGGGGTATCAATGTCATAATCTACAGCTATTGTGGTGAAAAACTATAAACATGGTTTGATGAAACATCAAATTCAGAGAACACTGAGAAAACTGGAAAGTCTACTGTGCAGATAGATAGTGAAGAAGGAGTATTTTCGTGATATAGAGAAAAAGACTGTAGACATAAAGTAGCTTGTTTGAAGCATGCTTAACACACAGATTGAACTTACGCAATCTTTTCGCTAGGAGATCTCCACGGCACGTCGTCCTCCATCTCGTCTTCACTCTCGTCACCTTCGTCCTGGGGGCCGGAGTTGATGTTGAGAGTGGAGCATGTCATCGTGTCGGGGACTGGGAGGATACTGGGTCTTCTGCTACCTGAGGAAAAAGGTATGAGGCCTCAGCGACGATCAATACATCTTTAGACTAAACTGTAATGATACAGAAAAAGTATGGTATTCTTTAGTGGGAAAGGTAGGATGTGGGTACTATACCTGACTTCAAATAAATCTGGCTCAAGGTTCATTTAAAATATTGTTTGAAGGAGTTTCTCTCTTAACTTGCCTTGAGGTTTGAGAGAGCTTTCTCTTGGACAATTGTCTACTTAGCTCAGAAGAGAATGCACATCCTGTAAGGCTTCATCCTGGATAGTATTTTCAGCTGGGATCAAGTCAGAAGACAATATTGTGTCTACAAGATATGACTGGTACGGTAAGGGGATATGGTCGATGGATGGGTCATTCTCTTGTGTGGAGTTACGTCCACACTATTGAATATTACATTCATCCGCAAAGACCATCCTAATTATTAGACCAGGTGATATTTCAGAGACAAAATTGTGGTTTGGATCCTACAATAAACTGTAGGTCTCTTAGATGCCATTGGCTGTTGGGCTATTAATTACAGGCCTGTTTAAGGAGCATATGTCAGCCTTAGTCCATAAAAAAACTAAAAGATTATGCCACAATCATACTACACTTCTTTCTCATTCATACTTGGCTTAAAATACCTACCCAAGTAGGTTGACATTTCAGAAAGGTAATACAAAAAGGAACAGTGACACTTCTTCTTTAATTCACATAATTTCATACTTCATCCAAAGGTTTTGACTGGGATGGTGGCTGGGATTTTAATGTCCTGTAATCCCACTACTTGAAGATCACCAATTGTTGATAGTTGTAAGCGATGGTCGGTGGGTGTAGTGTTCTCTTGTGTGGATTAATGTCCGCACTATTGAATACTACATTAATTTGCAAAATCCATCCTCATAATTAGAACAATTCGTAATTCAGATGCTGTGGTTCAGATTCTACGTTAAACTGTAAGTTCCTTAGTTGTTACCATCGTCTGTTGTGCTATTAATTAACAGTCCTGGCTAAGGAACCTTCAGTCAACCTTAGCCATTAACAAGACTACAAGATCACGCCACAATCATCTTACAATCAATCCTCATTCATGACTTAAAATACCTACCTTGTGGTATGGTCGCCATTTCAATAATATAATCTAAATAGTACCTTTTTTTAACTGTAATAAGAAATAAATGAACAGGTGCCTTAATAGGCAAGTAAATAACTAGTAACAGCTGGCACAGTAACTCAAGGATAACGTTCCATTGCAGTAAATTAAAGGTTGATAGATCGAAACCGGCGGCCAGCAAATCCTGCCAAATCATGAGCAGTCACCTCTGGTCAATCCATGTGACTAATGCTGCTGTGGTACATCACTGTCCTTTATTCACTGTACAGGCCCCAGGCCTATGTTAATGGGCATTTGAGGTTTTTTTAAGTTATAATAAAATACATGTTCAATGTATTCATACATATACATACCTCTTCTCTGGTTTAGGACCTCAGGACTTAGGAAGTTAGGGTTGGTTTGAGGCACTCCAAGGTGATTCCCCGTGGCTCCATGCTCCACCACCTGAGGTCCTGTTGAGTCCTTAGGCTTTGGCTGTGAGCTTGCGGTTGTCTCCTGGGTTTCTGTAAACATCTCTCTTGTTGTAACTAATATTTTTATTATGATATCAGAAAATCGATTTATTTCCAACAAGAAAGTGAGCGATCATTATAGAAGAGCCAATTTTGGAAGCAGGAGAATCAGATCGCTTGGGCATGTCAGAAAGAGAGCGGAGGATAGCTTTATAAGAAGAGTGTGGAAGAGAAAGCTAGAGGGGAGACGCCCCCTGGGGAGAATGAAAATCAGATGGGATGACCAGGTCGCTGAAGATTTTAGAAGATTGGGTGAAAATTTAGATCTGGAAGAGGATAGAAAAATATGGAGCCATCTTGTTGGCAAGACCAAAAATTGCTTGGACTTGAGTGGCCACAGGAGATAGTATGTAAAATCATTTAATAATACTCTTAATATTTTGTTAATAGTGTCTTGTACCTCTAGTATTCTTGCCATAATGAATTATATTGTGTTTGGGAATTATTGAATGAAACTAGGTGTGAGACGGATTAAAATAAAGTGAACATTACTGAAAATATTGCGCATGGTATGTTAAGTTGAATATAAATGAAGGGTGTGTTTGTCCCCTCCCACCCCTGAGCTTAGACATATTCATGTTAAAATATGTAGAGGAAGGAGATTGCCTACCATCAGTCTTTGCAGTAGGGTCAGTGTTGGCGTTGTTGGCCACCACAAAGGCAGAGTTCTCCTCCTTAGTGATACTCATGTAGTAGCAAGTGTCAGTCTTCTTCATGATGTGGCGTGGGCCTGGGTTCAGTAGGATCGTGTCCTCGTAGAACTCCGGTAGCTCGGCTGGTCTCACCCCTACCAGCGCCACGCCGTACCTGAGGAATTCAATTGTCATTTAGTAGCTAATTCTACCACAAAACTGTACTAAACCAAGGCAGCAGTGATAAGTTTTTACAGTATTCAGCAATAAAATGAATCACACCTTAAGGAAAAATAACAAGGTGATTAAAATAATGAATGAAACCGGAAAAGGAATAGTTAATGGAGGATTAGTATAATTTAGACGTTATAAATCACAACTTACTTTCTATGTGAGTGAAAACTCGCATATGTGAAGCTCTTTCCCTCATACTCCCCAAAAAACCTGCTGTCTTCAAGAAGGATGTGGTAGATTTCATTTCCTGAACAACGACCATAGAGTCGATGCCATTCTTCTGAAGATGTTTGTCCTTCCCTAAATTATGAACAGAATGATTACGGATAAAATATTGCAACCAAAATAGAATAAAGAAAAAATTGTTAAGGATTCCTGAGTATTTTAAATAATGCAATCCAAGCAGAGTTATAAATTTCAGCACTAAGACCACCTATTTTACTATTGAAAGACATGTTTTTCTTTATGGTGAGGTGGAAATTATGATAACAAATTATTAGGGTTCCGAACCACGATTGGTGGTTTGGTGGTTCAGCGTTCAGCCCGTGTGCATGAGGCGCATGTAACAAGAGGACCTACTCCCTGAGGAAGCAGGACTTTTTTTTGGTTCTGCGAAACATAGGAGGATTCCTGGGGTGTTTTAGGTATTTTAGTGACAATCCCCATTGGAAAAAAATACAAAATAAGGTGAGAGAACCCTAATAATTTTTTATCATAAGACCACCTATGTTAAGAACGTTGGCTGGACATTGTATTGCTATTAAAATATTAAACTGTTAAATATTGTTATTAAAACTGCAGTATAATGGTATATCTTAGTTATTAAAATTAGTTCTATAAGAGTCTCATGAAATTAAAAACCTAAACTATCATTCATTGGTTTATTGTTCTAAACTTCCTTCAGCATAATCTGGAATTTAAGCGATTGAATCAACTAAAACTCAATTTTGGAATTGGTTGTGGTGATATTTTTGGGAGAGTAATATGTACTGTAATATGAAATTATTAAAGAAGTCATGTTTGTATAATGTATACTTGTATAAAGTAATTTCGGGACAGCTTTTTAAAAATAAGCAAAAAAAACTGTTGCTTTGCTATCGGAAGTATATTTTTTTCAAGAGGTAAATAAGAAAATTTACGATTTAGGGTCCGATAACAATTGTGACGAGGTCATAATATTTATTATTATAGAATAATATTTCTTAGTATTTCAACTCTTAATATATTTTGTATTTAGTTTGTATGCTGAGCGTTCCCCTACAAATCTTTAAGATAAATGTTTGTATTAGTGGTAAAAATAGTTATAAAATAGTTATAATAGCCTGCTGGGGGGGGGGCGGTCAATGCCCCCTCATGTCCCCCCTTTACTTCACGCATGCAAATATAGACAAATATAAAAATCACTTGCAGGAGTTTGTTTTGGGGAAGATGACCCTGCTGAAGATTTTAGAGCATCTGTGATGAATCGAAATCTTTACAGCCAGTTCTTATGTAAATGCATTAAATCTCTGCCATTATACACAATTCTTACTTTATAATTATTTTTACTACCTATTGAAATGGCGACTTACACATATAGGTATTTGAAGCCAAGTATGAATGATAAATGTGTGTACGATGATTGTGACGCGAGCTTTGAAGTCTTTTTACTGACTAAGACTGACATGTTCCTTAGACAGGACTAATTAATTAATAGTTAATTAATAGCCCAACAGCCAACATCTAAGGGGCACACAGTTTAGCATAGGATCCGAACCACATTTGCCTCTGAATTACAAACTGGTCTAATTATGAGTATGTCTTTGCAGATTAACGTAGTATTCAATAGTCTGGATGTTAATCCATACCAGAGAATATCACATCCATTGACCATTTCTCATAACTATCCACAATTTGTGACCTCCCAGTGGCTGGAATACTGGACACGCCATGCACCGTCCTATCGAGAGCTGAGAGATATGAGTATGGGCATTGAGCAAGTGGACTCACTGTCCACGAGACGTATGCAGCAGCAGTGTGACCAGTGTGGAGGCCCCAGGACAGGTACAGTTGTTGGCCAGCAGCGCGTACTTAAGCTCGTCTTCGCAGACTACATGCTCCGCGAACTTGACGTGCAGCTTGTTCTCGGGCCTGAATATCTGCACGTACTGTGGCACACACGGAGCAAAGTCCTTCACTGCCCAGGACCTTAGGATGGTGTGTTCGTCCTGCAACACAAAAATCTAGCTAATCCCTTTTTTTAAATTTTAATACAGTTTCATTAAGATTGTTTCGTTCTACGTTAAATTATCCCTGAACATTTTGAGACAATAGTATACTGTTTTCCATTGCGGATTTGATACACTTAAATCAACTTTAAAATTATTTAGTCACTCTTTATAATTACTGTATGGATGGATTTTTTTTGTTATTAGTTTTGTTTTGGTCTTATTAATACTTTACCCTCAGCTGTTCCTGGAAAATCAGTCTGGAATAAACCTTTGGAAGAAGAAAAACGTGGTAAAAATTCTTCAGTTGGTTTCCTGCGAGATGGACAATTTATGGCTAAGCCTTTTTCGGGCTGAGCACAGTTGTTCACCCTTGTAGATAGTCTATAATACTTTCAGAACTATACCTGAAAGAGGACCAGGAAAACAAGACTATCTTTAACTTAAATTTTCCTACCTTTGCTCATGGAAAGCAGGGAATTCTTATAGTTCCTGTTTCTGTACAATATATAATTAGGGAGTCGTATTCATTGGGCTATGTTCAGCTGAGACATTACTTCATATACAGTGTGAATCACGTAAGGTGTCCAATACTGATTCTAGACAAACCGTTGGTCCTACAATGATGAAATACAATTATTTCAGTCCAAACCAACCCCAATGAATAACGTAAAAATATTTCAAATTTTTAAAATACAGAATGTGCAGAAAATGAGGGTTGCTAGTTCGAATCTCGGAAATATCAAATACAAACATATGTCACGCTATGCATTACATTAAAGCTCTCACTAACACAAACATTTTGGCGCAAGCAGATTTTGAATATCTGGATTTGTCAAAATGGCGGCCTAGTTAGTGAAAAATTTAAATTTTTTTGAAACCCTGTATTTAAAAAAAATGCAGATTACTTTACTCTTACTAAAACAATTGCATTCCTTATGAGCTAAGCTTTATTCTGATTTGCAACACTATAGTACAATCTCGAAGACAAAAATGTTAAAAAAATTAGTTATTGAAAATATGTACATAGCCAAAACTAAAAAATTTCAAAAATTATATGTTAAATAGCATACCATTTTAAAGGTATTGCAAATCCATGCAGCTTTCAAATTTAAACCTTATACATATATATTTAATTTTTCAAATTATTATCAAAATAATTGTTTCTCCCATAAGAAACGCATGTTAGTTATTTAACATTGAGTTAATTTTCCCTGTTGATTAAATTAAATTTTAAACAATCAACATGCATTTCTTATGGGAGAAACAAGTTTGTTGATAACTCGAAAACTAAAAAAAATATTGATGAGTTTTAAATTGGAAAGTTCCTTTGATTTGCAATACAGTACCTTTAAATGATATGCTATTTGACATATTATGGTGATATTTGAATTTTTGGCTATGTTCATATTTTCAGCCCATAAGGAATACAATTGTTTAATCAGAGTAGAGTATTCTGTATTTCTTAGAGAAATACAGGGTTTTAAAAAATTAGATTTTTTCACTATAAGTGCTGCAATTTTATAACGATTTGAGATATTCCAAATGTGATTGTGTCAAAATGTTTGTATTAGCAAGGGCTTCAATATGATGCATAACATGAAATATGTTTGTAATTGATATCTCCGCGATTTGAACTAGTGAAATTTTCTGGAACACTCTGTATTTAAAAAAATTATAAATATTTTTATGTTATTCCTTAGGGTTGTTAGTGGAAAATGATTTTATTTTATCATTGCGTAGGACTGACGGTTTGACTGGAATCAATATTGGACACCTCAAGTGATTCACTCTATATATGTTATTTTCTATTTGAAGTTCATTATTGGTGATGGTAGATTTATATTATTTATATTTTATTACTGAAATTATTCCAACATGATTTTAAGTAAAACAAAGTTTCAAGAAGTTTCGGGATCTGGAATCTGATTCTGTCCTAAGGCGAGCTTGAACGTAATACATAACACGATTAGTACAAAATCCGGACAAAGCCGGTATAAAGCTGAAAACAAAAGTTAGATTATATTAGGATATCTATAAGTAAAAACTCTGCCACTTCCATTTTGTTTCCATTTCTGGGGGACACGTCCACTCCAATTCAGTTGCCTTCGAGGCTTTGTGACAAGTAGTTTGTTTCTTGTGTGCATGATATTGTTTGTAAGCTTTTTTGACTGCTTTAAACTTTTTGTTTTCTGCTTTATACCAGATTCATCTGAATTATGTAGCCTAATCTTTCTATATTTAAGCTTATACCTCACTGAGGAATGGATCAGATTCCAGATTATGAAACATCGTAAAACTTTGTTTTAGTTAAAATCGTGATGGAAAATATATGTAATCTAAAAAATCTAATTAATTCATGTTATTTTTTATAATTTTTATCAGTTTTGGTTTAGCAATGGAACTAAAATGATAAAGGGAAATCCAAAATATTTTTTATTACTTTTTGTGGTAAAAAAATTACTTGGAGTATTGAAAATAAGGCAACTCACAGCAGCAGTTTTGTCGGCGTAGTTCCTAGCTGCAAGGACAAAGCATGCCTCAGCCTCATTCATTCTTGCTCTCGCCAGGTCAACGTCCTTGAGGCACGACCCCTGGATGTAGATGACCCTCTGCGCCCAAATGGGCACCTGCAGGATCATCCTCATCGTGGTGTCCAGCTCCATCGGTGACAACAGCACCACGTAGTAGTCCTACGCAATTGGTCAAGTTTAAGAAAATTTTATAGCTACAAAATATGAATGGAACTAGAAATTATTTCTAAGTGTAATAAGCGTACAATTGTCATGAAAAATACCTGCAAGGCTACCATGCCCATAATGAAACCAATCACGCGTTAGTAATATTATAAAATATAAATTGAATAAATGAAAGCGTATTCGAACTGTGTTTAAAAAAACTTTGGAATTGATATTACTAGGGGTCACAGAATTTAAAACAGCATAAAATACTTTTTGGTGTTCTCTTACAGCATAAAATTCTCACAGCTCTCTAACAACCTTAATGACGTTTGAAAAGTCAGTATATTCAAAATGAAGGTTACTTGTTTACATAGAGTACTGGCCAAATCGATAGACTGAAGACTGTTATTTCTCTTTTAGTACATTTTTTTGGTTTAGTAACTTATATTGCTACTATAACGTATACTGAGGTACTTCTTTGTCTATTTTGTAGTACTGTATGCTGATACTTATGGTTAAACCAGCTGCTATCAGTTACACAGTACAAATTGACATCGGCTGTGCTGTGAATTTTACCTTGGTTAGTGTGAAAAACTACTGTATTTAAAACAATTCAAAATTAAAATAGTCATTGTAATGGGTTTATTTTTCGGTACAAGGGGGCAAAGTTCCATTTGATTTGAGAATTGATACACTGGAAAAGATCTCTGTAAAAATTCTCAAACTATCAATTGGTATTCTTCAAAATCACTTGTGCAAATGACTTACCTTGAATCAAGAAGATGTGAATTAATATTAAGTGTTTCTTATGAAAATTATTTAGTTGTTGTCGAGCATCCTTTGTTATATAACAGCTTAAGATGTAATGAACGTGTTAATTTTTTTGTAAATAAATTATATATGACGAGTGTTTTTATTCTACTTGTACAGTGTTCATTCTACAGTGTATTTTGCTATGTATTTTAATTTGTAAAATAATATTGAAGGTAATTTGTTTATTTGTGAAGATAATCAAATTGGGAAGTAGGGCCGGAAGAAGACCCTCAGTGAAAGAATGGCCAGAACACAACACAGAAAAACATCTTTGACTATCCAATCGTACAAGTACGAGCAAAGATGTATTTTAAAGTGAAAATATCATATAATTCAACATTTTACACAGCTTCAACCACATTTTACCAAAGCGCCTCTGGTCTAGGTTTGATAATCATTCTGCATCACTCACCTGAAGTAACGGATGGGCGTAGAACTCGTTGAGGAAGTCCATGATGGTGTCCGCGTGCAGCGTCGTGCTGCAGACCACCACGTGCTTCTCCGACTGAGCTCTGTGCGAGGAGTACGAGCCTCCGAGCTTCTGGCGCTCCATCCACGTGAACGCCAACTGCTCAAACTGCAACCACAAGATCATTGCCTCCTCAGAACAGTCCTCAGACAAACCAAATTAATTAAGGCCACCATAAAAATAGAAGTTAATTCATATATTGAATTCTGACTGGATTGGTGGCGTGTCCTGAAATCCAGCTACTAGGAGGTCACCAAATGTGAATAGTTACAAGAGATGGTCCGTGCATATATTCTCAGGTATGGATTAACAATCATCCTCATAATTAGACCAGTACGTAATTCACAGACACATGTTAGGATTTTTTTTAACATGTTAGGATTTCATGTTAGTGTAGGACCTTTGGGCACCATTGGCTGTAGATCCGGTCTAAGGAACATGTCAACCTAGTCAATAAACAAGACTAAAAGATCGTGTCACAAGCATTTTACACTCATTTCTCTTTCATACTTGGCTTAAAATATCTGCATATCTAACACGACAACATCCATGTGATGGTAAATCAGAGATCAATGCTAAATTAAATTAAAATTAAAAATTAATTATAAATGCCACGATCAAAGTTAATGACCAGAATGATGACTTTGGTCGGATTATCAGAGCTAAATTAAAATAAAGTTTTACTGATTCTTTTATCTAGTTTCAATGTGAATAACAGTTTCAAATCAAATGCAAATTAAATTTTCTTCTTGATAATTAGAAGTTTGCATACAATAATAAATGACTTTGTTTCACCGAATATGGACCGGATACCTTACTTAAAAACATATTATAATTCCTTTTAAAAATCATTGGATGAATTTACCTCGACAAAAAAGGTTTGGAAAACCTCGACCTCCGATTAGCTGATAAAAATACTTTAAACCCCAAAATAAGAAATCCACCCGTCCTTCCGATCCTTACAAACTTGCTTCAACTGATAGCCTTACAGAAGGTCTACAACACTAAATAGGACGTCTTTGAGCAAACGTGAATATGAATACTTTTTTTATGAAAGTTGTTATAAGAAGTGTTATGTTAGTGAAGTGAGGCTACGAATAATTTTATGTATTTAAAAATAATACTAAAATGTTAAAAATGTATTAAAATGTTCTACAAGTCCAAAAAAGAGAAGAAAGGAGTTATCATTTTCATAAAAATAAAAAGTGGTTATCATTACCAGTATTAATCATAAGTAAAATAGTAAAATGTGTACTTACCATAACTATAAATAAAACCAAAACCAATTTATTCTAACTATATGTTGCAATTTTAGGGAACAAATAAAATATTTTACTGTTTTACCCAAGCTGCAATTTAATTGCATGCAGTTGCAGAAACCAACAATTAAATTGTTATAAGTGTATGTAGTGTAAAAATTAACTTATTTAATTTAAAAAGCAGTGTTAAAAATACTGATGCTTCCAAACAGGTTATAATGCTAAATAATAAATAAGTTATCAAAGTTTATAAACAAACTTTTATATATTAATTTTTATAAAGTGTAGGTGTTTATGGATGTAAAATGAAAATTAGGGAGTTTTCTTCAACCTGTGATATTTAGTATGTAAAATTATTTAACGATATTCCAACATACTATTATACTATTAAGAAAGGAATGTTGAGACCTAAGTCATAAATACTAAATTAAATATCTTAAAACTAGAGCTCTCAAATTTTAATAATTATTTTGCTAAATTACACTACAATAAAATATTTTAATATTCCAAGATACTAGTACTAAATTATGAGTTTAATTGTTTTACTTTTAAAATACAGATAAAACAAAACTACTGAGTCCTTTAGTTTGGTATTTATGAGGAAGAAGTGTAGTGGTAACTAAAGTTTAGAAATTAGGAGGATATAAAAATGGAGGAAAGAACTTCAGAAGGCAATATACGAGTAATTTCATAAATGGTACAGAAACAAAACATAATTGTAAATTTTCATTTTTACACTATTAATCTGATTTAAACCTTTTTTTGGTGAAGAAAATAGAAGTGCTTTAAAATAAGAAATAAAATCACCAAAGTAATGCAGACAATTTAAAGCTAGTGGCTTAAAGAGTAAACAAACCCATCTTGAATTGCTGAGAAAAGCAGCTATCTAACTATGAAACTGCATCCAATCAAAGAAATAAGCTAGCCAGTATAGAATGATGTCAAAACTGTTGTTGAGCTGGAGAAAGTAAAATAAAAACCTGCTTTATCAGATCCTTCCGCGCAAGCTTCAGAAAGAAGAAAATTAGGTTATACTGTTGATCAATTTCATTAAATAAAAAATAAATAAATAAAAAAATGAACTAAATATTTTGAAACGTGTTTCAAACTAAATATATTTTCTGTCTTACGTTCACGAAATGATAGTAGCAAAACATCAAATATACAGTAGGTATTTTTAAAATTTGAGAGCTCTTCAAAGCAAAATAGTGACTAAATGCAGTTACTTAAGTCATTAACAAAAACTCATTATGAAAATAAATGCATATTCAAGTGAAAAAGACCTTGCACAGAATTATATTATTAACTATATTAAATGCTTGTTACTGAATTCTTAAAAAAGCCAGTAAAACATAAATCTTACGAAACAATGTACACTGAAGCTTAGTCATTCTTCTATATGACCATTCTATGAAATTACAGTAATTAGATCCATTGCCTGTTTTTGGAGTTCTAGACTACTATCTTGCTGTTTATAGTCTTTTTTTTAAGGAGAGGCGGAAGAAATGCTTCATGCACACAGGTGGCCAGCCTGTAGTGTAGGACTCACCTAAGAAGCGGGGTTACCCACTAAAAAAACCTCCTCTACTCTTTAGGATTCTAACCTGGAACTGCTTGTCAAATTGCAACTGTGACAAACAATCCCAGTTTCCCTTGTTATCAATGCTCTTGTGGCAGATCGTGTCCACCAAGAAAACATCAAGTCGTGCAACCTTCAGGTGGCCCCTTTCCCAAAGGAGGCAGCGGAAGAAAGTACGCTCCGCATCGTCGGGAACGCCCGGGCAGTAAGTGCAATCCGGTGAACCGATTTTTGCCCATCCGATACAGGTACGACTTGAAATAGCCGTGGTCTGTCAGAAACTGAGTGAGGAAGTAATCCACGTCGCCATGCCGCTGTTCCACACACGGTTGGACCTGCTCTATGAGTCATGCAGTCCATCGTCCTCGGGCGTCGTGCTCCCAGCTGTGTTGCCACTGCTGGAAGGTTCGTGAGCGCTCTTCAGATCTTGCAGCATCCTTGTCGATCTCGCCTTATATTTGATAAATCGCCTTCCTCTCCCCTGCCAAAAGTTTGACAGGAATGACTCCAGCGACAACCAGGACGGCAGGCTCGGAGTGCAACTTGACGCTGAACCCGGTCGCAACCGGTAGATGTCTTGGTGAGAGCGTCTGCCCACACATCTGCACCATAAAGGAGCACGGACTGGACTGCGGACATCAAGAGACGACTTCTGCTCGACCGAGTTGCTGTTTATAGTAGGGCCTAGTACTAGGTTTGATAATAGCAATTCACTGAATGTGTAGGTTATGTCATAATTTATTGGTAATACTATCAGCTATCTATCACCACTAGATTTGTTCCTCTTCTTTTTTACTCCTAGTATTTTTTACTGTATTATTTACACCTAGTCTGAATTTAACTCTTGAAAAATGTACCGTACGTCTCGAGAATGTCTAAGAAACTACTTGTTCTATATTTGGGATGTGTTTTATGGAAAAAATATTTTCTTAACAGCTTTTAAATCTGCTAAGACTAAATATTCAAGTGTCGTATTAAGACCACTAAAAGATAATCTCTCAGTGGGATATACTATTCTAAACAGAAGATTGAAAGATTTAAGGATATTTGGGATAAGGCCCTGTGCTTTAATGTTAAAGAGGTTAGAAGGTGATTCCTTAAATCAATGTCCAGCAAATTGTGTTGTTTATATTCTGAGGTCCTGACTCTGGAGATTTTAACTTTCTGTCTTTGTACCCGATGTCCACAAAATAACTCCAATATTTTGAAGGTCAATACTGATACCAAACGAAACAGTTTTATAATTAAAGTTATATACATATACTTTATTTAAAGTTAAAATTCACAAGTATAACTACAACTTTTAAACTTGGTATAACTCAATATGAGTACCATTTGTACATTAGCATCCATAGTTAAACTACTTTTTCATTTTTAAGATATTTTGGACGATTTAACCCAAATTAATCCAAACTGTTGGCATTCCTGTTAAATATTTGCACGAGCCTCATTATGGTTGTATTTGTAATTGTTCAACATAAATAATAAGTTATGGAGCCTAGATACACAACTAGACATAATGTTCTGTCAGTGCAATGGTGACTGAACAGTAAATGGCGTGTGTTATATGTTTGTATAAAGTGGCTCTATAGTTACAGTTTAACGGAACATTTGATGGAAATATGGCGGTCAAGTGGCTACATACAAAATTCAATAGGTGAGTTCCTTAAAAAGGTAGGTAGAATGCCGATAGTTCTGTATCTGGGAGACTACACGTTTTGGGAGATGACATATAAGGAGTTTGGTTCGGCAATCAGTGGATCGGAAGAGAGGGACCTATCCAATGATATCTTAAGAGTACAGTCATGACTCCTCTACTTTTTCCTGTTGAAGAATAACCCTGAAATGTTGCTAAAATCTGGGAAGAGGAAAACTTTAGTCCACACTTGACTTGTGCCCGGCTCATTACTCAATAATGGTACTATTTTAAGTTATACTAAGTTTTTAACTAAACTTACGAATTTTAGCTTTAAATATACGTATAACACACTAAACAAAGTCAAGTAATTTTTGGAATTCAACATTTTGGAGCTATTTTTTAGACACCCATATTTCCTATCGTATAGCTCATAGCTTGATACTTGATACTTGATCAAATCTAGGGGAAAGATTGCACCGCGACCTATAAGATCTATTGTGCCCCCCAGACTAGTCTCTAGTTCTTGCCTAGAGAACCCCCTCTAGTCCTAATGCCTTAATAAAGTTTAGTATTATGAGGGGTTCTAGCTTTGGAAAATCCTCCACTGCCACCTGGTGTGTTCCCAAGCTCATAGCTACTTTATTTCCAAGTGTCGTCGGTAGAACCTCCACCTACCTGTGTTGGAAGGACGATGAGGGCGACGCAGATCATGATGACCATGTAAAGTTGCGATGGCCAAATATCTGGTACGAAGTCCCCGTAACCTACTGTGGAGAAGGTGACGACGACATAGTACGTCGACTGGAACAGGTTCAGGTGCCTGTGACCCGCTCTTTGGAAGTGCTGGATGCCGCACACACTGCAACAGGGAACCGGAAATAATGAATGACTATAAAGGTTTAATGAGAGGTTTTTGAGCTCACTCCAACAGTGTTAGTAAACATTTTGTTTTTTAATAAATTATGTGAAAAATAAAAAAAAATCCATTTGGGGGTACAACCTTGGGGTTGGGAGGTTGGGCCCAAAATGGAGTTTTTTACTAATTACAGTACTAATTTGGCTAGATTTATAGCTTGGTAGAATAATTGGACATTTACTTACATTCCTGTACCAAATTTCACAAAATATTGTAATTTTTTACGTGAATTATCATGTTTACGGACACACACATTTGCGTGAACAATGTCCAACAAATGGTGCTTTTTTGACATATTATGGACCTAAAAAATGTAGTCCCAGGTCTAGGTCTTGTCATGACGATCATCGTAATAGCTGTATTTCAAATAGGAAATTCGCTAAAAGTAAACATGAATTTTTTACATGTATTACTGTTTATAATATAAAAGGTTTCAAAACCCTTGAGTCATATATGAAATAATTTTAAAAATATAGCTTCGCCATACAAAAAATAATCCTACAAGGTGATATGAAAAGGACGTGATAAGGATTAATGATGACGGCTGATGTAAATGATGGAGCTCTAGATTCAGACACATCACAAATTAATGGTGAAATAGAGTTCAGATAATTGTTTTGTGGAAATTCATTTCAACCAACGTATTTCAGATTTTCCACTAAATTACTTCTATCACTACATATATTTAAATTATTTTATAATCTGTTATGTAGTATAATTATATTCATATTTTCATATTTACCACAAATTTATAGAGGATATAAAATGTGTTTTCGTAACTATACAGAAATAAATCAATAGACTAAATGGATATCTTTACCGACCTTGTAAAAACTAAACACAGGAGGGTTGCAGAGAGGATCATGAGTTGTTGGGAGAGAGCTGACTGAGACTTCTGCATAGCTCGGTGAAGATCGTTCTGAAAAAATATGATTTATAAAATGCATTTATAAGTAAAAAACAAATCAATAATTGTACTTATAAACAGCGTTTTTGACAAGGTCTGAAGGGGTGGGGGGTTAGTAATTTGCAAGATGCTCAAAGCTTAACGGTAGTGACGTCATTAATCAAGTGACCGGTTTTTTAGTTTAGAGTATTCATACGTTTAATATTTTGTAAGCAAATACTAAAATCTTCTATTTTGTCATTGTGGGTAGCTTATAGATCACTGATTAAATTTATTAACATTTTAACTAAAGTTATATTGCTCTATGTCCGATTTCATACTCATCTGACCCAAATTATGTAACATGTAACAACAACGCAAACGATAACATTTTTACTCTTTGGATTGTTTTATTACATTTACCATTGACACATTTTTGTAAATTTTCAATAAAAAGTAATGTAAATTAAGAGTTGTATTTGAGTTCCATTACAAACACTTTGCAGTTGTTAAGCTAAAGATAAGACAAACTAACTCTTATAGAATTTAACTATTCCTTTTTTGTACTAAAGTAAATTTTAACTAGAATAAAATATTTGTTGATACTTACGAACATATTTTCTAGCGACTTTTTTGCTAACCAACAATTGAGAAATACAGGAATGAAGAGATTTCGAAATGGAGGATAAACAATCTGAAACATAATAGAAATCGATAAAAGATTGGAGGAAAAAAATTCAGCTAAAACATAACCAATAAGCAGAGAAGCACAAACCATTTAATAAATTACACCTAATAGTTTTAAATGAAACCTTTTGATATCTAAATAAATTAGCTCTGAAATTCAAATACATTTTCACGTCTAAAGAAGATTTTACCACAACAATGACGGTTTAATTCATTGAAATGTTAGTTCAATAATATTTTTTACAATTCTATGTGATAGCAATAACGGCTTGTGTTTAGAAAAAAGGATGGTCTTCAACATCCTTTGTTGTGGAACAGACATAACATGAAGAACAAGCTTCAACTTTACTGTTTGTAAGAAAAGTTAATTAGGTGTATAATGTTGATTATTTTGCATTAAAAGATTAATTTTGGTACAAATTGATAAATATTTCTTAGTAATTATTTTCTGTCGATCAAATGCGATTGAATTAACCCGCATATTCCATCCTATTACACTAATTAACCACGAGACCACAGCCAATGACATCAGACGTCAATGATCATTGGATTGGTTATAACCGATCTATCACTTGTGAGGCCATCAAAGGGGCAATATCATCACGGTCTGTGGTGATCATTGTGATATGTTTACTTTATCTACTTAACCCTTCACTCAACTCACGATTATGTCAATAAAATCGAACTATGGTACAGTTTAAAACTGAAATAGCAATGTAATTTACTTTAGCTACATTTATGTGAAAGAACCTATTTCTGTTGTATTTTTCCACCTCCAAAAATTCATCATTGGATTGTTAATACGTAATGAAAATGTTTACTACCAAAAAAGTTTATTAACGTTTTTGGATTTTACCAGTCAGTATAAACAAACAAATATTTGTTATTGTTTCAGAAGGTATAACCTAATTTTGTATGTTTCCGTATTTGTAATAAAGATATATTTTAATGTCTTTTTTTATTTCAAAAATGATTAGTATTTGTAGTATACTTCAAACATAGTCTCAAATATGCTAGAACCCACTTTCGACTCTTGGTATGAAATATACTATTTTATTTCTAGAGAGTGTTTTAAAACGGTAAAACTTAACTTAATTTAAATTAAAAAAGACTTAAATGTAGTTATATTCAATCGAAATTACAGCATTATATAGACTATACATAAAATAACTACAATAATCGAAGAGAGGTTAAAAATGATTAAAAATCAACTTATAAAAACTATATTTTCATATATTAATTATGATTAGAATAATGATAGAAAATGGCTTCTTGATAATAGAATACGAAAGAGAGCTCTATAATTCTTAAATATTTGAAGTTAAATTATTACATTTGATAAAATACATTTCTTTTTATTTAAATTAAATCTATTTCTATAATTTTATTCAAATATAATAAAGTTGTTCAATATCTTTTATTGGAGTTTTCCAACGCGTCTGTGTTTTTAATCACACACCACGTTGGAAAAGTCCAATAAAAAGATATTTAATAATTAATAACCAACGCCAATATAAATTTTAAAAATTCTTTAGTCTGCTCACAGTCCTTCAGGCTTAGTTTTTATCAATTCTCTTGGTTTATATTTGATCATTTTTTTCATTCATGTAACTATACATGGTTAATATAATTTAAATAATGGCTAAAATAGGGAATACTATGGGGTATTTAAATTCCTTCATTACTAACAACAAATCATTATATAAACTACAAGGATTAAACGATAAAATAGGAAACGTAGTGAATAATGTTACCAAGAAGCTATAAACTTATTACGGTTTGATTTATGTTACTTCACCAATGTAATAAATTAAGGGTGGGATCTAGAATTGGGCGAAGAAGACTTTCAGATTACAAACCTAATACGGCTGATTGACATATAATCAATCAAAGTCGAACGCAGGTTGTTGTTGAGGACGAACTTGATTGTAATTAAAACTATTCTGGAATGCTATCTAGGTCTAGGCGATTGACTTGGTTAAACTTGTCCTCAAATCTATTTCATTTACTAGAATAACTTTCATTAACCAGTCCTTTGTACTGGTTGCATGACTCAGTGTTAAGAAGAAAAATACTTATTATTTACATAAAAGTACATGTAAATAAGGGGAAAAATTAGAAAGGAAACAAACTCACAGCTCAATTATTTATTATTAATTTTGAATTAGATAAAAGATGTGTATCACGAGGAAAATTCGGTTTAAATTAAGATAGGTAATTGAAAAAAGGGTTAAATTCAGGATCAATGCAAACAAACTAATATTGGTTTTAATTTGACATCTGAATATTTCTGTCCGTTAAATAAATTAGATAGATCTCATGTTTAGCAAAACTTCAAAAAATGTTGCTAATATCACTTAAAATTGGGGTTTTGAGTCTTAAAAACTTTGAATAGGTTGTGTATCAGTTAAAAATAAACAAAATGTATGGTTAGGGAAAACATATTCCACGAAGAAGCGTTACAAAAATACCTTGTTATGCATTACAGTCAGGCAGGAATTGATGTAAGACCTGTTTCAGCTTTTCTGTGACTTGAAACTTAAAAATAACCAAACATACTATAACTCCAAGCTGTGTAAAATCAAAAATGTAAATATATTTATATACATTATACAAAAATGTAAATAAATTTTATACACTATACAAGAATACCCTGTTAAATAGCAAATACATGTAAGCAGGTCCCAAAATAAATGTGTGCGTTATATATCAATGGTTTACTATCCTAACCAAGGCAAGAGGCAGTGGATTGTAACGTCTAATCCAATAATCACTCTACAATTATTACAATTACCCTTCGTCTAAAAAATTAGCAAAATACCTTATTTGGGACTATTTTTTCTTCAAGGTTTGAAAAAAGACGGTCAATTAAAGATTTAACATTTAAAGGATTTTTTGGGGGAACTCAGGAGAAATATTTGATTGGCGTCCCTTCTCTAGAAACTATCTATGCATTTATTTTTAAATAAATAATTTAATAATACTGTATAGCATTTTTGCCAAATCCACATATTAGTACCTCTTATTTTGTATTCTCTTAAATGTAATTAAATTCATTTCGAACGTAATGAAATTATTAGTTTTAATAAACTAGAAGTTGTGTCACTGTATTAATTCAAACAAATTAATAAAAAAAATAACTTCCCATATACTAAAATTAGTATCTCGCATTTGAGCTTCAATTATTTTAAAATTATTTACAAAGCAATGAAGTTATTAATTACGAAGTACTTATTGGCATAACAACTAATGGTACAAAGTATGATATATATATATAAATCAATTTCATGTTAAAAGTACGTTTTGTTAAACGTCTTCAATCGGGTCATTTATTTAAACAGCTTTTCGTTTTAATAGAGATTATCTTCAACAACATATAACTTTTATGATAAATATAATTAGCTGAATAAAAAAATTGAACAGTATGTTTTATTTTAAGTAGTTCATCCAAATAACTTGTTTTTAATATACCTAAAAGTGTATCAATAATTTAGTGTCCCACCGAAAAGTTGAATGCAGCTGTATAAATTTGAATGAAATGTCCTGTATTGCAAAATGCAATGTTAATTTTGTAAAAAAGGAACATCAAAATCGTTTTTCTTCATTATTTAAATATCATGGTAAGCAGGATTCCATTCAGTTTAATTTAATCTGTTGTAATACGAAATTTTTATGAAGGAAAGTAAAATGAAAAATAAAAATTATAAAAAAGACATTGAAAATCACTTACTTAAATCTCCTAAGGGAACGTAAATAAGGACGACGCCTGCGATCACGATCCGATTACCCGCAACACCTTGTAACCATATTGCCTGCCTACGCCTTGTTGTGTAGCTTTTATTGGAAATTCAAACAAGATTATCTAAATAAATTGGCTACGAATAGTCTTAAGAGATAAATATGGTATTGATTGCAAAATATTTGCTTGTCTGTTTCATTGTTTGGGAATTTAAAGTAAATGATTTTGAATGATTATTAATGATGAAATATCAGTTATCATTACTGGTTTAAAGACGAACAAACTGAAAATTCATAAACGAGTAGCTGACCGTGAGTAAAAGTAGATCTAAATATCTGAACAGTCACACAGGAAATCTATGGAAATTAATGATCATTGTAACCCTTAATTACGGTATAAGTACAGTAAATCTCTAGACAGTTAAATATAAATATTATTAACTCTCCTGAAGATGGAACTTCCAAGGTTCAAGTTTTGCATTCAATAGTTCCATCGTCCAATGAAATAAATGTATAAATCCACTAAATATTAACCATGGAATTAGTTGTTTTAGATTATTTCAAAATATCAACAACAACTTGCTCAAACAAGAGATTTGAAAGACTGATTGTTTGAAGGAATTTTTCAGCTATCAAGTTGAACTTGTTATAAAACCCATAAAATATTGGTTTTGAAATTTAAATTTATTTTTATAATAACATACAGGTGGTATCATACTATTTGGGATGTTATTAAATATCAACTATGAACCTTAATTGAAAACCGTCATAACAATTTTGAGATATTTGTATTTTTTACATTTTTAGGTAGCCTAAAAACGAACATATACACTGTCAACTTTAAGTAGAAAAATATTGACAAGAGCAATACTTTCTCCATGTACTATGTATAAAGGGTGAAGGTAAAAATGTCAGTTTTCCAACAATTTTAAACATCTATAGATTATGTTGAAATAATTAATTGTTAAAAAAATTAAAGACTGTAAAATGTTAATCATGAAGGTAAGGACGTATCCTTGTGCAAGACGAATGATGGACATATTACCCGTGTTTGGTCTGATTCGATCAATCACATAATACATTGTGAACCTAATCCCGCTCGATCATAGGCGTCTGCAGCTGTCAGCTGGTGTTGGTCGATGTGACAACACAGACGCCCAGCTGTGATCCTCACTAATACCAACCTTGTGGTTGTTGCATTTGGACAATTTGGCAAAAATATCTGTATTTATGTTAACCTTGTAACATGATAATTTACATAGAATTTTTAAGCCTTATAATAATTGATGTATACCATCTGTTTAGTGTATAAATGTTAAAGCTTTTAAAGTCAAATCTTCTGTCAACAAATATTTGTATTTAGTAGTGGGTAATAGTTTAGATCATAAATATGTCTAAAGGGAATGTTTTCAGTTCATCTATACAGCTGTTTTTTAAACAAGCTATGACGTCCCTAACCAAATTACATCACTGTTTCAAATTTTAGTGGAGCAAATTGCCAATCCCCCCTCCCAGAGCTAATTCATATCTATGTCAAAACACAAAACGTTATATCCTACTTGCTGACCTGGCGAACTCCGAACCGCCTAAAAAGTCAAAATTTTATGGAAATAAAGAAATATTTAAGTTAAAAGTGAACGAAATGACGTTATTTGTCAACTGGTGAAAATAAAGCAACACAAAACCAACTTTTAATAATAAATTCACATTATTAATGTATGCATTTGACCAAAACGCATCTCGTCTTCTCTTCATAGGCTTAACTTAAACATACCTTACAAGCCAGTGGGGCTTAGCCCTAAGCTTAAATACAAAACTGAATATGCATGTATGTTACTTGGAGCAAGGAAGAATCCATAAAATCAAAGATTATAAAATCGGTCCGTCCTATCTTGAGTTATAAATAGTGTACCGGTAACTAACACAACTTTTTTATATATTAGATATTATTATATATTTAGATTACATTCAGTTACATTTATTCTAAAACTCCCGCAAAACAAAAAAACTACTATAATTACACAGGAACAAACTAATCAAGCAGTAATCTATAATGTCTATAAATGCTTATTTTCAAAACAATCACAAACATTCGCTGCAAATGACGCAAAATTACGTTAGCTATCGACTGGTGAAAATAAAGCCACACATAATCACCTGTTAATAAAATATTCACATTATTGATGTATGCATATGACCAAATTGCGTCACGTCTTTCACTCATAGGCTTTTTAACATATACAAACTTTACAGGCCAGTGAGGCTTAGCCCTACGGGTTAGATACAAAACGGAATATGCCGTTTTGCTCCGGGTAATTTTATATTCCTGGAATCTTAAATTACCCGGTTCAAACTATTGGTAAGTTGGTATAACTAAATTCATATAATGTGCTGGGTCAATGAGAAACTTCCTTGTATTCATGAAATATAAAGTAAGCTTTAGCAGGAAGTAAATTTATCCATTCCATGAATATTGTTAAGTATTTACCGGCACGATAGCTTAGGAATAACGCTTTGGCCCGGTAAGTCAAAGGTTGCTGGATCGAAACCAGCGGCCGGTGACTCCTGTCAGAATCGGTCACCTCTGGTTAATCAATGTGACTAATGCCGATACGGTAGAGGTACCTCGCTGACTGTAATCCATCACACAGGGCTTAGGCCTATGTTGATGGGTAGTTGATGTTTAAATTTAAAACTAAGATATCTTAAAATAAGCAAGCCTATTTTTAAAACGAATTTGTATTTTTTATCCTGAATGGATTTTGTAAGTTGAGAATACATTTTTATAGTTGACAACCTTTTTGAATTTAATAAATATTATTTAACCCTCCAAGTGCTATGACTATTTAAATTTTGTTATTTTGGCTTCAACTGTTGTACTCGTCAGCACAGCAGTCTAACCACTACACTACAAAGGACCACCGTCTAAGAAAGCACTTATTTGACTATAAAAGCATACTCTGGCGGCAAAATAACGAACTCCAGCGTCAGAATAGTTGCATGTATTGGCTCGCAGATGGCAGCACCGAAACAGTAATTTTTGACTTCGATAGCGCTATACAATTGCACCTCGCTGACATCTCACAGTGAGATGTTAGCACCTGGAGGGTTAAACAACATTTAAAAACTACTAAACTTAATCGATGAATCATATAAAAACATAAAAGATAAAATGTTTACAATATGTTAATTTTGTTTACAATTACTACAATTTGCATATTAGATAAAAATATTAGATTAAAATTACGTGTTTGATGGGAGGTGGATTCCGGTTAATAGGTGATATAACCTCACCTCGGGCTTAAGTAAGGTGCTGCTGCAGTTGATGTATCAGCTGATATAAACTCAGCTGTTGTTTAAAAATCTTACCCATCCCGCAGCTTGGAATATATTATGCTAATAATAGTTAGCTCTATTTTGGATGAATAAATTAAAATCAAGTTTCAATATAAATTTTTCTAAAAATCAACACTTTATTATTTTAATTTTAACATAAAAATGACAAATACTATAAGTTGGATTTATGATGTATATTTCTAAATATAATCAATAAAATAGGAACGTAATTAGTTATAAACTATTAATGATATCAATAACCTTTTAAAATGACTAGCAGACGCACATGTGTCTATAAAAAAGGAATTGTTGCAGGAAACAAAATTAATTTCTCCAATTCAAAAATAATTAAAATGTTTAACTTCTTTTACATAAAGAAAATATAATTTTTCAATAGATTACTGTTGTCTGTTAAAAATGCATCAACAAACTCTGAAAAATATATGAAATCACATCACCATAAAAACGTTACGTCATATAAATACGTTTAGAAGAAACATGTATTTTTTCTGTGTTAACTCTTGCACACTTGTTATCAAAAAACCCCTCGTTCGATGTATAAGGACTATAGGGAGTAAATGAATTTTATGTGAGGTTTACACCCAGCCAAAAAATAGTTTAAAAAAATAATCCTTGTTCCTAAACGATAGATGGAGGTGATTTTTGTCACCTATATTAGTGTAACAAACTTCATGTATTACTTATGAGGATGTAAACTTTAAAGGGTAAGTGAAACTAGAGTACAAACATGAACAGTGAACACAAATACCTATAGAGATCAAAGTGATAGGTTCTGTTGCAAACTCTCTTGCGTTTGACGAAAATAATAATGCAATTTGGAGTTAAATCATATAACATTTTTAACATTTAGACTTTCCTCATAATCCCTCTAAATATAAACCTCGTAATGCATTCCACATCGAGAGAAATTGCCTGATATAAACTCCTCAGAGAGAATATTAATATATGCTTTGGAATTTTTTATTAAACTTCATGATTAAATGCAAATAAGCATATATATTATGAAGAGAAACCAACGCTTGAAATGGTCACCTTGAGTGATTTTTTTATTCTCACGCAAAACATTGTTTTAATATATTTTAATATTAAAACAGAATCGCTTGATTCAATATATTTGACTAAGCTGTATGAAATATTTGATATGACAATGTTAACTTTACATCAATCTAATATCATACCAAAGTTTTTCATAACTATAACTAGGTTCAACTAACTATTTGTTCCTAACACTTTTGTTGATGCCGCCTAGTTAGATTTGCATTTTGATTTTCTTACTACGTAATTGATTTATATACTAAACATTAATTATTTAAGAGGCGACTCTTTTAATAATATGTTTAAATATTAGAGATTTTAAGAGCTGACATATTTTCTTCAATCTTGGGACTAAAAATAGCATTTAATATGTATAAGAATTTAGTCAATGATGCACTCTGATAATATCTCTAATTATTTTCTTTATCTTTTTTCCTTTTAAAGGTAGCTATCCCAAAACCTTGTTATTGTTAACGAAAACCCTATTTAAGTTAAAATACTATGACAAATTATTTGTTGTTGCAAAATTGGCATCTACACTCTACAGTTCAAGGTAGAAATATCGTAACCCATGCCAATCAGTGTGTTAAGTTTTGTCTTGTCTAAATAATTTCCACATTAACCAACAGAAGCCAGTCACAATTCATCTGTTTCGTTTGGGGACATGCGAAGTTGGAATTTCCTCTCCAAAAATCAATCTTGAGTCTGGAAGAGTTTAATCGATGTTTAAAAAAAACTAATAATATACGATAGTTAATTTTTTTTTAATTTTGTACATGGAAAAGGGAAATTATCGAGTAAAACTACTTTATAGAGAGACGCTTGTGCCAGCTGTCTCTTATAGTTTATTTATATTCCTGTTATCAAGAAGCGATACAACATTAAGGAGGAATGTTTAAGCGGCAACTTCTTGTATTCGTAATGTTAAACTGAATAATGCATCAGGTCAACTCTGTCAAACTTTCGTTTTGTCGACGGTCTTAAAAGTTTAATATGGTCTTTCACTGTAGTAAAAATATCTACCAGTAGATTTTGAAAATTTCGTTACTAATTATTAATCAAATTAGTAAATAATGAACAAAAATAGAAATTAGTATAATTGATTTAATTTTAATTAATTAGTATTAATTAGTAGTAGGAAATTAGTAGAAATGAAAAATAATGAGTAATATTTTAATTTAAACATTTTGCCTTCCGGATTGAGTAATGACTAGATTATAAGGTTATAATACCTACTGTCTTCAATCCAATGTTCTTTTTAACACTACTAGTTTTGGGAACAATGTTCCAATTTTCAAGTGTGTCTTTAGGTTATTTCAGGATGTCTTCTTTTGTAAATAAATTATATTTAACATATCATTTTTAAATTTAAAATTATTGTCTGGCGACATACAAAAAAATGGGAACGCCAAATAAACACGATCAACAGTTTACCCCACCCAAAGGTCAAAACCGTCAAACAAGTATTGGCTAGCCATCTACGTCGTCAAGTGTTTAAACAAATCTTTGTATGTCGCCAGACAATAAATTTAAATATCATAGGTTAAATATTATTTATTTAAAAAAGAAGACATCCTGAAATAACCTAAAGACAAACTTGAAAATGGGAACATTGTTCCTGAAACTAGTAGTGTTAAAAAGAACATTGGATTAAGACAGCAGATATTATAACATTATAATCTAGTAATATTTTAATGCCTAAACAAAAAATCATGTCCCATCTTCACAGTTTAGTGACCGATTAAATCATGGTGTATACAGGGTGTTCATTAAAGTTGGGGACAAACTTCGAGGGTTGATAGTACTCATCAAAATAAAAAAAAATTCCTATAAACATATGTCGAAAAATCCTTCGTTTAGCCACTAGCCGCCATTTTGTATTTTATACAAAAAACTTTATATATAAAGAACTATTTAAGATACAGAAACCAAACTTTGCACACATATTTATTGGCCAAAGAGAAAAATATTCTCAAAGTTTCATTAAGTTTGCTTTTATATTTTCAAAATGGCGGCGGTTCTTAAAGTTAATGGTTTTTTGTTATTTAAATTAAAATATTTTTAAGCGCCATAATTTTGAAAATATAAAATCAAACTTAATTATAATTTGAGAATATTTTTTTCTTTAGCCATTAAATATGTGTGCGAAGTTTGGTTTCTGTATCTTAAATAATTATTTATATATAACGTTTTTTGTATAAAATACAAAATGGCGGCTAGCGGCTAAACGAAGGATTTTTCGACATATGTTTATTAGAAATTTTTTTGTTTATTTTGATGAGTACTATCACCCCTCGAAGTTTGTCCCCAACTTTAATGAACACCCTGTTTATGTTTTTAGCCAACAGTTTTTTTTAAATATCAAGTATTCCAATATTACAATAACTCCAAATATATTGGGACTCATAAGGGTAAATACATTTGGAGTATAACTCATTTCACAGACTTGAAGGCGATTCACGTGAAACGGCTTGGGATTCCTCCCACGTCTGAGTTTACCACAAACATTTGTCAACAGTAAGCTCACGACAAGAAGATGTTTTAACATGAAATTATTTTTGAAACTTCTTTAGAAAATATATAATTATAGTATTTGATGTGTTTATGTGGAAGAACTCTAAACATTTTATTAAATATAATAAACTAAGAGTAAACCCATACTTTAAAAAGTTTGTATGATTCAGTGTTACGGAATTAAATTACAGTACTTCACTTCATGACAGAATATTAGCATAAAATCTTAATCAAGTAAATGTCAAAAATAAAGTACAAGTGAATAATTTAGCTAATATTTTTAAATTCCTAAATTTTATTAGTATATTACACTTGTTCTATCGTTAGTGAAATTCGTTGATATAAGTTAGTTAGGTTACTAATTCAGCAGTTTTAGAAGCATTTTTACTTTATTTTCAAATAAGATAGACGAAACTCTGATATAATATAAATATACAAAGATTTATACTTGGTTGGAGTTGTTTTAACTAGCATATTGACAACTCCTGTTATTTTTAAAATGGTATTCTTGGATTTCACTGTATGAAGATGTGATTTTCCATCACAAATCCATCTTTGAAAATTAATTTTTGGAGTATGAATGACATTTTTTGAGTGATAATTGATTTATAGATGCACAAAGGGCCAAGGAGAGCATTTGTAAAATATTTTGACATTGAAAGATATTGTAAAAGTTTTACTTTAGTTGGGTTAAAAATAGTATATGCTCGTTCTCATACTGTGTTTCAATAACTGGAAAATTGGACTACTACCTCACAACAACAGGCTTTGTCATAAGTATTGCTGTTTCGAAGAATGTTTAGATATTGCTTTAAGGAGTCTTTTTTGATTATCAATAATTTGTTTGAAAATTATCTTTCACATAAATAAACCTGGTCTGCTACAATTATGGACTGACTTTTACATAAAACTCGTAAATATTTATATTTTATACTTATATTAAAATTATAGCATACTGAAATATAATCCAGATTTTTCAATTGGATATTAATTAAATTAATATAAGGAAAAATTAATAGACTTAGTAATCAATAGGGATAGTGAGTTCCTGAGTTGTTGGTAAGGCAATATTCACTGAGTGATAAAATATTGCTACTGGATTTTCCCATAGAACCAAAATTTTGTTTAATTTATGATATTATAATATTTATTTGAGATGGGTCAATTGCAACTTTACTCAATTGAAAATGAAACAGTACATAATAAATGTTATGTACTAAAAATAAATTGTCCATTTTACTCAAATTGAAAATAGGAGAGTGTTTTTGCTGAGACCAGGTTTTGTTATTTACGATGGGATGAGGGGGACATGAAACAATTCAACACGCTCAACTAGTATGTAAAGCCAAGATAAATTTAGTTCATATGACATTTTACTGACTTAACTGGTTGCAAAAATGTA
Source organism: Nephotettix cincticeps (assembly GCA_023375725.1). Taxonomy (NCBI): domain Eukaryota; kingdom Metazoa; phylum Arthropoda; class Insecta; order Hemiptera; family Cicadellidae; genus Nephotettix; species Nephotettix cincticeps. The sequence goes on from CM041785.1 coordinate 24,776,391, forward strand.
TACTTTATAGGATACGTCTTTAGGACGAAAAAATGTGAAAATATTAAAATATGTAAAGTGAATTTGTAAAGATCAATCGTATTTTCAGAGAATAAACCGATCACCAAAATACCATATGAATAAAAGAAACAAAGCTTATGTAAACAGAAGAGCGAAATAATAATAATGTAATTTTAAATTTAATCAATTGGTGTTCAAGAATATAAAACAAATTGTAAATGACTTGACTAATATTAATATTGTAATTTTGTATTAGTTATGTAGTTTTTCAAGTTTCATTTCTATCAGATTCTTTTGTTTGTAAATGACGGAATATGATCGTGAGGACTGCAGGTTTATTACTCTCTCTTCTCCTTGTTCAGAAGGAGACTAACAGAAACATGACTCTTGCATTTGCAGTTACATTACCTCAAACCTTCTAGGAAACCTTGAGGAAAAGGTCCGTTCAAAATATTTCCCTCAGCTTCAGTTCCTATCCTTATTATTTATGTAATCAGTCATAAGATTACAAGTATTTACCCTTTAAGGTTGCAAATTACATGGATTTTATCAAGTAAAAACTAAATTTATAAGCTATCTTACTTCAAATGTCATGGAAATTTATCCAGCGTTTATAAATGAGATGTAAAAAATAAAATTGTCTACTACAACAGAGTTTTCTAGTCAAAATGATCAATATCAAAAAAATATTGAGTATAATTTGAACGTATATGTTTACTATTAATGATTTCATAATGGTTTGAATCATAGGAAATGGAAATAAAGTTCCAAAAAAGGATAATTTTTATTTGGTACTTTTCTAGTGATTCCATGTGGGTATTAATTACAAATTTTTGAACCTCCAAGAGAGTTCCTTTTTTGGTAGTCAAACATCAAGACTCATTTGTTACTTCTGTTGTGAGAGGTTGTGATGTTTTAAAACTTCTTAGTTTAAGTTTACGTTGAATATATTTTTGATTAACATTTGTTATTTCACTTGTCCCAGCCCTGTTCTGATTTGATTGCTCTAGCCATTCCAAGAGGTAATCCAGCAGCTACAGCTGAAAAGCTAACGATGTGATACGCTGAAATGAAGCCCATTTGCCCGTATGTAAGTTGTTCATACACGTCTGGACGGTTGGGGGAAGGTTGGTTTCGTTTGGGTGTACGTGTACACAGCTGGTGGAGTTACCACATAACCCTCGCAGGAGTAGGGGTACTCATAAGTTAGCACCAAATTTTCCGAAATAAACAGAAACATAAACTATGTTTTAAAATATATTAAAACGTCGGTTGTAAATTTCATTGGAACTGCTACTAGCGGAATAGCCTACAAAACCTAGTTTGTTTTAAAAACGCGCATTTGAAATCTCTTGGAAGCACCTGGTAGTTTTCCAGATTTATTTTTGTAAATCTTATTCAAAGGCTAATAAGAAATCGGTGCTGGAAAATTGATAATTTTGGAAGCCTTTATTAATGCTGTATCTGTTGCGTCTCCGTGGTCGAGACTTAGATGACAACAGAGAGCGTGTGAGCTGCAGATGACCACGGGCAGAACGTGGAGATTGAGGAAGGGACCAAGATCACAGGAGTTGTAAATATTGTAAATGGAAGCCTTAACAGAGAGTAGTGATTCCAGGATTGACCTGTTCTTTAGTTTAGCGAGTTAGTGTTTGTTCATAACATATCCCGCACATACGGGGAAACTCCCTTACAGTATAATACATGTTTAGTTAGTAATTATAGATGTTTTTTATCATAGATTGAACAAATAATGTTACAGATTAGCTATGCTCAGTTTAGTAACATAATAAGAACGAGTATGTAACTAAGTTTACAAAGTCAAGTACGAGTACACAAAGTAAAAAACAAATCTAAAAGAGTTAAAAGAGGAAAACAACAATATGGAAAATAAATTGGAAATAAAACGTACAAAATTGATTTATCTTATAAAACTGTACTTTTGAGGTAACTTACAGTGAAGGCGAATGGAATGGTGTTGACTAGTTCTAGAATAAAGTGAAACGACAGAAGCTGCTGCCATATGTTCCCCTGTAAAAACAAAACAGTCTGAGTAATATGAGAAAAACTTAATTGACATTTGAGCATATGAGTTTAAGATGAAAATTAAAACGTTTTTAGCCTAATTACACAGTATTTCATCCTTATGATGCATGTCCTGAAAGTACACTTAAATAATTAATTATAACATTGTTGAAAAGTATAGTGCTTAAAGGACAAGTTTACAATATTTAAGTTTTACCGTAATGATCTACGAGAAAATTAAGAAAGAATACTGATAAATTTACCATGCATTTCCAAACATACAAAGAGAACTATATATTCATTCAATCATTATGTATATTCATTATTTTTATAGAATTCTCAATACATTTGACTGACACCAACAATCAATTAACAGCTTCAATTAACGTATAAACTTTTTAGTCGGACACATTACAAAGTAAAATTAATATTTAAGACATCATAAACACTATTTTAATCCTCAGTGTCTTGAAATATGTACATACACGGAAAATATATTGTTAAAAACTGAGAAGTATAATATTCGGTATCGTATATCAAAGAACAATATTTTATAGCTACAATCGGGACATCTATTGAAGCAGGATGAGTTATGATGGACATCGTTCATTTCTAAATTAATTGGAAGGCTTTACCGGACAAAATGGCTGTTAAAATGCTCTCCGCATGGCAAACAGGTGTATATTCGCTGAGTACACCGTCTAAGTTAAGGTATACAGATAATATACTTGTCAAAATGTTAATATTTGTAAATTCCTTTTATACAAATTTATATACGGTATTTTATTAAAAAGTCAACACTGTTTGAAACATACTATGGACTTAATGATGAATTTTCTGTACAAGAATATATTTCGTCTTTAGGTATAGTATAGAGACTACACTGCTTAAGAATTTAGAACGTTACTTTCACTAAAAACTTTAGATTTCCATGTTCTCTCTCATAAATATTCATATATTGTCTCTTGTGAGGAAATAATTTACATGGAAAAATATTTTGTTCCTGAATCTACCCGAGGATGTCGACAAATATTGACGTGAACATCCCGATTAAAATTATATTAATTTTACAATAAAATCGCACGAAAGATCCTAGTAAAATTGCAAAGTTAATATTAAACTTGCAGATTTTCAGTATAAACTTTTAATAAAACAATTTTATAATGTGGAATTTTGAGATTTTAAGAGATATTTATTTTGAACTATAATTAACGTAAATCTTATTGAATATAGGTATAAAAGATATAAACCAAATTATTTTGAGAAAGAATTACATTTGTGTACTAAAAATTGTACCAAAATTTTTTATAAACATTACAGTTTTGAATAACGAATTATACTTGCATTTTTAAGGGGTTTTATATACGATCGTATTTTATTATTGATAGAATGTATCATACTTTCAAAAAAAATCAATGAAATCAATAAAATGTCAATCAAATCAAAAATTAAACAATATTAAATGTAAAATAATCTAATCTATGTAAATTTCTAGCCTAATGGCGCAAGAGGTCACGAGATCGAACTCTGGGATGCTTATTTAGGTTTAAACCGCTTTTCCAAAAAACGTTTCTGTGAGATCATTTTGTGTCTCTGTTGAAATACCTCTGGCGTAGAAAGAAAAAATCTATTTATAATATCTCCAATCATTGGAAATGTACATGCAGCATTTAATTCAACTTTGATAACCTCAGAAAATACGTTATACACATAAATAATGAGATGGAGAGCGGAATGAAGCTGTTTTTAGTGGTAAGTGCTGTGCGGTGTCGACTGCTTATGCGATGCAAATGAACCAGTACAATAATGCGCGATGCGATGTGACGGCTCACCCCGTCGTTAGTCGGATCCTGAGGTTACGCCGAGGCTTATGTACCGTTAGTTTCAAATTTTGCCCGTCAAAAACTCAGACAATAAAAATCGTAAAAATTTACACTATTTCCTTTCCTATGGAAAACAGGTTAGATAATAGATATATCTGTAGAGAATGTTTCCAGTTCCTCTAAACAGCTGTACTAATAACCATATGACGTCACTTCCGTCATTTGTAAATTGCTCAATGCCCCTCCAGGGTTTAGATATATTCACCTTTGTTAAGAAAACTTATAGGTGTAAGACAAGTATAATGGATTTGAAGAACTGTTGTTTAATTACAGACAAATAACAACTGACTCAATTTCCAAAATATTTAATAAATAAAATGCAACTTGGTTTAGTATTGAACCATCACAAAATTGTGTCAAAATGTTGCTCAGGGCAGAAACGGTGGACCTTTAGATTATGAAGGGAAACTATAATCACTTAAATACCCAGTCGGTTATACGAAATACAGTGTAACAAAGATATACAGTGTATCACAGGTAAACATCCAACCAAAACGTAAAACTTATTATAATTCATCAAAAGTCAACAAATGTGAACGGAGTAAAAATATCAATATAAGTAATGGGTAAAAAATTATATGGTAAAATGTTTGCATTTACATCCACAATGGAAATAGGATAAATCATGGATATGACTAAAAGGAATGTTTTCAGTTCATCTAAACAGACGTTCTTATAACAAAAAATGCAATACAATAGATCTGGTAATTTCTATGAAATCGGGATCTTCAGCTCAGAGTTTTCAGGTCGCTCTAGTGCCTCTAACATGACCTAACGACTACTTATGTAGACGGGACCAACGGCTCAACGATGGCAGTATGAGATACAAATTTCATATGTGTCATGACGGGGATCGAGCCCAGATGTTTTGGGTGGTAGACCAGTACTCTCCTCATTCAGCTATGACTGTCACGGACAGTGTTATTGAATACACCAGACACAGAGGAGTCTGTCTCGATGCACATGGACAAACGTAACGCATAATTGCGCCTAAGAGACTGGAAACAATATCAGGGTCCACCCCACCTGACGTTGTAGTCAGGTGGAAAGGGAATTGATCTGAGACACGTGTATTAGTGTCGAATCCTACTCGTGGGATTTGAGACTATCTGAGAGATATAGGTTGCCTTTGAGGCAAAGCCAACGCCGTGCGGTTACTTTGATTGATTACTGGTCAATATCTAACAGCGTGATTCACAGTTGTTGCACCTCAGTGACCATGAGCTGGTTTGTGACATGACCATACAACCATACAATCGTTGCAGGTGACGGAAATATTATCTGAACTTTACTATCATATCGTTAGAATACTGAATTAGCAGCATGGAAACTCAATGAAAAATAATGAAGTGAGTTTAAAAACTACAACATCAAATAAAAATTACCTGTTTCAAAAATAATCATCCGATTTCTTAAACTAACAACAAGAGAAAACAAGAGAAAACTTGTTTTCTATTTATTGGAAACATAATCGTCCCCCAAGGTAATACCAAACATTTTGAGTGAAATTTTGTTGCGTAATGTTACCTTAAAGTGCATATAAAGTTTTATGAAAAAACGTAAGGGACTATGGAAACAACTAATTTTTAGTATTCTCCATAAGAATAACATGGGTGCTCTCAGAAAATCTACTGTTTTTACCACGGACAGTAAATTTAACATTTCCATTTCTCGGGGAGACTAATTTGTTTAGATTTTTTAACTGGTCTTAATAAATATAGTTAGACTATTTCAAAGATTTATCGTGTTACAAACAATTAAAAAAAATAACATTTAATAGCCCATAGCTTTTGAACTATTAGTTTTACAAACATACAGATGGTGTCATATTATTTGGGGCCTTAACGACAACTATAAATCATGAATTTTTTATTGAAAGTGCTAGAGCAGACTATGAGAAATTTGTATTTTCCCATTGTTATGGGTTTTAGGGGTCAAAAATCTTAAATTCAAAAAACGAAAAATTGTCTGGAGATGGTCTGAAAGAATGGTCTTAGTTACCTAATTTCATAAAAGTCAGACGATAAATGTGGTCTCAGGGTCTGTACAATGACAGACAGACTGACATACTTATAGAATGACATATAGGCCCGAAATCCACTTTTTTGGATTCTGGGAGTCTCTAAATGGCTATATCCATTCTTAACTCAAGTATAACATTTCAACTAAACCAATACTTTCTCCTTATACTATGTACCAGAAAAGAAAAGAAAATTTAGAAGACAAAATGGTCTATAGGTGACGGGTTAGTTGTTGGTTGGTCGATTATTGATTTTACCGGGCACTCTCATTTAGTCTGACACAGAGGTGTGAATGGAGAGAACAGACCTGTCTATTGGTAAAACTTTGAGGTTTAGTTTGTTTCATTGCACGTGATTTGATAATTTTGCCTAAAAATTACTAAATATGATTCAAATTCATGCCTTACTAATGAGCAGAATTTTAGACTCTTTAAATTACTAAGATATCAATTAGCTATAACTGAGCTAGAAGATCCAAGATCCACATTGTGTATATGTTTTACTTTCTCCCTTTATACATAGTATATGGAGGAAGTATTGTTTTCGTAAAATTTTTCGAATCTGAGTTGAGAATGGATATGTTTGTTTCGGGGTCCCCTGAATCAAAAAAGTGGGTTTCGACGTGGATTATTTTTGAAACAGTAAATTTTTATATGATATTTAGATAAACTTGAAAGAATATGAAAGTTCTATTACATATTGTCGTTTTTAAATTTACTTAAGGGAGAAAGTGTGTGTCAGTCCACTGATACTGTTTATTTTCAGCTATAACATTATCACTTGGACAGAGTCGAGAGTATTAATTGACAACATCAGACATTCTCGTTTTGTGTGACACAGAGGAATCCTGCTCATGAGCAGGATTTGAATATTTACAGTGATAATTACTGAACCTGTCACAGGCTGTGCCTTGAGGCCGATGCCACGGGTGTCATGAGTTGATTGTAATCAATAGTCAATGCCGGTTAATTATCGGACATCTAAATTTACAAGTTTTACAATCTAGATTTTACAAGTTTGGTCCTCTTAAATTCAGAATCTGAATTACATCCACCATTTTGCATTTTCACTAATTTTAAAATGGATGCATCTTATTGGTTTGGAAAAGGAATAAATTAATCTTAAATATATTTACCATCGGTTTATCTGATTAAAATATTAATAAACCTTTTTGGAATGTGTTAATAATATTCTGGTACAAAAAAAACAATGTGTTGATGGTTTGATTTAACATTTTTCTTCTGGAAAGTAGGTGAAAAACGGGCGGGTACTACAGATGAAATACTGTTTTTAATATTTTTTGATCGTTATGTTCAACGTTATGTTTTTCTACGTTAAAAAATTAGGTATACTTTCACCGTTGAGATCCTCCTTTGTTTTTTAAGACTGAAATGAGTAACAAACCAAGCGATGCAAAAATTAACAATAATTTTTCTCTTGAAACTAAGAAAAGACAAAGTATTTATGGCCAAAGATTAAAAGAAGAACGAAGAAGAGAGACATAGTTGCGAAGCAATTCCAGTTGGTTATCAAGTTATAAACCTTGATTTTCTTCTCAGACCAGAAAATCCTGTAACATTTGTCTGCCTGTTCTGCCCTCTGCTCCTCATATTTCAAATTACCAGTAAATGTAACAGTTACGCCGTTAGTGGCTGGCTTTATACAAATGTTTTGATTGCTTGAAATAACAGGATTCTACCGGCATTTGTGGTTGATTGCCATTCCATTTCATTATTTTTTCATATCGCTATAAAAATACAGTTGCTCTCATAGCTTTCTTACTGCTATTTAAAAATTGTTTTGAAAGGACAAATATTTCGTCGTCATTGAAGCAAATATCAGAAATACTAGTATTGCAAAAAATATTGTTTTGTTTTCCCACTGAGAATAACGTTAAAATGTACCAGTAAAGATTATTGAGATTATGAGATCACAACTTCATATTTTAGTATGATTTTAAAAAGCAGTTTACCATATTTTAAATTAAAAGTATCGTCAAGAAAAACAATGATGTTAATGAAAAAGACCTATGATGAAACAAAAAAATCTTAGTTAAAAAGTACCTATTTTAAAGTCGTATATCACCAAGGTAAAAAAAGTTGGCAGTATTTTGGTTCAGAGCTTTCTTAGAATAATCATAAACTCCATTAATTAGGGACTTTATTCAAAGATTAAATAAACGTGTTTATTGATTATATCTAAATTTATATTTTATTGAAACAGCCCAATATTTTAGTGGAAAAATTCTGAACGAATACATTTTTATAATAGTAAATGGTAAAATTAAACTTGTACTTTCTATCCACTGACATTGCCCTAGCAACGTCGGTTGCCATTGTCGTAAACCGGCTTCTCATTGGTCTACGGGATTTTGTAAAAGCCTCAATATAAATATATATGAATAATTTGTGTCGATGATAAACCGAACCTTAAAAAATGAAAACCCTTTTGTAAAAATACCCGTGGTATCACATTAAAATTTTGTATACGGCAAAAAATGTTATGTTTCGCAATAACCTGTTGTAATAGAATGAAAACAAATAGTCATTTTTATGGTTTTGCAAGTTCATTGTGAATTTTTATATTTTTTAAGATACTAGTCTAGTGAATCAGAAATACTAAAACAAAAAGTGAGAAGGGACTGCATCTAACACCTAATCCATGGAACGACAGGTTCCATAGTTCTTTTCCTTGCCACGCCCTTTCCCTTTCTTCAAGTTTTCCTTCCGATAGCCTGCACGAAATACTCATAAAATTTGTCGAGAAGAGCCTTATCCAGATCATAAAATACGTTAAACTGTTCTGTGAACATTATTATTATATTAAATGCCAAGAGAGGTCTGTGGTAAAGTTGAAGTTGGCAATATAGTTGGAGACGAAAATATACTTGGTGCTCTCAAACACATTACTCGCTATGCCAAATTGTCACAGTAAAGGAAAACTGTTGATCAATGTGTTAAGCTATTTATAAATAGCCTTATAAATTTATAAATACTCTAATATATTCATATTGATCAATGTGTTTTGCTATTTATGAATGGCCTTATAAATATATAAATACGCTAATATATTCATAATAGTTTATTGCATGTCAAGTGGCATAATGTTTATTAGTTCTTAAATATTCGAATGAAAAGAGTTAAAAGATCAATAAAATGAGAAACATAATGACATTTATAGAATACATAAATGCAGACAATAACCGATTTAATCAAATAAAGATTTTTCTGTAATATTACAATTTTTAAGTTAAATTATTTAGTGATAAAGTGTGACGATTCCATGAGATTTTGAAAATACCACCATTTGATACTGGGTTGAGATAAACACCAATAATTTCCATAGTTCACTCTCCTTTAAAAAGGTCTAAAGTGAGGTATAACTCGATAGGATTTACATTTAAACATTTTGAGTAGCCCTAAATATACCCCCATTTTGGAGGCAGGTGCAAAGTTATTAACACCAGAAATACTGCATTAATTACTTTGCAGGTATACTATGTTCGGACAACCTCAGTTAATCGATTTAGCAGTTAGTATTGAAGGGTTCTAAGGTTCTGACTAACCATATATATATCACAGCAACCATTTAACATAGAGCAAAGATTCAAATGATCAAAACTTTTGGTAATAATTCTAGCTTGTTCTAATGATGCGAGAATCCCATATAAAAATTATCCAAAAATATCCCTAAAAGTCCCTCCCTCAGCACCTGGATAGAGCTTTTATGTTTAACTATTGCGGTAAATAATTTTTTTACAAATAATACGTTTGAGAAAACGGTTTTTATAAAGATTTATTCATTTAATGTAAGTGTCAAAATACTTCCTACCGCCATCAATAGGGCAATAAAAATTGTGACTGCTTTAACATAAAAAGCTAATGAATCAGCTAATGTCTAGCTGTATTTTTTCAATCACATAAAACCGCAAATGCGTACCAGTAAAAATATGTGATAAGTTACCAATTATATCGAAAGCGTTAATTGATTATTATTTATGGTAATTTAATGTTGTGTATTTCATCAATTGATTGTTAAAAACGTTCGATTATGAAAACAATCAGCTGATAGCAACAAAACTGACAACACGTTCACCTATTTGGGAGAATTACGAAAGTTCGTTTTGGTATTGAAATTGGGGAAGCTTTGTTTTGTGATGTAGCTGGTTAAATAAATTGAGTTGTATGAAGAAAATTTTAGTTCATTACAAGGGACCTGAAGCTATTATTCAAACTTGCTAGAAAACCCTGAGCTCGTACAGCAAGCGTGCTTTAGATCCGTGTGATAAAATTATATTCCTTTCATTCTCACCAAAACATAAATGAGTAACTACGAGTGTAGTTATATAAAATTAGTTTCCAAGACAATAAATTATTTACCTTCGTACTTGATCAATGATTATTATTCCTTCTAAATAATAATGAAACAGATTTTCTAAGGTTGAATAAAGACTGAAAGAGAATTCTCCAAACGTATATTGACTTATAGTCGGTTATGAAGTTACAGTACGGTAGTGGATCAGCATTATTTTGTTGTTCTGGAAATCTCTAGAAATTTGTTCTCTGTGTTGTAAAATATCATTTAGTTCTAATACATTCTAAACTTATTGTAGTTTCAAATTATTTAAAAGGATAAGGCAAACTCACTGATGATAAAAAGAATATGAGCAGCTTCCTTTCCTTAAAATGTAGGTCCAAAGTTGTTTGATAAACTAATAATAAACAAATCAATTATTCTTATAAGATCATTTTGGTATATACTGGTGCAGGGGGTGGATTTGACAGAGAGTTTTTTAAGAACTAAAAATGTAAAATTTTTATTAAATAAGTCAAATTTGATGTTTTATGTTCAGAAAAAAACACTGTTATATGTTCTGAACATATAACAGAATTCGACTGAAAAATTGTCAATTTGAAAATTGAAAAGTGAAATAAAATGATATGCCTATTTAAACTACCTGAAATTAGGTAGTTCCCCCCTTTCAGTATAACTGATCATGAATCTAACAAAGATTAGCTGGTTGGGAATTCAACGTTCAACTATTTTAGTATTTTACTTAATTAGAGCAACATTCATACTTCCTAAAGATATCAACTTTAATATAGTTGATTAAAATACATATAAACGAGACCTTGAGACGGTTGCGTGTTGGAATCTGACAAGGACAACCCGGTAGATGTATGGTATTTGAAGACCGACACATCAGTCCTACTGAGTTAGACGTCACCCCCCCCCATAACAACCCATTCTCTCTGCAACTCTTCTTCCGCTAGCCTTTTGGATTATTGTGAGACAGTGTTATTATTGTCAAGTCTTAAAAATTTTAACTTTCTCCCCTTATTTATAGTAAATAGAGAAATTATTATTTACGTCAAAATATTCGAATTTGAGTCGAGAGTGGATTTATCCGTTTTGGGGTCCCCTGAATCCCAAAAAGTGGGTTTTGACGTGATGTCTGTCCGTGTGTGTGTGTGTGTGTGTGTGTGTTTGGGTGTGTTCAGAGCCACAGCCTACCCCGTTGATCAGACTTAGATGGAATTTGGTATGTATGTACCAAATTACATACATATTCATCTTATCTCCAAGAGTTTTTTGTTATTTTGGATTTTGGATTTTTAAGGGTAGTTTACCCCTAAAACCCTCTAAAACGTGGAAAATCATAACTTTAAAAAATGTCTGTAACGATTTTGATCAAACTCTGATAGTGCATAGAATACTAATTAATATGACACGACCCGCATGTCTCTAAAATTGACGGTTCAAAAGTTATAGCATTGAAACCAGATAAAAAAACAAATTAGTATTTTTAATCATTTGTCTGCTTCTAACGGTTCCAGAGAAAAGCTAAATTTGCAGTCCATGATTAACGCACTACGTTGTCTGAGACTGCTCAATGTTATTCTTATGGAGATTATTAAAAAAACAATTTCTTTCTTATTTTCCATCCGTTTTCCATGCAACTTGGTTTGAAGCATAAGGTTGAATCACCCAATCAAAAAAGCTGGTGTTACTGGGGGTTCGGGGGTCCGGTCTCCAACCTTTTAGTTGGATCAATAATGATGTCTTGGTCTTTTTTCTGTTAATGATCATGACACGACTTTGCCTTATTGAGCCATTTACTTAAGTCGAGTGACTTCTTCAAAAACTTCATTTTTACCTTAAGCTCTAATACTTCATTTGAAATAATATTGATGAGAATCAGTATTTTATTGTGTTTAAAATAGTTTTATCAAAAATTAAATTGATAACATTTTTCAGACAGCAAAATGAAGATTTAAAACACATTTTAAAAGAATTTTTTCCAAGAAATTGAAAAGTATATATACATATTTGTAAAATACATACATACCCACTTCATGGATGTGTTACAGTGACTAAATAGAATAAAATTGTATCTTAATCCCTTAAATGTGATCATAAATTTTTAAGGTACAAATAAATTGAAAATGTACATAAAAGTAGTAAAGTTTAATTAGGATTAAATAATAGGTTGGTGATGCGAAAAATTAAACCACCGATAAAAGATCATGTTATGTTACTGGATTGTGAATCAGTTGAAGAGAAAAGTACAAATGAATGATTAGTTCCTTCCGGCTACCACTCTAGGCGGATGTGATTAAAACCATGTAGTTTGATTTATACTTGCTTTTCAACGATATTTTCACAATTAATATATCATTCTGAAAACAAATTAAACTTACTATAAAACTAGTTTTATAAGTCTTTATAGTAAGTCATGTGTGTCGTATTTATTTTTATTTAAGTGTTATTGTCAATTAGAAATAGAGAGTGAATGAAGTCAATAAGGACAGTTGATATTCATAGTAATATAAATAGTAACAGGCATTTTAAAGATCACTAATCAATGCATTTTCCTACAGAATTTCTTTAAAAATTAAATTTACTTATATTACATGCATTTTTTTGTGTATTTCATTTATATAGTCACAGCAGGAGAATATTGTTAATAATTGAGAATATTAGTGTAATTATTGTATTAATATTATTGATGAACCATACAAACAGCTGTTCTACAATTATAACATACCTTGTAAGGCCTCACCCGCAATATAGATCGAATATACGAACAGTTGTGTAAGTGTGCCATCAAAACTGACAGGATAAACTGATAAGCGCAAGTGAAGACAGGCAAAGTAATGGAGGAGACGTCACGAAACCGAAGAGTTAAATGGGTTGTGGTTGTTTCACCTGAGGTTATTGATGTTATTGTTGTTGATTGGTTGGTATCACTGAAGGAAAAGGGGTTTTAATTTAGTATATTTAAACAAGTTTTAAATTTATTTTATTCACTATATTTAATCAGAGTAAAATTAATAATGAGTGTTTTATTTTAATGAAAGTGATTAAGTTAGCATAATGTAAAAAATAGAAAATAAAAGCACGAACACACCCCTGAGATTTTTTAATTTTACGATAAGAAAATGCTTTATTCAGCGTCAGAAATCGGTGTTTCCCTGGTAAGTGAGACTCTCACCTACTAAAATACTATCGGTCCAAGCATTGGACTTCCCTTCGGAAACATATCTATGTAATACTTAAAGATACTTCACCCAGAGGGCATTATTACCACGTAAATTCATCTAAACCAACTGTTACGGTATATTATTTGTGTTCTGCCGCAGCAAACTCCTGCAGAAAGCAGAATCTACGACCTGGGGCTGGACAACACCACGGTGACGAGAGTGTTTGGTGTGATACTAAGCCGATGGCTGCCTCTAGTTCACTCCACCCTGCCTCCCATGAAAGAAGAAGGTGCGGAGTGCATCGTCATTGTTTGAATCGCCGTACCGACATTCCGGGTTTTCGGCTGTCCTCATTATGTAGAGGTAGGCACACAAGCATTCGTAACCCGTGAGGAAGGTGAGATAAAAGTCTACTTCACGAAACACCCGACCCACCCACAGTCCGATATCACCAATTAGTCAGTCACCTCTTAAATTACCAGGATATGTCTAATTACAGTAAATGAAAATAGCTCTTAGTACAAGTTGCTTTTTTATGAAATGATTTTTCGAACAGAATTGTTTAAATTACAGGAATTTTCGTATTCTTGTATACAATTTATTGGAAGAAAGGTAATAATTATGATGAAAGTACTGCTGAGATTATTATTTTAAGTTTCTTTCGATAAAAAAATGGTTTTCAAAAGGCTTTCTTCAAGGGTGTTGAAAATCTAACGCACAATAAATGTATTGGGAGAAAATTCGTAGAATTGAACTAGTCATAACTATACACCTTCCTTTTTACCCCTTTAATTTTTTTCCATGCGTTAATTATACTTTTTCAAGCATATGTTTCTGAAGGTATGATGAGGTAGTTGCCCTCACCTTAGAACTCAGAACCCATGTGGTGTAAAGGTTAAGGCAAGGGTTATCCCAATTGAATGTAAAGTATATGTTTACACAGAGTCAATAAGGGAGCTTCTTACTACTTATCTTCAACGCTTTTCACGAAGTCTCAACGCGAGACTGGTGAATAGAGAGGTAAATACGAAATTATGTTTGAATTTCTCAGTTGGAGAAGACTAATGACCTGGGATTTCTCGGTCGTTGCCACCGTACAAATAAACAGTATTAGTAAAACGAGACATACCTCTTCCTTAAAAAGTAACTCTGGCGTATACGTATGAACAGTGAAATATTTTATTTTTGTTTGAATAACTTAGTGAACATATTTTTCAAATATACTCTAAATATTTAGCATTCGCTCATTCCTAGAAGTTTTTTCAAAGGAGTGGATCAAATTTACCCCCTAGCAACATAATTTATAGTGTTTTAATTGCTTATGCGACCCAGAGATACTTAAGGATACTAGGTACGAAAAGACTGACTGGTAAATGTATAATTTTTATTTTTATTATCTATTTTACGTACTCTGCAGGCAAGCCATGGTTGATATTTATGTGCTCTTGGGAGAGGTGTTAAAAGTTTGTAAGGCACAAAAACGAAATTGACGTCCCTTGGCTATGAGAACTGAAAACATTTCCTTGATATAAATCCATGATCTAAGATATTACCCACAAGGAAGTACGTAAGCTTTTACAACCAAAAAATAAGATGTAATTTTACATATGTATGGCTAGTTTCCAAATAAATAAGTAAGTAAACATAAGAATAATAATTGTAGCATCGTTCATTAGAATTAAGTGAGGTGACCCTGACAAACGCTGACTTTCAATTTAATTTTTATACACAAGCAGATATTTCAAATGTAGATGATAGCTCAATGTGTTGGTTACCTTGTAGCCGAGGTAGGCCAGGAGTAGCGCCTCCGTCAGACTGATGCCCGCCAGGATGACCTGGATCACCCAGAGTACCACGGGACGGTTGACCCACAGGATCGCGTCCCAGTTGATGATCGGGTTCTCCTGGAACGCCTCCTCCGTCAGGTTGTACGAGACCAGGAACTCCGACTTGTTTGAAGGCGTGCACCCGTAACTGTGGCAGCCAAGAAATGTTATTTTAACATTTAGTGCTATGTTTTTGCTTATACAGGGAGCGATAAAAATAACTGGTGGATTTCAATTTCTTAACTTGAGCGTTTGTCAACATTTTTATACTATTTTTACTCGTTGCAATTGATAAAGGTGGAAATTAGGGGAAAACACATTGTAAAGCATATATTTACCTTGATCCCTATTTTTTGAGCAAGGTAATCGAACGGTCACTGTTAATCAACACGTTACCTGAGAATGTTGGACACATATATTTATCCCTAAGCTCCAGAGGAAAGTTATCACAAAAGGTTTGGTTTCAGCTGGACGGAGTAATTGCTCTCACTGCAAATAAAGTAATGAAGTTTTAAACGTAAAACTTCGTGGTCTTGTAGCTCCATAGTTAGGTGACATTTCGTGGCACGTATTTTCTCCTAACTCTAGTGTTTGAGATTTATTCATCTGGTCATTTCTAAAACCAAAAATAAACCCAGTAGGTTCCAGTTTTTGCTAATTGAAAAACCTTCAGATATATACTTTTTATTATAATTATCTTGGTAGACAATTTTAGACTCATAAATTAGGGACCCATAATTGTAATAGAATTTACATTGATCCTATTTTGATTGTGCATTGTTGTCAAACAAGGTGAAGATCATAAATCACGGTGTTAATCAACACGTTACGAGAATGTATATATATATTTTATATAAAAAAATAAAGAAAGTTTTTTCCACGGATCTGGAGCATTAATTTTCTTTAAATAAAATAACTAATTTTAGTAATAAGTTCTGTAGGTTAATAGTTAGGAAAATTCTTGTATTTCTTGTAACTAATAGTTTGAGATTATTCATACGCTTTCTAAAATCCAAAAACAATAAAAAGGTTCCAGTGTTTATAATTTGAAAAGTTGTTGATTTTTTGCCGCTACAATAGAAATAACTTAATAATTATTTATGTATAATAAATGAAATCATTATTATAAACTTTGAATCATTTTTGTCAGTATTTCAGTGACCATAATATGTAATAGAAGGTAGTTTAAATAAAGTATTGGCAGTAAGTTTGTGATTGTATTATCTTGTAAAAAACATATTTTTCTATGAGTCAAAGCTCGGTCACCATAAAAGTTTATAACCGGTTATAGGGGTTAAAAGTAGAAAAACTCTAATCTTATTTCACAACCTGACAAAAACTTTCTTATCATGTAATCAATACTACTGGTTAACTGAAACACATGTTTTTTGTCACTAAATATTATTTAGCATCGCAAAATTACCCTTTGTTTAATATCGTTGTTGCTAAATAGTTTTAAGGTTTTCTTTGATAATAAAATTAATATTAACACTGATACTCAGATATTATGAAAGTTAAGTGTTTCATTTACTTTTAGTTGAAATTCACCTTTTCATTTGAAACCAACTTGTGTATGATGTAGTGGTTATATATTAGTCGGCATAATATCACGGTTCAGGGAGTAAATACTACCCCTTACTTATAGTATGATTATGAGATTATAATTTTACACTATTATGTTACTCGTTTAAATATAGGAATGCAGGGATAAAATATCGTAATGATATAAAGATAAATTACGATGAAAAGATGTAATATATTCTTTTAACTTTGGTGTCGCCATAGATTCAAGTAGGTGTAAAATTTCACAAAAAATTGCATGTGAAACATTTACTGTCCATGGTTCGATTTGAAGATTCCGAAACATAAACTTGTTTATATGACATATTATTAAAACGGTTCAAATGAATAGAGGAATAAAGGGTTTATGATTTTATTGCGTAATAAAAAATTGTAACAATCGCAGATTTGTGTTTACATAAGACGATGTATGACCTTGCAACACCAAACAAACATCGATGTGTCAATAAGTCTGACCTTTCACGATTGGGGGTGATTGAGTGGCGAACAGGATTCGTGATTATGGACCAGCTATTAAAATATACGTAAAAGTAAAGTAAACTCAAGTGTTAAGAATCAAAATACATTTTTCTGGCAATATGTTTACCTAAAATAAATATATCAATGGTTAACAACTAATATTTACAAACAAATATTTAAATTAATTTGACGGCTGGTTATGTTTTTGATGAAACACTTTTATAGATTACTGTTATAGATATCCACTGCTCAGTAAAATTTCGAAACATTATACCATGATCATTATAAACTGGGTTTAAGAGATGTAATTGCGTAATTTTAATAGGTTTGGGTCAGTTTAGAGTGAACAAAATTAGTTGAAACAGGAGTAGAATAATGAAAAAAATTAAGTTTCATTATTCTATTTAATTATTCGGAGAAGCATTATGAAAATACATTTTTTTACATTATAGAAAGCCAGGCAGGCAGAAAGACAGTTTTTGCGATAGTACCTAAGATCTAAAAAATCCGAAGTTGATCTTCGGATTTTTAAAGTATAAAATGTAACAATATCATATGAAACCAAACACCAAAATATTGCTCTTAAGTCCAGAAGCTTCCAGACAGGTTTACAAATCGTAAAAAACCAGCGTTCCAGAATAAAACTAAACTAAAAAAATAAAACCAATAATTGTGGGACATGTCTGTGGTTGAGATGATATTTGCTAGGCAAAGTCATCGTATGTGACAATACTACGTTCCCTGGGGATAATACTTTATGTAATGTCTGCATTTACGATGTCGTTGACGTCACAGAGCGAATGTGGAGCATTGTATGTGGAGTTTTACACGAGGAAAACTGCTTCAACGTGTTGATGGAAGATATTCTTCTTCGTGGTACTCACCACAATGAAATTAAAAACATCAATTAATTCTGTTAGCGCTTGAGTAGGTCAAGTTTAAATAGATTAGTTGCAAATTCTTTATCTTTAGTTTACTTGTATCAAGGAGTCAAGGAGTCAAATCACATAAACGATTTATTTGGGAAAGCGTTCTAAAACCAAGTAAAGATCCCTGGATTTCACCCCATGACCTCCTCCACCAAAGTCCAAGACGCTAAGTCTAGCAAGACACCCAGATCTTATGAGATGTTAGAAGTAAATTAATAAATTAATAATGACACTGAATAACGAAAACCTTTTTAGAACATAAGAAAGAATGGAATTATAAAGGGAATGAAAAACTTTAAAAACTAATCAAAAGAGGGAAATAAATTAGTAAAAATATTTTACAAAAATAAAGTCAGCCTTTCTTAGGAGTTGATATACTGAATTTAGACGGAGAGTCTAGAATCATGTTCGAAATAAAATATTAACAGGTGAAATGCCTTGACGAAGGAGATATTAAATAAACAAATAGACTTTAGTTTGGAAGGAGGGAATTCTAAATGTGGAACGAAAGCCAAACCGGCTGTCTAAGTGCAAGTAGCCTTTTCAGTAGTGGAATTTCATGTTTTTTTCTAATTTTTTTTTCTACTCGTTTACAGAAACTATATTATTCTTAGAGTAAAATATATTGAGATTATACAATCTGGAAAATTTGTATTTTCATATGCAAATAATAAACGAAAATTCAACCGATTAAATGTCAAGAGAGTCAAAGATAACCTTCTGAATGAAATGGGCCCTTCTAAAATAAAATTAAGGCTGAGTCTGTTGTCCCTCAAGGGTCTCAGGGGGCTATTTTAAGTCTTTACACTTGATTGGACTCATATCACTTGATATATCATAGGCTTTATTCATTCTGTCTTCTTTTCGCTGATGACTTTAAATACATTGTTGAATCTAATGACGATTGATTGTTCTTCGGGATAGTCTCATTCGTGTCCAGGCTTGGTGAGTCGTCAATTTTATGGGACTGAATGTGAAAAAGCACTCTTTTATGACCTTCTATGGAATTAAGTAGTCCATTTTTTTAGAATATGATTTGAGAGGCGAACAGCTACTCCGGATTTTGAAATTGTTTTCACTCCCTCTTTTACTCCAGTAATAACGTCCTTCACGTTTGCTCTAAAGCCTTCAAGGTTCTTGGATTGTTCCGTCGTTTCTTTTAGGAACTGCGTTGCCTTATCACCATGAAATTAATCCCAAGTTCGCCCTGAATTTAAGTCATCATTAGCGGTATGACTTTGTCAACTGCCCACGTTGAAAAATGTTCAAGGCTGTTTCTTAAGATGGGATAGGATTAGTCAAGGTTTCGACTACAGGGATGATCTGTGGATGGGCTGGCCTGCTTCCTTGGGCTATACTCGCTAGGGGTGATAGTCATCACACTTTTTTCTCTACAAACTGATCAACAACTACAAAAAATCTCCAGAGCTACTACCAAGTAGCCACTGCTCACTTGGAACTAGGTACAGAGAAATTCTCGACGTAGATACCTGAAAAAACTACAAATTCCTCACAACTCTTGATAAAACTCAGCATCTGGGAACAACTATGTTGACTTCTTCAACCCTTCTCTTCTCAGCTTTACACTTTTCATGAAAATATTAGCCTAAAAAAATCATCAAATTGTTTCACTGTGCGTTATATTGGTGACTTATTTTGCATGTAGCATGTTCATTGATCCTTGGGTGGAAAGGCAGCATGGCTAGGCTTATTTCTTCGTGACATAAGTCCTATCAGGACACGGTTACTCTCGCTCCTGTCTTCTGCACAATATAGATTAGATTAGCATTTAAAATGACGAAATATCTAGGTAGGTATTTTAAGCGAAGTATGGGTGAGAAATGAGTGTAAGATGATTGTGGTCCGATCTTGTGGTCTTGTTACTGACAAAGGCTAGTTTCTTAGCGATAACTGTTAATTAATAGCCCAACAGTCAATGGCATATCTAAAGGACCTACAGTTTAACGTGGAGTCAGAGCCATTGGCTCTGAATACGAACTAGTATAAGGATGGTAGACTTATTCATATCTATTTTCTCACTGTATTATATTGTTTCATTCACTTTTGTCCGTAGCCGTTTGTTAGCAGTCGAAATTCTTGAAAATGGAACGTGAATGCAACAAAATATTGATATAGGCATACGCTAAATATTTCTCGAACTGAAACCGTCATATTTATTACTAAAATAAACGTAATATAAAATAATGTAAAACTTATATACGTTTAAATTAAAATTTTCCCATTAATGTTTTGTATTTTTACTTTATTTACGTCCAAATTTCAATCCGAAAGTTTTTAGCAGATATTTACTAAATGTTCTTAAAAACCACTTAGGTACAAGCTTACTATTACACTATTATATATTACTACTATATTAGATAATCGAGTTTTACTATAGGCACAGTTAAGTTAATATGTAGTTGTAAAGTCACTATTTAGTTTAAGAAATAATTAATTAAACAATTTACATTCAAATATATAAATACAAAAAGTTCTGAGTTCAATTCAATTTTGCTTTTGAATATCCTACTACCATTCTCTCAGACACAATAGCAATTAATGTTTGAAATAAACACATTACGAAGGTAGTTAATTGTTGAACAAGCGCGTTGCATTGTATTCCTATGATCGCCTCCAGGAAGGTTTTGTTGTTGAAATGATTGATTCTGTTTGGTAATTTTATTTAAACATTTCTGTTGGAAGGTTGAATAGCTTTAAAATATAATATCTGAACAATCGTACAGTTATTGATACATACAAATATTAGACCCATAGTTCATCAAACTGAACTTTTTCAATAATTTATATCTAATAATAATATACTGATTAAATGTTTAAATATATTTTTTTAAATTTATAAATATTTTTTGTAGAATGAGTGAATAAAATAATGAAAAATTATGCTGATTGAAATGTTTTCAATCATGGAAAGAGTTCGTATTTACAAGAGCTGAATACCAAAGGTGAGAATAAAGTTTCACATAAAACATTTTACAAAGGACAAAGAAAGGGATACTCTTTAATCAAACTTTGTTTGAACTTTAGATTGGTAGTGAAAAATATAGGTTGTAGGGCAGAAGGTTTTATATTTATATGTTGCCTAACTATGATTTTTTGCATGTTATTCACATTTTTTATATTTAACCAATTGTAAACCTAAAATTGTTAGTAGATTAAGTTAAAATTACATCTATTAGTCTCACAACATGTTAAATTATTAAATACCCATATTCTTAGGTTTAATTTTGGCATATTGAAAACATTTTTTGAGCTTCAAAATTATTCCAGTTCATGTCTGGAAAGTCTGAAACCTTATCAAGTTACTCTAACTAAGAACCCTTTTGAAAACAGTAAGATATGACAAATCTAATTTTAAATAATATTGTACACTATCAAACTTCAAGATCTTTCTATATACGAAGTTGATTTACCTTTTTTGTCTATATATCACGGTATAAGTGATGTACCCGATGCACATTTGCTATCATTTGTGGAGAATTGAATACATATTAAACCGCAAATAGTGTATTAGTTTAGTAGTGTTCACTGAGATAGTGACTATACAAAAACTTTATACTTTATACCCTTTGATACCACACAAAAAGGCAAAATGTGCTTTGGATACATCACCTACACAATATTTACAGGTAAAAAGGCAAATAGGTTGATTTTAAAGCTGCAAAAATACGTAATATTGCATAACAAATATAATGACAATATCAGGCTCGGACCAGATTAAAACCCGGAATTATAAAAATAAATGAGATGTATAAAATTGTGTACGCTGTCCAACTTGACTAGTTTAGCTTTTCGCTACCATATTACATTTACAAATCACTCAATCAATTTTTAATAAATTCCAAGGTTCATTTTAGTTTGCAATACTCGTCAGTAAATTTTAATAGTATTCAGTCCCGGCTCGTATACGTACCAGGCGGCGTATATGGGGTCGTCGTCCATGATGACCCTGAAGATGTAGAGGACACATGTTAACAGCTTGAAGAGAAGGTTCGCGATGCGGATACGAAGGCCTGCAACAGAAATGCACATCTACAGTTTTACCATATCCTGCAGGCTGGGTAGTAGGCCTACTCTACAACTAAACATAAATTTTATTTTTTCAACAGTTATTTTACAAAATAACTAAAAACATGTATAATATATAAACGTCAAAGCCCTCACTCATCACTGATTCTCCCACTTCCCAAATACTTAGGTGGTAAGTACTTAGGTGAAATTTGGTATACTGGTTCCTTAGGACTAAAATAGGAAAGTCTAATAGTTTTGGTGACGATTTTCCCATAAAGCTCTACCCTACACCTCTTCAAAGTTCCCATGTTAATCTTATAGGGAAATAATTTTGTTTTGGATTCCAGCATATGTGGTCTTAAGGTATACGTAGCAGCTGTTTTTGTATTGAACCATTGAGCAACCCAAAGAAGCAAGCATAAAATAGTACTCAATGGCATCCTATTGCTGTGTAAATAGAATTTTTCTCATTACAGACTTTTGCGATTATTTTTTATGATTAAAAATCAAATAAATTAGCTGCGATTGAATAATTTGAAAGTTTCGTAAACTGTAATTTGTTCAAATAACGTAAACAATTAGTAATTAGCTTTACTATCGAATGCCATCATTCATTAATGTAAAGCTATGAGGCAAATATAAACTGTACAAATTGAAAAGTTTTAATCACCACTTTAATATTTCACAGATTTTTGAGAATTATGTATTATAATTAAAAATCTAATGTTTATAAATATTAGGTTTAAAATAAGGTTATAATTAATAGGTTATTATTATGTTAGGTTTATAATCAGCTGTTGCAGACCTATATTTTTTTATTTTTACCTTTTGCTATCTGAAATATATAAATAGTTGATATTGTGTATTATTATCGAATATTTGATTTTGCGTGCGTGTGTGTTTTCTCGCGTGTGCGTGTGAGAGTGCGCATTTACAAGGCTGTTAAATTATCAAAGGTGCCCTGGTGTAAGATTATGTAGTCTATATCTATTTTCATATACGTTTTAATGTTTCAAGTCTACATGAATACACTCAACTGTAATTACAAATATTTTGGCTTAAAACATCTGGATAGGCCGAAAATTCAGAAGGGTAATAAGTTTTATACTTTATCTTATATTTGCCGGTGAGTCTAAACCTAATCAATCTGTTTTGTACATCGCGCAAGGTGCAACGGGTAACATAGTCAGATATAAATAGAACTCCGTATTTTGGCGAATTTTCTATAAACATAGAGCTATGGGAAGGTTTGGATCCTAAACCAAGTTTTTTTTTCATTTTGATGTCTGTATATGCCAAAAACACTGTTCTTTCAATATAAAAGTGTGAGTTTGTACACGATAATTCACATAACAACTTCCAATTTCGATCAAATTTGGCACATGTATGTAAATGTTCAATTATTATCAGATCAAGTTCTAAATCAAATGAAATCAGTATCTGAAGAGAGTTTAGGGGGAAGAGGGTCTGTAAACATCAAAAGTAACTGTTACAACTTTAGGTAGTTAGCGAACTCCAAATAAAGCGATGAAATACTCTATTCCATTTGAAATAAAACATTTTAAGGTGAGCTCTTACGGTGATTATACTAAAACTAATGAGCAAAACTTTTGAAGATGCTGTAATTAAAACAGTGAAGTGATGCTCTAAAGCTTTCCACTAGATTAAAACAGTGTAATTATTCAAAGTAAGGTCTATGAACGACATCATGCCATCAGTAATTATTGATGTCAACTAGATTATGCTGCACAATGATTACATTTTTTGTTTTGAAATTAATTAATCTATCACCCATTTAGATTTTTTTAATGATATGGGAACATGTCAACAGGATATGAAGTATAGAACATCATAAAATAATTTTTATGTTAACTAATTAAAGTGTATGTTTTAATCTATAATCTTTTATTTTTATTTTTGTTAAGAATGTACGATCCAATCATATAAGCCGTTACAAAAAACAACCATACTCATCTACCAAACAATTTAATTATATGGTGTTTAGCGGCCCTAAAGAGTGTTAACTTGAAGAAAAATATTATCAATTATATAATTTTAATATAGAATTTAGCTGATTACTGTAATATTTAAAGTTGTGGCTATTAAAAAGAAATTATGGCTAGTCCCTACTTACTTGATCGCTGGTTTTTGATGAAATATAGTTGTAGCCGCTCCTTGAATGTGTTTTCGTTCACGTAGTACTCCACGCGGACTCTGAAAAAAAGAAAAATTCATAAAAATACAATTGTCTTTGGTGAAACAAAACGTAACGTCAGTGATTTTTCACGTCGTACTTTATGTAGACTTTGAAGGAAACGATAAAATAGCGATCGGTTACGTTGCACTTCACATGGACTCTGCAAAAAAAACAAACATAAGTGGTAATTTACGCAGTACTCCTAGTACTTTAGTCACCATTTGGTAGTATTAATTAAATACTACCAAACAGTAAAGTAATACAAATACCAGAGTTTCAAACGTAAAAAGTACCACTGGCCTTATACACAAGAGATTATGAAACAAAAAAAAAATGAAAAAAACTAAACAGCACACTAAAAACGTAATCCAATTAATTTGTATTGAGAAGTACTCATTAGTTAACTTGTAGCCATTTTTATACATATTCTAATCGTAGCAGAAGCTTGTCAATTAATTTTATAAATTGATCAATGAAACCAAACTATACTTTATAGAATTAAGGTGATTAGTGAATTTTTTGTTTTGTTTGTTTTTGGTATGAATTTAATAAAACCATTAGAGAAAACCTAGCTGTATACACTGTGTTCATGTTGAAACCAGGTGAGACGGCAATTTTGTAGCGTGAACAATTGTTGACTATGTAATTTGCATAGTCCTATCTGTTCATAGAGCTCCTAGCAAGGTACGGTATAGCAGGGATCTCGGGAAGTTTTTATATTCACGTAAACCCGCAGTTTTACCGCTACATCGAGCCAACTTCACCTGTCACAGCCGCCTGTCTTTCCACCGCTTGCATTCTACTCCTCCGTCCTCTTAATATAATCTCAAATAAAACTCTTGTTACTTTACTCTCGCATAGCTCATACGCATTTTAACAATTTGAACTAAACTAATTACACATGATTTAATTCATCAAAAAAGATTATGTTAGAACATTAAGTTAGTTTACTGTAATTGAAATGGTTAAAATACTACAGAGGATTTATTTTATGGTTGGTTAAAAGCTGTGATAAAGTCATAGGCTAATCATATGGTTAGTCTTATATTTTCATTTCAAGAGAGGTGAGAATTTTGGGACACCAAAACGATTGAGTGTTGTTTGGACTTACTCCCATTCAAAGAAGAAATTAATTCTTTAGATTCTGTTGTGCGTTTTGTTTTATTTAACTGCAAACTTGGTTTAAAAAAAGGTTGAAAATCATGCTTAAATATTTCATTGAAACATAAATAAAGAAGGCGGAAATCGTACAACAATCAGTATGATTATCGCGTTCAAAATGTCAATAGAATTTACCCCATTAAAACGCAACATTGTGAGTAAACCAATTGTTGATTACAGCCCTTGTGTGTAAGTTAGCTAATTAGAGTACACCGCAACAGGGTTAGTTTTAGAATGTAGGACCTGGTGAAAGGGGTTGCCCTTGTAACTGCTAGTGAACAGCCATTTCCAGGTTCTCAGCAAGGGAATGTTGGCTACACTGCAGCAACTGGATCATTCTTATGCCGAATAAAAAGTTTAAAGAATTAAACATTGCATTGTAATAATAAAGGATTATATATTGCCATAGATATTTACATTATAACAGTTTACTAAAAAACCTATTCACTCACAATAAAATTATTTTGAAGTAAAATAACAACTACGTTTCGATTTTTTTTTCAGTAACAGGGATTCTTTTTCCATTGATTTAGGTTTGAATACTCATACATATTTAAAATTATTCAGGTAAAGTGATGAAGAAACGCTAAGTTTTATATTTAAACTAAGGTTATGTTGAATAGAGAGATTTTTAAAATTTTTAATATACTTAACTTTAGTAACTAAAGTTTAACCTAAATTACAACTGATGAAATTTGGGTTGAGGAATAAATATTGTATAACATAGTTAAGATTAGGTCTAGGTACATTTTAAAGCTTAAATAATCAAGAATTCCATTAAAAGAAAAGCGACTTATATTATTTTGGTTTTGTGATATTTATACTATTGATGACAAAAGCCTTTTTATTTACGATTTTTTTCTCCAAATAAAGTACGTCTGACACAGAAATTGAGACCCATTTCTGCTATCCCAGGGTGTAAAATGTAAAATTAACAAAAAAATATCATTATTCTAAGCAATGTAGAGACAAAAATATAATTTTATTTACATAGAGCCAGTTGATTTACTTGAGGTAAATTTATAAAATACGTGGGAAGATGCAACAACCCGGATGAGACCCACGTTTACGGCGGCTGTCTGTTGTCTCCGGAGCTCATCCCTGATATACTGCAACTGCTACCCACAAGACCACCAGTATTAGCCCTATACTTTATTACGAACATATACTGATACTGTAAGCCCCACAGATATTTCTTACAAACTGGATCAAGACATTCTAATCCTAAAGCGTCTTAAAACACCCCAGTGTTTGTTAAAGGTGAATAATTTCATAATTCGTAAAACAATGTTTAATAGTTGTCTCGTATTTCACTCACTAACTGGTTAAGGGAGCATATTTTGAATGATATATAGGTTAAAAAAAGATATAACAACTTTTTGGGAAAGCGGTTTAAGCCCAAACTGACTACTAATGAGCTGCTAACACAGATTTTAGCAACCTTGATAACGCTAAATGACTATCTCGTGAGATGTTAAATAATAAGTAACATTTAAAATAAACGGTGTCAGTGAACAAACACACACTTTTTTACTTTGAATCAAAATAATACATAATTTTAATCAACCAAAACATTATTACATCTTTTAGGAAATATTTAAATCTTAGGAATATTTAAACAAATGAAACGTTTCAAAAATAGTCGTCAATCTGCTTTCAGATACCCTTCTACTACAATTTATACATTTGGAGGGAATCGATCAAAATCCTCCCAATTCGATATATTTTTGATAGTTTCGATAAATGCCCGTTCTGAAGGGAGGATTTATTAGGTATTTATTATCGTAGCAAAATATAAACCTCAAATTTTAAACAAATATACAAAGAAATGTACAAAGAACGAATAAACCTCAAACATGATTATTCATCATGCTTCAATTGGATAAATTAAAATAATTGGAAATTTTTATCACTACTAAAATTTAATATAAGCTGAAATAACATTTTAATATAGTATAGTTTCGAAATAGGTTTATAACCAAATATAAAACCAATGATATCAATGAACCAATGAATGGGCTAATGGCTTTGTTATTATATCACTAAGGTCACAAATTGTTCTGTAAGATTAAAAAAGTAAAACTAGGAACAAATACACACTCGTATGTCTAATATTGCATAAAACTGGGATTTTCAGAGCTACTTATTTTACTTTCAAAGAGCATGGGTTAGGTTAAAGTATCCAAAAACTTCTTGAACCAGGTAATGATGAAAATAAAAGTGCCATTACAATTGTGTAATTACAAATACCAAGTATATCATAATTCTAAGTAATGTAACAGAACAATAATTTTATTTATATAAGTTTCAATAGGATGAAAAACTCACGTCTTTCAACACTACTTAATATATTCACACTTATATTGTAATTACCGGTATATACAAAAGGTAATACTGTATATATAAAAGTTGTTCAATTTGCGATCGATTTCGTCCAGTCACACCGGACACCATCAGGCCCAAACGGAGACTGAATAAAACAAGATGGCGTCCCTGCTTGGATACTATTGGCTACCGGAAGTTCCTGTCATGGCGTCGTAGTAGGTAGTATGGTAGCATTTATTAGCTGGCTGAGTTCCGGAAACAGATTTTTATACGTTCTTGCAGAATCAAAATGTATTTGTTCATTAATTAATTTTGCTTTATAAATAAATAACTCTTCCCATGCATTGATTTCATTTCCTTTCTCATTTCATTTCCATTTGTGTTGGAAGACGTAAGTTTTTAATTAATCCATAAATTTCAAATAAATACTAAGACTTTATATGTGACTTTCAGTTGAATATATAGAATTAATTACACCCAAGATCGTAAGATTTGCGTGCCTCAATTAAAGCGGAACCACTAATTTGCGCCTTCAGCTACTTAAAGTTGCGTTGGATTACTTCAGTGTCTTGTCTCCAGAACTGTTTTCAAACTAGATTACAATAATTGTGATACTATAAATCTAACAGTTGACTTTGGTCACACATTTTTATTAAATTGTCATCCTTTTGTACTCATTTTAATGATTTAGGCATATTTAATCCAACTAAAATTACATGTATTTACTATCTTTTATCTGTTTAGTAGCTAGTAGTTTTTTGATTTTAGCAATTTTTAACAGACTAAATGTATGTCTAATATAGTCCTCTTGAAATTTAAAAACGCTCGGTGTGATTGACC
Source organism: Nephotettix cincticeps (assembly GCA_023375725.1). Lineage (NCBI taxonomy): Eukaryota > Metazoa > Arthropoda > Insecta > Hemiptera > Cicadellidae > Nephotettix > Nephotettix cincticeps. The sequence goes on from CM041785.1 coordinate 24,805,151, forward strand.
AACATATAAACAAATTCCATTAATGAGGCCGTTTTAATACCAGCCAACATCGATCCTGCTCGTGGATTAAGTATTAAAAAATTGGATTGCCTAAAAGATATGATAAAATTTAATCAAAGATTATTCATATAATCAGTTAAAGCCCAACTAGATCAATTCATATATTTTTAAATTTACTGTTTTTTGCAATGAACAGTTGGTCAAATCAGGTATTTGGCTTGATTAACTATCGAAAAAGGTACATTATAAGTTAAAATAAATGAGCTTTCCAGAAAATAGGTTCATGTTTTACATGAAATGGTAGTTGTTAGTAGGTAGGACATCCAGGACAAGGAAGTCCTGATTTTCTGGCAATAAATATCATAAATGTCAATAGATATTCATGAATAAATATCTTTCTCCTTCGTTTTAGTATAAACTTTGAGCGGAAAATAGAAATTCCATGTTTCTGTAGTTCCATAGAGCATTAAATATTTTAAAATTTTTTATTGCTTATTAGATCACGTACCTTACGTGTTATAAGTTTTTGAAATCAGAAGAAAACCCGGAATATTATGTAAAAAGTGGATGCTATTTTTTAGTTTTTTAGGTACCGAACACTTTTGAATCAAATATAACAGAAGTATGGCGCTTATTTAAATACAATAGGAAATAGTAAAACAATTCGTTATAAATAAAATTCCAGAGTACAAGAGTGCTGAGAGCTGACTGGAAATAGAAGAAGTCCGTGTGAGTGTTCTCTTCTCACGGGACAATTAAACAAGGCTAAGGGTAAACATTCAGTTACCGTTGACACACATTCAGTGACGTCAGATGCTTACAGAATTGTATTGTAAAATTAAACTGTATTTTGTAAGGAAATAAATAAACCGTGAGACGGTTGACGTTGATCAAGTAAAATCTATTTTGGCAGAATTATCTTATTCTTATATGTATTATGTATTGTAAAATTCCTATACATTGCTTATTCAGAGATCTTAATGATAGGTTTTTATAATTGAGTTACTTTCCGCTTGTCTTAACAATCTTAATACGTATTTTAAATTCAGTACAAAGTAAACAAGTTTGTTTTCTATGGACTTCCAGGACTAATCACCTACCATGTAATGTTAATACTAAGGATAATGAGAACAGAGAGGAGTTATAATGTTTTACAACGCCGAGTATATCCTAAACCCCGGTTGGTAATGCTTTAACCTTATACATTAATTATCTCGCGCTCCGGCCTCGCTGCTTCAGCTGTTTTCTTAGCGACTCCAATTAGTCTTCCTCATCCTCATATCTTCACAACATTTCTGTAAAAAATATTTTAACTAGATTTTTTATACAGTTTTATTTCTGGATCAATGTTACAAACAGAAAATAATCAATGAATCTGGGTCAATGCACAGAAGAAATGACAGAGAAATAATTATAATTTCGGTTTCGCTCTGTTCATAAACTCCCAGATTTATTAATAAAAACAGTTTGAGAAAAATGAATAAAAAAATTGCAGAAAATAAATGTTCTGTGATACAACGGTCGGCTTCCTGAGGAAGCCTGGGTTTTAACCGCCGGTACATGGATCGTAAAGGTACTACCGCTCCAGGAACTAGTTTTGAAGTTTGATGTAATGTTTTAATACATTTGTTATAGCCTACAGTGAAACCAAATTCTTTACGTACTTGTATGTTCTGAGTGTACCATGGACAATTTGAAGTCAACATCTATCTTATTTTGGAAAATTTAAAATTTTACTTTTTGATATACACATTCCCCAAACTGGATGGACATACTTTATCTAGGGTCTAAGAATTGTAAGTCATAAGTAGAGTAAACTTTGATTTAAAGAATGATTTTCCTCATAACATCTTAAAAATATTCTATTCTAACATTTACATGGTTACTGTATGATATATGATAAATTTACGGTTTTATCATAACGAATTTACTAATGTTATAACTATTACTACTAATACTCTTGAAAAACTGTAAAATTATTCAGATTTTGAAAATCTCATAAAAAAAAATATAAAAATCCCTATCGTCTCTTAAAGTCAAAATAAAAATCTGTCATGAAATTTGAATCACATATTGTAAAATAAAATCGTCTATTTTAAGTGTTTAGCTTCATATTTCATATACCTTGAATCATCTCCAGTTACCCTAATATTGTTTTAATTGAGTAGTATGTGGTTGATTTACGTTATTTCAATGAAAGCTACGCATATTATTCAGTTAACTTTGTGTATTCAATAGCCATTTCAATAAGTAAATTTTTGTTATTACATTGAATTAATATAAAGAAAATGAATAAACTAAGTAGTTATAAAAATATTTATGCATTCAATGATCACGTTGGAAATATGATAAAGGGAAAGTTGTAGAAGCACCATCAAACCTTACTACGGTATTGAAGTTGGCAGATTAACTTTAGATTCCTCCAGTTAGTTTCAACTCCATCGGCATTTTAAACCACTTTGACTTGATCTTCGAGTCTTAACTAAGAACTTAACTGTAGCATTACTATCATTTAACTGTAACTTTTAATTTAAGTGTATAATTTTTTTATATTAACAAAATAAAAAGAAAAAAATGGCTAACTGTTAAACGTGTATTCTTTGAATAATATTTTTGAATACACCGTATTCATAAACTGACGAATGCAAAAAGAAAACTTATTCATTGAAAATAGGTCTATATTATGCATAAATAATACAATTTCAACTACTTAATATTATCACTAAATTATGATAATAATCCAAACAACTGATATATAATCCATGTATCAATAAATCAAATGCATTACAAATTAGTTTTAAAGAATCAAACAAGTAGAAAAAATAATACTCTAGAAAGTTGCGAAAATATTTGGAAAATAACTAAGGGATGTTTATAAAAAATTTTTTAAATAGACATGAGAAAATTTATAAAAGTTGGTGGTAAATACTGGTCGAAGGGTGGTCATTGCAGCAGGTTAGGACACCTGTGGTCCAACCCTCTCTTGGATATTTATTAAAAGCGGCGTTTCAGAACTACATCAAAACACAGCGACTACAGTTCTACATCTAAAGGGCTGTCATTGCACTAGGAGTAGAAAAAGTAAACATTGAAATTTATATTAATGATATTAATTATTGGTATTTTATATCTAATTCAAACATGAAATTATTTAATTGTAAATTAATTATAGGACCTAAATAATAATTAAACGTCTCATGGTTATTCTTTTCGTATAATAAATAATATTAACTTATATTACAAATTTGATTTTATTACTAATCATAAACTAAAATTGTTAATTCGAAACAAATGCAAGTTGATGCAGATGCAAATGCAGTAAATTTACTGATTTGAAAACGGAGAAAAGCTTGTTCTTGGTCTAGATCATGGCGTGACAATAACAGCTCTATTTCCAGTAGGAAATTTCATAAGATAAACAATTTTAGTTTCCCTCCAAATATAGTCGTAATTTCATTACACGCAATAAATTATTCCACAATCGTGATACATGTTACACGAGAGCTTTCACATCACATCGCGTATTCTGGGGTGACGTGGCATGTAGTACGAGAACCGCCCTACAGGCGGCGGTAGGGGCGCTGAACCGCACACCTGTAGATATTCCCATGAACCGTGCATATGTGACCACGCGTCATGCCGATCGGCTGTCCGTCCACGGCTTATGCCGCCATCGTAAACAGTTTATATCAATCTCAAATTACTCACGGGAAAAATAGTAAAGATCTGACAGGAGTCGCCGGTCGCTGGTTACCATCCAGCAACTTTGACTCATTGGATCAGAGCGTTAACCGTGTCGGTGTCTTATTCTTTTCTATTTCTATTCCTATTAATTTATTTACCTATTTTTCTACTCACTGGTTTGCCTTCATGAGTTATCTTTGAGATACGTGGTATGTGAACGAAATTTAAGAAGTACGTTATTTCTAAAACACAAATATATTTATATAAAAACAGATCATCCATTAATGTATGCTAAACACTGATCGTGTTACCACGTGTACTGATCGTACAAATTAAGATTTTTGTGTGTTCAAGAAAGTATTTTTTCTGGGGTTTACCTAAAATTCATAAATAATAAGAAATATATTTGACCTCAGTCATACTTGGTTAATTTACTGAATGATTTTTACAGTTGTAATAAAAATTATAAATACGAGTAGAATAAAATAGTTTTCAATCAGGTGGAGCGTTTCAATCACAGTTGGAAGGGATCCAAGAGTGTGCCATGGATTATCGTAGGCCTGTTGAATGAGATCTTAAATTGGTGTAAGAGACTTTATATTCGTATTCAGTTAATAATAAATTTGTAAAAGTAATTAGTATAATGGTTGTATCTAAATATGTACATTTGCTACTATCAAAGGATAGTTGATTAATTAATTGTATATGATCATGAAATAATCAGCTCATTTAACTAAGATATCTGAATCTATATCCGCTGAATATCGTGTTATCACAAATTGTGTCAAGATCTTGTCTCATGATTGAACTGTCAACATCCAGAATAATATAGAATAGGCTAATCTCTACTTTTTACAAAACTACTAAAATACACTTAACCATTATGATGTATAGTATTAATATCTGTATAACATATTCTGTATAATGGCTAGTTGTTTTAAATTTTTCTTTATGAAAGAAAGTTTAAGCTATTGTTTTATCACATAATTTCCAAATATTGATTCCTAAAAGAAATCAAATAGTTTTTGATTACATTGGTACTAATCAGTAAGAAAGAGTTATGGTAGCATATCCTGTAATGCAACTATTTGGATACCACGAATTGTGGATAGTTGTAATTACTTGTTATTAATCCACAATATGATAAAATACTATTCTCATATTTAGAATTCATAGTATTTGTGGTTAGAATATAATACTGTTGTTGCCTTAGATGCCATTAGCTGTTGGACTATTCATTCCTGTCTTTTCTTATTCATACTTAGCTTAAAATATCTAACTGGATAAATCACATTTATAGTTCAAAATTTTTGATTACAAATCTATCATTTTTTACATTGGTAGTATACTGTAGAATGCAACTATTCATGTGTGAAAGATTGTGAGCATGTTTTGACCAATTGGACCAATAGAATATTTAACCGTAAATACATGTTTTATATATTTGACGGTAGTTTAAGCCTTTCTGTAAACTGTTTTTATAATTTTGTGAATTTTGTTGACATTGTTTCCATTATATTCTTATCTAATCTTATTAAAATCACCATTTCAGTAAAATAATAAGGTAGTAATGGAAAAAAAAACATCAATGAAAGGTTTTTTATTGAGGTTTTAGTGACAAGTGGTTTGACATTTCCAGCGTTTAATGTAAGGTCACAGTAATGGGCTGGCCTGCCTCCCTACCTTGTAACACGGTTACCCCTGCCTCAATAACCTCAAGTGGTCTCTGTTTTAAAAGGAATACGATACTGCCGGGTCTGCTACTTCGAGCCACCATCTTTCTCCATAGTCATAGAAACATACACGACCCTATTCAACATATGAAATAGTAAGATGTAACAACATGTTTTTGAAATATTCAAAATTATTGATTAAAGTCTTTTTTCCTTTTGTTCTTTAATGTGTGTGACTCTTTATTTAATATTATTTAATTTTAATACGATTTTTTATTAAAACAGGTAATACCTAAGCTGTTTTTACTTTTACTGTTTATTATTAAGTAAAATTGAAGGACGTGTTTTTAGAAAAAAGAAAAAAATTCACCAATTATATAAACTAGTTTTCTTATATTAAGTATAAAAGCTATTTTATAAAGACGGAATAGTTAAATTAAGGTCATTCAGTAATAAAAGTTTCTAACAATCTACTAAGAAACACTATTGTTTGTATGTGTGTTTGTGTGTTTGTGGGTTTGTTTAGGGGAAAAAATATGTAAAAAGTTTGAAAAAAGTGATCTCTTCAACACATCATATTATTCCTTAAAATATTCAGTGAAAGTAAATTCAATGTTTCTATTTTTCGAAGTGATTCATTTACAAGAGTTTTTAATTGGACAGTTCGAGAAGAAGGAGAAGAAGAAACAAGCTCACTACCGTCCTAGGTTAAACTTTTTCTAATGACCTCCGTCCAGACTATACTTGACAATCAAGAAGAAGATTTGCAATATTTTTTATTGCTAACGAAAAGTTAACTATTTAATAGTGGTGGTAGATTTTAACCACACTGTAATACATCATTTTGGATCAATATTTGTCCAGATTCCAAAACACCATATTTGACGCGTTTTGCTCTCGTAAAAATGAAGAATTAATTAACAAATTTTAAGTATCATAAGCGTAATTTGTTTTGTGCGACAGAATATTTGGACAGAAATATTATAAAGAAGAGGTGGTGATGTTTGGGGGTGTGTGTTTTTGGGTTTGTGTGTTGTTTAAAAAAAAAATATGAACCAAACAGTTGAAATTTACACAAAAAATCTAAACTCTCACTGAGCGCAAACTCATTTCCAAAACTCTCGGGCAGCACGAAACGTCCTAAGTTTCAATGTTTACATTTTGTGAAAAATCTTATTGTATCAACAGCTGTGCACAAATTTTGAAGTCGAGAACGGCTGGTTGCTGTATACTGGGATAGTACAGTTTTAATGTCATCCGTTCTTACTTTTGACTGTTCGGTAAGTAATGTAATTTGATAGTGCTCTATTACTATTTATCCTCTACAATATTTACATATGTTACTTTGTCATGTTAATCTATTTAGAAATGTTTTGTATTTGAATCTATAAGAATTATATAAATTTATAAATGTTTGTAGACATAAAATTATTTTTCCCAAAAAATATTTTAGTTCAGTAATAAAATTTTTAACAATTTAGTACTATTTATGATGTATTTATTTACGTCCAGTCTGAAAAATCGTATAAATAATTAAAATTGAAACTAAAACTGATCCTCTTCAGACATATCCATGATTAAGCTATATTCAAGGAAAGTAAATTAAATTTGTTTCTATTATTTAAAGTGACAACGCTACAAGAGTTTTTATAGGTGTTATCAGGAGATATGACCACTAACAAGCTTAATACGCGACGGAAACGTGTGACTCAGTAAACTTCTCTCGGTCCAGACACAGCTAGTAACTTGCTCACAATTAGGTGGAAAAAGTTTGCAATAGCTTTATTGCTAACAAAAAGTTACTAATGCTAACCCTAATGTAGGTTGGGGTAGACACTTTGGAACCACACTGTAAATACGACTTAGGACATGGATCAATATTTTTTTGGGTTGCCAGATTCCAAAACACCATATATTGACGTTCGCGTTTGCGTGCTCTCGTAAAATTGATTCAACCGAAATTAAGTTAAAATGTAATTTGTAACATACGCGTAAAAGATAATTTTTGGGACAGAAGTTTGAAAAACAAGCTGATCAGTCTATACGAAGAAGGGGGTGTGCCCCAAACACACGTTTTGGGGTTTGGGGTAACATTTGTTTAAAAAAATAAAAGTATTACTAGAGCAGTTGAAATTTAGAGAAAAATCTATTTGTCTCACTTGAGCGCAAACTATGTCAAACTACGCAAACTCATATCGCACGATATGCACATAACTTAGTCATATGCACATAACTTTTATGTTTTCGGTAGCCTCAGTTTCATTGCACAAATCTGGAAGTTAGTGTTGAAAACTGTGGCTACCAGCTATGGGCTTCACTATTGGTTAGTTTCACACGCTTTTGGAGTGATCCGCGCATGCGATTGGACGGTTACTTTGCCGCACTATGACAGTAATGAGATCATATCCACCCTAGTGCCGGAATGTACTATTTATACGTTCTGCCAACAGTGTCAAATGTGTCTGTTATCGTGCGCTTCTAGGAAAAGTATTTAGTAATTTGAATCTTTGCTCTATATCGATTCGTTATAGAGGTACATAAAATGGTTACCACAGTAAATAGTATTTTAAAGCTCCAATGTTAATCTTTTTGGGCCAGTAAAAATTTATATTTTACTTGTTATTTGTAGCGTGATAAGACTTGGTACACAGCTTCATATCGTTAATATAGCTCATATAGTTTTGTTCCTCATACCAGTAAACTTTTTTAATTTTTCCCAATCTTAATATTTTGGAAAGGAGAAAATTTAGTTAGTAGAAAGCAACTTTTTTGTTTTATCGTTGACGTTAAAAACTTTATAAAATAATAAATTAAAATATTGAAACTAAAAATATTCATTGTTTCATAGTAATTATGCAGTTAAAAACTATATCTAAATATGAATAATTTAAGTAGAAAATAGACAATATTTTTAACTTTTTTATCAAGGATATACTTTGCATGTATATAACAAGGACGGAAATACATACGTCATTCTTTTTGTCAAATTTTAATTAAAAAATTATCACACTGCAGGACTAATGACGAGGTTTTGTAGCTGCACAATTCATAAAAATTTAGCTTGTGAGAGTCAAAGCGATATATATATTTCGATTATTCGTATTTTTTCGTATCATTTTCTCTTATATATTAATTATTGTCTACTATTAATCATAGACAAATATTTGGAAAACATAAAGACTCTAAACCGTCATTATGCCTAGGTCAGTGAAATGGTGACGGACAGAAATATCAAAGGAGTAGTGAAAACCAGTTTTATCATAGTGGGTGCTCTTATTTTAATGAATAAGTGTTGCGAAAAGACCTAATTTTATATTACAGAAAGACCGACGGATAGACAGAAACTGAGAAAAAACCTATTTCTGCTTTTCTCGGGTACAAAAAGAAAAAATATTGTAATTCCATGCAATTTACAAACAAAACTGTAATTTATTTAATAAAGATTAATCTATTTTTAATTGAATAACTGTACACTAATTTTTGTTAGTGGTTAAGATAATGTATGGTTTATGTTGATACTATCTAAAATAAACCTATACTTCGTATTTGTGAGCATATTTTTATTTAATTTTATAGTACTTATGGTAGGTTTTTGACTAATAATTACTAATTAAAAAAATTACTTAACTGACTTATATGTAAAGTATTTAAAAACTGCTATATGTTGCAGGAAAATACTTATGTTTTGTTAGTACTAAATTTTTGTAGGTTTAAATTATAGTTATATAGTTTTGACAATAAGTTGTTTTCCAGCAGATAGATATGTAAAAATATAAAACACAGGAGGATATGAACAAGATGTAAAACCTTAAGCTATTTCCTTTGTGGTATAGGTCAGACGATCTACTGAGTGCCAAGAACAGGTTTCGACGCCAAAGAGTCTGTTATTTTTCTTTTGACATGTAACTCTGTCAAAGCAGGATCATCCTGAGACATCCTGTCCTGTTCAAGAGGTTGGCGTTGGCATAACTTGTGGCCACTGTAAAAGTAATTTTGATCTAACAATCACAACACGCTGTTAGATCCATGAAAAAATGTTAAATAAAGCTAGAAACAGGGAGAGATATTTTAAATTTAGTGAAAAACACAAACGAATATTAGTGCTGAGAGGGCAGATAAGTTCGTGACTTACAACCTCTTACGTATTGGAACAGAATTCGATCAAGAAAGTAGTTAATGGTAGAGACAATCTTCCAGAACGCGGTCAGATCCCAGGAGTGGGCCTGTCCCGACATTTCGAGGCATTTAGTGACGCTGTTGGGGTGCTACTCGCTACTCGCTACTCGATAAAGGAAAGTGCCACATCCACAGATTACTTGGGACCGATTTTAAATCAAGTCTAGTAGATTTTTTCGTTAAATGTCTGTTTACTCAAACAATTTTTTAATTTTAAAACTTAACAGTTTTTTATATCATTGTTGGGTTTTTCTTAATATAAATTACTTTAAATGGTTAGCAATACTACAAAAATTGGTTAAAAAGACGACTTTTTTAGCATGAATTAAGAGCTGTCAAATTATACAAGCTACTGTATACTCTAAAACAAGCACTGTAAGGGCTGTTTTTTCCATCCTAGGATTTATGATTTCATATGTACGAGTTTGGCCACGAGAAATCAACTAATTAGAGCAGGTCTCGAGGCTGAAAAAACCGGCCTACTGTCCTACAAAGTGTTCGGGTTATTGTTAAGGAATTCTTTTGTAGCTGTAGTTAACCAAATCAGGAGGTTTTTTGTCATTTTAAAACTGGTAAATTATGAGTGATTTTTTATTATTTAGAATAATTTGAAAGAAACCTTAAAAAATAATTTTATTCAAAACGTTTTGCCAATAGTTAAACTTAGTATTAAATTTTTAAAATTTAAATTTTTAGTGCTAACAATTTTCAAGAATATTTTTTTGGATTAGTCATCCATATGCAGCAGACCTACACGTATTATTATATCTGAGGAAAGCTCAGTCTGACGGTATTGCTATGTAACTATGGGTTTCAAGTCATGATTTAAAAATGTAATTTTCTCCGTCTGGTGTCTGCCACCATTTTATAAAGCAACCACTGCAGTAAAAAACATGTAGATTTTATACATCGACGTCTCCTATCACCATAGAAAGGAAAATCTGTTCAATTAAGTAATACCATTATGTTACTGATGAAACAATTAATATAGCCTTGTTTGAACCTAGTGCCTATTTGATGCCAACTAAAAAAATCTCTTATTCGCCAACAAAACCATAATAATTATACAGTTTAAAAAGGGATTATCTGTTTAACATTGAAGAGCATAAAAATGTTGAGGTGGGAGGAAAATAGGAATCTTAATATGTTAGTCGATTCCATAATTGTAAATGGCTAGGAAAAATAGTAAATTAAATAAAGATTATCCGTGTTATAAAATTAATGCTAAAATTAACACACATTTATGGTATGGTTTTCACAACATATTTTTGGAGTAAATCAGTTATAAATAATTTGAGTTTACACATGTTCAAACCAAAGCAAAAATTAAAACCACTCACATATTAGTGAACCCCCAAACATGAAAGCTTAATTTGGAAGTAAATGTAATAATCATGCAAATAAGGTTGCTATGGTCATGTCCATGAAAGCTTTATTGGGGTTTTAGGGGGCGGATAATTATGTGTACCCACTGTCTTTTGTTAGGATCTAAGTGAGCTGTAAGTTTCTAAATATTATTTAGGTTTTAACTTTCATTGTAAAAAACTAATAGAATGAACTTATTTTATTTTAATTTTATAATGTATTTTGTATTGTGTATATTTTAAGGAGAAATTGTCAAGTCATAAAGGAATAAAATTAGCTGTACTATTTGTGCTTCATTGTAATTATGATACCTTTATAAATCTCAGAAACACACACTATAGCAAATCATCCTAATATTTTTAATTTACCTTGATAGTCTTATCTATAATATTGCTCAACCAACTTACGGACCAGTTTCATTCTTGTTCTATATCACCGTCCAAAACATTATACCTGAAACAAAGAATTTGAAGGTTAGGGAAAAATAAAATAAAATATCATTTCTTGTTTGCAAAGCATCTGTACGTATAAAAACATAAATAATATACATCTGTATGAAATACTTAGCAGTGTGCATAAATTTGAAATCATTTCATTTTGTACATAATGGAGCTTCATAAGTATACCAAGTAAAATTTAAGTAAAACAGCACCACGAAAATATTTCATTATCCCAATAATGCTAGTTTTAATTTCTATATTAATTTAATTTCTACTTGTATTTTGACATGGATATGCTTTATCTCTGGGGTGGGGGGGTATTGGTGAGTTGTAAGATGTAAAACATGTAAAAGGTTTCCATAGAAACTACCAGAGCTACTGTATTGAATTTTTAATATAAAATAATAAGTACAGCTGTTTATATGAACTGAAAACATTCCCTTTAGGTATACCCATGATCTGACTTATTTCCCACAGGAAAGTAAATACAAACTTTTTATCTAAATACCGATATACTGTAATTTGAGTTTAAAACACCTGTTTTTCTGCAATATAAATACTGTGTATGAAAAACAGTTACAACCTTTGAACGGTTTTATGATAGTAGAGGATATGGATAACACTGCAAGCACATTTTCCATTGTGTCTGTTCACAGATGTCAATGGCAGCTGTCCATTCCCGCCACCACAGCTGAACACACTGAACAGCTGATCAGGGATACATTCTACACATTCTCCATGCTACCACCTACATACATTTCCTGCTGGTGTTATGATTAAACTATAATTTGAAAACGATTTCAAATCAAATTTGACGTAATTCGATTTGATTTAGTTTTCCAAACCATTTCATACCGTGGATTTTTAATTAGATCAGCAATATTCTCAAAGGTTTATCGGATCAAATAATGAAATAGACGGTAAAAAGTCCTAACTGTTTTTGTATGAAACATATCAACTATTTTTTAACACTTTTGATAAATTAATATCCATAATTAACACTTAAATTCACAAACACTTTAACTATTATTCAAATATTATCTCATTGGACCTTTCCTGTGCATCTGTGTTTTGACCACACAACGTTTCTGGTGGTAGAGAAATTCATACAGTCTTCAAGTGATTACCTAAGAAATTAAAATTTAAGTTGCACGTCTATTTACAGATATTCTATTCATGCTGTAAAATAAAAATATACCTATCTGTCATGCACAATACCCAACGTATTAGTGTTTTAACCTCAACACTTATTAAGCCTATTGAAATAGCTGCACAACCATGGATCGATGTTTTTAAGAGGGTAAATACTGATGCACCATCAGGGAGGAAACTTCGGTACACTCCCTGGTGTGTGGGACTCTCGCCCACTAAACCCCCTCGCCTCAGGCTGAAATCCACCTTGGAAGCACCTATTAAGGTATTACATCAAGGCGGAGGAGCCTCGTATGTGAAGCCGCATGGCTACATCTCCTTAGCCACCTGAGGAAGGATCAAAGCTGGTCTTGATCCTCTTCTGTCTTTTTTCTCTTGAGAGCGTTCTCGACGAATTCAGCAATACGTCGCCAGTTCTCAAGATATATCGTCATGAGAGCGACAATGCTCTCGGGCGAGATGGCCCCCACTTCCAGTTCCATACTTCTTCTCTGGGTTGCCCACCGCTCACACTCAAAAAATGTGTGATAGGCATCGTCCCGGGGAGCATCCCCGTATCGACAGGCTGCACTGTCGACCTTGCCCATCTTATGGAGGTAGTCGCGGATTAGCCCGTGTCCAGTGAGGAGCTGCGTGATAAGGAAGTTGACCTCACCGAACCCGCGCTCGACCCACACGAACACAGGCACCACTCGTCTCCCGGTTCCACCTCTCTTGCAATGATGTCATTGTGGTCTCTCTCGCCACTCGTGTCGCTTCCTGGTTACCAAGATTGGATTTTGTTTGAAAAACCTACTTCCTTTCCTGCGCCAGAAGATACCATGGATAAATTTAAAATAAAATAATATAATAATATTATTACCAGAAGGTAAATTTAAAGCTAACTATCACAGTTTACTTTATTCAAAAGATATAAGTTTTTGGACGATTAAAAGTTAAAGAACTGCAAATTTTCAAACGGAGTAGAATCGCGTTGATGGTAAATGACTGCACTGCCAGTTTAACGCGATAAGCAAAGCCAACAAACAGTTGAGTGACTGGGTAAAGATAATAGACGCTTGCTGAATCCTATTCGCCAAATTTTGTAGCCTAATCTCTAAGCAAAGACAATCATTACTTCCTTGAAGTAATTTTATCCCTTTATTCATTCAGTAATTAATAATGATTTAAACAATTTGCAGAACGATAGTGCAGTAATTATAAATAAGGAAAAATCATTACGATAGGTTAAATAAGCGATAGGTTAGGATCATTTAGTATATGAAAAATTTAAAAATGAATAATCCAAGAGGTACACAATTGATACAGGTTTTGTTCATTGAAGGTTTAAAATTTGACATTGCTTTTCTATGTTATGCATCGTATACAATAAATTTAAAAATGAAATAGGATAATTGAATTTCATTTTGATGGCTACAAATTGTGTCTTCTTAAAAATAAGATATGATCTACGTTATAATCACGAATAAACTTATTCACGTTTATTTCTATTCAGTTATTTTAAACAGTACGATATTTTGCTTTCCAGCTTTGTGAGTTATGAACGTGGGGGAATGAGATCATCACTGTTACAGAAATGACTGGTAATCTTTGTAAACTGTGACTTAACAAAGACCCTAGATTATACCTGGACATAGAGGCCATTAAAGAGCAGAGTGACAATATCCTAAAAGGAGATTAAAGGGGTAAAGTGAACGACACAACCATTTGCTAACTGATAGGCCTAAGGCTAAGCTATAGATAATAACGAATACCAATCCTGGAACTCTAAAATCCTTAGAGATTAAACCATTCAACTATTGGAACAATTCAATATTCTGTCACAAAGAGAATTGTTCATCGTAAAAGTTTTAATATAAGTAAAATTCTTTTGAATTTTAAGTTAGTGGAAGAAACTGTTTCTGGTTATTATCAAAATTAATGTCATCATAAACAATATCCTAGTAAAAACCTTTTTCTAAAAATATTTTTACTCTAAATTTCATTGATTTATTACTATCACAATTGAGGAATTGTATATGTATGATCACAAGGGTGCAATGTGCATTGTGTAATGCCATGAAAACAACATAAATATTTAATTGAGCTTATATATATTAAGACTGAGTATACAATAACAGGCTTGTAATTGAGGTATAAAACATAAATGTGAAAAACATGAAAAAATAACACTGTTATTACGGGAATTTTGGTCAATTCTAAAAAAAGGGAATCCAGAATATGTCATGCTGCTATAAAAACTAAATCGCAATACTGTTAAAGTTAATTATTTGGGTTTTCTAACTTTTAGGTATTTTATTGCGTTGTAAAAGGATTTAAAACTTTTGTAAATTATAGAATTAAATTTATCAACTTTGGAGCTGAAAGTAATTATATTAACATTTAACAATACAGTGCGTAATTTTTCATTATATTTCATAATAAGGAACTCCATCTCACGCATCTTCATCGGTTCAGCTTGCGGCGATAATTTTATGTGAACTTGGTTCACTTCCAAACACAATCCCTTGGGAAATCGAGTTCGTCCAACCTTACATACCGAGTGAAAACACTGTGAGAAAGAAAAAGTCACAACCATTTTCCCACCATCTGAGCAAAATATTCTATTACAGTTGCTTCAATATAGTTTTTGGGATTTTGTAAATATTTTGATGGAGTACATAAGTTTATTTACAGTCTTTCAACCCTCATTATTATTTGTTTAATAAATCATAAATAATATGAAATATATGATAGGATTTAAAAAAGAAAATCAAGATGTGACAAGATCATTCACGCAGTTTGGGCAATCAGCTGATATCCAACTGAGCAGAGCTGTCAACGTCAGGTGTTTGGCGGGAAAGTTGGGGCTTCAATTTGCATCTAGAACGAAACCTTTGTCTACAGATAATCAAACAACGTATACACTGTGATTGCATATTAAAATAATAAAAATGTGTTAACAAAATCAACTATGGTTTGGTATGCTTATGTGAGAAGAGGGTTTACATTTTGTAAACCTCTCTGATTTGTTTTACTATGTAGCAAAACTCGAGTCAAAGAATCTGAAGAAGCAAAATTATGAAAAGTATACATTTCATGTTATATTGTAATGAAAGCACAATATCACATGCTATATTGTTATCTGTTATATTGTGTTGTTAGAGATTTTATTCTGACTCTTTTTATAGGTCTTTTAAAATTTATATTTAAAAAAATATTTTAAATTTCCAGTATGTATCATGGGAATCAGTATGAAAAAACGACTTCACTGTGGAAAATAAATCAGAAATGGATATGTCTAAGGGGGTTGATTCCTGCGACATAGATGTTGCCTATACAGCAATAAATAATATTTATTATGATTACAGTATTATTACATGATTATTTATGAATCTGGGGGAAATAAATGAAAGACTATTTTAAGTTTTCAAAGCACTAAATATTAATATTTATTGCACATAAGTAATAATTAATAAAGGTTTGTGACATAAGAAGATTAATCATTGGAGGACATCGCATAGATGCACGAAATGGGTTTTTTTAAATTTCTTGAGTTTTATTACATTTTAAACGTACAGATTAATACGTGTTTTAATCAGCACCTTAGTTTCTCAAGTAACTTCCTTACTTAATGAATATATCGTAAAAATTTACGTATATAGCGTATATAAAATTTAACATAACGAATTTCAGGTATTCTCTGACACAGTACTCATATGAATACCATAAATAGAAAAGTATTCGGTCACATCATGAATGACGTCACTTCCGCTACACTTTTTGCGTCTCGAAATTTGCTCACTTCCAGAGTGTAGACATATCCATCCATGTAAAAAACTAAAATCTAAACGTGGAAAGTGGAAATGGGATTACATTTTTTGAACCATTCCATGGGAAAAGTTTATGTTATAACATGGCTATGTCTTAGCTCTGGAGGAAGTGTTAGCAATTTGAACGACCAAATCTTGAATCATAAGAACAGCTGTTTGGATGAACTGAAAAAGATTCCCTTTGGACATATCCATGATCTACCTTCTCTCAGCGAAGTAAATACAAACATTTTTGTCATGTTGTGTGTCTTATAGGTTGAGAAAAACACATTGACTGTGTGAAAGTATTAGGAATATGTAGGATTAAATTAAAATCCAATTTAAACACTTTTTTAAACCTCAACTGGCCATCACCATTGGCCTAGGGCCTGTTGCATAACAGCGACCTGAGGATTACAACAGTGGAACGCCGTGAGTCACACAGGCTAGCCAGAGGTGATCTGACAGTAGTTGACGACCACTTCACACTGGTACTAACTAACTAAAATGAAAACGTGTATGATTGCTCGACCAGGTTACACTGAAATAATTTAAATATTGATATATGTAAATGATTTTCAAATAAACTCTAGTTAGATATACTCTGTGTTGATGGAATAAATCACATGGTTATATCCTTGTAAGACGAGAGATAAATACACGAGAAAGGGCAGGACTAAATAGAGACGTCTTGATCTTTGACCTTTGTCGATGTGGAGGGCTGTACACAACCCTGGGGACCGGTCCCGGCCGGGAGTCTACTCATTGTTGGCTTTTAGTTAATTAAATTCTAAAAGTAACCAAGAATTATTCCTGGGACCCAAAATAGATTAAACCATATCCCTTGAAATAAGACTAAGGCCAAAAAACTAAAAAAAACATATGTATATTGAAATATGTACAACGAACAACATTCAAAATTTATAAAAGTAAATTTTACCTCTCACAGTCTATCTACGGCTACATTTAGAAATCACAATATTATACGTTTCATTGAAATATTAATTATTCTATATTGTCTTAATTGTAATGCAGATCAACAGATAATGATATCTATATTACATATAATATTTTCTTTATCTGTATTATTGAGATAATGTAGATGTATTAGTAAGAGTAATGGATTAATAGTATTTCTAGGGAAATAAAATTTAATTTATGCATTTTTCATGAAAGTAATATATATCAGTATAATTAAATGTTGATTTAACTAGATACTCTAAACAAACTATTTAAAAAGAAATTTTCCGTTACAAGTATTTGTACCGCTCTTAATTTCCAACATTACTGGATCTTTTTATCGATGGATAAATCGAACCGATGTAGTTTTTTGGGGGGAGAGAGAATTTAGAAAACGTAATCAGCTCTCTGATGCGCGCCTCGATAAGGGATTCTATAGGCCATCATTACTATACCCGGGAATCCAGATGAGGTTCTAACCAGATATGTTTGAGCCTAACTGTAGAAAAATGATTGGTAATTGAATATGCACTTGTTATGTGTCTGCCTTGAATCATACATAATAACATGTAAATGGCCTCAAACAAATACAGTATTATCCTTGATGGTTTTTAGGGTTAAATTAAATATTTATCTGGCCTCGTGTTGGTAAATATTTTATCAAACTTTTATTGTGCTGGGTTACCGATTGTTTTAAAATATTATTGAAATGTAAGAAATAAGTGCAATTCTGTCAGACGTGTAACATGTTTCAACGTGTAATCGCAAACAAAACAGTGTTTTACTAACGCTCAATAAGCCGTGTTAAAACAATGACTGTTTGTTGTGTCGGTATTGCTGTCTGCAGGGCAAATATTAAACTGGGGTCAGGAGCTTTTCATATATTCTTTTCTGGCAAACCCACATGTACAGTACATATATTGGTGAATTCTAGTTCTTGTGTAATTGATATCCGACTAATATTTGTTATTGGAAATTAAAATCTTAGTTTAATTTAAAATAACACAGCTTTTCCACACTACTTTTAGGTTTATATACTTCATTTTATAATGTACATGTAGTCAGGATATTGCATGGCATGATACAATATAGTGTGGAAAATGACAGCATTTAGCTGTTAACAAATACAAGAAAGTGGTAAACTATTATGTTTAAGTTGCAACAGAGTGGAAATTATGTTTGGTGTGGTCAACCAGGAAAATCTACAGAAGACGCATTTTAGCACAAAGAAGTAAAAGGTGATTAAATACATTTTGTAAATATTTTTACTATTTTGTATTATAAATATTATACAGGATGGCCATCATTGAATTAGTATAATTATTAAATTAATTGAATTAATTAATAATATAAAAGATAAAGTGAAAATGTATTAGGAAGATGAATAACATACCAAAACTATTTTAAGTTATTTTTTAATATACACAAAAGAGTAGTTTAAACATGTTAATTACTTCATTTTACGTTTACATAATTTATTTATTTTTACGAACAGAGTATTCCATAGTTTTTTAGAACAGTGTGAAACCTAATGAAAATGAACCTAATGTGAAAGGCATACTTGTAGGTAAAATAGTTAAATTTTCCAATCTCTTAATACAATTGATTAATAACCTATTTATACTTCATATTTTACAAGAATTACAATTTTAAAAATTATAAATATATTGGAAATGCAATACAGGAACTAGAAATCTGTCTTCAGATTTTAAGACAGAATACGTAATAAAGGCAGATATAGAAAACGTTTTAATACTCACTTTCCATTATAGTCCTACATATAGAATAAAAACGCATGTAATAGAAAAATAGTTAAGTAGGCATGTGAAATGTGTTATATTTTAAGGACGAGAGAGGTAGGTGGTTAGAGATAATAGGAAATGAGGTCTTATGTTAAACCGGAAAATATGAAAATAATTTCCTGTAGTCGCAGCATCGTTGGCCTAGAGTAAGTGTTTCCGTGCTGTCAAGGTTATGCGTTTAACATAGTGAAGTTTTGAGATTAAAGTCACCTCTTCTGATATAACTTTATAACTTGATGTTGTTTTTTATACCGTATACTAGTATATAGGTATAAAAGTTAATCCCAATATAACTTTAAACTATATAATGTGTTTTATGATTAAAGAATATATGACTGAAATACGAGTGTGCCATATTTGATGGATTAATCAGATCATATACAAGATGATAGTGAAGTGAATAGTAATATTAGATGTCAGTTATATTTCTGAATTATATCAGAAATAATTTAACTATTCGCTATTCTAAAATTTCCTTAAACAAAATCTTCTTGAATTTTGTTTGTTGAATTTTGTTAAACCTACAAAAATATACCTAATTTTTATTTAATAGTTAACATACACTCTTATGCATTTAATACATCTGAACTGACAGTTTTTGAAAACTTTATTTTGTTTTGTATACCTTTCAGAAATTGCGACTTAACCAGGTAGGGGGCCTACGTATAAGCAAGGTATGGATGAAAAATGAGTATAAGATGATTATGGCGTGATCTTATAGTCTTCCAACAGCCAATGGCATCCAAGAGACCTACAGTTTAATAAGGTATCCGAACCACAATTTAGCTTCTGAATTACGGACTGGTCTAATTATATGGGTATTTGTGGATAAACATAAAGTAAAATAAAGTAGAGTTTAAAAGAAAGGAAATTTCGGGCTAAGTAAATTATAATTACAATGTATTTTTATCCTTAATATTTGTATTTGGTATAAAGGAAAGAAATATTTTGTAATTATACTGTGTATATTATTTAATGTGACTTAATTTAAAAAGTAATTTTGGGGAGTTGGACGTGGTGTGACTGATATCATTAGTAGAGATCAATATGTTAGCTGAACGTGAATATTTGATTTCGTCAGAGGGGTTTCACTGAGAAAACTGAAATACACGACTTAAAAAGTTATGTGTATGATATTAGATGTTTAGTTTTAAAGAACGATTAAACCATAACCGTTAACCATTTTAACATAGTAGAGAACCATTTTATTTCGGTTCCACATCAATTTATGGCATAGTTCTACAGTACAAATATTCTGAAAAATAATTTACAGAAACTCATTACTGTTGTGATGAACTGTTCTCCTAGCCTATAAAATGGTTAATAGTTAACTGAGACTATTGTTACCTATTTCCATATCGTCCATATATAAAATTACGTTATGATCTTCAAAAACACGCCTGAATGAAATTTCTAAACACGGAACACATTGTTACACATTTCATAACCAATGCAATTAGTAGTAAGTGATATTTATGAGCATAGTTTTAGAAGAATAGTAGTTTATAAACCTTCTATGTCTAATAAAGTAAATAGTAAACTAATTCAAGCAGATTTATTATATTTCATCAAACATTTGAGACTGTATATTATGTTAGTAATAAGAACAGTGTGAATTACCGTTCTGTTTACATTACTACTTGAATAATACGTATTGTTCTGTGGAAAAAATTAACAATGGGGGAATAATGACTACGGACAATGGTGACATTGGAAAGTTTCAGGGGCGTGTTGCATTGTTACTTTCTTAACAAGAGTAATAAATAGTTTAAATTTGAAATATGGTTTAACATTTTAATTAATGAAATGAAATGACAGTTATACTTTTTAGTACTTGCAAACCCATTAGAAATAATTGCTGTAATACAACTCAGTTTTTGCTCAAAAAGGTTAACATTAGTAATATCAAGCTATTACAACAGATTTAAAAACTCACTAACCGTCTTGAGAGAATGAAGCCAAGCTTGAATAATGTTACAGCAAGATTTAACATATTAGCTTAGATAAATATTCTATTTATATTATTACATTCGATGTAATTGTGGATAGTTATGAGTGATATTCGGTAGATGGAATATTCTCTGGTGTGTTTAACGTCTGCATTATTGAATACTTCGTTTATCCGCAAACAGCATCCTCATAATTAGATCAGTTCGTGTTTTAGAGGCGAAATCGTGGTTTGGGTCCCACGTCAAACTGTAGGTCCATTAGACGACATCGGCTGTTGGGCTATTAATTAACAGTCCTGTCTAAGGAACATGTCAGCTTTAGTCAGCAACAAAATTACAAGATCACGCCACAATCATTTTGTTCTCACATTAATTTCTTGTTCATACTATCTTAAAATACCTAGCCGGGTAGGTCACTTTTCTAATACTAGATAATTTTGATACTAGTAGTAATAATCATCTTTATTATATTTTTAAGTAGTGAAATATTTTTTACTGAGAAATGTCTGGACACGATGAAAATATAGACAACATAAGTACTTCGACCCACATCATATCTGGGTTACCCTGTATGATGTGGGTAACCGTTGCAATTGCAATGCCGTTGTATATGTTTTCTTGTTCAAATGGAAACAGGGTAAAGACAGATTTAACAATACTTACTCCAAGCTACCCACGAATGAAAATTGAACTATTTAAATTCTACCAGTAACGGTTATCTTTTAGCGTTATATTGGTTTAACGTTTTGGTCTGCTATGTTGGATGTTCATCTGTAAATTGTCAACATACAATAGAAATAAGGAGGTCATTTTTATTTCCGTCATGAAAATTACAGGGAATATGTTATTTACTATATAATTTTTTAGGAAATTTTTATGTTATGTTTTTTGTAACGTGGTAACACTTATAGAAACGATAAAATACATTTGAAATTGCTGAAAGGGTTTTAGGTCTCTGTGGATATATTAATTCAACATTTATTTCTTGAAAAATAACCAAAATTGCAAGTTTTGATTTCGATATTGATTTGGCATATGCATAAACAAAAAACCATAATTAAATATAACATGATTATTATGAACAATGGAACTTATTCAGCAGTTGAAAGGTGAGTAATTATTTCCGTTTTACTGAAATAAATTACTGCAGGGTATTAGCAACTGATTAATGACAATAAAGGTGGGAAGAATCAGCTGTGTTGTGTCGTCAACCATAGTTTAATGACTACTCAGCAGATGGCAGAACAAGTTGCTTTCCTAACGAGACATCCTGTAATGAAAGGACTAACAAACAATGACTACAATAGATTCAGGATCGAAAAATAATAACTTAAATCATCATAGGTTATATGTAAATTCATTTCCAATTTTAAGAAAATTGCTCATTTATAGCTAATTATCTCATTTATTTTATTTGAAATTTAATTTATTTTTAAATTCAAAGTGAAGGTGACTTTCTTGTTAATGCTTAGTATCAGAGTTTTCAGGTTGCACTTGAGCCTCTAATAATGCACACCAGGACCAACCCATGTAACCTTAACAAACGGCTTACCGTGTCCTGTCCCAAGAAGCGCTCTGGTACTTTTATATTAATTTAATTTGAAGTCAATTGAGTAGTAGCCCCTTATTTACATACTTTGTGTACTTTGTACTGTCCACTTATTAAAGTAAATATGCTCAAAAGCACTCCATTGGTTATTCAAAGGTTGTATGAACTGCTACTTCAAAGGGAATGAATATTTTTCGCGTTCGTACAGTTAAGTTTTTATATCTTATAATGTATTGTGTTATTATTTATTATTTTTGTTTTGTTTTCTTATCCCAGGTATATACAAATCTGATATGTCTTATGGACTGAAATAGTATATATGTTTCCATTATTATCAGAATTGTAATTTTTAAATCAATTAATTAACACAGCTTATTACCTATGAAATAATTAGGATTTCACATTGACGTATGTAGTTTTGATTTTAACTAAAACGAGTTTTTATTAGAGTTTCTTCTAAGAGCTTTTATGTTGACTCCTACATCCTGGACCAATCGATAGCTTAAAACGGTGCAACCTTTATGAATTCCGATTGCGGAAATATATTCAGATGAGAAAGGCAGTGTTATTTGTTACGTCGGGTGACAAGCTTCTCATAATGGATTTTAAAGTTGACTCCTACATCTTCAACCTAAGAGACTTCCCCAATTTTTACTAAAAAACTTTAGGGTATGTACCCCTGTTTAATGTGTTTCATAATTGAAAACCACTTTAAATATCAATTGTAGAAAAAGAAGGGGAAAGGAATTTAAAACCAACCTATATTTAACGTAGATGAAATCGCATCGTTAGGAGGTTTTATCTGGATACAATCGCTCGCTCACGTATTCTGTCTATCTATGTCCTAGCTGATGGTGAGGTTGTCATCAACAGCCGGGATTACCATGTGCTAGAGCATGATTTAGGGGATACACTATTTGATTGATTGTTGGCCAATCACTTAGGCTTAAGCAAAGGTTAAACAGTTTTGAACTTAACGTTAAGGTTTAAAGTTAGGTTAGAAACAGTAACTTATCAATAAACAATACATTGCACAAATAACAATGTTAAGCTTACAAATTATAAATATTACTAGCTGTTAGTACGTCCTTTGTATGGTTCATGAAACTCAGTATTAGTGTTAGGAAGTAAGATACTTATTAATGTGATGGGATATTTATTAATTAAAAGAAACATTTGATATAATTAGTAATCTAAGTATAATTAATATAAAATAATAATAATTCTAAGAAATGCACAGACAAAACTAAAATTTTATTTATAAAGATTAATAACGAACAAATTGACGAACAATAAGAGTACAAGCATTAAGTAAACCTCTTTAATAAGAAAAATGAAAATAAAAAAAATCCACCAACGCGCGTTTGCCGCGAAACTCTAAAGTCTTTTTAGAGTTAACTGCAAAAGATTGAGTTAAAGAAGACTAAAGAGAAACTGAAAAGGAAAATTGATTACAGCGTAACACGAAAGTGATAAATAAACACCTACTATACAGTGGGCGGTATATGGTGAGGAGGTGGTAGAAGGTGTAGGTAGTAAGTACATATTTGTGTATTGTATATCATAGAAATACAGTTATTAATGGAAAACAATGATGGTAAAATACGTACGTAAACTTTAATAAATTTTATTACGAAAAAAAGAAGCTGTAACAAACCAAATAAATAATATTAGTAATCCAATAAAACATATTCCCTTTGAGTGTAACAAATAATAATGTGTTTAAATCACAATATTTTTAATTTTAAATTACTTAAATCACTTAATGTATTGTATTTTAATATGCAAATTAATTAAATTACTTAGAAGGGAGATTTTACCCGGCCTCACAACTAAATGTAACTATTTGGTTTGTGTGAATTAAGTTTCATGAAAATGCTTTGAGAAATAAGAAAGTAACATATTTGTATTCCCCATCAAAGAGAAAATAAATCAGAGATAACATGTCGTGTTTATTGATGCAATTAAATTTAATTTTCTTCCCCACATATGTCATAAACTAATAAAGACAACTACTACATTAATTAGTTTTATAAGTCGGTTCCATTGTTGATAAACGAATTACACGAATATTGTAAAATATGTTTCACCAGAGATTCCACAGCCGGGGAAATATCATTGAAAATAATTTTTATCGTAAATTATAAAATAAGTTGGAGTTGTTAACGCTAATGACTTTGCAAATTTACATTTCAAAAGACTAAATGGATTAAACACTGTAAATTACATTTCCATTGAGAGAGATTTGTTGATTCTATCACAACAATCAAATGAGTGATTTTATTCAACTGATTTTACGGAACTACACTGCACAAAAGCTTTAATTTAAAAGGAAAATGGAAAACATATTTTCTAGTTTTTAAGTAAATTGGGTAAATTTTTACTCGTTTTAAAATAACTTTTACTGATTTTGATATTTTTTGTTTAAGTTTTTAAAGTAACTTTTATTATTGGTATGAAAAAACACGGTAGGTCTTTATACATTAGTTATGTACACTTTTACAAAGCAAAAGTTTAACACCATTATTAAAACACCATTGTAATATAATGAATAATATACTGAATGTTTATTGCATATGATTATAATCAATTAATTAACATTTTAAAATGCTGATCATCGTTATTCCTAATAATTATATTCTGAATATGTTTCTAGTGAAACATTTATACAGCTATTTATTACAAAACAGCTGGTATTCTCATAAAAAATAATATCAGTAATGCAACAATTAAAGAAAAAGTACAAAACATTAGACATTTTCTTTAAAAGAGTGATGCCAGTTTTAACTCCCTTAAACTAAGTAGATTAATAATGTATAAATCTGTATAGTTCACATAAGTGTATCGTCATGTGTATGTTAATCATGTTTCTTTTTAATTATTAAAACCTAAGTTTAATTGTATTTTACAATAATTAATTCACCTCAACAACGAAAATGAAGATTGGACAAACTTTATGAAAATTTATCTAATGAAGATATTATTTGAAAGTGGTCTCTAATAAGATATCTTAATAAAAAATCTCCATAGTGAAATAACATAAATGATATCCCGAATTTGTGATGCAATAATATGTTAGTGAGAGCAAAATAGGGAAACATATGGCGAAAAAATGATTATAAACGTTTTCTCCTTATTAGGAGTTTGAGGATGATCGAAGTATAATTTGATTGAATTGAAATACACGCAACAGTGTACACTGTTATGCAAAAACTTTTTATTCTATATAAGTATGTTAAGAGACTTTGTACATCTAACATAACACATAGCATAAGTAAATCTATAAAAAGTGTTTGTTATTTCATTGCATTTAACTATCATCACAATATTTGGTTAGTTTAAAGGCTTCAAAAAGCTTCTTTAAAACCAATAACACATGAAAACTCAAAATGAACTGTTACTGTTATTTAGTGTTATTTAAATAATTGTATTTATACCATTTTCTACAGTAAAAAAGCTAAGTTAATTTATTTTGTAGTAAAAGTAAATAAGTTTGTTTTGTCTTTATATCCCAAGAACAGAAAATTCATTCTCATGGGTTTAGATATTGTGTGAATTTACGATCTATGATTTTGGTTTTATAAGGGCTTGATATATCTATTTATGATATTAGTTAGGAGTAGGAGGTAAGTATGGGGATTTGACTGATAGTGTGCGCCATTATAGCTGGATCTGTGGACAAAGTGATCGCTCTAGATGCAAATTGAAGAGCAGAATGAGCCTCTACGCCGACTCACTGGAACGCTTATGTTTCACGTTATATTGCTAGTAAGTTAAGTATCTAATTTGTATAGAACTTTGGTTGATAATGTTCGTGTTAGATGAAGTGTAATAGTATTGTAAAAAACAAAACTAATTGTTGAACAAGATTCAGTGAAGTTCATTCATCATGAACATTTCTTTCTGAAACTTGTCTTAACTCACTAACAAACTATTAGGTACTTTAATAAACATAACCTCCTCCATTAAAACTAATGACAAAAAACTGTAAATTGGTTTTAAAGTAAGAGTATTTTGGGTTGGGAGTATCATTTTGTGTGACTGGATTACAGGCAAAATGATCAAATTTTACTAACAATTATTTTGCACATTTCGGAAGAAAGTGGTTTTGAAGGAAGTTTAAAATGAAGTTTAATGTTTTTAAGTTTTCTGGAACATCGGTTTATATAACAAATGTAATAAAAAAGGTTTATTATTTAAAATGGTTAGTAAGTAAACCTCTTAACTTTTATCTGGTTTTGGTTCGGGCCATAATAATTGTCATGTGATAATATTTTATAAAAACGGAGTGATGGAACCCCCAATTTTAAAATAGAATTTTGAGGAAAGATTTGTTAAGTATTCATAGTCTGCGAAGTAGTCTTGAATAAAAGCTTCTGAGATGAAACTGTTATGAACTTGGTTTTCATACTTTCATAACTACGTGAATTTGTATGAATATAAAAAAAGGGAAATAGACGCAATGAATATAGAAAATAAGAAACATATCTATAAAAAGGGACAGCGATAAAAACCAAAGAAATAAAGGATCCGTATGTTTAAGATAAGTAAATAGGGTCAGCGAAGCGCAAGGCAGCTCTGGCGGTTGAGACCTCTGACATTTAGCGTTTGAGGAATATGATACGACCGATGAGGATCGTGTTGGTATTTTAAAGCAAAGGACGTTTGGTACATTGGATTGTTCAAAGGATTTAAGGAAATTGTAGCGATAGTATAACTCTTTGATCATACATCTATACAACATATTACAATATATTGTTTATACATATCTTAACAAAAGTACATATTTTTATAATATCATCGTATTACATCATTTGTACATTTTAAGTTGCATAAGTATGAGAATTTGGAGGAGTCTTTCCCAGTGATGAATTACGTTAGGCGAAAGATTTATTCGTTTTGAAGTGCCCTAAAGTGCCATTGACCTGGCACTTTCATCTATCTAGTGTCACATGTGGTGGTACTGGGCCACCGGTCCTACTTGGCCGATAATATAGGTTTCGATTTGAAACGATGGATTTTTAAGGCTCGAGCCGAAGCAATCGATTTAAACTACAAACCCTGGCTGAATGATCAGACTTTTTATTGCTCGCTTTGTAATTTGCAGGAGGAGGAAACTATATTTCATTATGTTGGTAGGTGCCCGATACTGGCAAATATTCGTAAACAGTGGTTTTCTATTACCGAACTAAGCTGGGATGATTTTTTATTATTTATGAATGGAAGGGATTGGTGGGCCTTAGGGGGGTTCTTAAAAAACGTGTAGTATGTGAGATAGAATTTGGTTTCTGAATTTACCTTTTGAGATTCTTGTGGGAATTAAATGTATTTTTATTGTTAAAAGAAAAAACTCTTTATTTTAGTAAACAAGCTGAAATGTCTTTTTTTACCTTTAATGAGGTATTGATTGTTATAATTTTGTTAGATAAAACTTAATTCATAATTAAAATAGGATATTTATTAATTCTATATTGGCGTAGTGTTTAGTATATTTATTTAATATATAAACTTAATAAAACATGTTATATACTCATGAAATTAAGAAATAATAACGGTTTATATTTTAAGGACACCGTTCATGCCACAAGTAGGCCAAGAAATGTCATCCATCAATTTAGCAGTGCGTGCAGACAAAAGGGAGTGGGGGTTCAAGTCGACCATAGAAGCGTGGAGGCACTTAAATATGCTCCACAACAACACAGTGCAACACATTGTGTATACTCCGGATGTTTGTGAACCTTCGGAACCATCTTGGAATGAACTTTTAAACTATATACTTGGTAGGCAATCTAGGTGAGTGAATTAGGTGAAAAATAAAAAAAGAACGTAAAACAATGTATAAGATAAAACGCAAATCCAAGTAAAGTATAATCTACGATAGCAAATCAAGTTACGACTGACGTTAATCTTAGAATAAGAATAAGAATAAGAATAATTTATTTCTCTGTTGTACACTTTTTACAATAAACACTCACTATATAAACAAGGCGTTGTATATAGAACAATGCTAACAATACTTATAGAGTAGAAAACCAAGTATATTATAGTAAGATGCCAAGACTGACCTTAAACAGAGAAATGTATTCCTCCAAGGCATAGCCTGTTTGGAGGCTTTGTTAAAATGTAACAATTAATAAATTTTAAGATGACAGTACATGCTATTGTTTTTAAATAATTCACATGAAGTACATAAAATATAAACACAAATACTAAAAATAATCAAAAATAATAATCTCTATATATCAATTTGGAAAATCATCTCTTCTATATTCCTGATACTAAAGAGCCATAATCTTAGTTTCTTAAGAAAAAAATTAATATTATCAAATGCTTTTAAAGAAAGTGGTAGTTTATTGTATATTCTCGGTGCCAAAAAATTGAACGTTTTAGTAAAATATGTGTTGCATGGCTTTGGCACAAATACGTTCTTACTATTACGGAGTCTATTACGATAGTCACACTGTTCCCTACTGTTTCTACTTCTAACAAAAAATATTTTTAGACAATATATAATATTGTCAATATAATTTTAGAAAATATCTTTAGACTTCTTTTGTATATACACTGTTATCATATACACCATGTGTTTACAAAATCAACACATTAGCAAATATATACAATAGCACAATACAAGGAGCCAAAACTAAATTTATTTGGTTTAAAAATTATAATAATTAATCTTTTGTTATTTTCTTTAAATAAAACTTATATTCGTTTCAAAGCTTAAGTCTTTACGACTTACGAGTCTATAAGACGTAATTGTATTCGTGTTTTAGTAAGTTAAATTCAAGTATATTAAACTATCCATCTGAAAATGTTCGAGCAAAAGTAGCGTGATCAGTTGACGGTATCAACTAACATAAGCAAGAAAGCTTATGTAAAGGCGAAACTAGCTGACCCGTTCTGCTCTTAGAATTTTCAAATGTAGACATTATTCTCTTGCAAGAGTATTTTTATTACCCGGGGTATAATACAGTATTACGTATTAACTACTTATAGTGTGCGTATACAGCTAATGTTTGATAAATATAAAATCTATCGCTAAAATATCAATATAAATTTAATTGTTTGGATTATCTCATATAACTATTCTACCATGATGTAATAATCGAATTTGAACTTTGAGTTACAAACTATCATTGTACGAATCGAACATTTCACTGAAAAAAAATGAGTGAGTACCTTATAAATTATGAAAGAATATTGAATTGATCGTACTATTAATTCCTTAGAGTTATATGAAATGATAAAACATAGCATAATATTTCATTAGTGAATCCAATGTATGCAGTTTTTTTGTATTAAAAGTACCACATAAGTGAATAAATACTAATAATGCTTAGTAACTAAGGCTAAAACATTTATTGGAAAATTCATTTATAAATTTTGCGAATTCCTGTGCATAGCAGCTGATGAAAAAACCTTCACAACATTTGAATGATTTTATTGTGATAAATAATAAGTACCTGGTGACCGAGCTTTGCTCGTTTATACATGTATTATAAAAATTAAAACACATTTATTACTCAATGAAAACATTTATGTGGTTTAAATAAAACCGATTTAATACACCATAATTAATATAGCACTGAACAAAAAGTATTGCCCCTGATGGAGTTAGAACACGCGACCTTCAGATTTGAAATATTATAATAATGGTTTATTGTAATTATATATAAAGAATTGAATTTTTTATATAGATAAATGTTAAATCTTTGAACATCTTCTACTTGTTGTAGCCGGAACCAAGACTTAACGCTCCTTTCGAAGCACGGTGCCAGTCTGAGAAATTAAATTTCAAATGTGTCACGACTTGAAATTGAATCCGAGTATTTTGGGTGGTAGGACAGTACCCCTTACCCTACCCTTTAGCAATGACTTCCAAATTCTTCTACTAAATGATTTTGTAAAACTTACTATTATGAATTCGGTTATTTTGTAGTGGAGATTGTTTTGGTGATAACGGATATAGAATGATAGGTTATATTTTCAATCTGGAAGAAGTGAACGAGGAATCGACGTGAAACAATAACAGAGAACAACACCGGTGTGTCAGTTGGTCCACCTGCGGGGGTTGTGCCGTTTCGTCCCACTGTGCAATTTTCTCTACATTCAACGAGCTTTCTGGAAATAGTTCTTTAAGGCAGTTTGGTTCCCCAGAAATAAATAAATGAAATTAGTATTATATTTTAATATTATTCGTAGATTTATTCTGATTGCAAAAACATGTAACATGTATGGTATGTCATGGTTATAAGCAGAGAATAACTCCGTAAGTAATATGACAGGAATAAATTAACTGCCATTATAATTTTAAGATAAATTCACCCAAAGTTCTATTCTCATTCTATTTAAACTGTTATATTTCTCATAAACCATCAAAGCTGAAGACCTAAGATATTCACCGGTTCATCTTTGAATAGAACATTATACTTTAACGTACTTATATTTATTTAAATACTTAAAAATTTATTTATTTTAAAATCACTGTGTTAAAACCTATTGCCACGGGTATTATAAATATCGGTAAAGTAAAACTATGTGTAATGAAACAGTCAAAATATTTGAATAATGTATAATATAACTGAACAAAATATTATATAAATATAGGAAATAAACGTTTGAGTATTTTAAATACCTCTTCATTCCAAACCATTCCGTTCTAAAATAAAATAAATCTAGTTCACATTTTTACTGATGGTCGAACGAAGTGAGACGTCAATGTATCGTGTTTGTTGAAGTTAGTGGAGTCAAGCGTTCAATGCTCATTGATGTGTGTGTTTGTGTAATTTGGAATAACGATAAAAGGTTGCAAGGATCGGTTTAGAAATTGAAATGTAAACTCAACACACTATATTTTTTGAATTTTTCTTACTCAAACAAGTAATTTGAGTTTAGATACAGTTAAAAAATACTCACTCAGACGGGGGCCTCATATGATTGATTTTTCCCTTATATTATCCTGCCTTACATAGTAGTGTGGGAACGGACCCGAGTCTTCATGATTTATATTTTATGCTTGCTTCTTTGGATCGCTCAATGGTTCAACTAAAGACATCTGTTTTATACCTTAGGACAACCTATGTCGGAATCCAAAATAAAATTATTTCCCCATAAGATTAACATGGAAACTTTGAAGGAATATAGGCTATAGATTTATGGGAAAATCGAAAAAAGAAAAAGAACCAGTATACCAAATTTCAGCCTCCTAAGTATTTGAGAAGTGGGAGAATTACTTATGAATGAGTCAGTCAGTGAGGGATTTTACGTTTATATAATACGTTTATATACGATGTATAATGTTATTAAAAATTTTGAAAAGGTGACCTACCCAGGTAGGCCAAGTATGAATGTGAAATGGTTGTAGCTCGATCTTGTAGTCTTGTTTACTAACTAAGGCTAACAAAGTTCCTTACACAGGTCTGTTAATTTTTCTATCTTTATCTAATTCATATAATTGCAAACCATCGCTAAATAATCCAGGCGAGAATTAATTTTTTCTCATTACTTGTTTCATCAAGAAAAACTTGTTTTGTCATCATAATGAGTATAATTCTTCTTACCACTGAACTCTATAGCACGTACAAAGGAAGGGCTAGTGTTATCTATAAATCAATGTCTATATTCGCGTGTTTGGCACAGTGTAAAATGCGACGAACAGATGAGCGCGTTACATGACATGCGCTATTGATTGGGTCTCTCATTAATCAAGGCTTGAGTGCCTTTAACGGCCAAGGATAAACTGGTGTCCTTTATACAGAGGATGGTGATAGATAACCCACAATACCAATACAATACACTAGCGCTCTCAATCGTATCACATTCAATACACTATTAAAAACTAGTCTTAAGGGGATTCACCACTGAAAAAAACTTTTTCATCAAAAATAGCTATTTTAGATACTTGTGTTGAAGAGCAAAACTGTTATTTTTATTCCTAGGACTAAACCTATTATTATTATAATTTTTTTAGTCTTAGGTCATAAAAGATTATTTTTGATGGCACTTTTGATTCGAGATCAGCATTTGCATAACCTAAACAACCAATCAGAAATGAAGAAATAACTGATACGACGTAAATTAACATAACAGCTGATTAGTCTAAAGCGACAAAAATGGTCGAAAACTATTGATACTATATCAGGTAATAATTTAGGTTTTAAGAGTTTGTTTCCTTTTATTTAAAGTTTGACGAAATATTGCAGGTTAAGTGTAAGTAAGGGTCATGTGGCCCTAACTTTTCCTGTTGAAATAATGAATTATTATTCATTTCATTTCAAATATAGTTTGAACATATGGCCAAAAATTGGCTTTTAGATAGATACTCACACATTTAAAAGCCTCGGCTGTTAAACTAGTGCTCGTATAAAAAAAGTCCGTTTATGGTCTTAGTGATAAAAATATGTTAATAATATGTGCACGATATTTTAGGTTGTCTTTAAAAGATAACCTAAAATATCGTGAAAGGATAACAACAGAAATATAAATATTAATGATGACTTTGTATAGCCTCAAATTGTGTGGTCTAATTGTTTAATGCTTGGAAGACTATTTCCACAGTATCTTGAAAATAGTTTCATACGGAGAGAAAGTGTATTTTTGGTACTTAATCGATCGGCTGCGCCTTGCTTGTAAAACACGATTGCGTACCAAAAAGAGCCACTCTTTAAATACTTTAGTTTCGGTGTATTTAGTATTATGTTGTCCGCACTAAAGTCTGTTAGAACTGCAATAGGCTATGTGAACATAAAATCCACTATATGTCATTGAGTTGAATGTGCTATTACTGGACAACATAACATTTTATTCTAAACATATTCAGAGTTCTTAAACTGAAAATTAATCTCCATTCCAAAATAGTTTCAATAATATGGAAGTAAAAAATAAAACAATATTGTTACGGTAACATGGGAATTTCCCCGGAGGTTCTGCAGCGGCGTCAATAACTGCTGCAAGATTCAGTGCGCGTAACACCTAGAATGTAAGTGAATGTGGTGAGAAGTGCCGCCGCGCCGCAACAATCAAACAATACTGGCGCGTTCACAAAGATTCCAGAAGGCACCGAACTAAATAGGCTACTCGGTGCTCTGCGCGTCGGGAGAAGTCACTTGAATACTGTGCGTGTCACGTTACGGATCAGTGCAGTGACAGAAGATTAGAAAACGTGACCGTATTAATGACTGACTTGTAATGTCGAAGATTGCATAAATTATTTAATTAAGTTTGAGTAATATATGTTGTAAAATTAGGCAAAATTATAAATAATTTGATAGCCTACATAGGTAAACAGTTCGTTAATTATTTTTGTAATTTTATTATTAGTGTTAAAAATAGTAATTTTTGTGAAATCGTCATTGTTTTATTTAAAGAGCCCGTAGGTCCACAAAAATATAATGAAAACAGTTGTTACTCAATACAATGTTTTCAAGGAACTATAAATAATGATTATAGATACAGTGTATACACATAAAATGTAATTACGGCTCTTACGGCAATGCTTAGGAACCAAAGTGGCCCAGGTCACGCATTCAACTCTTTTGGCTGCAAGCATTGCACTTTATTTAGACATGAGTATTACATTTTTTACTCTTGTACTTCATGTATAACTTTCGGATTTATTTGTTTATGTCATTGAGAACATATCTTGGTAAAGTCGACTCCTATTAACTATTAATTGGTAAAGGTTTTTATATTTTAGCGACACTGAAAAAATTGAACTATTATCATTTGGATAATTTTTGTAAACATTCATTGTTCATGAAAATTCCTCTTTAAAATGAACTATTTTTTAAAATTGTAATCAATATACATATATGGTGAAATAGTAACTGCAAAATAATTGAAATATTGTACATTCATAAAATGTGTACCAAATAAAAGTAGATACAACCATGGATTATAATTCATTACATATACATCGTGTTAGATATTAGTGGGAAATTTAATGCATTTTTAAATAATGTATCCATGTAGTAATAAGTTCTAAAAGCTTATACATCTTCAAGAATCACCACTAATGAATTTTACTATTCTTATTCTGAACTTAATATTGAGCGACAGATAAAAGGCCACTTTTAAAGCTCACAAGAGTCTCGTTGATCATTATCACCAAGGCTTTTAGAGTAGTAATTTTCTAGAAAGTGATTTATTTGCACAACAATGCCAGCCATCCGTCGCAAGGAGTTGGTGACGTAAATATTTCAGAGGCCACGCCCATTTCTTTCATAGGATGTTTTGATGTATTATTTAGTAATTTAGTATTGCGTGTGCACAGATTTTGAAGTGAATAACAGTTTCTTTGATTGTGAAGACCTCTAACAAGGGAAGGAAGACAAGGCTGTGATTATTGAACATTTTTTATTTGTTTATAATGTTAAAATTTGTTTTTGTTTAAAGAATGTGTTTGAGATCATTACATTATTGTGATGATCATTACATATATTTGACCCAGATTAACCGTTTGTTTGTATTGTAATATCAATACACTATTTTTTTGTATTTTAACATATTTTTATTTTTAGTCCGTTCTACTCTGTATGAACAATAAGTAATTATTGTTCCAAGTGTTTATTGAGCCAATCTGAAATTTCATCTATTTCATATTGTAACATTACAAAGGCTGTTTCTGGTTCTTCATGAGAAGATATTATTGTCGTATTATCAGCAAAAGTTGCAACACTGTCATTTGGATGTACAGGAATATCGGATGTGTACAAGTTGTGTAGAAGGGGACCCAAAACACTACCCTTTGGAACACCTGCTTGTATTGGGTGAAGTCTAGTTACACTATCCCCAAATTGACCCTGAAATTCTCTATCACCATAGGATATGCTAGACTTTGTCGGAAGCTTGGCTAACATCTATGAATACAGCTGAACAGTACTTCTTTCTTTCAAGGCTTTCCCTAATCACATTTAAAACTCGATGCACTAGTTGAATAGTAGAATGTCTCTTCCTAAAACCAAATTAGTGGCCAGGAAACAAATTTGTGTTTATTCAAGCACTGGTCTGAGATGATGAGAGAGAGAAATATGATTTTTTTAAAGATATTTTAAGTTAGGGGTAGGAGGCTGATTGGTCGATACAAACTGACCTAATTTGGTGGTTTCTTTAGCTTAGTAATTATAATAATTTCAGACACTTTTCACTGTGCAGGGAAATATTCCGTTAGTAAAATGGAATTGAAAATCTGGGTCAACAATGAAATTTCCTTTTCTGGTAATTGTTTTAAAAACTTTCAAACTTGTTCTTGTGATAGTCAGAGTTTTAAAACAGCTGAAATATTTCTATCTAAAATGCAAAGTATTTAAGCTGGGTTTTTAAGTAATAAAACAAATCTTGGGGAATAGGAAATATCTGTACAAAAACAATATTGTAAAAAGGCGATGTGGTGGAAAGGCGATACGTTTTTTCATTATTCTTTAAAAATATCTTACTTTTAAAATGGGCATTGAAATGTCTAAAATGAGTTATTCAATAGAACATTGAGATTACATTGATATTGATACGTTTTGTTTATAACAACTGTAAAATGTATACGATTTTCTGGTGTTAAAGATTAAGCGTACTTGGCCATTATATCAATTAAATGTTTGTCTAAAAATTGAAATAAAAGCTCATTTTGTCGTTGTCCATATGCAAAGTGGCTCTGAGAATCAAAAAGTAGGTGTGTCTCAAACGAGTATATCCTCGAAAGAATAGTTTTCGAAAGGTACGAACATCATTTTTAGGAAAAGGTCGGATCGGAAAAATAATAAAAATTTGATACTTTACTACTATTTTTTTCTATTTATCTTCAGTTTAAAAGCGATTTCCTTCCACTGATAAGCATTTCCTTTATTCTCGTCACACAGGAGTGTTCAAATGTCCCAGTGTAGGATTGTTGGAAGTGAGATGC
The DNA here is from genome assembly GCA_023375725.1 of Nephotettix cincticeps. Classification (NCBI taxonomy): domain Eukaryota; kingdom Metazoa; phylum Arthropoda; class Insecta; order Hemiptera; family Cicadellidae; genus Nephotettix; species Nephotettix cincticeps. The sequence continues at coordinate 24,841,589 of CM041785.1, forward strand.
ATTATTGTCACGCAGGAGTGTCCCTATATCCCAGAGTGTGATGGGGTATGAAACAGTCTTGTTCATCACGCAGGTGTGTTCCAATGTCCTAGTGTACGTTTGGTGGAAGTGAGATGCATTCTCATCAGGCAGAAGTGTCCCAGTGTACAGTGTCCCAGAGTTGTTATCTATACGCCCGGCATCGCCGCCATGTTGACATTAAACATTCACTATGACCACGTACATCCCGTGCTCTGCACTGCCACTGGTCACGCTACCGAATTCCGTCTGATGGTAAATTGTATGTTTTTCAACAACCTGATAAATCTTACTTTTTATTCAGTCTAAAAATCATCTTTAAGCCGGAGAGGTTCCTTAATATTAATTTCTCTATTGAATAATCAGTCAAATAAACAATTTACGTTTAGAATTGAACGTTTATAATGATAATTCACACATTAAAATGCACTTTTTATATGAAAAAATTGTGAAATTATATTTCCACCAGAGATTTTAGTTGGATTGCTGTAAAATTAGCTCAAACAACAATGAATCACATGAAAGCCAAAGCAAAAATGTGAACCAATTGAAGCAGACTTTTCCTAAATAAACGGATAACTTCTTGAATTGTATCTCACAAAGCTAAAGTTTATAAAGCCATCAAAGTGTTACACAAAGTTAGAACTTAGGTGACCGGCAAGAGTGTAGAAAAGAAAATAGTTAAATTTGAGATTTGAAAAGAAGATACTGAGAGATGATTTTGTACCCGCAAGAGAAAATGGGATTTAAAAAAACTCCAATAGAAATCAGAGATGTTTTAACTCATCAGATATTGCAGCTTAAGCCAAGAGACGGAGATTTCGATGGGCAGAACAAGTTACAAGAAAAGAGGAAGAGACTCTATTGAAACATGTTTGAACAACATCTCCTGATAGAGGAGGACCTTCGGGACGGTCAAAACAGATGGAATGATTCTCATGTAGTGAGAATCTATTAGCGTCAACGAGAAGGATACAGAAGATAGGAAGAATTGGAGTCAGGCAGTTAGCGAGGTCAAATAACATCCAGGGTATACCAGAGTAAGAGGCCATGGCAGTACGAGTAGAAAAATACTTAGACGTATACATCTATCAGAACATAAAACGTGTTTTGAAGCTCTGCACCTAAAAATTTATACTTATAGTCATTTCCACAACTATGTTCAAGACTTTAAGTAGCCAACACATGAATTTCGCTAAGAGTAACTCTCTTGGCAAATAGGAAAACTCCATAAATATCTTATCCTAGCTCTTCCACGATTAAAAATCACGTATTTATTAGCTAACTATACTGAAGTACAGGTTATTTTAGCTTATTTAGTTTAAATTCAAAATTTTACTCACAAAGCAAAGTGAGATAAATAAACTAGTTTAAAATCTGATCGAAAGTAGTATTCTGTTTTGGATAAATACTATTTAGATAATATTTGCGATCTCATAGAACAAAATTGAGAAAACAGATAGAACAATAGTTGATTTAAAAAATCTTTTTATATTATTTCGTGCTACGGTTATTTAAATACTCATAGTAAAATCTAGTAAAGTTTATTGTATTTTTTTAGCTAATCAGTCATAGACCCAAGGTTATCAAGGTCACCACTTCCAGCGGGTGTGTGGAGAGCCACGGGGTGGTTTACCACCACGGCACGGCCATCACATTACATCCCCCCCGGGACCAGCGACACACCTCCCCTTATCTCGTGGAACATAAAAAATTAAAGACAATTAACTGATAACCAGCCTTCGTGCACAATGGCGTTTCAGGGAAGTACTGAAATAGTACCAGCTCTGGTATTAATCAGATTTCATTTTCAAGCAATGCATTTTGTTTATATTAGAGTTTGAGTAAAATAGATTTGTTCAAACACGGAGAAGTCAAGTGGGTAAAAGTTTTAATGAATAAAACTTCAAAAAAAATGTCAATAAAAATGTCATATAAGTTGTTTCAAAAATAAACTGTATACAAAATTGTGTTTTTTTCAGGTTGAAATTTTGAAACTTATAACTAAATAAAAAAATCCATTATGCATATTAAGAATAGTGAAATTGTTAAAAATAATTCCGGAAAACATAAAAATATAACGCAAACTTTAGCTTTAAACAGTTTTAAGTGTAAAACTTTCACAGTATGTTCACACGATTAAAAAAACTTAATTTTACTTAATCCTGTAGCCATACAAATAAAAACTAAGGTGATATTCCTCAACTGTTGTCTGTCCTCTGCTACTTCCTAACTTGCACCCAAACCATTGAACCACATAGTTGTTCCACCTGAAACTGGGTCTTCCTAGGGGTTTTATTGGTTGCCCATCCTAAACCTTCTATCATCCGGTCAGATGCTATTCTCTACACATGGCCCAGCCATCTTAACCTTTTGCTCCTCTCTATAGATGTAACATCCGGTTATTTCAATACCCGGACAACTCTGTGTTCTTTTTTCTTTCTCGTGCGCTTACTCCATGGTTGTTAGTTAGTCCAAATACTCTACGTCTGATTTGATTTTCAAAAAGACTTCTGCTTCATATAGTGGAACTTGTTAGTAACCTATTTGGTAGCAGGCTGTGATTGAAACAAGGGTTTTAATTAATATCACATTAAACAGATGACAATTTACGTAGGTTATTAAAACGAACTATGGCATTTCAGGGTGCAGTTATTGAATTTTAACTTTGAAACAGTATACTAATGGGAAAGTTGATGGAAGGATAGATGAGCGATATTGGTATGGCCTAGCGTGTCATTGATCCACCCATGAATAAGTTATAGTAACCCAGTAACCGACTGTCGCCCACCGCCGGACGTATACTTTAACACGCCTTCCCTCTAATTATTTTTTAACTGTGAGATGTAACTATTTTTATTTTACAATCGTGATTTTGTTATAAAGTAACACGCACAGTGACCATAGTAATTTTGTAAATTAAGAAACGATGTTTAATGAATGTAAACCAAAACTACAATAACATGTTTTATATTCTCAAAATATCTAAAAAAAACCAAAGTTTGTCAAAGAAACTTTAAAAAATATTATAAAAAAGATATATTCTATGAAAATCTTTCATTGATGATTAACCTGACTAGCCTGCGTTTGATGTGTATTATGTATTATGTGTCACATATATTTTGGATGTAAAAAGACTTTACAAAACGAGATAAAAACCACCGTCTTATATTTTATTAAATTTATATGGTTTGATTTTAAACATAATCTCATAATGATTGTTCCTGTTGGCTCGACAATTAATTATAATACATTCAGTATGATTTTATAGATGCAGTTTACTGGGTCGTTGTTGCTTGACTCGATTAGAACCTTTATGTATATTATGGGTCTTTTATAACCACATGCGGTGTGGTATGTCGCACTGCGCTCACTGTTGTGTAGGGACTCTACACTGTACACTCAGTGTATTGAATGTGTATTGTTGTCACAGTGGAGAACAAATACACCGATAATACAACGCAGTATTCCCTGACCCTAGACAATGCACATCGCACCCGAACATTGGAGTTCTGTATAAAGACTTATCCAACATATATTTTAACTAGAACTATGCCCGTAGGATTCAGTATTAACAAGAAATATACTATTTATCATGACAAAATATACCTGAAACCTTGAACACAAAGAAAAAATAAGTTTTCAGTTCAATAATTTGGTATTATTTTCAATTAGGTTAGAGTAAACACATTTTACGGCTTTGAGATGTGGAGTTTCAAAAGTTTAAAATAAGATAAATATGTAATAAAATGAGTATTTTCATCAAAAACTATCTGAAAATATATTTAATTTTTTCATTATTCATTTAGATGATTGTCCATCTGGATGATTGAAGACCCCAGCAATGCTAACCACTTTTTCATTCGGAATTTGGCTCGACCTCTGGAATAAGCGATCACAACCAATTAAGTGGATGTATAAATAAATAATTTATACCCTTATCAACCAACTAAAGGGTAATGCATGAGTTGTTTCACTAATGACACTGGTTGTGTTAACAATATCAAATTCATGCACGAGTGAAGCTAGAAGGTTCATGTTAATATTGATCAACAAATCTGTTCACGCAAGACGCATTAGATTATCGCAGAATGCTTTTATACTTAATATACGTCGCTATTATCATCGACACTGTTATCATTTAACGAAATATTGTTTCATGTTTTATTCCAGGACGCAATGTCCATTGGCTATAAACAACCAGAGGAAATAAAAGGGGTAATGACATTTTTAAGCTAAATAAATTGATCACATATTTTCTCAGATTTTGACTATGGCTTTCTTCTCTTTACAGCCATTTTCCATTAAACTTTACTTTAATCTATTTTTAAATCTTACACTGTACACACCTACATACAGCGTAAGTTGTATGGTTTTCACACTTAATTATTGGGCCCGAATGTGTATTTTTATTCAAAATAGATTATAAATATTTATCCATCTATTGAGAAATAAAACTTACATTTAACAATAAAATATGATTTGCATATATATTTAGTGAATATTAATAGCTTCTACTAAAGAAATAGCTTTCCCTCCACATCATAATATTAAGTCATCGATGCAAATTTGAGGAAATTATACTTCTGAAAGGGCGTAAAACTGTAAAATAGGTTCTGTTTTAGATAATGAGTAAAATCAACCTCACTACATTACTTCTTTCCATATTTAAACATTTCCACATTTAAATACACATCTAGTTGTGTGTTCGTCTTAAAGACGAATAATACATAACAGAAAACCGAACATTTTTTGGCAGTTAAGAATAAATGTTACATTTAAAGGATCTCCAGGTGAAACTTGTTATACAGCGTACACTGGGGATCGTATAACAATGTACGCTAGTGCTTAACGCTCGAAAGGTGAAACCTAAAAGTAATATCGTTTCTTTTGAGGCTGGATCTCTCCAAATCCTTTTATGAAGGGCTTTGAACGAAAAAATGTAATCCAACGATGACCTTTACTTCAATATAAGTTTTCATCAGATCATACATTCGGTTGTGGTTGTGACAGAATATCAGAAACTTCAATACGTTACTAAATAAAATTTTAATATGTATCCCATTTAGTCTCGTAAATAATGAAAGTGATCGTTCACAGCAAAGTAGTGTTCACAAATGCAGTATCGATTACCAATTTCTAAAACTTTAAAATGTTATAGGTATTTTATATGCTAAATTCTGTAAGTATAATTTAATAATTAATTGGCTTGCCTTGTCTGCAGGATATTGTCCTGATATTGTGTTGTGTTAAAAATTAAATCAATTCGGTTTGTTATTATAGCACGCAAGCGCGTTGTTGCTTCTTATTCACCATTCGTTATACCTTCCATTCTGAATCTACACTCCATTTTTCGGCATTCAAAGAATTATTTTCTTTGTTAAATTAAAATTTTTTAAAACAATATAATTTATCCAGCTTTATAAGGATTTAATCTCTTTCTCCATGAGAAGATAGTTTATTAATTCATTGTAATATGGAACAGATTTTACTATCAATTCAATTATAAAGATACTTTTTAAAATTTTAAAGGTGAATTTGAAGGATTTGTGGAACACTTTGTGGAATGGTAAAAATGCATTTTTTATATGATTTAGAGTCATTTGAGGTGTTAGCTAATTACAATATTACGCTGTACGCATTTCACACCTATCCATCATCAGCAGCGTAGTTAGGCTCTCATTATTCAATGGTTGTCATGACGATTATAAAACACGCACATTTATATCTCAATAAAGTACGCACGCACACACAGTCACATTTGTATACATAAACGGCACAATATGAATAACATGACAATTGTGGCGCACAAAACCAACTATCGGATACGTTCCGGTTTACTGTTTATGTCGTAAGGCTCTTAACTACGCTGTTGAAGATGAACCGTCAGAGGTCTAAAACGCATGCAGTGTAAAAGTTCAATTAATTGACATCTCAAGGTGGTTTACAATGGTTGATAATTTTAAATCATTTAAATAGGTGTCATGGCTGTTTAGTGATTGATTTATTTTATATTTCCCTCAGTTAGTATTGATCAATTTTGTGATAATTTTATTAATTTTATGTTGATAATTGATAGTGAAAATTCATTTTACTTGTCGATTAGTCAAAAAAGTTTTGAAAAAAAGTTCTACTTTATAAAATAAAGATAATATATTTTTAATAAAGTGGTTTAACTGAATATGTCTTTAAACTACCATTTATAAAACGTAGAAGGGTCGAGGTAAGGGTTGTAGGGGGTGTGACATTGAGTGTTGAGTGATTGACGTGTAGTTCAGTAGTTACCGATTCAATTTGTCTTTGGGAGTTTTTATGTCGTTCAATCAAAAAAAGCTTTTCTAATGGTACCAACTAATTAAAATACTCCCAAATAGAAGGTACAAAATAAAAACGGCGAAGAAAATTTTTTAGAATTTTTATAAAAAAAATTGTGTGACCAACCCTAGACCTCACCTGGGTATCTTGTCATAGCTGTCCCAGCTGGTCAGGCAGTTGTAGGAGCTGTAGCGACTAGAGGACCCCATGTATCACATCGTCACATGGTGCCACCGCCCCGGACCGCGGGCCTACCACGACTGCCACCGTCTCACCCTCGCCCACCCGCAGCTGCGCATGCGCGACCATTGTTACCCTCCAGGCGTGCCACTCTCACCGCGATAAAACTAACACTCATACTCTCACTACTTTATATAATACTATTTTAACTAGTTTTTACATGGATATTCGCTCCATGAGGGTATTAGCAAATTGCGTGACGCAAAATATTCATGGAAGTGATGTCATAGGGTTAAGAGAACAGCAAAACAGGAAATGTTCCTGCTTAAAGGAACGGAAAACATTCCCTTCAGACATATATCCATCCATGATCCAACCTTATTTTCTTTTTCTGGTTCTAGTTTTACCACCAAAATTATTTGTGGTTTGAGAATGATTAGAGGTTTAACATGTTTTTTAGGGTTTAACAATCCTCACATAAAAGGAAATGTTTGTTTAAGGTTTTTTCTTATTTTCTAATAAAAATTATTTATATTATATAAAATGACTTTCAAAGTAAGAAAATTAAAAACTAAAATTCTATCTTGGCCTTTAAATTTGTCTTGGAATTTATAAAATAATGTTTTTCAAATGCGAAAGTTTTTTGGGGCAAACAGATGATAATTGTAATATTGGTTAGAATTATTTAATGAATTGGATTGATTACACATTGTACCCTGTATACGTTTTAGGTTATTGCTCTCTGTGTGGAAGGCATGTTAAGTTTGCCTGGGATATACTCGATCATATGCTAAATCCTGTATGAATAAGATAAGTCAAAAACTCTGTAAAACAATTATGAAAAGCTATTCTAGATTATGATAATCTGATTCTCTGTATATCGAACTAAAAATTACACCTCAAAACCACGTTTTTTGGAACCAAGCCAAAAAGATTATACTGTATATAGGGTTATGAATATACCCTATGAATATATGAATATAGTTACTAAAATGTACCAAAGTATATTTTCAAATTTCAAATTCAATTTACGAGTATTATTAAAGAACGTTAATTGTAGACGGACACACTATCAACCGACCATAACTAATAACTACCATCAACATAAATGGGCACGTGTGTACGTGTGGGTGTGCGTGCGTGTGTGGGTGTTTTGTCTTTGCGTACGCGTTTGTGTGTGTCATCGGATAGTCAAAAGCGAGTACAAGTTTTGGTTACAACTGTTGTTGAAGCAAATGTATCATCATGAATCCCTGGGGTTTAAAAAAAATTGTTTTTACTAATTATTCTTGCAGTTATAGGTTGAGATAATTCAAGTTTTTGTATACAATTAATATGCATTTATATATTAAAAACATATTTTGTATACGTGTATACAATGCATACATGTAATATTTTTGAGTTATTATTTTTTTTAATTCATCCAAAAGATAGACTACAGAAGAACTCATTCCCTATGCAAAACGGTTTCCTTTGTACGGAATATTTCAAAGTGAATTTGTTTTAACATACTTGCATGTAACTATATTCAAATAATGTACAATAAAATAAAATATAATTACAAGTAAAACTTATTTCACTCATTGTAATAAATATAAAGATAATTTAAATAGGGTATTTATTTCAATAATACAGAAATACTCACAAAACCTAATGAAGTATAATTCAACCCAATGTCCTAGTAAAAATACTAACTGTACAAAATTTTATACCTGAAACTATTTTATACTATTAGCCAGTATCCATAAACTAATGCAGTGTCTGAGACGGCAGGTTAGTGTGTTACTTCCATAAACATCTTTGGGTTTGAAACGTTAATTAACTAACCCAGCAGGATTCAAGAATTATTCTTTACTTATAAGTTTGTTGACTTCAACGTGATGTTTACAGGTTTGAAAATTTAAACTGTAAATTGTTTGAAATTTCTTATTTTTCCTCAGGTGAACTAATATCTAAAACATAACACAATTGACACATAATCCAGACTAAGCCGGTATAAAGCTGAAAACAACTGAAAACAAGTTTAAAGCAGTCAAAAAGCTTACAAACGAAACATTAACTAACTATTACACACATAAGAAACATAGCACGTCACGGAGATTCAAAGACAACCGAATGGGAGTGGGCGTGTCCAAATTAAAATTCAATAATATACATAAAAATACTGCATATATTGCATAATATATAAAATACAAATATTATATATATATATATATATATAATATTGCAGTACAAAATTAACTTTACAGATCAAAAACACATTATTTTTACAATTTTATACTTTAAAAAACCAATGCACCATAAGAGCTTTACTACAAGCATACCATGTAAATTTTGTTTCGGATTCATATGAATATCATTTACAGATACTTCTTTTTCCCTATCCTCAAGTTCTTTGCTAAGAATTGGCAGGTCCACAGGCCGGATCTCAACTGAAGATTGAATAATTGGTTGGTCTGCTAGTTTAACGTAGAAAGCTTCAATTAGTTTAATAAAAAAATAGGTTCCCGGTATGTTGTCTTAGCTTCTTCAAAATTCATTTGGAGATTTTCAGACCAGCAATTTTTGACTTTTCAAAAAAACCCTTTCCCGTATTTTTCCTGTGTTCCTTGATACTGATGTTTAATGGTCTTTTTGCCTCACCTTAGTATGGCCTAGAACAATAATTATTGCTGTTTATCTTGTACAGTTTTTTGATTCCTGAGTGCATTGTTTGGTTTGGTTTTAACGAGACTTTGCCTAAGTGTATGCTGAGCTGTTAACGTGGTTCTAATTTTCAATCTCATAGCTACTCTTCTGATTTTTTCTGACAATCCCGGCACATAAGGAGTTATTTTCTGCATCAGCCACTTTCTGTTTAACGCTACAATTTTGTACTTTCTGATGATAGCTAGAGGGTATCCATTACTAACCAAATATATTTATATTTTATTGAATTCTGAAATCAGGCCATATTAGTTTGAGAAAATGCTCATTGCTCTGTCAAATATAGAGAAAGCAACCCCTTCTTTGACAGAAATTTGATGGCTCGATTGATAATGTAAGTATTGCCCTGAGTGTGTATTTTTTCGAGCCTAAACTCGATTAATTTTAGGGTTTCTGAACCTGGGACATTGGTAAACAAACTTTCGACATAAAAACCGACCAACTTATCTGTATCAGCGAGTGTAATATCTTTTAACTTCTCGACCAAATGTTTAGAGTTTTTTATGAAGAATTCAGTATTTCCTACCAAAGGTAGGATATGTCGAAGAGGACTTTAAAACGTTCCCTACACACTGAATCCTGGGAGCTAATTATAGGTCATAGAGGACTGTCAGTTTTATGAATTTTGGGTAAACCATACATGTGTAGGGCTTTACAGTAATGTAGTGTTAGCCGGATTCTGTGCTTATCACTGAAATATAGTGTATGCTTTCTTAGTATGCTTGCTACTTAACATTCTAAACTATGAAATTCTATTTAAAAGTTTAAACTCCTATTAATTTAGTTTAGTTATAAATAAAATCTTTTATGATAAAATAATATTTGCATACAATATATAATTATTTCCAATAACAACAAACATAGAACAAAGTCAGGAATTGTTTCACTCCACGGTACCAGAGTTGTTGTTTGATTACAATAACATTTCATCAATTAATGTAGATCTCCAGAGAAATGAGCCAAACATTGTACAATGTTTGAAAACAATCGTCAAGTATTTTTGTTGAGCCAATGTTAATTACATTTGTGTCGTATGATTGTGTTAGGATCAGATTGTGAAACTTATTCGCCAGTATAAAAACTTTTAATCATCTTGCATCCCTTGGTAAACTATAATTTTACAACTAACGATTTTTAAGATTTACAAAGGAAATACACTTAATTTCCTAAGAAATTAAACAATAAAATACAGGCTGTCAATAAAGTATTTAACTGATTGTATACATTTATTGTGTGGAAACTATCAATTCTACACATAATTTATTGAATTTTCTAGAACAGTTTATGTTATTTAGATTTTTATCGCGGAAATTTTCCGCCACGATTTTAAATAAATAAATCTGTTAGACATAAGCCTGGGTTCAGGTTTTTTCCGCGGCCATTTTGTTTTCGGTTCCGGTGGGACACGCCCACTCCTTTCAGTTGTCATTGAGTTTCCGTGACGGGTGGACGTGTTTTGTTTCTTATGTGTGTAATGGTTAGTAAATTGTTTGTTTGTAAGTTTTTTGACTGCTTTATGTTTTCAGTTTTATAGTCCGGATTATCTGTTATATTTTAAATATTAGTTCACCTGAGAACGGAATCAGATTCCAGATCCCGAAACGTCGTAAAACTTTGTTTTACTTGAAATCGTGATGGAAAATATCCACGATAAAAATTTAAATAACTTAAATACACCATTACCAATAATGAATTCCAAATAAAGAGAACAGTTTAGTTAAGATTTTATTGGATACACTTAAACCTAGATGATGTACAACAATAACAATACAACGACATAAACAAAATAAGTAATATTGGGGAGTTTACAGGAAAAATCATACTGTGTGCTATTGCTTGAAAAATAATCATTCAGCTATTATAAAACTGTCAAAGACTTTTTGTAAGAAATTTTGGAATGATCCCACCTGATTTAATAAGAGTCAAGAGGTGATTTCACATTTTTTGGCTGCAATAACAAACGAACTGGTCCTTCGCGTACCAATCTAGACACAATTGATTCCATACAGAAATCTCTTTGAAAATACTCAGGTCACTGGAGGTGAACACAAAGGTTTATTGACATTGTATATAATTATAAGAAACTTAATGAGTCACTTGCTATATTTCTATATAAAAATGTATCTTACTATTACTTGCTTTCGTATAATTCGGTTTCTTCTTCGGGCATGACTTCGTTGACACCCAGTTTCGGATAAGAAGTTAACTAGATTTTAATAGTTTTTTTTCAAATGCTAGGTTGCTGCAATGTTAGTGCGAGATTTTTTAATAATTTTTTAAATATTTTTTTGGTTGTTGATAGTCACACTACACACAAAACAGCCTAGTCAGTTTTGGCAAAACAATTAAACAGCTTTTCTAGAAGTATTAACTTTCTCCCTTATGTTTTTACTTATGGAGAAAGTATTTTTTTCGTCAAAATTTTCGAATTTTAGTTGAGAGTGGATATATCCGTTTTGAGGACCCCTGAATCCAAAAATGTGGGTTTCGACTTGATGCCTGTCAGTCCATGTATGTGTGTGTGTGTGTGTCTGGATGTGTACAGAGCCACATCCTACCCCGTTGTACCGATTTAGATTCAATTTGGCATGCATGTATATATTCACCGTATCTCCAGGCGTTTTATTCATTCTTTTTGAATTTTTTATTTTTAAATGTAGTTCACCCCTAAAAACCCTAAAAAAACGTGAAAAATCCAAACTTCTCGAAAACGGCTCTAACGATTTTAAACTAAAATTGGTAGTTTGTAGTGCACAGAGTACTAAATAATTTGACACCACCCGCATGTATGTAAAAATGATGGTTCAAAAGTTGTAGACTTAAAAATGTAAAAAATCAATTTTTTTAAATTTTCCTCAAAAACAATAACAGTTAAGTATAACTTGACTGTCACCGTTGAAGCCAGCTTATAAAACCAAACAAATTAGTATTTTGAATTATTTGTCTACGACTAATGGTTCCAGAGAAAAGTTACATTTACTGTTTATTCTTATGGAGAGTATAAAAAAATCAATTTCTTCCTTATTTTCCCACCGTTTTTCATGAAACTTGGTATGAAGCGTACGGTCAAATCACCCAATAAAACCAACTCAAAAAAGCTTGGTATTAATGGGGGGGTTTCCCCCATACAATTCGAACAATTAATTTAACTTTGTCTCTTTTGTTTTTATTTTCATAAATGGGATGATTATTTTTTTTAAATAAATTATTAAATGATATTTCGATAAACTTTGAAGAACATGATGGTTTTATTACTAATTGTCGTTTTTAAATTTAACTAAGGGAGAAATGTGTCAGTCCACTGATACCGTTTATTTTGTTATTGTTTTAAAAAAGGGAAAGATTTCTAAATGGTAATGCGTCCATAGGAAAACTATAGAACAATATCTATAGTTAATCTAAATAAACGGTTAAACAAATATGCATATGGTTCATTCTCCCTATAAATATACTAAAATCAGTATATTTTAAAGCAACTACAACTAAAACTACTCTAACATATTTAGAGTCATAGCTGTAAGTTCCTATCCCAAGTATGGACAGAAAACCACAAGCGTCCAAAACCGTGTTCAACCGGAGTATATTTTATGATTATTCTCTATTCTTTCTCTGATTGTTTCAACCCCGAGGGATTCGGAATTTCAGTTCCATTCAATCATATTGAATCAACGATCTTGTCTCTCAGTTGTCCAATAATACTATTATTTTTTCGAACTCGCATTTCAATGTAATAAATAGAATTTTATATTCCAATTCTTTATCTCATAAATTATTTTTTGTTTATTGATTTAGGAACAATGCAGAGTATTTATTAATACAAGTATAAGTAGAATAATCATAATATATTAATGCAATTTGTAATATAATGAGTTTCTTCAACACTTTTATAAGCAGGATGGATTGGACATGCAGTAGATGTACGAGTACATGGACATGAATACAACGAGTATAAAGTACAAACGGACAATGTCCCATAGGAGGTGTAATAAGGCATTGAAGTTGATAAGCGCTATTATATATATGGTCTTTAAAGTCGTTGGCTAGGTAAGGATTACAGAAGGCACCTGTTCATTTTCGTTTAATTAATTACATGCTCTAACCACTGACGTAAGCGCTGGACGTGCAAAGCCGTACTCTGTGGCAGAAGCGGGATGAGCCTTCGCCGACGTGTTTCATAAACTCTATCCTCTATTTTAATTGCTGTTTACAAAATGTAAAAATTGCGCACATATTTGTAGACATTTTGATTAAAAATTTAATACCTAGCTCAACTTCAACAGTACATCATCATGTAATAGTTTCAAATCAGTACTTGACTAAAGTCTGCTAAAGTGGCAAACTATTTTGCTACTTCACTAGTTTCACTATAGTTATCAAAAGATAATTCATGAGATAAATTAAATTAATGAGTTAAATCTTGGAAAAACACTCCTTCAAAGGAATTTGAGATTTGATTTTAAATTTGTTACGGTAAAAAATGTGTTTCATCACAAGGTAGCCACACAAGTACATTTTTACACTTAGATGATATCATCATACTTATTTTTTTAACTCCTTTTTAGTAGCGGTGTTGCCTAACGGTTTCGTGACGACTGTAACATCATCAGGTCACCCTTATCTATTAATTCTTCTTGTTTAAAATTGATATACACTTGAGACACTTAAAACACTTTAAATACTTACACATATTACAAATTTAGGAGCCCTTTTTGGGCCCCTGAGCAAACTTACCTTCCTACAACACTAACTTCCGGTTTTGCACAACGAAACTGAGGTTACCGGAAACCTTCAAGCTATGTTTACATTTTTCCAGCGGGAAAATATATCCTCAATGACTTTATTATTGTAGGAAAAATCTTTTTTGTAATACGACCGTAAACTGTCATGGCTGCCCTCGAAGTTCTGAGCCTGAAGTACATATGAACCTCTCCTGCCATATGACATACTTTGCGCTCTACTTACACAAATTTCAGTAATAACAGCTTGTTATTAATATGTGGAATTATTTATTTTTGAGATAAAAGTGACAATTTTCTTGCTACTATGTTTTTTACCTCGTATTGAATAGATCTATCTATCTTTTTCAATGGATTCTGGATCATTTAACTTTTCATACTAAACAACTGGTTGGTTGTAACAAAATTTAAGTTAAATTTTTAATGCAATTGATATTTATAAATATTTGATAGTTTATTCGAATATAAATATATATTATAAAAGTATGTGTTTCCAAATTTATGACGTTATGTAACTGATAATTTTGGAAAGCCTATAACAGAGTGGATTGAAAAATCACATAAACGCTTGAATCACGTGTATAAATACGAGTGATGTAAATTTTACGTATTCAGTTATTTATTTTTAATGTTCCCTAGCCCTCCCCAAAACCCAAACATTTGACATCCCAAATTCACCCCAGTTAAAAATAACAATGAAAATTCAAAATAGGTCAACCGTCTGCTTGGGGAGGAGAAACATGGACAGACAAACAAATGAATATGAAGCCGTGGATGGTTCATGTTGCTGATTGAACTTTGACCTTAGAAAGTTCGGATATGACGAGAGGAGCTCGTTATTGGTTGGGGATGCGTCGGGCCACAAGGGTGGTCGTTTGAAACCCGAACATTCGACGAGTATTCCAACCGCAATATTACAATTTGTCCATCTCGATAAACTCTGAACATATTTTTTGAAGATGTATACATATTATTACACTTAAACTAACAGAATAATGGTCATTAAATTTATTTTAATTAAATGTCCTAAGTAAAAACCTCTGCTTAGCTGATTGCAACGAACACCTATAGCTCATTTTATATTTATAATCTCTTAATATAGAGTTAAATTTACTTATTAAAAATATATTTTCCCTCCATAGTTTTGTAGATAAAACCAAAAAAATTAAGATATTTTTTATATTTACTCTGATAATTTTTAGACTCAAAATATATTATATAATGTGTTTGCCAGAAGCATATTATGCATATTATGGAAAGTGTAATGTTAAAATAACAAACTTTACTCTACAATGCAATCATTAGTGAAATAAGTAAAATAAAGTTAATGATTGACATATTATTCAAAGGAATAATAAAGTTTCTGATAAGTACCCCTAAATTAAATGTTTAGTCTGTTTATTAAACAGTTTATAAATTTTGTATATACGAGGATCATTCAATAATAATTAAAGAAACAAACAGGTCTGGGGAAAACACTGTTAGTATGGTATTTTTGATGCTTTTACAGCTTTAAGTTGGCAGCACTGGGATAGGTCCTGATCAGCTGATTAATCAACATTGTTGTGTTTATAACCTTAAAATACATTTAATGATGGCAAGTCTACTTAAAAACTCCACATTAGTTGAACAATATTCTTTTATTCATTTTTTACCCGCTGAAGGTAAAAAACCTCTGAATATATACTAACAGAATATATACTCTAGTATGAATAAAGTGTATGGTGAACATTGTTTAAATCGTCCAAATTTTATGGGTAGAACAGTTCATAAAAAAGATCTTGGTCCGTTGGAACAAATGCATAAATCTTTTAGGGGAGTATGTTAAAAAGTAGTAAAAGTGTTGTTTCGGTAAAATAAAATTTTTCCCTTCCAGAGCTGTTTGTCTCTTTAATTATTGAATGCCCTCGTAAATATTTTTTTGAGGTAGCCAAAAAGATTTCTACAGATGTCACATACATCATTGGCTGTTCTTAAAAAAATATCCATGGAACCCCCTTCAACCAATACTAGCACTAACTCCAATAATTGGGGTTAGGATTATGACATACAGTTTATTCCCATGTATTAACATGTTTCTCAGTCACGACAAACACCATTGTCAGGTTATGAACGTCATGAGATAATGACAGTGAAGTGTGGCAGGCCTACCAAAAAAAACTCGTCTATGTAGTTCAAAATGCTTTGTGGCTGCAATGATGTATTTTTGACAACTCCCGCCATGGTGATACCCGGATGATATTTTTATAACGGAAAACATATGTTGTTAAAATGAGTATGCTGTATTATTAATGTATTATAACAATTAAGATACTGTATAAACAATGTACGTTATCAATTCAAAGTCTATAATATCATTTCAGGGGAAACCCGTCAAGGAATTAACATTTTTATGATAGTTCTAAATTTACAATATTGAAAAAGTTTATGAAGATAACATTGAAATAACCACTAGAAGAGGTAGTTAAGTCTAGTATAATTCTTTGTTTGTAATTCATTGTTGGTGATGATGAGTTCATGTTATTCAGATTTTATTGTGGACATTTCCCATCACGATTAGTATAAACAAAGTTTTACGTCGGTTCGGGATCTGGAATCTGATCCTATTTTTAAGTGAGTTAGAACCTAAAACGTAACAAAATTACGCACCCCGGATTTGTGCGTATCTTGTCATATTCTAGGTTCCAGCTCACCTGGGGACGGACTCAGATTCCAGATCTCGAAACGATTATAAACTTTATTTTCACTAATAGTGATAGAAAGTGTCCAGGATAAAAATCTTGAATAGTGTGTAATAATGATGGCTAACAAAAAGAGACGGAGACACTACCTTGCTGATATCCCAAATATGCACGACCTCTGACCTTCAACCCAGAACCAGCGATTGAACACAAACAATCGGTCCTCACTGACAAGTCCCTTGCCCTACACAAACTGACCCACATCCTCGTCCACTATTGATCATGTCCATTTCATTAGGTTGTTCAATTTTAAATTTCCAAATTAAGATAAATATTGTTCACTTCATTTATATGGTTATTTTTTTAGAATGTGTGATTGGTAGAATTGAACTATCTCTATGTATCTAACTAGCCATACGTTAGTATGGCTGAAATAAAATTTAGTGATTAGTTGATTATATGTTCAAGTCTAATACTACTTATTTACAAATCATCGAGCAGCCCAATATGTAACCAATTTGTTGTATAAAGCAAATGACCTCTGGAACGTGCTACATGGAGTTGGGGAGATGACATGTAACCCTTAGGCACCTGACAAATGAAAAGGATAAAATTCACAACAGATCTTGTGCATGAACAAGAATGATGGTGTTTGGGTTGAGGGGTCACATAGGTAATGTTATCTTGTTAGACTTTTCCCTCGAGTCTGCGTTTTGAACTACACAACGTTTCTGGAGGTGGAAAATTCAGCTGCTTTCGAGTTGTTACCAAGTTTTTGTTTTGTTTTAGTGTATTGTGCATGACAGATAGGTATATATTTTTGACTATAGGAATAGAATAGCGATAACTAAAAAAAAGTTTAATTCAAATACAAATTCTTAGGTCATCACTTGAAAGCGGATGGGACAATTGTTTCTCCAGCTGCAGAAACATTGTGCAGTTACAAACTTTGGAAAAGAGTAATGTAATAATAATAGTACAGTTATTTATGACAACGTCATTAGGATTTCAGAATCTGCACATATGTAAAATAAGGTGCTTCATTCGGAAAAATTAACGTTTCTGACACTGAAAACCACATAGATCAGTTTCGACACTTCTTTTAAATCCTAGGAGTGTCAAAATAAACATAGTCCATACCCTAGAAAAGACTTAAGAATATCTATTGCTGGTCTAATGGAAATCGTTCCTTGTCACATTATGCACTATTGGTCCAACCAATGAGGGATGCTTATTGAAGTGGGCCGTATATAATATTATTTAAAAGTAAACAGCTAGAAAAACATATATATTATTAATATGCTGAAGCGATGTGGCCAAAGCGACTGATGAAAATGTGAAATTAAGTGAAACCTTGGTGAAGCTGCGAGCCAGTGAGTTGTTGTTATTATAGAATTAAGCATTACACAAACCTAAGCTTCAGGAGTTGTTGTTAACGAATTAACAGGAGTTAACGAGGGGTTGAGTTTGCTGCAGGAAGCGGAAGTATACAAGGGAGAACAGTAGCAACCTCTGTGAAGAACACTTAAAACTAATCAGACCACTCCAACCGTGGCCTCCGCAGCCGCAGGGCTAGGAACCCTCGTCTCAACAAGGCTGTTGGTTAACTCAATAAAAACATCTCCACAAAGAAAATGCAGCCTTGCACATCCCCATGTTTTCATTACGTAATGAGGTATGCTTTTAAGAAAATTATGTTTTGTGTAATTAAAAAGCTTTTAATAGCGTTTAAAAAATGTCAATGTCATCGAAACGGCTATTTCAAAGATGCATCTTTATTACACGACAGAAAGGTACATTTGAACGAGTACAAATGTACATAGATCCTGGGCTCAATAAAAAATTTCAATCGACCTTTGAATGTTTACTTTACAAACATGACAAACCTTGTATCTATCACAGAAAGTTCATATGTTGTGATCTTGTCACTTTATTACTCTAGTCAAAATGTAGAAACATTCAATTGTTAACTAGGCAAGAGAGAGTTTAGAAACTAAAACTTTGCAAAATTGTAGCCTGCACGTTATTTAAACACAGAAAATATCATTTAAAAAATATCCAGCAAACTAGATAGTGGGCACTCGATCTCATTTTACTCCTAATCCTCTGAGCCACATGAAGAATAAAATGTAACAAATTCAAGCGAAAGTCTATCCTTAGCCTACAACAACCAGAAAAACAGAAAAACCGATCAAATCTATATTTGTGTTCATAGAGACATTTTTATACAATAAGATCATGTTTTTAATTTCATTTATTTCCTTATACTGTATAATGGAAACAAGAAAAAAATAGCTCTGAGATGAGAGTAGAAATATTTATCCCAACATTAATATCTGCCTGTCCGTACACCTATGCTGAAAACATACGGATGGTCTTATTCAAAGGAATTCGGTCTTTAAAATGGAAAAGCACGGTTTTGTCAAACATGGCTCAAAAGAATTGGAATGAAGTTAAATAGTTTATAGATATGTTTTAGTCACAAATCAAAGGTCATATTTATAACTTCAATGGATTTAATGGCTACGTTCTCACGAGGCACTGGTTCGAGTCTAGACATAAGCAACACGTGTAGTTGGGGCTATTAATAAGCTATATAAAAATGTTCTACGTTAGGTATTAACCGTGGTTTAGATGGTTCCCTATAAAAACATAAAAATTCCAGTGGCATCGATAATACACTAAAGACAAATATTAAATGTCAACGACTTGTTTGAAACATAAACACTATCAATTTAAATAAATGTCAAATATATATAAAAAAACATAGTAATTCAGTATTTTAAATTATTAACCCACGACTAAAAGCGATGTCAGTGGTAAGCATAGCACGTTGTCAGGAGGTGCGTTATGTTCAACATGTTCGACTTCTTTATAACCATTTTGTTCTAAGAATTTTTTCGTTTATAAATCCCCAAACCAAAAAGAAATAATTAAAAGTTGGCGTGTGAAATAGATTTGGTTAACATTTAAAGGTATTCTAATAGACATAAAATATGTGTTTGCCATAATATATTGACAAAGGAGTTAATTTTATATGTTTAATAAAAAGGATAAATATTATGTCATTTCTTATCATCTTTGTATCACTCTGACGTAATCTGTGACGTAATATCCCAGCTCATATTGAAGACATCAAGAATCAAAATAGACATTTTTACTATATAGGAGTATAAAAATTAAAGTTTCTATAAAAAAAGTGAAATGCAATTACTGTACAATTAATGATTACCACGTAGGGAAATATATTCTACTGGACCACATTTGCAATGAGTTAATACAGTATTAGTTATATCGTATCGTGTTATATTTCAAGAAAATAATACGAGAGACGGCCAAAGAAGCCGATTGAACTTTGACAACGTGTTCATTGTTGATGGAGCCAATAAGGCGGTAAACCGGACCAAATTGAGGCGAAAATAATGAAAGACAACGACACTGTCACGATTACGTGTTCTAGCGTTCCGTTTGATTTCGGCAGTATTTTTTCATCCCTGGAATGAAGTCTATGAACATGTACATATAGTATTTCTACACAAAAATAAATAATAAAAACAGTGGGAAATAGCTAACAAACTAATTCATTCATTCATTGGAAGGGGCGGATTACTTCCAAGGCACTTCAGCCGTAGCGGCTTTTTGCGCATCCTAGAACTTCTTCTCTCTCCTGGAGAATCAGGAACCTTACAAATAAAGAGACCTGGAGAAATGCAACAACCTGTCAATGAGCTCGTCTGGAGGCAGAAAACTACCCCTTACCAAATTTACTAGGATGGAGGACCTCACCTCTGGCAACCCTACGCAATCAAAGAGCAGATGATCCGCAGTTTCCCCCTGCAGATAACATTTCCTACACAGAGGGTTGTTTTCAAAGACCCACATGCATAGTTGATGCTTCCTCCGATTACCGTGACCAGTGACGATACCTGTGACAAGTTTGGCATCCTTCCTGCCAATTTTCATAAACCTCTTCGCAACCTGACGAGATGGAGAACACAGATTAAGCTTACTTACCCTAAGCAGGGAAAGTTCCGCCTATCTTTTCTTATGGCAATCCCTAGCCCATAAATTGATAGTCTAAAATACCGTAGCGTGGCATAAAATGACTTTTCAAACAATAGATTGTCCAAAGCAAAGAAAAGTACGTCCGCCACCCCAAGTTTTGACGGACCAGGGGACGCCCCAGATGCGTTAAGGGGAGTTAGATGACCAAATCGGTCAAATTTTATTTTTCAAAAATATTTATGTGATTTGATTTTACTGGTTCTTGCTAGTTAATTTGACAGCGTATAACTGAAATTCTGATGACTATAATTATATTTAATGCAATAAAACGTAATTATGTTCAAGGCTGTCTGAGGGTCAATTCCAATCACTTAGGCAGTTAGAGGCATTTTCAAGTGCGGTTTCCCCAAAACGATATTTAACCTTTGTGTACGCCTACCTATATCTCAAGAACCATAAGACATGTTTTCATAGCTTTAGACAATTTTTTCAGTCAGATTTACACTAACAATAGAAAAGAGGAAGTTCGTCTAACATTTCTTGTTCTAAATTTATAGCAACTAAAATACATACAATTTTAGCAAAAAATACAGATTTAAAACACATTTTTGGTCGTGATAAAATATTTCATCTGCTCTTTTTCAATTTAAAAGCCAAAAAATTAAATTTATGAAAGTTTAAACTAAATATCTAAAGTGGTTGCTATAAGATAGTAACGTAAATATGTAGAATTTAACATAGACGGAATAGAACCATACGTCTGTCTTTAAATTACGGTGGTACAGCCGCGGGTGAATTCAAAGAACTAAAAAATAAAGAAATCACGCACTCCTATGTTTAACCATGGTTTTACTCAGTCAGCACCAAGCTCATAATGATAATGATGCCTTTAAAACGAATGGATGCCATTTATTGTACATTGTACCTAATAAAGGTGAAGCAGTCTGTAAATGTGAAAACAATTAAGCTTATAACGCTTATCGTCTCAAGTAGTAGTTTTAATTTTTTTATATTTTGGAATCACATTTTGTAAGGCAATAATTTGCCATAAAATATATTTTTAACTCCTAATAAAGTTTACATATCAAAGATTAAAGAATGGTAATTCCAAAATAACGACGGATTTCAACATTGAAATCAGGTGAATCATTATTCAAATTGTTTTCTCATACAATATAACACCGTCACAATAATTTTTTTTCATTTAAAAACTATATGCACTATTGGTTTTTTATGATCAATTAATACATATTTAAAAAAAAGTATATTATTGTTCAATACCAACTCATAGAGGCAATTTAATCGTAATTTTATAAGTATTCATGTATTATTTTCTATGTAAAATTATCATAATGTATATTGTATTTCAAATATTTTTTATTGCATACATTTATCCCTTTTATCTGGTATTATATTTTATCAAATAAATATTTTTGAAATCAACGTGAAAAAGTAAACGTATTCATGTTTCATTTTATATGATACTCTTATCAAACTAAATTAAAATATTCAGCAAAAGGACCATTTTCTACAAAATTAAATTATTTTGTATAGTTTCCAGAAGTATTTTTCAGCACGTTCGGAGAGGTACGATTTTTAGTTTTCGGTTGTGCCACTATACAAAGCGGCAAGTTCTGCGAGTAACCGAGTTACGTCGGGTCAAAGCGCCGCTATTATGTCACAATGTCAAGTTTGATTTGGTTACCACTTATGAAATTAACCGTTTGGAATTGTCATTTAACTAGATTTCCTGACGTTCACCTGAAGAAATAGTAATAAATCTTCATCTTTGCTCACTGACTGGGCTGTTTTAACAGTTCTGATATCATTTGTGTATTTTCAGTAGTTTTTGTTTTATACTCTTTTTCATTTGTTTATACTTTTTCTTAAAATCTTTATTTCTTATTAGTTTGCATATTTTCATGTGATAAAAATATCATGAACCATCATTATATTGTATCTTATATTTTTAGTTAACATTTGTTAAAATATAAATACATTGAAAATCATACATTAAATTTAAAACTTAGATACGAGACTTAAAACAAAAGTTTGCCTATACTCCAGATACTCATTTATCGAGAAAAAGCTTGAGTCTCTAAAATCATCTTTACCTCATTCCTAGACTATGCTTTTGATTGACGTTTTTGGGTGTAGATAATTTAAAAATACTGTAGGCCAAAATAAGTACCTCCTTTTTTTAAATATTACAGCGTTTTGAGTTGGATCAAGAAGCAAGTTCTAAGCTCTTGTAGCTTTGTATGATTTTTGGCGATTTCTTAAAGGTCATGGACAAGAAATCATAGGTATATGATGTATAAATATGATAAATATATAATATATACGTTAAATACTGTGAGAATTCTATGACGGAGAAATAGTTATTAACATAGATGTAACAAGTGCATTCTTAAGCTCCGTCTTATGATTTTTTTTACTAAAAATATCTTGTCAACAGATGGAGAAGAGCCTCAAAATGCAATACCTTATTGAAATACCTTTGAAATAACGTCTTTAAGCAATAAATTCTAAGCAACTGGTTTTCTTCAAGAGTATAGGCACAGGCCGCTGAACTTAATCTTTTTAATAGCTGCTGAGTGTGGTTTATTCCAAAATAACTCTTGTCGATGACAACGCCATGAAACTTCGTCTCAGAGCAAATTGAAATTTCTGAATTGATATTTAACGGAATTTCGTTGTGTCAGTTTTCTGTAACAAGATGTAACTTGCTATGGTTTTGAATCAAAGTGAAAATTCCTTTAAAGCACCTCGTAAATAGAAAAAGGAAAATGTAACTACTATCTTAAATGTTATTCAGTCGTTCAAGCTATGTTATTCTGTTATTTGGTGGGCATTTTAAGAGGACGCCGAACATTTAATCCTTCCCTAGTTAGGAGTACTGTTTAAAACTTAGCTCCTTGCATTTTATAGAAAGTGTGAAACCAAACTATCTTGAAAGTTGTATCTACATTTATATGTCTTGAGTAAATAAATGTGCTTTTGATCAATACGAAATAAAATCTCCAACTACCTGAAACGGTTGAATTAATCTTGTTTCCCCTCATAAAAAATTGACCCTTTCCACAAACAATCAAAATATTTCTTCTAAGACCCCTTTTTTGTTAGAGTTGTTGACTTTTACTCATTTTACGCATTATTTTAACGCATCGCCCTTAAAATGTGGAGATTCTGCATGTTTGAATAACGTTTTTCCATGCATATTCTAACTGTAAGTTTTGAAATTTATCAAAGTTTATTTGTCAAAATCACACATTTCCATGATTAATTAAATGAATTCAACTGTTGGTACTGATTTAACCGACAGACGGGGCTGGGCGGAAATCCTCCCAAACAAACCTTGCACTTCCGCAGCCACAGCCTGTGTCACTAACATATCCAATGGAGAGACAGCCGTCACCCTTACCAGGGTTCACCATTATGCAGGTAGAATAGCTGGGAAACTTTAAATAATCAGTGTTGTTCCATCAGTTACGTTGATTGAAATTGTCTCAATTTTCACTTTCAAAATTGTAAGTGTTAAAAGAGCTTTAAAACCCCAAAACTTAGTTTTATCAATTTGCTATTAATGTTAAAAATTAACTAGCTTATCTATATCTGAATTCTATCTTAACCTCTTTTTTGGGGGCAATATGCTGTTTATATACAGGGTGTTCATTAAAGTTGGGGAAAAACTTCGAGAGGTGATAGTACTCATCAAAATAAACAAAACATTTCCTATAAACATGTGTCGAAAAATCCTTCATTTAGCCGCTAGCCACCATTTAGTATTTTATACAAAAAACTTTATATATAAAGAACTATTTAAGATACAGAAACCAAACTTTGAACACATATTTATTGGCCAAAGAGAAAAATATTCTCAAAGTTTCATTAAGTTTGCTTTTATATTTTCAAAATGGCGGTGGTTCTTAAAGTTAATGGTTTTTTGTTATTTAAATTAAAATATTTTTAAGCGCCATAATTTTCAAAATATAAGAGCAAACTTAATGATAATTAGAGAAAGTTTTTTTCTTTAGCCATTAAATATGTGTGCGAAGTTTGGTTTCTGTATCTTAAATAATTATTTATATATAACGTTTTTTGTATAAAATACAAAATGGCGGCTAGCGGCTAAACGAAGGATTTTCGACATATGTTTATTAGAAATTTTTTGTTTATTTTGATGAGTACTATCACCCCTCGAAGTTTGTCCCCAACTTTAATGAACACCCTGTATACCGAGGAGTTTGATTTGAAGTAATATTTTTTGGAAAAAAAACGAAAAATAGTCTAACGGGTCTGGTTTGAACGGGCACTGTTTTAAAACGCTCTACTTGTTTTTACCCGTTATTGCTAAAACATAACAGCATCTCGCATTACGATATCACGGCTGGGGGATTTCAAAAAGTGAAAATGTTTAAAAAAAGGTTTATATACATTTCAGCTGTATATATACTAAACGACATCACGGATGTTTGGTAGTGTTTATACGTTGCTTAATTAGGTATTAACACTTTCAGAGAGAAAATCAAACGATAATGAAAACGTTTATAACAAATAAATACTATAAAGCGTAGATTATTCATGATGATAATAATCATCATTAAAACATGAAAATGTGCTTAAACTCTGTTTAAAGTTTATTGTGGGAGAAAACCCCCATTTCTGGTTTGAGTTCAAAAAAGTTCACCATCTAATAACTATAGAAAAAAATAAAAAATAAGTTTTAAAACTATTTCTAATATTAGATACAATTATTCTGTAGTAGGACGTTAAAATGTTGTCAATGAATAATCAATTATTTCAAGTAATTTTCAGCATTTTTCAGTAATTTACTGGTTACTGATTTATATTAAATCAGTAAAATTGTTCCAAGACATTAATGGTTAATAATTAATTGATTTGTTAGGTTCATCGCAGTAGCATCCTGTATTGTGTCAAAAATAAAATATCGTAAAGAATAAGGTTGTCAAATTTGTAGAAAAGTCCTTGTTAATAGATTGTTAGTAAATAGATCCCTTAAATTGAACTTGTTTTCTATTTGTCTCAGGAGAAAAGTTATATTGCAAGTAAATTCGTAATGAGTTTCAAAACTAACCTCGAAATTCTCAAGACATTCTTTTTTCATCTGACTTAAAAAAGTCATGTCTTTCAATTCTTGCGATATTTTTAACTTGTATATATAAAACAGTAATTAGAAAGAAACATATAAAATTATCTAAACTGAAAATGCTTTTAATACCACTATACAATAAAACGATAGTGCAGATTGGGATTTAATTTCTATTTCGTAATACAACTATATGATACAATAGTTCAATTCAACTGTTAAATAGTAAAAATACTTTAAAAAACGTAAAAATACTTACTTTTTGATTGATTTTCATGTAGATTTTTAAGAAACATTACTAAAATTTTCCCTAAAACACAATTTCTCCCTAAATTAGTAAATATATCACAAGATTGAAATAGTTTTTACATTTTAAATTACATCATTTAATCTCGTAGAAGTGGCAGTCATAGCTGAGTGGGTTGAGTACTGGCCTACCACCCAAAAAACCCGGGTTCAATTCCCGGTCATGACACATGAAATTTAATTTCTCAGACTGCCACCGTGCTTCGGAAGGCACGTTAAACCGTTGGTCCCGGCTACATAAGTAGTCGTTAGGTCACGTTAGAGGCAGTAGTGCGACCTGAAAACTCTAACATTAGACCTTGGCCAGAAGGTTACACGGAACTTTACTTTTTTTTATCTCGTAGAAGACTGGAAGAACTACTTAAGAACTTTATATTGTCTCCTTCAAATTATCCTTGATGTTTCCACTGTAATATTTGTTGTTTATAATCAACGGTATAACTCTATGAATATGATACGAGTATTGGCTGTAAACATTCCTAAATTCTAGCTTAACATTCTTATGATCATAACACTTTTGATATATCTGTAGTACATTACAACACTCTTCTAGGATTCACTATGTTTGACTTTGTTGCCATCGGAAAGGATGCATTCATGGAGATAAAGCAAAACAGTTGGATTCATTTTTTCAAGGATTTTATGGCGTTGGCGGCCACTTTAAAGTCGTTCACGTCAAACAACTTCCATCGAGTAAAAAATAAATTTCAGGTTTATCAATCGTGTTTTTGATACAACATTTAGTACAGCCTTTGAAGTCAATCAAAAGTAAAAGGGCTTTATTCCAACGTAAAAGTAGAAGGAACTAGTCCAAATCGTTGGTTAAGCTCTAATATTTTTGTCACACTCACACGTGGGTGTCAAACCTACAACAATGAGCAAAAAGTAACTAGTTGATAAACAACAATTTTATTTGTGCCCCTAAAATAGCACAGAGGTTTTTAAATATTTTTAATGCACCTTAAGTAGGCTTAGCTAATTGCTTACGCATTAAAACAAATCTATAAATATGATGTTTCCATTTGTAAAGTTCTGATTTGCGGAATCTAAAATTACTCTCTACTATATTCTTTTTTCAAATATTATTTATTGTATATCTCAACACGCTAGTTTATTTTAAAGTTAAGTTATTAAAATCCCTAATAGAATATGTTTTCATACGTACCTTATACACAGCAAATATAATCAGCAAATTAGGAGTTTACCTGTAAATAACAAAAAATAAATTCAGGACTTTTGAACATAATTTTAATAAAGAAATTTAAAAAGGAAATGTTTTGATATTAATTAATATTAGACAAAAATAGTTATCATTCATAATGTGCTTATAATTAAAAAACTAAATCTTGAATTAATTTGATTTTACAAAAGTATTTTCAATATAAAAGTATGTTCTCCCTAACATAATAATGATAAGTAAACGTAGTAAAAGACTGATTTTTAACGGAGAATATTAAAATACTATAAAAATTATTCACAATTATGCTTAAACTACAATATTACAATTGGCTTCAATAAAGGAAATTTGCAGAACAATTTAATACAATTTACGTGAGCATGGATATTCCAAAAGATTTTAATGTTCTCATAGAAATTTTACCAATAAAATACTAGTTTCACGTCGGTTCATTATTATTTGAAAAATAAGAAAAGAATATTTGAAGCTAAATGTTAACTTTTGTAAGTGGATGATATGACCTTTTTTCTATTACAACTTCTATTAAGAGTATTCCAGAATTGTTATAGTTCCATGGTGAAAATAAACTGCTCTTTGCACCTTTTTAAAGTTCCTAATTGCATACAAGCTCATTTCTTTAGGTGATGTATTCTCGTAGGTCAGAATTTACGTTGAGCACACTTTAAAAATCCAGACCGATCCTACATATTGTATTTACTTCCCTGTGGGAAATAGCTTAGATTGTGGATAAGTCTAAATGGAATACTTTCAGTTACCCTATACAGCTGTTTTTATAATGATATGACGTCACTCTAGTTACATTTTAGCGTTTCATAAATTGCCAACACCCCCCTTCCCCATGTCAAAAAATGATTGTTTTTACTTCCCTGTTGGAAATAGGTATGATCATGGACATTTCAAAGGATATTATCAATGGATATGTTTTAGTTCCTCTAACCAACTGACGTTATAGTCACATAACGTCACTAAGTATATGACCTCACAGTTTCAGAAACTGGTCACATGTTCTGAAAGTCTGATATTGGATACAGCTGGTTTTTAACTATCAATCTATTTTATCTTAGTAAATACCTAATTCTTCCTATCCTCCAATTTTTGCACGTTTACCTCTTGTTCTATGAACACTTTTACATTGAGATGATGAGAAATCCTGGATAAAATAACTATAAAAATTAATAGCAAAAGAAAGAGAATAAGTTTAAAAAACGCAATACATACTCGTATGCAGTGAATTCGATTCATAGCCAGATAGGTGTGTTTGGATTAATTACAGCTTATATGATTTCCGCTATGATTGGACAAACAGCATTGGGCGGGATTGGATGCTGCGGGGTTGACCTTGTTTGTTCGGGCTCGGTAATTTGGCATTGATGTAACGCAACTATTAGTGTTATGTAGCAGTTCCTTCATCAAATTAATATTGTAATTGGGTCACCAATCCGTGTCGTTCGGATTTTGGTGTTTGATTACAATACGACATTTCCGCCGACCTGTAGAGGTAACCTATGACGTTAAAACAGATAAAATGAACAGAGTGGGTAATTTAATTTTTTTATAGTCGATATTTTGTTCCAGTATTTAACAAAATGTAGGTATATCAAGTCACCTACATTTTGTTCAATCGTTAAAAACAACCTAACTATTATTTACGCAGTGGTATTTAATGGAGTGCTGTTGCCTAAACGTTCCATTAAGGGAATTTTAATTTTTCTCAGGAACCATACATGATCGATGTTATTTTTTCTGAAAGTCTTATTTTTGGAGCATACATTACAGAGGACTTAGAAAATAAACAACGACAATCTTCACACCAAGAGATAATACTCCCAATATATCCTTGACTGGGGCCTGAAGATGATCCCATAACTAGAGGATCGAAACAAGATGCCTATAGCAACAAAAAGAATTACATATTTCAGGTATTCAAGTCACTTTACAAAAATACTCTCAAAATCTTTTCATTATAAAAAATATACTATGGAAAGCACCAAAAATACATCTTAAAATTTAACAAATTAATCTGTTTTTTAATCCCCGTGTTGTTGTGGTGCAGGATACGCCTTTCAAAACAAAAATCTCTACCTAATATGGTTAACTAAAAATAAAAATAGATCAACAATTTGTTTTTAAAATTACCAAGATTGTACAACACAGTGTGCCGAATAGCCTATTAGATCGTGTGGAAGAAATTTGTAATTATTTTTTGCAAAACTTTGAACTTCTTTAACACATATATAACCAGTGTTTTCTGAAAGAATTTTTTTTAAGCTGAAGATTCTGTTAACAATTTTAAAAATTAAATGTTTTATGCATAGTCCCCTCTTAAGCAATAAATACAAAAATACATTAAATTCATTAGCCAGCATTATTGGAACTAGCCAAAGTACCCATATTTCGCACGGGTAAAAAGGTTTGGGAGAGGTTACCTTTTATCTTTTACATGAAATAAATTTTAAAAACTTGAAAATTGGATTAAGAAAAAATGTTTTATTTGAGGTAAAATACTATTCACTTTAAATATTTAATTTTATTCGAAACACGATCTCAAAAATGTATAAACAGTGTCTATACATGTATAGACACACAATGTCTATAACGAGTCTCTACAACATGACAAAGTACCAGCTTTTAAATAATATTGGAGAATGATAAGGAATAAGTTGATAGAGATAGGCAAGAAAACTTAAAATCTACTATTTTCGGCAATATTGATTTCAAACCAGCAGTTTATTTATAAAAATAACTTTATTTATTCCTCTTCCCGAACTGTCAAAATGTAGTGTAAATGGATGATGACATTATATGTGAACATTGAAACCTAGCAAGGTCACGAAAGCTCTTTCTTCTTATTCTTCCCGAACTGTCAAATTTTAGTGTTTACAGCTGGTGACATTCAAGTAATTTTATGTTTTCATTCTTTGAAAATGTAAAAATTGAAAATTAGGACATTCATGTGTCGTATCCTGTGGGAATTTTAAGGAAATTATTATGCCTATGTGTTGCATGTGTTTAAGATCTACCTAGGTGTAAAATTTCGAAACGGTCGGCTCAGTATTCTTCTCGTTTACTTGTCATAACAAACCTACAAACACAGTATTTAGGTATTTGTGGTATGCGTTGGACAGTATATTGATACCTATGCATTAAAAATCAAAAGGAATCAAAATAAAAAATAAGTAAAAAATCTATAGAAGGAATTAAAACTCTTGTTTGTAATTATATTATCTTTGAACATTTATGGATAACAAATAAACTTCTAAATACTTGAAAGTTTTGAAAATATTTTTAATTCACAAGAGAACGTTTATAGTCCAACAAATATTACACATTTATTAATTTAACACTTTCAACAAATTAAATTAAGATCAAAGAAAACAATATAAACGATGATTTTAAAACAATTATGCGGGCTGTAGTTATAAGAGTAATAATTCAGTTGAAACAGTTAAATATGACGTCATGAAAGGGTTGTGGTTAGGGCTGGTTGAGAGGTGGAATTTTAAATGCAGGAAATGTCAACATTCAGCGATATGAAGCGCATTTGTCCAGTAATAGATTCAGTTTCACGGTCCGCCAGCGTTTCAATTGTGGTCTCATCTAAATATCACGACTATCATATATTTATACTTTCATTAAAACGTCTAGTCTATGAAGCAACCAGTCAGTATTACGTTTTACCATATGAAATAAGAGTACATGAATTGATTTGTCAAACGATTAACAATTAATAATTTTAATTATTGTTTTATACATTATTTTGAGAATAAGTGAAAACTTTAGGATGACAACCCCAAAAATACATATTAAAATTACAAATAAGTAAATGAATATAATAAATATTTCAAGTACAGAGAGTATGTGATTATTCGCTTTCAACGTTAGTGGTGTTTTTTAAATTTTGATAGTAAACAATCAAATTCCTTGGATTTTTACCCTTAATTTAGTTTTTAATTTTGATGTTATTATTTTGGTTTTTTGTAAAAAATGTAATTAATTGACAGCCCAAACTTTAAAGTGACTGTGTATGAGATTAATTATCCTCAAATCTTTTGAAATAGTTTTAAAGATCGGACCAAAGGTATCAGAGGTTAAGTTTGTTTACCTTGAATCCCTTTCCAAAGCCTGTACTATAGCTTAAACATTATATTATTACTAAAAATGAATTGTGGTCCAAGTTACCATTTAGTTTTTTACCAAGCTTTTAATTAATCACATATCTAATAACTTGACATTGTTGGGGGCACGATATGTTGTTTCCTGTCAAACCAAAAAAATGCAACTCACGGTAATAAACACACCAAAAATAAAAAAAACTGCAAGATTTCATACCTATAATACGTTTTAAGCCTTATGCAGACAACCAGTTCGAACTGACAGGTAGAAATGGTCGGCTGTATGAAAAATTCAAACTGTGCTCTGGCTAAAAATTGGACTGATGAAGTGTTTTTTAATTAATTGTTTAAATGGACTGATGTCAGCCATAACTGACCGTGTGGATATGGTTGCAGCCTTGAGTTCAAACTGTCAGTTAAGAATGACTGTTCTCCCTGACAGTTCAAAATGATCGTACTTATTGAGCTTTAACATCTTTAAATGATTCATAGAGAAAATCCTTTCACTTAAACATAGTTTTCAATGGTTGGAGGATTGCTACCACATTGAATATTGATATTGACTTATCAATATGTAATCTTTAATAGAAAAAAATTCAAATATCAATGAATGAAAACACGAAATTAGTTTTAACCACACCAAAGTGTTTAATTACCTATACCAAAGTGTTCAAATTTTGCGGACACTTGAACTGGAACCGATAAGAAATACTTATTATTTGACAATTATTATGATGTTTATTTTATAACACCATTTTTAAATTAATTTATTTTTATATTAAACATTTTTTTTATTAAAATTGGCTCTATAATGTAAATGTAATAAAAGTACAAACAATTAATTTTTATTATCTATTAATTTTTAATTACAACAGTTTAAAAAATTACATTTCCCTGAACTGGCAACCCATAGTAAGTAAGTGTGAACCCTAATCTCCAAGATTTTTTTACACCTATAATTAATCTCCCCGTCTATAGTTGCTTCATTTTAGATCGTAATCTCCGCTTTATATTACAATTTGCTTCGTAATTATAATGTATCAAATAAAATATTTTAAAAAAGTAGTTTAATAATAATATAAAAAACTAACAAAGGTATATTGTAAACACATAATGTAAATTTTAAAATTTAAAACATAATTTAAATTTTACTTTAATCAAAATAAATTTAAATTAAATTTTAAATCGGATATAACTGAGATTCAAATCTAAAAAAAAAAATCAATAAAAAATTTCTATAATAATTAATGTAAAATAAATAATCCTAAAATAAAATATAATAATCTTTAATTATATTAAAACTAAAACATAATTATAATTAAAAAATGCATATCTTTTGTTGTCACTTCAAAAAATTGGTAAAAAAATAAACAAGAATTATGGACAAGTCTATATGAGAATTTGATTTTCATAATATGTTTAGTTTATGAAAACAATAAAAACATAAAAAAATTTTGTACTTGAAAATTTTAATTACATTTCTTATGGGAAAAACAAAAACTTATAAAAAAATGTTTCATTTCATCAACTTTGTTGAACAAACTTTTTATGCACATTGAATAAAATAATACAACTTTTTACAAAATATGATTTTTTAAAATTATTTTTAAAATTAAAAAATATTCATTTAAAATAATTACATATAAATGTTAAATCTAGAAAACTTATAAAATCTATTATTAAATTAAACAGTTTAAAAACATCTGAGACTAACCCAGTGAGTAAGGTGAAATCAAAAGTAGGACATCCAATTAGATGTTTGGTCGGATACCACCTATTAATCTCCACGTAGCATATCATTGCCGTCTTGTATAGGTAGACAGAGCTGGACATTGGATCATCGACCTGTAATCTCCGCTATATTACAGGGATGTTCTTGCTTCAGTGGAGGGCCGAATGGTATCAAATGGCTTCAAAGTATTCTATAGTATATTAATAAGTTCAGCATATCAATAATAAGGGAAACCTCTTTAATGTACTGGTTCAATGTAATATTTTAAACAAAGGCTAACACTGTAACCCTAAAGTTAATTTTATTTAACATAAATTACATTTTTTTACTAAATTGAATCCGTAAATCGGATTTAAACTAACTTTTAAATCGGTAGGCTGAGATTCAAACTAAAAATAAATCTTCATTTTGTAAATAATACAGAGTCCAAATAGGAGTTCTAAAATATACTTAAATAATAATAAAACTTAACTCACCTTGGAATAAGACAGTAATATCAACAATATAGACTAAACCTTTACTCACTTAGAGCAAATATCATTATTGTATAATTTACAAACAAATGTAAACCAGGACGTATCATGGGCAAGAATCCCATGGAACGGAATTGGATTCTGTGGTTTCAACATATCATTTAGCATAAATTTGACTTTTAGTATAATTCTATGTTAATAAGCTGTCTATGGAACAACAATAAAGGAATTTATCGCAAAATAAATGTTGCATTTCTCTTTGTCATCGTAGGAATTACAATCTGGTTTACATTACACTGCTTTCATTCTTGGGATCAAACTTTGGGGATTGCCAAAATGATGGAGACAAAAATATGTATATTAACTGTAGTAAAATATAAATTATAACTAGAGTGATCTAAAATGAATAACATATAAATGTATTAAAGAATACCTGTAACATGTTAATGATTCCTTTGAAAATTCATAACAATCATATACGCAGTTTAATACTGGTTGAAAATCATTCTTATCAAATAAATGAATAGTGCCAATCTTGTATAAGATGTTATGAATGGAACGCATAACCTTTTGGAACACTTAAAAGGCTCCTAATGGAGAAATAACTCGAAAGTTATTCCATTAGGAAAGTGGAGTTCACGAGTTAATTTTAGAATGGCATCAGCAAATGAACAAGATGAATGGTAATTAGATACCGAGCTTCATCTAAATGTTTCTTTTTTACGGTGAGTTCTAGAATTAAATTAACTGGAAATTCTTCTTCTTATCTTAAACTATTTATATTTATAACTAGAGATGTTTTTCAATGAAATGTAACAAATATTATTATTAATAGTAGTAAAATAAATACCTTTAGGCAACGTAGGTGTATTTTCCCGGTAAATTTAACTTTTCTCTGAAAGTCGTAAACTATTAATTCAAAATGCTTCCTTATGTTTGGATGTCATTTTTGAAACAATTTTTTATGTGATGGTTGAATTATTCTATTAATCTATTGTTTGCCATAAAAAATTGGTACTTTAAAAGTCTAGATTTTGAACGGTAATTGAAAATTGGACGTATATTTTTTAACGTTGGAGAAAAATACAAATTCTCTTTCTTTTATTTTAAATATTTATTATCATAAATGCAATTACATTCGACGATGATTAATGTATAATAACATTAAAATTAAAGCAAAATAATGATAAAATTTAGTGACTGCCAGAGACCTGTGTATCTTGAGGGCGATCTCGTCCAGGCTGTCCGAGGGGGTGAGGGGTGTCCGCTCGAACAGCCGGCTGGGGGCGAGGGTGAGGTTGGACCGCAACATGGCCCATACTAAGCTATAGTATAGTGACGAACACAGACCTGGGTATCTTGAGGGCGATCTCGTCCAGGCTGTCCGAGGGGGTGAGGGGTGTCCGCTCGAACAGCCGGCTGGGGGCGAGGGTGAGGTTGGACCGCAACATGGTCCATACTAAGCTACAGTATAGTGACGAACACAGACCTGGGTATCTTGAGGGCGATCTCGTCCAGGCTGTCCGAGGGGGTGAGGGGTGTCCGCTCGAACAGCCGGCTGGGGGCGAGGGTGAGGTTGGACCGCAACATGGCCCATACTAAGCTACAGTATAGTGACGAACACAGACCTGGGTATCTTGAGGGCGATCTCGTCCAGGCTGTCCGAGGGGGTGAGGGGTGTCCGCTCGAACAGCCGGCTGGGGGCGAGGGTGAGGTTGGACCGCAACATGGCCCATACTAAGCTACAGTATAGTGACGAACACAGACCTGGGTATCTTGAGGGCGATCTCGTCCAGGCTGTCCGAGAGGGTGAGGGGTGTCCGCTCGAACAGCCGGCTGGTGGCGAGGGTGAGGTTGGACCTCAACATGGCCCATACTAAGCTACAGTATATTGACTAACACAGACCTGGGTATCTTGAGGGCGATCTCGTCCAGGCTGTCCGAGGGGGTGAGGGGTGTCCGCTCGAACAGCCGGCTGGAGGCGAGTGTGAGGTTGAACCTCAACACGGTCCATACTAAGCTACAGTATATTGACTAACACAGACCTGGGTATCTTGAGGGCGATCTCGTCCAGGCTGTCCCAGACCTGGGTATCTTGAGGGCGATCTCGTCCAGGCTGTCCGAGGGGGTGAGGGGTGTCCGCTCGAACAGCCGGCTGGGGGCGAGGGTGAGGTTGGACCGCAACATTCCGCATCCCGTCCCGGTCTTGGTCCTCTTCCTTTTGTTTTCCTCCTCACGCCGAAGGTTGTGTAAGCGGAAGAAGAACACTGACATTCTATCCACAAACATTAAGAATCTTAACATTCTGGAAAATAAAAGGCAAATAGGTGCTCTAGCAAAAGCGTGATTTAGAAAAAAACTGTGAACTACGCTGCTTTCAATTACTGATACTAAAATGTTAAATGTATTTACTCGATTAAAATTGCTCCATGTGTTTTTAAACATAATAAATTAGAATCCTCATTTGTAAATATTATAAAACTGATTTAATAGAGTATCTATTAAAAGATGGTATCCAAAGGTACCATTCCTGGTTTAAAAATAAAGGTTAAAAAAGGAGTATACAACTTTGTATTCACTATTATTTTTTTAGGTTGCTTAAAAGAGCTACCTTTAGGATATTAATGTAACCTCCCAGCTTCATGAATCTTTATTGATTAGCAATTTATATTTTGGTAAGCACAATTTATTATCTTTAGAAATGTCTTTGAAAGTTAATGGTTCTTTTATTAAACATTTATATTTCTTAAGTTTTTTGAGAAAATTTTAATAATATACTTTTTTGAGCAATTGACTGTATAGAAAGATATACTTAATTTTTGAATATTATTGAATCCAACTGAGAGATTCCATTAACTAAAAAGAATTCATAACCCTAGTTACTAAAATGAAATTTTTATACGAATCCTTTTTACTACAAATACTAATACAGATATAGTACTAAAAATGATAGCAAAAAAATTATAAAATTTAAGTTTTTGAATATACTACTAACGAGCCAATACACAGATACAAAAACAAGCGCCAAACAAACTTCATGATTCAAAAAAACATGCAGTAGGAACAACAATAGCATGCAATGCGGGTAAACATTTGATAAATCATTGGGGGTTTTACTTATAGTAGAATAAAGCTTCTATCTCTTATTGACGAAACAATATTTAAATGTAAAGCATTTACTGGAGAAAATCCTTTTCTCCAGGAAAAAATTTATGTTTTCATTTTGTTTTCTTTAAAAAACATACAATTAATTAAGTACGTTATTGTTTCAAGTTTTAATAAACAATTGTAACATCAAATATGAATAATGAACGTTTCATCTGTGTTTTTACAACCTCAGCTTTTACAAAAGTCAGTTTAATACTTACATAGCGATGTATATAGTTTTAATGCTAAACTATGTCAAAAACGGGATCAGTGGACTGACACATACTTTCTCTCCCTCAAGTAAACAAAAAATGTTTGTATTTACTTTCCTGTGGGAAATAGGTTAGATCATGGATATGTCCAAAGGAAATGTTTTCAGTTCATCTAAACAGCTATTTTATATTAAAAATGTAATACAATATCTCTTGTAGTTAATATGGAAACCTTTTACATATTTTCCATCTTGGAATGGTTGGAAAGTGGTTGAGAAATAAGGAATACATAGATTTTTTCATATTCTCCTTGATAATGACATTGGACGATCTCGGACAACGCAATGAGTTTATTTTGGATAGTAAATTTTACTTTTCTGCGACTAACGATTCAAAACACTTATTTGCTTGACTTTTCAGCTGGGTTTAATGCTGCAAACTATTTTAAAATTCAACTTTTTGCAATAAAATTTAATTTTGTTTTACATTTTAAAGCCCATAATTTTGGAACCATAGTTATACAGTCACAAGGGTGGTGCCATATTATCTTGGACCTTAATAACAATAAACCGTGACATTTTTATGAAAATCGTAACAGCAGACTTTTATGTATTTCCGCACTTTAAAAGAATTTTAGCTAAAATATCGTCTTGAAATATAGTCAAAGTGCCTCCGTGTACCTAATTTCATAAAAATGGGACTAACGGAGTATGGTCTCGGGGTTTGTAAACAGACAGGATAATATATGTACAACTATCAGTATGAAAACCACTCTTTTTGGATTCAGGGAGCCTCAAAACGGATATATCCACATTCGACTCAGATTAGAAAATTTTAGGGGAAACAATACTTACTCCATTATTTACAAGAGGTGAAAGCAAAATTTGATTTGTATTGCAAATATGAAGTGGTGTAATGCAAAAACATTTAAAAATCAAAGGAATTAATTATTGATGTTAAAAGTGTTCGTGGCCTATTACAGTATTTTTATTCAACATGCTTCAATTAATTTGTTTACCTTATCTACTAGGGACACCATCGCAGCTCCGCGCGCACCACAGCCTACCAGCTAGCACTACCAATACCATCGTGCCGCTGTTTGGCGTTGCTGCGCGCTATTAGGTTGATTTTGAATCGTCATTGTTGTCACGTAGACTATTTAGCAGTCGGACACTCGTCCCTTGTAGCTGCTAAATGATCGATTACCGGCCCTGACCTATCCAACACGTTGCGTCAGGCCAATAAAGTTATCTAGTGCACCGAACAATACAGTGCGGTCAGCCAGTTTTGTGATGACGTCATTGTAGAAAGAAAGCTATGATATTACATTAACAAAATAATGATTGAAAAAATGATTGTATTTTCTTCCCTGTGGGAAATAGGTTAGATCATGGATGTGTCATTCATCTAAACAGCTGTTCTTTTCGTTTATAATACAAATGCAACACAATAACTCTATGTGGTAGTTTCTATGGAAACCTGTTACACATTTACTATCTTAAAGATCACCAACACCCCCCCGAACTAAGACATATCCATGTCAAAAGTAAGCGAATTTGTTTTTAAACTTCTTAACAGTTCAAAAATCACAATATTTATACATTTTTATAGCGTCCTTTCTATTTATTTTTAATTGTTAGCCGTTTTGGTTGATGTAAATATATTCACTGCAATTTAATTAGTTTCAGATTAGTGTACCTGTAGCAATAAAAAACACGTTTTTCACAGAATGTGTTTTGCAATCCATTTTTATAGCCAATTATTACAACAAAAATATTACGGACAAAACTCTTTAAGGAACCCCAAAAATGCTTTGTTGACAACTTGAAAGTAGATCGTTCTTTAAAATATATTTTCCAAGTTGTCGCAAGGTAACATGACCTTAAAAAATGTTCCATATTTCTTAGGATTTTTCCCCTGCTATTTTCAGTATTGTTATTTAAATCTCCTGTCATATTGAATATTCCTGCCCGAAGTAACAGTATCAATGACGATATCATTCGAGATTAATAGTTTTACTAATTCTAACACCAACGTTTTAAAGTCTTATACATTTAATTTTCTGTGCCAAGTAGTTAAAAATTTTCAATTGAAAATACACACTATATGCTGTAAATTCCAGATAAATAAAATCAAAACAGGAAAAGATTATGAATTAATAGTATTCATATTTATTTCCAGTTGAATTGAGTGATTGTATAAAAATTCCATTATCTGCAATGCCACAAAACGTGGAATTTTTATCTTTGAACCTATTGAAGTGGAATGACCGATGTGAACATTGTGAAGAACAATGCAGAGCGAATGTTTTGATATTTTAAACGTATTTGAGTTTTTGCACAATCAGAATTTTTTAGCTTCCACCTTAAAATGCTTTTGGGAGAATATATGTTAACAGTTATCTATACAATCTTCAGTTGTTAGAATATTTGAATGTTAATGCTTAGTAGAATTAGGTACTTAACCTGTGATTACTTAAATTATCATTTTTTAGAAAAGATTAATGATTTCAATCTTTCTTCAGTATCAATGATGAATTCGCTTTAAATATTTGACACGATCAATTAAAACGCTTTCAGCCAGACATCTTTGTATAAAATGATATTCGTCATCATGATTTCATGATCGTTAAAAACGTGTATGTTATAATTTTACTTTCCTTTGAGAAGTTAGTTAGATCATGAATATGTCTACGGGGAATAATTTAAGACTCTAAAGAACTGTCCTTATAAACGTATTACGTCACTGCCGTTAAAGTGTTTGCATGACGTAAATTGCTAAAACTCCTAGAGCCTACCACAAGACAATTTAATATTGTTTACAACTTTATTGTGTAATTCTAACTAACAATAAGTCCGTTGTTTGTGTTGAACATTTCCTAGAACATAATAATGATGTATCGAGATGTAACATAACATGTTACTACTCAAGAAGAAATCCTCCCTTATATCAAATTGATTTAGACAAATAACTGAATATAATTTCCTGTAACACCAAATTATTAACTTTCTTGCCAATAAATATCAAAATAATAGGTAATAGACCCAATCATATATATTATTTTAAAGTTAGAATACAATTTATTTCCAGGGACGAGTTAAATGGATGAAGAGGATGAAGATAAATTGCATTTCCCTCAGCCCCTGCTACATCGTTCCTCCCAATGTTTACCTCCAAACGAAGTTTATATACTGTAAATAAAGTGAACGTTCACTAAGCTAGTTAGTCATTGATTTGTCCTGTCAAGTTAACATAGTAAATAAGTTACAGTTATAAAAAAACTTTACACTTAGGTTATTCAATCATGGTGCAAATGGTAC
This sequence comes from Nephotettix cincticeps, assembly GCA_023375725.1. Classification (NCBI taxonomy): domain Eukaryota; kingdom Metazoa; phylum Arthropoda; class Insecta; order Hemiptera; family Cicadellidae; genus Nephotettix; species Nephotettix cincticeps. The sequence goes on from CM041785.1 coordinate 24,881,840, forward strand.
CAATCATGATACAATCACGGTAGGAAGAAATAGTTGTGCTATTCCGAATTTCTATGTTAACACTGTATAAAGCTAACTGAAGTGTTAATTCCGATTGTTGTATACGATTTCTTTTGTTAACAGTGTTATTTATATTGGCTCAACATCTTCTTGCGCTGACTTGGATGCAAAAGTTACAACAATAAGACGACTGGAACGAACAATAATTTCAAAGGATCAAACTCTGCACACTTATTAACATTAATATGTTAAATAAGTAAATTGGTTTCAATTTTAGCTACAGAAATTACTTACTGTACACCATTTAGACACCAGATTTTAAGAGGATTCTTAAATTTTGGTCAATTATATTTTTTAGTTGTTAAATTTAGAACTTTTTGAACGTTTTGATACCAAACATAATCAGTTTTCATAAATTAAAGCGGTATATATTCATTATTTAAATTTGGTCTGCACGGATGTCCTATGTAGGTACACAAAACTTGGAAAATAAACATATATATGTATTTGCTACATTTTTATAATCCTAGTTAAAATGAACTATTAGATATTGAATAGGAACTGTGCACAATTTGAGCTGCCTAAGTAGTCTAGGAGATATATGTACCTAAAATATGACAATTTAACATGGGTCCTTAAAGAGCACCGGACTCCCCTTTTATTAACAACCACTTAACTTCCAATGATTCTAAGTAGATACAAAATTTAAATCCTCAAAATATCAATAAAAACTACCCGTATTGAATTTTGAATAAATAATACTTTCTTTTAAATAAAAAAAGACGGCAAGTGAGGAGAGTGAGTGAATCTAGAAATTAAATACCACCGAATAGTTCATAAAAAATAGTTACCTAAAAAAATAACCTAACCCTATTTATTTGAAAATGTTGTTTGTCAGGACTGATAAGACCTAACACGGTTCACTAGACCGTGATACCCAATACGATACCTACTGTTTAGTTTTTGCGGAACGGCATTTGTTTATTAACAACACACGGCGAAATAAACACAAGTTTGACAGCTGAAGTTTCCATCCAGTGTGACGTCAGAGTTGAACCGGAATAGCATATCTATAATATGTTTCTTTCCATCATGACATTAAATAGTATTTTATTTCAACTCCATTATCAATTGAAATTGTGATTAATTGTAATTTTACCCACAATCAATCTAATAGACCAAAATAAAGGTCCGGTATCAGACGCAGCTGCTTTTAGTCATTGGGATATTAATTACGTAATCCTGACAAATGAATCAGCTGGCCTTTGCCAGTAACTCGAACAGTCTCATCCTTATTTATCGATGATTAATGAATATTCCCAAATTAGGTCAATTCAATATCATTTGCTTCCACAAACACAGGAAATTCAAGAAAATTTACCAGAAAATATTCATATAAGGAAAAAGGAATGTGTTTTGGAAATCGTTAACCAATAGATGTGATAGTTTTGGCAGTCAAAAGTTATATATAAGAACCCTACCATATAATCTTTTACAAATCGTGAAATTTTAAATAAGCTATTTAACTAAATATGTCGTAGGAAACACTACTTGGATCTGTATCCACAAAATAATACGTTAAAGCTTTATTTAAAAAATGTACATATACATGAAAAATACATTATACCACTGGACTACTTATACAAACTAATAAAGGTTGAAGTTACCACAATCAACCGAATGGTCCTGATTGGGGTAGAAACTGCCACGGTTTCAATTCGGGGTGACTTATTTTTAAGATCAAAAAACACCAAATTGATTCCTTCTAATTGAAGAGGATGTCAATTCTCATAAAACCACATATTTAATCGAACACTTACACTGAAATTTACAAAAACATTTTAAAAACAAATATAAATAATTTTGGGGAAAACTGGCCAGTTGGATTTTTGACATGTTTCGCTGGCGAATGTTAAGTCAGGTCACATGTCCAAAAAACAAACCGGATGGATCCCGCTAACTTTATGCGTTTATGAATATTTACATAAACATTTACATTCAATTTGAGTGTCCAATTAAATAATGAGAATTGATTATCTTTTCGATGAGAGGAGTTGGCTTGGTGTTTTTTTGAGCTTGAAAACGACTTGCCTGAATTTCAAACCATGGTAGTCCCTTCCCCAATCTTTATTACTTCAGGTAACTTAAACCTTTTACCAAAAAATACAGTGTAAATGTTGAATTGCTCTAAACTATTAATTGTTAAACTAATTATATTTCAACTAAATTACTTTCTGATCTCTAATCCACGAAAAATGTATAATAATTATTACAACTAATTACTCGGAAACCAATATAAATTAGCAAAAACATGCAGAGCATTTCGCAAAACTATATTGACGTTATTAACCTATAGTCTCTAGGTTGAGATAAAAAAATAGTTCATCTAAACGTCCAAAATACCTCAGTTACTCATTTTGTAAATAAATCTAAAAAAGTAAAATTCTTACTTTTAACACACAACTCAAAAATAGGTGTGTATAGCGTAGACATTCAAAAAAGTGGCTACTTAAAAAATCTGAAAAAGAATAACTTAAAAGTTTATAAATCTTAAAATCTTTTAAGAAACACTTTTTATAATTTTAAAACACATCTAATGATACATAACTTTTAAGTTTAATTAAAAATAAATAAAATATGTCACAACTGGGTTGTTGGTGCAGGTCTAATATAACGTTGGATGTGTCTTAATGTTGTCTATGGTTACCCTTGTTATTATTATTTTGATACGTGTTTTAAAGTAAATATTTTTTTAGTTTTTAAAGGGTTGCCAATTTAAAACTGTACAATGTAAATTTTTATAAATTATACATATTATTATTAAGATATGTCAAAAGTTACAATGAAGGTTAAAAAATACACACAATGGTTGTTCTGTTAGTAATTGAGGTCATTTGGGGGAGTTAATTGTAATTAGATTTTATGTTAACCCCCTTTAAAAAATACCTCAAAAGGTGTTGGAAATGTTCCTTTATATTTTAGGGTTTTTTTGCAATAATTCTTAATATCATTGAGGCACTGGTACAACACAAATGGGTGGAGGTGTAATCTCAATTTGCTTATCACTAATCTTGCATATTGTATGTCGTCGCGTCTCTTATGTAATCCAAGAAAATGTAAGGCAGCAATTGCCATTGTGGAACTTGTAGACGTAACATATTATTTGTCTGATATCCCCGACTGATAGATGTTTCACAGAATATCCCGCCCAATTTTTTATCTCAAACAGATCAAACATCTATTATTATTGCGATCTATTAAAATCCAAACTAAAAGTATAGTCTTGGTTAAGATAAAATAAGTTTTTTTACTCAAATGTGAAAGAGTGATTTTAAAACCAAAGTGAATGGTTTAGCTATCTGACTAAAACCATGAAAGCAGTTTAGCTGTGGGCTGACACATAGATTTAAATGAAGATCTATTTAAATTTTAAACCACCTAAGCTCATACGCAGCGTTGTAACAACATCAAATACTGCAATATTTTTTTATGAACATAAACCTAATTAAATTTCAACGTTATAGACAAAATGTTTTTGGTAATGACAGCAACAGCACGGCAATTATAAAATATATTGATGGCCATTAATAGTTTGGTCGTTGGTCTAAAAACCACACCTTCTAGCCAAATCTTTAACCTAAGGTGTATGCTGTATGCTACGCGTAAGCGTAAGGTGTATGCTACCTTATGCTGTAAGCTATTTTCAAATTGATAATTTTGATTGATGAATTTGATATTCCCCATGAACAGGTGTTACGTATAAGAAATGAAAGCTATTTCGAAGAAAACACAAATGATATATTTAAGAAATATCTGATCCGGAGGCTTTTATTCTACTAATTTTAATCTGTGAAACAGAATATTCCTATTTTCTTTATCCAACCGTGACGACATAAGAATCCTTTATCATTTCTTTTGTAAACATAACTAAGATAAAAAAAGCATAGGCAACAACTGACAGCCTATATTTTGTAAATATAGGTTGATGGATTAGCCGAAGAAAGAAAACATTATTTAAATTTAATAATATAAATTAAATTTGAGATATCTACTATACTATAAAATATGTTCTAAGAGGTGGGGAAATTTACGTCAAGTTCGGGAAATTTTTTGAAAAAGTGAAAACAGCCTTTTTGTTTTAATTTTTATTTGATATTTATAACCAAGCGTTTGTATATCATTTAACAAGGAAAATACTGAAGAATAATAATCAATAAAAACCAAAATCGAACAATAATAATGTGTTTAGATCCCCTTAAGCGACGACTGGAGTTAGTTAGTCAGATATGCTGCGAATATGAATCATATTGCTTCATATGAAAGTAAACTAAATCCGTCCTGAGGCACTATTTGCATCAAAGGAGTAACTTTCATACGTACATACAGCTCCAAATGAGCTTTACTCGCGCTTAGGATCGCGCTAGAGTCGTCCCCGTAGTCGATAAGGAATTCTACCTTCGGAGAACTCTTTCATGCCAGACATCCTTGACGGCCACCTTCACACGGTCAGTCTGGCCCCGCTATCTGTTAATGAAGACAGCTACACGGAGCCGTGATATAATTAGTGATGCGCGCTGTTGCACGAAGCGCGTGCCCGGCCTGTCAACTCTCACCGTCACATGGCTCCGAGTGGAGAGAAACTAACGACTGTTGACGAGTGGCCAGAAAAACTTATCTGACTCTGGTTCCATGCAGTTTAATTTTGTCAATTCGGCTACAGACTCAAAATTGCCAATAGATTGAAATAAGTTATTGGATCACTGTATATGGTAAAATAGGCTTAGAGGTATAAGAGTGAAAGTTTTCGATTCGTAATAAGCAAAATATTCACTCTTTTGTGATCGTTCAAAGATGAACCTAAGTTCTTTTTCATTTTTTACCAAAATATGACTGGGACGATGGCGTGTCGTGGAATCCAGATAGTTGGAGGTCACAAATTAAAGATAGTTATAATCGATGACCGGTAGATGTGATATTCACAGAGAATAAACGTAATTTGTACACCAAATAACACATTTTTCGTGCAGAAGGTTTGTAGCGTAATAGGATAGTATTTTTTAATACTTGTCTCGACTAACTGCAAACTTATTACAAGTCATGTCTTTGGTCGACACCAGAAACAAAGAAGCCTCAAATGAAACCCGGTCAATTGGGTCAATTGCTTAGTTTTCTAACATTAACTAACTGCAAACATATTACAAGTCATGCCTTTGGTCGACACCAGAAACAAGGAAACCCCAAATGAAACCCGTTCAGTTGGGTGTTGCTTAGTTTTATAACATTATAATTGGTAAATGTATACTATTAAAATTGATTGAACTGGGAGACCTGAATCTAAGTTTAAAGTGTGATTAGTCCGTCGTTCAATTGATGTTTTGGTGTGAATAGGTCTTAACTGGTTGCGCCCGGCCAACAATGTCACGGCCTGCACGAACCGCGACAGTCGTGACAAGCGACCACTATGAGCGGTGACAGCAAAGGTTACTGGATCATCGTTAGGTCCACGAACCTAATATTTTGATGAGACGATACGTAGATATGTAGTTTTTATTATTATTTAGTTTGTGTTGGGTCTAAAACCTCTTGTGGCACCTTTAACATTTTCATAGAGAGTGGTCCAAGTACTGGATTTATAACACGACTACAAACGTCGACTGGGTTTTAGATAAGTAATTATTTAACAGTCAAACACTTTTGGGAACTGGGTTCAATATTGAAATATTTACCCTTGGATTACGAAGTTGTGTTGAACTATGTATTTAGTATTTACCTTTTACTACTTAATGTAGATATAGAAATAATTGAGTTAGATATTTAGGCAAATCGAACCGTCCGAAGGGGTGTTTGTACCAAAAAAAGGTTATATAATTTTTTTAAATTGCTAATTAAATTTATTATTCGCTATTAAATTTTTATTTCACCTTTGAAATTTGCTCAATGAAACGAACGAGTTTGTTTTTGAGCCGCTTTACGTCAAGGGGTAATGGAAATATAAACACTGATAAACTCCCTATGTTGTCTTTTAGAGACCCAATGCTAATTTTAAAGGAGAAAGTTAAACACATAACTAAGTTCAGTCCGAGTTGTCACGGTTGTCCCGGTTGTTATATTTACACCTATAATTTTGAGCCATTATGTTAAATAAATATTCCACATCTTTTTTTTTCAAAAAAGCAAGAGCACTCATTATTAACAAACTTCTTCTTATGTGTTGTGGGCGTAGGGTTTTAATCAATAAAATTTGATCTACAGACTATTAAAGTAAAAGTATAAAGTAATGAGCTAACGATAAACCCACTTTTTAGCGATTTTAGCAGTTGTATGTACAACTATACAATACCCAAGCTACAGTATTAGAATTGTTGCATTTTAAGTATTAGTTGCTGAGAAAAAAAGTTTGAATGCAGCAAAATCGGAAAAATAAAATTTGTTAAAAATAATTTGAGCAATTACAAATAATTATGAATAAATATTTCTAGTGCTGTAGGCTTACAATGCATAAGTAAATACAGCTATAAAATTTTAACTCCATATATTTTATAATTTCTGAGAAAAGTGTACCTAAAGATCACAAATTTAACGTGGAGGAGATAGGGCTTCAGCGCTCCTCAGTTTTGTCATAATAGTAAGCATATTTCTTATCAACACTAAACTATTCAAAGCGTATAAAGGAAGAGATAACTGCTAGTTAAAATTAAAATGAAACTTCAACACAAAGAAACATAAATTCGTCGAAGTGTAAATAGGATTGTATGAAGGTTATTACGTCAAAACGCCGCCTTTAGAGGCGGCCGCTGCTCAATATCCAATCTGGAGGTAAACTCTATTAATATTTTCTTAAATATGGCAAGCTAGTTTATTTTTCCAAGTACTCGTAAGTGATATGATGTATAAAAATTACGTCATGGTTAGCTACATTTCTTAAAGTTTTGTTTTATTGCATAAAATTGTTTATTTTTTAAAATTTTAAATGTATATTTTCATTGGATTTGATAAACATAATAGTTAACTGTGACTCCATCTCCTGCACAATTGATAGTTAATATTAGGTGTCAAATGAATGAATTTAGTTTTCATTATTAATTGTAGTTTAATAGGTTAATAAATATTGAGAATGATTATTACTGGTATTTTAAATATAAAACACGTTTTAATGAAGCAATTTAATTTTAAATCTGTTCAGTATGACGTGAACAATATTAATTTTGATTTTAGGAAATAACTTTGGCTAGTTGAACACCACTGTGAAAACTAAAATATTAACAGTAAAATGAGGGAATAGATTATAAAAGCAATTAACAAGATCACGTATTTTATGTATTTCCATCCTATATGTACAATGATGGTTGTCCAGAAGATTTAATGCCTGATGGTTTGAGTGGTCTTCTATTTTACACTGAAAATTTTGACTAAATTTCCTTCTGGAATAAAGGGAATTTTGGAACTATCGTGGATATCTTTGTTTGTGAAGTACTTTTGAACATTGAGGATTCTTCTTAATGTTTTATTATTTGAATTTGACACAGTCCTTTAGAGGTTCTATGCTGAAGGTTCACAGAGGATTAAACACAACTTTATACAGGAATAATTTGTTTGTAACTGATAATTTAAAGGGTCATTTTCCTACCTCCGCGGTATGTTGCACAGTGTGCTCCGTAATTAAGTTACCTGTGTCGCCACAACTATGAACAACTACTGGTTGCATTGAAATCAAATGAGACCGTCTTCATATCTCCGCAGTTAGTGGCTAGTCGCGCACTCATATGATTTTAAAGCAACCAGCAGTTTGTCATTGTTGCGCGACGCAATTAGTTTAATTAAGGAGCACGCTGCGCAACATACTAAGGAAGTAGGAATACGCCCCTTTTAGAGTGTTGTCCTAGATTCCTGGACAAAGAAAAGTTGACATAATAAACTTTGATATTATCATATGAACTTGAAACGGTTAAGTAATTATGAATCCAAACTAACTATCTTAGATATAAAGTTAAATAAATTTGAGAATTTTGATGTTAAAACTGAAATGTCATACTGCACTATATTTAAAAGAGTAAAAAGCACAATACAGTCACAAATATTGAAATTAAACGTCGTTCCGACCGACATGTAAGCTAGACCAAGCTAACTGACTACACGTGGTCATGTCACAAGGATGAAGTGACAAAACTGGTTGTGTCAAAAAGTGACCATTTGTGCTGCTGACGAAAGATAATTTAAAACCATTAATTCAGTCTCACAGGTCAGAAACAGTAACACAAACGTTTAAGTAAATATTATTTTTATAAACACCATTAGTGTTACTTTTAAATTTGGCTACGTACAAGTATTCATGCAATAATGGAATAATACTGCATTGCTCAAACAAACTATTCATTTAAATTCAGTAAATATAATATAATAGAAAACTATTGTTTAATATTAAAAGCAAATGAAGTACAAAATATTACGTATTATATTACACACATATTGCATAGAGTAGAAAAAATATTTAAATTTTGCAAACTCAAATATTACGCAATAATCAAACTATAACAATAATAAAAATAAAACTAATGAGAGATAATGAAGATATTCCAAGGCTTGTGAATACAGTCGTCAAATTCCTTATTTAAACTTTTTAATTGCAGAAGTTTGTACATCTCCACCAATTCTCCATTTACTTGTTTCTTTACATTTAAGTTTCCACAATGGTTAACAAGGTGAGACATGTTTATTAAAAAAAGTTATAATTATGAATATGGCACAAAATAACCAACCCGTTGAGTTTTATAATCAAATAGAAGTTTGCCTCAGTTGTCCGGGTTGCAAGAATCAGTGTTAATGATATCATTATTCTTATCACGATACTTACAAGAATATTTACCTAAAACCAAAATAAGTAAAAAATTAAAAAGGAGCATACATTATTAGCACACTTATTTAGTATTAATGTAAAATTAGATGAATAGATAGCTAACTAAATTAAATCAGAAATTCATAGATTTAGTAAAATTTAATTTGAATACAATTTTAATATAGTATAAAATCAGTTATAAACATCAATAAAAACTAAAACTTATTTTAATTTGACAGCTTTATTTATCTTTATATGCTGTTAAAGTCACTTTAATTGATCACAGGATTTAATCTATGTTTTTCATTTAGAAAAAAACTGTTTCTAGATCGGTAAAACTGGCTTTTTAGAGCTCATTACTATATGTGAGTTGGTTTCGGGACAGTTCAAAATAATTAAGAACCTTTCCTAAAAGGAAGAGAAAAATAATTTTCATAACTGTGTGTGCTCCCGTTTACAGGCAGAAACGATGAGAAAATATCTTGTTTAGCGTTACAGAATGGCAGTCAAACATAAATTGAAATGAGATCTATTTAGAATTTTCTGGGGAGTACAACTGAACAATAACCAAAAATAAATTAACTCTAAAATATTTACAGTTACATGTACAAACAATTAGTCTAGCTTTAAGTATATAGTGGAAATAGTAGAGCTATATTTTTATTTATTGATGAAAATTCACTTTCAGGACAAACAGTTTTAGCCAGTTTTGCTGAACGTTTAATTGAATTTATATTAAATATATTTCTTGATTTTATAATTAATTAAGTATTTAAGTTTTGAACTATATAGATTGTTATGTATATTACACTCGAATTTTGTTCTCTGGTGCTAAGTATATGGAGCAGAATTTTTGGTAAAAAGGTTTTATACATTCCAGAGAATCGGATGGAGTAGGTAAATCATAGCGAAATATCCCTAAGGGCACAGTTAGCCTGCATCGCAATTCACGTCAATGTAACATTCTTTCTTCTAAAATCACGATACTCTTAATAACTCGATTAAAAATAAATTATATTCTTTCCGTATGAAATGCGGATAAAAATTTAGGAAAATATAAGAAATATCAGCGTTATAACTTATGTAAAATGTGTAAAATCGTGTACATATATATCTTCAAGATTGAAAACATTTTTATCTCTTATACGATATAGAAACATTTTATTCCATGAAACAAAAATACCAGCAGAGCGCAAAGAGTACTGAAAATTAATTCCCTACATGGGACCAAGATTTAAAAGCTAATTTAAATATTCTTACAACCAATAAATAATAATTTGTAAAAGATAAATACATAAACAAGGCTATACATGTATGCATATAAAAATATTGTTTTATTTGCTATTACGAAATATTTCAAAAGTAAAACAATTTCCAACCAAGAACCTAGACCGTTTACATATTCACTAATACCAACATGTCATCCATCCAAAAAGTCACACGATATTTAAACATTCACAGGCAGGCCTAAAAAAATCCTCACGCTCGTGCAACTACAAAAAATTATATTATAAACTTCCACTACTAGATCGGATAGCTACAGTATATTCTGAAATCGACGGGTATATATGATGTTTTATATGAATTATGTGTAAAAAACATTAGATTAAATTAGGTATTAATGAAATCGCCGATTTATAAAATTTATTTTTCGTTGGTAAATATTATTAATTTAAACATTAAATTAAACGAAAATAATTTTTGGTTACCAGATTAAAATCTGGTATGTAAAGCTTCCTTAGACCTAAAGGTCTAAGGAAGCTTTTCGCAACTTTTTATAACAAACCAAACCAATCACGAAAAATGAACTTTTAATAAGATATAAACATTTGAATAAGATCAAAGTGTGGTAAATATGACAAGTTAGAAGCAACAACCTAATAAAAGCAACGGATTTAGAGCTTTTAATTTAATGGAGAAAAGTAAAAGAAATATTACTTCGTTGAGGAGTAAACTTAGTTTGAATACTCAAAGAAATGTTTGCAGGGTTCTGATAAAGGTCATTGCTTTGGAATGACACCCTGCCAAAAGAGACTGTCCAAAAAGATTGGGTTCACGACAAGTTAATTAACTTTATCAAAGATAATTTCAAGTTTACTGAAATGTACACGATTTTATAACAAGGGTCGGTTCCTTTTGACATCATTTATGCAATGAAAACGACAATTCAATTTTCGGATGATTATTTATCTTAACATGTTAACATAAACATTTTTATTATTATTACAAAGAAACTAATGAAAACGTCAATTGCTATACGGAATTAAAATGTCAACAAAGATTAATGTATGTAAACAAAGAGAGTGGCGCCTCTAGCGGTGAATGTTGTTAACTGCATCTTGTAAGCGTCAACACAGTGGGATATGAGGAATAGGAGCACGCACAATTTAAGCCGATGAATTTATTTGTAGTAGCACACGTTTTTTCGTTGCACTACTAATACACTGAGTACCCACCAACCTTCCATTTCTTACTCCTATAACGCAGTTTGCGTTACGACACGCAGTTTATATCATTTACGCCAACCGCTAGGGGCACCATTCACATTGTTACCATTGTATCTGCGAGCCAATTCATATTTTAACTTATAGGGAGTCTCATTTATTTATTTACATATAAAAAATACGACACAAAACAAAATTCAATTTGACCGATCATAATAAAAATATAACTATATTTTGATGCATTCCCGATAACTTCAAAGACATCATTGGATAAATATAAATAAGCAACCAACTAAAACTCTATATGTAAAAAACCATATCGCAGTACTTTGAGATATAACACAAAAAATCTCACCTAAATACTTATAAGCTATAAATAGCTAAACAACATCAAAATCAACATTTTAGTCCGAATGTGACAACATACATTACTTTACTATTCCGGTGTAGATCTAGATCTCTCAATCTAAATTTACTTCAACATTTGGGTTCATGAGATCCATTTGTGAAGCACAACTCTCGACCATCATTGCTTAATCATGGGAACTAGAGTTTTACCAGTCAACCCTATGGAGGAGGTTCTATGGGGAAACATAAACTTTTTATTTTCTATTATACTATTACTCCCTTTTGAAGCATTCATTCATTCTCTAATTTAAAATGTAAACACATCGCTCTACTACACCGTGGCTTTTTGAAACTTGTGAGAAGTAAGCTGAGGTCAATTATCACTAACAATAATTTTTTGAATATTTGAATCTTGAAAATAAATCCTGAATACTAACAATAGAATTGACCAATTAACTATTAACCATATTAACCCTATGAAGAGTCCTAAAAATCTACGTTAATTCTTAAATATACTAAATTTGGTAACACAATCTCGCCGGGAGGAATAAACACGATGTGTTGGTTGGCTGTTACGTTGTCTCCTGAGTCTAAGTGTTTGAAATAAATTTGTGGTTAAGAAATTGTCCTGAAATAATTTTTCCCGTTCATTAGTTGCTTAATTTGAATCGCAATGGACTCCTGTTTTGCTTCTTTCGCTATTGTGTGGTTGAGGGGGGCACGTTTTATGGTTTTTGATATGGATATATCCAAGCTCTGGTGGGGGAGGGGTTTGTTAGCAGATTTGTGTAACGCAAAAGGTTTATAACGCAAAAGTTGCAGCGGAAGCTGTTTTCAAACCACCGACCCCTAAAAGCTCTCAATATTTTCTGTAAATCCATCTTGGTTATGCGACTATATTTGAAGTGATGACAAGCTTTTACGGGGGATGTCCAGTTTTGGACTTTAATACATTTTATATGGGTCAACATCTAGTTAATGCATTTTTAAAAGTCTTTTACCAAAAATGTATGTTTAGTAAAATGTTACTCATTTAATTTTTCAAATTTAATTTTATTACTTCTGGTTTTTAAACATAAAAAACGATATAAATACATCTTTTCTGACAATGTAACTGACCAATAAGATTATCTGTGTTACTACTGAACAAAATAAAAATTATAACATAAATTCAATCCGTATATAAATCATGTTTTTTAGTTACTAGAGCTAACTCAGACTATTGGAAGTCAAAAAGTATAAGGAATGCTATTTTAATCATTTTTGCTGTTTCATTTGATCATGGATATGTCTTGGCTCTGAGGGGAGGGTGTTAGAAGTTTTTATAACAAAAATTTGAAACACAAGAATAGCTGTTTAGATTAACTGAAAACATCCCCCTTAGACATATCAATGATCTAACCTAATTCCCGGTGCAAAAATACAAACTTTTAGTATATACTGATTTAAAAAAAAGGGGGAACATAAAAACATTATTATTCAGTCAAGACTAAAACCCCCTCCAGTTGTAAGGGTAATAGTAGTAGTTGTTTTAAGGGACTTTGACTTTGCATCCAGGACGATTAACCCTATGAAGAGTCCTGGAAAATGCTAAAAAATGTTTTAGATATGTGAATGTATCTCTGAAATAAATGATTCGTTCATTACTAACAGAACTAAATAAGCTGCTTTCATATATCGTTAAACTTGAACACGTGCTAAATATATACGTTCAGTGGAACAGTGGTTTTAAATAATACATATTATCAGCCAAGGGTATACGAAGAATTTGAGAGGAGAAATTCACCAATGGCATGGATGGATGAGGTTAACCTAGCTCAGGTCGGCGAGACGGTTAAAGATTCAGGCGCGGGTCAGCTGTAACTTGACCCCCGAGAGGCACGGCCCAGACAGTGATTTACACGAGAGTTAGTTCCTCACTTCCGGGGGACCTCTGCTCCGCACTTCCGGAAACTACTTCCACTTCCTATTCACTGTTTTATGTACTCGTGGTAGCGCTTTGAGTACTCAGTTGATAAAAGATTAGTAAAATACTCCCGTCACAGCAGATTGTAGGAAACCTTCCTACAATCTGTGATTGCAACTTACAATTTAAAACTTTTTATAAAGGCAACAACTTACAAAAGGTGTAATTTTTTAGCACTTGAGTTTATGTTTCTGATATGTTTTATTAATACTTTTATTTATTTTCAAGGGAATATTTCGTTAAAATGCTAAAACGCTTTGCTAAGTACAGGAATTGTTATCATTGTCGTCATAAGACTTACTGTAACATATAATATTTATACTTTAAAAAAGAGGACCTGATCCTTTGTGTTCTTTAGTGATAAAGACGTGCCGAAGAGTTAATACATTAGTATCTTCGACATCTTGGATTTTGGTCGCATAAAAATAATTAAAAACTTTTTGACTGTTCGCACGATAGTAGTAAAAAGGCTGTTGAGGTGTCAAACTAAAGGTTAAGTGGTACAAAATATTATTTATATTTGTATATCATTGATCTGCTAATTATCGGTTATAATTACGGAATAATAATATAGCGTCGCTAACCTTTGCTCACTATTTACCTTTGATTTGTTCCTCTAAATATCTTTTTATATTTTTTTATGTAACCAGTTATGCTTTCATAAAGGTAATGTTGATTTATTGGAGCGAAAAGAATATGACATAGATATGTCTTAGTTCGGGTGGGGTATTGACAATCCGTCAGACCAAAATTTGTAACGGAAGTTGTGTTTTATGGCTATAAGAACAGCTGTTTAGAGGGACCTAAAATTTTCCCTTTAGACATATCCACGATCTGACCTTTTTCCCTCAGGGAAGAAAATACAATCATTTTTTAACATTTCTCATTCATGTGGACAACCTTATAAAATTAACTACTCTGACTTAGTTAATATTTGAATTACATTTATAGTTAATGTATGTAATGTATTAAGACTCAATAATTAAATTCAAAATATTGTTTATCCAAAGTCAACTTGTCCATAAATGCTCCTCTGTGTTCCTGAGGTGGTAATATAATAACATGAGCTTTTAGTGGATGTTTAGTGCTTTTAGTTCTGTCAAGACCGAAGCATCTTTGTACCAAATACATTTTTCCTATAGTCAAATATTCATCTTGGTTAATTAAACCAACACGATGTGACAACAAATTAAGTCTATAAAACAGAATTGGCAGCATTAGATTTATATTTATAAATAAAATTCAAAAACATTTGAACCAAAAATTTTCAGAAAGGTTATAATCCTTTTAGAAACATAAGTTAAGACGGAATGTTTCTAGTGTTTTAATTTGATAGGAATGAAGGTTCAGTGGGATCTGATTGCTGATTGGGCGTCGGTGATTTCAGTCTAATGAGTGACTCGGTCCGATCGTTAGAGCTCCATTCACATTTGGGTCCTCAGAGAATGTTTGTTGCCTTGTGTGGTACACACACAGTCAAATTGGGGCAATAATTGGAAATTGGAAGCCTCCAGTATGAACAAACAGCATCTGTTCCTTAATTGGATCGTTTCACAAAGAAAGGTTTTGGTTGATGTATTTTTGCTTAAACTACAAATCCTAAAGGAGACGCTCTGCCTATTTGTCCTCATATGTAAACATGAGAAGTCAAGTTGTTGAAGAGGTCTCGGAAACAGAACGTTTTTGTATGAAACAAGGTTGCGAGGATAAAGTAGAATATGATTACATTCCTTTTGTCCAAGTATGATAGTATATAACTAAAATTAGATCATTGCTTACATTGCTTACATTATACATTGCTTGGAACCATGTTTTATTTAGTAATTTCTACGTTTTATAAAAAACCCTGAGACGCTGAAATAGGTATTATCGCTATTTCTACCTGTCTGATTCCCCACTCACAGGCTCGGTACCAAGTGGTGAGATAATTTCCAGTATTTTTATTTCTATTTGATATAATCTGCAGGTAATTTTATTATTACAAATAAGTTTCCCTGTTCTATTGTTTCTCAGGAGGACTTAAGGTTTTTATATTGAACACTTAAAAACTATTTTTAGCTAAGCTTTGTAAAACAGGCAATTATGAGTGGCTCAGTTTCTGTAAACGATCCATCGCTTCATTAGAGATTTCTGTTACCCGATTCTCCAATTAAACCTTCTTGGAAGAAAGAATATTGATGAAGGTTCTGCAAATAAGCAACCCCTCCAGGTTATCATATCCTTTCTTACTTGACTTAAATTTATCCATAAGAGACAATTTATAAAATTACCAATTGGAATATAGTACAATTTTAAAACTTTCTGCCAAAATTTGATTATGTAATATACAAAGTAGTTTAATATTTTACAGCCTTAATAGATTCCTTTGTTATAATTTTAAGAATATATCGCGTTGTTGCATTATCATTCCGACTCTCCTATTGACGATAAAGATAAGTAGATTATCATACCGTTAGCACATAAAAAATATTTTCAAAACACCGCAACCAAGACTTTAGCACGTATTTGTTATGGTTTTATACGCCAGTTTGTTTAAAAAAGAAACATAGGCTTTTGTTGTAAAACAAAATTATTATGAGGGGCATATTATATTTTTGTCTAAAGACAATTACTTAAGATTAGTTCTTCACGTAACGAAATAGAACAAGGTAAACGGGTTTTCTTCTAATTAAGTTGTCCAAATAATTCTTCTTTATTAGCTTTTCAGCACTTACAAAATATACTGGGAACAAACTGCATTAACTATGGTACTAAACATTATTTAATGCATTTTAGTACTACACATGTCCGTCTAAATGTATTTTATCGGTTAATTATTGGTGAAAGCGTTTATTTTGAGAAAGGAAGACACTACGACGTGGAGTAGTTTCTAATGTAATTAAGTAGTAATTGTGCACATTTTACTTTGCAAATGCATTAAATCTGCAAAACCTCAGGCATCTAAACGTCACCATTCTACTTTATGTACCAAAATGGATGTTTAGTTGCTTTATTTTTAAATAAGTATTTTAAAGTATTTTATACTTTAATATGTAATAGGATAGGCTGATGATTTGAACAAAATATTTACATATTGAATATTTTTTAGGTAAAAATGTTGAAACGGTGGGTTGGAACGAGTTTTTGGGTTAAGAGGGAACAAACTTGAATGCAGGTAAATCACAAAGTTAGAGACGTCCCCAAGGACTTGTACACCAACAAGGACTCTCTAATCTCTAGTATTATAAAAAGAGGGAAAGACAGGTGTATACCTCTTAACTCCTAGTTAAGAGGTATAATGTATTATTGAACAGATTAAATCAAGTTGAAATTTAATTTTTATAGATTTTTTAAAATACTAGTTATGCAATAAATAAAATGGGTATTATTGTATTAAGTTTTACTTTTTTATAAGCGATTCGTAAAATATAAGGATACATTTTTGGTATTGTTTAAAACCTTCATTTTAATTTACAGTAATTCATATTTTTAGAACCAAATTAGGGGCAGTTTAAACATCCTGAATGAATGTAACATCATTAAGAGGTTCATTATTGAACGTAAATTGAAAACCGTTGCATTATGAGTTCATAACGACACAGATTTTTATAACGATACAGGTTCTAGAGCAATCAGAGCTCAGTATCTGACGAAATTAATGTCATTATGAATATAATGAAATGTAAAATCAGCTGATCCATCCATAAAGATAAGTGCGTTTTAGTGACTAACCTCAAATGAGTTTTGAACCAATAAGAACAATGCAATTCGAATATCAGATAATTACTCCAAGAATTAAATGAAATATACAACAATTTTGGTTTTTTGAAGTTTGTGTATTGTTGGTTGTATATAAAATAGTGTATGCAACGATTATATTTTGCCTTAAAGCCACTCGTAAGATGTCTAGAAACTTACATCTCACTCGTGGCTTTAAGGCATTCATGTTGCTTAAATAATATATAATGATGTTTTTGACAACAAAATTTAGATAAATACGATAAAGATTCACATTTTGGACTTTAAGAAGGAATAAATGTTTAAAATTAATTTAGGATAATAGTTTCAAAACTATAAGTTTGAACGAGAGAGGTGGGAATATACCGGGTGACTGCTTTTGAGACTGGGACGGTGGTGTCGCCCTGTAATCCAGCTACTTGGAGGTCACGAATTGTGGTTAGTTGTGAGCAATAGTCGGTGGTTGTAATGTTCTCTTGTGTAGATTAACGTCCAAACTATTGAATACTACGTTAGTTCGTAAAGACCATCCTTATAATAAGACCAGTTCGTAATTCAGAGGCCGTGGTTCGGATTCTACGTTAAACTGTAAGTCTCTTAGATATGTCATTGACTGTTGGGTTACTAATTTACAGTTCTGTCTAAGGAACATGTCAACCTTTTTCAGTAACAAGACTGCAAGATCGCGCCACAATCATCCTACACTCGTTTCTCATTCATACTTGGCTTAAAATACCTACCTTGTACCAAAGGGCCAAATGTACGTGTCAAACCGATTTTCGGATCGTAATTTGACTTTAACTTTACGTTGAATCGGGACCTTCAGCAATTTTTGCCTGTCTGTCGACTGCTTTGTCGAACGATTGTCTCATGGGAACAAAATGATCTCAGCGATCGGGTTAGGTTCGAGCCTGGTGGAACGTTTCACGATTGGCTTGACTAGCAATCTTCTCTCTCTGAGAGTTGATCACAAACTCCCAATAATTAATTTACTGATTTATAAAGAAAACACTAAACTAGGGGATCTGTCAAGTATCTGCCAAAATATAACCAATTGTCGGTAGTTTATTTATACTACAAGTTTTTCAGCTAGTAATACATGACATTAATTTCATTCTTATTTCACATCAATAAATGATTGTACTTGTAGAAGATTATGTAGGGAAAATACAATTTATAATCTAATTAACTGTTGTAAATATTCAGTGTTAGTTTGAAGACAATAAAAAACGTGTGGTAACCCTTAAGTTGTATTGCCATCTGATCCCAAACCAAAGCTGTGATGAAAGCCTTATCGTTGATTGGACGACGGCGATTTTACACTAATGAGTCTCTCCACACCATTACGCCGACTTTAGTTTCATAAACATCGGCTTGATAAAGATCATGTTGATCCATTAGACGCTTTGAGTTTTTTCCCTAAGAACATCGCTAAAATAAGAATGAAACTACTGCATAGTTTAATAATTTTCTTTAAAATTAAATTTTGTGTAAAAAGTCACACGAGTTAAAAAAATTTGTTTTAATAAAATTAGGACTTTTGGCTTTAAAAAGTATTGCTCAATTTATTTTCTTACATGCATGTTAACATTTTGGTCATGGTATGATTATTTTATGCACGTGTTATCAAACGAACGATAAAAATACGGATGTTCTTAAATGCATTGGGCAGTAAAGGAATAGCTTAAAAAGACGAATAATAATGTATAAATGCACTAACTTGTTCTAACGTATCTAGAAACGTCAGTTTTTATTGGCCGTTCGATAATACGTAAAAAACAGGTAAAAAATAACAGGGGAAACGTAAAAGGTATTTAAATAATTATATCGATAATTAATTTTAATATTACATCGCGATCCTATTTATCTCGTAATCGTTTCAGTGTGAGCTAGGTGAAAGATTTTTACAAATATTGAAATAGAAATTGGGTAATAGTGAAATTTGAGTAAAATATTATTTATGTCCCAGTAAAAATTAAAATACTGCAATATAAGCTTGAATAATTCAGTACATTTTCCCCTCTCCTAACAACCCCCATCTGCATAAATTAAATTAATTGAGTAGTTTGGTTTTGACCTCAATTCTATGACCGATAATTTCATTGATTGATCCACACCAATTACGACTGCAGGGTATAAGTCTGTCTTCGATTGCTGCCAAATGTTTTTGCTGGATATTAATTTAACTTTTTTGTTTCGGCCAACTAATATACAGCTGAAAATAAGTATCTATGTTTAATTTCTTGCCTACAATTTAAGAATTTTGTTGTTGTCTTTTTTTGAATAGGTTTACAAAGATAATAAACATTGAAATGTTCTTAGGTGTTATATAAATAGTTTTGGTTTGGACGTAATTAGGATAACAGTAAACGCAGGTCAAGGCTACAGAGAGGTAATTACAATTTGGTGAAGCAATTACTTCCCCTTGAACCCACTTCCGGGGTAATTGAGTTACGACCAGGTAATTTGAGCATCCTTGTCGTTATCAAGACGCTGGCTGTAAATCAAGGAATGGACCAAAAATTTTCTCGGAGGTAAAATGAGCCGAGAGCTGAATTGTCGACGGTCACGAAAAGAATAGTGCTGATGAAAACAAGAAGAAAAACACTTTGGGATGTTTAAAAATTGTATTTTTATCATACTGACCGGGAAAACAGTCGTTTAAAGTTCTCTTAATTGTCCACAAAATCGTTGTTTTTGGGTAATTTTAATTAGAGAACTGAAAAAGATATGGTAAATTTTTCGGTTCGCCAACTTCAACAACTTTTATGGCACATTGTCAATGCTGTTTACTATTTGAAATCCGAAAATTACAAAGTAAGATAAGTTACAAAATAAATAAGTTAGAAGGTTTTTTTATTATAATAAAAGAAAACGTAATTAAATAAGTATTACCGCGTAATCTTACTAGAGCTATGTAAAACACTGTTAATTACACATTATTTTAAGTCATATTTGAAAACAACCGAAAAGTTAACATTAACGATAACAAATAACCTCCATTATATTGTTAACCTTCAACAATGTGTTCTAATTTTGTAACGATTATAGGAATGCTGAAAATGCTTCCACAGTATGATTATAATAGCAGTTCATCACATGCATCATGTCTTTTTTGACATGGATATGTCTTAGTTCTATGGGGGTGTTAGTGATTTTTAAGATTGAAATATGTAACAGGTTTCCATAGAAACTACCAGGGCTATTCTATTGCATTTTTAATATAAAAGAATAATAACAGCTTTTTAGATGAATTGAAAACATTCCCTTTAGACATATCCATGATCAAACCTATTTACCAAAGGGAAGTAAATACAAACATTTTTTTATCATAAATCCGTCCTAATCAAAAGAGGATAAATAAACAAAATTGTTAAGTTATTTATGATTTAAGTTATAAAAGTTAAGTTATAAAATGACGAAATTCTGACGAGCTTTTAAAAAATAAACGGAATCAATGAACACAAACATTCCTTCTCCCCTAATTTAATAAAAAAAAAACTAAAACCTCTTTTTAAGGTTTATCTAAATATAATCTAATAATTTAAATTCAAAGATAAACAATTACTAATGAAATTAATCAATTAATAATGAAATTACTTAAACTAACAACGAGAGAAAATAAGATAAATTAATTGATAGAAATTCTTTGGGGCATTACTTCCCTCCCCCTAATAGTAATACCTAACCCTTTCGAGGTGGTTTTTTTGGCTTTGTAGCCTTAAAATGCATACAAAGTTCCAAGGTAAATGGTTGAGAAATAAGAAAAAAATTATTTTTTTTCTATAACAATAATATTGCTCTCAGATAACTTTAAAACATTTACCATTGCCAATTTATTCTTCTCAAAATTTAATCCAAATACTTTTTTAGTTTTTATGACGGTATGTAATGGTTACGGTCAAATTATTAAATCCAACGGTTATTTTTCCAGAAAATAAAATTTTTCGACATTTAAAATCTCGTAAATTTTAAGCCATAAACAATGAAATTTAATTCTAAATCGTTACGGTAGAATAACAAATTTATATTTTTCACATTATTTAAAGTTTTTTTAAGGTTAACCACCCTTTAAAAAAGAATTCATAAATGCTAAAAAATGTTCTGAATATATAGCTTAAGTGTACCCGTGTACCAAATATCGTACAAATTGGACGATTGGTGTTGTCTCAGAGTTTGTTCAGAGACAGACTGACATAATGACGGACTAACGGACTGACGGACTGACGGACTGACGGACTGACAGACTGGCAGACTGACTTGATCAGTCCAAAAACTACTTCTTTGGATTCAGGGAGCGTCAAAACGGATGGATTTAAATCCACTCTCAAGTCGAATTCGAAACTGTTGACGAAAACAATACTTTCTCCATATAAAGTAAAAACTATAAAGAAAAAACAATAATAAAGAAAATGTTTCAGTATTAGCAATATATACATAATATACTTTGAAACATATATTATCTTCTAATAACTTATAACAAAGTAAATATACGTCTGTGTCGAAATGATGGTCGGATATAAAAGGAAGGTTAATGGATACAAGCAATAGTTGGTATACAACAGCAACCGTAGACGGGGTTGTTTTGAACGACTTAATCATGTTGTTTACTACCTCAGATTCACCTTTCATACGT
Organism: Nephotettix cincticeps; assembly: GCA_023375725.1. Lineage (NCBI taxonomy): Eukaryota > Metazoa > Arthropoda > Insecta > Hemiptera > Cicadellidae > Nephotettix > Nephotettix cincticeps. The sequence goes on from CM041785.1 coordinate 24,903,784, forward strand.
GCATTTAATCTATTCTGTTACACAGGTACATCATAACATAACTTGGTAGTACATTATTGCAAACCGCAATCAATAGTTTCACGATACTCATATTAAGTTATTTTGTCTGCATGTTTCTCCACCATTTATTTGTGCATGTTATAAATATATTACTATAAGCCGATTTGCAATTTTTGTATTCATACCATGTTACTAAATAATGCACGGTAGAATATTTTACAAACTGAATAAAATATTTTAAATTTACTTGCCTGTCTATAAAATACATTTATATGTGTACGCATTTGTGGGATTAGTTATTAAGAGTAAAGTATTTTGATATCTAATTTACAGCATTTTACAATTATAATTATTTTAATAAGTTATTGCAAATATATTGAGTATGTTTTTTGTTCCACAGACGGCTTCATGTTTACAAAAATGACTGTCCAGAACTGAGATTCCAATAAAAATTCATCAATAAAATCCCATACTATTATTCGCTCTAAGGTAATACAGATATCAGACTTCATAATAAAGTTTGAAATAGTTTCCATATTTTTATTGTATTATTTTTTATATGAGTTTACATTGTTTTTAGTCTAAAAAGACCTTTCATTTTAGGTATATATCAAAATATGCTTACCTTTAAGATTTTCAACTCCCCATGGGCCGTCCCCCATACGAGACATCCGATCACCATGTACACAAAAACGTAGTGTGCTTTACCAGTAATGATATGCCAAATTTGATTGTAATATATATCTCTACTTATATATTTTGTAAAGAAAATATTTTCAAAAGTGATTTGAACTAAAACAATTCCGGCTTGTGTAGAACATTATGATATATATGTTAACTGGTGAGCATAATCTAACAGTAATTTAAAAGTAAATAAAATTACTATTTACCTCAGGTGTCTGTTAGAAAATAATCTTTTTACATTTTACAACACTTGACTCCATCTGATATATCCATAATCATCTTATAATTAATTCAAACTGTTATTTCTTTCATTATTGTTTGCTTAGTTGCCATAGCTCTTGAGTCAAACAATTCCTACCATCTAGCACATTATTTAAAAAAAATCAACCAATCATAAGTCAGTAGCACTGAATTCCATGAAAGACTATATAATTGTTTTACAGAATGACATTTGCTTTTATGGGACCGATTAACGCATCTAACAGGCAATAGGATTCTGTTGAGTCAAATAGACACACTATACTGTACACACATTGATGGGTCATACTAGGAATATTGCATTATTGAATGATTGTCATTGTTAAAGTTTACTCTTACAACCAATTTTGTAGATGATAAAAATATTCATTTAAAATAATTTTAGTAAAATATATTTTTTATACAATACATTTTACGTTCCATTTTCAATAGGAAGTTGAAACTATATAAAATAAATTAATAGTTTCTTAGTTTTCAACTAAACTTATTAAAAAAACTGAAATAAATTTGAAAATTCTGCTCTTTCTAAAAAATTTCTAAACCCGTTGGGAGAAAGAATCGAATAAAATTATCATACCCCCTCAACTCCCACTTCACCTTTACCCCTAACTTAAAGCTTTTATTAAATAACTAGACTCACCATGTGAAACATAAAATTAAAGAGCGTGAAGAGAAAATCTTGATAAGAAAAAAGTTTAAATCGATACATATGTTCCGGAGGTAATTACATTTTAAGGGCGACTTTATAAAAACCATTTGGCCTATTTCTTATTATTTAATAAAAAAACGAAACCATTCCATCCCTTCTCCATAGACCTTACCTGGAAGTTTACCCCCATGCGATATATAGCATGAAAAGTATAAAAAATACATTTCACAAAAACAAAATTTTAGAATAAATTTGTGAGATATTTAACGATGTAGGCCTAGAATTGACATTTTGTCAATTACCTTTCTGTATTTAATTTGGCATCTAAGCTTTTATCTCAATGTTTTGATTACCTTTCCTAGACAATTTTGATAATTATATTTGTGAACTTACCCCTAAAGGTAATGAAAGATTCACCAAAATGGAATCCTCACATTTTTTTGAGAAATTATGATGCAGGTTTTCTAATGCCACGTACATTCTGATAAAATAATGTTTCTTTTATTTATAATTTTTACGTATACGTAGATGACATGGTGGGAGTAGTGCAAACTGATTTATTATCTGATTCAAAAACGGCGAAGAGAGAGATAGAAAGAAAGAGAGAGCGAGAGATAAGTACAAAACACTTAACAAAGCCAGGATGTGAAAGCAGTGCAGTCTTGAAAGTACATTTGCACTCCTCACTATAATTCCTTCTTTACTATTTGCATTGTGATTCACGTTTTAGTTTAAATATGAATATTTTATCATAGAATAGGAATCATTATTTTAATTTTTTTGCTTAAGGAGTAGAAAAAGACGAAAGGAGTAAATAGCTAACATATGGGAATTTGGTAAGATAAAATTGCAGTTTTAAAAACAAGAGAGTTTAATGTAAATTGAACTAAAAACTATTTATAACTGCCTATTTATGAAATAATATTTTTCAAACATTCTCAATATAGTTTCAGAATATATGGTTAGTCAATTTCATTGACGCAATTATAATTTACGCAATTAAATAAAAAGTAAAAAAACCTAATTATAATATCCTCAGACCAATTATACTACATCTTATGCAAATATAAAGTAATCTTTTTCATAAAATTGTAAAAAATCCACCATGAGTACAAAAAATGCTTTTTACTCAGTTTTTCAATTTGGATCATTATTTCCGTGAAATAATATGGAATATTAAACACTTATTACTTTTTCGAAATGCTAATTTAAATGAGGAATTTATAAAAATACCGAAAACTTTAATTATTATTTATTTAAAAAAACCAAATCCCTTATGCATTATGAATAATACAACCCGATTGAGTGAACGATTCAAACACAATGGCACAATTAGGTAGTTTCTGAATGGACGTGCAAACAATTAAAGCAGGTGAGGTAATTGAACAGTTTTGCATTCCCTCTCGGTATCTGTTACCGCTTTATTCAGCCCTTGGATCAGATGATATCATGGTGAAAAGAAACAGACAGGTGCACTGTTCCTATTTTTATGACGTCACAGTGGATTCAAATCTAAAAACAGCTGTTTAAATTTGAATTCAGAATGTTTTTTTTGATTGCGAATTCTTTATACGGGTTTCGCTGTTTACCGTTTAATTTGAATGGGTTCGATGACTTGTATGGATGCAAAAATTACAAAAGAAAAACTATTGTAACAAGGTTTAGGCATGACTAATCCCCGACACCTGTCGATCAAAGCCTGCAATTGCCTTGGCATTATTATAGGAAAGAAACAGGGATGTTTTCGGCCACTTTAGATATTAAAAACATTTTACACCTCTCAAAAACCAAAATAAGCTACCATAAACTAAACTTTCAAAATCTAGAAACGGATGAAGCTCAAATTTTAAATCTTTAAAATATTTTAACAGAATTATATATACTGAAAAGGAAAACGATGTAGCAACTGAAGGACCGAAATACTATGGACAAGTTCATTAAGAAGAGGTTCCTAGAAAGATTTATAAATTACCCTAACTGCATTGATTCAACCATTTGCTTGTCTGATTAGATAAGACCCATCAAAGTTACTTGACCGTAAGACAAAAAAATACGACTTTTCTTAATTTTATGTAAAACGGTATTTCTTGATATACACCACACGACGAAATCTAGCTCAAGATTAGCACCTATAGCACCTATCTGTTTTAGTCCACGATGAGATGATGAGCGGAACAGTTTAATGAAACGGTTCCTGTGTGCACTAAAATACCGTCCAAAAAACTCCAATAATGGCACGGTGTTTTGTTTACTATCTGTAACTGATACTTTATTCAGCTCTTGGATCTGATGATTAGATTATATTAGATTACCTTTTGAATGGTTACCTACCCAGGTATTTTAAGCCAAGTATAAATGAGAAATGAGTGTATGATGATTGTGACGTGATCTAGTAGTCTCGTTACTGTCTAAGACTGACATGTATCCTAGACAGGAATGTTAATTAATTAACAGCTAATGACATCTAAGGGACGTACAGTTTAACGTGGAATCTGGACCACTTTTGCCTCTAAATGACAAACTTGTGTAGCTTTCCTATGGTCTTTGCGCACTAATGTGGTATCCAATAATCATATGGTATGTTGAACGAGCCATTTTAATTAATAATTTCCTGATCTGAACGGAATACCGTGCAAAAAGGTACGATAATGACACGGTGTTGCGTTTTTTCTCTGTAACACTGTTACCATTTTATTCAGCTTTTGGATGAGATGGTACAGTGTGATGAACAAAAGGTTTATTTAAGCCGTTTCCAAGCGGACCATAAAACTGTGCACACAGTTGCGGTAATGACACGGTGTTGCGTTTACTCTCTGTAACTGTTACAGCTTTAATCAACTCTTGGATGAGATGGTACAGTGTGATAAACGCGACGGTTGAATTAGGTGGTTTCTGAGGGGACCAGAACACCGTGCAAACAGGTGCAGTAATGACACGGTGTTGCGTTTACTCTCTGTAACTGTTACCGCTTTATTCAGGCTCTTGGATCAGAAGACATGTTGTGATGAACGAAACAGTTTAATGAAACAGTTCCTATGCTGGTCAGAACATCGTGCAAACAAGTGCAGTAATGACACGACGTTGTCTTTTCCTCTGATTACTGAAACTACTTAATTCACCACATGAAAACCACTGATTTGCGATTGACCATCTACTCTGTATTTAGAGAGTGCCAGTGTGATTGTAATCCTTTAAATTACGATATTGTTTATATTCTGCCAAACTACCTTTTATAAAAAGATTTTCTATTAATATATTAACCTATCAACCTGTAGATCAATGCTACCAGTAAAACAAACTTAACAAACTTCATTATTCTAATGAGTACACATTGTTATGGACATTTTATCACACCTAAACGTGAAATTGCGTGTTTATAAATATTGAAGACGATAATTGATAATAGAAAAGTAAATATGTAATCACCTGCAAAAAGAAAAAAAAACATTAACGAAACTTAAAACTGTTGAACTATGAAGTAATTTGATGGCTGATGAACTACAGAGACAAGAGAATAACTGTATTATATACGTTTTAATTTAATTTGATAAACCAATTTACCTGGGGTTAATAATTTACCAAATTTACCAATTAATATAAATTGATTAAGATTAATTTTAATTTATTTCATTGATTAGAGTTTGGAAGATATTCTATTATTTTCATCTTCAACCAGTTAAATGTTTAAGCCTTAAAAATCACACATACCAAACATGTTGTAGTAGCAAAAGCTTTCATTGTAAAATACTATAAAAGCCTAATTCATCAAAAGTTTAAAAATTTATAAAAGAGCCTTTGTTATTATTTCATCTTATAGACGTTACATTATTTTCAATAATAGATCAGACTTGGAAACATTATAGATATACTTGTAAATAAAAGACTCAAAAACCCTGGCAAAGTAATAACTGACTGAAAAAGTCAGCGAGTATCAGCTACTTTGACCTTGGCCGTTGCCACAATACTTTATATCCATATTACTAATATCTGAAAACGTAGAGCTACGCTTACACATAATAAAACGCACAATATTTTTCGCATCGTTATTAGGAGCTTTCTATATTTATAAAATAATCCTCATAAGCAACATCTATTTCACTTTATAAGTTGCTGAAATAAATGATCACTACTTTTTGATTTTATAGAATTTATCATATCATTACTAAACCAGCAGGAGTGCTTACTTTTAAAATAACATTCTTTTGAGGTTATGAAGGTTATAAAGTGGGTTTTAATATTTTAAAATATTACTACGAAGTATATAAATATGCATGACGTGTGAGACTTGTAACGTACTACATCCTTGTCAACGACGCATCGTTCAAGAGTTTCAGGAGTTATGCAAGTTCCCAAAATTGATCTGGTGATGGAAATGTGTTACCGAAACATGTTATAACCAGTCTCACTTGCGGGAACGTTGATCAAACATTATGATACGCTGCGACAAATATTCTTCGAATATCAAATTGAAAAATTTTAATATAGATCAAAAATTAAATTTTAATAAACCAAGAAATAAAAGATTCTTAACTTAGATTATATAAATCTTCATAGTTATATGTATGTGTGTATTTTTCCAGTATGAATAATCAAACAAACGTATTCTAAATCCTACAGGAAAAGAAGAACATTCAATAACTGCAGTGAAAATAGTCTCTTTTATCATGAAGCCCTGTCGATCAGGTGCTCGGAGTTCTGACAATGATAGAAGCCTTCAACCACTGACATACACATTTCGTCAGGTTCGAATAATACATTTCTGCTAAGGAACTTAGAATACACCGTTCCTCCGATGTAGTAACACTGTGGTTTCCCTTTCTCCATTTTTTAACAACATATTTTAGGACTTCTTTGAACATTTATTGTAAAATAATGGATATATTGAAATGGTTTTAATCTATTATAAGCTTCTTTGTTACAAAAATACATTCTTGTACTTGTATTAAATATATTGTATTAACTATAGATTTTCTAATTCGAATATATTCGACTTAAGAAACGCTTTTTCATATTCGACATTTTATTTCATTATCAATGCTATGAGACATTATGAAAAACACTTGAGTGTGTTATTAAATTAATAGGTATGTTAAAATGTATATTTAATATCAAATCATCCAATCAGTACTTACTGATACCTAATTATATAAAGCTACAAAAGTGTTTTGATACAATAAATATTATATATTTGTTTTGTTTTATTCCGTGTCTTTCTACGTCCTACGTGTTGACCTTTTGTTAGGAATTACCCTTAATTGAAAATAATGATACCCAATCAAGAAGTGAAAACTAGATTTTCAATAAGTTATTTCCAATAAGTAGCTCTGGTCAATTTCAAAATATAACACAAAATGCGTTTACTATTTCCTGTACATGTACGAATGAAAATTCCTGTTATTTTCAAAGCAAGAACATCCTCTTTCATAAATTATTGGGCAGTTACGATAGTTTAGTATATGCGTTTGATGATTAAGCTACAAAAAAGTTTGAGGGATATTTCGAATGCAGTAAATATAAGTTCAGTTGAAAAGAGCAGAGAAAATGACTACAATTATTATGGACTACCTAGTTGCCAACCTAGATTGGTTACTTTAGCTTTGACCATTGAAGACAAGTGTCGACATCTAAAAAGATCAATCCCGAGTTTGTCAGATCCTTCGTTATTTAAACAGCTATTTAATTTAAACCTACTACCTACCTTTGTCAATCAAAAAACACTTTTACTTTTTCGGAGTCACTATATTTACTTGTATGATTAGAAGAGATTGGCCTAAGACCTGAAAATAGGCATGTTTTTTATATATAAAATGAATAATGTTTGTACAAAATGGTATTTGCACACTAGTTTACAAACATAAGTGGAAGTGAAAAGATTTAAAAAAATCAAAAATAACAGGGATTTTAAGAATAAGGAATTTTAGAATCGAATATAAAATGAAGTTTTAAGAAATAGTCATATTTTTTATTTGTATTAAATATACAAATTGAATTGAAATATAAAAACGGGGAAAAATCAATTATTCAAAGTAAATTTTTTGAAATATATACTTAGTAACACTCACATGATGAGTAACTAGCATTCAATTATATGAAAAATACTAGTTTATGAGTTACTCTTTGACTTAGACAAAGAAGGATAAAAACTGTGTGCGTTTTGAAGATATATATATAATAGCTTTTCTTATTTATTTACCAATGGTTAAACTTAGAATCGTCGAAATTAAGCCCCAAACAATGGAAACTCGCTAATTTGCATACCTACTGATTCAATGGTGTTAGCTTTATCTACTGTTGGCTCCAAATCTTAATTTTGACAGTGGCGTTATTTACGTCAGTCCAGTAAACATGATCAACACATTGTTATACTAACAGAATGGTCTGCTTACCACCTCCTTCCTATTAATCAGTAATCTATATTCCCCTAGAGCTGGCCGACTCCACGGTAAACATTGTCAATATTCAAGTGGTTTGTTATTAACATATTTCCAAGCACGTACGACAGCTATTATTATAATAACAACGGTTTAATAAAATGCACACTCAACAAAATGCTTTATTTGGATTACAATAGTTAAGGAGATTTAGCACATAACATGTATGGTATCTTCCTTACGATTGTAACTCAACTTAGAAAAAGTACTAGGAAAATAAGTTAACTTGTTAAAGAAATAAATGTACTATTAGAAAAAATTTGCAAATAAAAACAAATTGCGATGAATAAATAAATAAATTTGGCAAATCGGTAACAAAATATAAATAATTGAATTTAGAGGGGAATTAACTAATATTTTTTATCATCACGTTCAATCGTTTATTAAAAGGAAGATTTACGAATCATAATTGTTGTATTACAATAATTTTTGAAAATGGCTTGCCTAGTCTTACAACATAACTGCAAACTAATCTTTCTTCTAAATTTAGATATAAGTGATGATTCTCAGTGTCAAAATTAATTTGAAAACTTGAAATTTATTTATTAGCAATTAGTTACTATATAAAGTTTACTTATTTGGAGAACCGAATTATCACTCCCGTGGGCTACGGGTCTTCTCTTTCCGCCGAATCTTTTGTACACTCCACGAAGATTCCACCATCACCCACTATGTCACTAGTATGCTTATGAAGGATTTTGTTTCGTGACGAAACGTGGCCAATAGGTTGATGATTCTTCCATTTCCTCCAGCCACAGCTCTGGATGCAAAGACTCCGAATATATTTATTGAGTAGTGGCGTGGTCCTGTAATCCAGCTACCTAGAGGTCACGAATTGTGGATAGTTGTGAGCGATGTACGGTGAGTGTAGTGATTCCTTGTGTGGATTAACGTCCGCACTATTGAATACCACGTTAATCTGAAAGACCATCCTCATAATTAGACCAATTCGTAATTCAGAGGCCGTGATTAATTCGAATTCCACGTTAAACTGTAGGTCCCTTAGTTTCCATTGGTTGTCGGCCTATGAATTAACAGTCCTGTCTAAGGAAAATATCAGCCTTAGTCAGTAACAAGACTACAAGATCGCACCACAATAATCTTACACTCAATTCTCATTCATACTTGGCTTTAAATACCTACCTTTTGGTATCGTCGCCATTTCAATAATCTAATCTTATCTATAAATTTTTATAAGTTTTAAGCTCAACTGTCCATCACTTTAGGCTCAGTGCCTGTACGCTGAATTAAAAACAGTGAGGTACCGTAACGCCTTGAGTCACATTTTATTATGATGCTATTGGCTAGCCAGAGATGATCACTCGTGATCTACCAGCCTCAGGTTTCGATCAAACAACCACATACACTTATATGGTTGTTACACAAACAACTTATAACTTACTGGACCTGCGCTTTAGCCCTAAGCTGCTGGTACTGCTAAAAAAAATTCAATGTTTCATTAATGCGTCGAGAAAGCTCATATGCTGTAAAGAATGCTGAAAGAATCATATGCTGTAGCTCTCGAATAGGCAGATGAAACTGTAAATGTATTTATTTAGATTGAAAGGCAGAACAAAGTCTACTTGATAAGTAGATTTTATGGAACCTTATAAGCGATAACAGATTATTTTCATCGTAACCATAACACGTGGGTGGTTTACGATGTCGTAAATGAAGCAAGCACCAACAGATCGCGCCACTGGCTGCGGCGAGCTGTTAAACGATGGGAAAGGTCAACGCCACCTAGAGCACAAACTACACTGTCTAAAGGATAAGACTGAGTCTGTCAGTTAATATGTGATAATGAGAGAAGGCGTTTCTTGGGAACTAAATGGTATACCGGAATGTTAGACAATTAAAATTATTTAAAGTTTGTTTATCCCAACTTTTCAATGCTGTTATGAACTTTTTTGCCTTTAGGTATCTCCTAAAAGAGTTTTTGATAAAAATTGGTGATTTGTGAGTTTTTCCTTAACCTTTAGGTTAGTAAAAAAAGTAAATATTTTTTTTATTGAAAACATTAAATTCTTATGTCCACTTACACTTAAGTTTTCATACATGCAGCATTCCTCAAACATAAAGTCACGAACTTTATTTACATTCCGTTCAGAACCCCTCTTTTATCCTGTGTAACAAAAATGCACCTGTCAGGATGATGTGGACGTTGATGGAAGAGTTCGCGGTAAAGTTGAGGGGTTGGCCAGTCCAGAAACACTCATCAGCTAGCATTACAACTGGACAACTTTTCTCCATTTTTGGCAACCAATCAAATAACAAAAGTACTTTACTTATTAGAATTAATTTATGAATAAAAAATAATGTAAACATATTTTTTTATCAAAGTATCTTTTAATTAAATAGGCTTTACCAAAACGTTTTTTCCAGAGACTCATTGCAACCTATATATTACACTAGCTGACCCGGCGAACTTCGTAACGCCTCACAGTAAACACATGTTAACTTTAAGATTGACCATGTTCTGAAGTCGAATAGCAATACGGCTTCATTGTGAAAGGTTATATATTCTGGGTCGCTGCATAGTGAATAACAATACTGAAACGATAAAATATATTAATATCATTCCCATAAAACAAATAAATCTGAGTGGATTAATTCACAATTTTCAAATCCAATCCAAACCCAAACGAACCCTAACTGTAATACGGCTTTTATAGGAAAGATATACAACAGCTGATTATTATAATAAACGTAATAATATAAACATTGTAATTATCATATAAACACGTAACTTTAATCAGACAGAAAATAAAAATATAAATACATAATCCCCCAAAACCGTTAACTATTAACGTGGTGAATAAAGCTGTTCATTTTTTATAGTACACATTTACTTCATAGTTTAACATTAATGAATGATTCAGATGGCATTGGATAGTAAAGCATACGGTATTGCTAATGGAAAGTAAACCAATCAGCTGTAGCTAAGAAATCAAATGTTTTCATTGTAGACAATTTGTAAACAAACTTACTCTCCATAAGGTTAACATTAGAAATTTAAAACGCCATAAAATGGAAACTTATGGGGTTTTCGGAAAAAAAATTTCCCTAAAACCTTCCCGGACACATATAGAGCAACTTCCTAAAATTTCATGGCGATCGGATGAGTAGTTTGGCAACGCATAAAGGACATACAGACAGACAGACAGACATACATTCAATTTTATATATAGAGATAATATGAATAATAATTTTGTGGATGATATAACGAAAGACAAAATAAGGGGTTTTATCCTGATTTTGCTCAACGTTGCTTTTTAACAATGTTTAGTTCAGAATCTTAAATTGTAATAAAACGTGACTTGAGGAGCTCATATTTACAATTTTTAAGAGACTATATATGTGCGGATTGAAAGTTCAAAGTTTTAAACCCAAGTAGTTTTCTACAAAAGTAAAAAAACTAGATCAAACTAGAGAACGTCCTCTAACACAATTCCGCAGTTTAAAACGCCACCAGTAAAAGCTATAGTTGAAATGCTATTTTCAAATAACTGGATACTGGCATCACCTAAAAACATAAAATATGTCAGAGACATGGTCAATTTTATTTATATTTCAGCAGGAAATCGATTCAAAAATATTAAGTGTTTTTAATTTGTTTCCGCGGCCAACCCCAATTGCTCCAGTTTGTACAGTAGGTCGAAACTCATAGTTTAGGAACCACAGTGTAGTATTGATTGCCATATAGTACAGGCGATTAATGTAAAAATTGCATTGCCTTCTAGATTTTAATTAATATCTCATTATATGGAATAATTATTATTCCTGTAAGATACATAAGATATAATGAAATACCATATCAATTTCTATATTATCTCAAGTATATTTACCAATACTTTTTGTATGTTGGAATACACTAGAAAGTATTTTCAATAAAATACATACTCGTTTAAGATCATATGAGTGCATTAAATCGTTGGTTTATGTAGAATAATAATAGAGGCGTTCATAGGCAATTGAGAAGCCTTTGTACTGGAATAAATATGCATCCACTAAATCCTTTGAACGGGGAGAGCTTCACACTGAAAGAGTCAATGAGCTTATAAATTCAATTACTCCCAAAGTCTGTCACAGGAGCCAGACATTTTCATATTGTGCTAAAAGTATAGGTTAAATGTATTTTAGTTTTAAATATTGTTTATGTTTACGTAAGGGATGCGTGTTCAGGAAATAATTTTTAAAGGAATACTAGGAGTCAGCCCGTCCTTTGTATGGATTGTACAGTTCAGTGTTCAGAAGCAAGATACATCCGTATCATCATGTCGAAATATATATTCTCTAAAACTTAAACGAAACATGTCTAATATCACTCAAAACTGAAACAAACTTTTCTTAATTGTGAGTGGATCGTTATAAAGTAAAAAAGGTTTCTCAAAAAGGTGTAGAATAATGAAAATAGATTTTACAACTGTGTGGGTGCTAACGTTCGTGAAAGCATTACAACAGATCTTGTTTAGCGGTACAGAAATACAGATCGACAGACAGGTATTGAAATGAGACTCATTTCGACCTTTCTGTTGTATAAAACGCAAAATAACAAAAAATAATAATTCTGAATCCATGCACAGATACAACTTTAATCTTTTTACATAGGTACGTAGGTCTTTTTATTTAGCGTGTAATTTTTTATTCATAGTACTGTATTGATTAAACCTCTAGTGGGATTCACATTGCAAGTGGATTATTTAATGACAATACACCAAGGGGCCTATGTTTTCAATGGAAAAAGTAAATGTACATACATTCTATAAGTATATCTACCAATGTTTTATTTTCGTCCAATTTAATAACGGTTATGACTATATAAACTGAATATATAAAATAACAGTAATGAAAATTCAAAGAAATAATTTGTTGTTCGGATAACGCTATTGCTTAAAATATTTTCCCATCCTTTAATATTCGTCAAATTTATTATTTTACTTTGCATTACACTGAATGATTCTGTTTACATCAAGATTTTGATGGTCCGTCAACATGTAATATTTTACAAACTGTAGCCAAATCAACCGCAGTTATTGACTAACATGGCTGTTAGTGTCCAATCCTGGTTAACCAAGATGGATATCTAATGTAGTATTTGGTAGGGAGGTAAATAATTACTTATAAGTACGTTTTACTTTTAGAAATTTTTTATTCTTCAAGTAATCTTCTGTAAGAAACTTAAACCAACTCCTTAAACCAACTTGAACCACTGGTAAATTACTCTATGACTAACTACGCTTAAGACAAAATAAAATAAAGCAGAAGTATACTCATTTTATAACCTTACGAAGTTTAGTGCAATAATAACGTTTTAATTAATATTATTTAAATATATAAATTTTTCTCACTTGAATTCTTTACTCTCAATTTAACCTATAATTATGAACTAGTCTAAAATAAACACTGAAGAATATGATAGTTTTATTGAAGATTGTTGTTTTATTTACGTAAGGGAGAAAGCATGTCTCAGTCCACTGATACCGTTTATGTGTCGACTAACTTTAACATAGAATATCAGCAGGCCCTGGATCTTTTTGTTTTGTCAGTTTTGTCTCCAGCTGACGTGGAGAGGCAGGCTCACGCGGAGCCGCTTAGTCATGATATAGGCTTATCAGGGCGGAATTGGGTCTGACGGAATTACCCTTAATCCCTTAAATTGTATCACTGAGCAGCTCAGCTGAAACTGGAGTTGTTAAAATACATATTCAAATAAAAATGTTTGAGTCAAAGCGAAATTGTTATTTCTATTACAGTAAATACCTATAAAAATAAAATTAGAGTTTTGTCTGTGCACTGCTTCGAATTAAGATTTTTTGGATAAAATTATTCATGATTTTTCCTAGGGATATAGTCATACTCAGAGATTTCTACCTTTTTGTGCTATTAAAATTAAATATTTTTGTATGGAATTTAAATTTTTTCAAGGTGGTAGCACTGAGGTTAATGTAAACAAATCATTGTTTTGTTGATTATTGCTAGAAAACTGAAGTGGGCTAATTTCATCTAACTTAAGAGGTTATATGTAACTATTTTCATCGTTTTAACATCATTATGGGATAGCTATTTGTGTAAAAAGAGTGCAAAAGATGTCATGTCGCACGAGAGGTTCGTATGGAACTTCAGAAATATAAAAACGTTGAGGCTTGTCATGACAGTTTGCACTCGTATTATTACTCACAAAATTTCCTACGATAAAAATGTATCAAGGTAATTTTTGATTTTCCCGTTGGGATGAATGTAAACATAACTTAAAGGTTTCCGGTAACCTCAGTTTCATTGCGCAAAACCGGAAGTTAGTGTTGTAGGAACGGCGACCGTCTATCAGCTGAATGATCGCTTAGCGCATGTTATTGGTTAGTTTCATATAGATTTGGAGCGTTCCGCGCATGTGATTGGCCTGGATATGAGATCTCATATAATCAGCAATCAGTGCGAAATGTGACTGTTATCGCGTGGTTGTAAGGAAAAATAATTTTACGTTTCTTGGACGCGATAGGATGAAAATAATTCATTGTCGTGGTTACAGATTAACTGTAATCTTAGCATTTTAACAATACAAAGCCAGCTCCAATTGTATTCTATTGGTAGAAATTCCGGTATCTTTAATATTCGTTAACACTGTTTTTTGCCTATTGATGCCGATTGGGTACAAATTATTTTTATTTAGCGCCAATTGGAGCTTATAGACAAACTATGATCAGGTATGAAAGAAATGCTATACAATTTATCATGAAAATTATAGGCACAGATACCTGCTGTGCATATAGTATCCAATTGGATACAAATGAAATTGTTTTAAAGGATTTGGAATTTTTATAGATTTTGACTAATTTAGGCCCAAATAATAAGAAAAAGAAACAATTTTTTAATGTTTTTATAGTTCAGGAAAGGTTTCTAACAACCCTGAAAAGTCGAGATTGCTAATCTTTTCTCCTTTATCTAAATTTCTGTCTGCCTTTCTTTAACACTGAATAAGGGGTGTTGTAACACTTGTCTGTGAAAACAAGAGCACGCAAAGTTATGAAATATTTTTCATGGTGCTACATATTTTGAGAAAGGTTTTACAGTAACTCACGCACTATAAAAATAAAATTATGAGCTATCAAAAAATCAAAAAAACCTGATACCCCCAATTTTATACTCTCATAAAAAATTCCCTTATGGGTCAATCTAATACAATTTGGAGAAAAATTTTTAATTAGCTGTATGGCTGAACCTTGGTATCAATAATTGATACCAAAGTTCAGGATCCAGTTCCAGGCATTGAATTCCAAATCAAAAAATATTACAACTATTGTTATACATTTTGATTTGGAATACAATGCCTTGCCATTTTGTTTTGGATCAATCTTTTGTGATCAAGTTCGTAGCATTGTTTTTTGATAATTGGAATTTTAATCTCATGTTAATATTATCCTTGATTACCTTTAAGATTTTCAACTCACTCCCCATGACCTGTCCCCCCTTAGGTGCCATCCGGTCACCACGTATACAAAAAAGTAGCTTACTATTACCAGTAATGGTATATAAAATTTGTTTGTAATATATATTTTCTTTTCCTACGACTTGACTTAGGAGTGACTTATTTGTCACTCTGTACATGCCACAACAAACAGAATGGAAACCAAGCGTAGTCATAAAGACAAATAGAGATGATAGTGGGACCAGATGGACACAGACATCGGCGATTGGCTGTTCACCGAGTGATTGACAGCTGCAAGCTAATGGACGAAGCACACAATAAAATCAAACGGCGGTTGCACGTGTTCCGTGCGAAAATAGCCACTGGCCAATCTGCAATCACTCTCAGTAACCAATTACAGTTTTACTCATTTCGTAGCTTCTAATATACCTGCTACAATCATTCTATATAATTTAATTAATTTTTGTAAATAAAAAAATAAGAGGATTTTTGGAAATCAGTACAAGACGCACGCGTTCTTTGTGATAAGTGAACGAACAAGTTGTGCCTACAACAAAATGGAGCCTACTTAAAAAATAAACCTCGTAGCTTTTATCAGTCAGTCAACCTTTTGTAGCTTAAGTAGTTATGCTCAGATAAAGGACACAATGGTAACCAATCCAACCATACAGGATGGTTGTAAGTCATTTTGAAGTATCCAACACCTCAGACTTAAAGGGTGTGAAACTATGGTTTATGTTGGGATAAAAGACGGCAACTGCTTAACATACAATGCAACAGGTGGAGCGGTTGTTTATGATTGAAAGTGAAAGTACTGTGATGACCATCAACTAAGAACTAGTGCTAGAGATACACATCTCCACATCTCCACAGATCCATTTTCTTTTCATCTACCACTCCTATTACATATCTTGACATAAGAATAATATTTTGACTATACTTCATTTTTTTCCCACACAGACGATAAGTGTGTGTAGAAGAAGAATATGTCATGGTAAACTGATTTTGTAAGCTATATGTTAAACATGTTTGGAAAAATAAAAAATAAATAACAGTGATATTAGTTAAAAAAATACAGTGTGACAAGTCAAATATTTTAATAATATTTTTTAACTTTCCATTTGCTAAAATCTATGAGTTATAGCCTCAGCAATAATTAATAAATAATATGTTTTATTAATTAATCGAATTAAGGTGTAACTTGTAAAATAGATCAACCCTTAGAAGCTAGTGTTAACGTCTTTCGGGATTATAATGTGGTTCTCAACAAATTCAACTAAGGTCGCGTTATTAAAATTTAAATAACCATACTTATCAAACTTAACACACAAACCTTTCCTGGAATTCTACTCATTTGTAGCTCATTTTGGTTGTGCATTATCTGTAAAGTTGTATAGCCTGTTTTGATCTCATCCCACAATCTCAAACAATTTTATCTAAAAGAACCAGAATCATTGGTTACGCTCAATTCACACAAGAGTAACTTTGGTAACAAGAGGGTAAGTGTATTAATAAATTTCTGTTGGTTTAATTCTGAAATAATTTTATTATTAATTTCTATAAGTATAGAGATGTTATTGAGAATATTTATAAAACTAAACATGGGGTATGAAATATGTGTTATGGATGTAGAAGAAAATGTTTAGTGTCAAGGATAATTTATGATCTAAGGCGTCGTAAAGAAAGCGCAAGAACAAAGGGTATAAATCGGGATAAGGTTTTAGGGGGCTGAAAAAGGCCTGCGGAAACCCCACAATTTTATTAAGTATTGATTAATTTTGTTAAGAAAATAAATTGTGATTCAACAATACGGCGTCAAAACAATATGTTTATTCTATTACCTTTACTAAGGGACACGAATGTTTTTCATGAATAGTTTTACATGACTTTAATCCATTTTAAATTATATTGTCTGGTTAAACATTTTTAAGATTATTCAGTTAGATATGATGTTGAAGCTTATTTACATTGAGAGCACTTGAAAACTCGAATTCAAGAGTGTAAGAAGGGCAAAATGTTTATCGTTAGATACGTTATAGTACGCTAACCAAACAAATAATTAATTACTGGGGAAGACTTTGTACCTGAAAGTATCATAATCTTTCATATGAAAAATGATTTTGTATAGGAACTTTTATTCAAATTTATACAGCTTTTCTTGTGTACGATTGCTCTAACGATATGACTCATAAGGCATTTCACTATCTATACAGTAAAGCAAATGCAGAAGACAGGTGTTGCTGAATAATAGATGGATCTATTGAAAAGGCAATACAATATTGCTCCATAATGCAAATCCTGTCCTCACCTGATGGTATAAGTTATAACATTTTAGAGGACTCAATATGTCTAAGCCTATCGACTTGATTCAATAAGATAGTCTTTGGCAATATAGTTTATGTCAAAAAGTCTTCGCAATTTTTACAAATAGTGTTTTCTGTTTTAAAATATTTGTTTCACAGCTGCACAACCTTATTAACACAACAGTTGTAAATAAAACATGAAACCCGTATATCAATAAAAACATGACAATCGAAGATAAATAACAATAAACACTTTTTCTATATTTGTATGAAATAGTTTATATATGTAATGTTATAGTATCTTAAGATAAATAGTATGGTAATGTAATACCTACCTATGTGTTTCCTATAATTAGTTTACAACGGGTTAAAATAATTTTGTTCTTACAATAACAATACATTTATTTTACCAAATGTAATTTTTATATTGTATCTATAATCAAATCTTAATTTATTAAAGACATAAATCTTTTTTATTTATGAGGAATAGGATATTTATATTTAGCTTAGTTGTACAAACACGCTTACAAGCAAAGATTTAATTAAAATAAGCTCAAAAGTTAAACACTTTCGTTTATTTATTTGACATAAATATGTTTAATAATCCATTTTAAGAATACCATTGAAAATTCATAATGAACAATTAATTTGCATAAAACTCATTTTTGAACTTTTCGGGAATATATAGGAACAATTAAACTAACTATTAAATTTTTTATTACCATATTATTTACTTAACTAATACTTTTTATGCAAGCAGTACCATCATCTTTATCGCATACAATACACATTGCTTTAAGACATTTTTTTAAATGTTCAATATTTTTTATCAGAAATCAAATGAAATAAAACGTCTCATTGATATGCCTTATTAAACTTCTCTGAATATTATTTAATGAGTCAAACAACATCTGACAATGTCAGAGTTTGGTTTTCAAAAAGAATACTAAATGCTGTCCCGCAATGCGGCGAGCCATGGTAATGGTAAAGTCACTCTCAATGTTGATTTTTAAGTGACAGATACTCGGATAGAGCTTCTTCCAACCAGGACTATCTAAGTTTTCTACAGCCATATACATATATATTTATTATTTCAACGATTTAAAGACTATTTACAAGACATGATTTAAATTGGAAATATATGACTTGGAAGCTAATAACGATTTGTTATTCTAAATAATTTAAAATAACAGAATATCAAGTTCTAACAATCATCTCCTTGTTTTCCTTAGGAATTCTCACTATCTAAATATTATACACTTAGCTATGAAAGCTTTAAAGAGTCGAACAAAACGTAACCAAAATACTTTTAATGTTTTTAAGAGGAAGTGAAAAATAATATTTGCCATTGTGTGTATTCATTCGATAAATGGTTTCGATGTATCTCGTTTGTGTTTTGATGGATTCTCCTATTATTGGTGTTGTCAAATTGGAATTAAATTGTTATAAAAACCGTTTTAAATAAAATTTAAAAATTTGTCCGCCATTTTTAAATCTCTTTCAAACATACAAAATGGCGGATATCTAGTGAAAGAAACGTTTTTGAAAAGAATATTACCTCAATTCCCCTTATATTTGGACCCATATAACCTTTTCCAGAGTTAGGCACTTAGCTTATGGGACACTCTGTATATGAACACGTGCTGACCATCGCGTGATTGTGAACAAAGAAAGGGCAGCTAACATCAGACGGTGCAAATTGGCAGTTAGAGCTATACTCGGCCTGCTACCATTCCCTAGACAGTTTTGTCCAAGCGGAAGGATTCTCTTATTGTGATTGACCTCTGAACGAGATTATTCATGGCTAAACCACGCCAATTCTCTTATTGACCTCTGAACGAGATTATTCATGGCTAAACCACGCCAATTGTTATGGGAAATATAGAAAACATACATATTTTCATTAATATAATAATTAATTTAATTAAATTATTATTCATTATTATTAAAACAGCTAGAAATGCAACTAAATATTACTCAGTACCTTAACCTGATTGAGAATTATTCTTACTTTTGTATTCACAAACTTCCTAAAGACTAGGGATCGATAGATTATATTGACCCAGAGTTAACTGTTTTAAGAATAAATAATAGACTTGTGTGACACTAAAAACAGTTTAGAACAAATATTTTTTCAAATCTGGTGGTTTACTATTTGTGTTATTTTTTCAGTTTAAGGAACGACAAAACAATTTTTTAAAGTATTTAACATTTGGCAAATTAACTTGGAATAGTTTTAGTACCATTTATACTTTTTTGACGGTACAGTAGTTCTTTGGCACGCAAAGATAAAATAAAGCTGTAAAGGAGATGCATGTTAATGTAATTTACGTAGCCGGACTCAGCAGGGCCAGCGCAATGCAGAGGTGATAAATGTTACATGCTCTGAGCATCTTTCCCATACATATATTCCCAACTACAGCCCAGCTCTAGATACACTGCGAATGAAACTACACATCACTTGTTCTAGTTGGGTGGTCAAATTAATGTAATAAACAATCAAAATTATATACCTGCTAACAGAAAAATAAACCACTAGACCCCTACTAAAATCCGGTTTTAAATGCATCAAGTTTTTGTTATAGCTTTGAGAAAAACTCTGCTAGTTCTGCATTTTTATAATAATTTTTTTGTTTCATCTTGCACATGACAATGTAGGCTAATAGTTTTTTTCTTTCAATTACTTTTTGACATGGACATGTCTAAATTCTAGGGGTGTGTTAGGATTTTACGAGACACAAAAGTATTATGTCATATGATTATGTGAACACATGTTTAGAGAAACTGAAAACATTCCCTTCAGGCATATCCATGATCTAACCTAACATATTTATCACGGGTGAGTTAATACTTTTAAATGCATCCACTTAAATGGATAAATCAATACAAATTACGAAACATTGGATAAAAAGGAACTTTAAAGAGCAACTTATAACTGGTTTGGTTATCGGTTATACAACCTATAAAATTTTCAACTGTGAAAAGTTCAAAAGTTTGAGTGTTTTTTTATACGCAAAACTAAATTGATTAAGGTAAATGGCAATTCTATTACCATATATCCCTCGGGTATTAACCAATAGAAGAGAACATGATGGTCCCAGCCAATACTCTCAAGCATGGCCCCACGCCACGTCAACTGAAGATTACCCTCACCCACCGCCACAATCCTTGATGGAAGTCCTATTATCAAGTTCTTTTCAAGATGCTGAATGATTTAATATACAGATAAAGAATTTGATTTTTCACTGATATGTTTATGACACATATTTATAATTTTTTATTATTTTGGTACGAACTTGAACACCTGAATATTAATCTAATAGAGTATTTTACTCACTTTAGCCTGAAGATGTCAATTGGTGTTAACTGCGGAACATTTTTAGCTAGTTATAGCTTATCTTTAGCCGCTAAATTTCAATTTAAACTACACCTGTCGTCCAACATCTGTTTCGTAAATATTATATGTTTTTATAACCTGACACTATAAACTTTAGAAGTGTGATGACACAATGGTGCTATGAGATATTTAGTGCATTTGCATGTCCTACATCGCCCGGTGTCAGAATCATTACCATGGCAAAGGGATGCTGCAATCCTAATAATGAGGACGCATCGCAGTGTCACGTGATATGAACGTGTCAGTGCTGCCATCTAGCGCTCGATATGCATATGTTACGACTCAACACAACAATCCTCTTGGGAAACCAATGCGGGATACGTATATGTCACTATTAAATTACTTCATTAATCAATGTCTAAACATTAACTATTGACAACTGAAATGGTGGTTTTTATTCTTTTTAATATGCTTATCTAGGCTTTAAAGACCTATTTATGAAATTTGTTACTATATATTCTAAAACTATATACATAAAATTATAGCTCTACTCGTATATTACCAATAAAGGTTAAAACTACTTGCATTGTCAGGTGATACTGTAATTACCAACCACGGGTTTCCAACTATCTTGAGTTCCTTTTCAAGCAAAGTATCAATGTAAAACTTTGGAATACATTTTTTTGAGATGTGGCTCAAGGGCATGACCTTTTAATTTGTTCAAAGATTTAACTTGACATAAAAACGAAAAATTGATATTTTACAAAATAAATCAATAGAGATTGTTTTTATTGAGAGCTTGAAAATAAGAAATTACCTTAAGGTAGTTTGTAAACGGAGGACAGCTTCCGTTAATTTATACAATACAAGGAGATATAGGTAATTTAAACCTTTAATATTATTACTCAGCTCTCCGGAGGCTACTCCCAATTAAATCTGTACATTGTTTTGAAGTATTGTATTTTTAGTTATTTTAACGTTTCATAACCCAGAAAAGCCGAAACGGGTCTTTTATAAAGATTTCTGTTTGAGTGTCTGATTTTCTGTAACGCTAAATAAGGTCATATTGTAATAGTTTGGCATGAAAACGAGAGCACCCAAAGTCTTAATACTTTCGTTATTCTATACATTTTGGAGATTTTATTATTTACTTACATAGACCCACGAAAAATTTAAATAATGTTATGAACTTTCGACATCCAAGTTTTGAGCAATATGTTATATATAAAGTGATAGAAATAAATTGCTAAAAGCTGTCATATTAAAATCAATATTAGTTTCTCTACATTGACAATTGATTTTAAACATACTTCAAAATTATATTGATACTATAGTAAAATGCAATCTTTACGTAAACTACATTTTAATAATGATACTAATTTTCTAGTTCACCTAATTGTAAACTAATGTTTATTAATCAAGATGAAGGTAATTTTCTTTGCTCGTGTTTATTTTTTAAGATTTCAGGTTCAAATTTTGTAATGATAATAAGTATCTTTCTTCTTAATACTGAATCCTACAATCCGTACAAAGGACGGGCTTACAAATAGTTAGTTGTTAAAGTATTTAAAGTTTACAATTTATATTACGTATGATTTAATATTCCATCAATTTTTATAAACAGGTATTTATAAAATTAATGGACCAAAATGCTAATTTTTATTCTATCGGTCATCAGAAACTGGTTGTAACAGAACTGTTGAGGAGATATCAAAAACCAACTTACGGTTCAGTAGCCTTGGAAACGATTTAATGTCATTGATTGACAAGTTTGATCATGTTCATGGCTTGGTTTACTGAGCTACAACATCATAGTAGGTTAACGCACTTTATAGATTTGTGTATAGAAAATACACAAAGTTTTTTATAAACAAATCATGATGTACGTGAAGTAACGAAAAATACTTGAATAAATCAACAATTTTATTAAAACTTTACGAAACCCAAATCCTGAATCGTTTTACAATAATTATGGGTTTCTAATTGATTGATCGAAGTTTACTTCAACACATTAAGAATCATATATCATGAGCCATAAGAACAAAGCCATTGTCATAAACAGCTCTGGTCCATTAAGGCTCAACTGTAAAGACTCAATTATCCATTAAGTTTCAATTTCGTCTCATCATCACAAATAATAATTGTGTTTTGATTTTCAAAACACAATTACACGCTAAATAACATAGTACTATTTCGTACTCAATAGGAGGCAGACTGTCAAAAACTTACAAAATATATTTTACATTTCTTAGTTATCTGAGTAAAAACAGATCATAGCATAATCTGTAAGTTACTTGTGGCCAATATTCCGACTTAAGGCTCTAAAGATGAAGATTTTAGAGCTCATAGATATGAAACAGGATTCTTTGCAAATCGTGTATTTTATATATAGCTTGAAAATTATCCAGTATACGTTTGTACCTGTATCTCATGAGCCATCGAAGCTATTGAGATGAATTTTTTGTTGGTATATGTTAAGTTAATGATTAATAACACTTTATAAATACCAATAAATTAAATGAAAAGTTTCTATTTCGGATAAAATAAAAAATGCAATACATTTCTTAAAAGCTACAAATAATATTATCAAAATTGTAGTATAAAAAAGGTAAAAATTTCAAAGTAATATTTTTTGCGGATGGTCAGAAAATGACACTAAAAATGGTAAATTCAACATTGTTAAGACTACACCGTCCGACTCTCTACGCCATTGTAACATTGAAACCTTATTTTTCCTTGGAAGTTGTAGAAAATAGAAACTGACTATATGTACTCTTAAATATGTTTAAATAAATAGAAACTATAAACCTGTTTTAAATGTATATAGAGTAATTTTTCATAATGTACGAAATTTTACTACAATTTTTAAAATTGTTATCACCTCGGGCATTTTAGTGGCAAAGTTCTCATCGCAACCATGGGTTGAAGGTCTTTTCCAAATCAAGACGCCATTTTAGTTGGGCAATTATCTAAAAATATTTAGATTACAGAAGATTGGAATCATGTATTAACAGAAACATGTTGTGAGCTGCTTTTTATCAAATATAAATGTTTGTATTTACATTTATTTATTGCTACAAATTACTAACACCCTCTCCCCAGAGCTAAGACATATCCATGTCAAAACGTTACAAATGTCTTTTGAAATTAAAAATTTCTTACTTTACGAGTTTCGTACGAACTGTATACTATTCAAAAGTGGGTAAAAAAACAAAATTAAATGGTAACGTTGTAAATATTATTTAACAAAGAGAATAAATCCAACTGTGTTAATGATTTGTTTTCTCCAACAAATAAAATAGATTTTGATTAAAACAAATATTTTCGAAAGGAATTAAAAGCTTTAAAGCCTGATATTGACTATTAATTTCTGAAGGAGAGCAATGTAAGCATTGTAAATGCTGACGCTTTGTATTCATGGCTAGATTTTCCTTAAAATTAAGTTAATTTATTGTTGATGATTAAATTAAATTTGCATATATTTTAAAACATGAAACTGGTTTTACCGTATACTGTATTTAATGGTTTTCTTTTATGTGAAATAAAATTCTTTATAAGCCAGGCGAGCCTTTTAATTTGATGATTTCAATACCTTTTTGTTCTTTAATTCTGGTTTTTACTTATTCAATAATTACAGTGGATATGTGCGAGTAAAAACTAATACACCATTTAAAAAAATTCGTTTGATAAAATAATACTTACAAAATCACATCTATTAAAACGTTTATATGATTTACATTTTTAATCTTCCATTAATAAAAAAAAATTGACTTGATGTGTTTTTGGTTTAATTTTGACTCGTTTTGATGACATAAACACTAAAACAACAAAATAAAAATTCACTTCTATTAACAAACATTATAAGTTTAGGAACAAATAAAAACTATTAAATAGTAATAAAACTTATAACAATATTCTTAGCCTAATAAAGTGAATGGAATGACGATACTCAAAAATAAATCATTATTACGATAAAATTAATTTGAGACTGATAAACAAGGATTTTTGTTCAAAGAAAATTGTGTCTTTAGCAAAAATCAAATAAGTTTAAAAATAAGAGGAAGACTGGGTTTGACGGAAATCTGATTAACCCAGCTGATAAGTCTTATCATCCAGTAATATCTTCACCACTCCCTGGAGGATCATCACAACACCGAAACCCTTCGCCGTGAATTTCTAGACCAAATCATGATTCATGGTTACAACAAAAAATTTATTATGGAAACGTAATTAAATTCTATCTTCGTTGGTGATTCCTTTTAGTTCAAGTGAGTACATCAGCTATATCATTTCATATATTACACAAAACCTAATTTGTAGAATTTATAGTTACTATCAAAACTGTGCCTTAAAACAATAAAGTGATAAATTCTGTAAAATACTGAAATATTGGGTGTGCATTGAGTTGTGGAGACTATTATGATTGTAGTATTGGTTGGTTGTGTGGTAAAGAGTGTTTCGTGTTTTATGTGTGTTTTACGTATTGTCATCAACGTTGGAGGTGGCGTCAGTGATGGTAACAATTGTAGTATCAGTAGAGGTGACAGTGGCGCTAGAGATGGCAATGGAGATAATAATGGGAGCCACTTTCTTTTATTCTATAGGTATAATATACAACCAAAGGTACTGTAAATATACAATAACAAAGTTTTTACTATTCTCCAGATTACTAATCATATGAAGGATAAGTAAAATCTTCCGTCATTGAAGGAGTTAAGCACAGTTGCATTTAGCCCGAAATAAAAAATAAATATTACATTATATTTGAATTAGTAATTTTGTGTTCATACAGATTTCAATAATCATTTATAACCTGCTACGCTACATGAATTAACTGTATTTGAGACCCATAATTTGTTCAGTTCATAGTCTATCTTGTGTTATTGACATGACGCTTACACTGATATTGAGTAATATATCAGAAGCCGTTACAAGGTATCACGAGGTGTCTAGTAATATTGTGTTGGTTGACATTACATGGTTCATACTGCAACAATATTACATACCTGCGTAAACGATACACCGTCTGGAGCGAACTATCGAATAACCATCTAGAGCTACAGACTTAGATAACCTAGAATGCTAGGGGATTCGGGGGTAACGCACCAGCTAATTATTTCTTTAAAAGAAGGTTGAAAACTGGTAAATAAATTTATCGCAATATAGTCGAATAATAATAACCTAGATGAAAATCGCAATGGAAAAAAACTATTTTAACTATTTTAACTTTCGCCGGTCTTGTTGGATATGAAGTCTGTGTTTTGTCAAACAGAACTGGTCGGTTTTTGTGACTAACGGACACTTTCATCAGTACCCAACAAGATCAAGGGGCATGCTGTCAGTGACAAATCACTTAACAGCAAAATATGAAAGGGGATCCTATTATACTTGTCTCAAAATATATAATAAACTGCCCCTCCAAATAAGAAAAATTAACAATATTAAAAAAATCAAAAAAAAGTTAAAGAACACTTCCTGGAACTGTGTCCCTATCTGATAAGTGATGTTGGATGACCTCTCTCAGATATTTTATGTTAAATAATTTATTATATGTATTTATTTTGTTTAATCTATCATTGTATTATTTATTTATGACGTGTTCAAATATTATTTGAAATTTGAACGAATAAAGATGACTTATGACGTACGCAATATTTGGTTGTTTCAGTAAGGTCATATAACATTCAAGACTCTGTGATTCAATATCGTAGTTAATACCATATCGTACCGTAGCAAATTAAAGTGTCGATTATCGATGTATTACTGAATTATATTCAAGATGATGAAAATTAAAATTCATTTATTTTAGATTAACAATACATCAGAAATTAGAATCAACTCACATATTCTCATTATTAGTTTTATAAGCATTTCCAATCCGGATTTCCTACTAATAAAATAATCTCAAAGATTGCACACGTAGACAATACTGCATGCAGGTCCGTTGTGCAGGATGGATGTAGTATTTACAAGAATGTCGTAGACTCCGACCCTGCCTCTGTATTCCTTCTCCTTATCCCCACCCTCATGTTACGGAGAGATAGTCATAGGTCATTCCAACATGAGGAAATAAATTGTTTTTACCTTCTCTCCTTTTACACAGTATACATGTATGAAGTATTATTTTCGTCAATCCTTATGAATTTGAGTTGAGAGTGGAGAAAGCCGTTCTGAGGCTTTCTCAATCCAAAATACCCCCGTCGCAGCAGACCTGCGTACTCAGCGAATTTCCAAATCAATAATTTAATATATGACAAGTTTTATAAAAATATGTCCATAAACATGAGAATTATTTGCCTATTCTCCATAAGATTACATAGGAAAGAGTTTGCAGGTTAGCTGCTATGAGGAACACTGAAAGAAGTCATTTCTACCATGAATAATTTTTATCTTAACATTTATACCAACTTTCATCAACATCTGTCCATAAATAAAGGAGTTTGCCTATTCCCTATATGATTAATATGGGAAAAGAGTATGCAGGTTTGCTGCCATGATAAACACAAAAGTTATGATTTTTAAGCATAAATGGATAGATCTCAACCACATGAAGCTAAATATCAAGTTTTATCCAAAAATATTGATTAATATGGGAAATATTAATTTTTCCCTATCCTCCATAA
Source organism: Nephotettix cincticeps (assembly GCA_023375725.1). Classification (NCBI taxonomy): domain Eukaryota; kingdom Metazoa; phylum Arthropoda; class Insecta; order Hemiptera; family Cicadellidae; genus Nephotettix; species Nephotettix cincticeps. The sequence goes on from CM041785.1 coordinate 24,931,495, forward strand.
GATTAACATTGGAGCTGCACCTGCACACTCTTTCCTATGTTAATCTTATGGAGAATAGGCAAATAATTCTCATGTTTTTGGACATATTTTTATAAAACTTGTCATATATTAAATTATTGATTTGGAAATTCGCTGAGTACGTAAGTCTGCTGCGACGGGGGTATTGTTACGTTTGTCAAAGGTAATTTATGTACTTCCGTCTATTACGTAATAACCTTAAAATTATTGACTTATTTTATTTAAGTCGAAACTGTGATAACAACTATTGACGGTCTTCTTTCTGAGTTATCTTTTTTAAGGTTATGTAATTTCAAGCTAAATGATATCTTTGATTACATTAAAATAAATGTACTTAAGCTATTTATTTGGCTATTAATTAATGGAAAATTCATTTTGAGTACTTTTCTCTTATCATGTGAAGTATTTTTTCGTGTGAGGTGTGGAGTGAGGGTGCGGCAAGGTCGTGATACGGATGGTTGCTGGGCAACTGCGGCCGCTCGATCATGTGACATTGTCCTTTATATGGCTTAATTGATTACAAGCCTCTTAAAAGGCTCCGTTCCCTTGGGTAAAATGAGCCTATGATTGCAACGCTTACCACCCCAAGTTTCACTTAGATGTGGATATTAGGTTATTGGCATTAGGAATATAATGGAAATTGGGATTTTATGTATAAACTTTTATTATAATGTTGAAATAATACCTTTTACATTCCCCCTTTATATCAACATTAGGGCCCCAAAAGACAGCGTATTACAAGTCATAAGTAATTTATTGGGTAAGAATAATAAAGTTCCATTATTTAAGTCAACAACACACTGAAAATACTGCAACTAAATCACACTAAAAATAATTAACAACCAACCACTAAAATAAACTACCGAGGTAGTCATGGACGCTGTAGAAGGTTTTGTTTATGTTCATAGCGTTTACCCGTAAGGTACTCCTAGACCACCAATTCCTGTTCAATCCTCAGTCAAAAAATGGATTTATAGAGTTTATTGCTGACGAGAAAAGGAAATATTTTTTCTGAAGGAAAGCTAAGGTTTCTAGAATGTAAATAGATTGGAGAGCTATAATTTTTTAATAATTTTAAAAACTCTTTGCAGGATTGATGTTTTGAAGGGAAAACACAATTCGGAATTTTCGGCACATTTCGGCAACAAAATTGACTTTTTCTGAAGTCAAAACAAGAATCAAGACATTTCGGTCTGATATCTCCGGAGATACAGCGCAAGTAAGATATGGGTAAATAATCATATGCTATGCTTTTACTTTTGTTATTTCTTTTTTTCTTTCTTTTTTTACTTTTTATTGCTATGCTATATAATATAAATCAGTGGTGGCTGATTGGCTAAGCAATTTAGTTGCGAAAAGCGAGGCTTTCGTCAAGGACGTATTTAGTACGAAATTGAACGATTTGGGTCTTATGAGCCTTCAGAATGATGTTCCTTATACCACTGAAAATAGACGTTAGATTTTAATGAGAGACAACCTCTAAATAGTTTATACAGTACTAGGTTTGGTTATATGAAATGACTGTGAGGTTCACAAACTTCTATATCTCAGTTTGATTAAAATAGACTGAAGATTTTAAAGACCATTATGTAATAATTGATTACAGTATCAAAATAATACGGAGACCAATATTAGCTCTATTTTCCTTCAAAGAAATTCGCTAATACATTCATTATATTAAACTATTTGTGAAATATTTAAACACACATTTTTTTGTTTTGGAGGTTTTTGTTGGTTAAGGTTTCCACTGATCTGAACATACAACCGTATATTTTACGACAACGGAAGGTTAAACTGATGCCAACCTTGTGTGTGGAAGAACTAAATGTTCCTGAAATTATTAATGGGGAGTAATATAACAGAATGATTCACTATCAGATATATCATAAAAATCTACAAGAAAAATATGTCGCTATTAGTATAGTTTTACAATATGGTTATATGAAGAGGATTAATAATTAATCGTTTTAAAATTATTAAAGATATATTGAAATTCATTTTTTGATTCAGGGTTTTAAAATTAATTTTTCATGTTCACTACTTACATAAGCACTATTGTTGGGATTCCAGACAAGAGTACTACATCCTATATCAATTGTTGAGCCTGTACTGCAATTACAGCAAACATTTCACGTTTCCATATTCGATAGCAAGCAGTAAAATGCACCACCATAAAGCATGCACTGGTATAAGGAACGCCAAAGATCTATAATGTTATTCTAGAAGAAATACAAGATTTTCTCCATTTCACTGAAGGAAACTACTCAGTCACTAACTACTCATCTATACATGAAGATAACCCACTCTCACGCGGTATTTTGGGACATATCTATTCACGTGGGTGTTTAAAACCACAAAAGTTTTTGTACTTATAGCCACTTATGAGTTATTTTTAGAGCAATAAAGCTTTTTATTATTTAAAAGGGCGTTAAAAAAACTTTATCATAATAAAATCGTTGATAGTGTGTTTTTTGCCCAAAAATAAAAATATGTATGAAAACTTCTATAAAAATATGAAAAACATGGCATTCTCTTGAAATTTTAATTTTTAAAAATATAAAATTACATATAAGTAAAAATACTGATCATAATTGTATTTATGATATGTTGACCATAACTTATATTGTAAATTGAGCTCAATACAACCTTTGGTAACATAGCTAGCAAAACCTGTTTATCTTGCAATTTTCGTTCAAAACTAACCCAATTCCCACTGTAAATAAGAAATCAGACATATTTACACGCTTAAAACTTAGTTTGCATCAATTTAAATTATTGCATTTATATAGTACAAGAAAATTAATAATCAGCAAAAATGATAGAGACAGTATATTCGAATTTCGTCTGATTCTTTGTTTCTATACTTAACGATTCAGTTCACAAGTACTAGAGCGGGATGTTTTTGTCACTCTATGCTCTTTTTAAAGCTCGAGACAAAACATCAACTCACTGCATACTGGCGGAAATTGGTTGGAGTCACTACAAATTCTGTAATTTGAAGGTACTGAGATCGATGTCAGGGTAGCCCATACCCACGGTAAAGGAACACTAAATTAGACCCTACGCGAGTATTAAGGGTTTCAACTATTCGTCATGAACGTTTGTGCAGCAACCTTTTAATTCCCTAGTTTATTTGCGTACCGTTTTATCACACAAAACGTTTTTATCCTAAGCTTAGCCATTGTGTACATGTATTTAAAACCAAACACATTTCACAGTCTGTGTAAATCTTGATCAAGACCATTTTCAATGCACACTAGCGAATAAAAACACGAAGAATCTTCGTAGGCAACCAGATGCACGAATCTGCGCTCATGTACCGAATTTCAACCGTAGCGCTACAGTGACGTAATAAGCTTTGAACTATACTTTTAAACTTGAAACGAATAAAAATTGTCCTTTCCTTTACCAGCATTTAAATTATTTTGACATAGACTTTCATATTATATCATGGTTTATTTCACGGTATAAAATCACAGATACCGGGGTTGTTTTGCCGTAACGTGTTATTAAGGTGGTGGTTCTGTGGTGACCTACATGGGAGGGGATATTGAGTGGTGGGGAAGTGGTGGAAGGGGGGGGTCCAGTAATGCAACAATATATCCGGTAAAGTGGTCGCATCAATCTGCTATAGAGTGAACCACGCTGGACACCGCGCTCTATCGGATGTCCCGTGTAACAAAAGGTGTCCTAGATTGGATTTTCAGACTAAATTTTCTTTTAAACACTTAACCTTTAAAAGACATTACATCACGTCATCAGTGGTAATTATTTTTTACCATTCAAAATATTTAATAAAAGATAATTATAAACAGTTTACTATAAAATAAACAAAATTTACACCTAGACAGTGTAACTATTTTATTGAAAAAAATACAATCGTTCATAGATGTAATTTTACCTGTTGGATGAAATAACCGCGGTATATTTTGAAATATAACATTAAACAAATAATAGCTATTTTATAACTATTTATAATTATTTTTCATATAAGAAGAAATCGTAGTAGGCAAAATGAGGTTAGTATTTACCTCCAGATGGATCTATACCTATTTTAGTAAGAAAAATTAAATTTTTAGGAAAATATCAATAATACTATCTATTGTTAAACACATCACAAAAAGTAGGCGAAGAAAAAACAGCTAAACAAAACTGATAAAAAAACTAAAAAAACAAAACAAAATCAATAGCACGCCTTAGTTTAATATTTATGTTCATACTTAAACTAAGGTATGTTAAAGTTTTTTTCGTAGTTTGGTTATAACGAAATTCTTTAAGTACAACTTTTGTCAATTTTGCTATTTTTAGGAGATTTTTTTTAAATTAAAGCACTTTTAACAATAATTTTCAAAAATTTATATTTAAATTATGAAAAAAGCGATCTTTTATATTGAATCATACTAATATGATAGGAAAACAAAAAGATAAATTATTGCAATTTTTTACGTATTGTAAACAACATTTAAGCAAAACTACGCAATGGGTCTATGAGACTTTGCGCCAGTGCTCTTGGTAGTTATGAGGGCCCTAGTGCTCCAGGGTTAAGGTGATTGTAAGTAATATTAAAGAACGAAAAAGATTAATTTGTATCAGACGCTTAACAATAAAGAGCAAAAAGAGACTCCGTTAGGCGGGAGATCTGATTAGCCCAGCTGATATCGGGTTATCAGCGCGTAATCTCCTATCACTCGCTCTTGGCTTTTTCACTACTTTGAAGGTTTCATATTATATATAACGTGGTTAACATAGGTGTTTCATTACATATTTTTCACTCATTTTTAAAGGCTTGACCTTACTCATATTTACTATTTAATATTCAGTTAGACTGGGACAGTTAGTTCTCATGTAATCCTGCTATTTAGAGGTCAATAATTATGCATAGTTATGATCATTGTATGGGATATTCTCTTGTTTGGATTGACGTCCACACTATTCAATTATACGTTCATTCACAAAGACCATCCTCATAATTAGACCAGTTTGTAATTCGGAGGCAAAAGTGGTTCGCATTCCACGTTAAACTGTAGGTCCCTTAGATGTTATTGACTGTTGGGCTATTAACAGTCCTGTCCAAGGGACATGTCAGCCTTAGGAAGTAACAAGACTACAAGATTGCGCTACAATCACCTTACATTCACTTCTCATTCATATTTGGCCTAAATACCTACCTCGGTAGGTTGTCACTTCAGGAAGGTAATAGGTAATAGGTATTGTTTTTGTTTTGGTATGTTATGTACGTTTCTTTGTTTTTTTGCACAATTATCGTCGAAACCCTTACTTCAACAGCTATATATCAAATATCAATATATATTAAGTTTTATAGTTTGAAATTAACCGTTTCAATTACTAACACGATACTTTATGGCTATGTATTAGTTAAGTTTGTTCAGAGGTCTTCTGATTTAAATATTTGCTCCAGTATTAGGTTATTTTTAACCCACCACAAAAATACCCATCACCAATATTTAATTTAGAAAAATGGGTGACGGTACCGAATAGTTATTTTAAGGGGTTTCGTGTATAGAAATAAATATTATACACATATGAATTCTTCAGTCGTATTAAACTAAATTAAATGAAATACATATGAGTGCTTTGATAGTATCTTTTTCATCCAACATTTAAAATTGAGAATGTATCAGTCTTTCCATATGAAACTCCTGTGTCGTAGGGCCTACTAATGACTAAACTATAGTGCACTATACTTAGGTATAATTATGGCAATGGCAAAATAACACATACCGATAACATAACAATAAAGACTCTTCAATGTAGGATTATTACAATAACTATTTATAAATACTTTTTGGTCGTCCACTTGGTCTATAGCCTTTGAAATATTCATGACTTTCATTAAACTCAATAGTTGTCCTGATACTCATAGGAGAGAGATCTATTACCATACCAAAGCCAGACATGTAATACGACTTAGTCAACCCCGTATTACATGGAAACAACTATACAGTGACGATGAAAAATGTTCTAGAAACAAATTATATTGATCTTTACTCCCCCTCCATACGATAGTATAAGGAGAAGGTATTGTTTTCGTCAGCATTTTCGATTTTGAGTTTCTGGTGGATATATCCATTATAGAGCCCACTTAATCAAAAAAGTGGATTTACAGTGATATCTGTATGTAGGTGTGTGTGGGGGATGTGCAGAAGCCCTGGATCGAAAAATGTTTTTTCAGTGATGGCTGTGTGTGTGTGTGTGTGGGAGGGATGTAATTAAGCCTAGAGACAAGACTATTGGTCAGATTTTTATGAAATTCGGCATGTGGGTAATAGTCCATGGTATGTCAGGGTGTTTATATTTTCTTTCAAATCTTTTAATTTTAAGGGTATTTTACTCTTAAAACCCCCCCAAAAACGTCAAATGAAAATATCTCAAAAAAGGCGATAACGATTTTTATGAATTATATGATTATAGTCTTTTATGAGGTAAAAAAATGACTTCACCCGCATTTTTCAAAACCTCGGGGCTTTAGAGTTATGGGGTTTTGAAATTGATAATTAGTGAAAATTTTATTCCGCAAGAACAATAAAGGTACAGTATAATTTGATTATCATCATTGAATACAGTTAAAAAACTAAACAAATTAGTATTTTTAATCATTGGTCTACGCCTAATTGTTTCAAGGAAAAATAAAAATTAATGTCCGTGGTAAACTCAGAACATTGTCTGAGAGCTCCCAATGTTATTCTTATGAAGAGAATATTTATAATTCAATCTCTTCCTTTTTTCCTACTGTTACCCATAAAACTTGGTAAGCAGTGTAAGGTCACATCACCCAACAAAATCACTCTAAAAAGCTTGGCATTTCGGGGGGAGGGTTGCCTCCCCCATGAAATTCTAACAATTAATTTTATTTTATTTCTCTTCTAGTAAATTTCATACATTGGATGATTTTTTTAAACGATAAATTATTAAATAATAATTAGATGAACATTAAAGAATACTATAGTTTTATTAAAGGTTGTCGTTTGAATTTAATCAAGGGAGAAAGTATGTGTCAGTACACTGATGCTGTTTATTCTTTTTTAAATTATCATAAACTAGTCTTCAAAACAGAACTATAATTTTACTGTATTTATGTTTATGAATAAAATATATTGGGTACCTGTTTATTTATTTTAAAGTTTGCTGCACACTCATTTGTATAACAAGTTCTCGATATATAGCTTCAACTCTAAGAACCCTGTTGAAGCCTTTCCTAGCTTTCTGTACCTCTAGAAAATGTTTATCATTTAATAGCTTAGTTTTATTTTTAGTTGCATACAGAGTAATTTTACCTCGAATATTATAAACATAGGGGATTAAAATAAACAAATATAAACAATCATTTAGGTTAGAGGGGCTTTATATCTTTTAATGGATGGTATTATATGAAGGAACTGATCCTGAATCATAAATCTGGTGCTTTAAACATGTTCCTTAATAAGCTGGATACAAAAATGTATGATGTGTTGTACTGTGAATTAAAACAATATTAAAAATGTTTCGTAATTTATTATCACTTAATAATACTTGTATACTTTATAGATACAGAATTTGTTTATTATTTTCAAGGGTATGTTTAGTTTTAAAACGTTTAATCATTTAAGTTTTAACCAATTTAAGAGACCGCCATTTCAAAACACTAAGTACATGAACACCATTATTCGTACTTAACATTAACACATCGCCTGGAAAAATAGCTACGCATATTTTCAACAAATGTATCTTATGGTTTCCCAGATATAGTTACGGCAGTTTTATGTTTTTATACGACTTTCGGAACTATTAAACGTTTTTACGGGGAACGGTCCAAGCCCCCATTTTTTTACTACCTAACGTCTACCTTTTGTTAAGGAACATCATTATCTAATTGCCCAATGACGAAATGGCTACCAAGCTGGGACCAGATTGGACCCTTGTGGAATTTTAACCGGTGATTTTCAAATTTAAAAGAGGGCACCATAACCACTCAGCCACAAGTGAAAAACAGATACAGTACGTGCAAATAAGAAATGGACTATCTATGACCATACATGACATTATGAGCCATAAAGGTCGATTGTTCTGAAACACCCTGTATGTTCAACACACGTTGCTGGGCAACAAACATTGCCTCTCGACTCTGCTGATATTATTGCTCTTCACATGACTAAATTGATTGCTATCCCTTTACGGTCTGGCGATCACTGATCACTGACCGTTCGTTCCTATTACACGTATAAACTGGTTATTAAATATCAGAAATAACTCTTATTAATCCCGTGTGGGTTTATTGATTACTTAATCAAAACTTTTCCTCTACAGGCCATGTGGCCTTTTAAAATATAGAGTTCTTTGTAAATCTGTGAACTTGCTTGTAGATATTTCTCGGACCTGTCACCAAAATGGTTTCTTTTGAAAAATGACCACTTTTAAAAACCGATGCACCTTGATATATTGATATATCACGGCAAACATAATACCGATTATATTTTACAAAGTATGGAGGTTCTAGATTTAAAAAGTTAACAACGAATCAACTAGATTAGATCTAACAGGTCAAATGTTAGAAAGTTCAAAATGTTCTGACATTGTCTATGTACGTATTGGATAGTATATTAAAATACTTTATTAAGTAGTTTTAAAATAATGTTTGTTAATAAAATTAGAATATTTGTAAAAACTGCTAATGGTCAAAGTATTTTTGGTTGAACTGTAATCATACGTAGTTTAAAAAGCATGTATAAACCTTTTAAATAAAAAAACTAGGTTGATAAATTTTATTTAAATTAAGATTATCTATTTTTAGTCGTGGAAATATTTTATTATTTTTTAATCCAAAAAACTATAAACTCAACAATCTATTATTGCATAGGATAAACTTTATTCAACTCTCATTTGCCTTTAATGCTGCATAATATTTATTAGCAATAAACATGATAAATATAATTGTCAGATCATGTTGTAAGAGAATAATTTTCTATTAACCTTTACGTCTTTAAACTAATATTTTATAGTGACACAAAATCACTAACCACTTAATTTCGTGGCCACTACTTCAGTTAGTTCCAAAGGGCTATATGTGGTGTGGCGCGTTGGTCTATGGGTAAAGTGCGGGCCTTTGGGCCCAAGGTCCTAGGTTCTAATCCCACCAATCAATAATGTTGCAACTCACTAGGCCTATCCTTATTTAATGTGCAAAAAGGTCCCGGCAATGGCTTAGTTCAAAAAGTACAGGTATGAGAAGGGATAAATAAAATAAAAGAGGGATATATGATCTGGCCAGACAATAGATTCTTATTTAAATTGAAAGCATTCAATTCCCTTAGCCAAATAATTTATAAGCCTCTCCTTGTACTTTCAGTAATTCGTCAGATCAATATATAACTAGACTAAACCAGCCCATCGATCTTGGAGTTTCCATATGAGGGGATTGGTTGGGAGTGATGCATCTGGACATATATCCACTCAATTTACAATAGATAGGTCAATCTTGTTACTCCTTACTTCTACCATCGTACGTACGCTCCATTTAAAAACGACTTTATTATTTTATATTTATTAATAATAAACGTGTTTTTACTGCCTTATGCTTTTAATTGTTTTTAACATGACATTCCGATATGCAAAGTAATTAATAGATCTATTTCATGTAGATAATTCGCCAAACAGTTCTCAAAACAGTCTACACTATTTAAATTTCTTACGCGGTTTTTTATTACTAGGAATTAGGTTCGCAAGTTTAAAAACGAATTATAATTTTATTACATATTTTACTTAAAGTATTTCGTTATTGTATACATTTACTTGTTCCTTTCCTCGTAAGATTTGTACACTATAGATCTGATTCGTAATGGAAATAAACGGCATCAGTGGAATGACACATACTTTTTCCCTTATCAATTTAAACGACATTATTTAATAAAACCAACATAATCCTTAACGTTTATCTAATTATAATTTGATAATAATTGTAATACTTTTTGTTTCAATCATAATTATCAAATTTCTGAAAATAACAAGAGAAACAAAATTGTTTTGATTGTTAGAATTTCATGGGAGGACTACCCCACCCCCTTGGTAATACCAAGCTTTTTGGGTCATGTAACCTTACGTTGTATACCATGTTTCATGGAAAGGTTTGGGAAATAAGGAAGATATTGTTTTTTAATATTCTTCATAAGAATAACATTGAGCGCTCTCAGACAATGTACTGAGTTTACCACGCACATTAAGTTTTGACCTTTCTCTGGAACCGTTAGTCGTAGACTAATTATTCAAAATACTAATTTGTTAGTTTTTTAAGCTGGTTTTAATGGTCGTAGTCAAATTACACTTTACCTCTATTGTTGTTGTGGAAAATATATTTTTTGTAATTTATTAGGCCCATAACTTTAAAAAACCGGTGTTATAATTTTGTTTATCTCATAAAAGACTATAAGCCATATACTTTTAATCAAAATCGTTAGAGCCGGTTTGAGAAATCTTCATTTAACATGTTTTTAGGGGTATAACAACCTTAAAAATCAAAAGTTAGAAAAAATAAAAGTCCAAGATACCACGGATTATTACCTACCATGAAAATCGGACCAAATGATTCGTCTCTAGGCTTCCATACACACAGATATCACTAAAACACCCCTTTTTCGATTCAGGGGACACTGATATCTAGGTTTCTGCACACTCTCCTACCACATACGGACAGATATCACTCTAAAACCACTTTTTTTGAATGACTGGGCATATATCCACTACAAACTCAAATTCGAAAATACTGACAAAAACAATACTTTCTCCTTATACTATAGGGTAAGAAAGTAAAAAGTAATAATACAAAACTACTGAATAAGTTTATAAGTATATATTGGAACCGAAAATTGGTAAAAACTATTTTCAAAAATAATTTTGATATCTCGCTAGCATTGTGTTTAGTGTTTTGAACTAATGCAAGAGGTCATCAGTATACAGTATCATAGGCCTATATAGCACCAGTATCCAGGGATGCCCATTTCTGTTTGGAACTTTTTCCAAAAACCGCTTGTGTAAAATGACTTATACTTTATTTATAAAAATTCTACTGGCGTGGATACAAACAAACAACCTTCTCATTGTTATTAATGCATTTTAAACAGTTTTTTACCTCACTTTTACTTCAAAATTTCTTTCTTGTGGCCTCATGTACAAAGTATATTAATTTACTTCGCTTTGGAAATTAGTTTAGATCATGGATATGTCAAAATGAATGTTTACAGTTCCCCTAAACAGTTTTCTTAATAACCGTATGACGTCTCCAACTAAATGACTTCAAAAATAACAAAACTTTCGTTCAATGTTTTTCCTGATGGGTTGGCGAATCCCCCCGCAGCTAAGATAATATTCAATGGGATGAGAAAATACTGATGAAATTAATAAAGACTTTCCTTTAAATTTAGAAATTTATATCTATACTATATTTTAGAGGAAAATAAATAATGTTTTCTCCTAATAGAACACATATCATATGACACTTCCCTGGAAAATAGGTTGATCATGGATATGTCTGAAGAGAATGTCTTCAGTTTCTCTGAACAGTTGTTCTCATAACCATATCACGTTACTTCTGTCAATCTGTTTTGGTCTTGCAAATTAGAAACACCCTTTCCACCCCAGACTTAGACCCTAAGGTTTGTTATCTTTTAGGTTGTACACCAACATAAACATTTACTTTAAGTTTGTAAACTTCTCATAAATCAGTTTTGTAAATTATTTAAACCATAAAGATCAGAAATCTTATGTTTTCAAAGATTTAAAAATTCAAGTAGAAATAAGGCTTTATTTCATTGTAACTAGAAAATGAACACATTATACAAAAATATTAGTTGTAAAAGTAAGTAGTGTGATTTCCATAAAAAGATTGATTTTATAAAAAATAATGTGACCACGAATTCATGTGGTACGTGGTTCTTATGATACATTTGTGTTTTTTTACGTTAAAAATTTAGCTTTTCACAACAACATTGTCAAAGTAGCTTTTGAAAACCATAATGTATCAATTAAATCATTGGTAGTATGGAGAGAATAAATAAGAAACAATGAATGTAGAATGTGTGTCATATAAATTAAATATGTTATAGTTTGTAAATAGGACAACTATGTGTTTGTTGGGTAAAGACTGATGAAGTGTGTTGAAAGTCAGAGAAGGAGTACTTTGGTTCAAGTTGAATATATTTATCTCATAAGTAATGTGAACCCTTGACATGAGCCTGACTGGATAACAAGCCAATTATTGGCATTGAAGTGTAACGATATCCTGGTATATATTGGGGAAAACATATTGTTGGAAATTCAAATATCCTATTTTAACTTTTTCAATTGTTTTTACTTTTCTGATAATGGCCTTTAATTAAATTTAATCATATCTATGTTAAAATGTCTTCGCGTAATATACGAAACAACATTTAACTGTACAATAATTTCAGAAGTTCTTTCACAAACGTTAATAGGTTACAGTAGACTGTTATTAGAGATGCCTAGGATGCATTAAACCTCATAAATGCTATTAAGTTCTTCATTTATTAACCTAGAGTAACGGTAAAAACTTAAGAAGAAGTTATCAAGAAATTAAAAATCACAATTAGGAACAATTTGTTTTCCTTTACTCAAAAACAAGAAAAAACTAAAAAACTTCCATAAAGAAAAAAATTATGAAATAGTTTATCGTAGTAAAAGCTGATTCAAAACCTCAACGAGGAAAATTATTACTTGAAATAATTGCTTACCTATTATGTTTTCTTTGTGTCTATATTTTTTTTGTATTAGCCTACATAGCATCTTACATTATGTAATCGTGAATCCCAGTTGTTTATATTATAGTAAATATGTGCAAAGCTATTGGACTACTAAACAAGCTGTAATTACACTTCCCTTTAATTTCCTACCGAAAGGAATACTTGAACCAAGAATAGTAAAACTAGGTAAAAATATCAGTCGGTTAAATAGACAGTTTAAAGTTTAAAATCACTAAAATCTGTCATGTATTTATGTTTTAAAGGTTTTATTAACCTTTTTGAGATACGCGCAGATTTGTTTTGTGAAAAAAAACTCATAAAAATTTTAGAACCTATCTGTTAAATTATGGCTGGAAGAGAGACCAACCCGGATGGATCATGTTGGCTGTGTATAAGCTGGACAGGGTTGCTGTGGGGAGGGGAGGGGAGGGGACAAATCCAACCCTACACAACCTTCAGCTCACGTATTATTTTCTGCTTTGGTTTTAAATAAAAATTGTTGATTAAAATGTTTAGTTAAATATGCATACTTATGTTACTGGCCACCCTGCTACATTAGAAATCATAGTACCACTATATTTATTATCTTTATATCTGGAAATTTTCGGTACGATCCTACATACTCTTGATAGAAAAGTCTGTGTTGACCAATTTTTACCATTAACTATTTTATTAGCTACAGCAACTGTGCTGACATTTTATATAGTTTTTATCTCCTTGCTATTTACTAGTATTAACTTTATTTTAATTTTAACCATTGTAACATGAGTTTAAATACACAGTATTCTATTAGGGTAAATTGCAAGACAAGTTTTATTTAATTACTAGAAGTTGATGTATAATTTTAATTAATTACTAAGAATCTAGTTATTGGATAAAAGACATTTAAATAGCAAGTCAGTCACAGGTTCCTGGATCGAACCATATGGTCGGTGACTCCTTTCAGGCCATAAACGGTCACCTCTGGCTAGACCTAGATACTTACACAGCTACGGTATAATAACTCCATGTCCTTAATTGACCAAACAGACCCTAGGTCCATGTTGATGGGCAGATAAGGTTTAACAACATGTTATTCCTAATTCTTTCATGACTTTGAGATAGGGGTTTTAATACAAAAACACAAGCAGCCAATCAATATAAAAAGGTTATTAATTGTTGTTTTGAGACAGTTTTTTGGAGTATTTCGTATTAAATTTAATCTTATCATAATTGATACAATTTAGCAAATGCATTTTCTATAGCTATGAAAACTTACTTACTGAATACGTACGGTGAAATAAATAAAATTTAGTGGTGTAACATGAATAAAGGTTTTAAAGAATAATAGCAAAATGTTTTATAGTCAATTAAGAAATATTTTGTTTATAAACTATTAATAAGAGTTAAAACACTGATTTCAAAACTCTGGTGAGAATATTAAAAGTTTTATTGGGTTTTAATGCCCCATAATCTTGTCCCATTTACTTTACAATTTCTTTTTTAGAAATGCTTAGTTTTCAGAGAGGTTCAATAATTAAAACCAAAAGAGATCCTTTACATGTTATTTTGAAATGATGTGTCCACATAACCAGTGACTAGTAACAGCTTCTCCTTGATCAGCGTTGTCGTGAGGTTGTCAGCTACGTTGCCGGGTAACAACAGCCACTCGATCACTGTGCCGTTACATTGCTCACATGACCAGCTTCATTACGTGGTAACAACACTCCCCCCTCACTCTCTCTCTCTCTTTCTCATTTTTGGATTCTGGGAACACCTAATAACTGGAATAAAACCAAACATTGCAACGGATCACCGACCTTTTAATTAATATTCCCTTCTTTGAGGTTTTACCTAAATGTCAAATGTTGTACAGAAAAAATGATCAAGAACCAATTCTTAATACTTTACTCCGTAAATGCTCTCAAAAATCATTAAAGTTTACTAGAAACCTTTTCTATCTTAATTTAGTTTTAAACGTTTTACCGACTATTGGGCGTTTCGTCTGGAGACTCGATACATTTAAGGAAATGATTTTACACAACTCTTAAAAAAATTGTATCCTAATATTGTAAAACTGTTTATTTTGACATGGATATGTCTTAGTTCGGGAGGAGGGTTGGTGATTTGTAAGATGTAAAACATAGAAACTACCAGAACTGTAGTATTGAATTATAAATGTAAAAGAATTAGAACAGCTGTTTAGATGAACTGAAACATTCCCTTTAGACATATCCATGATCTAACCTATTTACCATAAGGTTTTTTTATAATAGTTCTTATTTAAACAAATTTACCCTTGATTTTTACTCTGAACTACCATTTGTTAACATAAATATTTTACCTTACTGTTGTTATTTACAAGATTTAAATTTTAATTCCAAATGAAAAACTTGCAAAATACATTTTCCGTATGTTTTTCCCTTGAAATTATCCACGAGAGTTTATCTGGTAGATTAGGATTAATAAATTTCTTGATTGATGATGTTATTTTAAGCAAGAATATTACAGTATACGAATTATTAAGGACGAAAAATAAAGAGTAAAGTCATTTTGATTTTTGCCAATAATATGCATGTTTTCTTATAATTGTACGGGGAGATCTCATTCAGTACACAGGCGTTCGGTCCATTGTCTTACTACTGTCGTCTGATGGGGGAGACACCCCAGACAGCGCTCTCCGGAGTTGGGTTAGGTTGGTTATTGCTAGTATAAATATATAAGTATAGGCGGAGGGAGTCTACGTCCCCTTCAGTCTATTGCTTCCTCCCGCCAAGACACTGTAAATCGATGGAAAATGGCCAAAAATGATTCTAAATTCATTTTTTTATTTACTCCACCTCTTTTGTTACTTTTGGTTAGTAAAATATATTTAGAGTGGTATTTACAGAAATAGGACAATGGCATGGAACAATAATGTAAAAACACGGTGGATCGAACATATTGTAGACCAATTAATTGCAAGTTCTACAATTAATTGTACTTGTGCAATTTAATTAAACTGAAATTACTTTACTTAATTGACTAGGTTAATTGTAATGTTGTAATAAATAGTTAAACTATTGTATGAAATGAAATTTAAATAGGAGCTATGAGTATAACGGAGTAGCCAGCTGGCTGTTTGATTGATAGTCTGTGATCATAAGCGGTCATTGTTGATCAACGGCTCGGTCCTTTGGGGATCAACAACCCTGCGTCAACGTATAATGGTATAAAATGAAAGGAAAATTAGACTGATAAATCTGAGGCAAGTCTTTAAGAGTAGGAATCGCAAGTATATCGTCTTTAGAAGTTAAAATTCGACCATTGGTTTGGAATCCTATTTCAAAAAATTACTGCTCCTACAATATACGACTATATTTGTTTTCCTATTTGTTGTAAAAGCGAGAAATTATATGTTCTTATTACACTTTTTTTACGGGTTTGTTGTTTTAACTGTACGTCGTTTCTGGTGCCTATTTGAACTACACAATGTTTAGAGAAGTGAAGAAACTCTTTCCGTGATCAAGTATTTATATTTAAATTACAAAGTTTTATTACTAACTAAGGAGTGTGTGGCAATGTGTTCAATTCTGATTACATTAAAGGTACCGGGGAAGGTGTACCAACTAGGTCGACAAAATAATAATATCGTTTAAATATTTTTTAAATTGAAAAATAAGCCGTATCGTTACATTACGTATGCCATGTGATATGGCCTGCAAAATGCATCCACATATTAAAGATTGGCAACAACAGCAATATTTCGTTTATAAACACAATGGGGGTGCTCTAGATTAAATGTTCAATGACGGTAAAACTATTTCAATTTGCAACAAACAAAATTATGACTCATACTATGATTTATATTTCGTATCCTAACAAATTTGTTGTGATTCAGGAATACAATGATAGCTCTAGGAAATTGGAAGTTTGTGTTACACTCTTAAATAAATCAGTTTATAACCAGAGTTTTATTTGATTAGAAATCTACATAATATTCACAAAACTTTGGTCACATTTCGTCTAAGTATGTACTGTGTTTTAACCACATATTTTACCTTCCTGACCTGATTTATATTTTTGAAACTCCCTTATCACTTGTCAATAATATAACATATGACAACGATTCCTGAACAATAATAGTATTTGATATGTTCAAATATGGAATACTCCGATATAGTATGTCAAATTCAAATATTCAGTGATATTATTTTACACTGACACTAAAGGAAAATACTAGTAAGGAATTTCTTTTCTTTTATCACTTGACTGCAGAGTTTTCATGAGAGTTCAAATAAATAGTTATGAAACAAATTTTTTACTGAATAATTTTCAGTTATACTTTAATAATAAACTAAAACTTTTTCAATGTTTAAATTTTGAACTCACATGTCAGCTACAGACAAGGAGAGGGTAACTTGAGACTGTATTGAACACACGTAATTTTAAGTTGGGTTACAATGATAAAACCATTAAGCTTTCTTGAAACTTAACTACAACGGACGTTGAGCTTAGTCCAATATTGACACTGTTACTTTCTTTCCTCTTTCCCTTAATAACCCAAGAGAATCATCCCCTTCTTGCCACCCTGCTTTGTTACACCGTGTTTTATTACTTTCAGCCAGTTTATAGCACGCGGATCTCTCAAATTAAATTTGAAAAATATATAATCCAACGCGTGACCTAGATATAAAAATAGACTTTCCCTGAATATAAATGTTGTTTCCCATATTGCCGTGTTTCACGTTTCTTTATGTAATAGGTATCACATTCTTCCTGATGCTGATTCTGAAATTACTAAAATTAATTAAAACTATTTTATACTTGAGATATAACAAGCAGGAACGTAGACGAACTAAAGTCAAAACACGTCTTCTAGAGGCTAAAAGTAAGATTGATAACGCAATTTTAGATAAATTAAATTAAAAAACTACATAAGTTATGATTGTTTGCTGGTAAAAGAGGTTGGAAACACGTGCTTTCCAACGATGTAAATCTTATGTTTTATTTTTACATTTTTTCCGTATTTATTTACAGGGGAAAGACTGTGTTATTTGATTTGTCACATGATAAGCGTCTAATAAAGGCATGTATGTTGACTCCTACATCCTTGACATATCTTAGACCTTTAAAATCCTAGACCTAGGTTAACTTAAAAACGGTTAAACCTTTTGCATTTTGATTTTGATTGTATTCAAGGGGGAAATATAGCGTTATTTGATATGACATATGACAAGCTTCTCACTAAAAATGTTTAAAATAATCGATTCCTACATTTTGGTCCTCAGGGATTCCCAATTTTTAAGGGAATCGGCCATTATCTACAGAGTATTTAATAAGTTGGGGAAAAACTTCTAGAGATGGTAGTACACATTAAAATAAACAAAATATTTCCAATAAACGCATGTCGAAAAATCATTCGTTTAGCTACTAGACGCCATTTTGTATTTTTACGAAAAATGTTTTATCTTAGGAAATATTTAAGCTACAGAAACAAAACTTTGCACACATCTTTATCGGCTAAAAATAAAAATATACTTAAAGTAGTTATCTCTTATATTTCCAAAATGGCGGCGGTTAAAAGCCTTTTAATTTAAATAACAACAAAACTATTAACCTCAAACAATTTTTACACTACATATTAAAGATTGTTACATTAATTTAAAATCTAACGATATGGCCTACTTTGTTAACAAAAGCCCGTACGCTTCCTCCGCGCGGCCGTGGCGAAGAAGTGGCGGCAAAGCATCAGCTGGCACTTCTTATTCTTAGCGGCCACGCCTCCTCCGCCGTCGCCGCTTCTTCACCACGGCCGCACGGCAGAAGCGCATAGGCTCTGTATATTCTCGCTTATCCGTTGGCGGATTTCGTTAAACAAAGAATTGTTATGCTTGACATTAAAATTACAATATTTTATTTTTTTTAATTGTAAAATTTATGGTCTTGTTCTTATTTAAATGAAAATATTTTCAACCATTTTGGATATTGAAAGCAAATTGAATGAAACTATTTTCTCTTTAGCCAATAGAGATGCGTACAAAGTTTAGTTTTTTGTAGCTTTAATATTTCTTAAGATATAACGATTTTTGTAAGAAAATACAAAATGAAGGACCAAACGAAGGATTTTTCAACACATGTTTATGGGACATCTTTTGTTTTTATGAGTACATTTAGATACTAAAATAAATTTAAAAGTAAAATGTTGAAATTGCGATTTTTCCATTTTCAACATTTTTTTCAATACAAGAGGTACAGAAAACTTAAAAAGTTCAAGACTGAGAAAGGAGGAGCAGAAAAAAACTAGAAGAAAAACAGAGTTTTACGTCTTTTAAATGTGAAAAAAGACTTTTAAACCTTTGCAGGCTGTTCTCTCTAATTTGTGTTTTACCATATTTGAAATGTGCAATTTTGAATAAATCTGTAAGTACTGCAGCTAATGTAATAAAATAAGTACCCAATATCTTTGATTATATTGAGCAAATTTTGGTGCATAGGTATCTCAGTAAAACATAATTATTAATAAATTCCAATGTTTTAAAACCATTGAAGAGGCGGATTCTCTTAAATGGATACAATAGTTAGGGTGTGTTTATATTGTTAATAAGTCTCATGATTGAAAAACACTTTAAATGTACATTAATGAAAAAATAGGGGGAAGACACTTTAAAACCACTCAGTATGCAAGGTAGTTTTGTAATTAAAGGATATTTAATCATATAGTATATGTATCTTTGTATATAGACGTGAAATGAGTTTTACCATCTCCATATGTCTTGTGTCACCCATAAGGTACTTTTGTACAATGTTTGAGGGATGGACTTATGTTTACTCTGAATAATTTAGATACCGGAGCTCTTTATTTGTTTTAATTAAAAAAAGGTATGTATTGTATATTTCGCAAAGAGATATTAAAATATGAAAAATTTTCTTTATTTTTCGATCACACTAGCATTAGATAAATACCTTAAGGAAATAATTTTAATATAACTGATTATGTGTGTAATTTCAAAAATTGATGACAGTTGCATGTCTTAAGATACAGTTTCTTATCATTTATTATAAAACGCTTAGCTTTTGTGCAGTTTTGCTTTTAATGAAAAATTAAAATATCCACTAATTATTTTTTAATACACATATGGATTCAAAACCATAATTTAAGAATACCTTTTTTTGTATTAGAGACTTTATAAATTATCAGTTTTCGTAACAACCACACTGTTTAGTTTGTTGACATTCATTTAAATTATAGCAAACGATAGTTGAGAGTAACCCTTGTATTTTATCATAGGTTTACAAAAGTAATTAAACTATACCCAACGTTGTTGTATGAGAATAAATGTACCTCCTCAACTTCAGTCTGATGAACAATTTTCAATGACAGAACTCTGAATAGAAGGCCTATAGTGTATCCTGTTTTAGATTGATGCGTCGATCAAAGTTAATGAGTTTAAGGATTAGGGAGCTAAATGCTCATCAACTGTTACCTACTCTAAATGTCTTCACATTTATACATGTAACCTTATTATTACATTTCTGAAATGACAAACTACACATGTAGGTATTTGAAGCCAAGAATGCATGAGAAATGAGTCTAAGATGATCATGGCACAATCTTGTAAGTTTAGTCATAGAAATAAACTTGACACCTATTAATATGATTCAAAGTTATTTACCTTTTTAAATTGAAGTGTCAATTAATTACACTTTTACGCTGTACGCGTTTCACGTCTATGACGGGCCATCTTCAGCAGTGTAGTTTGGCTCATTAATCAAAATTTGACATGATGATTATAAACAAAATTCCTTACATTATGAAAATAGGGCGTAAGCCTGCCCCTTTAAACCGAATGTGTATTCAACATTTACTTATTTCATTTCCATTATATGTTTTAATTTAATTCTATTTATTATGTTTTTCATTTACTTAAATTGAGAACATATATTTTTAGATTTTAGGAACTTTTCCCATGTAAAGATTTTCAGTCTATGTGAAAGAAAATTCCATAAATAAATGTTTCATGTATACATAAATTTTTTTAATTACAAAGTTTTAGATTTTATTTGATATTCAAAAAATAATTAGATATTATAATACTATCCATACTAATATAATTCTACCTTATAATTTATTATAATACAAATGTGACATTACCAAAATCCATTACCATAAATTGAGTGGAAAACCCTTGGTTAACTTTAAGTTCTAAAGTTTCTTATGGTTTGTAATCAGGGTGATTGACATTTAATCAAAGTAATATTGTAATTGGGTTCTGATCGAGCTGGTGCAACACATGATAGATATTAGGAACCCCAACCAACAGTTTATGTACTTTTTATAAGAAATAATTTGTACTAAAATAACACTTATTAAAACAAAAATACTACGTCTAACTTAAAATTAATATTTTTACTATATTTTTGCTCCTGAGTTTGTGAGAGTTTGTATTTACTTTTCTTTTTAGAATTTCTGTGAGGTTTTGATTACGAAGATTTTGGATATTGCAATATAAATTTATTATTTTTCGAATTTGTTTAGCGAATTTCCCATACGTAAGATGCTTCTACCCTAGGAGGCTTATTTAGACTTAATTCGGGGACTATAAAAATCGTTTTCAGGCCACTAGAAGTAATAAACAATAGCCATTCTAAATTATATGTATGTATGAATATAATTTTGGATTTTTACATATCATATATTAAATGTTACATTTTCTTTAGCACCATTGTAATTAGAATTAGTTTTGTGAATTTTCCCTCCACGTCAGTTCCAATCAGTTACCGAGATGTATAAAACTGGTGAACACAGTACGTTGTCTTATATAGTCCCGATGGGAAACATATTGGGGAAAGGCAAAACTTTATACAGTAGCTCGTTTATTTTTTTAGTGATGTTGACACACCTTGGCTTACATTTCCCAGTTAAATTCAAAGTTATTTCAGTTAAACTGGAATAATGTACGTTGAAAAATCTGAACTGTTTGTTCTTCATGGTAGGAAACCAATTTCCTTTTCTCCTAGTTATTCTTACAGAGAATAAGAAAACTAACATAAATTACTTTAAAATGTTGTGATATAGTTTTGTATACAGCTTCGTAATTTAAGGTTTACTAATATACGTTGGAAAATAAAGTTATATCTTCTACCTTATGGAAAATGTGTTGAAACGCTTAAATGATCAATATTAGATCAATAACTTTTTTAATTTAATGTACGTAACATAATTATGTGATAATATCTGTATAGTATCTAGAATTTCTGCAAAACTATCAAAATCTTGGATTAATACTCTTATTTAGATTATTAGAGAGGATTTTAGAGAGACCACCGAGCAGTAATTTTGATGTTTTGACAACAAACATCACCGCTGCTGTATAGGAATGTACGACCATAGAGGGTTTGCCAACTCAGGTGTGATATCTCAGGAAGATGACGGTACGGGATTATAACAGCCTAGCCTAATTAGTTTTGTATTCTATGATTTTAGTCTTTACCTATCCCTTTCATCGTAATTGTTTTCGCCCAAAAACGTATACAGGTGTGGTGAAAAGTTCCGTTATTTTTAACAATCTTAAAACGGTAAAATTTTACAAATAGTATTTGTGCATAAACTACTTTTTTATTTTATTACCGACTATCAACTTAAAATGGGGCAAATGGCTTACAAGGAGTCATTATGAAACCTTAAAGAGAATCATATGCTCAATGCTGCAACCCCGATTTCAAAAGGACAACCGAGTCAGAAATGGCAGCCATTCAAAATTAGCTAGAATTAAAAAAATAAGTGCTGACGCATTCCGAATGTTGGATGTATTATAGTTGGTAACAACTTCATAATATTTTATTGGCACCTAATTTAATTTGAAAATTCTTACTATTGTAGCTAATAATAGATACCTCCTTAAAAACTAAAATTCAAGCCGTCTGCTAAGAAAACATCTGCTAAAACATACCTTTAATTAAATGGAAATATCAACCTATGTTTCTATTTAAGAATAAAGGCATCACCCAGTCTGTATATACTTTACTTTCATACTGTCATATGTTTACACAAAGTCTTAAGATAAATGTTTGCCCTGTAAAATTTTATAAAATATGCATAACATATCTTAAACAAAAGAAGAATTGAAATTATCACAAACAATTAGAAGAAAAAATGTAACAAAATGTGTATGATACTAAATATCTTCATATTTATGTAAACCTAGTTTCAGGCCGGTATAAATAATAATGAACAAATATTGGTTTAAGCACAATTTTTATAGAAGTAGAATTTATAACGGGGTAAATTACGCGTCAAAGTTGGAGGAGTTTACATTGTGAGTTAAGTCGCTGCAACCCGCTTGCCAGAGTTTACATTTTCCAGTCAACCTCACCTTAAGTTTGTTTAAAGCGTTATAATATAATTAAATATTCTCTCCGTGATTTTTGTACATCCAAAATTAAATGTTTTCAGCTTTCCACCTAAGTGATAAATGAGTACATTAAAAAATGTTTGTATTGACTTCCCTGTAGGAAATAGGTTAGATCATGGATATGTCTAAGATAATGGTCTCAATTCGTCTAAACAGCTGTTCCTGTTATTTTATATTAAAAATTCAATATAATAGCTCTCATAGTTTCTATGAAAACCTGTTACATGTTTTTCATCTTAACAATCACCAACACCCCCCTAGAGCTGACATATCCACGTGAAAACAAATAGCATCTTAATGAAAATTCTAAATTACAATCTATTAGCCAATGTGTAATAACAATGCTTCTAGCCTGACATATGATGTGGGAGGGAGTATGACAGGGGGTGCAAGAGGCAATGTGTGTAGCCAGAGTGGACTTTCCTAAGCTCGAGCTTACAGGTCCTACAATGGCCAACCGCCTGAGAAGGTTGATATGGATTACTTGTTAACTGAAACTGAGCTTAACTATATTTACCTGTGTTAAAATGGGTTTTCCTAGATGCAATTGTGATATACATGTAAAGATAAAACTATTATACGAAAGTTATTTACAATTTTGTATTCTACTGTTTAAATTTGACTTGATCAAAATGCCTATTATTTAAAGGTACAGAACCAAAACTGTTTTCATTCAAGCAAACTAAGTTATAGTTCTTGCTTGTCAGAGGTTGAGATGTTCAAGAAAGGAATAAAAACAAACTTGAACGTGGACTGGAATACTTAGGATCCCACTCTTAGATCACTTACAAACAAAAATTATCAAGATTTTTAAATCGCAACTTCTAAATCATTTTGAACTTCTAAATCAATCAAGGGAATTGTGCATAATATATTCAAAATATTTAATAATAATATAATTGTTGTATAATATTTAATATTTTTAAATTTACGTATTTCATTTTAAGCGGTTTGGAGGGTTTTATCAGTTCCATGTTAAATTTTCCACCCATATTTTAGAAAAGATTACAGATAGAGACTTGAATTTGTTAGGTGTTCTTGTGATATGTAGTACAGTTCAGAATATTACACATTATTTTAGCCATCCATCAATTTTTACCAATATAATCTGTATTAAATATATATTACAAAAACCATCTTTAAAATTAAACAATCTAAACAAAGAATTATAAACAACCAAACTAAAACCACTTGTTATAATTTGAATCATACTTACAAGAGTCTGTGGCAAGGATGTTAGGGATGTATATGTCCTGAGATAATGATTAATTAATACAAAAAAAAAACAAATTTTATGAAAAACGCCTCTAAATATCATATTTTATAACACAAAGGCCACAAAATGTCAAACTAAAAACGTTCATCTCTACCCAACTAAAAGTTTAATAGAATTTATTCTGCAAAGCAGAAAATGTGGAAATGGATTTATTTATGCATTAAGTTTTATTTCAGCTGCAATAAATATCATAATTTTAAAATGTACTTTATACATCAAGACAAATGCTACAAACATTGGTTGAACAGTGAACCAAAGATTTTAAGTGTCTTTGATTCGGTTATAAAGCAGTCCCGTGAATGCTATTGAGACAACCACTGACCAAAGTGCTTCGTCAGGCCTTGCTGTGCACTTTATTTTTATTGGCCGTTACTTGAATTAATAGCTTTATCGAGATAGTTGAGATGTGATAAAGTGTCAGTAATAAAAAATATACTATAGCTTTCTTGAGCTACGTAAAATGTTCTGGCTTCTAAGGATTAAATACCAAAGCCTACTGAATGGTTCCGGGAATATAACACCGTAAAAGTAATCAATAAAACTTGGTTTGAAGCTATTGATGTGATTCTGACCTATAATCTCTATAAAGACATAGAACCTACTCTGCTACTATAATTTATTATTGACTGTAACTGTGGTTGTGTCCTGAAATCCTGCTATAAACATTCTGCGTACTACTTGGAGAATAGATTACTACGTTCATCCGCATAGACCATCATCATAATTAGACCGATTCGTAATTCAGAGACAAAAGTTGTTCGGTTCTTACATTAAACTGCAGGTCTCTTAGACTTCATTGGCTGATGTTCTATTAATTATCAATCCTGTTTGAGAAACATGTAACTCTTACTCAACAACAAAACTACAACTGATCCAAAGTTATAACAAGTTATAGTTATTACAAGTGTCGTCATGTGGCTGTAAGAACAGCTGTTTAGCTCAAAACATTCCTTTGAGACATATTAATGATTAAAGCTGTTTACCAAAGGAAAGAAAATACATTTTATAAGAGATCTTTGAGTAACAATCAGCCGCCCCAGATCATGAGTAAAATAAGCATATAACATAGGTATATAAGTTTAAATATATGCTAATATGTGGCCTGAATCAAACAGAAGCGATGTCATGAAGTGGGACGGAAACACGTGTTACAATATTATTTCAGGAAGAGAGAAGCTTACGCGTGAAGGGTGTCGCCTAACAAGACACAGACGTGTTGCTTGTTTATCTCAACATGGCCGCGCACATTCCTGTTCGCATTCGACTTTGTTGTGGAAACCATTGATCAAATTTTTAGTTATAAAAAAGCAATAAAAATCTATTTATTAGTTTTTGCTGCGTGTGGTTTAGTTATCTTGTGGAGAGTACCATAATAGGCGTCAATAGGAAACAATCTACATCCAAAACAATGTTAAAAAAATTATAATTATAATTATATTTAACATTCCACGTTTGCATAATATTACAGTATTTAGAAAAAAACATTCCTTGTAAAAATAATATTTCCTTATTTCGTGGTAATATGAGTGTTTAGTAGAACCATTTAGTTAGACGTACAATGAAATCAATTTCGTCGGAATCTCAAATTAAATATGAATGTTAGGATTTAATTTACTTGCAATTACCATGAGTAATTTTTTGCTAAATTACTTTTTAATGGTGGTTCGTTATATCTACCATTGACCGAAACCATTAAATAATTTCTTTTTAAGTTTAAACCAAATTTAAAAGCCATAAATAACAGATTAATTGTGTTCCATTACAGTTTATCAATGCTACTGCGATTCAAAAAATGGGTCTAATATGAGACTTTGCATTTTAAATCGAATATTTTAACTATGAAAACACTAATGATCCATGAAGCCGGTTCAAATTGCTGACAAAGCAGTTTAAAAGCTTCGGTTGAGTGGGTTAAACATTATGAAAAATCTTTTGATAAACGACTTCCCTCATTCAAAATTGTTTATGGCAGCGGGTACTGTGTTGATGTTTAAAATCCGAGTCATACACTAACACTTTCATTTAACCTTTAAAACAAAATTCAAATTATTCTAGTATAAAAATATAACTACCATATGTTTTGACAATTCAGGACGTTTATATTATCTTTTCTCTTTGATAAGTACAATGTTCACTGAAGTAAGGATGGATATAACGTCTCTATGGACTATATAAATTAATATATAAAGTTTAGATTAAAACAATAAGCTTAAATGTATATATAGCGTTTAATGGTACGAATAATAGTTTTAATATACTTAGCTGTACATTATAAGATTTTTTTAAGTAGAGAGTTTTTACTAATGCATGAATCCATACGGGAACAATGTGGGACTAACAACCACTAAACCCCCCACGGGCCACGGGAAGCCAGGCGGGAACTCTTACAGGTTGACTTCATGCCTGGACCGCATTTCTTGCATCCTAACGGAACATTCATTTCTCAGGAAAACCTGGATGTAACCGAAGCATTCCTCCTCTCTCTTGGTGTGAAGAGAAAGGAGGGACTACATTTTCTAAAACATTTTAATATTACAAATATTTCAACGATTATAACGTTGTTATTTACTTACATTATATAGAATTACATTATAAAATGAAATGAAAATAGAGTTTATACATTATATCGTGGTTATATAGTTAAAAAGCAGCAAATGTTTTATGACGGAATGGATATCAACCACTATACCAATATACTGTGTTCGTTGTATCTAAATCATTTTACTTTCAATAAATAAATAAAATGTATACATTATAAGTAGGCTATCAAAATTGAATATTATTTTTTTAGGTCAAAATAATCTAAATGAAAATCAAATATGATCAATAATCAATCATAATATGACGCTAATCATTATATATAGTCACTTATGCAGGGATACTTTTTATAAAACAATTACCTGCACCAATATTGTATCAACGGACCATATGTTTCAATAAAATAAAGTAAATATATTATGTTTGTGGTTGATTAATAGATGAATTAAATATGATAAACTTATGACTTATTACTGATCCTGGGAGAAAGAACGCATGTAGACATATTGATCACCTCTGACATTTGTGGCAGCCATTGGTTAGTTTTGGCCCTCAAACAGAATAAACATTGCCAGAGTGCACACATTGTTAAAGTTGTCGACCATGCAGATTCACTTTACATGTCAGCTTCCCTTTTTTAGTTGATTTCGTTTTGTATTGATTCATATTATGTCCAAATGGAAGATCACAAAAATAAATGAATTTTTAAAATTAATTTTTGGCGAATGTGAGCTTGTATTATTTAGGTCGTTATTGCAGACATTTTACATAATAGTAATACAACGGTTCACGACGTTTCGGGATCTGGAATCTGATCCCAGGGACGAGCAGGAGTCTAGAACGTATAAGAGAGGTTAGTAACTAAACTAAGTAAGAGTAAGTAACTAAGTAAGTAAGTAAGAGAGGTTATTAACTAAGCAAACAAGTAATCAAAAACGGATAAATGCGGATGGGAACTACATCGTATCTTTTTCTACGTTACGCTTTTTTACCAAGTCGCAATTTTATTTTCGGCGCTAGGGACACGCCCACATTTCGTGTTCTTGAGGTCTTGTGACGAGTGGTTGTACTTACTTTTGTTTTTTTGTGCTCTAGTGTTGTGAGAAAGACTTTTATTGCTTAGTATTCTAGTTTTTTACTAATTTTTATTCAGGCATTTTTGTATACCGGCTTAGTCCGTATTATATATTAATCAAGTAATGTTCTATGTTCCCCTGAGGACGTAAGCAGATTCCAGATCCCGAAACGTCGTGAAAATTGGTTTTACTGTGATGAAAATGTCTGCAATAAGAATTTAAATGACGTAAATGAATTATTTCAATATAAATATGTGTGTCACTATCAATGGAAAGAAAATATTTAATACATAACCAATTGAATATATTTAATATACCTTAAACATTTATTTCCTTCCAAAAGTAACAAAGTACGCTTCAAAAATTAAAATTGACAACTAATGTTCTCTTAAATCATACTTAAAATGTTACGCATTTTATAATATTGCTAAGAATAATTAATTGCATATTATGTGATTTTAAAAATGTTACTATCGTTATGAGGATTAATATTATTAAAGCTTTTGGACAATTGATCAAATTGGGTCAATGCATAATGTTGCATACATGAAAAATATGTCATTTTCTTCGTAAAAGCTTCTACTATTCCTATATTTTTCGCAGAAGACATTTTAATGATCGAAATAATACTTTATTAGAGCAACTTCTTTCATCATCTCAATACTCAAATATAAATAAATAAAAATGCTTTAAATAAATTAATTAAATAAATGCTTTTTAGCTTCTCTTTATTTTAGTTTCCCTGGTACACTAGATTGTAGTAACAATCAAGATTGCGCCACAATCATCTTACACTCATTTCTCATTCATACTTGGCTTAAAATACCTACCAGGGTAAGTTGCCATTTCAGAAACTAACTAAACATAGAGAACAATTTTTTTATTAATGTTATAGTAAGATTATTTACGGTAATTCTCTTAGAGTGGACTTTGATAGATCGTACAAGATAGCTGTAGAGTATATTTCGAAGCAGTTTCACAAATCTATTGATAATAATGTTTCTAGTTCTAGGCAAAATGTAACGTGTCAATAATTAGTTAATATTAAAACTGTGTGTAAATTCTAGGTTTTAGTACGTGGAAAATAAAAATTTCCTAACAGAATATACCGAAAGGATTCCAAGTAGTCGGTTTGTGGACAGAATGAGAGACGTAATGCAGACGACGCCGCTTAGATGACGTCAGCGAAGCCCAGTAATGCACGGTGTTGCCACTGGTGGCGCTGGTGACGTTCGTGACGTTGCCTGAGCCTGACATGATTGCCAGGCTTTTGCCTTAGGCATTTAATCAACGCTCTTTCTCAGTGGCCTCGTACTTTTAACGCTCAGCTACTCTAAATCTTCCTAAAACTTAATTTTACACAGAACATTATAATGTTAGCATCGTTTGATTTGTTAATATATTTTATATGCAGGGTGTTTCAGAACACTCTACCGTCTTTTTGAGGTATTTTTCCTGGGTCAAATGTGCATTAGCCGCATCACACCTTTTTACATAAGACTTGTTCCAGGCTCAATAAATGGATTATCCTTTTTAAGAAACTGATTAAAATAGTTATTTGTACAACAAGGGATTAAAGTGAAACTTTTTGTCCACGAAGGAAACTGTTGTCACCCGAGGTGTAGCCGAACCCACACAACATTTTACTTAACCTACAGACAACAATTATAGATTATCATATATACTCCTAACCAGGCCTTAAACGAGGCCTATTTACTTTCATACAATCCTTCACTCCAACAAGCTGCCTTTAAATAGTGTAATTTATGAGGCACAATGTATGCTACGAAAAAATTATGGTATATTAACAATTTTAAAATAAACATAATATTGCATACAAAGTTCTCAGTCTCTCACAGAGTCTCCATTTTGTTAAAAAAATTTTGGCATAGACTTAATTTTAATAATATTAGAGATAGCTGATGGCAAAACTTCAACATCGTGGCCACTTAAACATCACATGAAAATAACTTTAAAACTGATATTCTTATTAAATGTGACTACAATAACTTTTGTTTAGATAATTTGTAGACAAAGCTAATGATACTTCACTTAAATTAAAAATGAACATGATATAATATTTGTTTGGAGAAGTACCGAAATTGAAGTTATACAGGCCTATTCAGTAAACGGAAAAAGTAGATAATCTATGCGATCTAAAAATAACTGGATAAGACTTGGGGTAAGGCCTTTAAATCAGAAAGTTTTGTACAAACATTTTTTTCAAGTTCCTAGCAAAAATGTTTTAAAGGTTACTATTAAAATTACCTTTTAAACAGTATAGTGTTATAGGGAAGTTAAAGATATTACAAAAAAACTTAAGGTAATTAGCTAGTGACTTGTTTTGGAATCAAAACAATAATTTTGAAATAAAGCTATAATTACTGAAACATACTTAAAAACTCCACTCTATTTATTTACAAAATGCTAATATTTTTTCCACAAACTTAAAACATTTCCTTTAGACATATTCATGATCTAACCTATTTATCACAGGGAAGTAAGTACAAACATTTTTTTCCAAGTTCCTAGCAAAAATGTTTAAAAGTTTACTATTAAAATTACCTTTTAAAAAGTACACTGTTATAGGAAAGTTAAAGTTATTAAAAAAACTTAAGGTAACTAGTTAGTAACTTGTTTTGGAGTCACAACAATAATTTTGAAACAAAGCTATTGGAACACTTACTGAAACATACTTAAAAATTCCACTCTCTTTATTTACAAAATGCTAATATTTTTCCACAATTCATTTACATAATGTCATTTTTCTTAAAACTATAATCATGGGTTTCAATGCACCAACAAATCATGTAGGAATTTTAGTGGATGGGGATTAATTTGGAATCTCATGTCAAATACCCGAGCCATCAATCATAAGATGTGTTACAACCATCAGCTTTCGCTCCTTTTCTTGCGCGGGATGTCTCATTGTACATATACTACAAAATATATTAAACATTTTTGCATAGGATATCATTTATTTACTTATAATAGCAAAATAATTTATAGCTATGGCTATGCTTAATTTGGGTTTAAGTACAAAAGGAGCTCCCATAAATTAATTTGTATAATTGAAAATAAAGCTAAAACCATGTGTATCATGGAATATAAATACACAAAATAAAATGTAATTTAAGTAAACACCATTCTGAACTTTAGTTTTCACGATAAGGTTCTTAAAGGACAAATTTGCAGAATAATAAATTGCTTTGAGTTATGATATTTTTGGTTATCCAAATTTCAGCATCATGAGACACATTGTTTCAAAGCTTTACAGAACATGTGATAAGGTATACAACGTTTATGTGTATTATGTAAATTTTCACTCGAAAAATAAACTAATAAATCTTCTCACATTGATAATATTCGACTTCATTACAACCATTTTGAAAATTTAAAAACTAGACTAGTTAGTAATTGGCTATTAGTCTAGGAATTAAAATTTAAATTCAGACTGTAAATCAAAAGGTACGAATATTTTTAAGTAGTTGAAGTTATCGAAATACAAAATGCTTAAATAAAAAACTTTGCAATACACTTAAAAACTGTATTCTATACCATTGGACCAACAGTTTTTTGTTGTGTTATAAATAATAATACTAAATCCATTACCTGGTCCCGGTCAATCAACTTTTTTTATGTGTTATGTAAGGTTATATATGTACCTTATTTACTACCTTTCACTCGTAGACTTTTCGGATGTACTTAAAAGTTCCCTTAATGTTATTCAAGCCAGAAAATCAATGAGGAACTCATCAAACTAAACTTTCTTCCATCCTTTTAGAGTCTGCTCTCAATAATGGCAAAACTAAATTTGTAGATAAATTTCAGGTAGAATGATAGGATAATTCTAATTAATATTGGGATATCAAAAGCTGTGTATAAAAAGGATCTGATTTTAGAAATCCTGTTCTACTTTACTGCAAAATGTTAGGCTATAAAATACAAATCCTCAAGCTTGGTCAGAAAACAGCTATTATAAGTTATTCATCTAAAGTTCTGTGCTAAATTTAGTTACATGTGGGCATATTCTATAAAACGTTCCCTGGTGAGTTTGTATTGTGTGTTTAAATAGAAACTTTTTAAATTTAGTAATAATACATTATACATAATACATAATTTAATTTAATTATTTTAATTTAGCATAGTAAATTTACGTTAAAATGTATGGATATTAATATTTTCATTTGTAAGAAAGCAGGCTCAGGCTAAACCAATTAGAGCCTATTCTAGAACAATTTTATTAAAACTAAATAAACTAAAAAAACAAAAATGTATATAGTAAAAATATCTCATTAAGTATAAATCCTGTTTAATGTCACAAGTTTAAAGCAAACACAAAACCACCATTGCTAATTTAGCTATTAAATCACAACAATGCTTTGGAACATTGCCCTACTTTCAACCAACAAATTTTTCTAAACATTTTAAAAAGTTTTTCTCTTGAAGCACTTACAAGTTTGTAAGAGTTAGCTTATTATTTCTCACATATATTGTTCTTGGGTTCTGCCCGTTTTCTAGACCTTCGTGGTTATCCTGCTTATTTCCTGCTTTTGTTATGTCTATCCATCTTACAGGCATTGTTATACGAGTAATAAGGTGTTATAAAAGGTATTATTATACAATATAATAACTTTTACATCTCAATAAAAAATTAAATCCCAAGATAAAAACTCTGTTTTTTTAAATATAATTTTTATCATAAATACAGGAGTCATACTTTGAAATAAATGAAATGCCCATGTTAAATTACCTTAGCAAAACTATCATTAATGAAGATCATACGAAAATAACTGTTTACAAGAGATTTTAATAAACACAAAATTTGTTTTCGTTTTGCATTTAGAAACATAAAATTAAAACGTTTACCCTTGAACAAATTTAGAGTGCTGATTTTATATTGGTTTATAAAAGGGTCTTAGGTAAGCGAATCAAGACATAAATATGAGCCATTTTATAGGCCGTTAACCAGCCATTAAGGTCAGTGTTTTATATTTACGACCATTTAAACGATTTGAATGTAAGAAATAAAATTGAAGCTGGTAAAAGTTTTTTTTTGAGATCACCGATTTGACAGGAAAATATTTTCTACTAAAATTTTCACTATTAATTCATTGTTATACCTGGTACCACAAAATGACTGACTATACATAATTATTTCTATTTCTAAGTTAAAATAAACTGAAAATGTACAGTAACGTACCGGAAATTGTTTTATTTTTCCATTTAAATTAGCCAATATCCATTATATTGCACTTTTCACATATGGTTGATGTTTTGATTAGTACGAAGATTTATTTTATAAGCTCCCAAGTCCAGGATCTTTTTATTTTCTCTCTGGTAATAGCGAATCTTTAAAACCAACAAATCCCGCGAAAACTAGGTTATTTGTGAACAAGAAAAATATTTAAACGGCAGTAAAAATTAACTAAGACCTAAAATACAAAAATAAACCAATAGTTAAAAATATTAATGTGCTAGATTAGAATCTAAACTACATTTGAGGAACAGCATTGCAACTGAAGTCAACAAAATAAAAAACATAACATTAAAAAATGTATTAGTAAAAAAGTGTATGATAAAGATAAGTGCAACATATTACCATATAAAAGAGAAATATTAATATTATCTATTACTGTCTTTAGACATAAACCATGAACCTATAAATACAGCCTACTGAGTCATGCCAACAGATCTTCAACCAGAATTTTTACACTTATTTTTTTGTTTAACTATTATTTTTGTTGGTAATTGTTTGATTTGTGTAAAAATAATTAATTCCTTGATAAAAATATTATCCCTCAGAGACAGTGGAGGGTTTTTCTTCACATGAAAAATTGTTTCGAAGCATAAAACTTTACACAGTGTACACGGAAATACGACTAATTATTGAGATTAAATATTCTCTATTTAGTATTATTTATTTACATTATTTTAAAATCAGATTATCTTTAGGAATACATATTTTATAGTAAAAACCAATGACCTCATAATTATTTAATCAGTTTATTGTTTATTTGTTTATTCAAAGTAGAATATAAAGCACAGAAGAACAGTTATAAATGTTAACTTTAAACGAGAGATGAAACCAAAGAATACATTCTGACCTTTATCTTATCACGTCTCACATGACATTAATCACGTTAAGTCTCTCGCAGGAATAATTCTCATATTTTATGTTATAGCTCACCGCAGTTATCCGTGTAGAGTAGCCAGAATAGTCTCAAGTAATACGCGTAAGATAGTAAAGGTAGTAAATACCTCAGATAGTTACTTTAAAACTAAAATATATTTATAAATACCATTTCTGTATATCACCACAGCAGTAAATTATGTGATTTTTTTGTTTTCCTACGCCAAAGGCATTTTGTAGGCTAGTAGTCAGAGAGAGACTGTACACAAACGGCATAAACCCAAATGGGCATAACAGGATTTGAACCCGTGACCTCTTGAACCGAAGTGCAAGATGCTAACCAATAGGCTAGCAAGACACCCTATTTTGTTGTTTTTCTCAAGTGAATAACCATAGTTTCATTACTTTTTTCTTTAATATAATTATTTTAATACGTACTTTTATTGTCTTTGGACATTGTTGAGTTACTACTTTTAAATTAGGAATAGAGTTGGTCCATTATCTTTTAAATTGTATACTAAAGAGATTGAACGACGTATGACCATAAACTGGGTCATAAAACATGCTCGTACTTTTCGAAGTCAAAGATTTTTTCTTTGCTACCTTTGGCACTAGATCGGCATTTTGCTCACGCAAAAAACATTGCACAACAAAACGGGCACTTTCACATCGTACAAACTTAAATAATTAAAACTATTGAGATTTGTAAAGTACTTCTGGAAAAATTAAAAAAGCTATACCTACTTATTAAACAATAATAGCTATGTATAGTAGCTGTTATGCGATATATGATACTAGGACTCAATGAAAAACTAAACAATAGAGAATAAAAAGAATTAAATACCAAACATCATTACTAAACTCTAGGAAAAATCTTTGTATTTACTTCCCTGTGGGAAATAGGTTAGATCATGGGTTATGTCTAAAGGGATTGTTTTAGGTCCCCCTTAAAATCTGTCCGTATAGCCATATGACGTCACCCACCAAATTACGTCACTGTTTCAAATTTTAGTCTCACAAATTGCCATCACTAATTGCCCCACAGAGTTAAATTCCATGTCAAAAATAAGATCAACGTACCGTAAGAGATAGAGATTAATCAAAAAGGTACCTTTTACAGTATTCATGCTCTAAAAATGTTCAATAGTCTGACGACACCCGTCATGTTTTGTTGACTTATTTTAAACTCAGCTTATCTGAATGTCTCATTGCCAATCCATTTATTCATTGGACAAACCTTTAAACTGTAACTTAACATAAGTACTTAAGTGAGAAAAATCTGCATTTTATTTATGTTTGTATAATCAGTATGTAAGAATAGGTATATTTATTATCCTTTTATCGTAGTTTTGATTCGTCTATTATTGTTTATAAATTTCTCATAGTCATATTATTACTTTTACCTTATTACCTTTTGAAATAGCTACCTAACCATGTAGTTATGTTAAGCCAAGTATGAATGAGAGATGAGTGTAAGATTGTGGTGCGATCTTGATACTGACTACGACGAATGACTGTGTTTTCTACAACACATGACTGTTAAACATTAGCTCAACAGCCGATGACATATAAGAAGTCTACAGTTTAGTGTGGAATCGAACCACTTTTGCTTCTGAATTATAACCTGAATTATGGTTCGATTACGAGGACGGTATTTGCAGATGAATGTAAAACTGAAGAGCGCGGATATTAATTCACACAATAGAATATCACATTCACCGGCCATTGCTCATAAATAAACAACAAAATTAGAATATTCCCAATAAATCACATATTGTACGGTAAAATTAATCTTTAAAAATTAATATAGTCCTACAGATCTGCAAACTTGACTCTGTCTATTTCTGTTTGATGGACAATGGCAATAAAGGTCCTTCATTCTTGACAATAATTTAATGATTATATACAGGGTGTCTGTAAAGTCCGTAACCAAATGTGGTTCATTGAGTCATAATAAGCAAAACAGTACACACCTAACACTGTTAACAGTGCTGAGTCTCCATTATAAATTGGCCGATTTTAATGGTTTTGTTTTTTGACGTAATTTTTCATTCAAGATAGTTTTTAATATAATAAACCAGTTTAAAGTTATTTTAATTTTCAATATAGCACCCATCTTGAAATGAACGATTTATTATGAATAAATTTTCAACACAAACTAGTGAAAAATATCTGAGATAAAAATATTTTGTAAAAAAAAACAAAATGTCGAACGCATGGCTAAATATTTAACTTGGACCTAACTACATAGGAACATTTTTGATCCAATAAACCACATTAGTTTGTATGTTTGTAAACCAAAATTTTGTAGTGGACTTTACAGACACCCTTTAAAGAGTCATATTAAAAAATTTATAAAAAAAAGAAATAAAATATTTTAAAACTATTTCCTATTAGGTGTATGTAATACGAGTATGTATTTCTTTAACCTTTCCACGGTGGCTACTCGGTCGTCATTTAGAGAACAACAAGAAGGCTGCGGTGCTATGCGGGTCGACCTTTGATCCTCCCCGTCTTAATTACAGCACAGACTTTAATTATGCAGACTACTTTAATGTTAGACATCGCATTAGCCGCATCGTAACTTTTACATAAGACTTGTTCCAGGCTCAATAAACGGATTATCATTTTTAAGAAATTGATTCAAGTAGTTATTTGTGCAACAAGGGATTAAAGTGGAACTTTTTGTCCACAAAGGAAACTGTTGTCACCCGAGGGTCACACAACATTTTTACTCAACCTACAGATAACAATTGTAGATTATGATATATAATTGAACTACTCCTAACTAAGCCTTTAACGAGGCCTATTTACTTTCATATGAATCTTTGCTCCAAGAAGCTGCCTTTCAATAATGTAATTAATGAGGCACAATTTACGCTACGAAAAAATTTATGGTCTATTAACAATTTAAAAATAAACATGATATTGAACGGCGTTAACCCTAAATCTTCACTTTCACTGCCCATTTCGTCAAAACAAAATGACCGTAGCAGAGGAATACCTTAGACGCAAAGGACAGTTTGTCACAACAACAAATTATTTTCCCTATATCTACTGGTGTACGGAGTGTTTCCGAATCCATCCTATGTTATTCTTTTACTTTTTTAGGGTTACTTTTCGTCCCTTGATACTAAAATTGTCTACTTTTCGTCCCTTGGTACTAAAAATATCAGAGACTCCCGTGGAATGAATGGTAGTACTATAATACTCTATTTCACGAAGGAAATTACGACTTTGCATAGTAGGTTGAGGAAACATTTTTTACGCCCGATTGTTTTGTTTTACTTTTTAAATAGGTAAATTAGTAAAGTAAGTTGATTAAGTATGTCAATAGTTAAAATTGCAGTCGCCGAAATATTAAAATTATATTTATGAGTGAAATAACTTGGATCATGGATATGGATGAAGGGATTGTTTTTAATTCCTCTAAATAGCTGTTTTCGTAGCCATATAACGTCTATTCCGCTATCTTTTTGCGTCTCGTATATTGCCAACAACACTCCCGCAGAGCATAAACATATACATGTTAAAAATTATAGCATTAACCTAAATCTGATCTCTCAACCGATGTTAATATTTAAAATTATGATGAAATACAAATTTCCTCTGCCTTTTCAAAAAAACAGTTCCATGTTTCTCACTTATGATGAATCCTATACAATCTTAAACGTACTTTAGAGACAAATATACTTTGAAATGATGATTGGACGATAAGTTGAAATTTATTTATGAACTTTTTCCAGAATCTGAATTGTTAAGAAATTGAATTATGAAGAAATCGTAAAGAAAATAATTAGAAACTATGAAATGCGCTTCTAGCGTATTTCTCATCAATTAAGCTGATAAGAATATACTTCATGTATCATGTATATTTCGTGTATCATTCATCTGTATGGATGAATTATTGAAATTAATTATTTTAAGATTTGATAAATGTAATTTATGAAACGTAATAGAGTAGTCTCATTAGTATCACATGTATAATATTTGAACTAAGGATACGTATGGAATAGGTTTGTCAGGTTCACTACCTAACTAAACCTCACGTCTTATATGTTTACAAGCTGTTAGCTAGACTTTACTCCTCCTTCCCAACAACTAACCTCCCCCACAATTATATCGTTCCGTTTGATTAAACTAACTTGCAAGTCGATATAAATTTTGTCGATATCAATTTCTATGTGTCAAAAACTCTGTGCCAAAGCAGCAGAAATACATAATTACAGACTAAGATATTCTTATTTATTGACCCTTTGTATATTCGATTGTATTTGCTTTTGCCAATTCGAATTAATCGGATTTAATGTATAAAATACCACTTAAAATATGTGTATAAAATACCTATGACAAGTGTAAAAAATTAGAAATTATTACAATGGCCAAATTCAGAACCAAGATACTTTAACATCTATATAAATAAAATTAGAGTTTTGACTGTACATTGCTCAGAGTTATTAAGTTTTTAATTATTTTTACGTTTCGTGCGTTAGATAATCCGAAACAAGTCTTATCTCAATGTGTGTCTGTTTGTCTGTAACGCCCTAGGAGCATTAAAAAACCTACTTTTCATGCGATAATAGTCACATTTTGCTTTCAATTATCAATGAACCACCTACTGGTGATAATCAGCTGTCTTTGCAGTTTATAGATTTAATAGAAAGAAAAACAAACTTTTAATAATCGTGTATTTAACACTTGCTTACTTGTCTACGTTGTGAATGTAGACATTCCGGAAAGTAAGAAGCAATACTGTCCGGAAATAGTTTCTGTATAGCCATTTAGATATTCTAGATCAGCCCTGCATACGATACGACCAGACGGTCTCATTGTAACCAACCTGTCATGTAGTACAACACCATTTCGCTGTTTCCGCATAAACCACGCCCCGCCCTGTCTCGGTCTCGCTCCTACGCGACGATGTTTACGCTGAATCAGCTGTGACCTTCAGCCGCGACCCACTTGCGCCGAAAACACCAATCGATAATCGAAATAAACTTTAAGGTGTTGGATCTACATGGACTACATATAATGCACTACTGCGATAGGAAATACCATTGTTAACATACAGGAAAACGTATGATTGGAATGGGTAAGGAGAATACTGCTTTTCACCCATTAATTATGTCAGCAATGTGAAGTAAACGGGATTTTATGGAGGTTAGACAGTTGTAATCATACAATTAGATTAGAATATTGAATCGGCAACCTACCCAGGTAGGTATTTTAAGCCAAGTATGAATGAGAAATGAGTGTAGGATGATTGTGGCGCGATCTTGTAGTCTTGTTTCTAACTAAGACATGCTCCTTAGACAGGACTGTTAATTAATAGCTCAACAGCCGATGGCAACTAAGGGACCTACGGTTTAACGTGGAATCCGAACCACGGCCTCTCAATTACGAACTGGTCTAATTATGAGGATGGCCTTTACGGATTAACGTAGTATTCAATCGTGCAGACGTTAATCCACACAAGAGAACACTACATCCACCGACCATCGCTCAGAACTATCCACAATTCGTGACCTCCAAGTAGCTGGATTACAGGATGACGCCACCATCCCTAGTATAAATTCTGGAAAATACTACTCATTATTTTACTATAATGTTTACTAGTCATTACTAATACAGTTAATGCCTTTTAAAATACAACTCTACGAATCATTGTCTTACAATACCTTGCACTGATTTATATAATATATTGATTTTGAATTTGAGTTTTTAGTGGAACCGTTTTTGGGGTCTTTTTAAACAAAAAAACGGGGTTTTTACAATATGAAACATGATGTTTGGGGCTCCAAACAATATGGACACCACTTACGTGTCTTTAAAACGTCAGTTCAAAAGTTACAAATGCATGTTTATACAAATGCAGTTAGAGTCTTTCAAATGTCTAAAACTCATGTGGGTCGACCACAACCACTTATCATTTATAGCAGTTGGTTTTAAAATACAGTTTGTTTATACACTATTAATTCGTTATTTATAAAAATAACATTTTTATCGATATTAATTGTTTTAGACGTTTTTATTTGAATGTTTTTGACATCTCAACAAGTACAAATCATTTTTGTGTCTTCGGAGTTATTAAATGATTGCTTCACATAATGAAGGTTTCGATTTTTACGCAAATGACCACGCGTAAACGAGGTGATATTTTTAAATCCACGTAACTAACAGGCAATTAGTGCGGCAAATCCTCTTTGGTTGGAGTTTCGTTCAATTTATCTCCGACATAGCCACCACACTTCTAAAGTAAAAACTGTATACAACCAGTTCATTATTACACCACCACATTGTTTCAAAAGATACACAAAATCGTCAACTATTTTTTTTCTGGAAAATGTTATAGAGATAAATGCCAGCTGTTTCTAAAATTATAAACATGTAAGCCAACTTAGAATTTTCACTACAAAAATGATAATTGAGTGAAAAATACATTATTGTTTATCACATACTAGTTTTTGAGGTCAGAGGCAAGCACAATAATTTTTTATTAAATCCTAGACTTCTTTAGGTGAAGGCGTAAAACGCTCTACAAAGTTTCGTAGT
This sequence comes from Nephotettix cincticeps, assembly GCA_023375725.1. Taxonomy (NCBI): domain Eukaryota; kingdom Metazoa; phylum Arthropoda; class Insecta; order Hemiptera; family Cicadellidae; genus Nephotettix; species Nephotettix cincticeps. Next base: position 24,972,207 of record CM041785.1, read on the forward strand.
ATTACTTCTAGTAATTATGTTGTAATCAAAAATATTTTATTATAAACGTATAAATATTTTCCACTTCTTTCAATGAATACCGTTTGTACGTTACTCATGAAAATCCATTTACAACCTTTGGGTCTAAACACCAGACTTTCCTGGTTAACCTTTGTAGTCTACTTGGAAGGACTTGCAATAACTCAAAAATAAATTGAGTTTTTGTTTCAGGACTCGATTCCAAGAATCACTCTTTTCCATTCAGTAAAAGGAGAAAAATCCCAAAACACTATGATTTTACTCAACTGTCACACGTAGTTTACTGGGGAAAACATTAAAGATTTATACGTACAATCAGTTCATATTTGGGTGACTGGATGGATACGTGGTTATGGGTGGTTACGTGGTTATTCATAATTCGAAAGTTGCCGGTTTGGTCCAGGGAAAATAAATTCCAACACGATTTTATGATGGTTTGATGATATGCAAAGCTGTCTTTTTTTATTTGGGCACTGAATCTTGAAAAACGAATCGCCTGATTTTAGTCAAAAACATTGTTACGTAATACTCGTAGAAACGGAAAAGTTATTTATCTTTCATTGCAGATAATGCGCACATCTTCTAAGCTTCAGTAATATTACCACAAGATGAAAATTTAATTCAGAAATGTCTAGATGATTTATCTCTTATCTCCTCTCGTCGACGCTTACGAAACTGTTTCATATATCTACTGAAAAAGATCTCATTAGACGCACATTCTAGTTTCTTAAAAATTGTTTGATTATAAAGTTTTTTTTTAATAAAAAACAAATGAGCATTAAAGTTTATCTAGTATATAGTAAAACATTTCAGAATCTCAGGGATTTGCTTACAAAATATATATGTTGTTAATATATTTTAAATATTTTATATTGACATGGATATGTCTTAGCTCTGGGGAGTGTTGGAAATTTGTAAAATGAAAGTTTGTAACATCTAGTTCTATGATTTCCATAGACACTATTAGAGCAATCAATTGTATTGAATTTTTAATGTAAGAATAAAAACAGCTGTTTAGAGGAACTGGAAACATTACACATCCATGATAAAACCTATTTTTTACAGGGGAATAAATACAAACATTTCTTGACATATTTATGTAAAAGTACTCAAAATTAATCATCAAACGCACCATTTATGCATTTTCACATTAAAAGACACACTGGGTCGTGTTTCAATGCATATGAATATTAATAAAGTACAAATATAGATTTTAATAAACAAAACAAATTTTCCCGTGACGGGCGGTGCAGGGCATAGGGCTCGGTGGCCAGCGATAACCCAATTAAGGGCCATGTCGGCGTCGGCGGCGCGACGAGCACCCTCGTGCCCTGGGCCTTGTTATCCCGCAAGTTGCCCTTCTGCAATCTTTGGACTTTACTGGCGTCGAGTTATATTTATAGAAAACAATTAATTGGTTATTATAAAACATATATCCTAAACATTGTCTAAATAATTAGCATTTTAATTGTCGCTAGAGAAACAATACCAAATCTATTGCAAATGTTTGGAAAAGGTTTAAGTTAAAGAATAAAGTTCTTACAAGATTGACACTAACTGCAGTGAAATTCTCAATCCTTATTTGAAGAAGCATTTGTACAACATATATTTAAAATATTTAATTTATTTGTTGTAACAATTTTCTTTGTGTTTTGTGAAATTTGCATGCAGAAACTAATTACAAATGAATCACAAAATCACAAAAAATGAATCTTTAAAAATCGTAAATATATTTTTAATTCGTTATTACTTGATTATAAAACTTATTTCTTTTAGTAAAGTGTTATGATAATTCTTGCGTAGATTAGTCTAAAGGAGGGGACCCACTGAATTCCAAATAACTTAACTTGGGTTTGGAGGGTTAAAAAACGTTTGTGTATAGTCACACTTTGACTCTATAAAAATATTTCTGACGTAGGGGGGAACAAATAAGAGTATCCGTAATCGTCCAAAGTCTGTTCTCAAACATCGAAAGTTGAAAAATATATATGTGAATATTTCAGTAAGGTAACTCTCGTGTCACAATCCACGCAATATAAACAATTGGTAATTCAAACGGTTTGAACCAGCATTGTATCAAAACCAACACAAAACACGACAAATAAGCATTGTAAACATATGAAACATGATGACAAAACTCGTGACCATAGATGTGTACGTCCCAGTGGCTCAGTGTTTACCACCAGAAACTCACTGAAGGACTGTAGATTGTTTGATGGAGCTAAACATCCCACAAATCTGTATTTATTTTTATTCAGTTTAAAATGTATGTGCAATTGAGGATCAAAGCACTTATATAGTTCAAACGATTTTACTTCCATTCACCTACTGTCCAAAGTTGTATTTCTTTTGACGTAATGTACTTCTTTTCATCCCATAGGACCTTCTGATTTTATTGTATCGTGGGACTAAAAGTAGAACTTTTCGTCATTTGTGGGACTAAAGTAGTTCCATTAGAATACCATGGGAGGAATCCAAAACCACTTTGTATTTCGTACAGCATACGAGTGCATGTTGGTTGTAGTGCGAAATATTCAACAACATACGGTTCGTTGGGGTGGTACCACTGTCTGTTGCGTTCATTGTATTTCTCAGCGTCGGCCAATTTGTTTGTTGACATTTACCGACATAAACTGGACAGTGACTGTGACGATGTGGGCTTAACGCCACCCCATACTAGGAGAGAAGCCAGAAATGTGACGATAACATGCGTCAGGCAAGTCAAAGAGCTGAACATTAAAATATATGAATTTTTTTGAATGGTACAAGAAACATTACCTCATAATTAAAATTTAGAACAAATCCACGCAAACTGGACAGGTCACGCTTCTTAATTTTTTGTTTGTGAATTCTTTTAATGTTGATTTTAGTTTCGTCATTTCACATCGCCTTTTTCCAGGTGTCCAGGTTGTATTTCTACTCAATTATTCAATTTTTTGAACGTAAGTTTTGACATTGATGTCTTACATTTTTGGGGAGAGGTGTAAAGGCAATTCGTCAGATTAAAATTTAAAACTGAATTGACGTCAAATGGTTATATGGAGAGCTGTTTAGAAAACCTAAAAAAATAGATTTAGATCTATCCATGATCTAAGTTACTTCTCAAAGGGAAGTAAATAAATTTTCTGTAAGTCGGTGATCCAGTGAGTAGCGATAACCTCGAAGAACGTTGCCCCACCTTTTGCTGGGCCACCTCATCCCTCACTTTGTTTCAACTTCAATTTACAACCTTTTAAGTCTATGGGTGAGTAAAAGTTGTAAGAAATAAAGGAAAGAACACTTCAGTAAACCATGAAAAGTGAATGACGGAATACAAAGTAGTGTTAGAGCTACAGTAAACTGTGGATGGCTCATTACCAGCACGGGTAGTCTAGCCAGCGTTGCGTCATAAACGGAAGGATGTTGTGGAGGCGCAGCGTCATCAGGTCTCGATGGACGCAAAATAGGTTTATCAACAAGCCAAAAATTGATTGCACCAATACCAATACGACGCCATCAAGAACAAACCTTTGGACCTTTTTTTATCTGTTAACAGATTCTTTAAGTGATCGAGTGGTATATTTTTTGTTAACGTCATTTCGATAAATTGTGAACCTTTTTGAATATGTTTATCCTTATTGTTTATCTTATTGAAAAAATGTAAATTGCATAATTTAGTGATTATTGAGAAAACTCGTATTATATAGGTTCAAAGAATTTTTTTATATTTACACAATGAATTGGGAACTTAGGTTAAGAATATGGAAAATAGGTTATAATGATTTCTGCGGTCATTTAATTTTGATTTCAGAGTTTTTTATATATTTGTATGATAAGAATGTTTATAATAAAATTCACTTATGTACCTGTCATTAAGTCCACAAACTTCAAAACTGAATGATCACAACTAAATTGAAAGAAGGTATATTCAAATAATATTTCAACGTAATCTATTGAGAGTAAGGAACTGCTTGTTTCGGATCGCATGACACATCCAAGATAAATGTCAAGGATTTTGTTAAACGTGATACCTTTGCCACCAGTCCAGTATTATTCCTTCCTATCATGTAATATCAAATGTAACTAAATTATAATCGTTAAATATCAATTTATAATAATTAGTTTCAATGAAATTCGTTGCATTTGCTCCCTATTATACCACGAATATCACTTCGTAAAGACCGGATAGCTCAGAGGTAACGTTATAATTCATTCACGTTACGAAACCCATTACGGTGACTCCTGTCAGATCATAAGCAACCACATTTGGCTAGCCTATGTGACTAGACCTGCTACGGTACCATATTTCCTTTGAGAACCATAAATCTATATAAATAAAACTATAATTTTTTTGTAAACTTCTTGGAATCGCGATTTAATAATTATTTTTACTTTTTACATCCCATGAAATCCAATATGGATCTTATCTCAATTTCAGTCAGTCCGTCTTTCTCTAACGTTGGACAAGGTCTTCACAAAAATACCTTTTTGAGCACGATGAAACTTATTTTCATTATTCTACACATCTTGGAGATGGTTTTTGTATGCTTTAAACTGACCCACGCCGTATTAAAATAAATGAATGAGCTCTCAAATTATTGATATTAACAGCATTTTTTCTAAGTTTAAAAATGTGGTCTAATGAAGTAATTTACAAAAAAGAAATAAGCAGCTGTCAAGTTAAAATCTATACTAGTTTTTTTTAACTTTCGATTGTTCATCATCATTAGACTAGGGCCTGTTCGATGGATTGAGACAGCAAGGTACCTATCATCATTAGTGAAATAGGCTACCTACAGGTAGCCTGATGATCTGACAGGAGGAGGATCTGGCAGCTGGTTTCGATACAGCAACCTTTGACTTACTGGGCTTTGACTTAACATGACACACTAGGTCATTAGGTAAAAACATTAGGTCATATGAGCCATGCAAAGGACGAGTTACTAGTTGAAGGACTCGTAATTTAAATAAAAATTATTTAACCTCTTTCTCTGTTGTAACCCAGATTTAATTTATTGAGTAGGCCTAAACATTGTAAAAAACTTTGATCAGTATTTATTCAAAAACTAATAATTCTTACAAAAACTATAAAAATAATATACAGTAGATTCATTGTATGACGAAATGTCAATTTGCAGTCAACCCAATTAACCTGCTCGAGGACCTCTCCTGGACCCTTCCTGGACAAGCGCTCCAGGAAGACAGCCTTTGCCATCTTTGTTACACAGACAATGTTCTTACCACTTCACGTCTCTTTGCGTTTTAATTAATTTAAAGGGTCTACAGAGTCTTTTCTACTTGAATAAAGGATAACCTAGTTTTGAGGGAACGCTTATAAACCCGGTCTTATCTTGTCTAGGATTAGATTAGATTGAATTATGCCACTGTGCACTCGTACAAGAAACTTCTCTTAAATTTTATATTGGAGGATAAATCAAATAAAGATAAATACTTAAATAAACTGTTTTCCATATTTTATTTCATGGTTAAAGCAATACATAGTTAAAAACTATAATTCGAAGTTTACAACATAATTTGTTATAAGCATAAAATTCACATCCCTGTGAGAAATCGGTTAAATCATGGTTATGTCTAAAGGAATATTTTAGGTTAATTAACTGGCTGGGTGGTGTAGTGGTTATAATACCCGCCTTCAAAACTGAAGGTCACCGGATCGAATCCCGCAAGGGTCGAATCTGGACCCAGTCGCCATTTGTCATTGGGCTACTAATTAATGATGCTTCCTAACAACAGGTCGACGTTAGGTAGTAACAAGACCGGGGTTTGGACCGTTCCCCATCAAAACGTTAAAAATTCCACTGGCGTAGAAATACACAAAATAAAAAAAATAAAATCCAAACAGCTGTTCTCATAACAAAACTATGACGTCACTAACTATATGACGTTACTGTTTCAAATTTTAGTGGTGCATATTGTGACAGAGCTAAGACAAATCCATGTCATAATACTTACTCAATAATGTTAAGAATTTTTTTAATGCTTTGATGGAGAAAGGTCCAAGCCCCGGCCTTTTTTAGTACCTTACATTGACCTGTTTTTAGGGGGCATTAATAATTTATAGCCTAATGACGAAATCGATTCGGCGATGTTCAGTTTTGAAGGTAGCAGCTATAACTCAGCCGCCCAGCCGGTTATGTTTGAATTCGTTGATGGCTAGGTATTTTATCATCTTTATACTTACGAGTATGATGCATAGTAGAGATGTTCTTAATATCACATTGAATATTAATAAATTATATACACCGGGTTCTATGCATTTAGTAAGCGTATACAATGTATAATTTATTTTTTACACTACGAATTTTCACTATGTTTTTGTTTAAAAGAATTCTAAAAGGATTTCACAAGGACACTTGGCAAATGAGACGAATAAGGTGTTTATATTCTGAAAACAGTAAAGCTTCAAGGCTGAGATTGAATTACCGTCCGACGTGGAGGTTGACGCGCTCCCGGGAGTGTAAGTTATTAGAGGGAAGTTTCCCAATATCGGGGCACAATTCGCATTACCCTGTGCTGCTGCCTTCATTACGCTTCTACCACGCACCTTCGTCGGCGATATTGACGAGTAAATTGGAAGTTAATTTACGTGAAAATTCTACGACTCTAGATGACCTATACGGTTATATAATAGAACAACCCCACCGCCATACTTTTACAGCTCTACAATAATTCACAGTTCTCTAATACCAGTACAGTAATTATTAACATTATTTATTTATTACGGGTTGATTTTACTAACGTTATTCATAATTATTCTTGTTTGATAACCAGAAAAATTGATGGAATAAATGGGAAAACTATAATAATTTAGTTTTAATTTATACACTGTAAGTTCTAAAAACTAAAAATAATGTAGTAGCTAAAACTAAAAGAAATGTAAATGTGATGAATATTTAACTGTTAATGTAATAATAATAATGATAAATGTAATATTATAAAATTTATAACATATCAAATCTTTTTTTTAATGTTTATTTTTTTTGGTTTTTCTAGTGTTAGATCTAGAAAAAAATTAAGTTTTTTATTTAATGTTGTTTTATATATTTTTTTATTTTTATATTATATCCCATAACAATCTTAATTTTTAAAAGTTTTTTATTTTTTTTTAATTTTATTTTTTTTTTTTATTTAAAATTTTTAAATAATAATTTTTATTTAATTTAAAATTATTTTAATTTTTTTTTTATTTTTTATTTTTTTATTTTTTTTTTGTTTTTTTTATTTTTTTTTTTTTTTTTTTATATGTCTGTGGTTAATTGTTTTTTGTAAATTCGATAATTTTCAGATCCTTTATTGTTTTTTTGGTTATTATTTTTTTTTTTTTTTATTAATTTTTTTTTTTTTATTTTTTTTTTTAAATTTTTTTTTTTTTTTTTTTAATTTATTTTTTTAGTAGATTTTTATGATTTGATGTTTGTTTGATTGTGTTAATTGTTCTCAATCAACTAGTACGTTAACATGTTTTATATACATATGTAGTGTTTCATTTAAACAACTTTTTAAACCTTGGCTTTGGCAAATGTAGTTAGTTTGGCGAATCGGAAACGAATCTCGCGCCGTTCAATCAACCCCGGAAGCAATTCCTCCTTTCTGTTGGAGCTGCGAATATTCTTTAACAATGCATGCTATAACATATGCTTTAAAATATATGAATGTAAAATATACATAACTAGCTTAGAAAGTAAATTTTTGTGTTTTCTTCCTTAAGGGAAATGGGTTAGATCATGGTTATGGATCAGGAAATTTTTTTCAGTTCCCCTAAACAGCTGTCACCATACCCAAATTACGTCACTAACCATAATACGATGTCACAGTTCTAAATTTTTCGAAAATTGTCAACATCCCCCACCCCCATAGATATATTAATAACATTCTCACAAAACAAATAAATCTGAGTCGATTGATTTACAATTTTCTAATCCAACCTAAACCCAAACCAAACCTAACTGTAATATAGCTTTCATTATAATACAGCTGATTATTATAATAAACGTAATATGTATAAACATTGTAATCATTTTTTATTTGGCCAACATATAAACACGTGACTTTTAATCAGACAGAAAATAAAAATATAAATATAAATACATAGTCCCCTAAAAACCTTAAACCATTAACATGGTGAATAAAGCTGTTCATTTTGTACAGTATTTATTTACTTTATAGTTTTACATTAATGAATGATTCAGATGGCATTGGATAGTAAAGCATATTGCTAATGGAAGGGAATCCAACACCTGTAGCTTAAGAAATCAAATGTTTTATATAAAATTTGTAAACAAATTTAGTTCCCATAAGGTTAACATAAGAAGTTTAAAAAGTCATAAAATTGAAAGTAATGGAGTGTTTGAAATTTTTTCACTAAAACCTTCCCAGACCCAGATAGAGCAACTTTTGAAGATTTCATGGCGATCAGATGCGTAGTTTGGCAACGCATAAAGGACATACATACATTAATTTATATATACATAGAGATTTTGATAAAATTAAACCGTTTTTAAACATATAGTTCTTATGAGATCAAATTATAAGAATAATTAATTTATAATTATATATAATTTAAGTTCTATAAATAAACTAATATTTTGGTTATAAGTAAAACTAAGTTAATATTTACTTTTTGAATAGCTATTTCTTTTGATAATGTATTAAATCAATAATTTAGCATGGAACTTTAAGTGTACAAATGTTCTAAAATCCATAAATAATTACAAAAAACTATAATTCAATGCTAACCAATCATTGCCAAGCAACTGTTCCTAAGGGGAGGTTTTTATCAATACCTATAAAGGGTGTCTTGAATGCATAGTTGTTAGCGCCTCGGTCTTCGGATCAAGAAATTACGGGTTCAAATCTCGGGATGCCCATTCGATTTTGGACCGCTTCCCCAAAAAAAGGTTAGTGTGTAATTACTGTTAAACCTTGTCTGGCGTTGAATACGGAATGAAAGATACGTCTTCAAACAAAGCAAAATAAAATTATCTCGTTCGTTAGTAAATATAACTGTTCTAAAATAAATAATTCTTGATTGTGACATGGATCAAGTTATCAATAAATTAGTGTGATTTAACCTTCTACGATTGGCATTGCAATTAAAAGATTAGCTGGCACAGTTACAACATGCCACCTTCGGGGAACTTTGAATTTGAATACAATGCCCACTGTTGTCTTATGAAGACAGGACGCGTATCCACGCCTTTTCCTATTTACTTAGTTCAAACAGACTAACTTCTGTTACAAATATTGCCTATAGACTTGTAAAATCTGCTGAAATAAGACTTTATAACTGAAAATTATCAGAAATTAGAAAATGCTTATAGAAGATTAAACTAGTTTTAACTGTTTATAGAACGCAAATTCCCTTGGTATATGAGGTTATCGTATCTATTCTGTCGAATGAAACTCTATACTAAATTTTAATGTCCGTTTTTCTTGAATTGTAAAATAATGATGGAAAATTATATCAGTTAAATGAATAAAGTCAAGTAAAGTAAAATGAATGGCATTTTCTTCAGTTTTGCCTTGTTTAGTGTTGTACCGTTAAATACAGATTTAATATTTTTCTTACATCAAATTAAAACAAATTTAAAGGACTCAATTCAAGTTCAAGTTCTGTTAAGGAGGTTGGTTCATCTACTAAAATCGGTTGAATGTTGGTAAAATATCCATATAAAGTTACGATAAAAGACATAGGCTATACTGATTTATTTAGCCACGGAGTAGTCAATCGGCAGATTGATTGTTTAAGTAAAATAATTCCTATTTTATCTTTTATCATGTTTTTTATTCAAATATACACTTTATCTGGAAGTATTGTAGATAAAGAGTAACATTTATTACTTTAAGGTGGAAGTATTTTCTAGACATACGTGCTAAATGATTACCATAACAACAATCTCTAAAAATGTAAATTATCCCAAAATTATAATCTTGGTGCTGTAATACTATTAAATCACACGTGTATTGTTACAATCCTATATGTGTATCGTTGATACTTTTAGAGTAAAAATGTACCCAAGGTTGCTATAATGTAGGTTATTTTCGCTCCCCTTAAGATAGTAAAAATGAGAAACAAGTTTTTACTCTCGGCTGTCACACTAACGATACGTTGACACTTGTCTTGCAGAGAGGTGTTGTTAATTAAATTACTAGAGGACATTGTGACAATGACCCCGTAGACGCCCCCGGGTCTGCGGGGAAAGCCTCTCTGACCACACATTCGCCCGACCTTGGATACTCGGTATTGTCTGCCATGTCCGTCGCCGTCCTCGGGACAGCCCAAGAGCAAATGTATCCGGAATCTGATTCACGCGTTCTACTTATTCAACCTTACAAAATTTCTTGGACAAACAAAATGATAAATGACTAACTACTTTTGAAATAACTACAAATATAGTCTCATTGGACTTTTTAAATTGTTTTTGACGTATCAAGTCTATGCTCCGGAGGGGGTTGTAGCAACTTCCAAGAAACAAAAGTGTAACGGAAGTGACGTTATATTGTTATGAGAACAGCTGTTTAGAGCAACTGAGATTATTCCCTTTAGTCATCCATGATCCAACATTTTCCCCACAGGGAAATAAATACTTTACTTTTTTAACTACATAACGTTTTTGAAGGTGGAGAAACTCTTCCTGTTTTCAAGAGGTTATCTAGGAATTCAAATTTAAAATAACAGGATTTGCTTTAAAATTTCCATTATTCGTATCAAGTAATATCTCTATATATAAAATTGAATGTATGTATGTCTGTATGTATGTCCTTTATGCGTTGCCAAACTACTCATCCGATCGCCATGAAATTTTAGGAAGTTGCTCTATGTGTCCGGGAAGGTTTTAGTGAAAAAATATTTTCGAAAACCCCATAAGTTTCCATTTTATGGCGTTTTAAATTTCTAATGTTAACCTTATGGAGAGTAAGTTTGTTTACAAATTGTCTACAATGAAAACATTTGATTTCTTAAGCTACAGCTGATTGGTTTACTTTCCATTAGCAACATGCTTTACTATCCAATGCCATCTGAATCATTCATTAATGTTAAACTATGAAGTAAATGTGTACTGTAAAAAATGAACAGCTTTATTCACCACTTTAATAGTTTACGGTTTTGGGGGATTATGTATTTATATTTTCATTTTCTGTCTGAATAAAATCACGTGTTTATATGATAATTAAAATGTTTATATTATTACGTTTATCATAATAATCAGCTGTTGTATGTCTTTCCTATAAAAGCCGTATTACAGTTAGGTTTGGTTTGGGTTTGGATTGGATTTGAAAATTGTGAATTAATCCACTCAGATTTATTTGTTTTATGGGAATGATATTAATATGTTTTATCGTTTCAGTATTGTTATTCACTATGCAGTTTTTTAATTATACAAAGTCTTCCTGTGATTACCAAAAAAACCAACCAATTAGCGTGAAAAATGATAAAATTTAGAAATTTATAAGGAATTTAAATATAAAATATGTATTTCATAGTTTGGTTTCATTAATAGTCAGTTCGTAATAAAATTAACAAAGTACCAAAATTAGACTGTTTCACTGGTACCAGTAAAATATAAGAGTAATAAGAGTAGATCAATTAAATAATATATTGCAGTTTTATATGAACATAACGAGTTTATTATAATTTTAAATCTAAAATGAGATATAAAATGGAAAACGCACATATAAAATTTTTTAATAGATCACTATCACCTTTTTCTGACATTAAAGACAAAATTAATTGTCCATTGATTACTCCTCATTGATTACATTCAATCGTGTGACCATATTTGTAATCTTTTGTAATGTAAATTAATTTATATACACAATACGTTAACTATAAAGAGTTTTATTTAAAAACTAAATTGTGTTTTTATTGACCGCAAAACCTACTCTGTTTGAAGGGGTTTTATTGTTAGTTGAGTCGACGATTAATAATATTTTATTTTAAAGATATTCACTAGGTTATGTATAAAGATACATGAAACTTGAAAACACATACCTGATACTTTTACCAAAAGGTCTACACGTACTCGACAGCCGCTGTTACAATTTATCTCGGATTATAAACGATCCGACTCTTCCCTGCCATTCCATATTGCTTTTATGAGATTCAAAACTAAGGAAAGAGATACGTTGTAGACCTATACAATTCATCAGCAGTTTGTTTTTATATTATATTATTACGTTTTAGGAAAATATCTGATTATTTATATAGTTTCAACCATAACTTTCTTGACAGTTCAATGAAGAGAATTAATTCTGAAGTAGATGTGAACAAATGTTATCATCTATTATTCTAAAGTAGTTTAAGTAGTGTTTTCAAAACTAGCTTTTCATAGACCGTTTAGTTTTTTAAGTTTAAAACAGTTAAACTATTTATTAATTGTAATTTTTAACTACTTTTAAGCCTCGAATCGTTTTAAACAAAAGCTATATTGCACTATAGAAATTTTGGAATGGCTGGGTTTCAGGTATTTAAACAACATTCAAGAGATTGTTTCCACCAGCTTACTCACGCCTTAGTCATTAACTGAAGCTCCAAAGTTTTTTATAATCTGTAGTTAGTTATTTAGTCAATATTTTAATCTTAAACTTGAAAAAATCACGTCATAAGAATATAAAAATAATAAAACTCTTTTACTCATTATTCTTTGTAAGAATTATTTAACTCTAAGAAAATAATACGTAAATGTTTAACAAAAATATTTATCATTTAATTACATTTTATTAATTCATTTTTATAATAAACGTAGATGCCAAGCTTATAACGAATTTTCTAAAAAAAGACCTAAAGGAGTAAAATGTGTTGGCCATATCATTCAATACACTGAGACCCCGCCCTGCTTAATGGGACGGAAGTGGTATCTGCTATCCTGTTAGAGGGGCTGCCCTAAATGATAGTAGTAACAATCCAAACCGTATGTAAAATACCACTATGTGCAACTGTATTAAACTAATAAGGCGTTAAACAATTTTTTTGCTGTTAAAGCAACATCTGCTATTCAAACATGGTGTATATATATCATAAATAACAGTTTTTTATAATTTATTTTTGTATTTCTCTTACTATAGGCTTTACATACATGTCAATTAATCACGTTTAAGTAAATACCTCCTGGATTAACTATCTTCTAATTGACTATTATTAATTACAATTAATAACGTGTGAAAGTTTAAACAACACGTGACAGATTCCAAACATGAGGGTGATTTGGCCTTGGTTCAGATCCCGGTATTCCAAACCTGAGCCAGGTTTTGCCTTACCTGGATCCCGGGATTCCAAACCTAACTTAATCTTGGCCTTGATTCAGATCACGGGATTCCAAGCCTTAGACAGGTTTTGCCTTAGTCGGATCTCTGGATTCCAAACCTGAGTCAGGGTTGGCCTTAGATCGGATCCTGGAATTCTGAATCTGAGTCAGAGGTTGCCTTGATTGGATCCCGGGATTCCAATCCTGAGAGAGTCTTGCCCTTGGTTCAGGTCTCTGGATTCCAAACCTCAATCAGGGTTGGTCTTGGGTCAAATCTTGACATTCGAAACCTGTGTCAGGTTTTGCCTTAGTCGTATCCCGAGATTTTTAACCTGCGTCAGGGTTTTTCTTAGATTGGATCCTGGAATTCCAAACCTGAGTCAGGGGTCGCCTTGATCGGATCTCGGGATTTCAAACCTGAGTCAGTCTTGGCTGTCGTTGAAATCCCGAGATTCCAAACCTGAAACAGTCTTGGCCATGGTAGAATCCCAAGATTATAAATCTTAATCAGTATTAGCCTTGGTTCAGATCCCGGGACTCCAAACCTGATTCTTGGTTGGCCTTGGTTTAGATCTCGGGACTCCAAACCTGATTCAACATTGGTTTTGTTTCGGATCCCGGGATTCTATTCTAAAGCTTTTTATTTGGACTAAAACAGTTTAAATATACTCTCTTATTTCTGAAGTTCGTATGCTTTAGTATATAATAATAATATTTATATACAAATATATTTATATTTATATAAAGTAATATTTTATATACTACCAAATACTTAAGTAACGTGTCACCCATTTTGGTAAAGGCTGGGTTATTGATGAAATAACTATTTAAGTGGACGTCTTAGTGGATATGTTAATAAATTATTTAAGTCCTGCAACTTGATATCCTAATTAATTAACATCCAGTGACGTGAACGTATCGGTCGAGGAAGACAACTGACGTCCTGTTTAATATTTCAGACAATCTTGCCTCTACAAATACTGGCTCATTTATCACAAACACCGTACTGGGCTGGTTAATCTTGGACTAAGTATTAGACTGGAAGATAATTTATAAATGATTGAATGAAATTAAAGTATTTTTGTAGTGATACTTCAACACTGGCTGTAAAGTACGAGAATTTTTAACTCTGTTTATCTTCAGTGAAGCTTGTATACAATACCATATTAAAATTTGGAAAAAATTAACTAATGTTAGGAAATCTTGTGTACGAATATCTTTGTCACTAAAAATATGAGGGGCGGTGAGGTAATAGTTAACAATATTTATAATATATGTAAAAAATAGCTAGCTGTATAAATTTTTTCCATCATATACACATATTTTGTGAATACTAGGAAAAACAATCACTGACACAATCAATAAAATCCCTTTTAAGCGATCAATGAAAATCTTAATAATTATTAATGACAAAGACACAGGTGGTTCACTTCCCATACAGTGTGATCAATGGTGGGATTCCACTGCTACATACAGGTATTACTAGTGGCGTTTGTTAATACGTGAAACACTTGAACCAGGATGCTAGTATCGAATTGAGTACCTATTTTATAAATAAATTACAATAATTTTATGCCAATATTTTTTATTTTGTTACAAAAACAAAAGAATATGTGGATTCAAATACTACCACGCTTTATTGGATTTAAAGTAAGGCTAGTTAAATTGTTTGAGCTATTAAACTGGTTAACCCAATATTTATTAATTATTACGCTTTAAAATTTCAATATTTTTACTAACTTATTTACAATATTGTAACTCAATTATAATCTGATATAACATTTGTAAAACTATAAATCATTAAAAAAGGTGGTATTCATGGTGCTGTGTGTGAGAATTTAACAACAAAATATTCTTCTTGCGCCTAATTTAAGGTGGTGTTCTGCCAGGTGACTTTTAAACAGTTTGGGAGACGAAGTTTTGGCCTACGGGGATATTTGAGGGACAATTCATATCTAAGGTATTAATTGCAACTATTTTTAGAGAGCTTGAGCTCATAGTACAAAACAATATTGGTGGTGGGTCTAGGAATCTTTCCGATATCAATACTTCTCATTAGAAAGCTTATTTTTTGGAACAAATATTCACTATTCAGAAACAAAACACATGAAGTTCAAGTTATCTATTTATCAAACAAAGTTGATATTAAATTATCTGTGTCTTTGAGCATTAGCTTACCTGAAAATATTCGGTATTTCAATAATTTAGGCTCCTTGCTGTTTATTGTAGCGGGGTACTATAGTGTTTTAGTTTAGGTCATAATATAAAGATCTGGACTTTTGTTTTAGTGAGGATTTCCTCGTTGAGTAAGCGGGTGTTTCTCTGCCTTGCCTACGATTTAAATACATTAACAATTACCCATCCCCCCAATTAAGGAAAAATTGATTATTTTGTTCGTGATATTTCATGTACATGTAAAGTTCATTCAGTTTTCCCTACAATGATACACTATCCTGCTTATTGTAATTCTTATAGATCACATTACAAGGTCAGAAGAGGTTTAGCAAGATGGTGTGCTTATATTGACTTTAACAGAGATAACATTTAATTTATTCAAGAGGTCTTTAAATGATTCCTGTTCGACACGAAAGGCTTGGCACGTGCTTAGTTGTTCTAACTGACCACTGATCAGGCACACTGTCAGGAATGGTATGTGGAATAATTTTTGCTTCTTGTCAGGGAAGCGAGTAAAAATGTTCTCATTCAATCAAAAAAAAAAGTATTTTATCTACTCACAACTATTAAATTAAAAAATAAGATTTTGATTTAAGCCAAGCAGCCGTAACATATCCTAACCTTAATTCAATGCTTCTTCTTCTGAAGACAGCAAACAATAATTAGTATTTGTCAATAAATTAAATATACACTTTTTACAGCGAAATAGACTAATATTAATCTGAGTTACTCACAACTTTTCCCTAAAACGATTTTCGTATTTTTTTAAAGATTCTTTTATAAAGAAACGTATTTTTTAAAGATCTGAAAAAGGTCATGTCTGACACGGTAGCCACTCTGCACACAAATGATTACCCTCTAGAATTACCAACGTTATTAAAAAAATTAGTCAAATATATTGAAATGCAATTAAGAAAGGTTTTTTAATCTGGAATATGTTTTATCCATATGTCTCCGCAACTTCACTCTTGTGGTATGCATAAATGTTTATCTCAACAAAAATAAATCTATATTTACCGTAATTTTGTCTATATAAAAAGGTTTAGAGATTGATCTAAATAATCTGAATCATACGATCAAACTGAAACTGGTCAAACCGTATTTTTCAAAGAAAAATAATGTTTCACACATTATTGGTTTGAACTCACATATGAATGATACACACGAATAGAAATATAAAATTCATCTGTTAACGTAGCTGAATAAAACATCCGTATTTATTATTTCTGCAAGAGGGCTCAGTTTGGGTTATGGATTCAGTTATCCTTGAATCAAATACTATATTTGGAAATGTTTAGGTCCATACTGAAGCTTTTGGTGACTATATGATTAAGGTATTATTGTAAACTATTATATGAAGTTAAACAATTCATTTCATTGCATTGTTGCATTGTTATCTTGCTATAAAATAATGTGAGGTGCTGACTAGTGTAACAAACATTATGAATTTATTCTTACCGAATATGCCAACTCGTCAAATGATTCCTTTCAACATAAAACCTGTAGTGGTAACTTTTGAACTGGGTTTATAGTGTTGCCATCTGAGCGTAAAAAAATCTTAAAATTACGTGTACTATCTTAATCCACCAAATAATGTAAGGTGCTCAGTAAGAAGAACGTTTACCGCCATTTTGTAAAATGGCGGCCATTACAGAAATTTTATCTCATATTACCTAAGGGAAAGCAAAGAAATCACTCACATTTAAAATTTACTGTCAGATGTTTAGTTTATAGATGATAAATGGTGACACAGTTTAAAAGCCTGTATGTTAAAGATTTTTATTTTAGATATTCTCTATATACTTAAAGTTGGCTATATTTATTAATTTTCATTACTGAAATTTGAATTCAATAGCTTTAAAGACTTAAAAAGCAAGATTGAATGAATTTATTTTTAAGATTTAGTCATGTTTAATCATAAACTTTAAATTTAAATAATTATTTTTTCCATTTTTTTATTTTTGTGGCCTATAAACATTATATACTAGATAAATAAAAATTTAAACCTAAAAAACTAAAATAATAGTATAATGTATGTAAAAATCTTGTGAACTAAAATTAATGGTCTTTCTCTGATAGATCATTAATTAATTTACAATTTTATTTGAAATCATCTTTTCATGAATTATCAAATTATCAAAGTAGGCCTATTGCGTATATTTTTCAACAATTATTTTATTGTATTTTCATGTTAGGTTCTCTTATCTGGTGGTTATATTTTTACTTCTTCTTAGCTTTAAAAAATAAAAATGTTAATATCTACAAATAGCAAAGCAGCCTTATTCTAAAACAAATAACATATACAGAAAAGTTCTCGAGCATAAGACATCACACAAACTCTCATAAAAGTTCCTTTTAAATTGGACTGAGGTCCAGCCTGTCTTGTTTATTTCTCGTTGTCTTGGATGTAATCTGGTTGTAGTAAAATTGTAAGCCTTTTTATTGTGCTTGATCTCAGTCTACGACCACTTATAGAGTTCGTTTTAGAATAATGTGAAAATGTGTTTGAATAAATTAAATTAATGTTTTATTTAAATGATAATTATCGTGGAGATTTACGTACATAGATATAACAATTATATACCTATGTGGGTATATAATTAATAAACACCTTCGCATTTTTAATAATTAATGTACAAATAAATTCAAAAGTTTCAGGTTGAGAGTTTTACCGTCAAAATTTTACCAGAAGTTACAGCTAAAAATACAAAAAGTGTAAAACTTACGCAAACATTATTTTATTTTTATTTTACGTGGTTTTTTACTTTTTAACTAAATCTTTTTCTGTTATGTTTTTGAGTGAGTTTGTTCACAGTGTGAAGAAGGTGTATACTAATACTGTATGTTGAGCTGTTGAGCACTTTCCGTTCTAGATCGAATATTTTAAGCTATTCCTTTTTCCTGCAAATTTATTGGAGATGCATTCTCATCGAATTCATGTTTATATGTAATTTATTACTTTAAACTAGGTCTCTGAGCGATCTGTTTAGCACAACAATCTTATTTTTTTATAATAAATGTATAATTTTAAATTCATTTTCTGTAGTATGTGTTTTTTCCAAAGTTTCTTATTTATAACTTTTTTTGTTCATGCACGTTGCTGAAATGTTAGCTCAAAATCATAGCTCTAAAATGTTCACAGAATAATTTATTTATTAATCTACTTTTTGCTTTCACCACCTTAATATTGTAATGAATTTTGACATGGACATATCTTAGCTCCGAAAGGGAGGGTTATTAGCAATTCAGGCCAAAATTTGAAACCGTGACGTCACATTGTTATAAGGACAACAGTTTAGAAGAACTGAAAAAATTCCCATTGGACATATCCAAGACCTAAGCTACCTCCCAAAGGGTAATACAATATAAGTAAATACAATAAATTTCTTATACAATGGACTATTAAATATTGGCCTAAATTGTATCTGTAATTATTTGTTTAACGAAATAGTCTAAAGAAATTTTTAAGGTGATAAATCTACCTGTGA
Organism: Nephotettix cincticeps; assembly: GCA_023375725.1. Taxonomy (NCBI): domain Eukaryota; kingdom Metazoa; phylum Arthropoda; class Insecta; order Hemiptera; family Cicadellidae; genus Nephotettix; species Nephotettix cincticeps. The sequence continues at coordinate 24,991,132 of CM041785.1, forward strand.
TATATGCGTTGACCAGTGAAGTGCTCACACAATGACATCATACGATCAACCGGGCGAAAGTGCCGGCGGTGTAAAGGGAGATCCATTGTTGATTCAAGCAGCAATCCCTCGTAACTGATTCATCGCACGTCGAGGTCAGTAATACCAACGCGTTAATTGTCGGCCTTAACTTAAACCCCTCAGAAAACATATCTGTTGAGATATGATCAAGCTCTATATGTATCGATACTTTTGACATGGATTTGTCCAAGGTCTAGGGGGTGTTAGCAATTTGCGAGACGTGACGACGTGACATCATATGGTTTATAAGTACAGCTGTTAAGAGGAACTGAAAATATTCCCTTCTAACATATCCATTTACCACTGCCAAATGATTTTTGTATGTAATTAAAATATTTTAAGCTATTGATTCCCTCAGTGAGATTTTACCAGCCTAGAGTTATTTAAAATTATCTTTCTGAAATTGATATTTACCTACGTAATTTTAAAGTATTTCAAGTCAAGTATGAATTAGAAATGAGTGTAATAGGATTGTAGTAAAAGTGTTGCTGTTGTGTTTCTTAGACAAGACTATAAATTATAAACCCAACAGTCAATAACATCTAAGGGACCTACAGTTTATCGTAGGATACAAACTAAAACTTTGCCTCTGAACTACGGAAATGGTCTGCTTATGAGGATGATTTTTGTGGATTAGGTAGTACTCCATAGTGCGGATGTCAGTCTGCACAGTAGAATACTACATCCATCGCTCATAACTATCCAGAAATAGTGACTTCCAAGTAGCTTGATTAAACGACACGCCATATATATCATCAATGACATATAATATAATACGGTACTGAGTGGATACAGAATGATGTCAAAATTACGCATCTTTAAATCACGTTAACATATTTTTTCCAACCACGAGATATTAGTACAGGAGTACAGCTTGAGTAGTTTATATTCGATGCCTATCTTGAAGATCGAGATTTCCAAGAAGTCAAGGCGATGATCTAAAACATTTTAGATCATTTAACCGTCATTTTCCTCATATATCACTCCTATTATTTAACACTTGGAGCCATGGTGATAGCACGAGTGCTAAATTTCCTTCCAAGAAGTAGTGTAATATGCCTCGGTTTAAAATCTTAGATAACCATTTCCTCTGCACTCGGATAAAATCCCACCCTTCAAATCCCTTAAATCAACAATAAGCTACCAATCTTTTAGTCAAGGAATTTGAGGTTAGAAAAGTGAAGTCTACTTTCATTTTCGTTGATGTTTGTTCATGAGTGTATCACTATCTCCGCGACTTTTTATATTGGTTTTTCTATACGATTAGGGTCACGGCTAATTTGCTTGACCGCCAAGAGAAACTAATATCAGCTGTTTAACGATATGCGATCTTGGAAATTTCCCCACTTTCTTGAGAGGTTAAGGTTGAAGTTGACGTGCTTAGGTAGTCTTAATTGTTTAGTAGTCATATTTGCACAATTGACCTCCAAGCTGTTCTATCTGTAGGTTGAAATTCGGCCAAAATTGGGCCTCAGGAGACAAATACGGAGAACCAAACAGGCTATTTAAGAGGACTTGGATTACTAAATCTATGTCATATTGAAATTCCAGTTTCACTACTTAATCACTGTTTCAAATACATTCTTAAAACTTTTCTACCACTTATATTGTCTTTAAAAATTAATACGAAAAGTGATTTAATAAAATTCGATTTAGTGATGTTTGCTAACCCTTTTCATTTAACATAAAAGCTTTTTTATACTAAATTAATTCTGTCCGATGGTTTGTGATTTATTTTATAGACTCAGTATTTTTACAGGTATGTAGTTATGTTGAATGACCCATGGATAAAATAACAAAGAGTAATGAGTAATGGAATTGTCATTCTATATTTTGTACGACAATGTTATTCCGTAATTACTGTATCAATCCATTTCTGTCTAATTTAGCTGCGTGTGTTTATCATAGCAGCAAACCTGCATACTCTTTTCCCATATTAATCATATAGGGAACAGGCAAACTCCTTTATTTATGGACAGATGTTGATGAGAGTTGGTATAAATGTTAAGATAAAAATTATTTATGGTAGAAATGACTACTTTCAGTGTTCCTCACAGCAGCAAAACCTGCACACTCTTTCCCACATTAATCTTATGGAGAATAGGCAAATAATTCTCATGTTTATGGACAGATTTTTACAAAACTTGTCATACATTATTATTATATTATTGATTTGGAAATTCGCTGAGTACGCAGGTCTGCTGCGACGGGGGTATCTATGAGATTATGTTCGCGACTAATGTTGATTGACCACCAAGAGAAACTAATTATCAGCTGTTTATCGATATGCGATCTTGAAAATACCCCCCTCTCTTTTCTTAGAAAAGAAATTAATGTCATATAATGACTTGAATATAATTCAATACACAAATTGAACGTAGATGCCACTAGCAAAAAAGTTTGATTTCTATTTTTGGAAGTAGAAACTGCAAACCACTTTTCAACATTATAATAAAAAACTTTATAAATTTCATATTATTGTACGTAAAGTAAATTTTAACACAAACACTATGTATAATATCTTTTTACTGTAACATGGACATTTTTACAAAATCTGATCTATAAAATATTAGTTTCTTATTCATAGTTAAGTAAACTCAGACTTTATACTAGCCAAAAGCTAGTCTAAAGTGTAAAGCTTAATAATGTAATTAATAATAAATCCAAACAAGAATTTATGTAACAGAGATTCTGATGGAAACCTTAAACTATTTTCATCGGCGGTGCGTCGTGCTGCTGCAATACTACAATACAAGTATTCGCCGCAAAGATTGTTGTGTGCTTCCTAGATTAATATAACCTAGACGTTGCGGTCCTGGCTTCCTATCCCCAAGAATTCAAATTCATCCTTATTCCCATTAAAGATAAAAGTAACAAAATAACTTTTTCATTTTGCTGTCCGTTCAACATCAGTTTTTAGTTATCTAAATCGTCTGCAAAACCATCGTTTTCGGATCACTTCAAATAGGGAACAGAAATACCTTACAGTAAATTTTTCGGTTTGCTAACCTCAAAATTTGTAATGGCGTATTATTAATATTGTTTTATATATTCACGATATTTTGGGCTATCTTTAAAAGGTAACTTAAAATATCGTGTAAGGACAACAATAGAAATGTAAATATTGATGATGATTTCGTATAAACTCGAATTATGTAGTCTGATTTTGTAATGATTAGAAGGTTATTTCCAAAAATAGTAAAAATACATGGTTGTTTATCACACGGAGAGGAAGTGTAATTTTAGTACATATTCGTATTTCCAGGATCGACAAAAAGAGTCACAAACGCTCCTACTAATGAAAACGGTTATCACATAACAAAAAACACATGATTTTTTGCATTATTCAATTAAAGAAGGAAACCTCACATAGACATGTCTGTGCGTGAGTTTAAGTTCTCATTCCTCAGTTAGTCCAAAGTTCACACTAATATGACACACAGTCTGGACGACGTTCATATTTGTGTGTCTATAGCTATTACTTAATTGAAATCGAACATTTCCAATCCAATTTAGAAGAAAATTATTACAGTTCGTGGTTCAAACAGTTGTAGTTTAGTTAAAGCTAGGAACACAACTTTTATGCAAATTGTATTTAAAAAATTTTTTGAATACAAAATTTTGTATTTCGAGAACTGAGAATCTCGCAATCATTTTTAGTGGACTAATTATTACCATAATTATTTTATATTTAATGAGTGTCAAATGATTAAAAATGATTGAGAAAAATGTTATTCATACATAATTAATCGATAGACATCTACTGAATTAACGAGTACGGTAGTGAATTGATTGATGGATTGATTTGATTGAATTGGGTTGGACTCTGTCACAACACGTCAATATAGGCTTATTGTGTTCCTCTTGATGAAGTAGATGGGTACACTGATGCCGAAGCTTGTGCCTTCAATGAGTTAGTGTGCTTTTATATGGCCCTTTCATACAATAATTAAGGTCAATACACTATACATTTTCAAGTGTATAATATATTAATTATGAATGATTTATTTGTACATGCCAGGGTTGTTTTTATTGTTATTAACTACAAAATTATTATTAGGATTAATATTATGTGGATTAGTCGAAAATTTGTAAGATATATCTTAAGATCAAATTTAAATACATAATTTTGAACAAAAATAATATAAAAATATTTGGTTTACTACCTTAGGTATTTTTTACTCTTTGAACTATTTATTTTTACTTTGCAATCTCTTTTATGAACACTATTAAAATTGTTTTTAAGTATTATATGATTGATTATAGTACTAGTTTTTTATAAGGATTCCGTTTAAATGAGTTACAAAATGTATCAGTCATAGCTGAGAGGGTAGAGTACTGGCCTTCCATCCAAAAAACTCGGGTTCGATTCCCTGTCACGTGAAAATCAAATGCACACATGAAATTCATTTTTAGGACTCCCATCGTGTTTTCAAAGGCTGGTCCCGTATACATATGTAATCATTAGGCCTGAAAGCCCTAACAACAGACCTTAGCTGGAAGCTTACTCAAACTTCAATTGAGTTGAGAATAATAATTTCATACATGTGGGACTTTTTTATTTGAGTTTGGAAATATATTTTAGTTTCTTCGACGGTAAATGGCTTTTATTTTACATGTGTTATGTGATGTATTTATCTAAAAAGCTGGTGTGAGAAAGTAAAAATATAAAGGTTTAGGATATACAGGTAACATTCACGGGTTGATTCGGTACTCCAAACGGATCGAACAGGAAATTACGTTGAACCTCCTCATCTCGTCTGCTACTTCCTCTTCCTCTACTCTACTAAAGGAGAAATGTCTCCACAATACAAGATGGTGAAAAACCACTGTAATACTTTCACGTCAGACAGGTAACATGACAAAGATAGTTCGATGTAAATTTTTTTAATCGCATTCTCAAAAATCATCGTTCATATCTGAAATGAAACAAGTTAGTGATTGTAAACTTTAAAACAATTTACATTAATTTTCAAGATAAACTTAATCATTACGTTTATTTAGTGCATTTGTCCCTCAACGTCTGGAATTGAAAATAAATAGTAGAATATATCAAAATAATTTAGATGGTAGAACTCTTAATTCATCCAAAAGTTAGCAAAGATAGTATTATTTAAAAAGGTAATTTTTAATTGAATAATTAAAAACCACTAATGTAAAACACACTTTACCGCTTTTTGTAAAACTTCATTTTAAGTTAAAAGTGTTGAATACATTGACAACTTTTCCTTACAAACTGTATTTGTGTTTCTAATTTAATCTCCAGGCTTAAGACGGCGGAGTCTATTCAACATTTTGAATAATGGATGACTGAATTAATTAAAGATTAATTTGAAAACTACGTCGTGTTACGGATTAGGGGGATATAACGGTTATTGAAGGTAAATAGAGATTTTTAGTACGCCTAGTAATATATGAGTGTTATTATAGTATAAAACGTAACTATAAGGTAATTTTGATAATGACTTATGACTTAGTATTATGGAAAGATAATTCAGAAGAGGTTCAGGTAATTACCATGAAGAGTTTTACAAAACATTTATTAAAAAATATAAATTATATCACGTTAAAAGAAGGATTGAGTTTGTCAAAAGCATTTCACGAGGTAAAATAATAATTAAAAATAACTCATTTTTTGTATAAATCTTTAGTATATTCCTTTTATTAATTGAAACTGAAAAAATGACATTCAGTTTAACATAATTTCTTGCCGAACATATAATTGTTGCATCCTATGATGAAGTAACTCCCTCGGTTTGTATTGAGTAAACACCTCCAACAACTCAACCATTTGGTAGAAACTTTGTAGAAATAAAGTGGGTAAATAGCTGTCAAAGATCCTTTCAAGGGATGGAAAATGTCAACAGTAAGAAAAGCAAAGACAAAGCAGCCCTCGAGGAGACATTGAGGAGCCAAGTGTCTTTGGCGAAGCTAATAAATTTCTGACCCGTCTAGAACAGGCGCGGAGATTGCTTCCCGACAATAAATCCGGCGTAGACCAGATATCAGCTGTTTATTGTGTGAGTAAAACATCCGGTCGATGACCCATCAATAGCCATCACGTATTGAGTGAAAGGTTCGCACTTGAAAGTGTCATTAAGTCTTACAGACATTATGCAGCTAATGTCCATTATTTTATTGACGAAGACCGTCTTTAAATGATGTATACTCGAATGTTCCTGAACTTTATAGGTATTAAAAAATATATTTATAACAAAAACTCTTTTTAAAAACCATTGGATTGTCATAACTAATTTAGAACAAGTTTCGTTCTCAGTAGGAAAAAAACCAATGGTATGAAATTCAGTCAATAACCCTTTTGGTATATTTTAGGTATGAATTCTCAAACTGCATCAGTATTTCAGAATATGAGAAAAATGTAAAATGATACGGAATACTTAGCATTAGAGATAAGGTAAGGTAAAAGTATTTATTAAAATTAATCTTTTTACAAAAGTTACTTTTAAAAACGTTATTTTAACTAATAAAACTTTAATAGTGCCAGTAGTCTACTTTTTATGCAACTAGTTCTCCTTTGTATATTTTACGCACTCTGAGATTTCACAATAAGATTGAGAACTACCTTATTAATAATGAATTTTATTTCCAAAGTCAATCATAATGTACATCCTGAGAATATTATCGCAAAACACATTAGGTTATTAGTAACTACTTATATATTTCAAAAAAATTCCATAAACATATTTATAAAATTTATATATGCAAATAATTTATTTATTTATATAATTTAAATATGCATAATATGCCATCAAATCAATTACACTCATCACAATTATTTAAATAAGGGACTCTAATATTCAATTTCATATTAATGCTAGATTCATTTAACTCATATTCATTAAAAATACCCAGACTGGGCCTGTACTGTGTCTTATCCACCAATGTAAATGTGTATGAATATCAATAATCTGAGTTTGAAAGATTATTGTTACGTATTTTAGACAAAATAGAACAAAACACACTTACATTTTTATACATATATTTTTGAAAAAATCTTCATTTTATTTTATACAAAAACAGATGAGAACGCAATTAATTGTTAATAGCCACCGAGACAAAAAACCCTCTTTGCGAGGGAATATTTTATCAAGGATTCAAGAATAAATTATCATCCAACGAGTGGCTAATGGGGCGAGAGAGTTAAATTGAGTTTGTATACGGGTTGCGGTTCACTAGCTGGATCACCCTGTATTTGGGGAACGTAACTCAATCGGGGCAATATTATATGTTCTCAACAAAACCACCTGTTACGTTCCTTAAATATTCGATATAGTTGTATTAAGAGGAACCACATGACCTATTGGGTAAAAATTTCAATTTTGATTTTTTGCAGACACTTTTTTTCAATAACAAATCGTTTAAAAACAATTTCATTAAAATTGGTTGAGTCTAATTTATAAGTCTTGATTAACTTTTATAAAACATTAGACGCCAATTTCGTTCACCAATTTTGTAGCAATTTGTGTTCAACTATATTTCTAAATACAATTTTTTTATTTAATCCGATAACTAAATAGAAAATATTTTTGAAGGTGTATATTTAAATATATTATGAAATATACTAATTAAAATCTAAAGTCACAAAAAAATTAAATGAGTGTATTTTAAAAAGGTTCTACGACTATCTCAAACAGTTTTTGTGAAAAAGGAACACAAACTTAACAAAGTACACGTGGTTGGGATAGGGCTAAGCCAAAGAGAATAATGCTGACGGGGCTTAACGAGGTATGTTTACAGGATAAATTAACCATCAACATACAATTTTGGCTTTATGACAATTTAAAACTTAGCTTGCAGAGACAGAGTAAGTCATATTAATGACTAAGTAGACGTTTAGACTACTCTTTTCACATTTATAATCAGTCACTAGCTGACCCGGCAAACTTCGTAACGGCTAAAACTAAATACGTGTTTATTTAAATACTGGCCATGTTTTGAAGCCAAATAGCACTACGACTTCGTTGTTCATTGTGAGAGATTAAATATTCTGGGTCGCGGCATAGTTAATAACAATACTGAAACGATAAGACATATTAATAATATTCCAACAAAAGAAATAAATCTAAGTGGACAGATTCACAACCGTCCACTCCAACCTAAACTAAACCAAACGTAACAACAATACGGTTTTTATACGAAAAACTTAGTTTTCTTAATCTCGGTACTGTTTAAAGTATAACTCACATAATCTACTATTCACTAAACTCCCTCACACACACGAAAAACTAATAATTAGACTGGAACAAACAAACCAACCAGTAACCAGTAATTATTTTTTTAACAATCACAACCATTCGTTGAAAATGAAGCACAATGGCGTTAGCTGTCGACTGGTGAAAATAAAGCAACACAAAATCATCTGTTATTCACAATATTGATGTGAATATTATATAATTACAGTTATATAACTCAATAAGTCTTTTCCTCATAAGCTTAACATATATAGCTTTATAGGCCAGTGAAAATGTCTATAGCCTACTTAGAGCAAAGAGGAATCCAAAAAATCAAAGATTATTAAAATTGGTCCAGCCGTTCTCGAGTTATAAATGTTGTAACCAACACGTCTTTGGATTATATATTTAGATAACGAAAATAGAAAATACAATTTCCAATATTTTGAATCCATAACTTTCCTTGAAACTAAAATTATACTCGAAGACACTTACTTTGTATCTACATGTTTTAAGAAGACAAGCTTAGCCAAAAAGGAAACTAAAATTTGTAAAATAATTATTTCCGTTCTCAGTGTGTATTTTAGTAATCGAACATGTCCCTGTATTTTGTAACTCTAGCATGGTTAACATAATCGAATTAAAATATCCAAGATTAAAATTAGATTAAACAATACAAAGCAAGTCAGTTTTTGTACGATGATATTTAAATGTCAGCATTTAATTATTGGAGAGGCTCTGACATTTTATCATTTTTTGTGAGTCTGGTACATAATAATTTATTTTCGTACAAAACTCATTATATTATTTTAAATACTATGTTACACCAGTATGATAGCATACCTCAAAGATCGCATCATTTTGCATTGTGTAAAATATATAATATTGGAAGCACAAACAAAATATTAGGCAAGAAAAAGTATTAAAAATATCGTTATCGTTGATATCAATATCGTAAAATTTATAAAAGATAATATCAGTTACATATAAGCGACTTTATTTAGTTATAAATCGCCAAACGAATATCTTCACATGTTTTTCACTTCAAAGATTAATATTTTATGACTTTAAACTTTTTAAATTATTTAATTTAATAGTTTAATACCTATACTTTAATGATTGATATGATTATTCAATTGCTTTGCATAACAAAATTAGTAATATAAAAGTGATTAGCGTAAAGAATAATTAAAATATAAATAGAACTGTAACAATTTTTTTTATATTTCACGTTAAACTGATATAAAATACATATTTAAATTTGGTTACTAATCAAATGTATTTGTCATAATTTTGACAATTTTGAAACGTTCACTTGCATGTAGTTGTTCTCTATTGAGTTGTGCAGATTTATTCATAAACAATTATTTTAAGTAAAATGAATTCCAATGAAAAACACATCAACGTAATTTAATTTAATTATTTGGTTTTCCCATTGTTTTATTTTCATTACATGGTTATCCTGGATATCGAACAAGGTTCAATGTTTCCTCAATGATTGAAATTAGTACTGCTTGATTAGTGCAGTGGTCTATTCAAGTAAATATTATTAACTAGAATATTTAATGTAAATAGGTTTGTTTCACTGAAAAATTTCTTTGAAATTTATTTACAAACATTATCTTTTTTTCACTTTTCCAACGCGTGTTTTTTGAGTGTTTTTTTATATTTAAAAACACTGACGCGTTGGAAAAGCCCAAAAAGATATTATTTGTATTAAATAACCAGTGGCTTTCGTTAACAGGAATATATTTCAAAGGCTTCTTTCAACGGTCATTATCAATGAATATTTTTAGATATAAAATTACATTAGATAAAAATGTGACTATGTGACATTTTTTAGATAATTAGTATTTATAATGTAAATTATATTTACGTATGTTTAGAGGAGACATTTTTTTAAATACTAGCATAGTACTACTCCATTTTTAATTAAAAAATGTTAGGTATAACAGTTTTCGCATAAAAAATAATTCTAAATCCGTTAATTGATGCTGATAATTTAAAATTAGTTGAGTAAACAACACAGTTTCCACGACTTAATAATTCAAATAAACACATGTCCTGTGCGTTTTTATTGAAATTACTGAATTAGAGGTAACAAAGATACTAGCGCATTCTGTCGTGTGTTGCTAACACTGATACACTTGGACTGCGCATTTACCCAGCTGATTCGCGCATTGAACCCACCTCAATGGACACTGTATTGTGCTGGTAAAGGACTATACACTGGCGAAAGGTCTTTAATATTTTGTAAACATATAGTTTAGAACAAGTTAAAATGTCTTAAATTACGAATCTGCTGATAACATTAATATACTTTAGTTTACATTTAAACCCGATTCTACTGGTTCGTGGTTATTTTATTAGTTCCTATACTTAGATAAGTAGCATCCTAAATATTGGACTAATAAAAAATTAGTAATATTGGAAACTTGTATCTCTCTCGTAACCAAATGATATTTTAAAACTATTTAAGTCACTCATTAAGGGTGAAAACCTTTAACCTGAAAGTATAAAAATCGTATCTAGATCTTTAAAACCCAATAAATAATTAATTTATTAACTATACATGCTCAAACAAATAATAATCAACGATTTTACAACACGTATATCAATGCATAACTACGGAAGCAAAAGGGAATATGTACAAAATTATAAATAAGTGCATGCAAAAGAGTAAGAAGTATTGAAATGAAACAGAAGGTGAAAAATGCCATGTTTAGTTAAATTATTCTACGCAAATAGTTGTTTATATGATTAATTTATGGATAAAAATAGTCTCAAATGATACAGCTGTTTTATTAACTTGAAATCACTTAGTTATTACAGAATTAAAAATCCTTTTTGTACAAACATATTCTTATAAAATAGAAAACATACTTATTTATAAGTATGTAAACGTAATGATATACATAGCTTTAAAAAATTAAATTAAAAATGGAATATAAGTAATAATTTTGCAGTTAATTAATAAAACCTTCTGTGATCCTTTAAAATTGTGTTTGTTTTTTAATTTAGGGTCAAAACCACCGTGAATGGCATGTTCCACCTAAGGCGACAGTGGAGAATACTGACCACTAAAGGAGACATGTTGGTGACCACACACACTTACACATAGACACGACACAACACACATGCACGGCGCGCACGAACGCACGCACGCTCACGATACCTGGTGTGTCGCGGCACGCTCACTGACACACACTGAGCCAGCAGCCACCACGTGCGTAGCGCCGCCCACCCGCCCCCTTGCCCCCCTCGCGCACCCCCTCAACAGGTGGTCGGGGGGGGGACGTATACTGTATAACAATCCGTAAACCTTACAGTTATCCATAAGGTTGTAAAATTTTGAAACATAATCCATTTTAAGGAAGGTCGGTCCCTTAGTTGGTAGCTTGACTGACTTCACACGAAAAAAGTCACCATTCAATATTCAATAAAAGCTGTCCACCTACAACTGAGACAACTCACTCCTAACTAGACCTGATACTTCCCTTGAACAGACCTGTCATGTACGGGTGAGTAGACTCTTTTACCTATGTAAAAGAAACTACCACCATCCTTAAAAATAATGTTACAAAATATTCAAAAAATATTAGGAAAAATATTAGAACTCCTGGAATAGTGAAGCAAACGTTTAGGTTGTATGAATTACTCAAATTACTTGAAAAACAATAAACAAATTATGATTTCGGCAGTGAAATATTAAAAGAAACCCATCTTAAAATGAGTTCTCGATTCAGTTGGTAGCACACTTCAAGTATTAAATAGCAAAAGTCTGTAAGACTAAAGTATATTGTATTACCTAGAGTTAATAATTTATCAATTCAGACAAATAAATTTTCTCTAGACATTTCATAAAACAATAATCGTCATCCTACATGAATTTTTTAGTTGTTGTAGCCTATAAGTTAAATCTATGATAAGCTGTGATCTTTGGTGTTCCCCAAAAAATTTTTCTCTTTAAAATTAGTTATAGACGAAAATAACTGGTAGCACAGTTAATTACTTGTATATAATATACACCTTCATGTTTAATTGATAGAAAATATTTTTCCTAAGAACAGTTTACAATCTACTTTATTATTTATGTTCACTTTTTATGTATTTTTGTAGTGCATTGTTTGATGTATTGTGTAGTTTAGTAAAATTATAGGTGATTACTGAGAGAGAGAAATTAACGAGGTTCAAAACCTCCATCATTACTATACTTACCTTAACTTACCTGGGACCACAAAGATGTTGGATGATATCAAGACCTTTATTTATCTTCTTAGAAATTAAAGCACAAACGAGGAAACTTGAGAAGTATAGGTTGAGTTATGACCAGCAATTCTTTTGAACAACTCTTCTTTTCATTCACTTTAGGTTAAACTTGAAAATTTTTAGGACCGATACTCAAAATGGTTTAACGGACATAATATATCGAAATTTGTGGTAGCTGTAATGATAAAATAAACACATCGTTGTAAAGAGAATGTCAAAATTTGTTAACTTTCAAAGTACAAACACGGTCACGACTGCAATATTAGTCTTTGGTCGTCAAAAATTTACGTCGGTGCTGCAGTAAACCAATATTTGGCAAATCAACCACTGGTTTGGTGCGGTTCTCCACTCACTTTCATAAACAATTCAAAACCACACAATACTCAAACGTTTTTATTTTTCACCGTAAGTACAAAATAGATTATGTGTTCATTATTTTTAAAGTGTGTATGTTTCACATTAATTTTAGTTTTGAAAATCCATTCATGATAATACGCCAGTTTAAATTATTTCATAAAAAAAGTAAAAAGTAAAGTCTCAAATAAATACTTGTTATATAAATATATTGAAAACATGTATTATTATTATTTGTAATTTTATATCTTCGTATATATTCTTATTGCTAAAAAATTAATTTCTCGAACTATTAATATACCGGGATATTATTTTTTTTGAACAAATTAAAATAATTTTTAGCCGTGTACATCCATGTTTTTCATGATTATTCAAGAAAAAAACTTATGTTCATTTACCTTATAACATCCCTGAGAAGTTAAATATTCACAAAACTCATACAAAAGGCATGTACATATATGCAATGCAATCTCAATCAATGCTAATTTGTAAAGTAATCCATACAAATAATATATGTATCACAACAGATGAATGAAATCAGGTCAAATAATCTGCATTCTGTGGACAGGACAACTACCACTCCATTTGTAGTGCAGTCCTGCAGTATCAGCAGGGGTGTGTGGATTATATATCCCTGAGGAAGTACATACACGCCACCGAGAATAAGGAAGTCTCAACGGTTCGTTGTTGTGTCTTTTTTTTACTCAAACCATTGTAGTTAACAACGATGAAACTAAACACTCACCTTCGATAACTTGTGAGTAATGTTACTTAATAACAACAACATTATTCTATCTTAAGATTGCACATTCAAATGCATTTAGATAAATTTGTGTTTAAACGTACCTGACTAAAAACGTACTGTTGAATGAAACTGAACCATACCTGAAACACAAATCAAAATATATAGAACAAAAATGACAATATATTTGATATTTATTTATAGATATCAAGATTTTCTTAGACATTATGGAACCGCATAAAGAATTAGAGGATATGGCACAGACATCTAAATAAGTCGGAATAAAAATAAACAATCTGTACAGAAATAGTACATCAGGATTATTAGTGAAATTCAAACTTTCAAAGATAGAAATGTATTTTGAATAGTTGAATATTTCTCGAACCTACAATAATGATGTTTCCTAACTACAGGTCGACGTTAGGTAGTAACAAGACCGTGGTTTGGACTGTACCCCGTCAAAACGTTAAAAATGCTGAGAGGCGAAGAAATACACAAAACAAAACAACACCTAAAAATGTTTAAATAATTCAGTGATTAGGTACATAATTGTGAAATAAAATATAATAAGTGAATATAAGTGAATGAATATAATAAGGATAATAAACGGCACCGAGGAATTTCTTTAATTTTGGAAATAACTAATTTCCGAGTAGAAAATAAGTTCAGATAGGTCTAATGTCCAGGAAAATTCGTGTTTTCTTGTAATATTAAGTTTAAAATCTAAAAATTTAACATTACGCTTATGGAGAATAAAATGTAAACAATACAAATAACCGTTTGACAGTTCTTGATTGAAGACTGCGGGGAACAATATAGAGGTTATGCATTAATATTTATTTTATGAATTAAATAAATGCAAAATTATCAGGTTACTAAACAATTTGTAAAAACTTAAGGATAACATAGCTGTGCGAAATAAAAGCAGAAAAAAGTATTTCCAAAATCTTCCGTGTTTTGATAGAAAACGTATTCATTGTATTGCTTGAAGCCACTGTAACAAACCAATTAATTGATGTAAATTAAATTTCTCTTTTGCTTTTCAATCCTCATTCCGTTTATAACAAAATCAGTTGATCACAGGCTAATAATAACGGTATGGATAATAAACAGTAAATGATCGGCTTTGGCTAAAAGACGTTAAACGGCATCGCTCAATTGACTAACGTCGTAGCCGAGTTGTAGCGTGTCGGCCTCAAGAACTATATGTTCTATATTAATTATGGTGTAATAAACTATTTCAACACATAAATGTTTCATTGGTAATAAATGTGTTTTAATTAATTAATTTTTATAATACATATATTATTCTAAACGAGCAAAGCTCGGTCACCAGGTACTAAAATATAATAAGTGAATATAAGTGAAGTATAATAAGTGAATAATATTGCCAAAATTTGGCTCCGTAGCTGAATGATACTGAATGTCCACAACATATTAATAAAAACACTAACATTCCAGCAGGTAGTTTTAAGTATTAAACAAAGATCAATAATATATTTAAAAGTATATTTTTCGAAATTTATTCAATTTGATATTTTAATGAATACCCATTCATACTTTACACATTAAATACATGTAACAGATCTCCAAATCCAAATATAGGATACATTAACGTTTAAGTAATATAGTCTCCTAGCTTTCGTAGTTCCACGTTTCATATTAAAGAATCCCTACGTTAAAATAAAAATAAAAATATCCAACTCATTTTGAATATCCCTAGTAAACTAACGACGTTCATAACATGATGTTAAGTCAAAGTTTAGGTCCAGTTTAATTACTTAGCTTGGCTCATAATACGATCCACTGGAAACTTTGGGTATATTGAAGCCCGTTTAACCTTGTCCTCTAGATTTTGGATTAATGTTAAAACGAATAAGAAGATAATGATTAGATAAAAAGAGAGTACATAAATAAAAGAATACATATTTCTTATAAAAAATGTTGGTTAAATTAACATATTTGTTTATAAATAGTTAAGATTAATTACTAACTTGCAACACATACCTTTGGTCAAGTCAGTTACACAAATTTCTCCTTATTTTAAATATCAAAAAACAATAAGCCAATTGAAGCGTTAATTTAACCCTTGTTAATAAGGGACAATAACTAGTGTTATATGTAGGTGGGCGTAATAAAGAATGTTGGATTTTCATTTAGTGTATAAATGAGTTAACAGGCGAATCAAATGACTTTTGAGATTGTAATAATTGAATTTCATATAAAACTAAAACCAACTACTTTACTAAAAACTTTAAGTCAAATAGTGTACATATTTTTTTACATTTTGAATTAATACTTATTAAGACAGGTAGCCTTTTAAGTGATAATTAAAACTTGAAAATATTATACTTGCTATTATGTTGTTAATATTTTTTTATAATTATCAGCAATTTATAGTTTTTTCTTTATATTTGGTTCAGGTTTAGTTGTTTTTTGTTTTTTATTACAGAGAGGCAAAAGAAACGTTTTATGCACAATGGTGGCCAGTATGTAGTGTGGGACTCCCGTAAGAATCGGGGTTACTCACTAAAAAAAAACTCCTTAAGACTCTAACCATTTGTTACATTACAACAGTCTAGGCCTAAATTTGTCTTACGCCCTTGGGGCTCAATTTATGTCCAAGTACTTGTTTAGGTGATCTGGGCCTCTTCGCGGTCCAGATCACTTTTCTTCTCTAGAAGGACGCCCCGGACGAACTGTGACAAACAATCCCAGTTTCCCTCGGGAACGCATAAATGCACTTGTGCATAAATAGACACACTCACGCCAATGCATTTTCATTACGACCGTCTTTCGACGCTCGACGTTCGACGCCGTGCATAAAAGGAGCCTAAGGGGTTGCCTGTGGCCAATGGTTGGACAACAATGGAAGTCTGAATAGTAATAACTTGACTGGTCAGACACATAAATATTTTTATTAAGTTTGTTCCCTACTAACCACGTTCTGGAACAAATGCAACGACTTTTACCATTTCTAATGACAAATCACTTGTCTCTCCACATTTCAGTAACCGGTACTGAAACTCTGCAATTAATTAATTACAGAGACTTTATTACATTAATTAAATTATGTAATTGCATGACTATTTTCTTGCAAACAGAATTCTCAAAATTGTGTACAATCTTGGTTCAGAGGATCTTGTAACACCCTATTACGTTCAATTTTATCGTTTAAAGCCCTCAGAATTCTAATTGTTGAAATTACTCAATCTGTAATCATCCATGGAATGCTATGTTACCTTGGTATTAATTTCAAACTTTTGGGTCTGTGAGGTGCAAGAAACGCTCGTTCCTTATCTCTTCGTACTCCTCGAGACAAACCACAGTATTGAATCGATCTTTACTGTTACTGCTTGACGGTTGTGGAAATCATTACCTCAAAATATATAATCAATAGACTCTCGCTCATGGCTGACGTTGAAGCACAATTACCTCGAACGGATGACCGAGGTGTGTAGAATCAGGCAAACTATGGTTTTTGTGATTTCATATTCATTTGTACAATTTATGAGTTAATGTCATTTCTAAGTTACTGTTATGGTCATTGTTATTATTATTATTTTAATAGGATCTGTATGGAAGGTTCATGTGATCCTAAATTTATGTCATAGTAAAAAACAATTTTCGTATATTTCAAAATGGTAGACGAAAAAGAAAAACACCATAATAATTGGCCATTATAAAATATTGAAAAAACTGTGCAATAGATTATCTGGTGTACTATAACAAATAAGCTCTCTCTGGAGTAAACCTAGAACAGTGGGAGTCTTGTCCCACTTGTGTCCAGCACGCAGCCACTCTCCCGTTATCAAGAATCTCGTCAGCAATCTGACCCTCTCTACCCCCCAGCCATCCCCCAGCCACCCCCCACAACCACTCCGATATCAATCTGTCACTTCCCACTCGAACTCACCTCTCCAATAGTTTATCGAATAGTTGTTGCTGGAACACTCGTATCAATAGGTAGTTTGTCCAATTAATTATCTCTGTTGTACTGAAAACAATGTTTACGTTTTATACAACTAGTTTTCAAGGGCCAATTACCTATTCTGAAGTACATCCAATTATTGTTGTTACCCGTAATACAATTACAATTTTCTATAGGACAATCCAGATTTAAAAGTAGCGCGTTCTTATTGTTTGACAGTATATATTAATAATATTTTTTGTTTATATTTAATATAAACGTATTATTTTTAGAACATATTTATATTATTAATTTTTCTATCGCAAAATATAAACAAAAATTTGACTAAATAAAAACTTATATTCAATATTTAATATGTATTTTTTTTTCTAACTTTGCTTTAAAAATATTTATCCCATAAAATATTGCTATATTTCTTATAAAAAATTATTAAATAAATAATTTTAACTTTAATTTTAATGTAATAAAGTTAATTTGTTACAAATTGTACAAATGAAAACATTTATTTTTAGCTACAGCTGATTTTTTACTTCCATTAAACATCTTTACTAATCCAATGCATCTGAACACATTCATTAATTAAAACTATATTAAATGTGTATTAAAAAAGAACAGCTTTATTCACCACTTAATAGTTTACGGTTTTAATTTATCCTTTATATTTTTATTTTCTGTCTATTAAATCACGTGTTTATATGTTGCAAATATATAATATAAAAAGTACAATGTTTATACATATTACTATATTAATCAGCTGTTAATATCTTAATAAATATTAACAATATTTTAGTTGATTTGGATATTGAAAATTTGTTAATCCTCAATTTATTGTTTATAATGTTATTTAAGAATACTTATCGTTTCAGTACTTTTTCACTTTGCCGCGAAGAATATATAATTTCATATACCGTAATATTACTTCAAACATATATTAAATTTAACCTATATACTGACAGGCGTTACAATGTCATATTATTTATAAAATTTTTATGCAAAAAATTTATAAAAGGAAAAAATATTCCCCTATTCAGATTTCAAAAACTTAAAAAATATACTATAATAAATTCCATTTGTTAAACAAATCATAACGTTTATATGATATTTTATTGAAATCATTTTAAAAATAAGAATAAACATATTTTAAAACTGTTTTATTTTGGTTTTAATACTATCTTACAATAAAACCTTGTATGTATATAATAGTTTTCTACTATATTTTATATCTTTTTTTTATATATTTTTTTAAAACATTATATAACTTTCTATGCATTATTGTCATCGTAATTTAACAACAACAATTTTAGGGGACCTTTTATTAGCAATATAAAAAGGGTTTAACGTTTTATAATTTCATTCTAAACAATGAAACTTTTTAGTAAATATGATGATATTGTGTGGACACACACAAACATTTATTACTATATCAGATAAAAGACCTGGTAGAAGTTTAAAACAGAAAGCGCAGTTTTTAATGGACTTATTTTAAACTAAATCATGTTAAAAACCTAAAAAATATAAGCTTAGAGATAATCACGTTTCAAGTATTCCGCAGAGTCACGAATAGCACGAAATTTCTGTAAATCACTCCATTTATTGGCTATTTTTTTATTATAAATTTTCTCCTGATGTTGATAGATTAGCAAAAAACTTTAGGTACTCTCAAAAATACTTATCTAGAAAATGTAATATTTGTTTTATCTTAGATTTAAATGTTCATGATAAATTTTACTTTGGCCATCTGCCATATTTACGAATATTAAAAGGATTACCGTATACCCGTGATATGTTAATTATGGACGATTATTATAAAGTGGTTAGTGTCACTCATAAACGTATTCGAATCACTTCATAAATAATTTTATTACTATGGAACCTGATAATATTGTATTGTCAAGTGTTTGATTGGTTTTAGTCAGAAAAAATTGCATACTAAACCAGATGAAGATTATTTAGAAAATTGTTTTGTAATCTTTATAATGTCTGTTTCTATCCTTCTTATTTGTAATGTAATTTACTAGACAACATTTTAAATATAGTTATGTATACAATAAGTAAATTAAAGTTTATATAATTAGAGCCATGGTATACGGGTAAAATACAAATTGAAAGGTTCAGTTTAATTATTGAAACACTTAGGGATGCAAATTATTTGAATGGTAATTATATATAACTGAAATTAACATATTTCAAAGATTTTGCTGAAGAATTACTTTAAAAAGTTACTTCACAATAAACAAAACATATAATTTAGATCCTTTCTTTATAAAAAAAATATCATACACCTATAACATATCATAATTGTTAATCATGTAAATGAAACGATTATCTTTCAAAAGAAGAACAATATTTTCTTACATTTCAATAAATTACATTAGAACTACCTCCTGAAACCAGAAGTAGTTTAATAATTATGAAATTCCAATCAGAATTTTCATGCCGGCATTGTAGTTTTGTGTAAATGATTCGAAGTTGAGACGAACTTAGGTTGGGTGGTCTTCCAAAACGTGAGTTCAGTCTAAGATAAAATAACTGCCGTTAAATTTTGATCTACCTCAAAACAAATTTTCCACAAATTTAATTATAGTTTAATTTCTTAACTTCAAAATGATATTTTAGCTGTTAAATTTCTACCTATTTTTCAGTTTATTTATTAAAAGTCTTAATGTTTGTCCAAAAATTACCCTCCAGTGGCAATGGCTCCTTTTATTATTAGGACGTTGATTTATTTATATGAGGCTTTTTATAAAATCTTTTTCATTTATTAAAATAATGGTTATTATGAAAAAATGACTGAACTTTAAGCCGGTGCGAGCGGCATCAGGGACAACTGAAATCTACTATGATGGCGAAAGTGTCGCTTATTCGTTACGCAAAAGTGTATCGTGCAAGATTCTTGATTGGCCTAGTTAAGATTACAATTCAGTTTTTTGTAAATTTTTAACATTATTTGACCTCCATAATGACACATTTTATAAGATTATCGAATGAAAAATGTGACGTTAAAAATCATTTCCTGTATTATAAAAAAAATATTCCAAAGCATATTTATGATAAAATAAAAAAATTAACGTTTAAATTATGAATTTGATTAAGATATTATTATATAGATAGAACTATTGATTTGATTAAGATAGTCGATTGTTCGCTCGCACCACCTTCGATCAGACGAAGTAAAATTAGGAAAGAGGAAAGACGGGGGCTATAGCTTTTATTTAAACATAAATTAACTTCTTTTAACACCAATATAGAAATAAACTTTTCAAGGTAATTTGAATGAAAATGTTAGTGTCCAGATTTTATAGCTCGAAGTTATATTATGCATTAGTTTACTAAATTACTGAAATGCATTAGAAGACCTTTTGAAATTATTTGGGTTTTGAGTCTACGCATACATTCAACAAAATGAACACCGACCGCTCTGCTGTCACGCGGAATATCTGTGAACGACATCAGAGCTCTGTGGCAGCTGCTGCAACCTAGCGGGAAAATAGATAACTCATTGACTGTAATTTCAGGCAGTATATTTCCCAATCTGTTTTACCTGCATGTTTGTATAATATTATGTGAAACTGATAAACTATACACCACTTTTGGAAAATGGCTTATTGTTAGGTATGCATTATCCACCGATGCAATTAATTAACTATCATATTTGTTAAATTTTTATACAATTTTTAATTGACAAATAGGTTTAAATAATTTTAATTTCTGTGAATAAATCGTTTTTATCCAACGTAAAAATTAAACATCTCTTTGCATACTCAAGATATACATATGAGAATGATTAAATCATAATTTTGTAATTTGGTGAAGTTAATTCATAAAAAATACCATTTTAACATTGAATTTGTTTTACCACAATTTTGCTAAGACGTTTACTCTGAATTACAGAAAATATCGCCAAAAAAGTCGTGATATAAAATTTCAAATATTACTCCAAATTTGTTTCACCATTAATACCTTCTCAAAAATTAATTGTCGCTTAAGGAGAGAGCAAGGCATCCCTATGCCACTGATGGCAAGTGTACTGTATTAACTTAAAACACATTTATTTTAGAAACAGTTAAAGCAACCATAGGCTTAAACGTTGTTTCATATTAAACAGTATACATTTTGTGAACATTCCATACATTCTTTATAAAGATACCTCAATAAAAAATTTATCTTAGGCAATAAACAAAATCCATGAAAATTGCTATTTTTAAAATATAGCTTATCGTTAAGATAAATAAATGATATCGGGACGACTATTACGATCTATACCACGCTATCTCCAAAAACACAACATTACAATGCTCCAACATTTTTATTTTCTTAAATAAATATACCTTTATATTTAAAACAAACTATTTTTCTGGGGATCAAGATTTATAATTTCAGCCCTACCAAAAACTAGTGGGCTTGCAATTTTTCGGTATTCGTTTGTTAAACTTAGAAGTAAATCTGCATCGCATGAATAATACATTTCAAAAAATATATTTTAAACTATAAAAGTTCAATAAAATATTTTTAAAAGTCATCATGTTGTTCCATTTAATAAAGGATCAAGCCGTATATGTTATAAATCTATCCAATCGTTTGCTAGGCTTATCTATGTCCATAAAACCTAATCCTCGCCGGGAACCAGGTGTTTATTTTACACTCAACACTAACAAAGGTCGTCCAATAGATTCTCTAAAGCTAGAGCAAATGTTTACTTTTTGAAAACAAAAACTTCGTGTGATGGCAGAATGGCTACTATCATTTTTGTTATCTACATAAATAAAAATTGAAAATTTCGTCTCCTTGGAGTTATGATACAGTATGTTTGTTACATAACCCAGAAAAGTCAAAATGGGTCTTACCTGAATTCCTCTCTTTGTCTTTTTGTATTGCTAAACATTTGCGACACTTCTTCATGAAAACAAGAGCACCAAAACTTGAGATGTGAAAACTAATTTTCTTTATACTATCTATTTATTGGAGAAGGTTTTTGTTTACTTGAAACTTACCCATGTTATATGAAAATAAAATAATGAGCTCCCAAAAACCTAATTTTGAGACGTAATTTTTTCTACATTTTACAGATCGTGTGATCTATAAAAGGGATTTAGTATAAATAAATAGCAGATACCATATCCACATATTAATATAGCTCGTAATATTTCAAATACATACTAATTTGTTTACATTGCTCATTTAAAGCTTTTTAAAAATAATTAGACAAAATGAAATTGATATCTTAACGTATAACATATTTTAATAATGATACAAATTTTCTAATTTTATCGAATTGTTAATTGTTACCAAATAATTAATCTGAAATTTTCTCTTTCTATTTATTTGTTTAAGATTTCAGGTTTATTTTACGTCATGAAAATTAGTGTCTTTCTTCTTAACAATAAATCATATAACCTGTACAAAAGACGGGCTGACTGCTATTTAAAACATTTCAAACTCAGTACCTAATTTTTTATTTCATTTAACACCGACACGTTTCGACTCATGTTCAGGGTACAGACACTTAACCTCATTTGATTAAATCAATTATTATCAAATTGTTAACGATGATTCATAATATGAAGTATGAATAGTAATAAGCTTAATATGAATGATATTATCTTTAGTTGTATCTCTTTCAATATTTGGGATTTAATTCTCTTTTATTGAGGAAAAAACTTATTCGATTAGACATTAGATTTTTTTTGAATTTGTTATTATAAGTTAAGACCTATTAAATGTTTAATCTCCCAAGAGAGATCACAAAAGCAAAAAGCTGAGTGAGACAAAGTAGTTCTCAGACGTTTTTTGAAAGACAATAATACTCCCACGCCGTTGTTGCAAGCTGTTTGTATTGAAAACAGATATTACACGAGCCTTAACCTTCTCTAACCGTGCTCAGATAAAATATTCACGACACACACTTTTGCCCTTTTAACATCACAAACTAAGAACATCTGTTTTTTTAGTTTAGGGCTATATGTAAAAAATTACTAAACATGCTAAATGTAATGTTAATTTGAGACCTTTGTGTGTTTTATTTCGGTAAATAATCTTTAATAATCTTCAAATTTAGTTGGATTGTTTCCAACCAAAATGTTGTTTCTGTCACATATACAGTAGTAAGCAGTGTATATAATTATAACTGCAATATAATGGACACTTTTAACGCACGTTCTATCTTTAAAGATACTTTACACTATGAAATTATTGATTCGTTTTCATCTAAAAATTAATATAAAATTTCAAGAAATAATACTTCAATTTGCATAAGTCTACAAATTGCCAAAACTTAAACTCATTAAAATGTAAAATAACATGTAAGTATGAAAAAAGCTCGTTACAATTATCCACTAAACGAAATACTGTAAAGAAACTTTTATTAATAAAGGAAAACTCGACAGACGAATATTAGGGTCTATTTACCCTGCAGGGAATATCTGCCCAGAAATAAAAAATGCAGTGAATACAGCCTGTTCCATCCAATATTTATTTTGTCGTATTTCTGTGTCTCGGCCACAGAAATATGACAAAATACTAGTGGTTCCTTTGTACTGTATTTAGAACTTTGATTATACATGTTTGTGATGATGGTACACAAAGGTTAAATTTTCCAATACCCTTATCTTATCATAGAAAATGGAATTTTGGGAAATTTAAAGTTTTGTTTTGTTTTAATTTAAAGATTTAGTTGTGACCATAGGCATCCATAAGCATCTCTTTGAACTATAATGTAATTATTTTCCTTTGGTAAAAAGCTCAGATCATGGATAGGTCTAAAGGTAATAATTAATTTTAGTTTTTTTAAACGACTTAAATTCACCACGTGATCCTGCCATGTACCATCACTTCCGATACAGATTTCTCGTGATGCGAATTGCTAAAACCCCTCCCACCAGAGCTTAGACATATCCATGTAAAATTTGTTATCGTCTGATGCACGTTCATCTTTATACAAATTTACCGTCTTTAATTTCTAATATTTATGAAGTGGGAATTGTCATATTTTTTGCAATACGATTTATTTATAGCCTATAGTAAGGTACCTAAATGATTGTTCAAAATTATCTTTTCTATTACACAGCTTCATCTTTTGCCCGCTTGGTGTAAACAGTAATCCCAATTTAGCCTAGAGCCAATACAAACTTACCTCTAAAGATTTAACAGACAGTCAATGGGGTTTAATTAAACTTACAGTGTCTGTGTTCACTGTAACTGATCGGCCTGTGGCCATTTGGCCAGCTGTGTTGCACGCTTGGACAACAGGCAGTTTCCACCTCCACGGTGTTAAAGGGAATTACGTTTCACTGTTTCTGTTCACTGATACCATTTATTTTATAATTAATCTCCACTGTACAGGGTGTGTGCTAAGTCCGTCACCAAAAATTTTGATGGGGTTAATAATATAAGTGAAAATCTTATATAAATAGAATTGATTTGAGGCGGACAGGGCGAACGTCGCCTCCGAAGAACGTGAACGCACCCTAGCTGAGTGTTAGAAACCTGGGGGTCTGAGTCGCGGGGCCGGTGGACCGCGAGGTTAATAATCCTGATGGCCATGGATTAACAGAAAACATGGAGAGTTGGGGTACTAAGTGACCTCGGATACTGGTCGGATATTTTGAACACGATCGGCAAGGACGACAGCCCACACTGCCTTTACTGCCCGATGTCACCATAACGCAGAGATACCATCTTCTCCTGCGGCCAGTGAGCCGAGTCTATTTAAAGTCCAAGGTTGAGCTTCTGAGCCCCGAGTCCTTCACCCCTGAGCTTCGCTGAGTATATCTTAAACGACAAGAAGTCCGATCTGGATCGGCTTCATTGAAGTTTAGCTGTAAAAGTAGTCCCTAACGGACCGGTTACTATGGGATTAGTCTTGATAATGTGAACAACATTTCCAGACTATTCCCTTTGAGAAGAGGGGTAATTTTTAGTGGGTATGAGTCCCACACTTCTGGTAGCTGTTGGCGTACGGTAAGCATTTAAACCCCCTCCAAAAAATATGAAATATGAAAATGTGAAAATGAGATAAACTCCTTAATCTCTTAATTTATTTAGTGTTTTCTGTAATTCAATATGGAATCGAGGTAATAGCGGGGACCTATTAGCTACTAAGACCTATTAAGACATAAAACAGGGACAGAACGTTTTTATTTGGGCGGTCACTAGATGACAAAAACAATGCGATAGAAGTTGTATTTATTTTTTGTACGTGTTTAAATCGTTCATTAAACGTAGAGACACTAGGAAAATAAGTAATGGACAGTGAAATAGTGAGGTGACTAAATATTTTGACGTCTACTTTTAGAAAATAATTCTCAATATAGAACTTATGACCTAATAAAGTCTTCATCCAAATATATTTTGAAATATTCATTGCATACTGGTCTAATTTTTATCTTCAATTGAGTTGAAATTCTATCTATCAGCCAATTTAAACTGGTAACTTTATATCACTGCTAGATAGTCATGACAATGAAAATTGCTGTGGCTAATTCTGCAAGCGTCATGCCCGACTAACTTATCTATCCCAATCAATAAACTCTGATCTAATCGGTTTAATTAAACTGCGTCGACATGTTGTCAGGCAAACATGACGCCACGATATGGCTGCATTGGTTTGCGATCTGATTGATCATCAGATTGAGATCACCCATAACCTGAAAATATTCCAACTAAAATGCCTCTACAATTCAATATCTAGATTACGAACCACACAATTGATTGCTATTTAGGTTATTGATCAATAAATTGACATCTTTCCTTATTGTTTTTGCAAAATTACATTCGTTGTTTTTGACTTAAAAATTTAAGAGCATTCTATCATAAATTCACAGATGTGAATCTAAATTTAATGTTTGTTTTAATAGAGTTAAACTATCCATAACATTTTAGTGTTACAGTTTGTGTTGTGTTTCTGTTACTCATCACTAACCTTTGTTGTGAGCCAAAATTTATCTTGTTATAAGAAGCTCCTAGCGAATATCCTATGGAAAAGTGAGCTATTCCCATAAGCCCGGACCATGATAGAAGTGCATAACTCAACCACCTGAACACGTTTTAAGAGATCGTTCTAAATTGTAGATGTAGGTATATAAAGGGTGTTCATTAAATTTGGGGACAAGCTTCGAGGGGTGATAGTACTCATCAAAATAAATAAAAAAGTACCTATAAACATTTGTCGAAAAATCTTTCGTTTAGCCGCTAGCCGCCATTTTGTATTTTTTAGTAAAAACATTATATATCAAGAACTATTTAAGATACAGAAACCAAACTTTGCACACATATTTAGTGGCTAAAGACAAAAATATTCTCAAAGGATTCATTTCATTTTATTCTATATTTTCAAAATGGCGGCGGTTAAAAATCTTTTAATTTAAATAACAAAAAAGCCATTAACTTTATAAAGTTTTTACATGATACTTTGAGAATATTTTTCTCTTTGGCCAATAAATATGTGTGCAAAGTTTAGTTTCTGTATCTTAAATAGTTCTTATTTTGTACAAAATACAAAATGGCGGCTAGCGGCTAAACGAAGGATTTTTCGACAAATGTTAATAGGTAATTTTTGTTTATTTTGATGAGTACTATCACCCCTCGAAGTTTGTCCCCGACTTTAATGAGCACCCTGTATATAAATATTTATGTATCAAATATTTATATATGTCACCACGATAACGGCCGCAATTATTGTCTGATTATTATAAAGTTCGGTAAAGTTTTCCTTTCTGTAATATCAATGAGTTCGTTGGACAACGCGATCGGTTACATTAACTACACTTTTGGGGGATCGGTGGGTTTGTACTAAAAAAATGGGGTTTTCAATTTTCAGGTATTATTTTTAAACCTAATTTTTCTTTTTACCTTAAATTATTAAGCTTAAAAAACAAACAATTTTATATATTGAACTATGACTCTAGGTCAATTGGTTCCTAAGATATTTAAAATAGTAGACACAGTGCATTGACTAATGATTATCTTATAGAGAATAGTTAAAAATGAATAAATCACTTATTTACTTAAATACTCTTTCAAAACTTGGTATACAAGTGTTTCTAAAACATCCAAATTTAATGTTTTTACAGCAGCAAACATACGTACTCATTGCCCATATAATTCTGATCGATAATAGATGAATCTGTATAACTCGCTTAATTGTCGACATAATTACAAAAACTTTAGTATGTATTTTCTTACTTAACAGTCTTTATATATACAATGTAAAACAATCCTAATTGCATCAGCATACTCAGTACCATACGATTAGTACTATGATGGGAATAATATAAATTCTATGAAATCCGCTCTACTCACGCCAGCGTGCTGCGTGAGAACTCGTTTTAAGTTTATCTAGTTGAAACAAAATTGCAAATATCAAATTGTAATTTCAAATACAGAATTGTTGGGACTACATAATCGTTGGGGTAAACAAAACAGAACAATTACTTGAACCAGCCTTTAACTAATAGTTATAAATTATAGTCGACTTAAAACTAATCATAATAACTTAAATAACTGCCAAAAATACTATTTTCTTGGACTGTAATTCGATCAGATCTCTTTGAAATCGTGACCATATGCCAATGATTTAAAAGTAACAACGAAGAAACAATTGCAATGTACAAAATAAATCAATCACATAACTATTCATCAAAATATTAAACACATCGCCATTTTCAATATTGAAATGTCTGAGAGATGTAAATATTTGTCAGAGAAATGTGTTCAGTTGTAATCTAAGCCCACGTTTTATGACAGGGTTGTAAAACAGTACTCGGGCACAAGACGGTTTAATTTCTTCAATCTAGCTTCTGCAACAATTTTATTTCACTTTCTCCTTGTTTCATTTTTCCAAAATTATATTCATATCTCAAGTAATGGCCAAAGCGCTACATTTTATGCGAATTACTCGGGGTACAAGTATTGTTGAGAAATATATCACATTTTTCAATGACTTATTTTTTACATATTCCGTAAGATAATCTCAATTTTTAATGTTATTTAATCAATTTTTTATTAAGATTGACATTAAAAATTCTAATTTTAAAAAATACAATGAAAATGAAATAAAAGAACATTTCCTAAGCATAAAAATGGTTTATATGGATTTTCAACTGACAAATTATTTAATTTACCATAAATACCCTTACGTATGGGTTGCTTTAGAAGTATTATTAATTTATTAAATTCTTTCAGTAAAGAGGACAAATGACTATGTAAAAGATATCGTAAATAACGAAAGTAAAAACCTCGGCAGATTGTACAGAACATTCGTCTTCTAACTGTGATTTATGTAGGTTTCTACCAAGACAAAGAAAATGCATACCTTCTCTAAATTCGTGTTACGTTTGTAGGGTTGCGTCATATTTGAGATAAATTGCCTAACTTAATTGCTGTTGTGGTATTTAGAGCAAGCACTTATTATAAGATACACAATTTTCTTTTAAGGTTATTTTTATTTTTGTAAACGAAAAGTAAAAAATAAGATGACACACATATTCTTACGAAATTTTACTCCATAAATAAGTAAAAAGTAATGTATCACTAATGTACTATAGGCAATAGATAGAAGATGGTTTTATGAAAAGAGTTTTCGGTTTAAAAAATTCAGAAGACGTTTAAATTTAAATAACAGGCCCACTTTATATTTTCTCATCGACTCTCGAGTTTTTTTACTATGATAGATCTCTACGATTCACATACATAAAAACTGTATTTCTAGACATTTATCAAATTAAGTTAAATTTCAATTTAGGGTCAATTTTTAGAAGATAAATAGAGCTAATTTGAGATTGTATAGTAGACATTTTACCTTCTTCAAAATAATTAATCGTGTGAAACGAAGTATTATCTATTGAAATAGCTGCAATAAAAATTTAAGACTTGACTAAAATTCTAAAACTGATTAATTATAATGTGAATCAACGTTGAGATTCTTTTACTGCGAACATATTTTATAAAACTAGTTTTTTATAACTGGACACATACAAAATGCTAATTTAATTTAAATTTAAAAGGAATATTAATATTTTACGACGAACATACAAAAGTCTCAGAAACTACTCGTGTTTTAAAAGGTTTTCCAGTTTCAAAGCGTAGCCCACTAAGCCGTGGTTTCCCTAAACTGTCTTTTGTTTTGTAATGCAAACGTTGAACACATATGAAATGTTAACGAATACATTTTCAATATTAAAAAAAACTAAGCATAATAGTACCATGGTGGTTAAATAACATTAAAATTAAGATCAATATACCAAAATTCATTTTAATAGCCCCGTACCGTAATTAGATTAAAAAGATAATATATTATACCATAGTCAGTCTACAGTTCAAAGGTTTATTTAAAGGTATTCAATATACTAGAATCGGCCCAAAACGTATTCCTTAAAATTATGTAGTTCAAAGTTCACTGTATTCTAAAGGATTATATTTCATATGATAAATATAAACTTATTAGTCAAGTAAAACTGCTGGATTTACCTTCATTGCATAATTTTTAAAGTTATATTATAATCTTAAAAATATTACATTTCAGTAGTTCTATTATTATAATGAGTATGCTCTTAAGGGGGTTTTAAAAGGAATACGAAAAAACATAAAAAAATTTATTTCATAATTATATGTCAAATATTGCACAGTGACATCCAATTTTGGTATTTCATTTAATTTTACCATCTCGTATGATGTACAACAACAGATGAGTCTATAGTGGAGTCTAATGGCATCGGTTTGGTGTATAATCGTACTATATCATGTAAACTGCACAGGTATTAGGTACATTATCATTATCCACCAATGCAGTATGTAGTATATTATGCATACAATATCCTATTATACTCAGTACCCCATTTATAAGCTATGAGTACGTAACATACTTCACTGTGTGTTATAGAGCTCCACTAAACATAACACTTTTAAAGTATAAGTATAGTAATAACAAAGGAAAATGTGTTCTTGTTGTGCACATTCAGGGAAAATGGTGGAGCACCTGCGAGGGTCTGATCTTCTTGGACTGTTGCGCCCTGTTAAGCCTGTTTGCGTTATATTCTTATGTAAATATCATTCCCTTTCCATGAGACACATTACTGTCTCAGTCTTTTTAATTTAGAATTTTTAAAATCTCGCACTAGAAGATCATTATGAGAAGAGTGTACTTTGAAGTAAACCTTTGTGTTATTACATTAAAACGATTTTATTGTTTACAAATTATAGTACTAGTATATTGCTTCTAGAACTGAGAGAGATATGATTCTTCCTTGTGAGATATGAGAGGTGGGAGATATGTTATTAGTACTGTAGTCAATATATTAAATTAGACTGAAAAGTCCTCTAAGATTCACGTAAGATTAATAATAAGAAACATCACAAAAACAATGAACCAAAGATTAACTTTATTTTAGTAACACAGGCTGTAAAGTGATGACTGAAAGTTTTTTAAGTATTCTTTAAAAGCTTTTCAATGCTAAACGAGGCCTAACCAGAACCTTCCATCAACGAAACGGCTTTCTTGGGTTAATGATGTTATACCTAAAGTACTTTATATTACTTAATCCCATAAAATTAAGAAAATTAACACCTTTCAATACGTGTTCTAAGTCTGTTTGGCTAAATTGTTATATATATTTACAAATTCTTGTATATTTCCTAAGTTTTACGTTTAATCTCTGAGACATGTTCGTGAAGTCACGAGCTTAGTATACTACTTTTATTAATTTGGATTTCACTGGTTGAAGAAAACTCATGTATAAAGTTGATATTTTACTCAATAAATGTAATACAGTAAAGTTAAACTTATATTTTATTCATATACAGGTTCAACAAAAAACTAGGTTTTAGTTAAACTCAGTATCATAACTCGTTTGATGAAACGTCCAATTAAGAATTTAATACGTAGTCAGTTTTATTAATAAATGTCGTGTTAGAGACTTATCCATTAAAATATTTATACACTTAAAATAATGTTATTCCTGATTTTTGTCACTATATCTTGGTCCTTATCATTTAACAAATAATAATGATAAAGATGATAATAATGGAAGTCTCGGTATTTTTTAATCTTTTATAACCTTTTGCTTTTTCTTGGTGATATAATTTTAAAATGTTCTTTACATTCTAAAACAACTAATAAAAAAATACATTTTATCATAATGTTGAATGGTATAGAAGAATTATTTATAAAAACTGTAATTTCGGGATGTATAAATGAATAGCAATAATTTATTATTTTGTAAGACTGTGATATACGTCATATTCTTTACAAAACTATACACAGAATCTAACTTTTATTAAAGTTAGTCTGACATTGTTGAGTCATCAAACACAGTAGATGGTTCCGGTGAAATTGCTCACTTCCGCTTCCGGTCCACTTAACAAATTGGCTTTTTGGAGATATTAGCTGAGTGCAATTGAAACAACCAATGTAAATGGGACAAACTGTAGATTTGTACTGTCAAATAGCATTGATTTTTTTGGAAACTTTTGTTTCAAAGTTTTAACGACACAAACTGCATATATAGTTTACTAATACGTTTTTCCTCCTTAGTTTCTTTCGAGTTGTGATCCAGCTTATATGCTAAACGTGTTATGTTTTAGGTTCTAGCTCACCTGTGGACGGTATCAAATTTCTGATCGCGCTTTGTTTTACTTATCGTCCTGGAATAAGTCCGCAGTAAAAATCTAAATTTAAGATCAGGCACCTGTCAACACAAAGTAATCATAACAGTACTGTGCTATCGAATAATCTTCATGAGGCCTAATTCATGTTGAGTACTCGGAAAGGGTTTTCCTTAAAGGTTTAGTTTCCTTGCCCTTCCTGATGGTTGTAGTGAAACTCAAAGACACACAAATGTTCGCCGATATAAGATGTTCTTTGACCGATAGTAAATATAAGTTTCTGCTGATGCTAAATGTTCAAGGAGCGCTATTTGCAGTATTGGAGAACTATTTAAACGGTAACGTTTGACCACATATAATGTTGTCTTTAAACTTTGCAAATTTTCACTATAATCTATCAATGATTTTGTCCTTACCAAATATATTTCAAGGAATCTTTTTGACCAAAATACTTGTATTTTTTAAACTATATCAAAAGCATAGATACACATGTTCCGAACTAATTAATTATCATAAATTACCTTTGTTTTTAATCATTTACCAAAGTAAGGTCAAAACACATGAAAACCATATAATAAAAGAAAACGTTTTGAGTATTTATTATACATGCGTTAGTAATTATTTAGTAATATTTTGTATATAAAACATATTGGAAGTATAGTTTCAAAAAACCTTTACATTTATAAAATAGTTTGTGTGAAGCGCCTTGCACTAGAAAAGCATTAATGAAAATACTGTCAATACAACAGGAGGAAATTAATTTAAATCGAATAGGTCGTTTTATCACAGTAGATTCAATAAGGGCATAGAATAAAACAAATTATAACTTTAAAATTAGAGATACTGAGAAATTAAGGGTTAATTTTCATTGAAACATTTTATACTTGGTTTTCAATTGGAATTATTGACACTGGAGCCCTAACCAAAATAGGTGTCAATTGTGAGTGTAATGATTTTGGATATGTGCTTTATTACTGACAACTACTTAACTTCATTTGTCAGGATCATCAATTAGGCAAACGATCAAAGACAGCTTTACTTTGTGACAGTGTAAATAATTCAATATCCTTTACTGGACTTTTTCAACGTGTCTGGGTTTTAAACTGTACAACGTTTCTGGAGATGACTCCCCCCGTTTTCAAGTGATCACCTAATAATTTAAATTTTAAATTTTAAAAGTTGCAGATATTAATTATATCATGTTATCAATAATACTATCTTTTATCTATTATGCACAACACAAAAACCATATTGATAACGCAACAAATGACCACACAACTCCACTTATGAGCTAGCGGGGCGAGTGGGAGCACGACTGCCCCCCCACCAACCCGGCGGTGGCCATCTAGGTGCGTGCCCGTTAGGGGCGCTAGTACTGACGTCATCGGTCACGTCTGCCAACTTGTCTGAAATTAAAGATTAGAAGGAAATGAACTTGTAATAATTAATATTATAATGAGCTATGAATAAAGATGTTGCATTTCCTGAAACAAAAAAAAACATAAATAAGACAGCTACTACAATATATCATATATGATGAATAATGATATTACACTCCATATCCAAGCCAGTAGTTCAGGAACACACACATTGTAAAAATTCACAATGTAAATCAAACTATTTAAGTGCCAAGTCAAGGATCCCTTCTATATTATATTCTAACTTAATCTATATTGTCTGTATTTGTGTGAATTGTAATGAAACTAAGTCTTAAGTAAGTGTTTTTAAGCCTTAAAGCTAGTACAGTTTAGGTTTATACTATACTTTGAATGTGTGATTAGATATACTGCAAATTTCAATTTTCAGATTGTGAGCTATTTTTAATTTATTAATTTAATTATTTTATTATTAATTAATACAACAAATTGTGAATTAAAAATCATACAAATTAACAAGACTTATAAATTTGACTATGGATCTGATAACTGCATGCAACTAAGTTTTATTATTAAACATTTTTAATGACCTTCACCAGACAAATATATGGCTTATTTTGGAATTCAGAGAATTAATTCAAACAAATGGGTTGACTCACTGGTTTCAGGATTTAACGTTGACCTAAAGCCATAAGTCCGGGAAGAACAAAACTCGTTCACTTAGTTGTGACGCCAATAAAGCTCTTTTTATCACCTTCTTTGACTTTCAGATTGGTTCGATTGTGAAACCTTTGAATTCCATTGATCGTAGAATAGATACAATAGATCAAGGTCAGAGAATTGCTTTTCCTTTGATTCTTCGTAACCCTATTCATATGCTTTTATATTAGAAATAATATATACAAAAGTGTTTGCCATTCAAAAATGGATTTCCTTTTGGGAAATAAGTTAGATCATGGATATGTCTGAAGGGAGTGTTGAATGAATATGTCTAAACAGCTGTTCTCATAAACTTAAGACGTCATTCCGTCATTATTTTTGGGATTTGCAAATTACTAACCCTCCCTTCAGAGCTTTGACATATCCATATTAAATCTATTAAGACATTAATGAGTGTTTTTGTAGTTTCTATGAGAAGCCTACTAAACATGTTTAAGTCTAGTAGTTCACTACCGTTGATTACGATGACCTAAGATATGGAATATATATTTTTTTACTGTATCTAGTATTATGATCATGAATGTCTTGTCTATCTTGTCTTGGTTTTAATATCATTTTGTGTGAGTTAAATATTATAAATATATAAATCTGTAACTGTAAGTCATTGTAATTTCATGAAAATAAGAGATTTAGAGCGGTCCATTAGTCTAAATCTTTCTTCTGTAGAATTAAAAATTGTTGAATAAGGCAAGCTGTTTTCACATAGTAATAGTCCATATTATAATATAATATAAAAAGAGGTAAAATGCTATTTTGCCATGCAATATGCAGTCTACCATCAAAGATTTTATGGTGTCCAACTTGAATGGAAGTATGACAGACGGTTTCAATTTAGTTGGTATCTGATAGGTCTTCTTTTATATCGAAATGAAAATGTCTGACTTTCCTTTATTGTCACTTTAATCGAGGTAGCCCACCAAATCACCAGTAATTATCTGGGGGTTCTCTTCATGAACGTTTTTGCTGCCATCTTTAAATGGCCTAAACAGTTTTCGTGTGCTTTAACTAATACTGTTTTTGACATTAACTTCCCTAATTTGTCGATGCATTATAATAGCTTCCTCCGTTTAGTTTGAAATTCAAGTGCGCACTACACAGAAGGAGAGAGGCAATTGGGATTGACTGCCCTATTTTAAATTTCCACAAACTTAGCTCATGCTTAACATTAGATGTACTGGAGACATGCAGCATTCATCCACATAATGTAACCCGTGGCAATGCAGTCGTTAAATTTAAAAACGTCACTTAGTTTAAAAACAACCTTATCATTATGTAAATAAAACTAAAACGTATATCATATTGAATATATTAGTAAATTCATAATGTATATACTGTATTTCATTTATCAGCCAAATACAGAGTTTATGATTTAATGTAGCACTCTTACATAAGGGATAAGTTATGGCAAGTTGTTTCAAACTGACTTTACAACTCCAAATAAAGGGAATTTTCTAGGGATATATTGTAAGGAAACTGTAAAGCAATGCATTTGGAGTGTATAAAAATAAATGGATGGTAGCAAATAAATACTTTTAACATTTTATTTATATTGAATTAAAATTAAATTTCGGTTTGGATATATTTACTGGTGTTATTATTGTATCACCATTATCCAGTAACGTAGACAATGTCTGATGTAACAATGAGTCTCCATCATTGCTATTAGTCCCTGTAATTGGGCTTCACGACACCCCCTTCTTCCTAACCCACCTTCTACACCATCCTCCTTAATCTTACTCCATCATTATTTATGACCATGGGATGAACTTAAATTTTAAATCGTTATTAACAAAAAACAAAAAGTTGAGCTAAATAGTGAAAACTATTAAATACAGCCCAAATCATAATGTATGGATTTACTTAAAGCGAGTTAGTAGTTTAGTGGTTCTCCAGAGGGATTTATTGACTTCCAGACGTGCCTAAACACCAAGTCTGTAACTGAATTCTCAGTGAATGTATCTCCGTAATGTCCTCCTGGGAGGGACCCTTGAGGAGGGGAACTTATTTGGCACATCCTCTATCCCTCTAAGGCGTGTACATTCAAATTAATTTTCCACGGCTTCCTGGGGAAGACTCATTACCTTGTCTGGGGGACTTGGGTGTTGCTGAGTTTCAGTGTGAATTCTCCTAGTGTGTCGTGTAAACTGCGCCTAGATCTATATTGGTGATTCAGGTAGACTGGCCATCATCATTCCCCTCTTTAGATTCCCAAAATTCCACAGTAAGACGCGCCTAACCGACTTTGGTGGGGCCTCAAGTCCCCAACCCTGAGGGGCATCTACCACCTCAGGGTTTACAATAAAATTAATAAAAAATAAATCATTACCATCCGGTCACATGTAAGAAATGTTATGAAAGATTAAAAAGTCGAGTAATCTAGAAAAAATTATTGCTTGTGATCATGAATTTAAATGTCTAATCTTAAATTTTACTAATCTATAGTTGGAAAAATATTAGTGAAAATCATGTTATACTAAGTAGAAATATCCTTAAGTCAAAGATATTTCAATAACAAAAAAGTACCTTTATAGTAGTTTTACAACGGGAAGGTATACTTGTTGAAGTGATAAGTAGTTAAAACCAAAGAACTACGCTAGAGTGCACTTAGCCTGTTGAAATTGGCGATAGTGGTAGGAACACAACGGGCTAGTATTACGTTGGATGATAGTATTACGACGATATTGCCGGTTATTACATAGCTGTCGCCTTTGTCAGCTTAAGACGCTGTCTCAGCTGGAGTGCTAGACAATTCACCTAATATATTAATTACCTTAATAACTTCTCGTTGTTTCACTCGCCCTTGGTTGAGTAATAAATCGTTTTAACACAGTCTATTATAATTCACGATAGGGAAAACCTTTATGCACTGTCAAGGATCTCTGTTTTCACTGGTGTGTGGGACTCTCATCCTCAAAATGTCTATTGATGCAGGCATTGGATTTCTTTTTCAAAAATATATTCTCTATAATACTCCAAGAGGCTGCCTGATTCGCCCAGAGGGCTTTACGACCGCATTAGATTAATTTCGTCCAAATCAGATTCTACGGCGAATTAAAGTTGTTCGGTCCTCATTTGCCTAAGCACCCTCCTGCAGAAAGCATAGATGATATTCCACGATCTGGGACTAAACGACATCACCGACGAGTGTTAAACAATACTAGGCCAACGGCTGCCTCTAGCTCACTCCAGTCTGTCTGCACCTTCCACAGAAGAAGAAGGCATCCAGTACATCGGACATTGTTTGAATCTCCTTACTGTCATTTCTACTATCAACGCAGCCTAACCCACTTTAAATCGGTTCATGTCTTACTGCAAAAATTATTGACACAGGGTAAAATGCATGAGAATATACAGTACATAAACGATGAGCTAAATCTATATTATGCTCTAGTTATCATGTTAGATGTTTGGCCTATTTGGCGTTCCAAAAGCATTTTTGGTGTCTAGCCACCTTAGCGATTGGCTTCAAATAATGTAAAAACTATAAGAGAAAGTAACGAAAAAACTAATGAAACTACAAAATTAAACTAACTAGAATATATTTTTGTTGTTTATAATCAGATATATTTTATTGCTTACTAGCTGACCCAGCAAACTACGTACCTACTACGAACTACTAACGGGTTATTCTTCAGTTGATCAATTCTCCATGTCCCGAACTCAAATAGCATGCCGGCTTTATGTGAATATAGTGAATATAGGCTTTATGTGAATGTGAATTTAGATATTCTGGGTCGTGGTATAGTTAATAATAATCCTGATACGAAAATATATTAATAATATTCCCACAACAAACAACATACAAACAACAAACAAACAAAACTAAGGGGATTGATTCACAATGATCAGATCCAACCTAAACCCAAACCACACCTAAGAGCAATACGTTTTTTTAAAGAAAGAATACATCTTCTGAATCGTATTATTGTTAATAATAATATCCACATAATCTAAAATTCAATAATTTCACTCGCACAATCTCAAAACATACAAATTATAGTTACACTCTGAATACCAAAACAACCAGTAATCTATAAATGTGTTTCTTTTCTTAACAACCACAAACATTCACTGAAAATGACGCACAATGACGTTGACTGGTGGACCCAAAAACAAATAAACAATAAACAGATGTGAATAAAATATATTGATGTATTCATATGATCAAAATGCATCACGTATTTTCTCATAAGCTCAAAAAAATGTACAGGCCAGTGAAGCTTAACCTTAAGGTTAAATACAGATCTGAATATGCCTAGAGCCTACTCAGAGCATAAACGAATTCAATAAATCAAAGATCATTAAAATCGTTCCAGCAATTCTCTAGTTTTAATGGTGTAACTAACACGGCGTTGTTTTATATATTTAGATTTATTTTTCTACGGCACTTATTAACATATAATATTTAATTACACAAAATATTTAGAAAATAGGCACATAAACCACCAAAACTGTAATGTATCAATGTGGCAAGTAAATCTGTTTATTTTTAAAAAAGTAATTGTAAATTTGCATTAAAAACTTCCCGGACACATATAGAACTTACTAAAATGTCGCGGCGAACGGATGAATAGTTTGGCAACGCTTAAAGGACGTTCAAAAATAAATTCATTATTATATACGGAGTTGAATATTTACTATTGGTTATTGTTATTCCATAAGTTTGTAAAATATTTTTAACTCTTTTCAATAGATTTTCGCGTCTGGTACTGAGTGGAGTGGAGCTATTGTGGCCGCCGTGCCGGGATAGCGGCGTGACAAAGACATAAGTCACCGCATCACCTCCGGCTCTATCAATCATTGTCAAACGTCTATTATTCTTTACTAACGATCTTAAAATGATTCGATTCTAGGTCACAAATATCCCCACAGCAAATTCATTACTACATAGAGTTTTAGGGATTAATTAAAAAACCTCGGGCTTGAAATTATGATAGTATTTTTTCCATGGCCATATATTTTGTTGTCGAAATTCGTGAAATTGATTGTTTTATATAACTATGTAATTGGTCATACTAACACTGATAACAAGGTTAACCTAATTAACGAATATATACAAATTATTGGCATGATTATTACATTTTAAATTAAACATAATTATCAGAGTTACGTACTGTTTGCCATTTCACATTTTGCAATATAATTCAACAAAAATGTGAGTTCATCCACAAAAAATATCCTCATGATTAATTCAGTTCGCAGTTTAGTAAAAACTATAATTGGGATCCCACGTTAAGCTGTAGGTCCCTCAGGTATCATTGGCTGTTGGGTTAAATTAACGGCCCTGCCTATGGAACATGTCAGCTGAAATCAGTAACAATACTACAAGATCGTGCCACAACCATCTTAAACGCATTTCCCATTCATAAATGGGCTAAAAATATCTACTGGGGTAGGTTACCTTTTTATAAAATACCTATAAATAAAGGTAAAATAATAAGGTTTATTTTTTATATAAAGGTTTTCATTAACTTCTAAACAATTAATTTTAAGATTAGGATTTTAATAATTGTACGAAAACTAAGTAGAAAGTAATAATAACACATGTTTTTCTGGTATATCAACACATAAATTAAATTATATTATGTGAAATTTCAAGTAAGGAACCAAAATCAATAAAGTCAAAATTCAATAGATACCTAACCATTATGTTTTATTTTCTGTTTATCAACGCTGGAGGCATTTTTTACGTTTTGAAAGGGAAAGAGGTACCTAGTTGTAGTGGTTTTGTAGTGACCTTTGACCCTTGTTACTACCTAAAGTAGACCTATTCTAGATGATTAATTAATTAATAGCCCAATTAAAAAGTATACTGCATCTGGAATAGAACCAGCGACCCTCAGATTACGAGGCGAGCATGCTACCTTTGTGCTACCTAACTGTCAACCTTCTAGAGCTGTTCAAATAGTTATCATTAATGTCTAGCTCGTGATATACTATGTTATCAGGATTATTTAAAGTCGTAGGTATTCGTAACATTAACATTCTAACATAAAAGAAAGTAATGCTAACATAGGTGTTAACTCATATCAAAATATTTTTATACTAAGCTTTTAAGAACAATTACCTAGATTAAATAAACTGTTTTAAAATCACAACCTATAAACACTTGCTATTCCTGCTCAGCTTCAAGCGAATGTGTATTTATTTCCCTCTTCCCAGTAAAGTACCACCGTTAACTACCCCAAACTCCCCTTCATGCCGTTACCATCAAGTTTGCACTGTAACATAGATTCCAAACAAGATTGAAGCAGTTATTTGGTTTTATATCGACTAAAACAAATATAAAAGATTTGAGTGTATTTCAAGATAGGACGTTGGAAAATGTAAGGTTTTATGATTAAAAACGTATTACAGTACTATTGTTTGTATATACAATTTTAAAAATCATTATGGGTTGATGTATTGACGTAACAGAGACTTGCTAAATTAGTTTATAATATTATTTTAAGAGAATATTATTTTAGTAGGTTTCTAAACAGCGGTCATTAATATTTAATTTTACACGATTACTGGTAGATTTACGAAAAGAATGTATGATACATCAATCGCAGGAAATATTAATACACATATATAAAGACCTTAAAAATTAAAATCAATTATGAAGTTATTCTTACTTTAAGGACAGTCATTTGGATAAAATATAGTTTACAAGAAGCGCCAGTACATCTTCGCAAAATGTAAAATAAATTATCACTAAACTGATATATACTTTTCCCCCATTAACAGTAAACCTTAAGAAATTACATTTATTTATTAGCAATACTATTGTACTTCTTAATTCCTACTAAAACAAAATTTAAAAATTTCTTTTCAATCGTACAGTTGTTATAAACGTCTTTTACACATCGCTTTTTCAATTAAAAATTGCAGACTAAAAATTTTTGGACTTTCGTGTACTCTTCAATATTGAATGGTGACCTACCCAGGTATTAAAACCAAGTATGAAAGAGAAATGAGTGTGTAGTCTTGTTACTGACTAAGGCTGACATCTTCCTTACGCAGAACTGCTAATTAATAGCCAAACAGCCAATGGCATTTAAGGGACCTACAGTTTAACGAGGGATCCGAACTACAGTTATACCTCTGAATTATGAACTGGTCTAAGTATAAGGATAGTATTTGCGGATGTACGTAGTATACAATAGTGTGGACGTTAATCAACACAAAAGTATATCACATTCACTCTCCAGTGTCCAATACCAACAATTTATAAACATAATGGATTA
This sequence comes from Nephotettix cincticeps, assembly GCA_023375725.1. Taxonomy (NCBI): domain Eukaryota; kingdom Metazoa; phylum Arthropoda; class Insecta; order Hemiptera; family Cicadellidae; genus Nephotettix; species Nephotettix cincticeps. The sequence goes on from CM041785.1 coordinate 25,032,600, forward strand.
TAGGACACGCCACCATAAAGGTTTTGAAACTGAATTCTGCAGCTCGTATGGGTTGGGTAACCTTATAACTTCATTATTAAGTCCCACACTGCAGAAAGCTTTCACTCTATGTAAAAAAAACCCATATAAAACTATGGGTAAAAAATTACAAAATATGTAAGTGTCAATGGAAAGGTACAAATGAGCCATCAAGCGATCTTGTAAGGTGATAGGAGGTAGGCTCGGGTCTCAGGGGGAATCTGTGGAATATCGTCGTCTATCTGCGGCAATGAGCTCCGCGGTATCCTGGCTTGACTCTGCACGAGTGTTATATAACTTTCACGTGAAAGATGTTATATTCAAGTTGTAACATGTTAGGGTTTAGCTTTGACCAATAATAGGTTATAGATATTTCGTCAAAACAATTGATCTATTTAATAGTCATCAGGCAACACGTTTCCGAACCACTGCCTCTGAATTACGAACTACCCTAATTATGATGATGGTCTTCGTGGATTACCTTGGTAGTCAATAGTGCTGACGTTTATTGACACAAGAGAACTACAAAGACCAACCATCACTCACAACTATTCACAATTTGGGACCCTAAGTTAACACTATCAAAAAGTATGTAAATGGAACTAGATTAGTTTATTTAATGATTTATGGGTGAACCACCCTATAAAATAAAAAAATCATGAATATGAAAATTACGTGGAGATATAGCCAAAGTATAACCCCCGTATAAAACGTCATCAAAATCGGACCTTCAGTGTGGCCTCGGGATCTGTACTCCGAGACAGAAAGACATTAAACTCAGTCTGATTTTTTAATAGTTTATACAACAAAATTCTAGCTTAAACCCGTTTTTTCACTTTAATGAGATGAGGTTGACAAAATAATTGGTTTCCTTCACCACACAATTGAAGAATCCGATAAAATATACGATAAGGAGGTCATCTTGATTTCAAAGATGGTGTTTCATTATTGTGTAACAGGCTCAAAATCTGTATGTAAATAAAATGTCATAGTAAATATATTTTCAGTGTTAAAAGACATGAATTCATTTACATAGGATATTACATTAGTTTGTCAAATTATGAAAAACCTATTTTATTATTGCTTAAATTTGTTTTTAAATTTTTACTACTATCCAAAGAGTTTTCCCACCGACTACTGTTTGCAGAGGGAGAATAAAGCCATTCATATTCATTGCTGGGTTCAATGTGTTCACCTGGTTGTTTTGTCGTCGTTGGTCCATATCTGCTTTACATATGAAACACGACTACCTCCCATTACCAAATATGGTAAAATCTATCTATAGGCCGAACTATGAAATACTGATAAACAAAATAAAAATTAAAAACACGAAATCCATTCAAAAATTTATATTAAAACTATTCACAGTTTCCGAAATAATTATATAAATACAATTAGAGTTTTTTTCTCTAAGTTCTTTGGAATTATTATGACATTGTATTTATTTTTATATTTTATAAGCCGGCAAAGCCGAAATGGGTCTTATCGTAGTTCCAGTCCCTCTGTATTTTTGTAATTCTAACAATTTACAATTTAGGCTAAACAACATTATTTGCAATATTAGACTTTTCCTACAGAACATGTGATGTTTAGGATATATTCAATAGACAGGACCATCATATTAGAAACAATATTAATTTGTTTCCATTGATACTTGATTTTAAAAATACTTCTAATTATATTATATTCTTATTTTATCTCAATCTATAACAGTTTTGAATAATGATACACATTGTCTCCTTTAATATAAATCACAAAATTTTAAATTAATTCTAAATGATTAATTTGAATCTTTTTTTTCTATTTCGTCATTTAAGATTTTAGTTTTATATTTTGTCAACATAGTAAGAATCCTATTTTTTAACATAAAATCCTACAACGCAGACAAAGACGGGGCTTACTGATGGTGAATGAAATAAAATTTAAAAAAAGAATAAACGAATACCGTTTACAGAATGGTAATACTTAATCCCTAACATATGTTTCACTTCACTATTTACTTTTGTTTTCCAAAAAAGTAACACACATTACATTACATTTTTTAATACATACATATTTAAATGTTAAAATAAACCTTATAGGGTTTAAATGTTGATCGACTCTAGAGAATTATGTAAATACTCTATACTATATAAATAAATTCTTAATATGGTTTAAACACATTCAAACTTGTCTGCAAATTCATTTTGTCTATTTATTTTCACATGTAATTTTTAAAAATTTCTAATTTTATATTTCACCATTAGAATCAGCTTAAAAAACTACACAATTAAGTTCCTTAAAGTTTTTCTCTATCTCCAACGGTTACCGAGATATTAAAAAATCTAAACACAGTATGTTGTATTGTGGGGCTCCAATGTTAATCTTATGGAGGATAGGGAAAAATTAATATTTCCTACAGTTAATGAATTATTTTTGGATATATTCAACTTGAAAGCTTCATTAGTTCAATTTATTTTTAAAATCATAGTTTATGTGTTTATCATGGCAGCAAAACCTGCATATTTTTCCCATAATAACATATAGGAATATTATATCCTTTATTTTAGCTCAATGTTATGAAAGTTTTGAATAATGAATTGCTACAAAAATACTTGTAATCACAGATTAACACAATTCTCCTCACAAGCAAACCTGAATACTCTTTTTTCTATTAGTAGGCAAAATAATTAATTATTGACAGATAATTTAAGTCATATATTATTTTAATTTTTATTTGGAAATTTGATATACGCAGGTCTGTAAGATCCTATTTTTTAACGTAAAATCCTACAACGCAGACAAAGACGGGGCTTACTGATGGTGAATGAAATAAAATAAAAAAAAGAATAAACGAATACTGTTTACAGAATGGTAATACATAATCCCTAACATATGTTTCACTTCACTATTTACTTTTATTTTCCAAAAAAGTAACACACATTACATTACATTTTTTAATACATACATATTTAAATGTTAAAATAAACCTTATAGGGTTTAAATGTTGATCGACTCTAGAGAATTATGTAAATATTCTATACTATATAAATGGTTTGCAATAAAGTTTGTCTATCTAATTTAGTTTTTGCCAATAAGAGCATGTTATGGCTTTAAGGTAGGTCACATTCAACTTGACGGTCTTAAGATCCTTTCTGCATGCAAATTCATTAAATTAGGTCAGACACGAGTCAAGAATAGAGCTCGGTGGGTATGGCAGGAGACGATGGCTTTGTTTAAAGGAATTCATACTGAAATTGTTCATACATTATCACCGTAAATGCAAAACTATAACAACATAATTTTCACAAATATACGAGATATTAACAGAAATATTTGTATAAACCTGAAAACTCACCCTACTTGTAGTATTTCAAGTCGATGGGTGAAGGTTGTACAGAATTATATAAAACAACCTAAAATACAAGAGTTATTAAAAAACTTTACTAAGAGAGGCACTTTTTTCGGCACATAAAAGGTTATTTACCATATATATTAAAACACACAAAATAAAAAATAAACACAAACAAAACACAAATTAAATTTATCAGAAAAACGTTGCGCACAAATTAAATATAGCGTAGAAGATTTGAGTGTATACCAATTAACATTAACGTGCAGAGACCGAAATTATACATCAGACAATCAGAGTGTTTTCAAATAAAACGTTTTATTGAACATCTTCCCAAACTAAAATTACAAAATCAATGATCTAAATTTGCTGAACACCTGATATATATCAACCACAAAATACACAACAGTAAAGAAAATCTATAAATTTAACATAAATTAAATGTAAAAAATCACCCTTATTCCCCAAACCCAAGGTTCATGACATCAAACAGGCGTTGGGTAATCGTTTTGCAAAAATCTGCTGCGCAAATGTAAATACTCTCATTAATGTATTGTAAAATGTAAAATGATGTGTAGTGTTGTGTAAATATTAACTTAAAAATGAGATTTCAATCCCTAAACTGATCGTCTGATGACTATTAAGCAAATTAATTCTTTTGACGAAGTTTCTATAACCTATTTTTGGTCAAAGCTAAACCCTAACATATTAAAACTGTAATATATAACAACCTTCACGTGAAAGTTATATAACACTCGCGCAGAGTCAAGCCAGGATACTGCGGAACTCATTGCCGCAGATAGACGACGATATTCCACAGATTCCCCCTGAGACCCGAGCCTACCTCCTATCACCTTACAAGATCGCTAGATGGCTCATTTGTACCTTTCCATTGACACTTACATATTTCAAAGATTTTTTACATAGGCTTATATTTATGTATTTTTACGTAGAGAGAAAGCTTTATGCAGTGTTGGACTTGAAAATGAAGTGTTAAGGTCACCCAACCCATACGAGTTGTGGAATCCTGTCTCAAAACATTCATGGTGGCGTGTCCTATAATCCACCTTGGAGGTCACGAATTCCTGGAAGTAATGGGCATTGGAGGGTGGATTTGATATGCTCTTGTGTGGAATAACGTGCGCACTAATGTATACTACGTACATCCGCCAAGAGCGTCCTTATAGTTAGAACAGTTTATAGTGCAGAGGTAGGCAGTTCTGTAGCATGTCAGCCTCAGTCAGTAACAAGACTACAAATTTGTGGCACAGTCATCTTGCACTCATTTCTCATTCATACTTGATTTTAAAACCTGGGTAGCTCGCCCCTTAATATTGATGGGTATAGGGAATAAAGTGGTTACGTCCAATTTTTTTGTTAATAAAAGTTACATTTTCTGCATTCAATGTAGAATCTAATGCAAATTTTTTTGTATAATTGAAGATCATGTTAAATGTTCGTGGGGAAAACCCCTGTGCCGGGAATGAGGGGGTCAAGTACACTGATTTTGGGGGAAAAGAGTAACGGCTGGAGATTGTCATCATCATTTACCAGTACAATTGTGGATTCACTAGTATAAGATTCATGATCCCTCAATCAGATATTTATTCCTAATCCATCATGTTATTATATTATTTAAAACAATAAATTACTCCTGTAATTAAAAAATGTTATCTGACATGTAAAACAGTTGACTATTGGAGATAGTACATCTTTCTACACCCTAATCACTTTTGAAGGGCTCGATATTATTTAATAGTTTTGACATGATGCAAGGTGTCTAAAACTCTCTTTGTACTTATTTATTACATACTGCCATATGTAATCTTTTTATTGACCATGAATTTTTTATTTTGATAGGTGTTTAATTTATGAACTATTACTAATTTAAAAGAGATGTGAAACAACCTGAAACGTATTTCACTCAGAAAGTAACCCTATTGTTTTATAACTTACCTTCTAAGAAGGAAAGAAAGAAAAAATAAAACGATTATGGATTAATTATAAATAAGCAATGACAATATGTGAGACATTGTATTTGTAACCACTTTAAAAATTTAATATTTTTTACAATACATACAAAGTTTTCATTTGAGAATTGGTGTACATATTGTTCTGGAAATAAAAGGTCTAAGTTCATGGTTTTGTAACCCATTTATTCCATGCACTAAGTGTAGTTTGACTTAAATGAGTTTTAAATATTTTTAAATTAGGCCTAGTATATTAAATTGAGTTTTCATTGTAACAACTTTAGATAATATAACTCTAAAAGTATTAATTTTGAATATACATTATCATTCTAAAGTAGATTTAGCAAAGTTTATAATTTAAAATTAAAAATTCTGTACATTTAAGAAATTGTGACACAGCCCCTTTATTCTCTCTTAATTGAGATAATGGTAAAGATGGTCTAATTTTCACACACACGTAATTTTGGTTCAAAGCACCAGGTGAGAGTAATATCTTTTAAGATTGTAGTTTTCAAAACTTATTTATGAGAAAATGTATGCATTAGTCTTCTCATACCGGTTATTTTGAATTGGTGGTTTAGTTTATGAAATATCTTATATTAGTCCAATCAGTTTTTATCTCCCCCATACATAGTATAAGAAGAAACTATTGTTCCCATCAGAATTTTAACAATTTTAACAAAGGGTTACTAAGCCATTGTGATTGAAATTATCTAGTTTTTGTATAGTAATAAAGAGTTTTGAAATCTCTGAATCCAAACAGGTGGTTTTGGACTGATTTATGTCTTTCAGTCCGTTTTAAGACAACACTGTTGGTACACTTTTTGTGAAATTTTGGACAAGGGTGAACTTATCCAGACTCACTTTTATTCATATTTCAAAATGATAAAATAAATATCCACTGAAAACCCATAACATGTGAAAAATCCAAATTTCTTAAAACCGGCTTTGATTATTGTGATTAAAATCGCGTAATTAGTGGTGCTTAGAGTATCTTACAATCTGGCACAGCTCAAATGTCTTAAAAAATGACGGTTTAAAATCTATAAGCTCTTAGATATAAACATATTGGTTTGTAGAAAAGCAATAAATTTGTAGAACCATTTAACTATTAAAACTGAAACCGGCTTAAAAAACAAACTAGTATATTGAACTATTAATCTATAGCAAATAGTTCCAGAGAAAGTTTGGATTTACTGACTATGGTTTATATAGTACCTGTTTAAGAGAGCCCCGATTTATTTTTATAAAGAATAAAAAAACAATAAATTTTCCATTTCATAACTGGTTTTCGTGAAGTTTTGTATGCAGTGTACATCAAAATTGGTTACAATGTTTCTCATTACCTTTGGGGGGGATTTCGATAATTCCCAAAATATGTTTTAACATTTATTTAGAGGGTCTTTGAAAGAAGTTTTATAACGATCTATGAAACGCTACATTGGTTAAATGTAACTTTAATAAACATTTGTTTTTGATATGGTGATAAAAAAGTATAAATTATTTTATACTTACCTTTGAAAACCCTCCCCTACCTTTGAAAGGAGAAAGTATCTTTCAGATAATTAACACCGTTTATTTTTACATGGATGTATATGTGTTACTTGGAGAGGAATACTGGCAATCCGTCAGACCAAAATTTTTCCGAAACAAAAAACATCAAATGGTTATCAGGACCGCTGTTTAGTGGAACGGAAATATTTCTTTTAGTCATATCCATGGATCTAAACTATTTGCCATAGGGAAGTAAATATCTTTATTTTCCCGGTACCCAACCCAAATTTATTCTCCCCTATTTGTGATTTTTTCGTCCCCACACAGATACACAGAGAGTCAATGTGGGTGGGAAAAGTGTAAGTTCAATGGGTGTCTTATCAAAAAATTATAATTGATTAAAAATGAACATTCTTGTACCTGAAACCTATATAAACACAACATCTTAATGATGGTTAAACTTGAGCGACAAAATTAATCCAAATTATGAATAAAATAGTTTTTAAAACTGAATATTAGTTGAATAAAACACGAACGTCCACCAGGGTTGGTTATCATCCGAGCCGACATCGTCTAAGTAACGAGCCTCGCTCCAATGATCATATTTCCGGTCGAACTTTGCTCTCACTTATTTAACTTATCGTCCCTACAAACGTTTTTAACTAAAATTATTTTGTTTGGTAAATTTTCCTCACTACAGTAAGTTAAGGTTTGTCTAAATACTTCTTTACTTAATATCCAGATATTTGTATTCCTAAGAATAGCGTGAATTATCTGAACATTTTATACCCTCGTCTAAGTTCGAAATTAAATTATTCCAATTAGTTTTATTGGTTGATAATTTTCAAACATGTTAACAACTTTGTAGGACGTTTTTGGCTTTTATTTTACTAAGGGGTTATCGTAGACCCACCTTAACAATGTTAAACTTAGAATCCTAAGATCCCGTTTTCATGTAAAAACCAGAGCTATTGAATTGATTATTTTGCTTACTGTAGTTGGTATTATGTCTACCTGGAACCGGAATAGGTAAAATAAATCCAAATTTTGATAAAAGATCTGTTTCCTTAAATAAATTAAACGTTATTTGTTGTAGACAAAACGAATACTAATAAGGGTATTACCATAATTTGGTCCTGCATATGAGAGGCTACATGTAAAATTTGAAGATTCCATCTCTGTCTTTTATATATTTTAAGAAGAATGGACAGATGGATACATTCTTTTTTTTCTTTCTGAGGAAAGCGTTTGGAGTTTGAATTAATATAATCTTTGGGGCGGTAGACAACATAAACATATAAACATTATAATGGTTAAATCATCCTAGGTTCGTAGTAATTGAGCGTTATAGGATCTTCCTTCCTTATATTTGCAATTCTTGAGAACTTCATTTTTGTTTCAATGAAGGAAATGGGAAGAAGAGTGTAATCCAGAGTTTTGTTCAAAATGCAATTTAATTTGTTTGTATAAATAACTAGCTGACCCGGCGAACTTCGTAACGCCTCACAGTAAACACATGTTAACTTTAAGATTGGCCATGTTCTGAAGTCGAATAGCAATACGGCTTCATTGTGAAAGGTTATATATTCTGGGTCGCTGCATAGTGAATAACAATACTGAAACGATAAAACATATTAATATCATTCCCATAAAACAAATAAATCTGAGTGGATTAATTCACAATTTTCAAATCCAATCCAAACCCAAACGAAACCTAACTGTAATACGGCTTTTATAGGAAAGATATACAACAGCTGATTATTATGATAAACGTAATAATATAAACATTGTAATTATCATATAAACACGTGACTTTAATCACACAGAAATTAAAATATAAATACATAATCCCCCAAAACCGTTAACTATTAACGTGGTGATTAAAGCTGTTCATTTTTTACAGTACACATTTACTTCATAGTTTAACATTAATGAATAATTCAGATGGCATTGGATAGTAAAGCATACGGTATTGCTAATGGAAAGTAAACCAATCAGCTGTAGCTAAGAAATCAAATGTTTTCATTGTAGACAATTTGTAAACAAACTTACTCTCTATAAGGTTAACATTAGAAATTTAAAACGCCATAAAATGGAAACTTATGGGGTTTTCGAAAATATTTTTTCACTAAAACCTTCCCGGACACATATAGAGCAACTTCCTAAAATTTCATGGCGATCGGATGAGTAGTTTGGCAACGCATAAAGGACATACATACATACAGACAGACATACATTCAATTTTATATATAGAGATGTATAATTTTATTCGGAAAATCATAGACTTTAACTTAAAATTTATGTCCGTTTACCTTGTTCTTATGATTTTAGAACAAGGCCACTTCTAATTTTAATTAAAAATATGACTTTATAGCCCCTTAGGCTGTAGGCTGGATTTCCCACGAACTAATCATGTGTAAGTGGGGTAAGTAAAACGGTTTTACCGAAATAAAATGGCTTTAATCTACATTAAAGCCGGGATAAAGTCCTTTCTGTCAGTGACCCAAACGGCATGAAGAAGCTATTTACATTTATCCCCTCAGATCAAGCCGCATTCAGAGGTTCAATTAAATTGGGTTTTTATCGGCTCTATCTTTGGGCCAATACTCTTCATTATCTACATACGAGTTATTTGTGAACTAACGAGCAAAGTGGGCAATTTCACTTTTCACTCGAGTTGTACATTATAATTCACCTAGCATAATTTGGTCCCACATATGAAAATAATAATGATAATGTGTTTTGCACAAACCATATAGTATAGTAATCGTACAACAGAAGTAACTTTTTTATAAACACCATAAAGTAGATTATTCATACCTTTTTCGAATTTGAGCTTAGATTTCTCTCATGAAAGATCTAAAGACATCTTGCTAATTCTTTCAATTGCCACGGTGTAGAAGAATAATCACTAATATCTCTGTAAACATCCATTTGAATACAGCACAACTAATTGAAATGCTAATAAAATGTCCAATCAGTTAAACAAACATCCGGTCTTGGCGGAAGCTCAACAGAACAACAGCTGGCCAGCTGATTTAGAGCCAGTGCTGCCAATCTATTTCATACGCATACGGCTTTGCCTGCAGTTACGCGCTTACTATTTCTTGCTTAAACGTTGAAAATCTGGAGTAAGGTAAAGTATAGATTTGCATTCTCAAATTAGTGAGATAAAGAGTACGTTATTGGGTAACTGTAAGCGAACGATTTTATTAGTTGTATTACGGATATCCATTTGTGCCTGTTGCCTGCTGATGACACGTCTACTGCTATGGAGAAAAAACATAGGGAAAATGGAGATTGAAACCTTTTTAATTGTAACTCAATCGTTCAATGGTTTCAAGAGAATGGTTTAGTGGTATATGGTGGAAAAACATCGTTGACTCACACATTGATATAGTCTGAGCATGATGACACTTTGAGTGTCTGGATAGAGGAGATTAAAATTTTGTTCGAACAAAATGTAAAATTCTCGCTGTGTGTCTGAAACTTTCCTATCTGAAACTTTCATTCCATCTCAATAATGTTAAAAGAAGCTTTGCTCATAGCTTTAAGCTGTCCGTCCCATCTGTCATGGATAATCTGTCGGTGTTTCTTTCAATGTACTATTCGGTTGTTTTGGAACTCCTCTCATAATTTAGGTACTTAGAAAATTATTGCTGGTATATGAAGTGAGAAAGGTTATACCTGCAGGCCAAATTTTGAAGACACGATATTATATGTCATTGCAGAGCATTTTTCAAAACTAAAGTGTCTTCTGGCACCCTTTCCTATGACTAAATACAGTCTTAGATATAACACTAAACTGATTATTCCTTTCCAAAGAACTTTTTTCTTCAAGTATCATACTTTTTACAAAGTCACCGGTAGTGTTTAACGCGCTATCCCCGGCCTTGAAAAGGGAGGGTTATTTTATTTTATAAAAAAAAACTGAGGTAATTCCTAATAAAAACTATTTCAGTTCTGTAAGTGATATTTTTTAATGAATAAGTATTGAAATAATTTTTTGTTATTTTTCACTTATGTTATTTATTCACGCGATACCCATGCAGTATTTTAATGCAATTTTTGAAAAAAGGGTTTTTTAACAATGACTTTAATATCTCAGCGCTATTTCACTATGCTTAGAGAAGCTAAGTTATAATAATCTACTGTCTTTAGGTGCATCAAATACAGTGTAAAAATAAAAAAATAGTTCAAATATATTTATATCTGACTGTTTAAGTAAACAGTCATTTTTAGTTTGAAATACAATACTGTTTAAGTGATTATACGTTTATAATCATTTATCACAACATATAACATGATTAGTTAGTCGGCGGATTTTGTATCTTTCAACGAATGTATCTGGTATGAAACCGTCATGTAATGGAATTTCCCTCCACATCGTCTTCGTTTCCGAAATAGATCACGATCGTAAACTCGGCTAAGCTGAGGCCGCCAGTAATGTCCTTTTAATGCCCTGCCTTGATTTAGTAAAGTAAATGTGTATACAACAGAGAACTTATGACAATTTACAAATTTGGACAAAAATCTTTATGGACATACATTAGTTGTCAAAGCAAATTAGTATTACGATTCTTGCTAACATATATCTTTTGATAACTATTATCAGAAGATATATGTTAACAAAGTGTATATATTTTCAGTAGTCAACCATCAAGTAATTAATATACGTCAATAGTATATTTGCAAAAAGGTTTTTCGATGCAAATTCTTCACCAATTCATTCGTGTGAATCATACGACAAAAAACAAATCTACGATATTTACAGGAAAATATAAATACAATGCAATTATGACATTTATGCATTTAATGAACTATAATCTAACTCACTAAACTATTCTATTTAGATTTTTATTGCGGACATTTTCCATTTCGATTTTATGTAATGTAAAACAAAGTTTCACAACGTTTCGGGATCTTGAATCTGATCCCGTCCTCAGGTGAACTAATATCTAAAACACACCATAAAGATATTTTCTAAGATATTAGTTAACCTGAGGACGGGATCAGATTCCAGATCCCAAAACGTTGTGAAACTTTGTTTTACATAAAATCGTGATGGAAAATGTCCGCAATAAAAATCTAAATAACATGAATCCACCATCACCAATAATGAATTTCAAACACATAAGTAGACTAACTAACTAAACTATAATATTGTAACTGTGACACGAAATTTACAGGAGCAAATTTTTTGTATGATGGATAATTGGTGATTTAAAAAAAATATTGTGCATATCCACAAACAACATTTCAATATGTATTCAAACAGTTGTATCAAAAATATAACCCACTTTTGTCATAGTCATAATGATATTGTAAATTCCGTTCAACGACTTATACAATAAACTTTTTTCACATGATAATGGTTCTCTAAAGGCCAATACTACAGTTAAAAACAGTAAAAACGTACAAAAACATATTAAATACATTCAATATTATTACTTGTTTTAAATATAGTTAAATTGTTGTTATATAAATTATTATTTTAAACCACATGGACAAATCGTATTTTTCATTATTTAAAATAAACAGAACTGAGGTTGTTTAAAGAAGCTTTATTAGGACTGTTGGAGAGGGTGAGGATTTTTTATACCAAAATTGGACATTCGTGATCAGCTTGGTATTCAAGTCTTCACTGTGTCTGTGTACAAGAAAACATGACTTCATTATTCCATTGAGAACGAGATTTCAAGATATGTTTAGAAAGCGCCACCGTACCCGACTTTACAATTAATTATTCTACCTCATTAACGAACCTTCTCCGTTTTGAAAACAAAACTACTAGGCCATTTGATTTCTATCATGATGGAATTCATACACTCAGTAAACATAAAACGACCTAATTTAAATCAAATGAATGATTTTTTCTCTGTACTGTTCTTTTTCCTGTTTTAATCTGCCACTTTTAGCAAATTTACCAAAGGGAAGAAGCCATTCCAGTAGGTCTCATTGTAAAACCTAACCCCGGAACCATATTACGTTTGTTGTTTTGAGGTTCAGAGATATGATCTTCTATAGACACTCATTAGAACTAGCTAAACAACTTCACAATATAGGCTAGTATTTGAAGGCTTTGCTCTGTTTCCAATGGTTATCGATATATTAAAATGTCCAAACAGAGTACGTTGTATTTTGGGGCTCCAGTAATGTTAATCTCATGGAGGGAAAGGGAAAATGGAGGGAAAGGTTAATAGGTGAAATATTAGTTTAAATATTTCACTTATTAACCTATATTTTAGATAAACCTTCTAATTTAGTTTCATGTAGTTAAAACCCGTTCATTATGTATGCTTAAATTAATAGTTCATATGATTATCATACTCTTTTCCATACTTTTTGAAAACACCTTTATGGTCATATGTTGATGAAACTTTGTATTTGGTCAAAACAAAAATTTTTTATTTCAAAGATTCCTGCTTTTAGTGTTCATCATAGTAGAAAACCTGGATAACCCTTCTCATGTCAATATTAAAGAGAATAGGAAAAACTGTCTTATTTATCGACAGATATTGACCAAACTAGTCATAAATTATTATTGTCTTATTATTTATTTGTAAATTCACTGAGTACCCTGGTCTGCTGTGAATTTACGATGGGGTCTGGGGAAATTTACAATTCTGACATTTGTATGACAGTATTAATGTACACGAGTTGAAATATTTCGTAGCTCACCAGTATAAACTTTGTCTTACAAGTTCTTAGATTAGTATGAATATCTTTGCCGGATGCATTTTTATTTATTTGTGATAGTTGGACAAATTTAAATGTGTTATTTCTAGAAGTCTTTTTGTGATTATTTATTGCGACATTATTGTACGATATTGTTTTACTTACATCTCTGTTAAATAGGTTGTCGTTTAAACAAATAGATACAGACCAATAGCAAAATTGATTTTGGAAGGGGTTTTCTCGACAACAGGCAATAGTAGAAACAAGGAAACTGTAACACCCGAAACGTGCTCAAGCTGAACCATAAACAGAGAAAACTTGGCCCTTTTGTGTTCGGTGGTTGGCATCTGTGACAATGCTTTATATTTATTACCACGTTCCGGGATACACTGTAATATGGCGATGCTGCAATATAAATAAACCCCGCTACTAACTTCCAATCTGTACGTGTAATACGTTGCTATGATAGCTAGAAGTATTTTCGTAGTAGTAACATAACAATATATTCATCTTTTTAGGTATTAACTAAACACTGTTATGTGTTTCACAAATGTATAAGGTTTATACATTTTGTAATCCTCTTCTGATATAAAGTATTATTTAAACTACCGTACATATTAAGGTTGATGATTCGATAATTTTAAAATCCGAAGATAATAAGAATTAATCTGCTTGTGTTTTTAGTAAAAAAGCTTCAAATTTCATAATTCCAATCCCCTTATTAATGTAAATCAGATAAAAAATAAATTCACACCTCATCACCTAGGGTGTGTAAAGACAGCGAGGTGCCATAGCGGCATGTTAGTATTACATAAGCTAGCCAGAGGTGACCACTCATGATCTGACAGTAGTCACCGCCACTCGGTTTCGATCCAGCATCATTTGACTTACTGTGGTAATGATATGTTTCTTTATATTTAACTTAAATACGTGAGGTATTTAACTGAAGTTGTTTTAAAAAAAATTATGTTTATTTTATAAAGTTATTAAGTTATGTGTTATAAAGCTAATAGAATATAAAAATGTTATTGAAGTTATTTTAAAGGAAATAGTTTAGAGCGGTTTTGTTTATAGTACACTAGGGACGACAAATTATATAATGGGAAGAATATACCTATAATTATGACATATCCCTTTCTGTACACTTATTTTACGATGGATTTGTGAAGTTTATACTTAGTTTTTAAGAATCAATAATTTATAATTCAGAACGGACTAAGGAGGAATTTAATTCTTTTTTACCGATCCAATAATTTTTGTTTGCATATCAAATCGATAACACAAAAAACAATACAATTAAAAAAATAACAAGGAAATATGGACGAAACTTTTGTTAAAACCTTCAAAGAGGTTGGCACACAGTTCTAAATCAACAAACAGCATTATTGAATTTAAAAAAGTTGGAGAAGAAGTAAGCCGAAGAGATAAATAAGGTGTGAGGGAAAAGCTTAGTTTGTCAATCTCCGATAACCGCGTGTGTCACAAACTGTAAGCGTAACCAAGCCCGCCGAGGGTGAACCCTTCCCTCTGATTTATACAGTGGTTTTATCACGTTAACATTTGCATACTTTTCACATTTATGTCAACTTGATGCTAACACTTCGTCATTAACTAATAAATTCAGTTTTTTGTCACTGAATGTCTCAATTTACACCATGGTTTGTGTACGTTTAAAATATTGTAAGGTAAAGCTGAATGTTACCTAAACGTTTATTTATTTATTAGAAATTTAGTAGTTTTAAGTTTGGATGTACAGTAATATAATTTTGAATCGATTAAATGAACAATAATTGCTATGCCTGTTTATCATTACTTGATAGGATATAGTTTTGATAATTGCTTCGATTTGTATAATGTAAATTGTTATTTGCATTTCTTGTTTCTTATGTATTTTTAATCATTGCTCACCATGTATTTGAAAGCCAGTAGACAACTGAACCACTCACTGTACCTGAAAAAGAAAGAATATTGTGTAAGAAAATACGTGCTGTGAGAGAGATCTTTGATCTCAAATGTACGCCTTTCTATGTGGATATCATACTCCGACAGAAACGTTCAACTGAATACGTTTATTTGACACTCTAGACACAACGTACTTTTGAAACATTGAATACGAAGCTCTATTTATAAATATGTTACAGATCACTTAGGATAAATACAGAGTTATTGATATGAAAATATTAATTTTCAAATATTTGATATATACATTTTTATAACCATCATATCCCTAACCTCTTATAAACATAAAAAATCTATTGTTTCAAAAATATTCACAAAGTTTGTCCCACATATCCAATTATTATGATATTAAGAAATTTGGGGGAAACTCTGTGGAAATAATAAATATTTTGGTTTAGATTTAACGTAAAACTGTTTAGAAATAAGAAATTTATTTTGAAATATTCTTTATAGGAATAGCTTCAGGCAAGACCCAAGGCACTTTAGGGCACTCTCAGACAATACTGCGTTTATTACGAACTTTATATTAAACTTCACTCTGAAACCGTTGGGCGTAGACTAATAAACTCGCTTCTCTTCGCTCCAGACCCTCGTAGTTTGTGTCCGCTCATTGTTCTTATGGCATGGTCCTTGTTACATAGGCCTATAGTTTCTGTTGTCCCACAATTAACAACAAATACAAAAAATTGTAGAAAGGGACTTGTAAAAGTCTCTACTTCCCTCTTAGGTAACTTAGGCATTCTCGCTTGGCTGAGTGAGTTTGGATCGAAGTAATGTTATATTATTTAATTTTAAAACGTCTCTGTAACACATACACCCCTAAACTTTCAAAGACCTATCTAACACTTAAAATTCCTGAACTTAACAGGGTTGAGAATTTTGTTATTCCGTACTCAACACATATAAATAAACAACAATTTTTAATACAACCCTTCGAAGTACAATGCGTTTTTTCACAATTTAATTAGTAATTGTATGCTAATACAATTCAAATAGACCACATAATTCAATAATTCCAAATTCATAATTCAACTGCAAACACACCATTATTATGATTCAGGGTTAACATGTACAAGACACTGTTATACTCTAATACTACTCTACCAAATGCTACTTCAAATATATAAAATTACACAAAACAAATCCCTAAACTACTACACATTTTTTTTGTTATGAAACCCTTTGGATATTCACAATTTATGGAATTGAGAACTTGGCAAAAATATTGATATTTGTTATAACATTAAGTTATATCAAATATCAATTTCCTTTGTCATTTAATATTTAATGCAATATTTTCTGTTAAGTCCCCGTTAAATTTTCAGAATGGAGTATTCGATTCAAAGTATTAGATTATTAGATTTTCCCCTTTGTAATTTATTCCTAGCTTCGCATTGCCTTCCTCTTGCCTAATCTTGGGATTAAATGTAGAGAACACACCGTTACGTATTGGGTTTGTAATTTATTCCTAGCTTCGCATTGCCTTCCTCTTGCCTAATCTTGGGATTAAATGTAGAGAACACACCGTTACGTATTGGGTTGGATTCTCACGACGGTCTCATTGACTCTGGTTAGGCCAAGGCTAGCGGGTGGGTGGTGGACACTGCCTCTGGTGGTGCAGGTGTC
The DNA here is from genome assembly GCA_023375725.1 of Nephotettix cincticeps. Classification (NCBI taxonomy): domain Eukaryota; kingdom Metazoa; phylum Arthropoda; class Insecta; order Hemiptera; family Cicadellidae; genus Nephotettix; species Nephotettix cincticeps. The sequence goes on from CM041785.1 coordinate 25,049,676, forward strand.
CTGATGTCCTCCTCATTGCGCTGTGCGTCGTGTTTCTTGGAGTCTCACCGGGTGAAGTCTTCTCGTCCGGTTAAGAGGATAACGCAGGCGGCTTACTACCAGTTCCTAATTTTCACTCTACCCTACTCGACCCGGGTCAGTAAATTTAATGTTAATAATTTAATGTTAATAATAATTTAATGTTTTATATTTTATCCGGATAAAGACTTTTCTCCAAGTCCTACTCTCCTACACTGACTTTTCGTCGTTCCATCACGTCCTCTCTCACCCCTACCCTTCTCTCTATATTTTCCCTTCAAAAATTTCTGTTTCCCACTACTGTTTTCCTCCTCCTTAATTTACTCCTCCTTAATTCAAATTTACACCCCTTCGCCAATACGGTTCGATTAGTACTTCGACCGGCCTTCTCATTTGCCAAACCGTCCTGACGTCATGGCGGCCATCACGATCCCGTTTGGTAAGTTCATTCCACTTTGTTGTTTTGGGTCATGCCTGTCTCAGTACTTTCTTGCCATTTCTGTTGTTGTAAGCATTATTTTCTTGTGGTTTCTAATTTCAGGTCTATGACCATTAAATATTCTGAGGGTTTGAACTGCTGTCAAAATGAATAATTGAAATTTAGTATAATATATTTTCTAAATTTTAATAAATAATCACATATATATGTTCAATATTTTATAGACTCACGATTTTGGTCCAATGTATTTTCATTTAGATATAATTAATTTTTAAACTTAAATATGGTGTATAAAGTATAAATAAAAATGCTCCCTGAACACTAAAATGGTTTATCGAATAGAATTCGGTTACTGTACAATCTTAGTTGAGACAGAGTTAATAATGGGATTGAGGTGCAAAGTTGCCTTCGAGCAAGTTTGACAATCTCCGATAACTCCACAGCCTGTTTCTAGTTTATCGTCCAACTTTTACATTTTTACACTGATCAAAATAGTTTTCATGAAACGGAAATAATTCTTCAACATTTCCATCATCTTTAAGTAGTGTTATTTCTTAAATCTTTTTGCAAATCATGGTATAGGATTGTCGTATTTATATAGGTCTGAATTTTTTAATGCCGTGAGCCAGTATGCTATGCGAAAAAAATCATGTTAATTCAACATTTTTTGTAATGGGTTATAAAAAGGTTTGTACTGAAACCTATGTTTAACCCTTTTGGGACCGAGGGGCCGATCCATCGTCAGCAACATATGATTTTGTTTTTCAACACTTCATATAGCTGGAATTTCCTTCACTTCGTCTTTCATATATCCTTATTGATGTGAAAATATATTTCATTATCTGATGTTGGCAACACTAACATCAGATAGACTGAAAATTGAGCATAAAATACTTAATAACTGCGTAGTGCTCTGTCGTCTGCGTAATGTTCTGTTATATTGCGGACTAATTGTAAACTTATCGTTGTGTTGTGGTTACTTTAAAGTATTTTACTATTTCTTTAAATTTTATTAACTCGGATATTGGAAAAAATGGCTTTGTGGCATTTTACTTACCTATCCTAAAGAAGTTTGTTTATTTGTAGCGTAATGGAAACGTTTTTTGTCCCACCCTAAAATTTTGTTATTTATAGGCTAAAAAAACAGAAAATCCGACGTAGGCCATAACTCAATTTCTGTCCGCATGTCTCTCTGCAATGCTTTTTCGTGAAAACGAGAGCAACATATACGTTTCAGAGAAGGTTTTTATCTGATTTAAAGTGATCCGTGCATATGGATATAAAATATGAGCTCTAAAAACAAGATTTTAAGCAATATTAGACATATTTTTTGAAAGTGTTACCGAATATGAAATCTATAAAAGCGATTTAATAGAACACACGGCCATCAACTGCCGAATTAAAATCAATTAGTATCTTTACGTTGATCGTTAATTTAATTTTAAAATGGTTGGCATTTATACTCTATTAAATTGTCATCTTGACGTATTATAAATTCAATGCAATATATTTTTGCAAGCGAAAAGTAGTACACTGCAGTGCTCTTTTTTACCCCTCTAGCTCTAGTGGCTATTTGAGAGGCATCTCACATTTTTTCTTAATTTTTAAATAGTAACATTAACATTAACTCACTAATAACAGTTATCAATACTTGTGTTGGTAATAAATATATGAGATAAACGTATTAATAAAATACAGTAGCAAACATAACAAAGGTAACAAAAAAAACTACAACAAGGATACACTAGAGGATTAACATTAATAAACCTTGCTTCCCCCCTACATTAATTTAACATGTGTTTATGTAAAATGAAAAACGTTGTTTTATATTTACTATATTTATCTGTGAAGGACTAGAACAAGCATGCACGAGCTTTTTTAATTTCTGCTTGATATCAGTATAACCGCGAAGGCATATTGCATCATGTTCCAAGAAGCTTGCTATAGGTTTAGCTCACTATAGAAATATATATTTTTTATAAATAAAATTTTTAAAAATTTATATAATATATTTATAATTTAATACCATAATCTCATTTCCGTTTCTTAATATTTATTTTATGTATAACAACTGTGTTATTGTGCATTTGTTTACTGTTGGAAATAATAAACTAGTCTACTAACATTCAACTAAACAAATATTCTAACATATCTTAAATGGTATGGGTAAGTATTAATATACTTTTATGTTTAATCTGATGATGGTTTAATCTAATAAATCTAAAATATGTTTTCAGTTTATTTAAAATTTCATTTTTATTCTGTTGTGATCTTAGTTCAGGTGGTAAAGAGTTTAAAAGACGATGAACACATGTTCACATATTTTCAGGAACACGTTTTCCATAACTATTATATACTCTCTCCGCTCTAAACTGTCGTTGTCTTAGATTAAAAAAAGTTTCTTAAAATATTTGTATTTTGTATGACAATGACAATTTTTTAAATAATGACAATAATATAATAATAGCTACACGAACTTTCTCATTTACCCAATTTTAAATTGATGCTAAATAATTAGATTGATAATTTATGTTTCGTTGTATTTATTTAAAATCTCAGGTCTATGTTTTTTATGATAGTAAGAATATTACTTCTAAACACTGGATAATGCAACACACGGGCTTTTATATACATATGTAGTAAGCAGTCAAAGAAAACAATGTTTGTTTTAACTTCCCTGTGGAAAATAGGTTAGGTCTAAAGATGTGTCTAAAGGGAATGTTTTAAGTTCTCCTAAACAGGTATTCTTATTTTTATTAAAAATTAAATACAGTAGCTCTTGTAGTTTCTTTGGAAACCTGTTTCAAATTTTTATCTTACAAATTGCCCACATCCCCCTCCAGAGCTAAGACAGATCTGTGTCAAAATAATTACTAATATTTTAGTTTATTATAACCATCCTAAATAACTCAACAAAATTACTGTTTCTTCTAGAGGGAGGAGTTTGCTCTGGAATAAGTTTTTTCACATTTATGAGTTTTGTTTGAATATACATTAACTGAGTAGAATCAGATAAAAAAAGATATAGCTCAGTTTATATCATGTCCTACACGTTAATACTCTGTTCTTATATTTCTCTGGTAGTCTAATGAAATCATTTGTCTATTTATAAATATAACATAAGGTCCATCATATTTATTTTTTCCCAAATCTAATTTGGACGGAGAGATAATATTTGATCGTAAAATAAAATGAAAGAAAACAGTCACGCCATCATGGCAGGACAATTGTCTTCTCAAACCACCGACCTCTAAAAGCTCTCATTTATTTTCTGTAAATTCATCTTGGTCATGCGACTACATTTGAAGAGATGTCGAGCTTTTATGGGGGAGTCCCAGTTTTGAGATTAAATGTATTTTATACGGGTCAACATCTAGTCATTGCATTTGCATTTGCGAATTTTGACTACTTATTTTATAGATATTTCCCATAGACCAAACTAATTTAAAAGTCTGTTACCAAAATATGTATTTTAAATAAAGGATTAAAATTTTTATTTTTTTAAGTTGTGTTTTATTGATTGTGTGTGTTTTTTTAAACATGACGTATGATTTTGCTACATTTGTTCACCATAATGTCCCAAGTATAAACAAAAAATGGAAGACAGTGGCGTTCTTAGTGGTCTATAAAAAGGGAACCTAAACATTAAAAACGGTATAAATATATCTTTTTGATGACAATGTAACCAACCAACAAGATTATTTGTGAGACTACTCAACAAAATTAAAAATTATACCATACATTTAATCGGTATAAATATTAATGTCTGTTAGTTACTAGAGCTAACTCCGCCTATTGGGAGTCAAAAAGGATAAGTAATACTATTTGAATTATTTTGATATGGATATGTCTTAAATCGGGAAGGAAGGTGTTATCAGTTTGAAAGACGAAAATTAAGAACAACTGTTTAGATTACCTGAAAACATTCCCTTGAAAGATATCTATGATCTAATCTATTTCCCACAAGGAAGTAAATACAAACATTTTTTAAGAATGTTTGTCATTTGTAAATATAAGATTAAAAGTAAATATTTCTTGAATCAGGAATATATGAGTATTTTTATGTGAAATCTCTATTGAAAATCTATTTTACCGAAAAAACGGGCGCCTCCCCGTAACATGATACATTAAATATCACAATTAAATATTCTACAACCTTGAATATGTAAACCTTGACTCTATCTTAAATTTGTATTTACATAAAGACTGTGTTGCCTACCTAAAAATGTCAACTTTAAAACTACAATAATTGTAGTTTTATTTCAGTAGCAGTTTTTATTCAAATCTAAAACAATGTCAATTATTAACATTGTTTTCTTACTGTAACGATATTGTTACACTTTTTGTAGGACAAAATGGACTCCATGTCGCTCTGAGATGAGTTTTTTATTTACTTAAAAGTAATAAAATCAATATTTCAATGAATGATATCATAAACTTATGAAAATCATCCACACAGCATTTTAAATAGATACAAACACTATTAACAATTAACACAATTAACAATGATACAAATACTGTATGACATAAATATTAATCCTATGGCACAAAACTTATGACTTCTGAGTAGACTAATACTAAAGTATTTTTTTCAGTGTCTAGACAAAATACAGCAAACAAAATAAAAATATTAGTTCTAATGTCAGTTCGTATCTCAAACTAAATTGTTACCAGAATGAATTTCATAAGGTTTTTAAATATATTTTGTATCATTTGTTTGTTTAAGGTCATTTTGGACACCTGGCAGATCATTTTGAACAGCTGTTTAGGTGAACTGAAAACATTCCCTTTAGACATATCAATGATCTAACGTATTTTACACAGGGAAACTAACATTTAATTCAAGAGAAATGAGCTAATTTATAGTCGTTGTGTTTTTACTTTTGTTGGATTAGTGTTCTGTACAATTTACGAACAGACAATAAAAAAGTATTCATATACTCAATAGAGTAGGATGTTCAGGAATAAAATATAGCCTATGATTATTACATAAATAAAATATAATACAATGTACCAGTGTTATATTTATTACCCTTTGTACGAGTTTACTTAATGTTTAAGATTATGCTTTGTATAAAACATGGTTTATATATTCTATAATAATCAAAATTTACTTATCTTATATTTTCAAAATCTGTTTATTACACAATACGTACTTGTTAGAATGAACGTTTATTTGGAGGCTAGTGTAATTGAAAACGAGAGATAATACGAAGAATACATCTTTTATATCAAGAGGCTATCAAAATCCCAATTTTCAGAAAAGAAGATAAGCGTTGTTGTAATAATTACGAGAAATGAGAGAAATGTCATTATTAGCAATCACCTCTAAAATATTTCCAAAAGTAATACAAAAGAGACTAGAAATTTTTTCTGGTTTTATGGGAGGATGATCAATGACGGATCAAATTCGATGAATTTTGAAAAAAATTCATTGCCAAACATTGGGAGTGTAACCAAAATTTATTTTGCTTATTTGTGGAATTCGCCAAAGTATACGACAGCCTTAACAGACAACGTATATGTGATTTGATGGAAAGTTTTGGGATACCAGAAAATCTAATTAGATTGTCCAGTTTAAACGTAATTAACACAAGATGCAAGATTAAGGGAGAGAAAAAAATGTCTGGCGATGTTGAAAGAGTACAGGAAAAATGTGATGGCAATATGACCCACATAAGTACGTAAGTATAGTCAGATTTTTATAAGTGGGGATGACCCTGGCAATAAGTAAGTAGTATACCTTGTATCCTTATATATACTTATTTATATCCTTATGAAGATTATACTTATTACACTTAATGCCTAAATACTACGAAAATTAATTAAAGACTTAAAATATTGAGAATGAAAACTAATACTAAACTGAATATTACAAAAAATCCTAAAAGAGAATAATTTTTAACACTGTATTCTGAACACTTGGCAATTTTTCAAACTGTTTACCAACAGTGAAAAAAGAGTAGGGCTGAATATATTTTCAGCTCGATGAAAAACATAAACACGGTTTTATTTTGCATTCCAGAACTTGACAGAGGGCGAATGTGAAAACGATTTTACATCTACAGTAGTATGTAGTGTTCATAAATGTGTGTTTTATCCTTTGTCCCGTTACAAACTTAATTTAATATTAAAATGTATGTTTTGTATATTTTTTAAATAATATTTATTCTTGATAATTTTTACCTCTCTCCATTTTTTTCTTTTTTATCCCTCCATACTTTTTTACAAAGACTTTTTACACTTAGAAACTTTGTTTTAACCAACATTTCTTATATGGAAAAACAATTAGTAAATTGTTGGAATTAGTAAATAGTAGTAATAAAAATTACCCGTTGAAGCAGACCTGCGCACTCAGCGAATTTCCAAATCAATAATATTAGGCATCAAGTTTTCTCAATATCTATGATAAATAAGAGAGTTTGCCTATTCCCCGTAAGATAAACATGGGGAAGAGCATGTATGTTTTTTGCTGCGAGGAACACTGAAAGTAGGCATTTTTACCATAAACTATTTTAATTTTTTCCATATACAGTACCAAGTTTTATCAAAGTCTGTCAATGAATAAAGAAGTGTGTGGCTTGTTGTTTGGAGCTTCTTGTAATGCAGAAAGTATTATTAAAGACGGATCTTGTATGAGAAACAATGTATCCTATAAACCTTAAAGAGTATGTAATACACTTGAAAAAAATTAGCTTTTACATTATAATTATTCACTACGTAATATTTAGATTTAATGTAGCAAAGGTTTTCCAGGAGTTTTATTGCTGAGAATACCCTGCGTCGTAATAAGAGTGAACATATGATTAAAGTTTAATTAAAACTGTAGAAACCAAATGGAAAAATAAGGATGAAACGAACAGAATAAAAAGCATGAATTCAACGAATATGTAAATTCATCTCTTCAACTGTTCTTGTTTGTTTCAAAGTCTGGCCCCTTTCAAAGATAATCGCTCCTCTTCTGTCTCCCTGTTTCTTTTTGTTTGTTTTGTTTATTTTATTTTCATAATATTTCAAGATTGGATGGTAAACCTCCGGAAAAACATTCGAGAACGCAGAGTAGCTCACAAAATTGGAAATGTATTATTTCAAAAAAATCATAATATAAATTTCAAATCACTTCTTATCAATGTACACCGATATCATATAGCAAAACGTTTGTGTAAATAAATGAAATGTTATGATATGATAATAATTTAAATGCAATTAAAATTGGCAGAATGATTGATTAAAATCGAGATTCGAACTTCGCAAAATCACTCGGAAAATCCAATAATGCCTGTATGATTGCATTTTTTAAACAAACTTTAACGTTATCTTCAGTGATGTAAGACTATAAATACAGTATTTCATACGCTTTAAATTTAATGAAACATTTGAAAGTATAATGTGTTATGAGTAATGCTATTTTAAAAAACCATGTAAGTAAAAAGATATAAAAAAACTCCTAAATCAATAGTTTAATTCATATTTATAGATTGTAGTAATGCTCTCTTTGTTTATCTTTGACATATTTTTGCATATTCTTTAGATTTTTAGCTCAAGAACTTTATTTATTTAATAAACACATTTTTATATTACCATCCATAACCATGGGTCTGTTCAGCTCGGTTAGAGACAGTATGGTATAGTATAGTTATTAGTTTTGGTCACCTGACATATGAGGAGCCCGCAGTTGGATTAGAATCTGATATCTTTAAACGAAATACCTATGAACTACTACTTCTAATCAACGTGAACTGTTTGATTTATATTTTAATGAATGAAATTCATAGGCTAAGTAAAAGGTTTAGTTAACCTTGAATGTTGAGTGACCCATCAAAAGTAAACACAAGTCTTAGTGTTAAAAATTGACTACAGCAATTAAAAAATTGAAAAATTGACAAATTGAAAACTTTGACTACAGCTATTTCAATTTTATTTGATACATTTTCAGGTTGGATGATATTAATAACTCATCTGACATGATTCCGTCGATAACATTTTACAAAGGCGTGTTTTAAAATAATGAAAATTCTGATGTTAATATATATACTAATATTGAACCACCTGTAGAATTTATAAATTAAATCTTTTTTAAAAGTTAGCCAGTGATCTGGAAGCTACTACAATGACATATATAGGTATCTACCAAGTTGAGTTCTATATTTTCATTATTAAAATACACGACTTTGCTAATACATAGTACAACGTTTAGTAATTGAATGCAATGCATTTTTTATCCCATCTCTTCAAAACAGGTGACGATTAAAATTCTTTTAAAACCGTCATAGTGAGTTTATACCAGATGAATTGTCAACCAGCCATAATGAGAGAATAGTCAATAGAGTACAATGTGAAGTGTAGGAGTATTATGGTTGAGGGTAAGCGTACACCACGAGCTGGTTTAATGAGCAAACGTAATGGTGCAATAGCGGTTAGAGATGTTTAGACTAGACATTTTGTTGGATAATTACTCTGGACGCTGATTAAGATTCTAAAGATCGAGCTAAGAGATAAAATAGTTAATTTAACGATACAGATATTAATTTAACCTATTAAAATTACAAATATATGTTTGCTGTCTTTAGCTCCTTTGTTTTGTGAAGCAAAACTTTATCTCAAACTTAACGTAAATAGATAACCTTCAATAAATGGTTTAAATTCAGCAGAGTTTTAATTTAAATTTTAACTATTATTTGCAATACAATTTAAGTTGATAAAATAACAAATTCTTTGACATATCACAGGCTTATAAAGTTGTCTTCAAACTATAAAGAGGATAACTTTCTGCACTTAAAACTTGAGCAAACCAGATCTTTGACTAAAGGAAGTTTTATTAGAATATCACTTTACCGAGCCAAGATGAGTGCTTCAATCTCTTTATATAGAAGTAGAACATTATTTTATGCTAAAGATCGAGCGGATGTAAATATAATAATAATATGATGATAATAGATGACAACCATCTATAAACTTTATAATCTATGATGTAATGCAGAATATAGTAATAACGTATTATTGAAATAATAGTAGATTTCATTAAACTTTCCAGCAAGAAATAATTAAGGCATTAACTATTTTCATTTTATTTCGTAGCTGTTGATTATCTTGTACATTTAGTTTTCATACATAATAAAAATTTAAACAATAAACATTTTTTTATACAACAATTGTCTGTTTTTCCTTCTGAAATGTACTCACGTGTTTCAAACAGTATATGAATACTGTTGCGTTTACTAGTTAGAATACACGTTATCATTTTTACAAAAATTGTTCAAATAAAATGTGATGGAAGTTAATTTTTATATTCTGTGTTCAATTGTTGTTTCAAACGGGGTAGTGTTATTCCCAATTAAAGTTATATTTGAAGGTCTATAAAAATCATTATCCATAGTTTAATTATTGGAAGTGAAGCTCTTCAATTCTTTGGCTGACGTCAATTAAACTTCAAGAACTAAAGTAGTTTCACATCTGGCTTATTCAATTTAACAGGCTTCTTCTTTTAAGACTTCAGGACCTTTCTTTTCTATCAAACAGAATATGTTCGAAAACCCTAAAATACCGGTGGTTGATTCCTATTATTAAATGTATTAAGGTTTTTCTTAAATAATTGACCTAAAACAATTATTTTCAATTGTCAAAACACAGATTTTTCACTTCATTATCACTCTTTCTATAAATCGTGTTTAATACGAGATGGAAACTGAATCTTTAGTCATAATTCTTTTGACAGTGTCGATTTTGTGAATAAATATCTACATTTTGAATAATCAATTATTTAAAAGCATAAGTTATTCATACTTATTTTATCCTTCAAATCCAACAATTTACTTTTTTACTATATTCTGTTAAAAGAATAAAAATCATTGTTAAATTATTTAATTTTTTAACCTCAACTGCCCCCTACCTAAGCCTAGAGACCTATACAATGAATTAAAGACAGTGAAGTACTATAACAGTATTAGACACATAGTAGTCAGAGAAAACCGTACATAATCTGAGAGAAGTCACCGGCCGCTGGTTCCGATCTAGCAACCTTTGACTTACTGAGCCAGAGCGTCACCCTGAGCAACTGTGTCGATAAAAGGGACGGTGGCGTCGTCCTGTAATCCAGCTACTTGGAGGTCACGAATTGTGGATAGCTGTAAGCGATGGTCGGTGGGTGTAGTTTTCTCTGCGTGGATTAACGTCTGCCTTATTGAATACTACGTTAATCCGCAAAGTCCATCATCTTAATCAGACCAATTCGTAATCCAGAGGCCGTGGTTCGGATTCCACGTTAAACTGTAGGTCCCTTAATTGCCATCGGCTGTTGGGCTATTAATTAACAGTAAGGAACATGTCAGCATTAGTCAGGAACAAGACTACAAGATCGCGCCACAATCATCATAAACTCAATCCTCATTCATACTTGGCTTAAAATACCTACCTTGTGGTATGGTCCTAATTTTATTAATCAATTTAATCTAATATAATATAACATATTTTGCATATACCAATTAAATTTGATATCACTTATCACCTTCTTGTAATAGTTAAACATATTTAGTATGCTAACTGAACCCTGGCTTTGCCTTTATTGATATGAATATATTTTTGCTCTGGGGGAAGAGGTGTTGGAAATTTGCGCGACCAAAATTTGAAACAGTTACGCTATATGGTTAGAGAAATCATAGCTTAGTTATAAGAACAGCTGGTAATATAAACTGAAAACATTCCCTTTAGACATATACATGGTCTAACCTATTTCCCACAGGGAAGTATATACACACATTGTTTAGTAGCAACAGATGGAGAGGAGAATCATCTGAGTGAGTTTCGATAAAATATTCATTAATCGTTTGTGGGCTCCCAGACTATGAAGCTGGACCCAGTCCTTCAACTGCCAGCTGCGTCAACATATTTCTATTCATTTGAAGAACATGTGCACGAGTTCGTTTATAATTTCTACATTTTAATTCTCAGAGGTTTTTCAAGTATTTCACAAACTACTTTTGTTTATAAAAGGACTTTAACCAAGCCAAGTACGCATAATTATATACACATTTTAAATTTTGGAAATACGTGATGAGCATTAATCTATAATAATGAGTAACCGAGAATGATAAGAGTTATATGTAAGTCAAGCTTATAATTTGACCTGAGTGAGACTTAAGGATTTATATTTATGTTAAAATAATATTTCTTGATTAAAGTAACAAGACATACCAAAAAATTAAAAAATTAAAGTTTTGTTTTTCCTAGTTTTACTAGGACTCGTGCATCGCTAAAAGTTTTTTTTAATACTGTCACGTGATACGTATTATATATAATAATTCCTAGTATGCAGGGTATTTTAAAGATAAATAAAATCTCTAGAAAAGAGTAAATAAATAATGAATCAGGGTAAGCCAAGTGCTTAGACAGAGCTAATCCCAACCATCCTTCCGAGCTCTGAACCCCTTTATCATTTAAACTATATATAAATATAAAAAGTTCTATGTAAAAAATGTAAAATTCATTTATATAAATACACAAGCAAAATAAACTAACTAAATAAACCAAATAATTTGTGAAGTCCTGTTAAGGCTCTAGCTTTTATCATTTTTGTAATAATTTTATGACCTTAAAATAATGAGAAATACTTTGTATTAAATTAATTTAAATTTATTTACATGAGTAAAAATATACCGGGAGTCTGAGCTTTGTTTAGATGAATTAAAACATAAGGTCAATTTATAAGGTAAGTTAATTTGCTGAATCAAAACACATTTACTGAAAAAACAAACTAAATAAAACTATTCTTGAAAACGTTTCTTTAAAACTAACCTAAAAAATAAACATCAATTAATTGTTCACGAATTACACAATGAAAATTAAAAATAACTTGAATCAGTTTTTTTAGTTAACTGCAACTAAAAACTGTTTGTATTTATACCCCTGTGGGAAATAGGTTATATCATAGATATGTCTAAAGAGAACGTTTTCAATTCATATAAACAGCTGTTCCCACGTTTCAAATTTTGTTTTTTGAAATTGCTAAGAATCCCCCCCTTAGGGCTAAGACTTACCCATGCCAAAAAGTCGTTAACGATAACATGGTAACATGGAAACTTTGAAGGGTTATAATTTGTAGGGGGTCAAAAACAAAAAAATTACCAAACTACACAGAAAATAATAAAAACCTTGGACAGAAAAGAAAATTGGCCGGACAGTGATTGATTTAGAGTCATAAAATGAATTTATTTTTACCATACAAGAAATTTGTTTTAATAGTTTGTTAATTTGTTTTTGTGTTTGAATAGTGCTATATAACTATGTAATAATTCAATAATTTTGTTTTCAAACGTATAGTGCTTGTATTTTCCATATCCTTACAAGTTATCACACCTTACTTCAAATCTAGTTTCAAATCATTCGTTAAATCATGTCAACTCATAAAAAAGGTAGAATAATTATTTAAGTTCCTAAATCTTATTCGTTTTACTCATTAATCAGATTCTGTCTCACCGACCGCATGCACCTTATAGAGCATTTTTGTATTTTTAATGTTTTTTAACATTTATATGACTTGGGAAGTCTACTCAACAAATTAGGTTTGGAAGCCTGAACGTTTGATTTGCATTATAGCTCAAAATTGTACTCAGTTTGTCTGTCTTCACCGAGTAAACAAGCTGCAAAGACAACAGTGTAAGTAACACAGGTAACTTTGAGTGAAAAGCTAATAAGGAAATGATTATGAAGTGATTGTAAATTAGGAACTATATATTTTTAAACTAAAATTAAAACTGCACCACAGATCAGAATAAGTCAAAATCACTTATTTTGTGTTACATTTAGGTTCACCGTCGCTATTATCGTTGTATTATGGGTATTATACTATCGATTATGCATGTTTTATAAAGTCAAAAATATAGTTTTATTCACGATTTAAACCATATTTTTTGAAGGAAGTTCCTTAAACAATGATAACAGTTGTTCCTTTGGCAGTTCGGAAGTATATTCTAGACTTTTTAATAAGAAATTGAAACATTTTATTTCAATCTTTTGTCTAAAAGATATTTTTCAGGTGTATAAAGTGAAATTCACAAAAGCTTCATAGAGTATTAAGTCAGTGTATACAAAATGCAACAGCACTATGACATTAAACCTTATAAACGCTTGGTGTGAAGCCAGCAAAGTGTGGTAAAAGCGTGGCGGCCTGTACCTGGAGTTGGGTCTCAAAGTTAGTTCAGCTTCAACTACCATCTCATTAATTAATTTTCTCCTGTTTCACACGTGAAACCATAAATTGAATTTTGATAACAGTAGTTTACGAGCTGATGCTAGTTTTGGGTTCACTAGACAAAAACTCGATTAAAATTAATGAAAGGATAACAAGTAAGTGTTATTGGTAATTCAGATGCTAGTTGGCGTTTAATGAGTTGAACATTACAAAGATGGAAAACTCTCTCTACGAGAAGTATTTTAATTAAGGTCCGTTTTGTTGTATACACTTGTAGTTCGCGCGAATACCGCGAACTGTCCGTTAATCTTCCGTTTTTTCACCACAATAAACATTAAACTTCTGGACATATGTGCTTTAATGATCTATTTAATATGCTAAACATAGGTTGAATAAACTTAACATAGTGTGAGTTCTATAACTATCTTCAATAATAAGCATGTAAGATTAGATTAAATTATTTAAGATTAAAATTATATTAAATTGATGACAATATATAATAACGTCTCACCATTACTATCGTAAAAGTTATAAACACCATATTTCAGTTTGGTATAAATGTGAAATCCAATAAAACCTATAAACCTCTCACAGTATATTTTACCCTAAACCTCAAAATGAAACTGTTGCTTTCCGTTTTAAAAATAAACACATAAAATTTCTAAAATCTTAGTTCTTAAAATCTACAAATTAAGAGCAGCCAAAAGGCAAATATTTGTATTCGTAAACAAAGGGACAGAGATATGTGGCTATTTCTCTTGGAGGGTCAAATTAAATGGAAAATAGTGAGAACAGTGACCTCTTGTGGAATTTGTTGGAACCCTCTCCTACACAGAGTCTTTGCCACAATGTTAAAACTTTATCAGGATTGGGACATTATAAAACTATGTTATACGTATAATATTATGAAATCTCCATATACTATTTAGTGTCTTTGGTTTCATAATAATATCTTTTGTAAGTCAGCTTCAACTTTTATCAATAACCGATCAATATAAAAATAAAACACTGCATATAAATTTAATTTCGTAGCAAAAAAGTTCACGACATTAGGAAAAAAATTATTTTTTTATTAGAAACTCAACAGACAAAGTACGATTGAACTACTATTTAAATTTATAATACAAAATTCTTCAAATTTAAAGCTTAAATAATATTTCAGCAGAAACCAGTAATACATAGTGAAGAAGATGGGTTGATCAAGTTGGAGTAAGTCTAGCTGTCTCGTCATTGATTAATTGTGCTTCTCCAACCACGTAGAAAGAAACTGGAAAATAGTTTCTATACTTAAGGTGGATATAGTATGTACTCTAACGTACGTATGTTTGTTTGATATATGTTTTAATTTAGCATAGAATAATCCTTACTATGAATCATTAGTTAAGTACTAACCTTATTATTAGGTGTGTTCATAATTACATGATCATTAATGTATTTTCGAATATGTATATGTTAATAACAGACAAAATATAAAGAAATAACAGAACATTTATTATACCTAAAATATAAATGTATGCACTGAGTTTTAACTGTGTGTCTACTGGTAGATTTTAATCTGGATTTTTTTAAATATAAAATTAAATATAGGCTACTCTAAGTAGTAGAAGTTAGTAGAAGCCACGTTCGCTATTTGGATATTCCGCCACTCATGACATAAGTTCACAGAAAGGTCAACATGTCACCAATTATTTATTTGTTAATGAGATGCGGCAGCGGGTTGGCCAGCAACACTCTGACGTCACTCTCGGTCAGTGACGTCACAACGACATCTCTTACAAATCAAATAACATTCCACATGAAAGGTTTAACCGCGTTTAATTTCCCATAGGACCGTCACTTTTATTGACACTTGGATCGACACCATGGTGGTTTTATTCCACTATATCAATTTTCACAATTTAAGTATTTACAGAATTGTTAACACTAATTAAATTATTATAGTCCATTTTGTAAACCTCCACAGGCGTTTACACATCTGACCATCGCAACAATTGTAGCATTCTTTGTGGTCAGACAAAGACATTTTTAACTTTCATTTTTAAGTTCCACTGCTTTTTTCACAGTCCTTTGAATAAACATTTCCACCTTCTTCCAGTTTTCTACTTTGTCCGAAATAGCGTGTACGATATTTTCTGGGGTTATTCTTTGTCCTAGGATCCTCTACAAAGCCTCTCTTTCTCTTCTGTACGTATTACACGAAATACTGTGATTTAAAGCACACCAGAATAGATTTTCATTTATAAAGGTTTAAACTTATATAAAATTATATCTATTTTGAATCAGTTTTTTATTAAAAGATGAACTAAATCAAATTAGATATATGTGTTAAAATATAATTATTTGCGATAGCTAACTTCATTGAAACATTAATAGGCAAATACCGATATAAAATATATTAAAAATAAACCTATATTTTTAAATTAAACGGTGTTTTAATATCACTATCATGAAAAGGAAAAACAGCAGTGTGTGATCCAGTACATTTTGTACACGAAGAAATCAATGTATTCAATATAACTTAGTTAGGCTTGGGATGCTAAAAAATTTAGAGTTTTACTGAATTCACGAACGTAAAATGAAAAGAAAAATGGAAACATCATTACGCTTGAAGCTTTTGTTCCATTAAAGTGCCAACCACTAAGAGGTCTACTTTCTTTGACAAATTTATCCTACCCAGTCTTCCTGGATAATATGTGTATTACCTAGTTTTACTTTCAACAAATAATTTTGTTCAAACTTGAAATACCTGTCAAAAATATAGTTAGGAAGCCTTTAATGTATCTTTTGGTTTCAGTGAAAGTATTTGAAGAGTGCTAGCATACGCGAAATGGGAGTCAACGAAAAAAATTTCCAATGTACATAAGATAACAAATAGTAAAATTAATAAAATTAGTTTCACGGGAATATGTAATGGATTTTATTAGAATGTGGAAAGTAATCGGGTAATTCAGATCAATTCTTTTTTTATTCATATTGGATTCATAATTGATCGGGTCTTGATTTATTAATAAGTAAATTAAGATCCTTAATGCCTGCTCTGATATATTTTACTATAGCAAAACAATAACCGACACATTAACCAATGTTTATGATTAAATTATTCAGTTTACAATTAGGAAAATGTCTTAGATAAATGAGAATATAGGGCAAAAAAGATGTAATTTCTTCTGCTCAATTGAATTACAATTAGATGTGATAAAACAGAGTCTTCTGATGGTAATTATTAAACTAAACATTCCAAACCAAATTTCACATTTATATATTATCAAACATAGTCTGAATCCAGACATTGCATGGTCATGATTATGTTAAAGTGCTGTTATAACAAAAAATTATTTCAACATATTTATACTGAAATTGGTTTACTGACAGGACAACAAAATACTAGAAAGTCAAAAATGAAAATAGACTAGTACTTATGTACTACTGAACAGTTATCATTCAAAATCCGTGGTGATGGAGACAATCATAAAACATATTTTTAAAAAGCACATGGGACTGGATAGTAAGTACTTAATCAACTAAAATGCGCCAGTTGATTTCTTTGATTCACTGATAATAAACGCTTATTTATTTCTGAAAAATATTACCAATGTGTAATACAAATATTAAAAACATTTCAATCATATAATAATAATAATAATAGTATCATGATCTTTGAAAACCCCTTTCGTATACTTCATAATGCACTTTAATTATTGTTTCATGCGGTAACCCATATTAAATGCACTTAGTTCTATTTATTTAACCTCAGAGATAATGCTATATCTGTAAAAATTGAAAAGAAATAGTGGAAAAAGACTGCGGAGCGAGTTATATTGCTTGAGGCTTAGTATTAAGCTTAAAATATTTCCACGAAGTATCCCTATATATGTTATCTCTGTTATTCTCTAGACCCTCATAAAAAATATATTTATGCACAAACAAAACATAGTATTAGCATAATTTTAATAAATATATGACTCTCGTTTATGTATTATTATTGGTTATACATCTTTATTACTAATTCTTCTCGTAAACTACTTTTGTATATTCAACCATTTAATTCAATTGCTTCAATTAGGCACCATGATGTTGATAGTTCTTTAAAAATCGTATTAACCCTGAAAGTTAAATTGAATATACACCTACGAGTATTTTTGGGAATTTTATCTCTCATAACAAAGTATACCGAATCCTGTATAATAGGTAGGAACCAACTAAAGGCTTCGTGCCTTTGTGTGGGTTTGGAAACCTAATTTGTGGACGTGACTACATCCTTTCATTTTATTTGTGCCTCTTTCAAACATGTGTGCATTATTCAGTAAAATTATTGAGGCCACCAATTGATGCCATGTAAAAACCAAAACCCTGAATTTCCATTGATTTGAGCTTCAATTTTACTTGATGATGATGTGATTTCTGTTTTATGGCAACATTAAAATAAACAGTATCAGTGAACTAGCTTTAAACCTGTGGTTTTGGAAGTGTTTCAAATGGTTACTTTAACAAAAATGTGAAAAATAAAAAACCAATACGCCAATATATAGGTGTAGTAAGTTTAGTATAGAAAGGTATGCAATTAAAAAATAAATTGTAATGATAGATATTTAAAGAGCTGTATAAGAAACATGTCAACCTTAGTCTGTAACAAGGTCTAGCTACAATCATCCTACACTTATTTCTCATTCATTCTTGGCTTAAAATACCTACCTAGTTACGGTTGTCATTTCAATAATCTAGTCTAATTTAGTCTAATCAAGTTTAATCTAATTTAATGTCAGATTAACGGTGAAATATATTGTGAATTTTACTGTATACCTGTAGTGAGTGATATTGCAAGGTCAATAGTCCCTTGAGAGTTCTACAGCGACGTGTCGGGGTTGTTAGAGCTGTTGGCTCCTTTCACGTCCTCTTAGAGCGTTGTTCAATAAATATTTACTGTCAGGTCTGGTTTACAGTAAAATATATTGTGAGTGTCAATACATACGTGTAGTGATGCCGCAAGGTCGATAGTCCCTTGAGAGTTCTACAGCGACGTGTCGGGGTTGTTAGAGCTGTTGGCTCCTTTCACGTCCTCTTAGAGTGTTGTTAAATAAATATTTACTGTCAGGTCTGGTTCACAGTAAAATATATTGTGAGTGTCAATACATACGTGTAGTGATGCCGCAAGGTCGATAGTCCCTTGAGAGTTCTACAGCGACGTGTCGGGGTTGTTAGAGCTGTTGGCTCCTTTCACGTCCTCTTAGAGTGTTGTTAAATAAATATTTACTGTCAGGTCTGGTTCACAGTAAAATATATTGTGAGTGTCAATACATACGTGTAGTGATGCCGCAAGGTCGATAGTCCCCTGAGAGTCCTACAGCGACGTGTCGGGGTTGTCTATTGGCTTCTTTCACGTCCTCTTAGAGTGTTGTTAAATAAACATGTACTGTCAGGTCTGGTTTACAGTATAATATATTACGAGTACCTTTGCATATTAGTAGCAATGTCGCAAGGCACTATAGATCAGACTCTGAGGGCTCTAGTAACAAGTAACGAGGCTGTCAGAGTTAAAATGTACTTATTAGAATCGTGAAATAGATCAAAATCTAGAAATTTAACTACTCATCTTACGATATGAAGTAATATATTACGGTGCTTAAAAAATCAATCTCATTAATTCCTTAAATTTTACGCAACCACCCTATTACGTATTGTACAATTATAAATAAATGCCAGGTTCACAGTAATATATATTTTGAATGAAACTGAAGTACAAACTTAAGTAAACCTTACAAATAAAATAGTTAAAAAAATAACAGAAGGTTGCAAAAATAATGAACTCCTTGAACTATGACGTTCATCCAATCTTCAACGGAAGGAAGCTTTTTCCTTGAAGCTTTTTAGTAAATGGAGATGTGGCGATATATAAATGAAAGGATTTAATGATCTGAGATTCCAAATCACGCCGAGGGCAAAGTGACATTTTATTAGGTCGAGTTGGCAAAAGGAAGTGATTAAAGACGAGACGTCCTTCAGGCGGAAACAGAAGGGCCAGTTGAGAGAGCACTCATCATCCCTTTCTATTACAAGATGACATGTCTTTCCCTTCAGGATGTATACTAACAAAATCGTTTAGAACGAAATTAACATACAGTTAAAATCCTGCTAATTCGTATATTTTTATGGCAAAAGAAAAATTAATTTCTTCAAATATTTGTCGTTCCAGGAATATTGTTTACACGCATTTTCAAAAGTTTCAGTACTAAAAAACTAGTTTAGGGTGCCGATTTTTGATATAGATGTATGTTTTAGCTTTGGAGGGATGTTAGCAGATTTGTGTAGCACAGTATTTTGAAACACAAAAAGTGCAGTGGAAGTGTTTGGATCCCGTTTCCACAGAAACTAACTGAGCTATAATATGAAAATTGTTGTTATAACAACAGCCGTTTAGGTGAACTGAAATATTCCCTTTAGACATATCCATTATCTAACCAACAGGTAAGTAATTAAAAACATTTTTAAGACCACCATTGAAATGCAATTATATATTTGTCTTTGCAGTCCTATATTATATTGTATTTTAATGTCAACTACCAAACACCATGGGCCTAGGACCTGTTCGGTGCATCAAAGACAGCGAAGTTCAGGAGCGCACTGGCCACATCTGACCGCTCAAAATCTGACAGGAGTCCCCGGTTCGAACCAGCAATCTTTTTGACCTACAGTCCAGAGTACGTTACTCCTGAGCTATCATATCAGTACGCTCTCGTTTTTTTCAATAATTTAAAACTCCTTAGAGGAAATATTCCAATTACTTCATGTTTACATAAGTATGATGAATTGAACAAATCCTTCGATATGGGAAAATCATATTTAAACTATCAATAAACTCCATTAAATACGAATCCACCAGTGAGCAATTACAAAAACAACTGTAACATTATAAAAATGAGCTTAAACATGGATAAAAAAACATTGACATACTCTAAATACTATCCACGCGACCATATACCATCAACTCAACTTTGGGCAGATGCGATGTAATGTTGATCTCTTTTAGAATGCGTTCCAGGCTTGTTGTCATGGTCAATGGCCACAAGCTTTGTGTCCGATCATAAAGCTAAATCCTACTTTCTCCCACACTTTCCTCTTTTGATGCTAGTAAGGTTTTTGTACTCTTTTAAATACGGTGTGCATTTTTCCTTAGGTACCTTTCCGAGGTATTTTAAGAAAGAAAAATAATAAAACAGAAAAATATTTGTTGAGTCTGCACACTCCATAGCTGTTTTAAACTCAGAAGAATGAAAAAAATAAATATTAATTATATCCATACCCATAATTTTTAAACGTAAAACTCATTTTAGATGTAATAATAATTACAATTAATTTTATGAACAATTTAATATTACAAATACATAAATGACAAATACAATAAAAATAAAAATACGATTTCAAATATGTAAACATAAAATGTATAACTTTAATTTGTGGACATAAATCTTCCATTTTAATCAATATTGACAACGTATATTTTTAACGAGTTTCCCTCCTCGTTGTTAGAAATACTACATCGAGGCGAGTGTAATCAGCAACCGAGTCCTATGAAACATTTTCGTATTCCATTTATCTAATGTTATAATCTCTTTCAAAATCTGCGTTGTTTCAAATTATTGATATCAACGCTTATGAATCAAACCTTCAAATGAACCTGTTGACGTTTCCATCACCCGGCAGTAATAATTCTATTTTATTGCACCATATAAAACTACAAAATAGTTTCTTTGAAAAATAAATTAAATAAAAAACCCCATTATTATATCCAGCTAGGCCCCAATACCAAGGCTGGAACAGTTAGAAGGCTTTACGAAAGAACATTTACCAAATATCTCATAAAGAGGTAAAACTCTTATTCTAGTAATATTGCATTCAGGACTTATAAAATAAGGCTTGGATAAAAACTTTTTTTGCATGATTGTCATGAGGATACACATAAAAGATCCTATTTATACAAAGTAAAGTACAACATATGGTGTATTAAAAATGTTTTATTATGTCTTAAAAATGTTGCACGGCTTGATAAAAGAAAACTTAACTAAAATAAAAATTCAAATAAATAACATTTAAAGTCGTTAGGCTTACAAAAAGCATTAGAGAAAGCAGAATAAAAAGCATGTACAAAGCTATTTAGAGAGATTTTAGTTATATTATTACAATGGTTTCGTAGTGGTCAAGTAACCGGAGATAGGCTAAAAATAAATAAGTAGGGTACCACAACCAACCTATCAAAGTGCAACAATACAGAAGAAATAGTAATATGTAGCTTATAACCAACAAAGAGAACAAGTTCAGGAAAAGATTATAACATACAAAGACATTATAAAGATTATATGTACAAAGAAATATTTACATTGGTTTTATGGCTACGAAACTGTTATACAAAAAACTCAAAATTTATGACTATTAGTATAGGGAAATGAACTGTTAATGGGTACATCAGTAAAAGACATATTGTACAATATCATTTGTTTTGACTGAATTCTAACAATTCATGAAGGGAAGAATTCATTACTCCTTAAATATTTTTTTACAAACTTTGTGTAGGGATGAATATTTAACTTAATGTAAAATTGTGAGCAATTAGGACAAAAAGTGTATTTATAAAACTAAACAAATAAAGTTCATCTAGATGAAAACGACCTCAAGAGGATTGTATTTGACTAAAAAAAGGTCCAACCTGAGTGGACATACGCTGTTCGCTGTATCAACATGGAGCGATGCTGTGAATTTGCTCTCCGCACGAGGACGGCAACGTTGTAAACAACACCCACATAAAAACTCCCGTAAACATTACATAAAGTTTTACACCGTGAGCTTGTAAAACTTAGTGGGAAATAAAAGATAACTTTGCTATTTGTATTTGTCAATTAATTATCCAACAGTTTCAATTGAAAATTGTTATATAAACACTGTGGCTAATTCATCTTTACCTTGAAATTTGAAACAAGGATCTGTTACTATTACCATTAGGGGGATGTAAACCAAAATTTTGTAAAAATTCCTAAATTGTTTACATTGACGCATTTTATGGATTAGAATCTCCGATTTAAAACGATACAACACATTTTTTGTTTGATACTTCCGGGTCGGCGAACGCATCGCGCCAACTAGAAGCCACCTTTTCAAGTTTTTAGACTCACGTTTTACTCTTTTCTGGATATATTTGAGATATTATTGTAAAATCAATATTGTGTTTCATATAATTATTATCTGGTAGATACTACATGAGAGTTCAAAAACATTTTATTATTTTAAGTGTATTTTTTAGTATATCTTAAGCAAAAATAGGTACAACTGTCTTACATGTTCCCAGAAAAAGTATCTGTAGTTAACGTAGAGTTATAAAGCTTAATGGAGTTTCAATTCTTCTTAACACTGAATTGGTTACACATTTACATATTAACAAATTAGTATTATTTTATATTTTATGTTATTATTTTAGTAAAATTATATGTACCTTTTAGTATTACTTAATGACAATTTTTAATAAATTGGTTGCAGAATATCAAAGATTAAAAGGAATATTATTGCTACTACCTAAATAGTTATAAAAGTGTAATTTTGTTGTTGATTAATTATTGTTACAATAAATTTTAAATGAGACTGTAGCTAAGTAAATCCAACTTCCCTTATTAAGCTAAAAAGAAAACAATCCACTTTTGTAACCTAATATTTCACTAATTGTATGTAAACTAACATTCAAAATATACTATTTAAATTTAGTTATTTTATATTGTGTAATATTATGATAATAAATATGTAGCTAATATATTTCGCTGTACAACTGAACCTCAAATTTTATTTAAATATACTAAAACAATTAATTTTACTGAAACATTAATACTTTTCGCTGATCAATAGAGGTATTGGAGGAAGCAGGCAACGCCTTTGATTTTAAGTGACGTTAATAACTGGAGATTATTTACAAGGCTGTAGTTTTCTTAACAGCATATTATAAAGGTCAATTTATTGTTCAAGTAAAGTAAAAAAAAACACTTTTAAATCCTAAATTAGTTATTATTTTCCAAGGACTTTATAACTTCTTTATTATTATCTTGTCCATCAGCACTGTTATTAAAAAGTATAAAAACTACTAAAAATGTTAATAAGTTTTTTGTTCCTTTTGTTTTATTTTAATGATAAAATTTAGTGTATTAAATTAAGCTATTATTTAGTGTAGTATTAAAGAACAGGGATGTTGGCGTAGTCTGTAATCCAAATACTTGGAGGTTACGAATGATGGAAACTTATGAGCGATAGTTAGTGGATTTGTTATTTTGTGTAGATAATCCACACTATTTAATACTACGTTGATCCCCAAAGACAATCCTAATATTTAGACCAGCTGTGATTCAGAGGTAAAAGTGGTTTAGATCCTAAGTTAACTGTAGGTCCCTTCGATGTCATTGGCTGTTGGACTATTAATAAACAGACCTTCCTAAGAAACATGTCAGTCAGTAACATGCCTTAGTCAGTATTAAGACTATAAGATACTGTGTCACAATTATCTTACATTTATTTCTCATTCATATTAGTTTAAAAATACCTACCTGGGTAGTTCATACCTTCAGAATGATAAAAGGTAATAGCAAAAAAGCTTTTTTATGGAAAAAGGTATACTTAAATTTAAGTCAAACTAGTTAAGGTCTGAATATCGCTCAAGATACTTTGGCCGGGTAACTGACCCAAACGTCGATCGACAGCTTTGGAAAGTAGTCTTTGTCAGTGAGAAGGGAAGGGTTCATTTCGTTTTCAACTGAGAGCTTGAATACTTCTTCATTTAACTCTATTTCTGACAAACTTTGCCAAATCTTTATTCATATTAATTAATTGTAGACGCATATTTATAACTTACTTTACGAGTTGCCTATTTACTGCACTGATGAGTAAATATTTAAATATAAAAACGTTGTCCTATATCCCCAGCATAATTTAAACGATTTTGTATGATTGGCTAAAAAATACTGAATAATTCAGTAATGCATAATTATACAACACACAAATTTACAGATCGTGTGTTGTTAATGGATTGATAAATACTCGAGGCTTCAAATTAAGGAAAGGTTTCATATTATTTACAAAATATTATACAAACCAGAATCCTTCACAGAAATATCATGTGATATTTTTCCTGAAGAATGTAATAAAACACTTTCCCTCCTTCATGCTGAAACTGTTGACGCAACTAAGTAAATATACATTCAATTATTTCGTGGAGCTTAAATTTATTTTTCTATCCATGTCGTTTTAAACTGATATATAAGTACGCTCATAGTTTAACGTTTAAGTTGACTATTGAATTAACGTCCGCTTAATTGACGTTAACCCCTCAAATACCTGATAACAGTCCTGATAGCACCACAATCATCTTACAATCAGTTCTCAATTCACCTATGGCTTGAAATACCTACCTATGGAGATATACATATCAAAATAAAGTAAAATTCAGTTTAAAACATGGTATTTGAATTTGATACAATTTAAATGCTTACTAAGATCCTTTTAGAAATTGATGTAACTACATAAGAAAAACTTGAATTCGGATACATAGTCTTTATTAGAGGCTTTTGAAGGAAAAGCTTTTTGAGATTATCAAACAAAATAATTGGATAATCTATATTGACTGATGATAGAATAGGGGAAGACAAACAAAGGCCCGGTCAGAAAAGTTTACCTTGGTCGGTGGCCGGGTGGTAGTGTATCGATCCTTTACACTAACCACAACTCTCTTGCGTTACAGCTGTGAGTACGTACTTATTATTAATATCATAAGTATATAAAATTATATATGATTTATATATACTTAACAAATTCCTAATCATTATATTAAAACCAAAAATAAATTATACATTGTAATCACACAGCTAAATAATAGTTTATAAAAAACTAGTAGTGAAACTGTTATTTGTACGGGATGTATGATTCAGTGTTAAGAAGAAACATACTTAATATAATGACGAAATATAGGCCAAAAACTGTAACCTTAAACGAATAATTGCACAGAAAGAGTAAATTTTTCAGGTTATGGTCTATTACTATGAGTCTACAATTAGATACATTAGATTATAGTGAAACTTTCCAATTATTATTATCAATGTAAAAAATTATATCGATTTTAATGTGACACCGGTTCGTTATTATTATTCATTCAGTTTTAAGTTAAGTATTTTTAAATGGAGAAATATATGTCTAATATTGCTCAAAAATACGTTTTTAGAGCGCATTCTTTAATTTTTTAATTGCGTTGATCAGTTTAAAGTTATCAAATACCTTCTCCAAAAGGGTATAGTAAAAGTAAAATAAGTAAGCTTTATAACTGTGTGTGCTTTCGTTTTCACGACAAAGCGTTAGAAATACCCTTGTTTAGCCTTACATAAATGCAGATAGACAGACAGAAATTGAGATAAGATCCACATCAGATTTTCCATATTATTCATTTATATTAATTTAATGGGTTTTCATCCAACACGATTATATAATTTTGTCTCAAACTTCATTTCCATTATTTATGGACCCATTTTATATGATTTAACGAGTTGTCCTAAAAAAAACTAAAAACATCATATTTCCTAGCCATGTACACTTCACCGACAGTTTTAATTGTACTCTAATTTTATTTATATAAATAGAAACTTGTCTTATCTAAACTAATGTGTTACCTATTATATTTATTAAAACAATATAAAGCAAATAGATAACAAAGCAAATTTGTGAGACGTTTAAGCCAGTCTAAAAAAAGGTTTATAGCTAGAAAATGTAGTTTGAATTCACCATTTGTAGTAACGAACAAATCCATCCCTTATGTTACCAACTCATTTATAAATAAATACTCATGACCTGTTGGTTTGACTAACGAAGAAAACCTTTCATTCATAGATGCCAACCTTTAGGTGTATGGTAAAAAAAACTGATAGTCAGAGAAACAAAGTATTTGAAAACTTAAAGTTCAAAACGGGATACTTGTTAATATGAAATGTCACCATGAGGTAATTAATTGTTTAGCGTTATTGATCAAAACATTTAACTCAACGTTCCATCATACAATTCACAGAAATTTGGTGGTTTTCAGATATTATTTTTAGTTTTGAAATGGTTTTCGGTCAATTTTCAAAGCTTAAAATAACAGAATACCTCTAAACAGCTGTCCTTATACGTAAAATAAATTTCAGTCTGAAGGATACCAATAATACTCATAAGATCAAAGAAATTAAAAATAATAAAATATTATGGTAACTCCTAACAAAATAGATTACCATATATGAAATATAAACATATAATAAAACATATAAAAAGAAATGTTCAATGACAGCAAATGAAATGGGGGGTCAATAGTTTGTTGATTATATTCCTCTTTTGTTCCTTTACAGCCTTCCTGTAAGCCTCCCTTGTTTTTTTTCATGAATTACTCTAAGATTTTTATTCGTGTATCTTTTTTAAGGATATTACACGTCACGCAGAGACTAATATACCTTTTTCGTGGAAATCAGATCAATATTATCCTGAAGTGGACCTTTGAAACAAACTAATGTAACTAATTTGTTTGATAAAAATAATATTCTTTAATATAAAATTGAATAAAAGATTTTTAATATCTTTTTATATATGAAATAATTATAATAGATATATTACTATATTTACACTAATTAAAATTTTATATATAATATTAAAAAAATTAAATAAAAGATTAATACATATTAAATATGAAATATATAGTTTATCACTATCATTTACCAGAAAATGTTATATAAATAATGTTAAAAACTTAAATTAATTACTTAGATATGTTGTAGCATAATAATTAAAATATGTAACGTTTTCATAGAATCTAGGGAAATAAACTGTAAATCACATGGAATTTCATTAAACGTTATACCTTAACAACGCAAATGCATATTTAAATGGAGATAAAGCATTTATTGCTCCCAATTAAATACATTTATTCAACGCATATTCATTTCAATGATTCATATATACAGTATTGGTTTAAAGTAGTCAATAATATCAGCCAACCTTTGAGATTATGTTTGGTTGAATTTATCTCTATAGTATAAATGTAGTTACGAAAAATCAGTTAAATTGTTTACCAGTGAAATATTGAGAGATTGTTTGAGAAATGAAACTAATATTCCTATGCTTTGGACAATTTTGAGAGTGTGCTTGTTAGTTTAAACTTTGATATTTTAAATTGTGCAATATCAAACAATCAGGACCTATACCAGTAATTAAGCATAAGTTAAATTAATTTTATTCGATTTATATTTTACAAAGTAATTAACTAATATACATGCTTACACATTCAAAACCTTACATTCAGTTAGGAAACTCGTCTGTAATTAATTTGAAGAAGCTGAAATTAATTAATTACATAATTTGAACAATAGCATATAAGTTACAGAGGTTGACAAAGCTTGATACATATTGCAATATTAAAAGTTCACTTTTATTACAAAGCAGTTTTAATCCTTACATTCTGTAGAAAAGAAGAAGAAAAGATAGTTATTACATTTTTTATTTACATTCACTGTGCGATTTGACACAGTAAAATGCCAAAGCGCGAATAGTTAAAAACTGTAATGGTATAGATTTTACACTTTTGAAAAAGGGGTGGTACTATTATAAAACTAATTGTAAAATATCTGTTGTATCTTATTACGAAATTAAATATACATAAAATGTGAATAAATTTGGTTTATTTCCTAGACATTTGGTTTAAATTTAATATATTTAGAACAATATATGAAAAGTGTATAAATGTTATTCATAAAGTAAAACTTTCATTGACAACGGAAACATTTTTCAATTCAAGTTTCGTAACCGAATTTCTCTCAGCATTGTTCGGGTTGAGGCGGCGGATCGATATTGATGCGGAGCGGGTTGCGGAGTCGGTCTCGCAGGCGTGCGTACTGGTGTTGCCGCCGCTGACTCTCGCTTTCAAATTGTTTTAAATCCTCTACATTTTTTTATAATTTTTTACATTGTAATTATTTTAATAATCACTAGTGGTAAGCCCGTACTATACTCGGCCTGTATGATCAAATTTTAGGAAGCAGCTACCATGAGTAAATATGAATCTGAATTTGTAACACATAATAAAAAGTTTAATCAATTTTCAACTCAATTATTTATAATTCTTATAATTAAAATGTATATTGTTATTACAATTTTTAATGCACTGTGCCAATATTTTTATGTAGCTAGGTTTCGAAATAGGTTTAAAACCAATGGTCAAGGTAAACAAACTAATATTGATTTTTCAACAGCTAATGGTTATTTCTTCATAGTAAATCACTTTTATAGATCTCTTGTTTTATACTTTTTGTGTCCAATACTACTCAAACTTAGATTTTAAGACTCATTATTTTATATTCCCAGTGCTGTTAAAGGAAACAAAAAGCGTAATAAAAAATCCTTGTTTAGCGTTTCGAAAAAAAGACGGACGGACAGAAATTGAGATTTCGGCTTTTTCTGTGGTATAAAACGTAAAAAAATGAAAAATATCCAAAACCTAAGCTATGCACAAGGCAAAAGTTGTATATAATATACAGATTACACTATACACTTGAAATACTATTATATTTATAATGTAATAAAAACTATCATTGACATACTGGGGAGTAAAGTATAAAATTATTTTTACGTTTTATAAAATTTACATTCAAAATTATTTCATATCCTTTAGTTTTATTTATAACTATTTTTAATTCCCAATGTTTAGTAATCTTCTACTCATTTTATGGTATTAAAGGCTTTTTCTCCTTATATAAAACAATATAGTGAACCAGGTCGAAAAACATTTTTAAACAACAAATGCGTAACAATAATTTTGGTACAAAACCAATTTATGCTTCAAAATACTGTACTGGAGAACATTAACTTTATAATATTGGAACAAAATGATTCATTTAATTTCAATAAACCGCCAATTAAGTTTTTATTTGGTTCAACAAGTTCTAATCATTAACTTCGAGCAGAATTGCGTTGCATCGTACTAATTAGATGAATCGTTAGGAAAACAAAAGGAAGAGGAGTTTTCTCGAGGGTTCTCTTTTATTACAATGGGAGCAGTTATCAACAGGTCAGCCTCTCCATCCTCTCAAAATTAAACATACCATATTTTATTCAAATTTCTAGTGTAACATTACATTACCATTACCATTTATGTTTATAAACCATAGTAATTTCAATATGTATTAGTTTAAATTTGATTTAGAACACACTTCTGTAATGATATAAATACATCTCTTTTACTAATAAATAGTAGCGTAATCTGTTTGAATATTTAAAATATCGGTATTTTAACCATAAACTTTTGATTTTATACTAAACGACATACAATATATTGTCAATTATTTGTATGCCGACATGTTCCAAGAAGATGGAAAAAGTGAGGGTTTTGAATTCTAGGAAGTAAGTAAATATTTCTACTAATCTACATCAAAATCATATTTGTTTTTTGGGTTTGATTGGGTTCGTTTAACTGCATCAATTTGATTGTACTATATTTTGACATTATGATAGAAATTTAAGGGAATTAATAACTACAAAATCATTTTTATAGCACGTTAAATTAAAATATAAGAAATAAGTATTTTCATGGAATTTGATATCCTTCTATTATTTCTAGCCTGATGTTTTAAACATTGTTGTCTCAGGTTAAGGTATAAGCTGTTATATTCTGTAATACAACTACTTAGAGGTCACGAATTGTGGATAGTTATGAGCGATGGTCGGTGGGTTTAGTGTTCTCAAGTGCAGATTAATGTCCACACTATTGTATAGTACGTCCTATTTGAATCCGCGAATACCATCCTCATAATAAGACCAGTTCGTATATCAGAGGCAAAAGTGGTTCGGATTTCACGTTAAACTGTAGGTCCCTTAGTTGCCATTGACTGTTAAGCTAGTAATTTACATCCCTGTGAAAGGAACATGTCAGCAGGGGCAGAAGGGAGCTCTGGGCTTACGAGGCGAGGTCCAGGTGGGGGAGCCGTTGAGTCAGGGGGGGGTAGGGAAGAGGGAGCCGGGGGGAAGGCCGAGCAGGGGGGAGCAGGAGGAGTTCGCACCACAATCATTCTACACTCATTTCTTATTCTTGCTTGGCTTCAAATACCTACCTACCTGCAAAGGTTGCCATTCCAGTTAAAAGTGTAAAGGTTTAAGGTATCTAGTAGAAACAGTGATGTACAGCTTGCCAGTGAGGGTTTGGCAGTACAACTCGTCGAGTTATCATATTTCACCATGGATGAGATGCTTTACCTGCTTGCCTCAGGGATCGTTTCAGTTTTACATGATACCGGCGTATTTTTGTTTTTATTAATAAGTGAATTACAATTTCCTAAAATTTATTAAAGCAGACATTTAATGACCCTGATTATATTTTTTTATTTAGAACAATTTAGGTTAGGATTCTGTTTCCTTTGTTCGAAATTCATTTCAGTTTTTAACTGCTTAAACAATTGTCAGCTTTATACCGGCTTAATCCGGATTATGTACTAATCTTTTTATGTTTTAGGTTATAGCTTCTACATCTAAGGTATTTAAATTTTAAATTTGTTCTCTTTAAAATGTATTTATTCTCCTTTTTTTAATACAAAACATAAATTTTGGGCAAAAGCTGAAATGCTTACGTACATTCATTCATCTTACCGTCCAAACGTCTGGGAATATAGTCTGGGAAATTTATCTCCCAGGTCGGAGAGGAGCCTTTGGTGCCACCGGAAAGTTTCAAAATTTTAAATGCATTTTTAAAAGTTTTTAAGTATATTTTAAGCTATCAACACACCTGATTAAAATAAGCCACCCTCGTGTATTTAACAATATTCTAAGTTTGCATCACCTTAGTGAGTAAGAATTAATCTTGTAAAAAGTAGGCCTATACTTTAACACGGCTTATAAACAGAGGATCGTAATATTCATCCTTTGAACGGTTCAGCCACTCATGAAATTTTTCACGATTCCCTCTATTTTTAAGGGGGGGTTTCACCTTAAAATCCCACTCTTTTAAATACCATTGCCAAACACTAAATGTTTGGGACTAACAGAGTATTGAACCGTGTCATTAATGTAGTATCACAGCAGAACCACCCTGACATGACCACCACCGCTATTCACTACCCACCACACCACTGATTTGCTAGATATTACCTGTGGCTAGAATCAGCTGATTTGACAGACAGTAATTAAACCTCGTGTCACCGTGATGTCAACCCTCACCCTCCACGCGGATTGGCTCACAGCCGCAGCAGAACGTCTTTGCATTATTCACAGCACGCTTTGCCCTTAACGGCATCTTCTGTACTACTCTCAAGACTTTAATAATTAAGTGGAACTCAAGTAAAGTGTGAATTTAATATTGTGCAGGAATATATTTTTTAAATGCTTTCAAATTTTTTGTTAGTTATTTTAACCTTTTTTACCTGTCTAAGAAAATTTTAACTAATGCTAGAGAATTAAAAATCTCAAAAACTGAATGGTTTATTTTTAATGTAAACAATTGAGATTCCAGATACCGAAACGTCGTAAAACATTGTCTACTTCAAATCATGATGAAAAATGTCCGCAATAAAAGTCTAAATTACCACTATGGTATTGGTAAATTCACATAACAAAACATATTGCTTGAGAAATGCCGTGTCAGCACCACCAGTTCTCTAGCTTTATTACCTTTTTATTTGGACCTACCCAGATAGCTAAGTATAGATAATGAGTGTAAAAAAGATCAGTGTGGCGCAAATCATGTATCTTTGTACTGACTGATGCTAAAATGTTCCTAACATAACTATTTAATAATAGTCCAACAGCCAGTGGCATCGAAGGGACCTATTACAGTTACATTTGGAATCCAAACCACTTTTGTCTCTGAATTACGTGCTATTCTAACTATGAGGATGGTATTTGCGGATGGAGTAATTAATTCCCGGATGTTAATCCACACCAGGGAATGCCGCAACCACCGACCATCGCTCATAACTATTCACAATTCGCGACCACCAAGTAGCTGGATCATAGGACATGCCACCGCCCCAGTCAATTGCTATATGTACTACATGAATTATAATTATGGTTTTTTGAATACTGAAACATATAAATTTGTACTTCAAACTAACAGTAATCGTAACAAAAAAAACCTTGCTATCACAATGTCCAAGAGTTTTCATATCCTAGAAAATATTGATACACAAATTCACTAGTAGCAATAACATTATCCTTTCAATAGATGTGTTAGGAGGCACATAGTGAGTGAGTCTACGGCAAGGTTTATTTGGACGAATCACAACGGCGTTCTATTAGGTCAAGACACGACATCCACATTAGTCTGTGTAACGTATGTGGACTTGAGACACAAAGAGAACATGGAACACACGGTCAAGACACAGCCTTAGTCGTATTTTCCATCTTATCTGATATTAAAAAAATTGTACTACCAAGTTATAGGATTACTTGAATATAACTGCAACGTAATGTAATGATGGAAAATAAAAAATAATAATTCAATTAAAATTCAATTATCGCAGTTAATATTGCCGATATGGTTGCTCAGGGCCATCGCGCTGCCCACGTCTCATTACATTTTTTATTTACTTAGGGGGTGTATGATAAAACAATGTAAAAAATCAGCTCCACAGAAAAATACTAATGTTTCTGTTAAAACGATACCATTACACTGAAGGACTGAACAGGATATCTTAGAACAATATTGAATTATTAAAATAGCTTTCAGGGGTATCATATGTTACTTACAAGTTAGTCTGTCTCTTCTTTATTTCGTTAAATACAAAAAATCCAGGTCTGTTGTATTTTATATGATATTTAATTAAAAAAATCAAAGGTGTGGTGGAATATGTGTAAAAATATTATAAAATATTTATATTTTTAATAGATTAAAATAACTATGTATTGTATTCTGAAAAAATAATGTATGAAAATGAGAAAAAAAGATGATTATAAAATTATTTTTCTTTTTATTCTGATAATAAATAACAATTTATTATGAAATACAATTATTTGAATCTCAAACATGTGAATTATAAAAAATTACAAAACATTATAATTCTAATTCATTTTAATTTGGCTTCCATCACACAATTTTTATGATTTAAAACGGAATAACATAGACCTTTACTATTATAAGTTTTAACTATATACATTGATGTATGATGTAGCAAAACTTTACACTCTATAATGTAAGTTTAATAAAATCAATTTTTAACATAACATTATTGTATGTGTTTATATTATTTTAATAAAAATAAACTTGTCTATATAATAACAAACATAATTGTATAATAAAATTTTTTATATAAAATATTAAATATATTTCAATCAGATCAGAAAAATAAAAGAAATATTTTTTTTTGAATATATTTTTAATAATATTTTTTGAATTCAAATATTTACATATTTAAAAATAAAAATATGATATTATAATCTATTATTAAATAATTAAATTTTTATTTTTTATGTATAATATTACAGACCGATCCTGTTTATTTTTATTCGATCTGGGATTTTCCAGGAGATCCGGATGACTGAATGCCTGGACCGTGTGTCTTGCGTCCTCATGTCTCAACGGAAACTGAATAAGTGTAAACCTGAACCACATCATGGATTTTCATTTAATCTAAAAATATACCTCTCTTCAAAATCTACTTGTTTTTGAAATCAGAATAATTTTATTGATTATTTTAAAATGGTAATAACTATTTTAGAAATTCGTCAATAAATAATAAATAATATTATAAGCATCTTTATCTATGTAACTCAGTACATAATTAAACGTAAAACCAGAAAAATATCAACATATTTTTACAAATAATCATAACTATATTTTCAATGGTTTATTTCTGGGCATATTATGTTTAGATTACGAAAGGGGAAAAATCAATTTATATTCCAATTTTCTAAGTATTGCAAAGTAGTCCCTGGGGCAATTTGAGCATAACCGTGACAGTAACAATAAAGGAAATGGAGACATAACAACCTTCCAGCCAATAGAACACGATACTGGCAACACAAGATATTGACAATTTCACTTATGTGCTGCAAGAACGTGCACTATGTTGAAGATACCGCCTTGGCCAACTTTAATATAGCCAATTTAAGTCAAATCATTAATCGGTTAGGCAAAATAGTACGTGATAATAACCTGTAACACCAAAATTCGTAAAACTAGTTAATGAACGCGCACAAAATGTATTATCTATTTTATTACGAATGTAAGATATTCAATGTCTACCAGATTTTTCTTACAACATGGTTAATGAAATAAATCATAATTTATATTGGTTCTATTTAGATTAACACACTTTTACTATGTAAATGTTTTATATCTTCTTATACTATTAATATTATTATATTAGCATAATTCTACTGCATTGAGTGTTGAGATGCACGATACTTATTATTATCATAAAAAATTTACCTAAAAAATAGTGTACGGTATCAGTAAACACATACCGTTTAAATTGAAAGTACATTTAACGTTCTTTGTATTCGTTACGTTCGTATTCTTTAATGTTTATCTAAATATCATTTAATACTTTTAATTTTATGATCTTTTGTTTCAAATATAACTATCCAACTTCTGAAAATAGCTACAAGGGAAACAAAATTAAATTGATTGTTAGAACTGGATGGGGATTGTTCGTGGGATTGTTAGAACCCCCCACCCCATAGTACAAAGCTTTTTTAAGTTATTTTGTTGGCAATGTGATCATACGATCATCCAAGTTTCATGGAAAACGGTTTGGAAATAAGGAAGAAATTTATTTTTAAACTCACGCTCTTAGACAATGTACAGAGCCTACCACAGACATGAAATTTAAATTTTCTTTGGAACCACTAGTCATAGTCTAATGATTAAAAGTACTAATTTATTTAGTTTTTAAGCTGGATTCAATAGTGATGGTCAACTTGTACTTTATCCTTATTATTTCTAAGGAAAAATTAAAAAAAATGTTTTACTTTTAAAAGCTCATAACTCTAAAACCAGTATTTTTTGAAAATTTAGGTGGTATCATTTTTTATACCTCATAAACAACTATAAATCATATAATTTTCATCAAAATCATTAAAGCCGTTTCTGAGAAATTTTCATTTTATGTTTTTTTGGGGGCTATGACGGGTAAAATATCCTTAAAAAACAAATAAAAAGCTTCCATAGATATCGTGGATTATTACCTACATGCCAAATTTCATGAAAATAGCAAGTTTAATAGTAAATAATAGTTTAGTAGTTTAATAGTGTTTATTAGTCTGGTCAGTAGGTTTCATTATATCCCATTATAGTAGTAGTTTGCTGTCGAAAAAGCGTTACAAAAATACCTTATTCAGCCTTACAGAAAACATACTGACCAACAGAAATTGAGATAAACCCATTTCAGCTTTTCTGGGATATAAACCATAAAAAATACTAACAATATCATAATTACAAACAATCTACAGAGAAAAATATAATTTTATTTATATAAACTGTATAAACGTAACGATTATAAGGATTAGTATATCATAGAGAACCAGAATCTCTAGCAATCTCTATCTATAATCTCTAGCTCAGTAGCAGACACCTCAACTACCAACTGCAACAATCTATAAAAACGACAAGGGTTTAGCCAGTGTCACTTGTAGCAAGAAGAGATAAAGACGTTGATCGGGGAGTGTTATGACGTCAGTCCGAGAAACTTCTTCATTCTTCGTAAAAACATGACAGTTTCTTTATTCTTAAAAAGTAAGCATTATACGTTCTTTGGAATGAAGGAAGTTTTTGTATATTTGTATCCCTATAACTTATAATGCTCCAATTGGATCTTTATTTTTACACAAAATCTGTGTTTGATATAGTTAACGTTTCTACAATATTTATATTAGAAATCATAATAACTAATTATCACTAATTAAACTAGAATCGTTCAATAGTTTCAGAGGAGGTGTAGCCTAATTATCATTTTTAATTATAGATACAAAGGTTTAATCTTGTGTAACGGTGCTTTGAGTACCACACAAGACTAATAGTGGCATAGGTAGCCTATGTAAAATTTTATCCTTTTAATTTTAAAATATTAAAAAAGAATAACGTACGTAAAAATATTTAAGTACACTGTTTTTAAGTTTTTTTTACCTAAACTATCTATTGCCATCGAGGGCTTGTGCGGTGTTAGTCACTTGGGCAAGCCAGAGGTGACTACTGGTTTATCTATTAAAATGTGAAAAAAACAATACAAGTACAGCAGACAGAGTTTCGACCATTCTTAATTAGACAGCTTTTTGGTTTCTGAATGTAACAAGTAAATAATATATTATTGTAGTAAGGTTTATTTTAAAGAGTAAAACACCTAAATCTGAACTTCGCAAAGGTCGTAAATTTGGTTCCAATAAACTTGACATTTATTTAACGTTGTTTATGGCCATGAATATGAAAACACCACGGGAGGTTCTTTATTTACAAAATACGAGTAGGTTTACAAAACATCTTGAAAATACTCGGGTGAATAAAATTCTTCTATTGAAAAGATTCCACTTGCTAATCAAACCTGCACATAAAGGCGCTAAAATAATATTAAAACTGAAACTGGCCTAAAATGAACACATCCTACTGTTTAAGATTGAATATCAAGTTAATCTAAATTAATTATCATTACTAAATAATGGGGTAAGCCAGTTAGTAACTGATTACTGTATTTCATTTCCAGATAAATTAATCATACGTTAATTAATTTTATGAGTAACCAATAGGATTCTGTACAAGGGTTATAAGATATAAGTATACTCACTAAGAGGTGGCTTTAATACAACCAATACAGAAAAGTTTAAGTGGAATTTTAGAGTACGAAAACCCTTAATGACACCAGTATTTATAATTCATCCGAATTCCCACAAATTGTGGCACTGTATGAATATTGAATAAATAATTTGGCATTAGTTGATTGATTGGTAACATTTCTATATAATTCTTCCAAAATACCAGTTCCATAAAATGAACATTTACAGGCATTACAGAATATTAGGCATTCTTTGAGTTAATTTATATGTTTAATCATTTTCATAATTTTCCTCACAGATTTTTTTTCATGATTATGAGAAGCATATATATCTCTATATATGCTTCTGAACCTTAGCTGTGCCACTTAGATAACTGTATGGTTTTTTTAAATATATGTTTAAGTTATTGATTAAACTACTAGAAAGATTGCACGCAGCACGCTGCCTTGAGGGAAGTGAATCTCTATGATCCTAAATCACACACACACTCTGAGCGAAACACAAAGTTAAGCTAAATAATAAGCAAAATAGAAATTTTAGAACCCTAGAAAATTAGAAAATTAGAAAAGTAGAAAATTAGAACCCTAACCTATATAGAACGAAGGACTGCAATGGTGAATTAAAAATGTTTTACAAAATACTATTTTTTTATTAATTCCTTTTGAGCTAATGGGAAATTATTTTATGAAAGAAAACTATATTCAAACCCCCTTAAAACCACTGTTTTAGGGTACTGCATAGTTCACAAAAAGTGCAGTAATGATTGTCTAATTTCTTTGTCAAAGAAACCAATTTTGAATAACACTCCAAAACGTGTTCAGGAGGTTATCAAGGTCCCAAGTTTGAATGAGAACGTAAATGTCATGGAAATTGTTTTACAAAGAAATTTCTCCAATAAGCTATAGTAAAAATACTTCAACGAAGACATTCCATAATAGAAACCAAGAGCAGCCACATTTTATGTTCGTATTTACGCTGGTACTAAAGTTTTATCACAAGAGTTTGATGAGAGATAAGGCATTCTCCAATACGATATTGTGTAGTAAAATCTACATCACTTCAACAACGTTACGTTTAATGAAACAGAAGTAATGAAACCTAACCGTGAGAATTAATCATCCCCCACAACAATTTAAGCCAAGAACGGAATCCAGAACATAGTATAAGAGGAATGCAGAACGCATAACTCTCGAGACGTGCGGTGAGCAAAACTTGGATGAATTCAAATAGTCTCAATTATAAAGAGCTAATGTACCAATTAAAATGCTTACACATTGAAACTTAAATGTCTTTTATCTCCTTCTGTTTATTATTTTTCTATATATTACTGTGCATTCTTTATTCCTTTTCATGTAGTTTTTCTTGATCGTTTTCATTTCAGTTTGAGACTTTCCTTATCCGGCAGTTTCCTATCTGTTTACAAATTGAAATTTAATTTGTTTGCCAAAAATTTACATTGAGCGAAAACGTGTCTTCATCCTTGAAAAATCTCCTTGCACCTATGGGGATTAACTCTGTCTGAGAGCGGATGCGCGCGCACGCGTGTGTGTGTGTGTGTGTGTGTGTGTGTGTGTGTGTGTGTGTGTGTGTGTGTGTGTGTATGTGTGTGTCTGGATGTGTACAGTGCCACAGCCTACCCCATTGGTCCGATTTAGATGAAATTTGGCATGTATATATATAGTCACCGTATCTCCAGGCATTTTTTTCATTTTTTTGAATCTTTGATTTTTAAGGGTAGTTCACCCCTAAAAACCCTTAAAAACGTGAAAAATCCAATTTTCTCAAAAACGGCTCTAACGATTTTGATTAAAATTTGATAGTTTATAGTGCACAGAGTACTAAATAATTTAACACCACCCGCATGTCTGTAAAAATGACGGTTCAAAAGTTATGGGCTTTTAAATGTCAAAAAAAATCAAATTTTTAAATTTTCAGCGAAAACAATAAAAGTAAAGTATATATTGACTGGTACCATTGAAACCAGCTTAAAAAACTAAACAAATTAGTATTTTTAATTATTTGTCTACGACTAACGGTTCCAGAGGAAAGTTAAATTTACTGTCCACGATAAACGCAGTACGTTGTCTGAAAGCGCCCAATGTTATTCTTATGGAGAATATAAAAAATAAATTTCTTCCTTACTTTCCAACCGTTTTCCATGAAACTTGGTATGAAGAGTAAGGTCAAATCACCGAACAAATACAGCTCAAAAAAGCTTGGTATTACTACCGGGGGTGGGGGTTTCCCCCCCATACAATTTGAACAATAAATTATTAAATGATATTTAGAATAACTTTGTAGAACATGATAGTTTTATTACAGATTATCTTTTTTAAATTTACTTAGGGGAGAAAGTATGTGTCAGTCCACTGGTACCATTTATGAGAATAACGGTAATTTCGTGACGTTATTATTGACGAATCGAGTCATTAAAATTAGGTTGGGATGTTAAAAATTCAATATAAAGTGGTTAGGAAATTGATTCTTCCTAGGATATAATATAGTGGTTATTATATTTTTGTTCAGTGTAATTTCATCTTCGATTTTAAATCTCCAATATTAAAATTTGCTCAGTTAATCCAAATATTTTTGTCTATAACCAAGTAAGCGCTTTCTTGTCCGAGCCGGCTAACGCGCTACGCTGACGAGCGTAACGTTCTAGCCATTCGGAAATGCTAGGGTTCGAATCCCGACCATGAGCAATCCCAATTTGGCTTGCAAATGTGTGGTAAAGCGGAGTGGAGGGCCCACCTTAAATAAACGGTGACCGGCTTGGGTGGAAGTTGACGGCATTTGTAGGCTTGATTGGGATTGCAGTGGACACCTGTTTTGCTTTTGTGGCTAGTGGTTATAAGGGGGGCATGTTTTAAGCTTTTTTTGTTTAAACTTTGATATTTCAAGAAGATATTAGTAATTATTTTTATGTTACAGTTAAGAGTAATAAGCTTGCCACTTCTAGGGTTAAGGGGAGTAAGATAACAGATTTTTAGTTTTTTATATTTTTGTTCAGTGTAATTTCATCTTCGATTTTAAATCTCCAATATTAAAATTTGCTCAGTTAATCCAAATATTTTTGCATTTATTGATATTAAATAATGGTGTTTTTAAGTAAGTGTAAAATGTATTGTAACCGAATGTTTTAAACTTATAAGGCAATTTAGCTAAAACAGTTGGTTTTCCCACATGCTGATAAACTTTTTGCAGAATTATACAATATATATAATCGATTATTCAATATAATAAAGCTAATAACCTCATGAAAACCCATTTTGTATTTTACGAATACTATAATGAGTTCATTAGTATTTAAGGCAAGACAAAGAATTTAATTTAATTTTCAAAGTTTCCATGGTAATTATAATAGCAATAAAACCAAAATCCTAGGAAACGGTCTTTTCACAAGTCTTTCTACTGTGAAAAGTTGGACTTTCACTGTTTCTTTCACTGTTTTCTTGTTTGCTGTTTAAGAAGTTAGATCGAGCCATGGATCACTTAAGCAGCATTGTGTAAGTACATTTCATCTAGCACTATAATTTAGCAAATTAAAAAAAAGTATTTTAGTTAGTATAGTTAGCACCATTCGTTGTACATGTGTTGTATTATGTTGGAAGTGTACCATTCCATTAACCCAGGAACTGCCCATCGCCATCAGTTAGATTATGGCCGAAGTGCAGCGTTTGAGAATACTATCAGCCATTATACGACAGATTTTTATATATATTTATTTCATATATATGCGCATTTTTTTCGTATCACTTTAATGCCAATGAGGTTGGCTGCTAGCTTATATAAAATTTATTCCATCATATTGTGTTGGCAGCCTGCTAAAACTGTAAAATAGAACCAATGCAACTGTTTCGTTGTTTGTAATTATTGTGAATAATGCGAACATATTTTATAATGTTTGTGAATTTTGTGGAAACATATTTGTAGTTGTTTTACAAAATATGTATTGCCAATATATTTCTTGTTATTTACTGAAAAATTTGTACATAAAACATTACCTAATTTTTATAATATACAAAAACATTACATAGAAAACGCTGGCATTTGTAGAACTTCTTTGGACAGTCCTAGTGTTAACGGGCTATGTTAATGTTGCAGAAACTCGAGGTGGTGCCAAGGAGTGGCAGGGGCTGTTGTGGTGGGTGGAGCGATTGTCGTCCTATACAAATATCGTCCTCCAGGGGGCATCCTCGACTCCGCCGTCGAAGCCATCAAGCGGAAGTTCGCTAACACTCAAGTGCAGGAAGAGCCGAGGAGAGTCGAGAGGAGAGTTTTGGATCTTGAGGAAGAGTTTGAGGAGGAGATCGGAGGAGTAAACTTCGAGGCATTCCCCGATAGATAGTAAGTACAATTTACCTCTTACAGTAAAACAAATAACACAATTCAGGAAAATTTGTAAACAACAGTTATTTTTTAACATCATATAAAAATAAATTTTAATTGAATTGAATGAATTTAAATTTATCTCGAATCTCAATTTCACAAGCTTACTCTTAGTTACATAATTTATTTAACATTGCTGAATGATGAAAAATAATGGGCCAATAAAGTTTTGTTTTAAGCCACGTTAAAACTACGTTAATAATATAGGTTGTATACTATGATAGTTTATTTACATCGTGATACTCTAACATGTCGTTTTATTGTTTCAGAATCCACCACAACCCACCCTCCGAAACCAAAGCGGCGAACTCCCCTCCCCCTACGAAGATCTTGGGGGAGGGAGCACCACACATGAAAGTGCTTCATGAAAACCCCTACCAAGACCACGGGAAGAAGAGATCTCTCGATATCGGATCTCTCGATGGTGTTACCAGCATACTAGGATAATCCTCCCCCTCCCAACACCTTTGGGGGGAGTGAACCACCACAAAATGTGTGAAGAAACCCTCCCCCTACGAAGATCGTGGGGGAGTGAACCTCTGGCCAGACTGTGCTCAGAGATGCCACTACAGTACCTCGTTGTCTTCAATTCACCCCCACAGACTTATGGTAAAAGGCAGTTGAAGTTTTGAAAATGGAAAATAAGGATATCAGACGACAGGATGAGTGTACCCCTTGCAACAACAAGATATTGGTCGAGCGAAGTCAAAAATGTGGAGGCGTTCGAAAGTTATAAATGTAAATGTTAATAAATAAATTCCTAACACGACTTTGTTTTATATATTTAGATTATAAAAATACAACAAAAATACTTAAAAAAAGGGTTAAATTCTAGTAAATGATGACAAAATAAACTCAACGGCAATGACCGAGAAGACAAAAATACTATTGTAAAATTCTAGTAACTTTTGGCTTACAAAAACGAGTTTTCAATATATTTTTTTAAATTTCGTGAATATGTGAGTTGAACATATTTTTATTAAATCTTTTCTTCCTTAAAAAAGTAACTGAATTAGTGTACACAGTGTAGCTGTGGTACACGATGTGTAGCTGTGAAAACAAGTCACTCAGGAAGCTTGCATGAAATAGTCACATTTGCGTAACGTATAAGTGACACTAGTGCTGACATTTCAGCAGATTTCAGATGTCCCTAACGCCGCTCTCGCCAGATTAAAATTAGTCTTACCACCTTAAGACAACAAAACATATCAGTAGTTCTTCTGATTCAGAAATTCCTCGTTGTCTTCATTCCAGGACTGTACTGTCCGAACCTGCAGGGCAAACTAAACGTGTTTTATTGTCTTACGCTGCTAAAGTACCTCGCTATCTTAAATTTACTACATGACGACGTCCTGGTCATTTAGTCCAGCTACTTGGAGGTCACGAATAGTGGATAGTTTTGAGCAATGGTCGGTGGATGTGGTGTTCTCTCGTGTAGATTACACTCTCACAAAACCTCACACAGTATTCTCACAAGTTCACAAGTAGGTATCATTTGGAGTCACACATATCCTCACAAAATTTCACACTGTATTCTCACAAAAACTCACTCTATTCTCACAAGTATCATTTGGAGTCACACATATCCTCACAAAACTTTACACCATATTCTCACAAAACTCACACTGTATTCTCACAAGTACGATAAACGTCAATTTTAAAACTTTGGAATTTCCGTGTGTAAACTAACTAACTTTTATATACATTTTTGTATTTGAATGTATCTTTTTGAATATTTCAGATTGGATCATTATCTTGGGAGTTCTCACAAGGGTGGTTCTACACTCGTATGCTCACAAGTATAGCTATGTCAGACCGTGTGTGTGTGTGTGTGTGTGTGTGTGTGTGTGTGTGTGTGTGTGTGTGTGTGTGTGTGTCTCAGACGAGTAATCAAGCTGGAAGTTTTTAAACTTTTTGTAAACCCTTTATATCTCTTCAGATAACGTTTAAAACATCTATTGCAGATATGTGTAAACATTTCTTTACATTCACTAAAATAAATGTTTGACGAATTTTTTCGGTAATCAAGTATAAAAATTGACTGAGTCAATCAGAAAACAGTGTACTACAGGACTGATCTGACTTTTTCTTCGGTGACAGAAATTTGCCAAAATAAATAAATATTTTAGTTAATTAAAGTTAAATAAACTATTTTTGCTGTACCAAATGAATTTATTTCATTTCAGAATCCTATAAAATTTGCTTACAGTAAAATCGTTTTCAACAGTTTAAAATTCTTCAAAACAAACAAAAATGCGAAATAATATCTGATTTCGTATTCTAAGCAGAAAGTCGTTATATGTCACAGAAGATAAATCAGACTCCCCAACACCGCAGCAGCCCCTGTCATTCTATTCGGCAAGGCTTTAGGGTTGGTGTTTGTTTCTTGATAGAAATTCGCCCGCAAAATGTATCAGTTCCATTTACAACACCTGATTCATCATTACATGTTAACACGATTGATGGACTGAGTGTTACCCATGGTTAGTGAAAGAAATGTGTAAAATAAATATAATTTGTTATCCTGAGATATCGTCATTTTTTAAATCTGATCACGTATCTAAATTGAATCTTAGAAAGCAAGAGCAATTACGTCAAAGTCGACATTTTAGGATCTACAAAGCTTTGGTTATCCATGTAAGTGTTATACTGCATAGTATTTTTCACAACACTTCAGTTAAAAATAATAAAATATTCCTCGAGTCACGTTTTGGGTTATTAAAGAATGTTTTACAGGGGGTTTTCAAACGTAGCCTAGCCCTAATAACTATGATCTTCTTCTTGTAGAGTAAAAACACAATGTAAAAAGATGGTTTTCAGAACAATTTAAAAATTGAAATCTAGAACATTTACAGTAACTGTGTCTTCTTCTTCCCGAACTGTCAAATTTTAGTGTTGACAACATTCAATTAATTTTATGATTTCATTCTTTTAAAATGTAAACATTGAAACCTATGACGTTCATGGCGCGTAGCCCGAGAGAATTTTAAGGAAATGTCATGCCTATGAGTAGCATGAGTTGCATTAATATCGTAGCGTCGATTAGGGTTATATGATC
Source organism: Nephotettix cincticeps (assembly GCA_023375725.1). Lineage (NCBI taxonomy): Eukaryota > Metazoa > Arthropoda > Insecta > Hemiptera > Cicadellidae > Nephotettix > Nephotettix cincticeps. Next base: position 25,094,544 of record CM041785.1, read on the forward strand.
TGTTAGATAACGAATATAACTTCTACGCAAACACAATCACATTTCACCACGGCGTAATTAACTACAAATACAAGTTAATAGTAGGATATGTAAGAGAACTTTAACAATTTACTTTAATTAAAACAACCAATCAAGATAAATTTGTAACAGTAATACTAATAATAAGTCATGTTTTGTATTTGTATCTCTTTTGAGGCTAGAATTCTATAAAGTATTTAGAAGAGTAAATTATTGTTGTCATGAATTTCCTTTACGGTTGATAAAGAACTCATTCTTGAAGACATAACGCTTAAAGAAGTATGCCAAGAGATGTGATGAATGGCAGAATACAAATCATCCGTTTCCTGAAGCCATGACATTCCAGTTAAAAAGAGCTCTTCAAGTACTCAAAAGTCTTTCATGGGTGTCTAAAATAGTTTAATCTCCTTAGAAATATGTGTTATTTGACAGTTTAATGCATACGTAAGGTGAATATTAAACGTATATGTAGAATAGAATAATTAATATAAATGTTATTTCTGCATGAACAAATTTGCTTGTTTGCCAATGACTCTCAATGCAAGATGTTCATGTATTCCTACGGACCTTTCCTTAATTACACCAGTCCAGCAAATAGCTATATTCTTATATTTTCATATACTGTAACATGTCTTATGCATATGAACAACTTTTTGATAGTTAATTAGGCATTTCTACTATCTATATATTTAAGAGTATGTACACAACCTTTCTTATGAATGGAGGGTCATTTCTATTGAATTTAGCTTCAAAGCAATACGTAGCATAATTTTTTTAACGTAAATTATAATTTATTAATTTATAACTGTTAATTAATCTATAACTATTAATTTACTAAGTGGATCATTATGGAACATTAATTTCCCATCAACGATTGCTACTCTGTGTATATCTGGACCCACACTTTTATTTGCAAGTGATGACTTTATTACAGAGTAAATTAAGGTGTGAAGTACACTAGCACTTATGCAGTAAAAAGCTAGGACATATAGAATCGTGGCTATAGCTATTTGAGAAAATTAATCAAAATGGATTGTAAGGTATACACATTATTTAACTATTAGCAACCAAAAAGGTGTTAAACTTATTTCCCAAGAAACAGAAAAAAGTACTTTGCCTAAAATTTGGCATTAAAAGGTATTTTGAAAGTGATAGATTTTTTCTGCCTTATGATAATAGTTGATAACCCTAGATGTAGAAAATGTAGATGAACTCGTGTACATGCCCCACAAATAAGTGGAAATATGTTGCCGCAGCTGTCAGTTGAAGGTCGTCTATTCTATTGTTAATAAAAATGTTTGTATTTTTACATCCCTATAGGAAATAGGTTAGATCATAGATATGTCTAAAGGGAATATATAAACAGCTGTTCTTATTCTTATATATTTAAAATTCAATACAGTAGCTCTATGGAAATCTGTTTCAAATCATCAAACATAAAAATAGCTAAGTATCCATGTCAAAAGTATTTATATAGTCTTCAAGAACGGTATTATAATGATAATTTTGCTATTTTTAACTTGTATTGTAAGCAACGAACCGTATAAATATATGGCCAATTTTAAAGTTAATTATTTAGTTAGGCGTTTCAAGTTCAGTCAGCTATATAATATATAATTAATTAGTTTGTGTTGTAATTTGCTTTATAATTTTCTGATGTATTTTAAAAGTAACTTAGATTTATAACTGTTAGGCGTACGAGTTCCATCAAGTAGTATAATATGTTTTTCTCTTTTTTCAAAATTATTTTTAAGGGTTAGCTTTCAGTCCCTTATTGTTCATTGTAATTTGAAACTACATTTAAAAACTTAGATTTCTTAAGAAACTTTATACGAAAAAAATTTAATATAAAATTATAATTTTTTATCAAACGAAAATAAAACCATCAAGTAAGTTCTACCTTTGAATATGTTTTCTCGTAACATGTTTAATTTAGATTAGTATGCATTATTTTAATGTTAGTCTTAACAGATTCAACTCAAATTATTTTGTTCATTGTTTAATACTTAAAAAAATCAGTTTGAAAAGAAATAAAAAGCAGTAAAGCTAATTTTATCCGTAAAAAGTGTAACTCAATCCTAATATACAAATTATATAATTTTTGGTCAATCAGAGCAACGGATAAAATTAGCAAACAAGCAATTGCAAAAAATATATCAAAATATAATAATACAAGTAGCTATAACTATTTAATTAATGAATATTCTTACTATTCAATGTAGGTTATTAACTCAGCCTAATGAGATAAGAGTCGCGGATAACCACAAATTAACCATAGAGCTTATAACGCTTTCAGTTTGAATAAACAATCGTTTATATTAATAAAGTGGCTAGTTTTGAAAGGTCCCAGAGAACCTTTGCTCTGATTTTGACTTTTATTTTTTCATGCATGTGAATATTGTGATGGTCTGAGAATGTAACTCTTGAGGCCTTTTAATTTTTTTCTAGAGGAAATGCCAATAATTGACTATGGGAGAGGAACGATGGCACAATCCCCGGTGAGTAAAGCTCACGCCTACTAACCCCCCCCCACCACAGACTATTTTCCACTTACGAAAAAAACCTATCAAGGCGATACTTGAAAGTGGAGACTCGTATTATTTTCTTAGTCTTCAAAATAACTTAATGTTAGTCAGCTAGTAGGTTTTGGACAGTCTTTTCTCTGAAATTGTGTAAATTAATCATAAAAATATGTATCAATAAGTATATGTATCAATAAATTGGATGATTTCAAATTAAACATATTTTGGAGGAGAGAAATATGTTAAGCTGTTGACGGTTACTCGGCTAGCCTAAACGAGCCTCTGTGGCTTACCATTGTGTTTTGGATAGGTTGCCAATATCATGCATTTGCTTCGGGCCGACTTCATTATATACCTTACATGTTTTAGTATCAGTCTTAAATTGTAGTTTATTTTAAAAATCATAATACAACTATAATTGGGCATACCTTTTGGCTTTAATTCATGTAATTTATTTAATAGTTTCCTTCTTTATGATTTAATAATAACACATGCAATCTATTCAGATCGTATCAGTTAAAAAGACACGTTTTCCATGGATAAAAAGTGATAATATATTCAATATCGTACTAATGGCTATAAAATAAAGTATATGCTTATATGTATGTTAAGTTTTTTCTCCCATTTATGAAGACATTAAGCAAAAAAATATACAAAATTACTTAAAATGCCTTAACTGAAAGCTATGATGTATAAATATTTTGTCTTATTACAGATCATTTCAGTAAGTCTTACGGATGTTAAAATATGAATATATATTTGGGGGTCAAATTAAAAAGAAATAATTTATTGAACGTCTGTTCACGGCTAAAACCCATTAAACAGGGTTGTTCAAAATGATGTTCTCGATTTGGATTTGAAATGTTACCGGATTATTAATAGAAAGCATACCTGAGATCCAGAAATGGATTATCGTTGCCATCGAAATGATTGATGAAGGCGGTGTTCATTTAAGTATGGCAAGAGCCTTAGTAAAGGGTTGACATATGTCGTGTCACCAGGGATTCTCGTTTCAAACATATATACAGTAATTATGAGTGCCAGTTATGAAAATTTTGAGTTTCTCTTATTTTTAAGTTTTTTTTTATAACAAACTAACTGCCTAGAAGATTGGCCATATTCTGAGCTTATGGCTTCATTTTGAAAGATTAGATAATTTGGGCCACGGTATGGTTAAAAGAATACTGATACGATGAGACATATTAATAGCACTCCACATAACAAATAAAACTAAGTGGATTGGTTCACAATTTTCCAATCCAACCCAAGCCAAACCTAATTGCAATACAGTTTTTATAGGATATAGACTATAAAATTTTCTGATTCCTTGAATCGTTTATAGTAATATTCATTCACGTAATCTAATATTTATTAATTCCACTTACATAAAAACAGCTAATTATCACACTAGAACAAGCAAACCAATCAGTAATTTATAAATTGTTATTGAACAATCACATATGCTCGCTGAAAATGATGCACAATGAAATTAGCCATCGACTGGTGATAATAAAGCAACAAAAACTAGTTGTTGATCAAATATTCACATTATTGACGTATGCATATGATCAAAATGCATTTTTCCTCATAAGCTTAACATGTACAAACTGTACAGGCCAGTGGGGCTTAACCTTAAGGTTAAATACAAAACTCATTATGGCGATTGCCTACTCAGTGCAGAGACGAATAAAACAATGAGCTGTAAATGGTGTAGAACACGACTTTGTTTTATATATTTAGACAGATAACAAAAATAGATCAATCAATATACAATAATGGCATTTATTAACATATGTTATTTAATTAGGCACGAAATAAAAATAGTGGCATAAACCCCCAAAACTGCGATGAGGCAAGTAAAAGTGTTAATTTTGTACAGTATTTATTTATTTTACAGTTTTATTGACGATTGATACAGAAGGTAGTGAATATCAAACCACATTACTAGTAGAAAGTCTACAGTTTAGCTTAAGAAATAAAATGTTTTCATTGTAGAAAATTGTTCAACAAACTTACTCCCCATAAGGTTAACATTAGAAATTGAAAATGCCATAAAATGGAAACTAAGGAGTTTTTAAAAATCCTTTTTCACTAAAACCTTCCCGGACACTTATAGAGCGACTTCATTAAATTTCATGGTGATCGGTTAAGTAGTTTGGCAACGCATAAAAGACATACACACAAACTAACATAGTATTCATATATAAATAAATAAATATATATATACATGAATTCAGGTATATATATATTTACTTGAAATCAAGAACGATATTTATGAAAGTCCTGTATATACATACTGGTTTAAATTAATTGAATAATTATTTATTAAAACTGGCAAAGTCAGGGCTACATTTCCGTTTCTTACACTTAACCTGTTTCTAAACATAAAAATGGACATAAAAATTAACTTGTCATAAAATACAAAAAAATATGAACATAAAATATATAATTTACGAAATAAAAGATAACATACTCAAGTACATACATCCACATCAGAAACCACGCTACTACAGAAGCCCTAGGACACGCCAGTCGAGACCATCCGCTCAAAAAAAACTTTTCAGGGTCGCCACAAACTGTGAACGTTTTTCAAGGGATCTTATTTGCTTATTTGTAGGCCTAGGTTATACCAAAAGGCGAGAGGGAGCAACAACAAAAGCCCTACCATAAGTTGCGGTCACATGATATTGTGATCAACCAAGAACTTGAATTGCGTGAACTACTTTAAGGGTGATATGAATTTATAGTCTCCTCAAAAATAATTTGGAACCTCTTTTTAAATATTGAAAAAAGTAAAAAAAGATGTTTTATTGTCCTTTGATCTTTTAATTAAAAAATGTTTGAGATGGGGTGGCGTGATATGCTACTCACGTCAAAGACACTAAACAAAATTTCAAGCAATTCTTTGTTTGAAATTCATTATTGGTGATGGTGGATTGATATTATTTAGATTTTTATTGCGGACATAAAAATGTTGTTTTACATAAAATCGTGATGGAAAATCTCCGTAGTAAAAATCTAAATAATTTCATGCAATTGTTTTGAACACTGGAGATTGACGTAAAAAGATTAGTCAGCTTTGAACTGCTTGGTTATGAACGGATAGGGGTGGGAATTGCTACTGACTGTCCGCAAATTTAGATATAGTATCCAGATTGTCAAGGAATCGCGCAATATACTGTAAAAGCACCAGTTTTTTTACTGTGGGACAGCTTTTCAGAACCAATAAATATTTCATTTCTCAACACTAAACTATTATGATAACGTTTTAAATGAAATACACGATTTGTGAAACTTTGTTTTACTAATCGTAATGGAAAACTTCCGTAATAACAATCCAAACAACAGAAACTCACCATCGCCAATCAGGAATTTCCAAGAAATTATTAAATATGCCAAGAAAGAAGATCAATACACTTATTGAAAATAGTGCAACAGCTGATTTTGATGATTATATGTGTATTGTGTAACATGTGCATTATTGGCAAATGCATACGGATGATCCTCTGCTAACCATCTCTTCCAAGCCGACAAACTTTGTAAGGCCATTTTCCCTCAGAAAGGTTTCTATGAATTTCAGATCTATAGAGTATACGTGGTATCTTGTTTACACATTCTTTAAATACATCTGTAGTATTTTCTACAGATGAAATGTCTACGTCAGTAAATCCAATTTACTTTTACATTTTACTTGTTTTAAAAGTCCATTTACTCTCTACAGGATGGAGTTATTTGTTAATATTTAGTCAAATATATACTCACCGTAATTCACTCACCAAATATTTACATTTCAGTATAAATTTACCTGAAACAAAAATTAAATATTTAACAATAAGTTGTTGGTTAAAAAAAATCAAACTATGATGATCTATACATAAACACCAAATACCACTGTCTGACTGATCATTCTGTAACCTCTAGTAATTTAGACATATTCTTCATCGGCTCTAATTTTGTATTAAGAATTGTTTTTATTATTTCGTTCATAGCACAAAAACAGGGGTTAATAAATACCCCCAAATAGTCCCTAATCCAGCTAATCAGAGCTATTATTGTTCACTAAACGTTTTCAATAAAGATGACCTGTTTCCTGTTTATTTTGTAATTCACAAATGTATCAACTAGATGTAGAAGATTAAAATTCCCTCAAATTAAACATATTTATACTGTTAACATGTAATTTTTATTATTTGAAGCCTAGACTATACGTCAGTTAGATGTCCATCACTAAAAATGGTAGTTAACATTATTCTTTCGGTAAAAAATACATAAAAAATGAGAAAATTATACAATAATGTAATATAAAGTAATCATATTATAAATACGCAGCAATTATTTATTCTAATATCATTCATTATAAAGCATTTTAACTTAATGATCAGAAAATTTATTATTTTTATCTCCAAGGAAATGCAGAGGTTTTCCATTTACAGCATGAACTCACCTATAACAAAAAGGGTCAGAGAAATCCACTGGTTGAGAGGATACGAAACAAAAACATGACAAGTGTATTATTTAACATAGCCTCTAGCGGATGAGAAATCTCTTTTGAAAGACGTAGGTATTTTATTTTACCAAAACAGAAGTGACGATGGTAAAAGCGTTCAAAAAACATTGTTGAATATGATTTGAAAAGTATTTTATTGTATTTAAACTAAAAGTGTAATTAGAACTTGCTGAATTACTTTTCTTCTAGTGGTATATGCACTGTTAATTTTAATCATGATATTTTCAGAAAAAACTTAACCTTTAAAATTGTTGTTTAGTACCTTTCATTAATGATGATATCATAGCCGTCATCCATTTTAATAGCCTACTTTAACGCTGTAACTCATTTCGGTTCGACACAACTAATCATTTCGTAAATACTCTGTATCTTAGTCAAACGAACTTTTAAGAAGAAAAAATTATTTGGTATGCTGAAATGTTAGATTTCAAGTATTAGCATTAATATGAAGAGAACATAAACCACGCATAAATATACTGAAACTATCTAACCCAGTGAAGGATGTACCGGCCGACAGTTATGTCTGTCGTGTTAACTTTTAGATTAACTTATTTGGATTTTACTAGCCTAATAAATTAAATTAGGCCCTACATAATTTTACTAACATTACGGCTTTTTTGTGAAAGTTTGATCTTGTGGGTCGTAGCATATAACACTATTGATACGATAATATATAAATAAATGTTTATTATGCTTTATACTTTTAACTGAAATGGCGACCTACCCAGGTAGGTATTTTAAGCCATGTATGAATGAGAAATGAATGTAGGATGATTGTGGCGCGATCTTGTAGTCTTGTTACTGACTAAGGCTGACATGTTCCTTAGTCAGGACTGTTAATTAATAGCCCAACAGCCGATGGCAACTAAGGGACCTACAGTTTAACGTGGAATCCGAACCACGGCCTCTGAATTACGAATTGGTCTAATCATGAGGATGGCATTTGCGGATTAACGTAGTATTCAATAGTGCGGACGTTAATCCACACAAGAGAACACTACATCCACCGACCATCGCTCATAACTATTCACAATTCGTGACCTCCAAGTAGCTGGATTACAGGACGTCGCCACCGTCCCAGTCAATAATATGTATATTATTATGTATAACATTATATATTATATGAATAAAATGTCCACAAAACAATTAAATCTAATTGGATTTATTCACCTTTTCCCACCTAACCTAAACCCGAACCAAACCTAACTGCAATAAAGCTTCTAAGGGTTGAATCTTCTGAATTTTACTCATTGTTGAAAATAATACTCGCCTAATCCAACTTCATTAATTAAAATCGCCTCGGTGGGGGGTTCGATCTCATAACATGTATGAATCCGCCGCGTTGGCAGTGACCTACGGCACAGTTGTACTGAGATGTGGTTTAGAATCTTTTAGACAGCTTTAATTGTTTAAGCTATATAATTACTCGTACGACTATTGTTAGTCTGTGGTCAACTGATTGTGTTAGATACGGAATGAGGACTGAAAAGCAAAAGGGATATTGAATTTACACCAATTGATTTGTTACAGTGGCTTCAAGCAATACAAGGAATGAGTTTTCTATCAAAACACGAACGAATTTAGAAATATTTTTCTCTGCTCTTATTTCGCACAGTTATTCTACCCCGTAGTTTTTACAAATTTTGTACTGATTTCAAAGTTTTTTATTTACATAAAAAATACATAAAATATGCAAAACCTGTATTCACATCCTACATTAAACATATTGTTTACTATTATCTTCAATTAACAACTATCAAACGGTTATAAACAGATGTTTTTATTTTTATTCTTTACATTTGATTCTACAGTATATACGCTTAATGTTAATTTTTTAGATTTTAAACCTAATAATACGAGAAAATTGGGATTTTCCTGGACATTAGGCCTATCTAGATCTTGTTTTCTACTCGGATATTAGTTATTTCCAAAATTTTGATAAATTCGTTAGAGCCGTTATCGAGATCCATTTAAAAATATGTATATACAAACTTTGCTTATAAAATATTATTGAATGTATTTACACTGTTATGCAGTTTTTGGAAGCTGCTAAAATAAAGAAATCTGAATGTTATATTGCCAAAGTGCATATGTGTACATAATTTCATAATAATAAGGACGATAAGTGTGATCTCAGGGTTTATATACGACGGACATCGGTCGAAACCCCCTTATTTAGATTCAAAAAGCCTCAAAGTGGAAGCTCAAATTCAAAAAACCTTTTTCCATAACGTATACAGTTCGTCAGGTTTCATCTGAACACTGAACTTTGAATACGCAGTATAAATACATTATTAATAGACAAGTCATTCATGGTTAAATGTTGTCGCCAACAATATTTCAGAAGGCCCGGTCCAGTGTTGACAGTGTAGTGCGCTTCCTAGTGGCGAAGGCTGCAAGCTCACTTGGCCCCGCCCTCAGGAGTGCGCGCGCACTCGTAGTATCTTTGAGGTTGAATGAGTTGACGTGGCGACGCGCACGGCGCACATCCCTCTGTCGCCCTAATGAATGGCAGGGAGAGGCCGAAGGGGGCAAGAGGGATACTAGACGGCAGCTGTACAGGGAACCACGCACTAACTCCCCAAGCCGATACGGGAATCACTCAAGCAACTCACTATAGCTTGCGCATATGAATGACACGTCTGGAGGTAGTAGGGCTTAGCCCTAAGGTTAAATACAAAACTAAATATTCCCATATGTTACTCGGAGCAGAGACGAATCGAAAACATTAAAGATCATTAAAATCGTTTTCACTGTTCTGAAGTTCTAATGGTGTAACTAACATGACTTTTTATATATTTACATCAATTTTAAATTCTGAAATTTTTTAAAATTTATTTTGTGATTTTATTATTTAACTATTATTTTACAAGATAATTCATTAGCAGTCATTCGTAGATTCGTAGTGTCAGTTTATTTATGGGTTCGAAGAGTTCGATACATTTTTTAGGTTTCATACTATTTGTATCTAACTAAAATCGATATCATTAATAGTATTAAAATATCCATTGTTATTTTAAATCGCAGAAACTGTGAAATGGCTTTATTCACGCGTAAAAAGGATTGAAAAAATGATTCAAAAACTGTACTTGGGTTTTTATTTTAAGAAATATAAAAAATAATTGAGTATTTTATGACGCTTTATTGTGTGAGATGGAAGACAAAAAGCTAAAACTCTGAGACAGAAGCCAATATACGAAGAAGTATGAGCTGTTTCTTCCATTACATCAAAATGCATTGCCCTAGTTGCTTTATATCTACTCCATTATGGGTTTTGGTTCATTTTCCCCGACACTGTTTTCTTATTAACTTATTTGAATTTTACTATTGTGCTACAAATAAAGAAATAAATTGAATGAAAGATTGTTTGAACTGTTATGGCACTTATAAAAAAATATACAAAAGTTTTTATATCTAACTATATTCAAGACAAAATTTTATGCACATTAATTTTACTTTTAAAATAACTACCAGAAGTACATGCCGTTTTGGGTTGGTTTCATATGTAATGAATACTAAACAACGAATTTGAATTCCCTAAGGGTAATTATAAAGGATCACGGAATACAAGCAAAGTTCTCTTGTTAGCTATAACGGTTGTGTTTAATTGCTCTTTATGTTCTCTACAAACAATACCTCTGCCATAAAATACCAAAAACAGTCAACTGACTACTCGTATAGTGAGAGATTTACAAATCAGAAAAGGTTTCTAGAGGTAGACGTACCGTACAAAATATTATAACTAACATGAGATTCGTTGGCGGTAAGATATAAAGTGAAATAGATTACAATTGAAAATGTTGACACTTAAAAAATATACATACAGTATTTCTCCAAAGTAAAATTTATATTACGTTATGCATGTATTTTTAACCATAAATGTAACCCTTATAAAATATGATTATAATGTAAAATACGTGTATAAATATACAGACCAACCAGCACTAGTTAATATCTTTGTCTGTATCATGTTGACTAAATTCTTGTCGTTCTAATCAAAGCCAAACCCAATTCCACTTCCCCCATTCAATTTCTAGTTTTATTGGGTTTTGACTAAATTGTCTCGAAAGGTTTTAACTAGAAACGTGTACTCTGTCTAATAATCTAATAACTAGTCTACATCTGGGCCAGCCAGGTTGCAAGTTTCCAGGACCCCCATGTCCAATCGCTTGTCCTTCTCGTTTAGACCCATAAAGAATTATTGTCTCATTTTTCCCGACATTTTTTTTTTCTTTTTGAATAAAAACTATTGTTGTTAAAATATACTAATAATATTATATAAATAAATTATGCCTTTTGTTACACATAAGTAAAATTACAAATTTTGTAAATGTATTCTATCAATGTACAATTTAAACAAAAGCTAAGTTTTAGTTTTGTAAAAATAACGTTTGTACATGTAATTTAAAATTCTAATATATTTATTGAATGTTAAAAAATAGATAAAATTGATATTTACATGTGAATCTATTTTCTTAAAACATATATGTGTTCTTACAAATGCATTTCTTTTCCCATAATAATTATAAATAAAAACCCTTTTTTATAAGATGTTAATAAAGTGTAAAATATACAGAAAAAATTATTTTTGTCTGTAATAATTCTTGTCGTTCTCAAAGCCAAACCCAATTCCACTTCCCCCATTCAATTTTATAGTAGGGAAAATTTTTAGGTTTGACAATTTTTTTTAAAACTTTTCTATATAACTATTATATTTGCACCTCAGTCCAATCTGTTCTCGTTTTTTCTTTTGTGGACCAATAAGTGGTACGCAATTATTCCTCATCATGTTCGCATTTCTATAGTAAAGATAGGATTCAATTTCGGGTGGGTCAAAAGTTGTCTGCTAGTAAATTAGTCTATCAGTCTATTACACTACATAATCATTAAATGAGACTATAAATCGGCCATTGTTCCATAAACGTAAAAAATAAAGTATCCCATGTATTTTCATAGAATTTTAATCATATGGTTTTATTTCCAAATTAGCTAGCATAGGTTTTATATTTATAAAAAATAAAAATTTTACCAAGATGTTATTATTTATATTCAATCATATTTTATTAATGAATACAACGGTGTTATAAAAATTAAAGCATAGCTAGTGTACAATGCCCACCCGAATGACTTTGTGACGACATATTATTTTGGTGGGACATTTTTTATCTATAAATTCCTTTGTTTCACAACAAATAATCCCTCGGGAAGTCCCCGTGGTCCCTCGGGATACTTTGGACTTACAGCCTTCATCCTTTCTCAACTAACAGATACTGTATCTTAGGGGGCCCTGTTATCTTGTAACACGACAATAAACAAGGGATATTTTATCTGGTTACTAATTTTTTGTTTATTTATAGGTAAAACCATATTAAAAATATTAGGTAATGCGTACGATATATGGATATGGAAATCTATAACAAATGTTTATTTTTATGACTCCTTGGTTATCATGCTAAGTGTTTACATACCGGGTTTTACATTAATGAAGGTAAATAAATTTATATCTTAACATTTGCATTTGTGATTATATTAATACAGCAAATGAAAAATAGAAGAACTTGCATATTTAACCATGCAAGCCAATTAAAACCTGTACTTGTAATGTGAAGCTCAAAATCAATCTATTTCAAAATCGTCATGTTATTTAAAATAAAATATTTTAAAAAGTATTTTATAATTAATATTTTTTTAATGTGTTCTTAAATTATTTTAAGATTTTAAAAGCTGTAATGTTAGTTGTAGCGTAGACTTCAAACGTAATTATCCATTTAAGTTTTATCCGTCCAATAGAGAAAATGAAAATAAAAAATATGACAGCAGCCTAATAATCCACAAATTTCAAAATAATTAATTTTCTTATTTTTAAATTTTTAATTATTTTTCTTTTTTAGAAGTTAATTTTATTGAATTCATTTTAGACAGGCGATAAAATTGTTTTAATGGTACACTCTTTATTTAATTTCAAGAAAGCTTTCGTAATTGGCATCAGCAATTCTAAAACACCTGCCCTAAATAATAGATACTTAACTTGAGTAAACGTAAGTATTAAGATATTTTTAAGATAATTCATCCATCATCATTATCTGCAATGAAACGTTCAAACGTTCAATTTCAAAATCTTCACTTTTATTTTTTACTTTATGTTTTGAAGAATATTTCTATTGAGTAACCAAATCTGATCTTGAAGGTTTTGTAATGTATTCAACCGTTTCTTAAACTCATTTGCAGAATTAAAGTGCGTTGTTAATCTTCATTGACCAAAACAATGCCAAAGTATACAAACTTAGTGTATAAGCAGGAATTTAAAATTTGATATTGTATTTCATACTTTTATATTTATGGTACAATATACTATATTGTACAATCCTGTTGTATAACGGTTGATATACTATCTAGGACATAAACTTTTCTAGTAAGTTGTTAGGACTTGATTTAACTTCTAGATTTAATAAGGTTGTTGATAATAATATACAATACTGAAAATTCCACTGGGTTCCAAGGAATAGGTTAAACGTGAATGTTGAATATAAGTGATATTAAATCTTAAGAACAAACTATTTAAACTAACTTAGAAAACTTTTCACCACAATCAAAGTTTGTTTCGACACGAGTAATAAATAGCATAACGTATTACAAAATATAATGGTGCCTGTTTATGTTACATTACTTCATATCCGGGTTCATTAGATCAAAATAAGAAGAAAACCTATTGGGTATGTCCTAAAATGTGCGGTGAGCAGCTGACACGTTGCTAGGCAACATGTAATGTTGTTATGAAAAACGTTTGGTTTTGGTTTGGTTTAGAGGTTATGAATTAAAGATACTTACACGAAACCTATTTATGTCTACTCATTACGCTTCATCTTGGTGATGCCCCGACGCCGACAACCTTCACCGACATCAAATAGACAGCGCGCTGAACAACAAACCACGATCGACGTTTAGGTGCAGCGAGAGAATCGACCGCTTACATAAAACTGCCTCCGTTCTCCCGTGACCACCACAACTTTGGTTTGCACTAGTTGAAGCACAATTTAAACTTCACCATGATCCAGCTGACGCACGTAACCTATTTAATGTCTACTCATTACGCTGCAAATGCATACCCAACCAAATATCCGGTGTTGTGTATTTTTACAAAATGTTTTATTCGTCAGTCATTTGCCAATCTATTTTTTAAACATGGGATGAATCTTTAAAGTTAGCCATTTAACATTTTTATAACTTAAAAATAATCATTATTTTAATTATTAAGAATAATAGACAATGTCAAATTTAATTCCTTTTCAAATAAAACCAAAGCTATGAAAATCGGTTGATAAGCAACGGAGATTGAGTATTTTACCAGTATTAGGCGTAGGCGAGTACTACAGGTACTACGTTATGACCTGCGACAATGGCCCCTCGCCCCCCAACTAGTGGAGGTAAAACGTTGATAATTTTATCTAAATTACCATTTACGAAATTCACCTAATTATCCTCTTTACTATTTAAACGCACATGTAAGTGTAAAAAATTTGATTAAAAAAATATATAAAGTCATTTGTAAAAAATTTTGGATCTGGAAAAGTATGCATTTAAGGGCATACCCCAATAGGATCTTATTTTTACCTAATAAGCAACGTCATAAAGTTAGATGAAAGAAACCCTGTATAAGTAACAAAGAAAATAAGTAGATAAATTTTTACGTGTAAAGTATCCTAAAATAATACATTTTAGTTTATGTCAACATAAATAAAGTTTGAAAATGTTTAAGTAAATATATTTTCACTAAAATTGCATTTATCTCATTCTAAAACTCTTTTATTTACATCAATTAGTAAAAGTAACGTTCAATGTTTTAGATCGAACTCTTTAATATTCATAATTTATTTTCATTAAATTAATTTGATAAAGCAGATCTTGACAAACCCTTGAGCCAGCGAGTACCCACCAAGTGCATCCTTAGTCGTTTCAACTCCTTTCCTTTGACAACACTTCATAATTAATTTCTTGTTTATGAAAATAACCTTTTATATACAAACATATTTCTGTAATAAAACAAACTTTATTCATAAAAATATGGTCTACATATTATGTTTATTTATTTTTATTAGATTATATTTACTAACTACATATAAAATACAAAGTAGTTTTATCTTTGCAGAATGCCTGCGGCACTTCGACTGGATGAAATAATTTCCATCCAGGTAGTGGTTCCATTCGTCTAAGCCATTCGTTTCGTTGCAAAATCAAAATTTATGGAAATAAAGTTCATCAATTACGAGCATTAAATGAGCAAAAGTTGGGCAGAAGCTGAATGGATGAGGGAAATTTTGGATCGTGGAGTATTAAATTAATAATGCTGTGCAAACCGATCGATCTACACCAACTCAAAACTTTCTGATGCGCTCTAATGACAAGGCCGCGTGTTCCATTAATCATAAACTATGCCAAACTATTAATTAAAGTTATTACCCACTTGTGTAAACATTCTCAATTACTTTGATAATTTAAAAGGGTTAAAAATAGTTATTATTGACTGGGGATTGAAACCAAAGTTTATTTTTCAAACTTTAAATGTACTTTTTTATTAGTTTTTCTTGTAACCTTCTGGCCAAGGTACGGTGATAGAGTTTTCAGACCGTACTAGTGCCTCTGATGTGACCTAACGATTACTTATGTAACGATAAATTCGACCTAATGAGCCTCCTAAAGCTCGGTGGCAGTCTGAGAAATTAAATTTCAGTTGTACTCTACCCACTCAGCTTTACTTTTTACTTTTAAAACATCCAACATAAAATTCTGATATAATCACTACATTTTTTTATTCGTTAGAATATTTTTCTTATTAAGAAAATTGTTATTTTGAGTAAGTTAGGTCTATCTGGCACGGCTTTCTTTAATAACTAGCATCTTCAAAAATCTAAAAATTAATAAATATTCGATTATAGTATTACTTATTTTGATTAAAATTGAAATACATCTCAACAAAATGGGTTTTGACAAATTAACTGTATTTCTGAAGTAATTACAGCTATGTCAACAACGGACATTATAATATGTCTTGATCGAACTAACACTATTACTAGGTTAATTCATCATGATAATGATATTCCATAATCACTTCTGTCCAATTAATCTCCGCAATTGTGGCATTGTAGGTGTGTGATTAAAATGGAAACCAATATAAGAATTTCCGACATTTGGAGAGTAATTTTAAAATCATCCTAAGGATTTTCAATTTCTTCAGTTCAATTTTTGGAGAACCTTCCCGTTCATCCAAGGCCATTAAACCAAACCCATGGACTATGAGCTGTAATAAACAATAAGGCACTCTTCAAGGAAGTAGACTAGATCCAATTCTGTTACAAAATTACGGTAAGTCTTATTTTATTACGTTAGGTTGTACACCCTGAGGATTTATTCCGTTCAGACTTTGGAAAATCTGC
This sequence comes from Nephotettix cincticeps, assembly GCA_023375725.1. Lineage (NCBI taxonomy): Eukaryota > Metazoa > Arthropoda > Insecta > Hemiptera > Cicadellidae > Nephotettix > Nephotettix cincticeps. The sequence continues at coordinate 25,111,022 of CM041785.1, forward strand.
GTGAAATTCTTCTTTCCATGCTACCGTTTGACCCATGGTTAGAACTTTGGGATTACCCACACATTCAAAACTTCCTCGGACATTTTCTTTTCAGTGCCAAATATATTAAAAGCAGGCAAAAGGGTACTCAATATAATTTATCATTACGTGTTACATGTCATTTTCGTGACTAAGATCATTGTGTAAGTTTTCTACGTTATTGCAGGATGTATTTATTTAAGATTGGGTTTAGTTACGACCGTGGTTAAGGTCATGAACGAGTGCACGGATAGTCCAATGATTTGATAATGTATTGGTAATAAAAGTCACAGCTCATCTCGTTTAGTCTGCATTCATATTTCATGTTTAAGGATAGATCAAACCACATAATAGAGAGGGGATACAAATTGACTATCAAGAAACGAAATACTAAACTTAACATCTTTATTACAACAAGAATAACCAATATTGAGATTGTATTTGACCAATATGTTAACAATCAACTATAATTGTAATTTTGCACTGAAATGCTACTTCAGAGAGTTTTTAAGAATATTTTCCTTCATTTAACTTTTGAATGCATAAACAAACATAGAATTCTAAAAACATCCACAAAGAATACTAGGAAAGAGATTCAATATTATTCCTTAGTTGAAATGTTTTGACTCTCATATTTCAGTCCCTCCAACGTTTTTGCACATTGTCAAGCTTTCTTTTCGCAAACACATTGCTATGAATAAATGACTCGCAGATTGTTGGAAAGGACCAAACACTACTTGTTATACGTCACCGTTGTTATTAGTTACAGCTAAGAAAACTACCAAACAATATCCCTATTTTTAATTTATTTCAATTTACATGTTATGCTATATGCAAGCCTACGTAAAACCAAGGATTTCAAGTTGAAGACACTTGAATATTTGTACTCGTACATTTGTGTATTTAAAGAGATACATATTATAATATAACAAAAAGTTAAATTAAAAATTCTATATTAAAGTATATAATTTTTCTTAATCGTATACTTTATAACCAAGTCTCCATAAAAACTGTATTTCACTTCCAGCCTTTAAATAGTCAATTACATACAATTTTGTAAAAACGCTTCATAAATATTTATGTAACACTAACAAGCCCTAGTTTTTATGAGAATCATTTTTACTTTTATTGGATAACTATCATGTGAGATCAAATACATTTTGTATCATATTCCAATTTTCTTTAAAAGACATAAATTTTGTTATTATTTTTCACACGGTCAAGGTAGTAACTTTTCAGTGCCGCCATGAACCAGGAGTGGAGTTCTATTGATTTAATGTTACTTTTTAATTAGACCAATGTAGTATTCTTTATAATAGTAAAATGTTTTGTCAATTTATCAGCCAGCTGAGAATACCGAAAGTAAACGATTCTGATCCCCAATCTATTTTTTTAATTTGTTGTTCGGTACACATTAGTTTAATATTTCAAATAAAAAAAACTAAAACGGCTCTGTCCACAACCCTTGTATTACAAGCATATTACCGCTGTTGTTGAGCCAATCATGATCCAGTAATGCCCCGCACGACGATGATGATGGAACGAATGATATTTGCAGTTGTTGCGTGTCGATTTACTCAGCCGCATTTGGTGAAATGGTTTCCTTCACACGATCAGATAATCAACCGTTCATCGATTCATTGACGTTCTGGTGCCGCATTGTACTTCGCATACTTGTACGTACTTAAAACCAAGTTTAAAGTCAAAATTACTGTCTTTTTGACACAGTTACATTGATATAATAGTCTTAAGAATAGGATGGAACTATAACATTCAAAGAAAATTTAATCCTTAAAGCGCTACTAAAAATCACGGCCCCTGTACATTTAAGGTAAAAAAACAAAATATCATTTTTCCAATGTTCTTTTTGGATTTATGTAGCTTTAATAAACTAGAAGACGTAACTTGCTTGATTTTCATTTATTAAAAATTTTAAGATTATTTTTAGTTATTAAAAAAGGTATTTTTTCCTTCTAGATGAACCATTTCTGTTAATAATAACTAGTTAATAAATCCTATACATTAAAACATTCATAAAATATACTCTTTTTTTACTGCACTTTTACTAAAACACAATAAAAATAAACACACATTGACAAAAATGTCAACAAACAAGGTTAGCGTGAGTAAAAAACACCTGGTCGTAATGACTCGCGTATATAATCGTAAGCAGCAGTACGGGAGCGAACATATACTGGCCAAAGATTCCTAGCAACGAATTTCAGTTAGTAAATATTCCAACAAAGCAGCCATATTGGCTTTGTGAGTACTAGAGGCAAATCAACATCTTCATGCACTTTATCGGTTGTTTCGAGAACTACAGCGTAGTAAATGTGACGGAATGATTGATTGCGTCTAAAGCCGTTAGCCACGTACTAAAAGCAAAATGCGACTAATATCGCATAAAAGGTGACTTTTTTTAAATATTCGTTATCTATTTTTCAAGGGACGGTGGACAATTTCAAGCATTGAAAACCTTACCGTACCTTCTCTGGAATGTATAGAATGCATGAAATAAGTTTCAATGTTATCAGTTCTCCCGTTTTTTTTTTCGGGAAGACGGCGTGAAGTGCCTCCTGGAGCGTCACAGACAAACATACGTACAAACAGATTGACAGACAGATACATATTATTGAGATACGACTTTTACAGCTAACGCACGAAACGTAAAAATAACTAAACAATGAATAACTCTGAGCAATGTACAGACAAAACAAAAATTTTATTTGTATTGATCATACGTTATTAGTTATTTGTATAGTATCATAACATTCCAAGTGTATTGGTAGACTAAATATAATTTATCATTGAAAAATAGCACCTAATTTATTAAATAATATTTAATAATTGAAGTTGGTAATTTGTTTTAATTAATTATATAATACTTAAATTTAAACGCTTTGTAATAATAACATGAAGCTAAATCGCTGCTTCCTATCACTACATGACACAACCCGTACAAAGGATGTGTTTGATCCTAGATTTCCTTGGTAACTTACCTGCATTAACATTTTGAAAACCTTTTGGGAAAAAGACTTCCAGTGACGAAACACAATAACACCCCAATAACGATGAATGAATGCACCAGAGCCATTCATCCAATGATGGTTTTCAACTCATTTTTACAAAGGATATGCCATAAAGGTCCACTATTGAGTTTTATTTTATTCATTCATACACTGCAAATTGTGCTATTTACGCTTCATATCTCCCTCACCTATCCTTTTTCCGTTTATTTTTTCCGTTCTTCAATAATTTTTGGAAGGTTTTAGTTTACTTCACTTGCTTAGCTTGAAATGATGGGGAATTTCAATTGAATTTCCTTTAAGGCTGCCATAAATGGATCGAAAATCAACAGATAAAAACAGAAAATTTACATATTTTAATTGAAATAACGCAGACTGCGGGGGTTTTTTCGTTCTCAGAGTAAAAAGAACGTATTACCCCATATTAAAAGTTCTTCTCCCAACAGAGTCGTGACCCTTTTCAAATGCACGTGAACCATTAGCTTTATGTTGCTCCCAAGCAGCGGAAACAACCTCAAACATGGATCTCTTTGATTTTTCAACCGGATAATCCTCAGGAAAAATGATGATTTTCCTCAAGATAAGCAGCCCAGTGCTCTTTTACTGAATTATGGATCTGTATTTCGTGTATATTCTACACCAGATGAATTTCTGTAGTGTTTATGAGATCGGTCTCTGGGTGATGTTTAATAGTTTACCTATGGTTAAAACATTGTTCTGCCTTTTTGCCTGTATCTCCCGATGTAGGTTATATAGGTAGGTTGTACGTAGATGACAAGGCGTGATTGTGCATGCGGGGGCCGCAGCCCCCACATGCTCTTGCCCCCACTGCAATTGTTCCGAATATTTCTCATTCATGGTGGTAGGGGTGACAGAATGGCATGAATATTCATGAGTGTGTCGGCCATATACGTTAATAATTAATTGTGTACATATAACTGTAAATAGGGAAGCTAGTTTTATACCCCTTGAGATGCCAGAAATCCGTAGCGAAATGGACGTTGGGCATCACCTGTACAGCGATCTACAGGCAAAAGAGGTCAATAAACTTCATATATAAAAAGTTCTTGATGTTGGATAACGTGCAGAATACCATTTTTTCATTTTTGGATTAAAAGGCCAGGATATTATCCCACACAGGAAATATTCCTGTAGCTTCAAGACAACCGAGATTTATTATGTTAACGGAAGGAAAGCACTTACATTACCACCATTCCTGTGGTGCGTGTGTAATAGGAAGACATGGATGAGTTACCCATATTACACAAGGCTCAGGTTGATGCCCATACCTAGAACCTAGGAGTCAAAGGTAGGTCTCGCCTTAAAAACCTTTGGATTTCTTGAGAGTTCGGTTTCCAGCTAGACCTCAATCGCTACGTTTTTACTCCTGCACTAAACTCACTTGTACACTGGTATTTATTTAGCTCACATCTATATATCTGTGTGTGATTGTGACAACATTGTTTTCAATTGATAATGGCATAAGTTTATAATCTTTACTTAGAGAGAATTTAACAAGCTAAATATATGTCACTTAAAACTACTTAAACTCATTTTTTTCGATTTTTTCAAAAACGTTCTAGCCCTGAGTGTAATTTGTTTAAAAACCGTGCATTGAGTGTGAGATACGTTTTCATGGATTAAAATATGAGTCATTACTCTCATAATATTTTAACAATAAAACACAGTATTTACTAATTTATTCATTAAACAGTTTTTACGGAAAACATTTTACGACATACACTAATAGTATTTTCTCTTAGAAGTATCGTAAATAGCTCTGATGAGTTAAAGGAAAATATTACTCTGAGTTATCTTAGCAAAGATATTCATTTCTTAGAAGTTTGCTTTGATGAACATTGCGTGACAAATTTACAACAACCAACTATGTTGGCATGCCTAATAGGCACTCTTTACATAATTAAGTGAAGTTAAAGTGGGAGTTATATTTATTCTCATAGCTCCTAAAAATAAATGTATATGTACTTCCCTGTGGGAAATAGGTTAAATCATGGATATGTCAAAAGAAATGTTTTTTTGTTCCTTTAAACAGCTATCGTTATAAGCATATGGCGTTACACATTTTCATCTTAAAAATAAAAAAAAACACTGCCCCTCTTACCAGAGCTAAGATATCCATGTCAAAACCACAAATTTATTAAAAAAAGTAAATATAATACGTACTAACGTATAGATGTACTTTTGAACCTTGAAATGTCTATTTAATATATATCTACATAATTGTTAAAATATCTTAAATAATTAAATATGACTAGAATGTTGTGAATGTTTTTTAAATGTTGTGAAAACGATCGATACCAGATACTGTAACCTCTTTATTAAAATCAGTTCAATATGATACGAGTATTATAAGCAGTTTTTAGCCGAAGTTAATCAAAGTTTCTCAAAGTTATTATTCGACCTGACAAAACTTTAGGATATGTATTGGTCACGCAAGGTATTCAAATATTCACCCAGATGGCTAACCACCCCGCACCTCATAAAACGAACAACTAAATTCCTTGAGTTAAAAATTTCGAGAACTGAAATTTTAATGGAGGGATGCAATAATAGTAGAATGCATTCATTTAAATTGTCCAGCCAAGAGTAAAAGGGTTCTGGGTTTAGCACCGGACCCGAACATCTCATTAGCTTATTACGTCACTATATATTATTACCTTATTACCTTTATGAAACACAGACATATCCACATGAATGAGAAGCGTGTGGAAGATGATTGAGACGTGATCTTGTAGTCCTGTTACTGACCAAGCGGACATATTACTTAGCCAGCACTGTCGATTAATAGCCCAAATATCAACATTTAACATCTAAGGGACCTAAAGTTTAACGTGGGGTCTAAACCACTGTTGCCTCTGAACGACGAACTGGTCTAATAATGTAGATGGTTTATTATGAACGTATAATTGAACGTTGTACGTACGTCGATCCACAAAATAGATTATATCATCCACCGACCATCACTCATAACTACAATTCGTGACCTCCAGGACTACAGGACATGCCACCATCCCAGTCATTATCTAACAGTACATTGGTTATATTATTTAGCCTACCTTTCGTCAAGTTTCCAAGAGGAGCGACTGATGTCGGACCAGGCGCTCATGCTTCGCGACCGCCTCCTCATCGCCGATGCGCTCTGGCAGTAGCGACTGCCCCTGCGGGACGACGTGTCCATGTCCGGGGGGAAGTTCACCCTCACGATAGGAGGCTTCTTCTCCTCCTCCTTCTCCTCGTCGTCCCCGGGATCCAGCGGGTCCAGGGGGTCGGCGAGGAGGAACTCGCTACTGGCCCCATCGGGCACCATCTCGTACATGGGCCACCAAGGATGACGGTAGGTGACACGCGGAGTGCGGGGGGCCTGGGCAGACTCAGGGTCTAGCAGCCCGGGCTCGTGGGGCTTCTCCTCCTCCATCGTCCAAGCACATTTACCTGTACACTTCACTGCACTGCACTTCCACTACCTTCATTGCTTCATCTGAACTTTAAAATTCAATATAGTATAAAACTGTTTAAACATGTTTTAAACTGCTTATGAGTCATCATTTCATCAATTATTTATAAACCACACTAGTAATTTTTCCTAAAATACTTAACTTTAACACTCTCAACACAAATTCAACCATCTTGTCCATACACCAGTACAAAAATTCAGAGAATTATATTTTTAGATTTTCTTAAAATTGTGTCCAAAAATGTAACAAGCTTCTTAACTTATACACCATCCACAAGAAAGTTTAGTGCGGGAAGTTGACGAGTGTAGGTGTGTTGGCAGCCGCGGGGGATGGTTACCGACACCCGTGGCACAGCGAACGCACGGCGTCGGGACGCTGCGGCCTCGGCTCCGGCACGACGACGCTGCACTGACTGCCTCCTGCCCGGCGAGCGTCCCCACACCCCCATCATTGATCCCACCACCTCTCGTCTCACCACTCCCTGACCCACTTGCCTTATCAATGGAGCCTCGCAAATATTTAATGACTGCAGGTGTTGTGTGTACGCGAATGGCGGTTCAAGTAGATGGGATGGTAACAGCTGATTGTCGATGTCTCCCGTGGGAAGCAAACACTTCACAGGTCGTGGTCCAGTAGTTCAAAATAAATATTTTTTCTCACGCGATGTTCCCTTGATACAATCTGATTTCGAACAATTTTACTCATTTGGCTTACTAGCAGTAATCCCGTTCTTTTTACGGGTTGAAGGATTCAGTGTATGTAAGATATTAATATATTGTCATATATTAATATGACAAAATATAAACAAATAAACCGAAGAGAGAAGTAAAATTCTGGACTAAATTATTTGAATTAATTTCGAATTAGATTAGTTAGAATATTTGTATCCTTACCAAATTTTGCTAAGATAACATATTAATATAGTATAACTTTAAAAAAGGTTTAAATCAGTTATCAATGTAAGCAAACTATTTGATTTTAATATGACATCTGTTGGTATGTGAAACATAGAAAATATAGGTCCAATCTTGCTCAGAAATTAGTTTTTGAGGGTTTACTATTTTATATTTAAAGTGCTTAGGTTAGTTTAAAGTAAACAAACTCCTTCTCAAAAAGATAAAGAATAACGAAAATAAGTTTCATAACCATGGGTGCTATCGTTTTTACTGAGAAGATAACACAAATGCCTTGTTTAGCATTACAGAAAGATAGATTGATAGAGACAGACAGTCAGTCAGACAGACAGGCGGACAAAAATTATTGAATTATTGAGATAAGACTCATTTTGCCTTTGCGGGATTATAAATGACGTATAAATAATCACAAGTATCATGATTCCAAGCAACTTAAACAAGTAAAAACACTAATTTCATTTAAATAGATAACTACATAATTTTGTTTCGTATATGGTTATAATACTTCTCACGACGGGCTTGATAAATTAAAACTATAACGTTTTCGCCTAAGAGGGATCAGATCTTGTGATCTGATCCCTGCTGAGTAACTCATCTATATACTCAAGAGGTTTATTATTTTAAACTATACGTTTTGAGCATCGTTAAAAAAAATAATTGTTCATTACCAGGCTGAAATCCAACCAGTTTTTGAGGTGTTCACAAAAACTCGAGTTGTTTTAGCACACTCAAATCTTACAAAAATAGTTGTTACACTTATTATTATTAAAAGCTATCTGCTGATAAAATCTGCTATGTGCATAAGCACTATTCTTCTAAATAGTACACAAATGCCATTTATATTTTTTAGCCTATTTACAAAAATTAAATTACCAAGTCCAGATAGGTTTTTCAAGTCATTAATCAAATATTTTTTGTATTTGTATTAAAGTGTCCATAAAACATAAAAACCATCAAAACGTTTTCCGCGCAAGTCCGATTGTGAACCATTGCATTGTTCCCTTAATTAATAATCCTGGCAAATGAATGAACCAGTCTTTGTCTGCAACAAAAGCTACAATACTTCAACGCCCATTCATTCTACTTGTGTATTTCGTATATCTCTTAAATTGACTACTAAGACCATTTATTGGTCTTGAATACAATTATTGAATGATTAGTAAAGATAAAATTATAATTTCAAACAATAGTTACACCTTAGAAGAGGCTTTATGAGAACATAAAATTGCTTCCACTCAGTATGTCAATAATTATAAAAAAAATCATTTTCTCTCATAATATCCCTTGGCGAGTTTTGACGTTGATTGCAGTATTGAGGTAAATAAAATTAGCTTTTAGTTCTGGGAAGTCCTTTAAAAAATCTAATTCGACACATAACTCGGATCGGATCTTAAGTTCATCCTTATTCTTGTACCGTGTCAGAGATACTTGGAGGAATCTATTACCGATAAGTATTTACTGTATCGCACTCCTAGCTAATTTAGAATATCCCTGCTGTAGGAATGCCATGTGTGTAACACGAATGACATTCTGACATTACCAAGACAAAAATAAGGGGTTTATTAATAGTTAGCGAATTCACAAAGAGGTACTGTGCTTCAGTCAGATGTGTAAGGAAGTGGTGACGACTGAGATATTACTGCAGTCACCAGAGAGCGGTATGGAACCAGTCACGATTGACCTGTATTATATAATCCCGCCAAGGACACACCAAGGACATGGGTTCTTCCGTATTATAATTATAGAGTAAGTTAAAATATTTATCTATTTGACATTCTATTTGACATGTAATGCTTTTATACTTTGTTTCCGCTTCTGTGGATCACCTAAAGAGTTAGGGCATAATTTAATAGTACACAAGTAGTTAAGCAAAATATTTTTTTAATATTTGCTGCAATATCTATATTGTCTGCGGGCACGGTGGCTCAGGGGTAACGTGCTGGATCAGTAAGTCAAAGGTTGCAGGATCAAGACCAGCATCTCCTATCAGATCATGAGCGGTCACTGCTGGCTAGCCTATGTGACTGGGATGGTGGCGTCATCCTATAATCCAGCTACTTGGAGGTCACGAATTGTGGAGAGTTGTGAGTGATAGTCGGTGGGTGTAGTGTTCTCTTTTGTGGATTAACGTCCGCACTATTAATGCGTTAATCCGCAAAGACCATCCTCATAATTAGACCAATTCGTAATTCAGAGGCCGTGGTTCTGATTCCACGTTAAACTGTAGGTCACTTAGTTGCCATCGGCTGTTTGGCTATTAATTAACAGTCTAAGGAACAAGTCAGCCTTAGTCAGTAACAAGACTACAAGATCGCGCCACAATCAACCCTCATTCATACTTGGCTTAAAATACCTACCTTGTAGTATGGTCGCCATTTCAATAATCTAATCTAATCTAATCTATGCTGCTACGGAACCTTGTTGTCTTTAATTCACCGCACAAGCCCGATGTTGCCAAAGAAGTCAACCTGAAGTGAACAATCCCATTATCACGATTCCTGTGATGCGTGTGTGATAACAGGAAAACAAGATTGAGTTACATGGGTGACGCCGGGCTAAAGTTGATTAAAAAGGTAGGTCCACGGCACGGCAGCTCAGGGGAAATGTGCAATCCAGTGAATCCAGGGGCTGGCGACTCCAGTCAGATCATAATCGGTCATCTCTGGCTTACCTATGAGACTCACGTCACTACGGTACCTCACTGCCTTTAAATCACCGCACAAGTCCTCGTAGGTTTATCGTGATAGCCGGTTAAGATTTTTTATATCTACAATATGATCTGTATACTCAAACACTTTATTTTAAAGTTATAAATCATGAGTTATAGCTAATATTAAGGTTGTAATATTGGCATACGAACAGCAAACAAATAAATGTTAGGTTTACTGAGCAGGATAACAAATTTAGAGTTGAGGAGTTGCAGATAGAGTACAGTTTTCAAAGGAGTTGTACAGTAAAGCCCGGAGCCTGAGGCGGGACGTGATTGTGAAGCAGATGAGATACTTCTAATCAACCTCGCCACTCGCACTAGAGGAATATACTACGCACTGCTTCACTGGCTCTGTCCAACAACGGCTCACACAATCTAAATATCTTTGCTGATGAAATCGATTTCAAAAATATCGATATAAGTAATCAGTGCAATTTATAACACAGTTTAGGTGCAGTTAAATAAATACTCGTGCAGTTCAAGGGGGCTAGTTAAAACACAACGCGATTAAATGAATAAACTCGGGTTCAGCTTGGTCATACGTGCCATATTATATTTTTATTTTTATCCAAACTAATATAATAACAACATCGCACGCAGCACGCTGGCGTGAGTAGAGTGAATTCCATAGAACTTATATTATTCCCATCATAGTAATTGAGTAGTACTGAGTATATAGGTTTGCTACAATAAGGGTTGTTTACATGGTAATGTGTTTATATTAAGCCTGTTCATTAAATAAAAACACATACATTTTATCAAATTATATTATTAGTTTTGTCAATAACTAAACAAGTTTTAGCAATTTATCTATTTTCCGTAAGAATTTCATGGCAATGAAAAAGTAAGTTTGCTGCCGTAAGAAACGTTAAATTTGGGGTTTGTAAGGATATATTGACAACACTTAACTAGATGGACTTGCATACCAAATTTTGGAAGAATATTTAAGTAAATAAAGGAGTTAATAGTTATTAGCTATTCTCTGTAAGATTAACATTGCACAGTGTTCTGTGTTTACCATTTTAAATATCTCAGTATACAATCGACCTAGAATCGTGATTGAATACTAAACGGTGTGTTTTTTGTTGTTAAAAGGAAGTTAGATTTTTTAAATTATGCATAAATAAATAGAAACCCCCATTGTCGGGGTACAACCTCCCCCCCAAAAGTGTAATTTATGTAATGTGTAATGTTGCATGTTGAGCTATAAACTACTATCATGGTCCCGGGCTAAACTGTCACCATTTTATGGATGAATTTTTCTTTTTAAGTAAGGTTCTAACGTAAACGTCTGGATTAGACTAATTGGATGCCGGCTCATAGAACCTTACCTTGACCTACTAAAATAACATTTAATATACTTACTTGTACTTTCTAACTGAAACCTTAAAATTGCTGCTTGGAGACTTGCTGTTGGAATTGCGTCAGCGCATCGTCTTCCAAGCAGATGGCGAACCCCCACACTTCAAAGTTGATGTCCGTCACACATTGACATGTGTGTCACTTGGACATGTGGATCGGAAGAAGAGGAGCCATCGCTTGCCCCCACGGTCTCCAGACCTCACATCCCTCGACTACTTTGATTGGGGTCAGTCACCTCAAGCAACAAGTTTATCACACTTCAGTTTAAAATATAGAAGAGTTAAGGAATCGAATTTTGACAATTTCTGATCTTCTACATGATGAGCTGGACTTGAAGGCCACTGTGAAAGAATTCAGGAAAATACGTGCATAAGCCTTGTTTTTGCGTCATGGTGGGCATTTTGAAAATCTCCTGAAATGATGAAACTGCTTGAAATCCGAACCGTCGTGAAAAATTTTTGTTTTCTGTTCATTTTAATAAATCAATTTCTGCAAATGATTGTTAACTTTCTTGTACCAGTGATCAGTTAGTGGGTTAGTCAGATTTGGGTTTTATATATAGAGATTTTAAAGCTAAATTAATGAGGAAGTTGTATATATTTCACGGGTTTTATTAGGCCTTGAATTTCCTAGGAAATTCAATAAAAATATGTTTTTACTTTAAAGGTATTTAAAAACCAGTGTAAAGGGAGTTATTATTGAAGTACTATGTTTAACTTATAGTAAATGTTACGTTTTTTTTCAAATGGTGTTACTTTCCATGTCGTAACTAAAATTGTTTGCATTCTATCGTTAAACTAATGGAACAGGTCGTGAAATTTTTAAAAATCACAAAATGCTCCATAACAGCTATATGGTTAAGATAAGATATGGACTTTTATACATTTTTGTTCTTTTTTGTAAATATAACAGGTAAAATTAATGTAGTGAGTAGAGACCCTGAATATATAGAGAAACAATCATTAAACATTTAACAGCTCTGAAAGATCTGCATCATTTCAGTTCCAGCTCCAGGTGACACACATGTTAATAGTGTCTCAAGTTTGTCTGCTGATGTCTACTTTACTTAACTTTACTGTGTTTCACACAGTTAACTCCAAAATAATTGAACTAGCAGGTTTTAGTTAATTACATAACATTGTATGTCACTGAACGGAAGAATTTTTTTTTTAATTTATAAATTAGTTCAGATTAAGTTCATTTCAAGCCTAAAAATAAAGGAGGAAATTTGTAATACAAAATATGAATTACAAAAAACGTAAACTCCCTTAAAAGAATTTAATACGTACGTTCAACGTGCTAAAACAATGTAAATATTTATAGTACTGTAATACAAAATTTAAGCAATAGATACTAATGATATTGCGTTTGGTCTATATTGAGAATCATTTGTCGATGTATTATTATCGTTTATCAGTACAGTAGTTCAGGTATAACGCACCAGAAAGTTGGGAGAAACCAGAAGTGGGGGGGGGTTCCAGAAAGTCAAAGATTCCTGGACCGAAACCTGTGGCCCGGCGACGACTCCTGTCAGATCATTATCGACCACCTCTGGCCTATGTGACCCATGATGATGTGCAGTTAAGGTTTTTATATAAACAAATGCATAGCAAAAATATTGGTGTTAAATAGAGATGGCTCTAAATAAATGGAATAAGGAAGGCGACGATACGTGTGGTTAGGAAAAACATACTACAAACTATGTAAACGTCCAGGAAGAGAACTGGGATTTCTTGCTAGCCTAGTGGTTAGCTTCTTGGACTTCGGTGCAAGAGGTCTCGGGTTCATGTCCCGGGATGCCCATTTGGGTTTAGACCACTTTCCCAAAAAGCCCAAAACCGTAAGAACGAATAAAACCTTCAGTGTAATTTTCACGAAATAGTTAGTCTCATTAAAACTGATATGCTTTAGATCTACATTGAGGTTATTAGTATCAAACCTATTTCTGTAATTCTCAAAAACAAAATAAGAGGCTTAAAAACCATAAGCCTGTAGATTGATAACTGCTATCAAACATATTCCCCATTATAAATAAAACCCCCTCTTAATTATATTATATTTAAAATACCGAAATCCTGGAATTTTTATAGATTCCATTGCTTTCCAATAATGTGAAATCACCTTTCTGGAATCCAATTGCAGAATAGGACGGTATCTCATTAGTGAGGTATTTCCATTCCAATATTTAAAGAAATCTCAAAAATGAAATGAAAATATTTATTTTTCCTTCATACACATAGGGTAATATAAATTTAAAAAAAATCAAGTTAAAGTTAAAATCATGAGATCATGTTAATTATAAGTTGGTGTAACAAATGAGTTAAGAAAAATGAGTCAAAGAGTATTTGATTAGTTTTGACCGGTTTTCATGACGAAATTTTACCAAAAACATACAAAGAAATTATACGATGTTAAATTTATTTGTTTAAAAACCGTTTCGTTTTCTTTGTTATTAGCTACTAAGGCTAAATATACTAATTGATGTGAATTTTAATGGAATGCGCATTGCGTTTTAAGATTTATAGGGATATGCTTAAGTTGTTTATATGGTTCATTGAACAAATAGCAGATAGAAATATTACATATGAAACTCATAAAAATTAAATAACCCTGAGGTATGAAAAAGACGTCCTACAAGATGTCATGTCAAACCTACTATTAAGGGATAAGCAGTTAGTTTACTTTGTTCTTTAATATTTTTTTTAATCTTCAACTGCCCATCACCATAGGGCTATAGTATGTGTGGTGAATTAAAGACAGTGATGTCACAAAGTGTCACAAATGCTAGCCAGAGGCGACCGCTTACGACCTGATAGAGGTCAAAGGGTCACATTTCGTTCGAGCAACCTTTGAATTACATGGCCAGTGCGTTACTCCTGCCATCCTGAGCTACCGTGTCGGCGAAAGGTTCGAAACCTATAAAATCTGGTTAAGTTATCTTGGTTGGTAGTCTTGGTTAGGAACAAGGTCGTAAGATACCTTGCTCCTGACCGGTTATTGAGGACTATATCGGTATAACCTATAACCAGCGTTATTATGACCCTGTGTAACAGCTAATAGCACTGATGCTTATCAACATCAATCGCTCACTAAGCCAGCTGTTTGCTAACCTACTACAGTAATGCCATGCAGATTGGGTGATCAGATTTCAATCTGGATTAGTTCATAATAGACGCCCACAACACAATATTGTTTCAATAACTGGAAATGCATACCCACCTAGTGTCGTCATCACATCTCATTGTATTGTCAGCTGTTGATTTGATCACGTAACAGATAAATATTAAATAAATATATTTTTTATAAAACGGATTAGTTATAACATATTATTATATAGAGATAGCCTGAAGCAATCTGTAAACCGGTTCCGGGCTATGATCGGCACGATAAAGACTAATGTATAAAAAAGTAGGCCAACATTTTAAAATTAAGTAAATACTTGATAAGCTGAGCAAAAAACGCATACACACAATCCTATAAAGACACAATTTTGAAACACTACTCTGCAAAAATATTATTAAATTTTCAATTTAAATAACGTTTTTTACAAAATTCAACACTGCCAAAACAGCGACTAGATGCGTCTCCAGCTACGCACTTTATAGCGGATATAAACTAAATGCTATTGTGGATGCAGCGAGATGCCATCTGTATAGCTTTATATCTGACAAAGACTAACTATCTCTAATCGATTTATCATCCTATTCCCAAAGGAAACTAGATATATTATCTGGACTTTCGTTTGTTAAGGCTAAAAATATCAACACTCTCTTTTCAACGATTAATGTACTACATTTTTTGTTAGTGATTTCATAGACTGGTATTATTACAGGTAATGGCTATAAGAAAGCTTAGAATATTTTTAATAGCTATCCGTTACACTGCGCTACCCACAGTTGTTTCAATGCACGTGTTGTGGGGAAAGTGGTTTTTTCTTCTTTGGGAGTAAAATAATCAGCTGATGTTGACGTTACTGTATATTACTGTTGTATTAAGCCACACTTACCAGTGGCACCGGTTAGTATCATGAGGTTTACCGTGAATACAACTAATACAACTAAAAAAATAACTACCGATTTCGTAGATTTGTCGGACTGACCAAAATAGTTAGCGGTAATTTACGGTAATTTTGGGAACAATTTGAAGTGGAAGTTAATTATTGAATATTCAATTATTCCCATTTAACCTTATGCTAGTGACTTTTGTTAGTGATGAACGCAGCTGAGTAACACCAATGTATAAAACTGTAATAATTTTTCAAGTCTATACTGGGGAGTTATAAAGTATTTAGTGACGTAATCGAATATTATTATCGATTACTAGTCGGAACAGAAAATAAACTGATAGTTGTTCAAAAAAAGAACTAGATTTAAGATTATTCGTAAAATGTATTCTAAAGGTAAAAGAGTGTAAAATCTTTGTTTCTTGTAAGTATTTTGTAAAATAAATTGCGCATAGCAACGAAAAAGATAGTTTATCACTTGAAGTGAAAGTTACTTTTCGAAAGTCATTTGGCTTAAACTTGAGCGCGAACAAAAACGTCACATTCTCTTCCAGGGGTGAAAAGTGCTTTTGTATTTTCACTGAAATACAATGAAACAAACGTGATAGCCAGGGCGATACAGGGACTACACGTCAGTCACCAGGGACGGGCTTCCGGGCTTACCGTTGTTTTGCGTTTAACACCTCATTAATAACCATCAATTCAATAGGTGTACCCACTTTTTGACAAGATTTTTTTAATTCCTCTATTTCAACCTTCCTTTACCAGTTTCTAAATAACTTTATTTCAACTTTTTAATTTTAGCTTGAATTTATAGAGACAAATTATAGTTCTGGGGATATTATATGTTATATATTTTAAAAATATATTTTTACATTTTTGAACAAATAATGGGAACCATGTACACAATTTTGCTCTTATCTCAAAGGATATGGGTCGTTATAATATTTAGTCTAGGTGTTGTTTCGGTCGTGTCGTGAATTATATTTATTACATGGTCTAAAATCTACATTATTTATCATATTAATAATTTTTTGTAAATGCTTCCAACTTAATATCTGCGTGCTTTAAAAACATACGATTATTCGTTATTTCTGTAGGTGATATAATAAAAGACCACCACAGAATAACGAAAGGTGGACTATACTGGCCAAGGGAAACTTTAAAAACTTTTGGAAAAACTGATAAGAAAGAGGGAAACAGAAATCAGAGTATTTTGAAATTTAATATAAGTTTAACAGACTCTTAACTATGCTCAACTATTTATGGTTATATTAAAAATCAATAATACAAAATAAAGTTATTAAATAATCAAGTATCCATTGGTGGTTTTGGTAGAGACAATGATGTACCTTAGAGATGATGATAGAAATAAAGCTCCGGTCCAAAGTAAATATGACTATTCAATTTAAAAACTAACACAGAAAGCTTTACACCAGCTCTCAAAAACAAGTTATCAACTTAACTATACTATACGATATGTTTTTTAAATTTTATTTTGTTCATGTGTCAAATTCTGGTTTAGAGCCATTCTAGACACAAACATGTGTACTTATTTTGGTAAATTATAGTCTATATTTAAATAGTCTTTGAATTAGATTCAAGGGGTATTTAAATGTAAATAACATTTCAGAATTTTGTACTATTGAAATAAGTTGTAACTTCCAATATTTTTACATATTGTTACAGACCTAATACCTCCATAAAAATTATCTTTCAATGAGTTTACAGATAAATTGTTTTAAACATATTTAACTTTGACTGGAAGCAAGTTATGTTAAAAATAATGTTGTAGGATAGAATAAAAAATATTTCATGACACACCTGTTGTCATTTTCGATGATGGAGATTTGACAGGCTTTCAATTTAATTTTTTGGAACAGACAAGTTTGCTCCTAGCTTCTTAAGCTTCTAACTTCACCGAACCAACAAATTATGTCGTTTCTCTTCTCCTTGTATGTATAGTAAAGTTAGTAAACTGCAAGGTTACTGTGGTTAAACAGACTAACTTGATATATAATTTACTGAAAATCAAAGCAAATAGACCCTTAAACTTTAGTGTGTTTATAAATTGAGCAGTTACGAGTATTTTATTTCTCCAGCTGGTTCTATAAATCTCTGAACCATAATCCAGAACAAAGCATAATCTATGAATAAAATTAAAACTTAACTGACATATGATATACAAATTTCTCTTGGCAAGTGAATATGGTTTATTTATTAGAGAGGATGAGAGTTACATGGAATTTCACTGTATTATAAATGGCAACAAATATACTGTCCTTTTAATCAACTCGTAAGTTAGACAACAAGTATAAAACATGCATATACAATATAAAATGCAACTTCTGCTCAAGCTTGTGAATAGTTCAGACAGACAAGTCATTTGAAAAAAAGGCATCAGTGGACTGACACATACTTTCTCCCTTAAGTAAATTTAAAACAACAATTAGTAATAAAACTATCATGTTCTTCAAAGTTTATCTAAATTTAATTTAATAATTATTGTTTAAAAAATAATCATCCCATTTCTGGAAATAAAAACAAGAGAGACAAAGTTAAATTAATTGTTCGAATTATATTGGGGGAACCCCCCCCATAAAACCAAGCTTTTTTCAGTTGATTTTGTTGGGTGATTTGACCGTACGCTTCATACCAAGTTTCATGAAAAACGGTTGGAAAATGAGGAAGAAATTTATTTTTTTATATTCTCCATAAGAATAACATTGGGCGCTTTCAGACAATGTACTGCGTTTATCATGGACAGTAAATTTAACTTTTCTCTGGAACCGTTAGTCGCTGACAAATAATTCAAAATACTAATTCGTTTAGTTTTTTAAGCTGGTTTCAAAGGTGCCAGTCAAGTTATACTTTACTTTTATTGTTTGTGCTGAAAATTTTAAAAAAATGATTTTTTGACATTTAAAAGCCCATAACATTTGAACCGTCATTTTTACAGACATGCGGGTTGAGTCAAATTATTTAGTACTCTGTGCACTATAAACTATCAAATTTTAATGAAAATCGTTAGAGCCGTTTTTGAGAAATTTGGATTTTTCACGTTTTTAAGGGTTTTAGGAGTGAACTACTATTAAAAATTAAAAAATAGAAAAAAACGCCTGGAGATATGGCCAAATTTCATCTAAATCGGATCTTGTACTAAGTGTTTGAGAGTCATAGTTAGTCTTCTACTAACAGCTAAGTAAGTAAGTAAGTTGTTCCATATGATCGTAAAATTACCGGCCAATCCACCGGTAAATATGTGTTTTTTTAAACCTCAACTGCCCATCACTATAGGTCTTTAGGGTGAATTAAAGACAGCGAGGTACCGTAGAGCCATAGTCACATAGGCTAGCCAGAGATACCGCTCATTATCTGACCAGGAGTCAGTTTCGATCCAACAACCTTTGACTTTCTGGTGGCCCTAATGGGAGTAGCTTTAAAATTTGTTTTTTTAACTTGAAAAGAACCCTAAGAGGTTCAAAACCAAGGTATTCTAATCGACCACTAAGAATTATTTTACCAGGAAATTTTACAGTAAAACTTTATTTAAGTAAAACTCTTTGGTGATTAATAACTCCTCAGCTTATGATTTTTAGAATAATTAGTGAAATACAATTAAATAGGGTACAGGCGAAAAATAATACAGTCTCTCTTTTTTATGGTACGTAGCTTTGTCGATAACAGTCTGTTAGATTAATGCAAGGGTGCGGGAAACATTTCTGATCGATGATTTGTGACTGTGACCATGTGATATGTAACGCTTGCAGTAGCACTGTGTTGCCACATAGAGCAACTCCTGAACACACAAATATAGTTGATCATTGTATGTTCATAAATAATTCTGACTTCATTTTAATATAAATGTACTCAATATAAATTTTAAGACCAATAACCAGTAGCTTCACATTGTCATTAAGAACTATCAACGAACTTGGTTTTTTCCCATCTACACGCTAGTATGAGAGGAAATTAGTGTTTTCGTCAAAATTTTCGAATGTTTGTATGTGTGTTCATAACAATACTAATTTATATTGTAACATATTTAACCCTGCTGTAGTCACACCACTAACTATAACATATTAGGGCCCGTGGGCTACTGCTGTAGCCCGTGTACGTTATTATATGTTTATAATTTAAGTATAAACTTGTGTAGGGTATTTTCTGTATGAAAATAAATAGCTAGATGTTACAGGAAACTTTTT
The DNA here is from genome assembly GCA_023375725.1 of Nephotettix cincticeps. Lineage (NCBI taxonomy): Eukaryota > Metazoa > Arthropoda > Insecta > Hemiptera > Cicadellidae > Nephotettix > Nephotettix cincticeps. Next base: position 25,130,736 of record CM041785.1, read on the forward strand.
TAAATACAAAAATAAATTATTGTGTTTCTCTGTTTCATACACTGAAAAGTACGAGCTTTGATAGCTTAAAACTAAAAAAAACGTTAAATTGATCTAAAAAACAAAATTATTACTTTTCATAATACACTTGTTAAATTTACAACTCAGTACAAAAAACCACTGATTTTCATACATTAAGCTTTACAATAAATTTTTCAAGAAAAAGTATACTTTTAGCAAAATGAAAAATCATTGTTTCACTCACATAAATGTGTTATTTTACAGCTTTGATCTTGTAAACTGATTTTTATTACACACAAGTCACACACTAGTCGAGAATGAATAGGGCAAATCTTGTGTCCACATTTGTGACAGCATTTCCTCCTTGGCCTGTCCTTCACTCTCCCGCACGTGTAGCAGTGACCTTGCAAATTTAATAGAAGTCTATTCTATCTGGGGATCTTTAATTCCAAGAAGTTTTATCCCCTTCGTTTCAGCTCAACTGGAAAACAAGGAATCTTAACCCTTTGTCTTATTTCAGGACAATAATTTCCTAGGTGACATTTGTTGTGAACTCACTTCTTTGCAAAGGAGACCCTTCACTTTGGTTAGGCTACCGTTGTACACATTTAGAGCATTGATGGTGCATTGATATCGAGGAAATAAAAAACATGTCCATTTGTTATGACCTAGTGTTTCTTGATACATTGTATATTACATAAATCTTGGAGGTGTCAACTCTTACTTTCGTATGGTTTCAGAAGGTGACAAAATCAGGTTTTCTCGAATTTCCTACTGTTTTATCATTCTTATGATAATCATGCTTAGCTTAACTAAGCTAAAAATGATTACTTTAACTCAAATAACATTATTGAATAAAGTTCTTCCAACCTGATAGCGTCAGACAACAAACAACAACGTTCCTGGCCACTTATATCACTTAAGGTCACGCAGGCTACAGTTTAGCCAAACAACTTTAACAGCAAACAACACGGACATGTTCAGGCTGACAACACAGTAAGTATGCAGAAGGGATGACAAACGGCAGCTACCTGTGTGCTAACCCTCCTAGAACAACAAGTAACGGAATGGCAGGAGAAACAAACACACTGGGCTACAACTGTTACACTGCTAACACTGTGCCTACTGCAGGGTTAATAGAAAATATTAAATTTTAATTATTATTTATTTTACATTTTTTATTCGCATTGAAACATTATTCATTGCTAACTCAATACGTGATATGGGGTGGATGCAAAAACTATAATGTAGTAAAAAAACACGGACATAAGGTAATAACCCACCGAAATGGTGAAGTATCTCGTAATGTAAACAATGAACGTCTATATTAGTTTAAATTTTGCCGCTAGAAGCGCCACAAGTTTAGCCCAATAATGTTTGCAGCTTTCTCCGCCATCTGCGCTCTCAGTGTGGTTCAACGGCTGGCCGCTTGGCTTCTCTACTGTCGGCCTGTTTTATCGACATTAAGTTTCGATACATTTTAAGTAAATTGCAAGCAATTTTCTTTATTATCAATACAATAATTTGAAATTTTTTTAAATTCAAACAACTTTTTAACCAAGAGTAAAATAAATGAAGGGTACAAAGAAAGAACGATCATGCTCCAAAAACCCAAATTTTTCAAGAGAACATTTTTAAAGTTTATAGTCATGGACCCTGCTTATTAATTCATGTGGACTCACCCCGACGCTTGTCTGTTCACTCTTGACCCTGATCGTTACTTCTCTGTATACCAATATTTCTTGTTCGAATTGCAAGACCCTGTTCGTTTTTGCATTTGAACATGGTTACAGATCTGTTTTGTAGCTTTCAAGTGACATGATAAAAATCCCAAACTTTTTTACTATGATAGTTTTTTCTGTGCACTCTTCAAATGTAATTCATCAAACAAAAGATAAATCCAAGCAGAGAATTAAACTCAGAAGGAGGTAACATTAGGGCAGTACTAAACCGGAAAACAATTGAAACCTTATTAATCAATGGAAACGGATGTAATATTTTAAACTAAAATCAGTTAATTATTAATATTATATTAATTTAAATAATTCTTAACTATAACAACGTATAGAAAATGTGTAAGAAAATAACGTCACTGGGTCACTTAAACCTGTGATGAACAATAAGGATCATTAATAATTATGGCACAAACACATTAATCCGAAGGCAAAAACCTTCGTCAAAACTTCAGGTCTATAAGAATTTGACCTATTTTATCAGTCCATAAGGTTAGGAGGGCCAATTTTTTGTTAGGAGGGTATTATCAGTTTTAAGAGACTTCTAGGTAGGAAACCAGTCTAAATTTTCAAAAAATATAAATAAATAAATAATTAAGTTTTAACAAAATAATAGTCGAAATTAGGGTACATATGAGTCTGCAAAAATTACGGTGCACTGAACTGAACTGTGACAACTGGATTTGCCTTATGCTGAAATTTGCACAGTAAAACTTTGACACGTTTATTTCCACAGAGTAACTTTGAATGAACAAAAGTAAAAGAATTTATACATATATGTTTGATGTAACATGACCTCTTTATAAGATATTATTTTAGTGAATATTTTGCCTACGTGTTTTGATTAGAATCTTAATATTTTGCCAAAAATGCATACATCTTAATTTTTAAGTAAAATAACTAAATCTATAGAAAAAATAATCTTCTCGCATTAATAAACGGAAAGGAATTTTTTATAATTTAAACATTTATTGCAGTTAGAACAATAAATATTCAAATTATAAAAAGGTATGTGTCCAATTAACAAAAAATAACATCTATTTTATGTATGGAAAGTTCATTGAGAGGTATTTTACAATAAAAGAATAAATGGTTTACGTACCTTACTGTGAAAGCGATCCTTGTAGTATTATGTTATGCTACGGCAATTTCAATTACTAGATGGAATCATCGACACTTGGATGCCTTCTTTTGGTGTTTTTAATTTGTCAATGTTTGTTTATAAACCATTAAAGAAGAGGCAGTATAAAAACACTGTTTAAGTTATATTTTATTAATATAACTGCAACAATTTTATTTCAATAATACAGTTGTAACTACATTTTTAGAATGTTAACTATATTAGTTTCAAGAGAATACCTATAAAAATTAATTCACCACTATTTATAAACAAGCGTTTAGTCATAAATTGCATTTTAAGAAGATCTTTTTCCCCAGAATGTTACGGAGGACTTGCAGTGGAAACCTTTAAAAGCTTTCTCAAGTTTAGACAGTTAATGTTTTATGACAGTGTTGTGTCAATGGCGAAGGCGGTCTTCCACATTGAGTTTGACACAGTGGAATCCATTTTAGAATTTTTGAAAATATGTATTTAGTAGAGGATATAAAGTTTAAGGATGATTATATCCATAATACGCATATATATTACTTAGATAATCTTAATTCCTTTTTGTCTCTTTCACTTAAGTAAAAATGTGTTAATTTATTATTAGTCGTACAAATAGGGTTAAATTATTCTCAGAATTTTTAACAACTGTACTTGAAGTAGTGGTAGGTAAATCATTTAAAAGTCTAATCCTCAATAATAAAAAGCTATGCTTATAAAAAATGAGAAAAACTGTTTGATAACTCTCCTAATTTAGTTTTATTCCGAAAAAACACTTAAAAATAAAAAAGAACCTATTAAAAATCGCTCTTTAACAAAAAAAATGAAAAATAGTTTTCATTTAAATGTTATGGTTTATAATTATTTGGGTCAAAAAATATGATATCACCTGTATATGTCTGTAAAAATAGTGGTTCAAAAGTCCAAAATGTTTATCCAACATATATACGTATATTATATGTATAGACCTTTAAACGTCAAACAATCATTTTTTAAATTTTCTGGCAAAACGATAGATTTGCAAAATTGTTTGACTATCTCTATCAAAACAAGTTAAATAACCACAGAAATTAGTATGTTGAGTAAAAAGTCTGCGACAAATGGTTCCCGAGAAAAGTTAAATTTTTTGTCCGTGGTAAACACTGAGAGAGCCTAATGTTATTCTTTTATAGGATATTAAAAACTCTATTTTTTCATATTTCACCCATTTTCCATGAAACCATTATATTCAGTGTATCGTCACACCACCTACAAGACTCACTCAAAACGTTTTTGTATAGGGGTTATGTCTATATAATTCTAACGATTATTTTTACTTAAAAAAATGGTACCTAAAATATTAAAGAATATGATAAGTTGATTGATAAGTTGGCTGTTGGCTGCTAAGGATATGTACTTTTTAAATTTATTTAAAGGAGAAAGCATGTGTCAATCCACTGATACCATTTTTTATTTACGGTTGTTTAAATGTCTGTTGCACGCAACACACGTTAGCAGACAACAAGTAAAGCTTATGTTCGAAAATCTGACATAAAAGTTCAGTGGTCAACGCCGTTACAATCTCTGATTGACGTCGAGGTAATGGAACTTTAACCACGTTTTGTGTTTGACACTTTGACACTTTCTGTTTTCATTATTCAAAAGGTCTGTTTTATATTCAGTTCCATGTTATTTTGACAGCTATTTAAGTTTCCTTGGTCAAAAACAATATATTCAAAGAAAAGGTTTACGACTTGTTATAGGAAATTTATTTAGCAAGAAAGATGTTTTGGTTGCAAAAATTTCTTAAAATAAATTCATGTACGTTATAAGTATATTTTCAGTTCTTCTGACATTAAAAAAATGTAGGCTATCGATAAAAATAGGTTTACATGCATTAAGATGTAATGTAAGCTATTTTATGTAATAATAATAAACTATTTGAAGAGAAAGTATTGAAACAAACTTTTTACTAATTAGAATAATGAGCTTCTTACTGATCAACGAGAACATTTATTTGTAAACTGTAAAAATTTGAATCTTCTCAGAGAATCCAGTTCTCTGTTTACTTATTTAAATGAGATATAGGTAATTTGTAGAAGGGCGAAACTAAATATTTGAGCAGATAGTGACATCCAATACATCTAACTTTATACAGTAATAAATTTCACCACCGAGTATGCCTACGTGAAACCCAGTTGGTCCGGAGAAACAACATTATTATGAAGTTGAACAAACTTCATAATGAGAAACAACATCATTATGAAATTGAACAAACTTCATAATGATGTTGTTTCTCCGGATCATGTCAGTGGAATAAAATAATAGGTTAAATGCGTTCTTGCTGCCTTGTGATCAAAACGTTGACCTTAATGGAATTAACCAATAGGTTAATCAGGTTAAACTATAGAATAAATCAATAGATTTATTCTATAGTTTAACCCTGAGTGACCTGCATTGTAATGGTTGAGAAATAGCCTAATAAAGTGGAGATCCTAGGAGTCATGGAGATTAGAAGAAATAGTGGAAACAAGGGGACGGTCCTGTAATCCATCTAGAAGTTACGAATTGTGGATAACTATGAGCGATGGTCATTAGATGTAATTTTCCCTGGTTTGGATTAACGTCCGCACTATTGGATATCTTTGTTCATCCACAAAGACCATTCTCATAATGAGACCAGTTTGTAATTCAGATGCAAAGGGTGTTCGGATATTCCATTAAACTGTAGGTTAAACTGTAGGTCTGTTAGATGACATTGGCTGTTGGACTATTATTATTAGTAATAGAATTGAACAATCGGAAGAAATATTATTTGTGTAGAAGATTCAAATACGAGATGAAAACTCATTCATATATTCTAGAACCACTGTATGATAAGCCGAAGTGGTGATAAGATTAAAGACTAAAATACATAAAGATAATAAGACTTAAAACACAAAATATCGAGCTTGCAGAGTTATCAAGGAGTTTGTAAACTGTTGGAAATACCCAGAGGGAGTCGAGAATTGTCGCCTTGTTCCGGTGTGGCGTATACATCCGCTATTGATATCATTCCTATCGTCCTGTTTCCAAACTCATATAATACACGATAATACTGTATTTCATCGTCCATATTATATGGGTAGTAAATAGTGATTTCAATGATTGGTGAAGGTAAGAAAACAAATGAAAATCCAGATCTATTCAAGTAAATCTAGTAAGAGTTTATTTTGTTAGGTAGACTTTAATAAGGTGTTTAAAACAAAAAATCAATACTCATTTCCTTACGAATAAGCTGCTTTACATTTGTCTCAATTAAACAAAATACATGTTGATAACTTGATTACATACGTATTTTTAACTTCGACAATAACTTATTTTCCTTAAAAAGATTTTACAACATAACCTTTATAAAAAAGCTGGAAATATAATTTTAAACGACAACATTCACTGGAAACTGTATAACTTTTTTATTTCATTTCAGGGAAAAACTAGTATAAACTCACTAGGAAAATAAAACATAAACAAATATAATGGATATTATATTTTATTAAAAGGCATGTTGTTTTATACGTTTGTATATTTGAAAGCGGGTATTATAAAATGTGAGAAACATTTTTGGGTCAGTTTAATTTTAGCAACTTATTTTTAAGTCTTATAAACGACCTTAAATACAAATATCAGAGCTTCCAGTGGTTATCTCTACCAAGAACACGTACATATACGCACGGTTGCTGTTTACAAATTTATAGCCTGCATTTTTTTCGTAAATAAAAAACATTTAAGACTATCTTAGCTTATTGCTTCTTTAGAATTATTATTTAAAATACAAATAATAAACTAAATAAAATAATATTCTTTAAAATTAGTATGTAACTAGGTATTTTTTATTTCTTTGGATAACCCTTTCAAAATAAATATAACTTCAAATTTAACAATTTTCAGTTTTCCAATTTTATTATATGTGCCGTTACCAAATGTGCTGTGTACAGTGAAATTATAAATTAATTACTTGATTTTCATATGGTTTTGTTTTGAACACGTATCACAGCTACAAGGAGATCCGAGAGTCTTAAAACCTTTAGAAAACGGTTTGGAGCAACTGAGGCTGTTTGAAACACCCACTCTCTGCCTCCTCTCATTTCCTATCTTATTCAGACAGATGATTGGCGTCACAACGTATCTCTCTGCCACTTCAATCAGTCCATCAGAGCAGTATACGTTGTTTAGGATGTATTGCGAACATTACAAATAGAAGAGCAACACTTGCTTGTCATGTACCATGTGAGATGTATGGTACAGTGCCAGAGACAAGGCAAGGTTGAAACTTGTCTAAATAGCTAAGCAAAGTAGCTCGACCAATCTGCCTTCGAGTTTCTCACATTGTTCTGAAAACCCGACCCGAGATTAAAAATGTAACCCAAGATTTGATCCAGCCTTCTTTTAAGAAAGAAAATGAGATAGTAAAGATAATGAGTATCAGTATTATAAAAACTCAAAATAATACAATAGTAAATGGCTTTATTACCTGTATATTGAATATATCATTATCAACACATAGGTAGCTCCAAACAGAATGCAACAGATTGGGAACATGCAGAGCTTTATATAACACCGACAAAAGCTAAAGTCAATGTTCCGCGATATCCACAGACAAAGCCGAGTGATTTTAAAAATTTCTGATTTTAACATTTCAGGGTTAATCCTGAACCTGTGAGCCATCATTGACTATAGAGATTCGAAACCACCACAATGGAAAGAATTTTATTTTTGTTGCGAGATAACGCATATCATTGCGTTTTTATTTAGTTTTAATTACAACATTGGTTGAATATTAATAATTATTGGGTTTTTAGATGATCACAAGACTATGTTGAACGCAATAATCATAATCTATACAGTAAATTAATGACATAGTTAAAATCATTCAGTCCTATTATTTAGTTTGTTTAATTTATGGTTTCCGCTCTAAGTAAAAATAAACTTGTTTCATTGTTTGAAATTGAATTGTTTAGATATTAGGTTTTAAAGTAGTCCGTTAAATTTAAAAACATATATTTTGGAAACTAAGATTTTTCATTTAAAACATTTACTTCAACTTCAGCAATAAGTTTATTATGCAAGAGTATACAAGATTTGCAGAACCGTTTAGTTTCGTCAGCGCGTAGGCGTTGTCAACTATTCATACTAATGAATACGTTGACATTACACCGTTTAATGAATTGAAAGTTGAAAATAATTTTTTTTTAAGTTTATACCCTTTACGTATACATAAAGTAAGTAGAAAATCTTTAAAACTAGGAAATTGATATGGGCTAGAGGAAATCTTAAAAACAATAAATTCATTATCTGCTCGGACAATTACTATATTATTTATGCCTACTATTTGTGGCATTTCTTATAGTAGTACGAAAATAGTTAATACTGTAGTAATAATAAGTAAAATTTATATTTTACCACATATATATAGAAATGTTAAAAATAATTATGTAACAATTATAGTGAACATTTATTGAAGATGGTGAGCAAAGTTGCAAGTGGATAACAAGCAAACTTCAGCCAACTAACAGTAATAAACATCATTATAAGTTTTCCGTATTGTGGCGTAATCTTTTGAATAACTTGCAAAAAAACTTGACCTACGACCTTATTATGTTTTATTCATGAGATCAAAATACATCTATAAAAATATGAAAATATATATCGGAAGGTGCTCAGTGAATGTTCTCAGATGATTATTAATAGGCAAAAGGGTATTTTTGGGGGGGAGAAAGTGTTCTTAAATTTCAAAATATTCTTTTCATCTTTTAAATGATTTAGAATTATTCGTCAAATACCATTAAAATTACTCCTTGTTGCTTTGAATCGTTCACACCACAAGATTTAATGAGTTATATACATATCAAAATTAATGTTATACAGACTAATTAAAGGATATTCGCTTCTTAACTTTTAGTACAGCACGAAACTTTACAGAAATCGGATGAAAAATGTAAATTTGATCATCATAATTACTTTTTATTAAAATTAGTATCTCTGACACTTTGGATTTGGATTTGTTATATATATTTTTTAATTATACAACCATTGTAAATTTTTTAAGACAAGTAAGGGACACATTGTATTAAAAAATATAAGGTAATATATAACCCATTAGAATATAACACACCATCCTTAAAGATGTACGCATGGAAAAGTTTGTCTAAAATTATACCTGAGGCTACGCATTGAACTGAGTTTACATTGGACTCACAGTGGTTTAATTTTACTATCACGTTGACCAAACGTAATGATAGGTGGAGAGATCTTTTGTACATCTAACACTTTACCTGAACAAAACCTTATGACGTGTTTTGAGTTCTTTGTCTCATGTTCTTAAGTAAAAAGACTAGAATGTTCCCTTTGATGAATCAGACCCAACAGACAACTGAACTATTTTCAATTAAATTTAAATTACTTTATTTTTGTAGAAATATTTAGTACATATATTAACTTAAATTTATTTAAAGCATCGTCATTAACTACCTTTCAGAAATGGTGACCTAGCCAGGTAGGTAGGCCTATTTTAAGCCAAGTATAAATGATAAATGAGTGTAAGATGATGACAGCACGATCTTGTAGTCTTGTTACTGACTAAGACTGATATGTCTCTTAGACAGAGCTGTTAATGAATAGCCCAACATCCAGTGAACTCTAACGGACCTACAGTTTGACGTTGGATCCAAACCAAAATTTTACCTCTGAATTACAAACTGGTCTAATTATGAGTATGAATTTATTTTATGAATTTATTATGTCTTTTTTACCAAAATTGATTTATATTTACAATCATAAGGAATAAAAAGAAATCAAGGTTATCACTTAAAAATAATTTCAACATACCACAAAATACTATCTTATTCAACAATAATTAATTATAGACCCAAAGCCATGCAATACCAAACATATCAAAGTAAATACCGTTTAAAAGCTGTCTAAACACATTTTATAACGTTAAACATTAATAAATTTTGAAGATTAAAAACTGCGGCAATGAGAAACATTACTTCAGTCAATCCACTTCAGTTTTATAATGGGTCCCACAATGTTTAAATGATTTTCATTATTCACATTATTGATAATGGATCAATTAATTATACATTGGGATTACTCATAAAAATTATAATTTTAGAAAAAAACTTGAGTATTGCATTATTTTTTCAGCACGGTCCATCTCAGTTGATAACTTTAGCTGTATGTTTTAGTTTTAATACAAATTTAAAATCATTGCTACAGTCTTGATAATTGTAGGAATTATATATCCTAAAAATTTAAAAAACTTATATATTGGTATATACATTTTAAGGGGTTTTAATATCATGGACGATATCGCAGTTAATATAGCGTATGATAATTTTGGAAGTCTACATTCCAGGAGTTTTATCACGAAATAAAATATTTAACTCATTCAATAATTAAAGTTCAGAATTCCTCATATTAAAACAACCAAATACTAACATCAGCTGCTGCTGTACGAATCTCTAACATTTTTCGATGATTTTCAAAGAAGTTTTAAGATAATTCAAAAAAAGGTTCTTAACATCGATGTATTTTACCATCGTTTTCTTATTACAACGTAGCTCATTTTGAACAGTAAATTGTGAAAATTACATACACCACATATGGCTGCTTAAGTAATTTTTATTTGAAAATGGAATATGAGTATAGTTTTGAGTAAAAATGTATTTACTTCCCTTTGGGCAATAGCTTAAATAAAATGTCTAAAATGGTTATGTGTAAAGGGGAAGTTTTCAGTTCCTCTAAGCAGAAACAATTGTCCTCATCAGCATATGACATCATTTCCATTACACTTCTTTGCTAACACACACCTAGACCTTTGACATATCCGTTTCAAAATATATTATTATTGTTGCAAACTACACACATACGAACAAAGCTTCCACATTTTGTCAATTGTACTATATTCAGGACACGAATTTCGAAAGGGCTTATAAAACCTTATACAATTTATTTCACGAAAGCAACAGGTATCACATTATATAATTTGAGTGTTAAAGGGTAAAATTTTAATGGTGGATTATGATATTAGTGTTTTTGAAGAAAGGTTAACACAATTAGGATCAACACGGAGGCTCAATGCCTCTTCATTAGCGCCACCTCCCCGGGCAAGAACACGGCTCCTAGCGCAGCTTATTCAGCCGTGCCATGGAAACGCTCATTACAAGTTCCTGACAAAATTAAAATACTTTACGAATTCGAAATAGAGTAAAAAACAATCACCTCCAAATCTTAAGCTGTAAATGCATTTACACTCACACTCATTCTTTGAGTCATGCAAAATATTTTTTTAATAATAAACTCCTTTCTTTATTTATTGTAATATTTACTAAAGTTCCTAACATAATTATCAGCCATAAAATTCAAAATGGCTTTTTATCTGAATGGATATATATAGATAAATAGTCATCAATCGTAAGGTTGTTAATGTACCACGTAGATATTTTAATACTCTTTTTCAGTATAGTTTTTCACTTACAATGATAATTGTTATAAAAAGGAATATTTAAAATGGTGATGAAACAAATCACCTTGGATGAAAAATAAAAGCCATCACCACGACCATATTTCACCAAATGAAAATTATAAGGATTGTTCAAATTAACATGAGTATTCATATTATAAAAAATACCAGACGACAACAGATGTCTAGCAAAAAAACAAAGAGAACAATTCGTGATCACTTCGAGTTGTAAATTTGTATTTTAAAATTATACTTAAACTAAAATATCACTTAACCCGATAGCTCTTTGCAATTGCGTTTTATCGAATTAATTGTAAAACTCTTTCTAGGAACCAGATTACATCAAAATATTTACGAGTGGCTTGACCTCAGCTGCTGACGGCTTAGCTCAGTGGTGTTTAACAAACCAGAGCTTTATGGCAAGTACATGTTTCTTAAATGAGTATAAGCAGAAAAGCTATTATGGACAGCTATTATGGAAAACTAAATTTGCAGCCTTACTAGATAAGATCCAACACTATTTGTTCTATTCATTATGAGTTACGTATTATTTACAAATAACTTTAAATATCAATTAAAATTTCATATTTTAAAGTTAGTAAACCGTTGTTTTAATTGGTTAATTAAAATTATACTATTTTGATTCGTAGTAATAAAAAAATTCCATTGCAAATATATCGATTAGAGCAGTATCAAAAGCTATTGATTATCTATTTCTCATTATATTACGTTATCCTCACAGTCCTTTTCTGTTTTGAGTGCCAAAACTAACATTTTTTGCCTACGGTTGTAATACGAAGAAGGTGTTTGATTACGTTTAGGTATTTGTTAATGAGCATTTTATATAAGAACACCTAAGGACCCTTAACACTGTCTCAAATAAATTGTATATTTAAACAGACAACAGAATTTAGTGACAGTAAATCTATGCATCAGCTAAAATTCCTTTCTAAGGAAATTTCCTTGTTAAATCTGCAATATTCAATATTTTATCGTATATTTTTAACTCTTAAACGGTCAGTATTAAGTTATGTTCTGTCAAATATTATAAATATTTAAAAAATAGGAACTGTCCATACCCTGAACTTATTTGACCTCCGCATGTTCTGTTGAAAACCTAATTACAAAGGTATATAATTGATCTAAGACAAAAACTTAAGCAATTTTATTTATATCATCAGTAAAGAAATTTTTAAATTGATTATATTGAAGGAAACACAAGAGTGAGTGACATAAAACGAGGAATTTCGTTGGACAGAAACACAATTTGTCAAGATTACCATCATAAATGTCATCGTTACTCTGTGAAGGAAATATATACATGTTCGTCATGTTATAAACTGTATGTTCGACCCAAAACATGGATATAAACTCAAGATATATTAGTTGGATTTGAATTTTTAGCTAAGCGTGTTTATAAAATAAAGCACGTAATACAAACCAAAATATGACCAAAGAAATTATCGTTTTAAATTATGTTGAATTATATATTGAATATAAATAACGGATATTAATTACGTCAAGTAATTAAGACAATTGAAAAAAAATTAAATCAGGTCTACAAAACTTCTAATTGTAGTGATGTACCCTATTGTTTGGAAATGTTTTATAATTTAAGTATTTTACGAAGCTAATAGACTGTAACTATTCATTTTATTGTAACGATCGCTATGTCGGCTAAATCTGTATTTGTAATCTGTTAATGAATAGTTTTAACTCAAAAGAAATGGGTGCTGATCAAATAAGACACGGATAACGAGTATTATTTCTTCCTGTCTGATTTGACGGAGGTAGATCCTGAAGACTTAGGACTTGGATGAGGACATGATGGGACTGCAGCGGCAGCATAGAATACATCGTGTGGAGAGGTCCGGCACGGCGCGATATTCTAAACAAGCGTTCTAAGATAGTATTAATTCGTCAATACGAGCTCTCGGCAGCACAGATTACGATAAGTGAGAAGTTATTATAAGACTTAAAATGGAGTAAAACTGTAATTAAGCTCTGATTGAATGCAAGTCAGGTGGCCAGTACCGCACGTTAAGATACTGTATCTTGCGACGAACTGGAACGAGTGATAGACTTTGTACTGCATTGGACTTCAGTAGATAATTAATTCCACCTTTTGTGCAAAAGGAACTTCTTCGTTTCAATAACTAATAAATGAACTGTCTTCAAAATACCATCAATACGTATTATGTTAGTCTGTAAACTATATTGAATTATTTAACACCTATGTTATATCACATACTAATATTTCTCCAACACTTATAAGGAATAACAAATTAAATTTCATTTGAATAGAAGGATTTTCCAGAGGGCTTGTTTATTTATTCTTTGCCCACCCACACAGACTGTTGATCTGTGCGTGGGACGCATTGTGTGCGTGACCTGAAGTACGGCTTGGAAATAACTGTATTTATCCACTAGGAAGCATAAAAATAGCTTACTGTATGCTATGAAACATGTTTTACCAGACAGTTATTTCAACCATCAATTCGTTGTACAAAATCCAAACGAAATTATGTGTTGTATAAGAATAGCTGTAAGTTAAAAACGGGTTGTGTTAAAGAGAAAATCATAATTACACACAACAATAATTTTTCAGCTAATATACATTTTGAGCAGCTGCTAATTAATAAGATGCACCACATTTGGATGCTTATACAATAAAGTACTCTGACATTTAATATAAATAAAGTTATATGTTTTATTACAACTTTGTAACCAACAAATGATCGCGACTGACAAGAGGCAATCACAGCTATCTCATCGATACTTCCTGCCCACGTACAACTTGGGTTGGTAAGTATACATGAAAGTGAGTTGACATACTACAAGGTGAATAGTAAATACGACAAATCCACTTCAGTCCACAGGGACTTAATCTTAAGACGCAGCTGATATAAATTAGAACTCTGACTCTCAACACACACGCAATCGACTAATTACGTCATGTTTAACCTTACACGGCTAAGAAACAGGTATAAGTTTTAAAATACTAATAACATAAATATATATTTCCATTTTCAAAGTAACATAAAAAATTAAAAACAATTCTTTTTTAATTACAATTATTGGGATTTAATTTTTCTTGTACTAAAATTGTTTATTCCTTAAAACGAAAAGTTTAACTTTTGACACATTTTACACATTTAACACATTTACGATATTTGGTTATATTTATGTATTTGGATATTTTCATTGGTATATACACAATATTAAAAAAATTGGAATATTGTCCTGATAAAACAGTATCTTCAATTTCTCGAATTTGATTCATCTTCCACGTTGATAGTTTATATATGTTAAAGCTTCCTAGAATTTGTTCATTATCATTAAAAAAGGTTACATAAGACTACTTTACGTAAACAATTCCTTGAAAATTAGTCATAGTTGACTAGTTCCGATTAGTTCGTAGTCATCTTGGGAACTATAGATTTAAAATATCTACTTTTGAATTTCCCTATATAATTTTACAAATTGAACACACACATTTACACAAACAATAGTCTACACTTAATAATGGTTTAACAGTCGGTACGCGTCATTAAACTAGCGTTTATTTATAAATGCAGAAAGACAAAAATAACTAATTAAACACGAGTTGTTATTTTGTTTATAATTGTGGACATTTTCCACCACGTTTATTAAAATTGAGTATCACGATGTTACAGGATCTGTAATCTGATCCCGTCCTCAGGTGAGCTGAAACCCAGAACGTTCCAAGATTAGTACACTACTTAATTCGGACTAACGGGATCAGCTTCCAGGTTGTGAAACGTCGTGAAACTTTATACAATTCGTTATTATGAATGTCCACAATAACAATCTAATTAACAAACCCAGCATTGCGAACATTGAATTTCAAACAATAAATAGGATTTGTTTACGTAAAGTACCTATGTAAAATATCATAATCATTTTTTAACAAATTGAAACATCGGACGATAAGGTTTGTTTGGTTTCTAAATGCATTATTGTGTGTAACAAAATATTCATATACTAGAAAGCTTTTAAATAAGTAAGCTGTGTTTTATTTACCTAGGTGGTTATTCTAAAATGTGTTAGACCACGACTACGTGTTTGACTTATACAGATTATAATATTTTAGTGGTTTACAACTTGAGACTGTTAACCATTGAACTGATCAGCTGTATCATTTGTAAGAGAGGGCGTAAAATATTCGACGCAAACTAGATATGAAGGGCAAGGTGGATCAGCTCTGACAGACGGATGTCAGCTCGGGACGGCTCTCTCGTATGTATGGAACCATTTCACCATTTCCGGTTGCTTCTATTTCCTCTTCCAGAAATGTGTATTTTCCAGTGCATTTAATTTCTACATCATTATTGTGATTTCGGGACTATGAAAAACGTTGAGCTATTTAAAATGACTTGATTTAAATATTTTATTTTCCTTCCATTTTTCAATTCCCTTTTCCATTTTCAATTCCATTTTTCAAGAGTTTGACGTTGCTTCTAATGAATATTTAAAAGCATATATAAAGAGTAAAAATAATACTCGCATTTGTATTTTTAACGAGAGAAGTTTTTAATTTTCATTATTTAAAAGAAGTAGATAGATATTTTATGATACTTTTATTACAAGCATCATACAAATTTGAGCTCTTACTCAAATATGTCAAACATATACTCGTAAACTGTCTATTTAACATGGGCTATCTTAGCTCTTTGAGGACCGACTGACGATATAATCTGTCAGTAGCTAGTAATGCGAAAACCCCCGCAGACGAAATATCGTCAGCTAGTAGTTTTTCATATGGTATATGCTTTCTGGCACAATTTATTCTAACTTATTCGTTCTAGATATCTTTGGTTTCCTTTTTTACTGTCTGGATGGTTTTTGTTGTTGTAGCTAGAGCCAAAATAAATAATGTATTTGTTTCATCGTCTGTTTGTTTACTGTTGTGAAGGAAAACAGCATTTGTTGTATCAACATGTTCTATTTTTTTCTTATTGGTAAATATCAAATCATAAATCATGAAGATTTGTACATACGCTCTCTATAATGTAATCAATAATTAATTTTAATGTGTTTCCTATGGTAAAGTTATTCTTTATTTGTTCCCTGTGGAAAGTTACGTTAAAAAAAGAAAATACATTTTAATTAATATATTATTTGCAGTTCACATACCGGTATATATAATTTTAAATCTAACATAAATATACCATTGTTGGTAGTTAGGATAACTAATTATAAGCATATTAGTAAAACAAACATGCTGATTTCACTCGGTATTTTACGCATAGTCTAGAAAAACATATTCTGGGAAAATACCCTTAATAATAAAAAATAAAGGTATAATTGTGGTTCAGCAGGTATTTTCCCACAGGTTGGTTGTTTTTGAGAAAAACTAGTTTCTTCAAGGTTAAAATATTGATAAGAAATACTGTATTATGCCTATTAACTATTGTTCAAATCCTTAAGTACTTAAACTTTAAATGGTTTAATCTACTAACATTATTACTGATGGGAAATATCAGTAACAATAAACTACTATGTACCATATTTCAGTGTATCAGAAACATTTCAAAAATGTTATACAAATGAAAACTAATGTGTTTAAAAAATTGTTTAGACGCATGTTTTATTGCGTTAAGACTTATTTAAAGGACATCAACTTGTCACAACACGTGCAGATCACGTGACTGACGGAGCTTATCTGTAATGAGAATCTAAATTGAGGCTCCAATCTCGTAAAAAATGCATCTATAATTGAACATTCGTTTGTAGCTAATTATTATCCTTCCTTAATCAACAGGAAAACTAGTATTTCGCAAATACATGTCGTTATAAAATGTACAGAACATATTTTAGACTCTTAAGAGTAACGTAAATAGATATAATATAAGGTCTTACAAATGGATATTTATATTAATATGCTTTATCAGCATGAGGGACCTCTCATTTGGAAGTAGAAGAATATCTGAAAACAATATAACCACATAGGTGTGTGTTCAAAATAAAATAAATTGTCATAATATATCAAACAATAATAGTTTTAAGTTTTTTCTTCTGTAAAAAATTCAAATTCTCATCACCATAAATCTAAGGCTTCAGTAGAGTAACGTCAGGCAGAAAGGTTCCATGGAGGTTTTAATCACAATAGGTATCCATGAGGGACCTCTCAAATTAAGTATCTGAATAAACCACATAGGTGTGTGTTAAGTAATCACTTTAAAATTATAAAAATAGATGAAAAATAATAATTGATGAGCTTAATTTTATAATTATGGCACCATTGATGGAAAGGAACAAAAAATCATTTTCGAAAAATATACTTATCCGTTAATATTTTACCCAAAAAGTAATTTAATTACTTGTTACAAAAATATTAAGATTACTAAGTTGTATTTTTTGGATTATTTCCTATTCAATGTCAATGACATGTGTCTCTGTCCAATTTCCTGCAACCAATTATAAAATACGATGTTTTTTACTCAGGGTACATAAACTCTTCATATCTAAACAGGCAAGCAAGTTATTTGCAGAAACTAAAAGAACATTTAATAGGAATGTTCTAGACAATTATCTGACAATGTTACCGGTTAGTGTGCAGACCTAAACGTATCATGTGGTTCTGAAGGCCAATAAACGTTGGGGATGTTGTCTTAATTGGCATGACATCAATAAAAGAACTGATGGCTATTTTCTGAGGTTCTGTAAACATAGGTGGGAAGACTCATGAAGAAAAATAGATACATTTATTTTTAATACTGAATATGCTCGACATTACTAAAACGCACAGTATAACCAATGCCACGTTTGAAATACTCTGCTTTTTTACTACTATTCCTATTTAAAAACTTAAATTAAAAATGCGCCCTTAGTCCCAAGAGGTTTACCTCAAAATAAACTCTTGACAGGCATAAATATTCAAGGTGTGAAAGTTATATTGTTCCTTCTCTGGAATACAAGGCGTCTCAATTTCAGAAGCTATTTATTTTCTTGTCAGGTCTTACAAGAATAGCGATCTGCACTTTGATTCCATGAGTTATTCATTTATACATGAATTCCATTTTTAACAGAATACAGTATTACGAAGTAGGCAATATTTATCAATAAAATACTCTGTACATAAAACACCTCTATAAAAATTTGGGTTTGCTGCTTTGTATTTACCTAGCATTTAATTGATAGTAATAATTAATTAATATTCAATGATAAATAATTTATGTATAGCTATTGATCTTAAAAGTCCTTATAATTATGTAAATATTTAGTACAATAATAATTGCCCATTGTGCCCCAAGTATCAGTCGCCATTGCCAATACAGAGCTCCAAGCAAACTTTACTTGCGTTCATATTAGTTTTTAATCGCCTTAAATATTCCTAACCCAGGTAAAGTTGTGAAAATAAAATGGGATTTGAGTCTGTATTTTCCAGTTAGCTATTATAAACATTATTATTTTTTTATAACCTAAAGTTTAACAAAACATTAGGTTATGGCTATTTTGATAGTTTTTGTTTTAAGTATTTGCTTCTTTCAGATATCAAAATTTGGTGAATCATTATAATATAGTATATGCAGTTTCTAAATATTGTAGTTGATAAATAAATTCTTAACAACCTTCTCTATAATTAATATCTGCATTTGTAAATATGACATGTTTTCTTCTTTCTTAAATGTAGTCATAAAAATCGTATTATTTTGCTCAAATAAGTTTATACGATAAAAGTAAATAATTAAGGTTTTAAGCTATCATGTATTTTTTAGCAGAATTTAATACACAAATGAACAAATTTAACTAATTATGACGCCTAACTGGAATATAATTATTGTTTGTAATAATTTTATCATACGATTTGACATGGATATGATGAGCTCTACCCCACCCCCAGAATATTGGGGTAATGGCAAACCGTCAGAGCAAAATTTAAAAACGGAAGTGAGGTCATATGGTTAGTGACGTCATATGGTTTTTTAAAAACAGCTGTTTAAGGGAACTGGGAACATTCCCTTTAGACATATCCATGATCCAATCTAATTTCCCATAGGGAAGTAAATACAATAATTTTTAATGTTGATGACGCTATAAAAAAGGTTTTAAAATTCTTATTTTTTGCATTTTTATTTACATATACAAATTAAACGAACAAAACAACATAGTTTACTTACAATTTTTCTGGTTTTTCCTTATTAAGTTACTCACATACCTGCAACAAAATTTAGTTTTTCAAAAATCAAGAAATATAATCACTCTATGGGTGTAACGTTTGAAAATTAAATTTTTAGGGTGTATAAAAAACTTGATATCAAATCAATCTTGTATCTTGGTCAATCGTTAACCTAATTTAAATCTTAAGGGAGGCGGAATCCTTATATCTGTAAAAATGTACCTTATCTCAAAAACTATTAGACCTATCCCTTTTAAATTGTTATGAACTGTGTGCATACCTTCGATATATATGTGCTGAGGTTTTGTAAAGTACTTCAACCACAAAATAGCTGAGTTGTGACTTATTTTAAAGAAATACCAAACATTTCTTTTAATTAGCAGTTTTTTAGAAAGTAAGCTAATATTAGACTCTAATAAAAATCATTGCCAGTGAAACTATCATATAAGGTTGTGTGAAAATTTGAAATCACTATCTGTAGAATTTTCCGGGAAAAGATTCGTTATGTAAATAAAATAACAACAGAATTTATAGACCTGACACATCTTTACTTTGAAAAATATGCAGAGAACAAACGTCAAAATAAAAGGGTTGTGTTACTGTTCATACTTAGAACTGACATCAATGCAGAAACACTCTGACGCCAGCAAAGCGAACTATAACACCGTAAACAAGAATATAAAACAGGAAGAATGGAAGACAGTATGATATCTGCAGATGCTAAACCGTTTCTGTTGCATATTCATTTCTCATAATATTTACGTATATAATAATTTTCGATGTGAATATGCCTCAGTTTTGGGGGGGGGGCAATTACCTCGGCAAACCAAAATTTGAAACGGAAGCTATGCCATATTAAACATATCCACGATCTACTAATAAGCTATTTTCCAAAGTGGAAAATACATTTATTTTATGCCATATTTGTTCATGGGAGAACAGCCTTTAATTAATTTAAATAAACAGTGTCATTGGTATGACACATACTTCTTCCCTTAAGCACATTTAAAAACGACAATCTAAAAAAATATTATATTTTTTAAGTTTATCTAAATATCTTTTAATATTTATTGTTTCAAAAATAATCATCCAATTTCTAAAAATGGCAGAGAAACAAAATGAAATATACAAGAGAAAGAAAGTTAAATTAATTGTTAGAACTTTATGGGAACGGAACCCCCCTACGGTAATACCAAGCTTTTTTGAGTGGATTTTGTTGGATGATTCGGGGTTTCGCGGCATTCATCCCAGGTTTCATGGAAAACGGTTGGGAAATAAAGAAGAAATTTATTTTTTATCATTCTCCATAAGAATAACATTGGGTGCCTTCAGAAAACTGACAAAGATTTTTATTAGAGTCTAATGTTAGCTTACTTGCTAAAAAACTGCTAATTAAAAAAAGATTTTTTGTATTCCTTTAAAATGAGTCACAACTCAGCTATTTTGTGGTTGAAGTACTTCACGAAACCCCAGCACACACACACACATATATATTTTTTTATATATTTGTTTAACATAGTTTTGTTTATCCTTTTTAATTGTTTAGCTATTTAAGCTGATTTCAATGGTGGCAGTCAAATTAAACTTTACCTTTATTGTTTCCGTGACAAACTAGAAAAATAGATTTTTTGAAATTTGATAGCTCATGACTTTTCAAAGGTATTTTTACAGGCAAGCGAGTTGTGGCATATTATTTAGTAATTTCAGCACTATAAACTGTCGAATTAACGATTTAATCAAAATCGTTAGAGCCGTTTTTTCTTGTAAATTTGGATTTTTTATGTTTTTTGTAGGGATCTTAGGGATCTACCTTTCAAAATCAAAAAATTTAAAAACCGGAAAAATGCCTGGAGATAAGGTGAATATTAAATCAATCTTATACCTTAGTTAAGCGTTAATCTATACATCTATACATACATACCGAATTTCATCTAAATCGGACCAACGGGATAGGCTGTGGCTCTGTACCCATCTAGACACACAAACACACACACACACACACACACAGACCGACAGATGGACGGACGGACATCACGTCGAAACCCACTTATTGGATTCAGGGGATCCCAAAACTAATATTTTCACTCTCAACTCAAATTCGAAAATCTTAACGAAATCAATACTCTCTCCATATAATATGTATAAGGAGAGAAAGTAAAGACAATTCAAAGAACTGAATATCATTTAGTTCACTGATCCAGGAAAACAATTAGTAACTGTTGAATAATATGCGTGTGTAAGTGCATTTGAATAGTTGTAAGTATTTTTTTCCAATTCGAGCTCAGATGGGAGCAGGACTGGAAGTATCGTGAACCACAAGGTCCCGATCTCGGCAGTTTATCGCTACTAAGACTTTCCTAATCCCAAATGATGAACGACATCTTTATTGCTTTTTTGTGGCTCCTATCAACAGATTCCTTGCCTTTAATCTCCGCAGTGATGGAATTACGACTAGGGTCGATAATTAAAGCAATTATGCTTTAATGGACGTTTTTTGCGTTTTTATACTGTTTTTATAAGGCGTCAGTCTTTGTACTTTTTATCATTTACTGTCATAGTTTGTATATTTTTACTTTCTCACCTTATAAACAGTATATGGAGAAAGTGTTTTCCCCTGTGATGTAGCGAAATGTACATCGGGAGAATAAAGACTTTTTAGATCTACAGGCAAATAAAGGTACAAAACTTTACTATATTTATAGAGATCTAAAACCTGGAAATCACCAAATCTTGTTTTTATTTCAGATCCATAAACTCCATGACTTTTTTAAATAAAATATGCTTGCAACTACTATTCATTTATTTTCAGCTCCTCGGTTACTACAGCTCTATTAAAATACCTTAAACTCTGATAAAGTAAATGCTTTACAAATGATACAAGTACATTTTGCAAAGAAAATCTATATTGACAATAATTTTATGTTCTAAAACTGAATTTGTTTACAAACACAGTAACAATATAGGACAGGAATGTCTTCAATATCGCGATCTTGACCTAGAAAACTAACAAACGAGCCATCGCCACGTCACCTTCGCTCTTGAATCGACGAGTATCGAGTTGAAATATCGACACTGCTTATATGAATCGAAGCATGTCTTAAATTTTTAAGCACAGGAAATCTTTCGCATGAATTCAAGGAATGTTCTCTAAAACTTCTATTTGACCTCACCTTTATTACATCAAAAATTGTGTTATCAAACTTGTACTTTATTACGTCAATGTACGTCATTCTCGTCTAAAATATTTTAGGTACAGCACTTTGCGAGTTACGCGACCTATCTAGTTAGTTATTAAGCCTATGACTGAGTGTTAGATTATTGCTGCACGATCTTGTAGTCCTGTTACTGACTAAGGCTGACAGCCAATGAAATTTTAGGAACCTGAGTGTGATCGGAACCACAATCTAGCCTCTGAATTACGAACGTGAATAATGTAGTGGTCAGTAGTGTGGACGTTTATCCACGCCAGAGAATATAACATCCACAGGCTATCGCTCAGAACTATCCACAATTCGTGACCTCCAAGTAAGTGGATTACAGGACAAGCCACAGCCCCAGCTTGAGTCTTAGAGTTAGCAAAACAAAAAGGCAGGTTGTAGAACAATGCTCTCAGGGATTTTCTGTAGGTACTGTTAAAAAGATAGTTTTATGTTTACCTGCATACAATGTAAAAATTATTATATGTAATCTATGCAACAATTTAATCGGTAATTGACGGAAAAGGCTTTTCTCATTAATCCACAGAACTATTTACAAAATTTGTTCAAGAATCATTAAATTAAGTTAAACTAACTGTTCAACACAATGGGAATAAAAACGTAAGTAAATGTTAATATAAATTATGGAAAAAATGAGTCTAATCATTAAAACTTTGTAATAAATTAATTTAACGTGGCCGTTCATTTTCATTTCCAGTTCAGTATGATAAAAAAATCATATTCGTACCAAGCCAAAAGTGTGACAATATTTCCCATGCCTCCAGTCTACAGGCAAACATCGCCTTTTGCCACGAATAAATAAGACACATAAAGTCTGAAACATCGCAATTGAATGATCCATTCTCTCTTTTCCTATACCATACCTTGAATACTTATGAATCAGTTCCATCTTCCTGGTTGACTTGAACGCACAACAAATTAACGTTGGTAGCTCAGTATTCTTCACTTTACTTATAATTTTTGTTATTAAACTAAAGTACAAAAACAACGCAAGTAACTCTATTATTCTATAAAAATCTGATAGAATTTAGGCTATCCTCAATAGAAACTAAGAAAATTCCAAACGGTATAACTACTAACAATGCATGTTTTGCGGAGTGAAAGTGGTTCATGTATGAACACTATGTTGATTAATCTATATTAATAATACATTAAAACTTCGATAATAAAATTGGGCACGTATATGCTGGAAATTGATTCACTACATGGCCTTTACGATGCCTAAAGTAAATTTAAATCATGATTAGTAGAAATTGACTGTATTTACTTCTATTTTTGTCTATAATAGGAATAATAATCTGAATGATTGTTGGTTCCTCTAAACAGCTGTTCTCATAATTGTATGACGTCTTCCATAACAGTTCTGCGTCCCATTAATTGCTAACAACTTCCCCCCCAGATTTAGTCATGCCCATGTCAAAATGTTTATTACTATCCTTAAACAAAAACTGCAAGAAATGTTTACTGAGACGTAAAAAATACTGTTTGGTTGGTAGTTGTAAAGCCGTTATGCCAAACACCAGTATTTCTTAGATTAAAATTTCAGGTAATATCAGTAGGATGTTACAACAATGATCCCCTCGAGTTGGGTTCATCTCCAGCATCAGTTAGCATTAGCATTAGCAAGAGATGGCAACATCCTTAAAGTATTACTTCCGCTTCTGTTAATTTAATCTGGAATGGTTTTACTTTCCATCTTTACTTCTTTCTTCAAACATTCAAATTATTAAAATTAATCATCATTATCTCCTATTCTTCCATATTTCCAAAGTTTTGGATTTTAAGGTTTAAAGAGATTAAAGCTAAAAGAGCCTAAGTCAAACGTAACGTAACGTAACGTATAATTATACTAATCTTACTAAATGTTTTACTGACTGAACTACCTACGAAATACCTGTAATGCAGTCAGTGATCCGTTGTTTGGTTCTGACGATAAATGGTAATGTCTTGGTCTGTTGAACTTATAGTTATAATGGACCAATAGGTCCAATAATTTTGTTATAGGTCCAACAAAAACATTTGTTATCTGAACCAAAGAACGGATCACCGACGGTATTTCAATCTTTTATTAGAAATCACAGTGATCCGGAGGCTACAATGGTTAAATATTTTACTCAATGCCAGTTATGTTCATGTTATTGCATCTACTAATATTTGATTATCATTTTCGATACTATGGATAACTTACTATTAACATTTCCATATTTTTGTTAACAGTCCTACATTCCGATAACAAACAGCCGACGACCGCAACATTTGGAAAAGTCATTTTTCACCTGCTAAGTATGTGTTAAAATTGGTGAGCTTGCAGCAGTATGACAAAAAATTTATTTTTGCAACAACAGATTAAAGTGAAACTTTTTGTCCACGAATAAAACTGTAAAATTTCCTGTGGAACAAAAAGGACTTCAATCCCATGATGCACACTGTTTTTCCTCCATCTACACACACACAGGTAACACAAGCTAGAAATTACGCACTATTAACTAACCTGAATAACTATCCAAATGGGTTAAAATAACCTCAAAGTAAGCAATGCAAACTATCAGACGGCCGTTCAAGTTCTGAAGTGAGTCAACCTTCGTGTACCAGCGAGCACCAGGTGCAGAGAGATGTTCGCCAGGTTTCACCACGGTATACTGTATGAACTGAGTAGTACAATGGTCCGTGTCCAACGCCAGGCTAACATGCTTCCACCTGATATCGACCTGTTCTGTACTACCATTCCTATTATCAAAAGGAAGATGTTGGCCAACCACAATGCTCTTCACTCCTGAACCTTTTGAACATAGTTGTAGTTAAATAATCATTCCTTTTCTATGTTTATTTCGCTTGTTACCCTTTGCCTCATTGTTGGTGTTGTTTTTATTGGATTTTACCCCTTATTATTTTTTTTGTTACTCACCTCAAATGCTAGTCCTAGATTTTATTTATTCTATTTATTTTTATTCATGCCTGTTAATTTATATTATTAGAAATATGGATACTTAATTCAATTAGCTCTAGGCTGCACACTATCTATATATTTTTATACACGTCAAACCAAGCTTTAAGATGCACTTTGATATTTATTATTTAGGCACGATACTAATTAGTGATTTCTGCTACATTTTCTATGCATTTGCTTGTTTTTCTTATTGATGTCATGCTTTTAACCATTAGTTAGTATAGTGGATAGTTCAAGTTAGTATAGTATTGTTAGTATAGTATAGTTTATATAGTATAGTTCACGTTTACTATTTTCTACTTTTGTATATTTTAAAATGTATTTTATTTTGTGAAAATAGATTTTCCGTCAATAAATAAATAAATATCCAATAATTCAATTATAAACCGGAGTTAAAGGTTGTGAAGCATTAATATTAAAAATCCTATATTGTTACTGGGCATAAATTTGCATACTTCTTTAAAAAAATGTGTTTTCCAAACAAACAAAAATATATTGCAAGAAGCACTATTGTTGGTTTTCTAGGCCATTCATTGCCGATGGCGACCCGTCCCCTGCGCTGGTGTATTGTCCTCTTAGGATCTCTGAATATTAATTACGCATTTCTTTTTTAAATTTTTTCATCCAGAGTTTAACAAGGATCTTATACCCTGCGGCTGAAACTAAAAAATCCAACCAAAATCGTTTAGTAAGTTTGTTAATAAGCTCAATTTAACTTAGTATTAGTCCTTATATCTAAATCAAGGTTTTACGTGGAAATAGATATGTCTTTGTTATACTAAATATAACCTATAATTTACTTATCACTACTTAAATACACATTGCGTAGTTTAATAAATTTTATGTTAGGCTATTGAAGAAAATACTCAACCCTAAAAAAACACCTCATTAATATAAGAATACATATTTTGCCAAATTTAACATATCTCACTGTATAGTTTAGTTCTACTTACCCATACAAAACCGTTTTCCCACATAAAAAAGGGAGATACTTGTTTGTTGTCCTACAAAATTACTGGAAATTTAGAAAAATTCAAAACTATATGTCCGTTATAAACTACAATCTATGTTATATAATACCATTAAGAAATTCCTGGAAATATTTTCTTTAAGGTAAGTTTGGTATTCAGTATGGGAGTTGCAAATCGAATCTACTCCATGAATTCAGTGACTCAATAGAATAATTCTGTCACATCTAGGTTATACTCTGTAAAGATACAGTGTTTATCTTTTTCAGTTGAGAATTTATTATTTTTATGAAAAGTATCCGATAGTGTAATTAAGTAATGTAAAATTTAATTGCTCTTTACATTTGGCACAATCCAAATCAGTCTTTATGTTATTTATACTTATTTTGTTATAAATCGTCGTATTTATGTTAGAAATTTGTTTATTATGTTAAAGACTTTTTAAACACAATTTTGAATTTTTACGTGTTAACAGCTTGAAAAACGTTCTCAATGTTTCATTTATTACTATAAGAGCATACTATATGAGAAGGGTTTGTAATTAACCTGAAAACCCTGGGCATATACCTAATAGTTAGGCCATATCGATTTATACTTAAATATATATAAATATTGAAATTAAATAGCATATGGTGAAGAACTGATTAGTTAAAGAACTAATAAGTTATACTAATTAGTATACAAAAAGTGTTGGTTATAATTATCCTTAATGTTTAGGATACATATTTCATCGACAGTACGTCTTACAATTAAATTCAAATAATTTTCCATTTCCCATGATGAAAAAGCCAAATAATAGCCAGAATTTGCAAATGAGGTTCAGATGTGAAGATTGATACAGTTATTATGCTAGTTTTATTAAGAATAGATTAGCATTATTATGTTTTTTCATATTTACACCATATAAGATTATTGCACACACTCATAGAATAACAGAAATTGACAACAATAAATAAAATATAGGCAATAAAATAAAAGAAAAAAAATAGTCTTACACAATAATTCCCAATATAATAAAAAGTTCATGGCATACCAGGCTGACTTCTTCTGGGAACTTAAAATAAAAAATATACTTAAAGGGAAAAGCTATAATAAAATAAGTTTAAATGCACACACAATAAAAAAACAAACACTTTATAAAAAGTGAAAATACTAGGGCCTCTTAATTTAGATTTTTTGCAGACATTTTCCATGACGATCAGTAAAAATGTTTCACGACGATTGGGTACAGGAATCTGAAGCCGTTCTCAGATGATCTGAACATATAATTGTTTCTTTTTTCTGGTTCTAGTGTCACCATGCCCCAGAGACATCACTGACAACCCCCGCACCAGTGTTTTTGAGCCCTTGTAACGTTTTTTGTGACGTTTGGACGTGCTTTGTTTCTTGTGTGCGTGATTATTGTTGTATTACAACAATAACAGAAATATCAAAATTATTCTGTTTTTTTGTAAATTTTTTTGACTCAGCTTTTTTCAGCTTTATACTGGCTTAGTCCGGATTATGTACATAATTTTTTTATGTTCTACGTTCCACCTCACCTGTCGACGGGATCAGATTCCAGATTCAGAAACGTCGTCTTCGAAACGAAGATGAGAAACGAAATCTTTCTCGTAAAATAGAATTCCCGCAATATGAAACTTAATAGCACAGACCCACCATCACCAACAATGAATATCATGCAAATAATTGTGCCGGTTGTAGTGTGTAAAACTCATATATAATTCCAATCACAAGAGTTATTATTATGATGTGTAGGTATATGAAAGTTATTAATACTAGAATACAATTTGACGCATAAGCAACAAAGTTTGACACAGCTTCTTTCCGTCGCGTGATCAAATCAGCTTCATTAGCACCTCCAGTTACAGTAGCTTGGCATCGGCTCTGACATAAACTTTCGGGTTGCTGACAAAGCTTCAACGCAACAATGTGATCATCTGATTGTAACTCGGATGATAACTCCGATAACCGCAAGTGGTTTATGCACAAAGCCAACTAAGTTTATGTAACACCATTGTCTGCTCTGTTATCCTGTGAACTTCATTTTTACCCCGGAAAGGTTAAACTTCAAAGGATAGTACATTATAGGATAGAAATTCAGTGAATACAATACACTTTATTCCTTATTCCTACTTTGACTCAAAACGAACACAGCTTATTCATCTCTTCCAAGTTTCCGTTTATTGTTATATGTAGATACTAAACTCTGTCTGCTTTATATTATCATAAATATATTATGAATATAAGCGTCTGAGTTCAGCTGCCAGATTTAAACTATTTTGACATGTATATGCCTTAGCTAGGGGTTAGCAATTTTTGTGACCAGAATTTTATATAATAACGTCATTTTCTTAGTGACGTCATATGGTTAGTGAGGTCATAGTTTGGTTAAAAAATGAGGGAAATCCCTCAGGAAAGTAAATACAAATATTTTATCTATGATTTCACCAAACTTAGTGGTTCATAGCTACTTTTTAGTAATATAATTAACATGTTACGTAATTAACTCTAGCATTAAAATCTCAACAGGTGTACCTAAACTAACTAAACTGTTAATCTGTTCCTGTGTAGAAGACAATACTTAAACATACCCCCATTATGAGAATTCAAATCTGTAATTAATCATATATAAAACCGTAAAAATTACATTTTGTGGTAGCCTCACTAAGCCCACATTTGAATAGACCGATTGCCTGGATTTTCTAACCCATGTAAATTGATTAAAATTATACGTTTTTACGAATTATAATTAAGAGGGAAATTTATAAAATTAACAAAAAACTAGACCTATTGGAACTTGGACTTTTATTGCAATGTAAAAATGGATGCAATTTCTTGTGGAATGTGAAAACAGTCGACTTTTCAGTTGAATGTAAAACATTTATCGTTTAAATTTAAAATCAATAGTATTGGCTTTTAGTCTAGAGATTGATAATTTGAAATTTCAGTAGAACGGCACAGAGTGGCAAGGAAACTGTCGAGGCTTAATTTAAAAATGCCAACGTTGCAGTGGATTGATAAGAATCCCATATTTTGGAGGATTAAAAAGGGCCGACGTTTACACTGAAACGTAAAGCGTTTAGTCTTCACAAATCGCAGCTGAAAAGAGTCCGTAAAAATGCCTAGAATAATTCTCACAGATTAGGCTATGCACATAAAGTGCGAGGTGGTTTTATCTCAGTTCTCCCGGTCGGATTACTCGGTAAGCCCTCAAGTCATGAACACGCCGCGCTATCGCCTCTCCGCCAGACATACTTTCTTCCAGTTCAAGTTTACAATTTACTTATACATAAACAGACGCTTTTTGGGATCAACGTGCTTTAAAAACCATTCGAATAAATCATTTTCAATCATTCTGTCCGGAAAACAACCGTTTAAAGTTTTCTAAATCGTCCACAAATCATCGTATTCGGGTCAATTATTTCTTGATGATACGCGATTTTTTAATCCATTTTTTTCGTTTTTAAAATATTGATAAAATCATGCAAAATAAGGTTAAATAACTTCCTAATAAAATACCGTGTGTTAAAAACAAAATATAAGCGCAAATAATTCTAAAATACAAAAGCCAGGATACAGGATAAGGTGAGTTATTGGTCTTGCCGTGAGCCATGGCAAACAAATGTGGTTTATACGTGTCGTGTTGGAGCATTCTAATATTTACGAGACAGTATAACTGTTCTCTCGTGTAGAAAACCGTCGGAAACACTGTGCGTGCGTTGTACATAAATTACAAGTGTGGTGTAACAAAACCACCACCAGAACACTGATTTTGTGCGAAGCACATGTAATTAGTAAGTAAAGTTTTAGGTACCAGAAGGAAAATTATGAATACGTTATACTAGTCCTGAATGGAATATTCTCATTAATTTTTATAGAACACATTTTCATCAGACGTTTTAGTGCTAGAATCACAGTTCAATGGCATTTAATTGATATGCATTGGCTGAATGGTTGCCGATAAACTGTAACCCGGTGTTTGATAAAAAAAACATTGCAGGCCATGGCAGTCTCCTCGCCGTTTCCTGGTCCACAGCCCGTATTGGAGGCCATGGCAGAATTACTCTTCAGCTCTACATTTATTTATTATCCAAGATGGTGGCACACAATCTGATCTATTTTTCTCAAATACTATACCATAATTTTAAATACCCTATGAAAGAGCCAGTTTACTATAGTTACTTCAAAGTTTAAAAATTTGTTTTATTCCACATAGAATAAGGTGTCTTGTGTATTTCATCAACAAATTAATGTTAATAAAGTTATTCATGTATATATTTATAAAATAATAATATATAAAATGTGAAACTTAGAGATAAAATAAGAAAACTTAACATAAATAAATAAATAAATCATAAATAGTATTAAAATGTTTGACTTCAAAAAACCGTAACATTCATAGTTATAAAAATTGAAAAAATAAGTACAAACATTTGAAATTTCATATTATGTTTATAGTGATTAAAATATTAAGTATTTTTAAAGGGTCTTTTAAAACAGGTCTTTAAACAATCAAGTGGACAAAGTAGTCCCTGTTGCGTATCAAAGATGGGTGTGGCTCAATTGCGTCACAGGTCTTTAAATGATTTAAATAACCTTATAACCTGGTAAAATAATTTTATATATCATGAATATCATATATAATCATTAGTCTAGTAAATCAACAACTATAATAACAAAAATTAATTTTGTAATTTGTTGTATCCACCGAAGAAAAAGTCCGTCAAAAGCTATATTTTTGCAAACCTTAATCTAAACATAGGATTTTCAATATTGGTAAATGTTGTTTTTTACTATTCATGAATAATAAAACATGAGTTTTAAATGTTAAAACGCAATTTATAGAAAGTATAACAAATCGTGCCTAGCATGCAATGCAGGCCAGTGCGTTAGGCAAAATAATTATGGCCGGCAATGCAGGCCAGTGGAGCGTACGGACATAACTCAATCAGACTAAACTTGAGCTATCAGGAATACAAAGCTGGCCTGCAATACAGACCAACTGAGTGTTAGTGGTAATCTTTAATAATACTTTTTGTATGGTAAACGTTTATATTATATCATATTTTTATCATATTTTTTTGTATTATGTGCTATTTTTAGCGAGTTTTACTCTGTTTGACTCCATTTTGTATTAGTCCATTCTTCTACTTATCCATATATCTGTTTGTAATTCTAAAGTGGGCATTTCACTTTTGTATAAATCTTCCCCGTCAAAAACGTGAGTACCTGCATTGAAAAACCTTTATTATTGTTAAGCCTTTTGACCTAATTTTTAGAAAAAGATTATTTAACTTTAAATTGCATTTATTATCACCTTATTAAGCAAAGTACAAATTAAAAAACAACAACAACAAATTAATAGGCTATAAAAACACAGTTTATTACTTTTTCCTAATAACAAGTCAGCATCTTTCTTCTTCATTTATCATGCTACAAACTAATTCTAATCATGAGTTTTTGTTGTGTATATTTACTGATTAAAAACATATTAGGCAAAAACTCAAAATTTTTATAAGTAGGCTAGCCAAAGGTGACCTCTCATGATCTGACAGGAGTCGCCGGCAACCGGTTTCGATCCAGCAACCGATGACTTACTGGGTCAAAGCGTTACTCCTTAGCTACATTCGTACACCGGACGGTTAAACCGTCGATTTAATGTATAGTGTTAAAAACGCAGGTCATTTATTTATCTGTTTTGGTTTTTTAAGCTCTTTTCATTTTGAATATTATTTATTTCATTTATTTTTTCTTTTGAATAAAAAGATCCTCTACACACCTTAGAAGACTAAGAATAGCCCTGAGCATTCAAACGAAATTTGAAATATTTAATATGTATGTTTATTTATTGGAAATATAGTCCTTAAATAATACGTTAGTCTTGTACTTCATGAAACCTTAAAAACATTATTATTTCTGGTTTTGCTAATAATATAAAACTGCAATATTTGAAACTGCTAGAAATACAGTTGACATAAATATTCATACCAAACAAGGAAAATTGGGTGGAGTGACTTTGTAAGGCACGTTAAAGAACGATTAGTCACCTTTACAAGAAAAATGTGTTCCTTTGTCTAATTTTTACTTCCATCAACTTAAACCGGCTGGAAATTCTACCTAGTTTCTTGGTAACATAAAAGTAATTTATATTAAGTTAGTTAAAAATATTTCCACAGAAAATCAACTTAACTAACGTCAATACGTAGATTCTTTTGAGATTCAAATAAACCCAATAAACACTCCTGTTCAGTATTAATGCATAGCTTTTTATTAAAAAACTAGAGAAATTTGTATTTTGAATCATTTTTCTATTACTTACAGTTCCATAGAAAAGTTAAAGCTAATGTTCGGGGTAAACTCAGTACATTGTCTGAGAGCACCTAGTGTTATTCTTATGGAGAATATTAAAAAATCAATTTCTTCCTTATTTCACACCAGTTTTCCATGAAACTTGGTATCCAGTGCAAGGTCACATCACCCAACAAAATCACACATATAAGCTTGGTATTATGAGGCCGGGGTTAGTCCCGAAATTCTAACAATTAATTTAATTTCGTTTCTCTTGTTGCTATTTCCAGAAATTGGAGGATTATGTTTGAAACAATAAAGATTGTTGTTTAAATTGACTTAAGGGAGAAAGTACGTGTTAGTCCACTGGTACCGTTTATTTTATTGACTATCAATGTCTTCAATAATTGTCGTAATTGTTTAATTTGTATTACATATCTAAATCGACTTACAATTGTTTATATTATTTAAATTTTTGTAATACATTTTTTTGTTGATTAAACGTTTTGTGACTCAAAGGTTTTATTAATTGTTTTTATTGACATAATTATTTACTTTTAAGGTTTCAAATTTCAATTTGTATTATATGATGACATTGTTTTTAGATTTTTAAACTGTTTTAAATTGGACTACCAATGGCTTCAATTGTTACAATTGTTTATGATTAGTGATTAATGATTAAACTGCGTCATACTTGGTTAAATTGTTTAATCTTTTTTAATGTTTGTAATTTATTTATTCATCAGTTTTATTATTTATTTTTGTTGATTTATTAGGGATTCGTTCATTGATTTAAAAATATATACACTATATTAAACTACTCTGCAGTTTTTTACCCCTAACGTGGGAAAACTCACCGCCATTATAGTATTAAGTCACGTGATCAGAATGCTGCATTCTGATTGGCTGGGGCCCAAGTGTAGGGGCGTCTACTGATATTCAGCTTTTAAGTTACACTGCTCACTGTAAATAGTCACAAGCTATAATAAACAACGGTAAATATAATATGATATACTATAAACAGTGAATAAATCACCTTCGGTACCGCCATATTATTATAGATGTTTTATCAAATTATCATCATTATTATAGACCGTTCATCCTGTGACTTATTTATTTATTTACGGAAAATTCATTTTCACTAAATTCAATAGATATTGATATATACCAAAATAGAAAATAGTAACCAACCATACTAACTAATGGCTAAAAGCATGACAGTAAAAAGGAAAACAAGCAACTGTATAGACAATATAGCAGAAATCACTAATTAGTATCGTGCCTAAATACAGTAATAAATATCAAAGTGCATTTTAAAGTGAAGTATGACGTGCATAAAAAGTGAGAGCTAGGTGCAGACTAGAGCTAATTAAATTAAGTATAAAAATGTATAATAATATTAATGACAGGCATGAATAAAAATAAATAGAACAAATAATAAGCAAGGTCTAGCATTTGAGGTGGGTAAAACATAAATAATAAGAGGTAAAACCTAATAACAGCAACACCAACAATAAGGCAAAGGATATCAAGCGAACTCAACATGCATAGAAAAGGAATATTTATTTAGTTACAACTGAGGCATGTTCAAAAGGTTTCAGAGTGAAGAGCATTGTGGTTGGCCAACATATTCCTCTTGATAATAGGAATGCAGGAAGTACAGAGCAGGTCGATATCAGGAGGAAGCCTGTTAGTCTTGTGTTGACTTAAACCCATATTTCATATTCATTATTGCCAATTCTCCATCTCTCTCTATTAAATTTACATAATATGAATTATCAACAGCATGATATCCTTAAATTTTACGTTTTATTTACTATTTTTAAATATTATTAGTTAAAGTATAAAGTATATATGATTGTGCAAGAAAATAGATATTGTTTGAACCAGTTACACGAGTATACATTTTTATTTCGTTAAAAAATCTACCAATCGAAATATAGTAATTGAGATTCAATCATCAGTAAATATACAATTAGCGATAATAAGTTCCAACTTCAGTCTTCGTTATATTTTTACAACACTATGGTTAAAAATAGCGAGTTAATGACGACATACTCTAAACAAAGGTTTGATAAGCAACAACTAAAGGATTAAAAGGCGTTTGTCTAAATTTAATAATTAATCACCATACATGTGATACCTTTTAATAAATAAATATATATATATACATACATATAAACATATATATATTTAAAATATCAGTTTCAGTTTAGAGTAATTAATTGCTTGCTTCAACACTCCTCCTTGCTGGAGGATCTCTTGTTGCAGCATTGTGCTTGGATAACAATGATAATTAGCCCCCAGCCCTCTCTGTGTTACCCTGGATTATATGGGTGTGTATACCGCAATAAATGTATTTCTAAAAAGGATTTTTTGTTGCAAAATACGCTTTTTCAAGAAGTAATTTGTATTTAAATTTGTTTTTAATATAATAGTTTTATACTCTATGATAAAAGTTTAAGGATATCCTTTAATGGTAAGTTCCATTGAAACAGATTAAACCTTTATAACAGTATAAATTGTATTAATTATTATAATAAAGTCGTGTTTAGAGTGAGTATGTGTTATGAGTGTAATTAATTTTATCATTGCTCCTGGCCATGATATGGTGATTTATTTTCCAGCATCATTTATATGAAGAAAATCAGCTTGATCAATAATATTGGACTGTGACTTGGCGTCGTCCTGTAATCCAGCTACTTGGAGGTCACGAATTGTGGATAGTTGTTTGCAATGGTCGGTGGGTGTAGTGTTCTCTTCTATGATTAACGTCCGCACTGTTCAATACTACGTTAATCCGCAAAGCCCATCCTCATAATTAGACCAGTTTGTAGTTTAGAGGCAGTGGTTCGGACTCCACGTTAAACTGTAAATATTCCTTAGTTTCCATCGGCTGCTAAGCTATAAATTAACAGTACTGTCTAAGGAACATGTCAGCCTTAGTCAATAACAAGACTACAAGATCGCACCACAATCATCCTACACTCGTTTCTCATTCATACTTGTCTTAAAATGCCTACCTTGTGGTATGGTCACTATTTCAATAATCTAATATAATCTAATCGAATAGAATAACCAAAAATTCAGTTTATATTTTTCTATAGTTCCAAAAATTATTACAGTTTATGAAGGGGATGCTATACCAACGAATCACTCAAATGCTGAGCTCTGATTGGACTGCAACCTGTATGGTTATGAACTAATAATGCAACGGGTTTCAATTTCCATTCAATAATGAGCCTCTTAATGATGTTACCTCCAGTATCTTTATTGGTAATTTTTCTAAAGGTCGTAGATAAAATCAATTGATAACAAGATTTGTCACGATGTTTAGTTGTTATCAAGACTATCCAGAAATAAAAAATGAATTCAAAGTTTTTATCGTTGGTATATTTTGAGTACCGGTAGGTTAAAATGTCCTAGAGGAAGAATAAATCATTAAAGTATGTAGGGCAATAAATATTAGAATAAGTCAAAATTATAATTCAATAATTACATAATTAATCAAAGTATACAACATCAGTAATAATTTATTATAAATATTCTCACACATTTAATACTTTCTCCCGATTTAAACCAGTCCATTTAGATAACTAGATTGTGTCTTGTGTA
The DNA here is from genome assembly GCA_023375725.1 of Nephotettix cincticeps. Taxonomy (NCBI): domain Eukaryota; kingdom Metazoa; phylum Arthropoda; class Insecta; order Hemiptera; family Cicadellidae; genus Nephotettix; species Nephotettix cincticeps. The sequence goes on from CM041785.1 coordinate 25,167,238, forward strand.
ATAAACAGTATATGGTTCAAATAGACCAGAAGATAAAGGTTGACTATCGTGTCCTAGTAAACGAAAACTCACTCTATATTATAATATAGTTCACCCTATGTAGCTAGATAGTTTTAATCGCCTCAATGACAATTTCAATCCATGTTGTATCCCGCGCACTCATTTAATTTAAACGAATTTAAAATGTATATAATAAATTTTCAACTTTACATATCAAGTTTTATTTAACTTGCCTAGTAATATTTGGGTAACGATCGTTCTTGTGGAATAATGTAGTATTTTAAAACAAGTCAAATAAACAATAACATTGTAAAATGTTTGAAACGATGTAAAATAGTCATGGATAAAAATGTTAAATTTTGAATGATGTATTCGTAAATTTTGAAGGAAAAAACCAGAAGGTTATAATCTTAACCTTGTATATGGCCCATATTAACCACATCTTTTAAAATCACAAGGCCAAGGTTAAATTTTATATTGTCATTTTGTTTACCCTACCAAAAGAATCCGTGTTATGACAATTAATATAATATTGCTTTAGTATTGTATTTACGTATTGTATTCAGTATTGTATTGTTAAGTAATAGCTATATATTACTTAACTGTGTACTGATTAAATAATTATACCTTTAAGGCAGACGCAATGATATCATTATTGCAATTTAAATAAATGGAATTGTTATTAAATGGTTTATATATATTAGAGCTTCACCCATCTTAACCTACAGCTTAGAAACATGTACATTAAATTAAAAAGAACAAATCAGAAAACAAGCAGCAAAATGGTAATTCTTCAGAGCATCAGAACGAAAAAAGAAGTTACAGAACCACGAACATAAGCATTTGAGAACAGTTAGTTACAATGTAACGGTCAGAATAGTAAGATTATAATCGTATGCACATGTATAGAGAAATGATCAAACATAATAAAATAAGACCTTTCACTGACAGGAAAGTCACTGCAGCAGGTGGAGGAAGAGGAACTGTATAGAAAAAGAAGAAGATGGAATAGGCTTGTCAGCTCACTTGGTAGACCGGAGCTGCTTAATAGGTGATGATGATGAAAATGATATATTAGAGCTTGCATTATATTCTGAAAAGTATTTAGTTTTTTATACAGTGTACTCCTAAAATGTTTACTTTAAAATATCATTTAGAATGAATCAGCCAGTTTAAACAATTAAGATTCTGAAGAAAAAGTATTTGTATAACCATAAAGAAATTAATATGTAAGATAAAAAAGTATAGTTTATCACCTGTCAAGCTATTTTAAAAATTCAATTTTTTGTAGAATGTATTTGTAGTGAAATGTAAATATATCTGGTGTTATCATACTTGAAAATAATTAATTCCTGCTATATGAATTGTCTCAATTCCTAATTTTGAAAAAAAAGTTATTACACGACCAACTAACATAACATTAGTTAAGTTATAATACATAAGGATAAAAAAACCCTCGGATATTCGTGTTTGTATTGGAAAATATTTTTTATCCAAAGAACAACATATTATAAGTTTGCTCAGGAAGTTACCAGTTACCTTTTTACATATTAAATATTACATTTTATGTATAAATATATTTCGTACGTATTTAGTGCAGATTGAATACCCTTTATACACATAAATATATAATGAATCCCACGAGTACATTATAAACAAAATGCATTTGTACTCATAATGTTCAATAAACAATATGAAAACTAAATACATTCTGTCAGATATACACACACAACAGACTGGATAATCTATAACAAGGTCTGAGGTTATTGCAGGATGAGCTTTATTGATTAGTACCCTATTGTTTGAGCTTTCATTATGTTTCTTTCTTGTTCACCCTCTTTCATTATCAAAAATCTGAATGAATATTTTAGATTCTTATGAATTAGCTCAATTATTTAACATTAACTCTCAATTAGATAAATTATTACAAAATTTGTATAGTTATTGTTATGCGTTAAGAAAACATACAGATAGTACAGTATACTTTTAAAATAGATTTAAAATCAACAGCAATATAAACAAACAAACTAACTAACTATGGATTTTCATTTGACAGCTGATGGTTTGGAAATGATAAAGAATAACGTAATAAAGACGGGCATCAAGAGAAAACTTAAAATCTACTATTTTCGGCAATGTTAATTTCGATCTAGCAACTTATATGTAAAAATTAACTTTCTTTCGTCTTCTTCCTGGACTGTAAAAAGTAGTGTAAACAGATGGTGAAATTAGAAACTGTATACAATGAAACCTAGGACATTTACAGCAACTGTGTCTTCTGCTTCCCGAACTTTCAAATTTTAGTATCCACCGCTGTTGACATTCAAGCAATTTTATGTTGATGTCCTTAGAAAATGAAAACATTAAAACATAGACGTTCACGGGCGTTGCCCGAGGGCATATAAAGAAAGAATATGCCATGAGTGTAAGATCTACCTTGGTGTAAAATTTCAAACCTTTCGGTTCAGTATATTTCGCGTTTACTTGCTACAACAAACAAACCCACAAACATACAGAAACCTCCACACTTATATTTATTTCAGGCCAAACTATAACATCACAAACATCAGTTCAGTTTACAATTATTGCGTTTGATACGGATCTTCAGTTAAGTGGGAAATAGCAACGCCGGTGTGGGAATTTTAACTCATGCGGATGGGAGGAAAACTGAAACTACCAACAACGAACGTCGGGTTACAGATCGGCGTGTCAGCTCTGGATGTTGTAATGTTTATGAGGAAATGGCGTGATTAATGGATTGATTATAAAATAACAGAGTTCTTTTAATATGTACAGTATTGTAAATCCTTGATTTTTATTCTTTTTAGGTTATTGTAAATACGTTTGGGATAATCACATTGATATAAAGTTAGAATTGCATTTTTTCATGCTGTAAAATAAATGTGTAAAGGTTCAATTTTAAGTGCTTTATCATTTCATGTTCATTTATATTTATGGTGATTTGATTTATCAACGTCACAAAAAACTACGATCCCGTGAGTTAGAATCAAACACCTATAATGTTTGGGAAAGTACGGAATATTGTCTTAAAATGTGTTACACTATATATAGATACTGTACACTATTACAGATGATAAAGATATAACCGCCGGATGGTCTGGAAATTTTTAATCCGGATAGAGGTCCGATCCCGAAGTGTCCGGATTAGAGGGAGACGACTGTAAATATGAAACTGATTTAGGGTTCCAGTTTCAAACTCACAAGTAGTGTAAAGAGAAGACACGTTGTAGCCCAAGTGCGGAGACTGGATTTAAAGCTGGGTGAGGGCGTTCGTCTTATTTCAACAGTAAGGTTGGTCGTATATTATTCCTTGAAATGTTTTATTTCACACTGCGGAGCATTGAACAGTGCCAACTTGGCCGGCGTTCCCACGCTTGTGAACGTAGTTCCAAACACAGTTATATCGTAGTTGAGCAATCTAAAAATACTACTCAAACCAGAAAAGGTCTTTGAATACATTACATTGAATAATTTCTATTCAAAATTCGATACAAACCACAAAACGTTTTAAACCCCTTCATAATTCCTATTAAGACCATAATGATGAATATTAATTATTTTATTAAGAATAGTAATTTAAAGGTCTAATGGTGACAGTCAAAATTTTTTAATTTATGGTTTTCTGATGTATTTATCTTTTTACGATGAAAGACCTTTTAACAGTATTGTTTAACATTGATGGGATGTTAAACAATACTTGTAATGTCATATTATTTCAGACTCATAAAAATCGTCAGAGAAATTTCTTTTTGAGAAATTTGGGTTTTTGAATATTTTTTTAACAATTGTGAGAGGGCAATAAAATAAAAAAACTAAAAACTATTTATGAAAATACAGTCCAAATGTAGTATAGCATAATTCGGAGTCCGTTGCTGTGACCTGTGGCTCAATAAAACTGGCTGGGTGGTGTAGTGGTTATAATACCCGCCTTCAAAACTGAAGGTCGCCGGATCGAATCCCGCAGGGGTCGAATCTGGACCCAGTCGCCATTTGTCATTGGGCTACTAATTAATGATGCTTCCTTACAACAGGTCGACGTTAGGTAGTAACAAGACCGGGGTTTGGACCGTTCCCCATCAAAACGTTAAAAATGCCACTGGCGTAGAAATACACAAAATAAAATAAAATAAAAAAATACATAAACATTCCAACACACAGGCAGACATTCCGTTAAAAACTGTAATACTTTCATCTTAAACACCTTCTTATTGGTGTAAGAAAAAAACGTATTATTGTACATTATGTTATAATTAATTCGTTGTCTGAAAACTATATTATAGGGTGACCACTTTATTCTAACAGTATACAAATACAAAATAAAATAGTTTTATTTTTTTTTATTTTCGTTAATATTATAGTTGTTGTTTTTTATTGTACTTTTTTTTTATTTTTTTTATTGTTTTTTTGTGACTTTATTTTTTTTTTTTTTTTTTTTTTTATTTATTTTTGTATTATAATGTTTTGCAAAATGAGATATTTTTATTTTTTTTGTTTTTTTATTATTTTTTTTTAAATTTTAGTATTTTTTGTGATTAATTTTTTTTAAATTTTTTTTTTTTTTTTTTTTTTTATTTTTTTTTTTTTTTTTTTTTTTTTTTTTTTTTTTATTTTCGATTTATTTTTTTTTTATTTTTTTTTTTTGTATGTAATTTTTTTTTTTATTATTTTTTTTTTTTTTTTTTATGATTTTTTTTTTTTTGTTTTTTTTTTTTCTTTTTTTTTTTTTTTTTTTTTTTTTTTTTTTTATTTTTTTTAGTTTTTTTTTTTTTTTCATTTTTTATTATTTTTTTTTTTTTTTTTTTTTTTATCTATAAGTATATTTGTTTTTAAAATGATATATAAAATTTTGACAATATAACCTACATGTACCTACACATACATTTTTTATGATAAAAATTAATACTATTATAACTATAGACATTGATTGACTTGATAAAATACTGGTTTCAAAATTAACAAAATAATTAATAGAAACCGGCAAAACATGGCTTTTTACATGAAGGAAAAGGTATAGTTAATGTTTTGCAATTCCTTCAAAATTATATGCCAATCTATTTATTACACTGTATTGCTCATATTACCATACCCAGAATAACTTACATTAGATACATTAATCTATTAATTTTCGTGAAAATATTATGGCCTATAATATTTTTTAACATATTGCAAGTAAAACAACCGTTTTTGTTTCTGTTAAATATCCGTAAAGTTGATGAGATTAGTTGCTTAAATTAAGTAAATTAAACATTAATTTAAGTAAATTAAACATTTTATTTAATTAAATTAACTAAACAAATAACTTAAATTAGACATTACTGAAAGTATTTTGGTAGATTAACAATAAGAAGAACTAAAACAACAGTAATAAGAATAAAACACAATAAGAATAAATTCAACTCAGTGGGGTGCAAAAACAATATCAAATGCGAAGCAAGTGATGAGACCTACCATTTGGCTAAAATTATGAAAAAATACAATACAGTAGTTGTGAGTTCACTTTATTGTTGATTTTAAACCTTTTATCACCCTAGTTTATTCACAATAACAGCTTTAATACATTTCTTCATATTTATTGATAAAAGTACTTTTGTTTTTAACTTCACTTATTAGCGAATTTCCTATGGGAAAATGAGCTATTCACATGACCCGCATGGTGACAGTTAAGCCCGAGACCATGACTCATAACTCATGACCATGGGTTCATAACTCAACCCCATTAACCCCGTTTCGGGGATCATTATAAATTATATACATAGGTATGTAAGCATATATATTTGTCACCACGATAACGGCCGCAATTATTGTATGATTTTTATAAAATTTAGTGGTAATGTTCCTTTCTGTAAAATCTTGGAAGAGTTCTTTGGGCAACGCAATCGGAATACATTAACTACACTTTTGGTGGGGTTTGTAACAAAAAATGGATTTTTCAATTTATTTAAGTATAAATTTAGATAAAATCTAATTTTTCATTTCACAATTAGATTCATCTCAAAAACACACAACTTAGTAATTTAATCATGACTATAGGTCAATTGGTTACTGAGATATTCAAAATGGTAAAAACAGTATGTTGTCTAATGTTATAAGTAGAATATAACTAAAAACCAATAACACACTTATTTACTGAAGTATTCTTTCAAAACTTGGCATGCAAGTCCATTTTGTTAAGTTTTATCATTAAATTTTTAAAACCCCAAAATATTTTGTTTCTTATGACAACAAACCTACATACTCTGCCCATGTAATTCTTATGGAGAATAGATAAATTGGTATAGCTCACTTAACTATTGACATAATTTTGTATGTTTTGTTCTTAGTGAACGGCCTTAATATAAGAACATTCCCATGTAAAACAACCCGTATTACAGCAAACCTGCATACTCAGTACTATTCGATTATTATGATGAGAATAATATTATATGTTCTATGAAATTGACTACACACGCCACGCGTGCGAAGTCTGTATTTTGTTACGTAAAACACAAAAGAGATACTTTTTGAATTTAAAAAAAAAATTATATTTTACCAACAATTTTATTTGGACAAAAAATTCAACTTTTTACATAATTAATAAAAAAAATAATTAATGGATTAATATTAAATTTTATAAACTTTCGTTTACTTACAGGACTTTGTTGGCTGTAGGTTAACTGTATTTTATACTGATTTACCTGAAATCAAAGGAAATATTAATAATTATAACAGTGACAGCTTATTACATGGTACGTCTAAATACTAAGTATGGTAAGATGTTTGTAGTTCTCTTAGGAAAATGATACAGTCATAACAATAAAAAAAACTCTCTACATCAATACAAAAATTCACTTTTTTCCACTTATATGAAAAAATCAATGTCTGAGGTTCACATAAAATACTACTTTTTAGAAATGATAATATAGTCAGTATGAGCTCATGATGTTTACAATTTCCTCATACCAACAGCAGATAAAAAACGTCCAGTTAAGTATCACATTTAAAATACTGATTATATTTATCAAGGGCAGATTACGTACTGTACGCAAGACAAGAGAAGACTGCCGATAAATTAATTGCACAACTAATTTCAGGCAATTTGCTTCAACATTTGTCGATGCTAAGGTACACAGTAGGTACAAGTATTTAAAATAAATAATTAATTAATTCCTTCAAAGTGTATAATACCTAAACAACACACAGGTGTATTGTTGTTTGCCCCCAGGGGTCTCTTTATAATCAGTAAGATAATTTAATTTACAGAGTAAGTTAGAAACTATTAAATCCAAAGCTATTTAAATAGATAAATACTAATTTTAGTTAAGTAAATAAATTTATAGCTTGCACAAGAACTAGAAAATGTAGCATTTAGAAATTTAGTAGCAACTGAGCCACTTATCTTCGCCACACGTCTTTCGTCTCAGATTATCGACGCAAATGAATCTCTAGCCCCGGATGATGGACCACAATATTATTGCTTCCTGTTCCGGATGCTGTAAAGATTCCTCATAATGGGTTTAAAGCACAGTTTACTGTCAAACTGTTGCAAGTTTTGAAATATTGCATTCTAGGCAAGTCAATTGTAAAATTTTAAGTGCTAATTTCTAAACTGAATAACAAAAGTAAAATTTTACCATACTCAATAAATGTTTGCGTAATTTTAGGTCAAAGACTTTGGAAGGTTTTGCTAGTTTTAATTGTTCTTTAGCATAAAAATGCCGTTTGGAATAAGTTTTACATCGACAAAACAAAATTTAACGGATTGACATTTTAGATCTAAAATTTAAAAGTAGATGATTAGTTGGTCAATTAGTGAACTAAGTGACCAAGTAAGTAGTAAGTATGTAAGCAAAGTAAGTGGCAAGAAAAAAAGTAGTGAGATAAGTGGGAATTAAGTAAATAGTAGGTTAAGTAGCTAATTAATCAGTAATTATTTCTTATACGTGTCAGTTTAATGGAGAATATTTTGGGAGAACGCAGTTAAAAAACTGAGAAAACGTGAAAATGAGAGGGGAAAAGAAAATCAGCTGTTTACAGTTGAATGCAGTAAAAGTTAGCTCAAATCCAACGTTTTACTCGGTACATCACCAGCTGTAAGATCATTACGTTGAAAGTTATATTTAAAGCACCTTACGAGTCCCAACCACCTCGTCATACCTTCTGAATAATGAAAATACTCGTTAGGAATTCGTTATTACTCATTATTTATCTCGAGCAAGGAGAATGATTATCACGAGCCCTCCTTTTTTTCCTTCATTGATCAAAATCAATGAAAGAATTCGCTGTTTGCAGCGAAGCATTATCATCTCGATCCTTTTTTGATTAATAACTGACAAAATATTTATGATAACATGCCATTATAGGTGGTATGTTCCGTAGTAATTCTGTCCTGTATCATGACTGTGATCCTGGCATGTCTTGTAATCCAGCTACTTAAATATCAAGAGTTGTAGATAGTTGTGAGCGATGGTCAGTGGATGTAGTGTTCTCTTGTGTGGATTAACGTTCGCACTATTGAATACTAAGTTAATCCGCAAAGACCATCCTCATAATTTGACTAGTTCATAATTCAGAGGCAGTGGTTAGGGTTTCACATTAAATTGTAGGTCCCTTAGAATCCCCATTGATTGTTGTGGCCGCCCACTATGGGTGCCAAAACACTGCATTACGAAGACGGAGGCAAGCATTACAGAAAAAATGTATCTACTTACCTATGGTAAATAGCTTGGCTCATAGATATATCTAAAAGGAATGTTTTCAGTTCCTCTAAGAAGTTGTCCTTATAAACATATGACGTCACTTCCTTTTCAAAATTTGGTCTGACGTATTGCTACCTCCCTAGAGCTAAGAAATATTCATGGAAAAGGGGAGTCTAGCTTATCTTCTATATTACCTTTTTCAATACTATGAATTTTTCCCGCTATTCATTTTGTTACAATTACTAAATACCAAATAAACACTAAACATTTAAAAAGGACCCCTTTAACAATAACAAAATTGTAAAAAATTAAAGCTAAACAGGTGTTTACTGCCATCCCAACCAAGCCTACAATTTCCGTCAACTTGCACCCAGGCTGGTCACCATTTAACTTGTGCCATACATTTGCTAGCCAAATTTTTTGGATTTCTTATGGTTGAAAATCAAACCCCGGAACTTCTAAATGGCTTCCAATGCTTCACTTGTCCGCAAACGCCGGAACCATCTGGACCCCAGTACCGTCAGACAAAGCGCTTCATTGGTGTACACAGCTTTTCTAGCAGAAAAATAGCAAACTCCATTAGATAGTTCCAGTAGCAGCTCATAGATGGCAGTACAGCAGAAGAAAATAACTAACGCTTTCATTAAATCGCCGATAGATGCCACTGAAGAATTATTACTTAAAACATTAGGTTTGTCAGAGGGATCATTTAATGTAACGTTTAAGCTACCATTTTCCTGATGACGTTTAAGATACATCCTGATGACGTCAATAGAGGCATGAAATCACGTTTTCCATTTATATTTATATTTCTATGTCTTTTAATGTCATTATTTTTTATCTTAGTATTCAGCGAATAAAATTAAGAATAGATTTAAGATTTGACGAGTCAAAAACGACATGGTCTATTTATATCTGGCCAAAGATGAAAGGCACTTTGACGTCACCATGATGGATACGCTTTGCTGCACAGGATCTTTACGCGTTTCTGGTACACGCTTTCCTATTCATGGCTTGTTCACATCAATGTTTCAATACTTCTGAGAAGCATTCTGAGAAATAAAGTAGAACGTTTCATACTAAGATCAACATGTTAGTATGTATAATATCAGTTTAATATGTTTTGTCACGAGTCTTTATCCTTTTTAGATTATGTTAAGAGAGTTCATATAAAAACAAATGGTTCGTTAGTATATACAATTACTAATGATTTTTATTATACAATAAGCTAATACAATATACGTCACTAATATAACTAAAAAAGAGAAACCAAGTACACAAACAGCCTAATTATTGAGGATGAGGTTCCTAAAGATACGTGGCATTTGTGTAGTCTAGTGTTGTTTTTACTGTATACGATCAAAGTGTTAATGAATAATTATGAATATTTTATCTTTGTTGTTATTTTTAATATGATGATAACATTTAGTTAGTTTGATGTTTCATCTAGTTAGCTCTAATAATGAAAGCCGACACCCTCCTTTTCTTCTTTATTATGGCAAAACACATTTTAATTCATTCCCTATTTTAATTTTATGTGACATTTAAAGTTTTACAAATTATTAACTTTATAGCACTATTGTTGAATTAATGGTATGCACCTAAAACCCTATTAGGATGAAACTTGCACTCTTATTTCATATGAATTACGGGGACAAATGTACCTCTGGATTACTCGCTTGACTTTTTCCTTAAACATATTTAAACAAACGTTTATAATTGGCAAGATATTTGCGTCACAAGATTACATGTACTCTGATCGACACTAATGAGGACTATCGACTTTTCAGAGAGGGACAAACAAAACTAATTCACAAAGAAATCTCGGTGGATAAAATACATCCTCGCCACTTCTTGGAGGATTCCTTTCGATCTGTCCCTCAACAGGGACAATTCCTTCTTGGGAAAATCGAGTAGAAATGTCACTGTATGTCATACATTATTGGCATCCTTATTACATTTATACGTATCCATCCTTATACTTCAATTACGAATTTTATCATTTAAAAAATACAAAACTCGATCATACCAATTCTTAAAACTAACCAATTGAATATTCCATAGTTTAAATTTATTTGATAATATGTTTTATAATTTTTCACATAAACGTCGTCCATGAGGTAGCTGAAAAGAGCTGACACATACAACCTCTATATAAAGAAATAAAAAAAATACTTATATTTCATGTAATTAAACTCATAAGCTCCTATCAACATAATAAATGTATTATTTCAAAAATACTCATACAATCGTTCTTTTATCCTGTCGCTACAATTTTAAGGAATTTGGAGTGAAGCTCTTTCTTCCCAACCGCCCGAGGTAATAAAACAGATGTTGGTGGGTTTTATTGAGTGATTCAACAATAGGCTGCATGCCAAGTATCAGGTAACAGTTGAACGACTCTCGAAAGAAGAAATACTTAGTAAAATCAAAATTCCAAAAATAAAAAAAATCTTGAATATACCATGGATAGTTTCATACAAAATTTTATTGAAGTCGAACTAGGGTCGTCGGACTAAGGCTGTAGCTCTGAATACATCGACACACGCCCATTACTTCAAAAACCACTTTTTCAGGGGACCGTTAAACGGATATATCCACTGAAAACTCACATACGAAAGTTTTAATGCAAACAATACCTTCTCCATATACTATCCTATAGGTGGGAGAAAGTAAAAACTTATTTTTTGGCGCGCTTATCTCAAAAATATTTAAGTCTTGCAAGAGAGTTACCCTTACATTACGAAATTTGAACTGCAAAATTAAAATATTTTTGTCTATTACCTGTTTGTTTAAATGGTAAAAATTTAATTGATGAATTAAATGATAACTGTTACATAGCGAAATCGCAATTATCTATAATAGGACATCATTTTATATTTAGTATTAGTGAGGTAATAGTATTACGGTAAGTTTAAATTTTGTTAATATGATAAAAGTAAAATTTACTCATTAAATGCTACGTAATATACAAAATAGTAAAATTTAGACATTAAATTATTCATCAAAGAGCATGCAATATTGTTAAAAGGGTGCAATTCCATTTGTTTAATCTATGTATCCAAAAACATGGCCATGATTAATATGTCGTAGGCTTGCAATTAGTTAAAGTGGTTTTCAGCCCGTGCTTCTATGCCAAACTACCAGATATAATCATATATTATTATCGCCAAATGTGGATGCCTAACATAAAAATTGATCTATAAGCTCTAGATGGAATCTTATTCTCTTAAACAAGAACTGCCCGTAAAATTGTTTTCGTATCCATGGATTTGTGATTTTTTAGATATTCTGGGTATTTTGCCCGGAGAAAAGGATTAGACAGGGTCTGAAGGCTGGGAAAACTCGAGAAAAGACAACATACAAAGCTCCATATTTTATCATCATAATCCATGGATTGCCATTGAAGTTAAAATGTAAACCATATTTTTATTAAGGTCATTTTAGTAACGTTTATATTGAAACCTTATAAACTATGTTTACGTTAAGTACAGGTACATAACCAATTATTGTTTTAATTTAGCTAATTAACTTATCAAAAACTTTTTATTCCAATATAGTGCAGCTTGGGCTGGTCTCCCAGAGCTTAAAAAATAAATTTGGCATTCTAACTCTTTTTATATTAAAATAGTTTTATTGTTTATTTTTTGTTTTTGAAAGTACTTTAATTCAAGAAATGTCCTGTCCCTGCAAAACATAGTCCTTGATAAGTGAAGAGTGTTTTTGATCTATTTCATTTAAATAAGATGTATTTTAAGTTTTTAAAATCAGTTAGTGATAAAAATGTTAATTTTAAATAACATTGTACTGACAATGTTATTTAAAATTACACTACCGACCAACAACATTATTTTAGCGTGGTGTAAAGACCTCATTTTGGTATGGATTGGAATATTAATCATAATCTCACCTTATTACTATATAACATCTAATTTATAACGTATACATGGGAAAACATCTTTACGAGTATTTTAAAAGAAACTCTCTGTGACAGGAAATAATAAACAAAACAAAAATTAATAAATGCGACATACATGAAAAATTATACTTGTTTTAAGTTTTATAACCCAATGTGAAAGTACGTTTTGGCGAAAGTAAAGACGTCAGTGCTGTAGGTGAAACAATGAAGCTACCCCTCGCAACCCCATACTTCACCCCCCGCTCTTGTACCAGGAGGTTAGGAACATTCACTAATTGACTCTCGTCACAAACCGGGCTACTCTTTGTCTTAGGGGAACAGTCATTAAAAGCGGGTCCTATTATAGTTCTACAATAAAAGTACCTGTGATAAATACGTTCTTACAATTCGAGGAAGTCTTAGCGTATCGCTAGATAAAATAAGTAAAGGTGCAAGCGCATATCAATTTTACAATTATTTTTCAAATGGACTCATGCCATAGCCTACAACAGCATAACATATTATTGAAATACTTAAATAACAAAGTAAAGGAATAATAGTTTTGGCAATAGGTAAATAAATAATTAAAGTTTTAAAACTGTAAAAATAGCATTATCAAGAAAAAAACCCTTTTGCATTTTTCTTAAATGTACAGATTGATAGGATTTTCGTGCTATCTAGGAGTTCGCTGGACAACGACGGACCGAAATTCGAGAAACCCTTCTTCCCAACCACTCGACTGACTTTCCTAAAATGGAAGAGTCTGTCCTGCCGAGTACTCCTCAGAGACGCTGAAGATGCCGCTGAAGAGAGATTTTATCCCAGAGGTACTGAGGTTCTCCAGAAGGAGAGATCTATGGACTTAATGGCAGATTAGAACTTGTAGTACTAGCTGGAAATTTAGAACCAAGAAACTCAATCAATATAGCTGTAGTTTTTATAAAGTGAATTAATTTATCGCTGAGAATATAACAATGTAAAATGGATTCAATGTAAAAGGATAGTAACTTAAAGCCTAGTTTTGTTTTGTGAATTGTATAAATTTCTACATACAAATCGAATAACTTGCTTCAATTATTAAGAATTAAGAAAAAGAAAAGGATGATGTGCAATAGAAACTTTTCCCAAAAAACAGTTTTACTAATTTTGTTTATTTGAGTATTTATTATATACAATTTTATGATGAGCTTATTCGATATTTTATACATATTAAAAAAATATTTGTTCACCGAGCTTTGCTCGTTTAGAATAATACATGTATTATAAAAATAATTAGAAAAATTAAAACACATTTATTACTCAATGAAAACATTTATGTGGTTTAAATAAAACCGATTTAATACACCATAATTAATATAGCACTGAACAAAAAGTATTGCCCCTGATGGGGTTAGAACACGCGACCTTCATGTTACGAGGCCAACATGTTACCGCTGGACCACGGCGTCTGCCAAATGAGCGACGCCGGTTAAGGTATTTTAGCCAACCTCAATTGTTTTAGGCGATCATTTACTGTTTAACTATCCATACAGTTATTATTAGCCTGTGACCAACTGATTTTGATATAAACGGAATGAGGATTGAAAAGCAAAAGAGAAATTTAATTTACACATATTAATTGGTTTGTTACAGTGGCTTCAAGCAATACAACAAATACGTTTTCTATCAAAACACGGAAGATTTTGGAAATACTCTTTCCTGCTTTTATTTCGCACAGTTATGTTACCCTTAAGTTTTTACAAATTGTTTAGTAACCTGATAATTTTACATTTATTACATACATAAAATAAATATTTATGAAAAACCTCTATTCACATATTGTTCCCCGCCGTCTTCAATCAAGAACTGTCAAACGGTTATAAACAGCTGTTTTGGTTTGTATTGTTTACATTTTATTCTCCATAAGCGTAATGTTAAATTTTTAGATTTTAAAACTTAATATTACAAGAAAACACGTACTTTACAGGACATTAGACCTATCTAGAACTTATTTTCTACTCGGAAATTAGTTATTTCCAAAATTTAAAGGAATTCCTTAGTGCCGTTTTCGAGATCCGTGTGCAAATATATATATATATACAAACCTTGTTCGTATTATAGTATTGGAATTGGATTTGTTCATCAACAGCTCTAATTGTTTATTATAAATTTAAAAACTTATACAGCCGTTTTTTTAGATTTTCGTACCAATTTATACAACAACTTAAAAGTAGAACAATAATAACAATTATTATTCATATTATAATGTAAGCTATACGAATAAAAATAGACTATAAAATACACTTTACACTTGCCTACGGGTTTTTTCTTTTAAGTAGAATAGTCTAATCTAATATTATATGATTTTCATGTTCAAGAGTAAACGGGAAAATGAAATAGCAATTTTATGTAGGTGGAAGACAAAAGGTTGATTTCCCTTTGGGCTACTGAAGCGAATAACGTATATTTTTATTGTCATGGCCAAGACAAAGTCGATGTCCGGTAGTACACGTCGAGGGGCAGTGTTATACCTATGATGCCTAAATGGCTTTTATGTTGATACCCTTCCAAGCCAACTGAATAAAGTATTTTATTTTTGATAAATTTCCTTCAAAGCTGTAGCAAAGTTATAGTATTTGCATCTCTTTAAGAAATTGGCTTATAACATATCTAAGATGGATGTTTTCAGTTCATCTAAACAGCTGTCTTTATCTATAACCATGTCATGTCACTTGCAATACAATTTTCGCATGAAACGAACTGCTTACACACCCTACCAAGAGCTTCGACATATTCATGTCAAGAAATGTTTGACTTCCCTGTGGGAAATAGGTTGGATCATAAATGTGTCTAAAGGGAATGTTTTCAGTTTATCTAAACAGCTGTTCTTATTCTTATAAGAAAAGTTCAATGCAATAGCTCTGGTAGTTTGTATGGAAACGGGATCCACACAAACACACTTCCACTGCACTTTTTGTTGGAAACCTGTTTAAAATTTTCATCTTACAAATTTTCAACCCCCCCAGGGAGCTAAAACATATCTGTGACAAAAATTTTTGTAATTATTTTCAACAAAATAAAAGTGGAGAAATGAAAGCTTTTCCATAAGTACCTCAATTTGAATCATAGTTTAGAGACCACGCGGGATAACCCAAAAATAATTAATTGTGGATAAGAACTCAACTTATTGTATAGTTTGCTTGAAAAGCTTTCTACCAGCTAATCCAATCACCCCGTATGTAACACTTAACATTAAAATAATAAGAACATTTTTATATCTTTTAAATATTTTTTTTACATTTGTGTAAAAAGTTACAGTTTTAGCAAAAATCCACTTTTGCTAAGGTATTCGCAGGAAACTGAAGGATATGCCAGTTGGTAGATAACCATTTAGCCACTGGATCAGTATAAAATTTCAGATTTTGAACATTAATAAAAATTACTCAAAGTAGTTTTCAAACCCTGTACAATCTATTGGTTAAGGGGAAGATACATTATTAATAAAATACAGGAAACCGTTATAAGGTACTGATGATTAAATTGTAAAATATGTTTGTCTTGCATCATAATAATGAATAAGATAGTCCATAGACGCATGGAAACCTTGCGGTAATGTATTTCAACATCAGCTCAATTAGTCCACCCCTCAACAAATGTATTCACCAACTAAAGTAACTTATGCGACAGATCCATGTGTGTGGACGTGGAGAAACCAACTAGTTAGATATTGTTGCCAAACTCACTATTCTGTTGCAGATCAGCTGTTTGTGCAACTAGTTAACATATGGTCGACTGACTTTGACAGTCTGGATTGTTTCAATGAAAACGCAATTTTTTTCAAAACGTTATCCTGCAAAACTCCTAAACAGGCATGCACTTAAACACATAAACACATTGCTGAGTTTGATAAGGGAATAGCAACATCAGTTTATACCAGAGTAAACGTGGTCTCAAGATTTGGCTGAGGGGAAAAGGAAATACAGTAGATATTCGCTTTATACGCTCAGAGGTTGGCTAGCCTGCCGGTGCCGAATCTGTCTTAGTTGTATTTATTTGTTTATTTGAGTCAGAGTGTGTCATTACAACAGACAATGAGTTTCCAGCTGGGTAAAAGTCAACATTTTAATTGCTTTTTTTAATTTCGTTACAGTAACATTTTGATTTTACTTTTTAAACTTTTGTAAACGTGATATTTTTTGATTTCCCTTTTCCAACTTGTTTTATTTGGAAATATAAACGTAAAATTATAATAAATTATGCACATACTATGTCTAATTAACTCATCGTTTAACCTGGTATTTAAAAAAAAACCATAGAAATATTAAAAATAAAAATGGAGATTCAATTAATATTTTTTTTCATTGTAAAAAGGGAATGACTTTTTCAAACTTAAAATTCAATAATGTTTTTAAATAACAAAGTAATATTATTTTTTTGGTTTCTGAAGATATGAAAACAAATAATTAATTTTAAGTTTGAACCTAAAGCCTATAATAAAGATGTTAAAAGGTTTTTTTAATTCTGAAAAGTTATCAGTGTTGCCAATAATTATTCCCTTTCTTCACTAACCACTTCAAAGAATTGAATTATACCTTTGCGAATGACCACTATTCAAATATTCAACATACAGTCCACACAAGGGAATATCACATCCACCGGCCATCGCTCATTACTATCCACAATTCATTACCTCCACCGTCCCTGTATACTAATTATATCCGTAAGTAATATTCCATAAATATCCATTCCCATTTTTTACCTCATAACAAATTATGAAAACCCAGAGAAATCAATGAGTAACATGTTAATACTATTGTGAAGACGTAAATACTCGTAGTTCATGTGCTGTACGAGTACACATATTAAGTAGTAACAAAGTAATTATAACATCAATTGATTACTTAACTTAATATTTTTATACAAATTGTACGAAACGTAATAAGTACAAACAATTCATGAGTTAAACAAAAATTATTTCAAAATATTATTCAATTTTGTTAATAACACTTTCAACGGCTCATCAACTCTACATATCCCCTTTTAATTGGTTCAGCTCGGTTGCCATAATTAATCAATATGCTAATACTCCTTTTATTAGGAATAATTCGATTATTGAATATTAAAATACATTACAAAAGAATGCCTATTTACATTATTTCTCACCAAAAACTTATTTATGTTAAATAATATCTCAAAATGTAAATGATGATTCAATATAAACATGAGAGTTGTAAATGAATTTTAATTAATTAATTAATAATAATAATTATTATTATAATTTAATTAATTAAGTGCGAAAAAACTTTGTTTAATACAAATGCAAGTTTGAACAGTGAACGGGGATCAAATTTTTCCAATGTATGGAACATATTATTGTTTAAATTTACGTAAATTAAGCTTGTGTATTAATTTATTTGGATATTGGAGATGCATACGATTTCCTCCGATTAATTTGATGTTAATTAACTATACCTATTAATTAATTACACATTTCCACCTCAGGTGGAATTTCATACCAAAGCTCATCCCTTTGAAGGCCAATAATCATCCTACATAGGAACGCGAATTATGTAATCCAGTACGCGACATATATCTTAAAATATATACTTTAATTTTGATGCTATCTATTCAGCCCAAGCTGGACGTCAATAAAGAAGAGGTATAAGATACGACTGGATAAGGTAAAATCCATTCTTTTTTCAATTTTTTCAGCTATACACCTTGATACAATTCAATATTTTCGTTAAAAATTAAAAATATCGTACAGAAGTTCAAAATAAAAACTATACAACAATTCTGTAAACGGCAAAGTAACAGATTTTGGTAGAGATTTAGGGGTATTGTTATAGTCTTAATGTAAACTATAATCTTCTTGAGTGTACGAATTTTGGCTTTTTAATCAATGAGATACAAAATTTTGTTTTAAGATCACGTTTGGTAAATTGATTAATTAAGCTAATGGTTCATGTATGATTAGCTAATAAATTACCTACGGCCATAATATCAATCCGTAAATCTCAGCTTAACATCGTCCCATGCATAACATTATGTAAATGACTGTATGTGATTAAAGGTAAAAGGGCTGTTCCAGTACGAATTAATTTTTCGCTCTTCAGAAATTTGTTTAGTGGCTATTATATAGTATTATAGTATATAGTTATATAGTATAATTATATAGTATTTTTAGTGGCTATTACAAATTCATTCTTTGTATTACTAAGCAGTATTGATATTAGTGTTTCAGTATTTTTTATAGTAGTCTGTTGGGTTATTTTTATAAAAATTAAAATCTTGGTTTAAAAATATGTATTGAAGGGCTATAGACTTTTACATCAGGACACTACAGATTATTTAGTATTAAGTAGATTATTAGATTATTAAGTTGATAGTCTGAAAATTTTCTTAATAACATTGTCTTAACTATCGTTGCTATTATTTTTTGTAATTTTTCTTAGTTTTTTGTTTCTATGGTGTTTCTATAGTGGTTAATCATTAGATTGTTATATCTGTAAACAAATAACTTTTTTATCATATTTTCCACATGATATGAAGGTGGATAAAGATTAAACATTGGTAACTACTATGTGAAGAATTTAATAAATTTCAATCATACTTTTTAAAAAACATAATTAACAACTTGTTTTACGTTTTTGAATTTTTTATTATTTTTACCATTTTCATAGAATTGAGATATTAAATTTAGCCAATCATAAGATATTTTACGAGAACCAGTTTCCTTACAATGTCAAATATATAGATTGATACATTATTAAAAATAAAATGACCTTCCTTTGAAATAAAAATATATATAATCTCACAAATATATATATTACTTTTTTATAATTTGGTATGGTTTAATAGTAAGAGCTGACTTAGCCCATTTGCTTAAACGCTGATATGACGATAGAATGTATACACGACCAAGGCTATGAAATTCCCGGTTGCTGAATACTAAAATGAGAATAATTTATGCAGCCTCTTCTTCTGTATACAAGGCCGACGCAACAGTTGACTATTTTCCCCTTTAGTCTACCAACATAGCGAATTCAACAACAAATGTTTTTTGCCGTTTGAGGCCAACACAAACCTTTGTGAGTAAACTGTGAAAACGTTGATTTTTCCGCTCTCGTTCCCGCGCTGGTGTCCCAACAATTGATTTATTCATACGGTTCAAAATAAATCATAATTAAAATGCAAAATAAACAGTTCTAATATTAAATAGTTTTAACTACACCCAAAATAAATTATGATTATAAACATTTTATATAGAACAGAGCGTATTAGAGTTTTCTAGTAGTCGATAATAATGCTGTTCTTACTTTTATTGGAGTTAATGTTTATGAAAACTGTTCGTCATATTGATACGAAAAGGACTGTAATATACGAATATGCTTTCCGGGTCGAAAGTAATCATTTCCCACCCTAAGGAGGAAGTCAGCTGATGTCAAGGGTATCAGCTCTTCATTACTATAATGCCGACCAGATGAAAATACTTGAATTCAATGGGTAAGTTATTATAGTTGGTATCGATTGCTATAGTTGATTATTGGCCCGACGATCAGCTGATTATTTTCAATTGCAAGATCAAGATGGATGCAACTCTTACGTTCGTATAATCATTGGTTTATACAATAGTAGCAGCAATATTGTATGCAGCCTAACGAAAGATACAGGTCATTACACGGGTCGAAAGTATTTTTTCGTCACTAGTTACAGGCTTGGGCTGGTACGAAAAGCATCACTATTGACTCTTCTCACCCTTTTGACCCTTTAGAATGGGACGGTGGCGTCGTCCTATATTCAAGCATCCAGGAGGTCAAGACTACAAGATCGCGCTACAATCATCCTACACTCGTTTCTCATTCATACTTGGCTTAAAATACCTACCTTGTGGTACGGTCGCCATTTCAATAATCTAATCTAATTCTCATAAAAAGTAATATTATATTTTACTAAATTAATAAAAATAAGTGTATATTATATTATACTCTTAAACCTAACCTTCGTGGTCATTTAATAAAATAAAGTTTGATAGAAATAAAGTTATATTATAAATTAGAAAAACCGTGGTAATCTAGTTATGGTATACGTTCAATCATTCGAGAAATGAAAGGAGAATACAATTATTTTATAATGTAGAAAAAAGGCCATATAGATTATAAGTCAACAACTATAGAGAATTAAGCTAAGAAAATTCGTGGAACTTGTAAAACCTCTAAAGATGATATAGAACCCTTACACTCGTAAGTATAGGCTACATTTTTCCTACAAACTTTTAATTGGTTGCCCTAGAAAATAAATAACTTTTTTGTAAGCAATAAAGTTACATTTATCTTCATACAATTATTCTTTACACTTATCACACTCGTCATTCACTCATGTTCTTAAAGTACCCCCCATAGTGTCTGATATGAACACACCAGTCCCTAATCAAACCCCCGAACCTTAATCAGAATTAATTATGTTGCCTTAATTAAAAGTGGGGCTTAGTTATTAAGTTTTGTAAACCTTAGATTAGATTAGATCATTGAAATAGTTTGGAATGTTTGTATTTATTTCCCTTTGGGAAATAGGTTAGATCGTGGATATATCTAAAGGGAATGTTTTCAGTTTTTCTTAAATAACCCTCTATCACATCTAGATACAAAACTTTCTTTAACCAAAAATATAACCAAGTTTGACGTTTACAAATATGTGTCAAATTTATTAGCAACAAAGTTTTTACGGAAGTGACGTCGTACGGTTATGAGACAACACTGAAACATCCCCTAGAGCTAAGACATATTTATATCAATAAAGGCAAAGCCAGGGTTGAGTT
This sequence comes from Nephotettix cincticeps, assembly GCA_023375725.1. Lineage (NCBI taxonomy): Eukaryota > Metazoa > Arthropoda > Insecta > Hemiptera > Cicadellidae > Nephotettix > Nephotettix cincticeps. The sequence goes on from CM041785.1 coordinate 25,188,629, forward strand.
TGCATAGTAAATATTTAACAATTACATATTGTATACGATTAAAAATTCATAAGTGCATAAGTACAATGCTGAAATGAGAGTGTGTTTGGTTTGAATGCATTTTCAAAATGTAGGTCAGGATTTAAACAGACTGGACAATCACTAATGAAAACTGACATAGGTGAAACTCTCAACCTCACTTGCAACATGCTCTAAATAATATAAAATGCCACTCCCATCAGCTATCGAACAGTTCACGTATATTTGAACAGATCTCATCCTTTACAAAAAACAACTTTAGAAATTTCCCTATAGCTGTTTTATGAAACATTTCCGTTTCAGAGAATAATTGAGAACCTTTATCTAAATTACAATTTCATATCAACTGAGCTTTAGAAATAAAATCGTCATGTTGTTAAAGAAAACTTATCGAAATGTTCAACACATACTTAATATTTGTTTAAAACTCAAAATGCTATGTTATTGATACAATAGTCAGTTAAAAGTATTTCAGGAAAGACGCATTCAAGTATTCCTTTTCAACTATATTTTCCTAGCCAAATACTGAATAATTTAAATTAATAGAATAATAATATATTTTTTATTTAATGAAATAACATTATTTAGTATTTATGTGCTACAAACATTTACGAAAAAAGGTAAAAAAATTGTAATATCCCTTCCATATATTTTTAAACAGAGCCTAAATAATTAACCCTCAATTATTGTAATCATATTTTTAAGCTTTTCACTTTCTTTATAAACATGTCTGGGCTGGTAGATATTCAAGCTAAATGTAAAAAGAAATCTCTCCTTGGAAGTTTTAATTTGAATTAAAAATGCAAATTGGATTGGACGTTTATAAACGTACTCAAATAAAAGCAGTTAAATTAATTCTTTACTAAATGATTTTTTAAATATGTTTATAAAAGAACTGTTATAAAGAAACTGTTTTTAAAGTAAATTTTATATGTTAAGTAGATTATTCTCAATATTTTAATTTATTAAGTTTAACTTATTTATTTCTACATTTTATGAATTTTTAAAAACGTTTCATTTAAAATAAAACATGATTTATTTATTTTTCCATACTCCACAATAAATAATAAGCATTATTTACATGGTTGGTTTCTTATGAATAATAATTAGAACAGTTATTTTAGCTTCTAATTTTAACAATAGGTCAACTACAATAGGTCACGCTGATAAAAATTAAATATTTCGTATTCAAGGGTTAATTATCTGAACGAAATTACAATTGACTTTTTAAAACCGATACAACATTTAACTAGAACCCATTGTCAAGGAGCAATTTACTGTACACTAAAGAGAACCAATTTAACGCTTAGTTAAAGAAAATTTGTAACAAAGGATATACAAAGGAAGGTACACCTTTGCTTGTAAAGTACCTTGTTTGCTACCCATTAACCTTACCTTTACACAGTCTCTTGCCTCCTTAAGTTGTGATTAATGAACAATATAATAATATCAAATATTAAGGGCTCATTTTTAAATTAGAGAAAATCTCATGAATTAAAAGCTATATCATAAAGTTCTTTGACATCTTTACACCTCCTTTATCTCTTGCCTCCCTAAGTTGTGATTAATGAAAAATATCAAATATTAAGAACAAAATTTTAAATTAGAGAAAATCTCATGAATTAAAAGCTATATCATAAAGTTCTTTGACATCTTTACACCTCCTTTATATTTCACAACTAAATAAATGATTTAAAACATTAAAATACAACAGAGTACAGACATATTCAGTACAGATTTGTAACTTGATTGAAAGTAATCGTGCTATCTATTAAGTATTATTTGTTTGGTAGAAGTTAATTTTCATTCAATCATCATATCATATAATCATCAATCGATTATCAGTATCAATCTAAAGAGTAGACAATCATCTGATTGTTTATAATGGCAAGAACAAGATAGAAGCAACTTTTTCGTCTGTAGAATCTTGGGTTTATACAGTAATTAGCTCAATATGTATGTGTGGCTAGCTGTGGGGGGGGCATTGACAGTCCGTCGGACCAAAATTTAAAACAGAAGTGACGTCATATGACTAAAGGTAAAGCTGTTTAGAGGAACTGAAAACATTACCTTTAGACATATCCACGATCTAAGCTATTTCCCAAGGAAGTAGATATAGTTTTATGCAGTCTGAAGAAAGAAAACTGTAATATAGGTCTAAAAAGTATTTTCGTTACTTAATTCGTATACGTTCGTTTTGTTACAAATTGCAACCTCACCCGGACCAGTTGTAAACCTTGAGCTCTTACAAAAAGCAACACTTTCGATCCTTTTAGTGAAATATACCATTCTGTTATTAATTATTTTCGTAATGTAAACCATTTTGAATTATTTTGGTATTATTTGATAAATAGTTCCACCCCACCTGGTTTGTTTCTCTTAACAGTTTTCAAATTCTCAATTTAGAGGTAGAAATACCTGAGATTTGTTCATTCATTTCATAATCATATTTTAAACTTCCACATATGACTATTGATCTATATTACATTTTCTACATCTACATTTCCGTTTATCCCGATGCATAAATATCACGATAGACGAGTATACCGTAGAACTACCGTGTGAGCCGGTCCATATTATAGGTTAACGAGCCCGCGGGGAAAACGTTACGAGATAAGCCTTTTATTTCAATTAAAAATGTCACCCACTCCGTAGAAATTCCTTGTTTCTGAGGGTTTCTCATTTAAAAATAATATTAATAGAAGATTTATTATTACAAAAATGACACCCACCAAAACAAAAGGCTTGCAAACAGTTAGGTAATTAAATTCCAACAAGAGAATGGATTAATTTTTTCTTACATAGATTATGTTCTTTTACTCTTTATTTTAATCAGTTTTCCCCTTATTTTGTTTCAGCTACATTTTATAATGACTTGTTTCTAGCTGCCATAACCAATTTATGTATGATTAAATCTTTTTATTCATTGGATACTAGTCAACGTTAATTATTTTCTTTTGCGAATACGTATACTTGACAAACATAAATATTTAGGAAAATAACCAGATCTTTCGTAGTGATGTTTGAAAAGTCTAGAAGTTTCAATGAGAAAGTTGAAGCAGGGAACCAAAGAAACAAGGGCTTTCGACGGAATATACGGAGAAGTTTTAAATAAGAGAATTTCAGTGTCCATGATCCAGATTATAGAGAGTGCTACATGGGTAATAAGAAGGTTTGGAATTGAAACAGAGAAATAAGGGAAATTTGTTGGTATTACATATTTATATACTGTGAAGGAGTTGTACGGAGACAAGGTTCAGCTGTTTTTTTGTTGTTTTGTTTTTAGTAGGAGTGTGGGAATGAAGGCAAAATAGGTTATACATCACGTAAAAAAGCTGTGAGTGGGTTTGACAATTGAATGGAGGAAGACTGATGCTCAAGGCGTGATATTACCAGTGACATGTCTACATACAGCACCAAATTTTAGAACCTACAATTGATCGGTGGATTCCAGTTTTAATATGTTTAGAAGTTTTGTTTTTCACGATTGGGTCAGCCTTAGTATTTCACTGACTTTACTTTTAATACTGCTTTCTATATTGTTTTTTTTTTTTTTTTTCTTTTACCACGTATTATTTTACGAATTGATCCACTAGTAAGTGAATTACCAGCATGCGACAGGCTAGTCAGATATTACTACTCACATGATCGGTCAGGATACGCCCACCAAAGTTTTAGAACCAGAAATGATTGACTTATTGAGTCAGTGCCTTAGCTATGAGTTGCGGTGCCAGTACTTTTAATATGCTTAAAGTGTTTGTGGGTTTCTTCAGCTTCTCACATTTGCCCACCTTCTGCTCAGTTTTCACGCTCCCATTAACCGATTCGCCGGTTTCAAGGTTCCTCACTATTAACATACTCTATCTCCAGACGCCAACTGCGTCTACCAGTTATATTGTTTTCTTGAATTCACTTTGAAGACCAATTTTTTTTACTTTTCGAGGTTAAATGTTATTATGAACCATTACAGAGAAAAAAACTGTATACTCGGTGTGGCTAGTAAGTTGCATCCACTACAATCCTCCACCTCAGGATTTCATTCTCACCTTGAATGCCTCGTACGTGAAGCCGAAAGGGCTACTAGAGCTTCTTCTTATTAACATTTTCCTGAGGGAAGATCCAATATGGTCATGGCCTTTTCTCGAGAACGTTCTTGACAAACACGGATAAAAGCCGCCATTTTTCAAGAGACGTCGTCATGAGAGGGACCGGGTTTTCAGGTGAAATGGGCCATACCTCAAATTCCATATCTCTTTTCTGGGCTGCCCACCATTCGCACGCGTAAAACATGTGGTGAGCATCGGCCCGAGTAGTATTCGTATCGATAGGCTATCGTCTTTGCCCATCTTAAGGAGGTAGGCATGGAATAAAGTGCCAAATAAGGATCTGCGTAGCATCCTACCCATGGTCAGGTTTGACTCATCTACCCCGAGATCGACCTCGAAAATAGACCAACGCCATGACACCCCTCTCAGCAGAGCATATCTCCTACGAACTAACCCACAAGAAACTAGACCCACTCCAAGTAGTAATACTTTTAAAGGTGGGTGTTAGCCGAGAAAGAACTCTTATCCGAGGTACTTCTGGCTTCGAGATATGCACTTGAATATGGACTCTACTTTTTACTATCATATAAATTATGATTATAGTAGTGAGCATGCTATAGATACTCATTCTATACGGTTACGACATGTAAACAATGAGAAACTACGCTTTTTCCATGCAAATGTCATGCTTATCAGAGCATATCAGCACGAACCACTGCCACTAAGAAACTAAACCCAGGAGTAGACGTAGCCCGTATTAACATCATTTTAAAGGTGAAATGGTTTACAAAAGAAACCGAATTCTGATGTCTACTGAGATATGCACTTGTACGGTCCAAAATACTCTAGCTTATTACTTAAAAAAATATAAACTACATTGCATTCCTTCTCAGTTACTACTTCCTATGTAACCTTAACTGAGATAAAGGTTAAAAGGTTGTTACCATTATAAACCAATTACTTGCTTTTGTCATGCAAATGAGGTCTATTTTAAGCTTCCTCATTATCAGCACAGTAATAGTTATTCTTGGACTATTTACGGAAGGACACATTTACTATTATGACCCAGTTTATATTCTTAAAAAGTGTAATATCATAGATAAAGAAAATTTAAATATTACCTAAAATTACATACATGTTCTTATAAACATTAAATATATCTGTTATCTACTTTTGTTAACATGTTAAGCTAAAATGTGCATGTGCATATTTGTAAAATTTCATAAAATCTAAAAGGTGACAATTCGTTGGATTTAAACAGATTACCTAGATTAGAAAAATATACATATAAGTGTAATTAATTGATGGTTAAATAAACAAAGAAAGAGTATGTAAAGAAAATAAATACCAATACAAAGTGATAAGCTAAAAAACTTAATATTTATAGAAATATTTTTAATAACTTTTACAACTTAAAACTGTGGTAACCACTTTAAGATACGCTCGGGTAAATTTAACTAACCAATTGTTTAAAGCGTTTAATTGTCAAAATAATTGTTTGAAGCCATAAATAATAATAAATATTACTATTATTATTATTTACTATTTATTTATATATGATTAATTAATAAATAGTAAAAAAGTCAAAGTTTAAACAATAAATGTACAATCCAGAACTTTGATGTAATCAACTTTTCAGATCTAATTACTTTATCAACTACAACTAAAATATTTATTAATGCCACTCCTGGTAATTTTTCCAATCAATCTTCAAACTTGAAAACTAAAACACAATTCGCTTAGCAAACTTTAAGAATATTTTGATGAAATATAAATGATCTCAATATCTTCCTTGATTTTATATTTTATCAACCGTATATTTATTCTATTTATTAACAGTTCTGTCTAAGGAACATGTCAGCCTTAGTGAGTAACAAGACTACAAGATCGCACCACAATCATCTTACGCTTGTTTCTCATTCATACTTGGCTTAAAATATCTACCATGTGGTAAGGTCACCATTTCAATTACATAATCTAAGTTTTAAGCTTAAGTTGACTGCTTTAGTTTTTTTGTTTCAGTTTTATACCGGCTGAGTCCAGATTACGTAAATCGTGTTTTGTTTTAGGTACTAGCTTGCCTGAGGACGGGATCCAGTTCCAGATCCCAAAACGTCGTGAAACTTTGTTTGATTTAAAATCGTGATAAATAATGTCTGCAATAAAAATCGTAAATTTATGTTTACTTATTTACAATCCTTTTGTTTGTCAGATAAATATTTTTAAAATAATTCATTGGAAATATATCACTTAGTTAGATAAGTTAGAAGTTAAATAAGTTTGTATATATTATAAAAAATATATTATTACGTTTTAAAAAATTAATTATGTATAACTTAGGGAATGTAAATATTTGCAATTTATTTAGTTACATTTTCCTTTTATTAAAAAATTTGCTAACCTACCTTAGACGACGCAGTTGACTTAAAGTACAATTTAACGTTCACCTAAACTTTCTTAGTCATATCTTCCGATAAAACTGTCGGTGAACTTGTTAATGAATTTTTAGTGAATGGATGAACGTATAATCACGATTAACAATGCTCAATAAACAATAGAAAATCTGTACTTGTAACAAATGTATGCCGAATCTGATTTGGATGAACACTTTCCGTCAATGCTTCCAACGCAATTCTGAAATTGCAATCTCTCGTAGAATCCAACATCCAATTTTCCTTATAAAATTTTGATCTGGGACATGAGTGTATGGTACTCGCCAAATTGCAACCGTTCTTTATTTAGTTGTGTACTCTCATTCGCTTTCCCCTTTTGTATTCTAGCATGACTACTAACGGCTATGTTTCATCTTGATCAAACGAAGTCATGGTAGGGAAACACACAGCACAGTACACAAACACAACATTTTACGTCCAGACAGTCACACTACGCTCGCTGACGTGTACTGGTTTTTCCGCGCATCTCTTTTTCCGTTCAGGCGCGCAAGGACCTGTTTCCGCCCAAGTATCGCAGATAAATTCTATGCATTGGAAACGCATCGCTCCAAAAAGCCTGCACACCCGGCAATTTTTAGCGAATTTCCCATAGGGAAGAAGCTATTACCGTAGGTCTCTTGGTAAAACTTAAGCCCGGGACCATGTTATTTTTCGTCTTTAGGTGCCCAGAGTCTAAAAACAATACTCGTTAGAATATATATATATATACAGTTACATACACAGTATACACATACAGTACACACTCACAGTTGTTACAGTATACACATATACGTATATATGTATATATGTGTGTGTCTGTGAACACGATAACTCTCGTAAAAATGGTCCGATCGAGACCAAATTTGGTAGAGACGTGTATTCCTATAAATGCTCGGACGAGTTCGTAAATAAGACATAGCGATCAATGGGAACGGGTAGTTTGGGGGGGTTTTGTACCCCAAATGGGGTTTTTGCGTTTTTCACATGTAATTTTTAAAGTTTTCTAATTTTATATTTCACCATTGCAATCAGCTTAAAAATCTACACAATTAAGCTCCTTAAAGTTTTTCTCTATCTTCAACGGTTACCGAGATATTAAAAAATCTAAACACAGTACATTGTATTGTGTGGCCCCAGTGTTAATCTTATGGAGGATAGGGAAAAATTAATGTTTCCCATATAAATCAATATTTTTGGATAAAACTTGATATTTAGCTTCGTGTGGTTGAGATCTATCCATTTATGCTTAAAAATCATAGTGTCATCGTAGTTTAAAAATCATGGCAGCAAACCTGCATACTCCTTTATCTATACAGATGTTGATGAAAGTTGGTATAAATGTTAAGATGTAAATTATTTATGGTAGAAATGACTACTTTCAGTGTTACTCACAGCAGCAAACCTGCATACTCTTTCCCATGTTAATCTTATGGAGAATAGGCAAATAGTTCTGTTGTTTATCAACAGATATTGGTAAAACTTGTCATATATTATTATTATTATTATTATATTATTGCTTTAGAAATTCGCTGAGTACGCAGGTCTGCTGCGACGGGGGTATTTAATATAACGGATAGGATGTACTTATTGTTGCTTGTAAATTCACGATCCAAACTAATCAAGGAAATGTAATAATTACTCTAAACCGAACAATTACTGTCATTTTGGATCGACATGCAGGTTAATGAACATATTTAATTAAAGTTCGGTATTAGATTGTAAAAGGTATTTTATATTGTATGTTTTCCAATTTAAATTCAGTATGAAAATGTTTACTTATTCAATCAATAAAATTATATTAAATACAATACATAAACTATTTTACAACAGTAGATTGAATTACTTTTTTTAACGTATTGGTTTACCGCAAAATCAAAACTTCTAAGTACAGGCCCATAAATTTTGAACCATCACTTTTGAAGATGGTGTCATGTTATTGGGGACCGTAACAAAATCGTCATAAATAACCCTGAATTTTCAATGGATTTATACATACATATTAAACGTTATCTAAATCGGACCAATTGTGTGTAAGGTATACAAATGACTTCCAAAAATACTTTTTTCGGCCCCTGATAAATCAAATTTAAATGTTTTGATAAACAAATTTTAAAATGTAGAATTTTCAATATACCATCGTAAGGATGAGAAAAATTAAATGAAACATTTAGTTTTAGGTTTTCCGAAAAATATGAAACTTATGAATAAAATATAGAACAAGTTTATAGAAGAAAGACAACGAATTCTAAAACTTGAAACTGTCTCATTCAAGTAGATTAGATTTGGGAGCATGAAACCCCATTCATTCTCGAGGTTCCAAGTTGATAAACGCAGTTGTTCCGCCTATCGCAGACGTGCCTGAGGCAACAATAGCACTGGAACATGCAAAAGCATAATTGTTTAGATTTCTCAATCCAAGAAGGATGTAAATATTAAAGAATTATCATGAATAATTAATTTTCTTCATCTTTGTCATTGTGGAAAGCTGAAGTGATAAGTCACATCATGTAAACAATAAATTACTAAATTAAACAAACACTCATCTTCTACGTTTTTGCCTACTATTTTTTTACTAAGAATAATATGGTATTTGAAAACACGTGCCAATGTTATGCATTTAAAATCCATCGGTGCCAGTCTGCGCCTTGTTCGTGATGCTTCCTTTATACGTCATAAATGTGTCTTGATTTGTTTTATCGTCTCGTACACCAAGCCAGTTTCAATGATCTTTAACGAAAAATGGGTAAAAATAAATTCCTTAATACCAAAACACTCATTAGATTTATTGGATAAATTTTCCGGTAGCTACTTATGATGTACCAGTGCTGTAATATTACGCTACAAATCTCAAATCTTAAATAATTAAAACATACTAAAACAACACATTCGTTGATTTACGTAGATTACATTAAAAATATCTTCATAATAATGTACCATAATTTGTTTCTCTAATTCCAATCAATAGATAAATTTATCTTGTGAAACTATCATAGTCACCAAAAGGTTAGTCAAAGGATTCGTTCAGGTGTAAACGATCATAACACCGCGTGTAACAGCTCCGAGGTAAGTGCCGGGATCCCATAAGCGTTGATTGGTTGTCTGCCCAAGTCGTTACCTTAATAGCCTTGGCAGGATTGGACATTTGTTGTTGAGAATCTTTAATACGTTTTTCGTCGTAGTACATTTGGTCTACTAAATAGTTGAACTAGTTAAATAGTTTATGATGTATTTGAAACTATATTCGTAGTCATTTTCATTACTGTGCGATTAATATGCATTCATTCTCATGCAATTGTTGGTGGTATAATAGTTATAATGAGTACTTGATGGGTGGCAGAGAGGTTATAGCGCCCACCTTCAAACCTGAAGGTCGTGTGATTGGGTACCACAATGGTCGAATCTTCGTTTTGGGCTATTTAATTATACTACGAAGCTTCCTAACAACAGTTTGACTTATGGTAGTTACGAAATCAAGGTTGTAACAGTTAACCATCATAAAGTAAGTCAAAACGGACATATTGCTGGCCTTATTGTCTTAGACTTCGGGGCAAGAAGTCACGGGTTCGATCTCCGGGATATCCAAAAATTGGTTTGGACCATTATCTCTTACAAGTATTTAGGTACGTATTCTCCAGTAAAATTTCCATTGACGTTGGCCTAAACAGCATGGAGTGAGCCCCAAGGGCGTAAGCCAAATTTAGGCCTAGCCTGTTGTAATGTGACAAACAGTTCCAGGTTAGAAACGTTAAGAGAATATTTTTTTAGTGGGTAACCCAGTTTTGTTGTAGGGGATTTCCACACTACAGGCTGGCCACCTGTGTGCATAAAGCATTTCTTCCACCTCTCTCTAAAAAGAATTGTCTATGGAAAATAGCTTAGATCGTGGATATGCCTAAATTGAATGATTTTCAGTTCCTTTAAAAAGCTATCCCTACCATATGACGTCATTTCAGTTACGATTTTCGGGCTTAGATAAAATATTCCTGTCAGAAATGAATTAATTAAAAGACAGAAATACTGTATGTTTACAGGATTAGATTGACACGCCGTATACTATAGCAGGGGCAGCAGTGTGTGCGTGGGTACAGCGCTGTTTCATTAGACACGAAGAGTCCTCGCCCTGCCTCGTAATTGCTACCTTGTCACGTGACAACAACCCTCTTGTAGCCTCCTTCATATAATGGTTATGGATACAATGGTTAAATATTTTGAATTTGCTAAAAATAAATTATTTGCAATATCGTTTCGTATCCAAAATACGTCTGCCAAAAAACCAAAACATCATTTTGAAATATTGTATATATTTTTCTTTTTACTAATATTAATTTATTAGACTTTTTTCGACACGACTGTATTTTTTAACTACATGATTTTTCTGGAGGTAGAGAAACTCCTCCCGATTTACAAAAAAGTTGTTATTTTTATGGCAAAATCTTTTCATAGCTTGTTTTTTGTTAGTAGCAGAGTAATTTTTAAACTTAAAACACAAAATACGTAGTTAGTAACCATCTATGTGTTTAATTGGTTTGTTCACTCATTTCAACTGAAAAGGGGGCCTGACTAGAGGGAATTGTGTGAGTAAGTAATATCATATGATTGGCGTGTGATAAAAATTAAACATTACTAGCCGTTCAATGCTATCCAATATAAATTGGATAGAACATTTTTCTAAAAATCTATTTAAATATATCTCCTGTATATACGCTTATATCTTGTTCAGTTAGGTATCATATGGCACAAAAATAAATATATAAACTATCGAAGTAACAAATCAGATTGTCATTAATTTATTTTACTTTGGTAATATGAACTTTTCAATTTTCCAGCTAGACTATCAAATATTGATGAACTGAAGAATAAAAAGGAAGTAGTGAGGTCAGAATATCTAATCACGAAGGACGTGGCTTGAATGACTAAAATAAGATTCCAAGAAGCCCATGAGGATAAACGTCTTACTTGACTTGCTGCTAGTCAGGATACCTTTCCTCGTATCTAGTTCAACTAGAGCTTAAAAATATTTACCAGCATAGAGTACAGCCGACTGTTACAGTTTTTAAGGAAAATGTAAAAGTTTAAGATTCTAGAATCATTCATAAAAACGTTTTTACGGTCTAAATACAAAATCCAACCTAACATATGTTGTTTATATACAGATTGTTTAGGAACGATCAACCAACGATTTGAGATACTGTTCACAGACCAGTATACTGTTCATTTGAGATACTGTTCACGGACCAGTATAAAATATAAATATTACGTTATAAGAAATAGTTACTCGTGGAGATACCTCTTTGTTAGAAAAATACTCTAGAACTATTTAATATTGTTTTGTATATATTCCAATAATAGTTAATATAAATTAGGAAAAAAATCCAACGAAAAAATGTGAAATGACGACCAATTGAAAGGTTTAAATTGGCAGCCATTTAAAATTTTCAAGCTGAACTTTTTCATATGTTAAAATACATTTTTACTAATATTTGTATGCATATTAAACTTGAACGTATGCATCATTTTTAACTAATTTCAGACGGAATATTTTTTTAATGCTGGCTCTGTAAGTATCTGCGTACTTCCGGACAACTTAAGTAAGTAAACATTATTTCAATATGTTGTGTGACATCATTTAAAATAAGGTACGTAAAAAGTAGCTAAGGTCTCAAAAGTTCGTTTGCAATCAGATAAATGTTCAGCGTAGGAGCAGATAAGTCCCGTTCTACTTGTATTAGTTTCTAAAGTTTAATTTGAAGATGCTGTATCTTGGATCAGATAACGAGTTGAAGTTAGTTTGCGAATTCCATGAACTTGCTACTTTATAAACAGTTTTATTTCCTTGTAAACAATGGCTTTATTATAATTTAACTGAATAAATTTATTGTATATTACCTGCTTTACTAGAACTGTATTCTTCCCACGATTCGTATCGGAGACGAATCAAACTATAATCACAATTATATTTTAAACATATACATATGTATTTAGTGATTGTATCCTATTCAGCTTATATCCCAGGACACAAGACTGGGAGGGTAGGGTCCATTTTATTTTTAAGAACATATTACCCCTAAAACGTAAAAAAAATTCTCAATAACGGCTCTAACGATTTCGATTGAAGTATCATGGTTTATAGGAAGTGCAACATGTTCAGATAATATGACTTCACTTGAATATCTGTAAAAATGGCGGTTAAAAGCTGCTTAATTATAAATTAATTTAAACATCCCCATTAAAAACCACCTAGGAAACTAAGAAAATAATATTTTAAATTGTTAGTCTACGATCGAAGTTCCTAAAAAAATAAATTTGCTGCCCTTTGTAAACACATTGTTCATTGTCAGAGACTAGATAATGTTATTCCTATAAAAAAGATTTCTAAAATTGCAACATCGTCCTTATTTCAAAACCGTTTTCATGACACTTAGCGTACAAGGAACAAACCGAACAAAACTCACTCAAAATGTGTCTTACTAACCTTCGGGAAAGGGGTGAACCGCTCTAAAATCTTAAACTTATGGTACAACGGCATAGGAACAAAATTTAATGACTTTTTGAGACATTATTAATTTTAAATTTTATTTTTATATCTAACATTACAATCATGAGTTTTATTGAAATTATATCTATTTTAAAGGTATAAAGAATATTTCAGTTCACCAAATCCGATTGAAAAAAATGCCATAGGAATATTTCAGTTCAGTTTCCTTTTAAGGAATGTAAATGTGTGAAATAAATATTATTTTTCCAGCCAAGAATCAGAATGCATTAAGGCGATATCACAGAGAAAACTCTGGAATTCCATTTAGAGTTTCAGTCCTTTGAGCGAATTGTTTATTTTAAACTATCATCAAAGTACGTGTTTTATAAAAAAAATACAAATTACAAATTCAAAGAATAAATTTTATATTAACTAGCAGTAAGTCCATCCTTTGTACGGGCTGTATTATTCATTATTAAAAACAAGGTAGTTATTAATTAGAACCTACCATTAAAAAATATAAACATTTAATATAAAATTCAAACAAATAAATGATTAATTATCAGTTACATTAAATTACGTATGAAATGGCGACCTACCAAGCCACATATTTGAAGCATGTATGAATGAGAAATGAGTGAGTGTAAGATGATTGAGGCACGATCTTATAGACTTGTTACTGACTAAGACTGGCATATTCCTTAGACTGGTTTGTTGATTAATTGTCCCACAGCCGATGACATCGAAGGACCCTGCAGTATAACGTGGTGTTCGAGCCACAATTTTGCCTAATTCAACAAATGAAGTAGGAAATATGAACCACAATCAAAATGTTTATGCATAATAACATACCATTTTAATAGAGTATAATTTTAGTAGGCCTATAATAATTTGGTAAAAAATTAATTATGAATGTTGAAAAACGATTATTTATTTTAAATTGAGAGCTGTTAATAATTATAATAATTACTATTATTAATAATTATTAAATTATTAACAGCTGTCAAATTAAAATAAATAATTGTTTGTTTACATTGATCATTGATTTTTTTTTATTTCAGTGTACTCATAGAGAGAAATTATTTCTTTCTTACACTTACTTCTTTTCCAGCCAAGAATCAGAATGCATTAAGGCGATATCACAGAGAAAACTCTGGAATTCCATTTAGAGTTTCAGTCCTTTGAGCGAATTGTTTATTTTAAACTATCATCAAAGTACGTGTTTTATAAAAAAAATACAAATTACAAATTCAAAGAATAAATTTTATATTAACTAGCAGTAAGTCCATCCTTTGTACGGGCTGTATTATTCATTATTAAAAACAAGATAGTTATTAATTAAACCCTACCATTACAAAATAGAAAAATTTAATATAAAATTCAAACAAATAATTAATTAATTAAAAGTTACATTAAATTACGTATGAAATGGCGACCTACTAAGCCACATATTTGAAGCATGTATGAATGAGAAATGAGTGAGTGTAAGATGATTGAGGCACGATCTTATAGACTTGTTACTGACTAGGATTGGCATATTCCTTAGACTGGTTTGTTAATTAATTGTCCCACAGCCGATGACATCGAAGGACCCTGCAGTATAACGTGGTGTTCGAACCACAATTTTGCCTAATTCAATAAATGAAGTAGGAAATATGAATCATAATCAAAATGTTTATGCATAATAACATACCATTTTAATACAGTATAATTTTAGTAGGCCTATAATAATTAGGTAAAAAATTAATATTATCAATGTTGAAAAACGATTATTTATTTTAAATTGACAGCTGTTAATAATTATAATAATTACTATTATTATTAATTATTAAACTATTAACAGCTGTCAAATTAAAATAAATAATTGTTTGTTTACATTGATCATTGATTTTTTTTATTTCAGTGTACTCATAGAGAGAAATTATTTCTTTCTTACACTTACTTCTTTCTTACTCTTTCTTTCTTTTTTACTCTTATATAAATAAAATATTCAGTAAAATATGTAATATTAATCAAACTTGAGTTTTTGAGGGTCAGTAAACATAAACCTTCTAAATAAGTGTAAAATAATGGAAATACTGTTTTATAGTAGTAAGACCGTGGGTGCTGTAGTTTTAAGTAGCTAGTTCTTTTTCAATAAGGACCCTATTTTTAACGCTACAGAAAGACAGACCGACAGGCAGATATTGAGATAAAAGCCATTTATGGTTTTCTGGGGTGTAAACTTAAAAACCTAAAAACTATAATTATTCCAAGAAATGTACACACAAAACTCAAATTTTATTTGTATAGATATAAAAGCCTAACATTAAACTGTCGTATGAATTGTCTATACATGATTTTCACGTGATAACAGGTCTAGTACCAGAGTAATAGTTTGAACATTGGCATAAATCCAACAAAATTAACTTAAATGAGTTTATAAGTAAAAATTATACTTTAGTGCAACCCATTACAATCACAGTACAAGTATTGATAAAACCACGGAAATATTATATGTTTTAACCTTTATCCTTTATCATAGTATTATTGGTTTACTATCAAAAATATTACATAAATACTACGTTTTGGTACAGTTTACATTTTTATCAAATTCAAACTTCGAATTGGATCTTGAAATGCCAACTCTCGGCTCCGAAGTAACCTAATTTTCCAGAAGGTAATGAAGTCTCTTCCTGGGCAGGATGGGTTTCTTGATGACTAACCCTTTCCTATTCCGGCAAACTTGGGAGTTTTCCAATCTGGTTTGTAATAATAAAATAGCGTTAATTATTGGCACTACTAATTTGAGATTTTATAAATTTAAATATTTTTAGTATTTATTTAATAATATTTTCGTAATTTTGGCTATTTTACGTATGTTTTTTACAAGTATTAATAAATTTTTAATGAAATTCAGAAATCTTTTATCCAGTTTATTTAATACGAAGAAATTAAATTGAATTTCATTTAATACAGTTATTAATCATACTTTAAACGCGATGACCTTGCCAAATTATTAGGAATTCCAATAAAACATTGTTTTCTCTGTAAAGACTATAAAGTAGTATTTATATTGTGACAGCTATGAATTGAGTGTTTTAGAGAGGTTGTATAATAATTTTGAAACAAATGAATGAGCTTTAAGTTGTTAAGATATTACATTTTAAACGAGTTATATTTCAATTGTAAAATATTTAATGAAAAGCGCCACAGTAAATTAAATTATACAATAACAGTTCTAATAAAAGAGTTATAGCTTGAACGTTGGCACAAAATCCTAACTTTATCACCAGCAACCTTAGTCAGTAGTTAGTTCTTAGTGAATCATGACCTATGTTTCATTACACCCGGGAATTTATGACTTTTTGGAAAAGTTAATTAAATTCCAATAAATCTCTTTATCCAACCATCTCTTTTATAAGGTATTTTTTCGCTTGTTGGAAAATTAATGATAAACGTATTTGAAGGACTTCGTTGATCTATATAAATACAATTACGTGAAGCTTTTTTAGAGAATTTTGATAAATATTTAGCTTTTTGGAATTACAAGATTATACCACATTCAGCTCCTTTATACCAATTAAATGACTCGTTTTCTTACTTTTTTTAGATATATAATTACGCATTTCTTGATTACAATCTATTTTATTGTATTATATCATATTATATTGTTTTATAAAAAGTAAATAAAGACAATTTCAGGACATCGTCTAAGCAAAATATATGTATTTATTTCCCTGTGGGAAATAGTTTAGATCATGGATATGTCCATCATTTAGTCTAGTCATTCAGTCTATCATTTATTTAGAGTTCATCTAAACAGTTGTTCTTATTCTTATATATTAAAAAATCAATACAATAGCTCTGGTAATTTCTATGGACACCTGTGTCAAATTTTCATCTTACAAATTACCAACGCTAAGACATAGCCAAGTCAAAAAGTCAAAATCCAAGGTCATTCCACTAGCAATGAACTAGATATTTAACAAAAAAAACACAGTTTGTATATTGACGAGGTAAGTATTATAAAAGCTTAAATACCATTGCATTTTTAATCAATAACGTATATTTTACAATCAGCTTTATTTGTAACTGGATGCGTTTTAAAAGTTATATTGCACTTTATATTAAGTGTTAAAAAGAATAATTCATTTCAATGAAGAATGAAAAATCTAAAAGAGCCACCGTAAACTCCCAAGTTTTCAAGTAAAAGTTTATAAAAAGTTACCGGATAAAAACTTGGATGAGGAATATTGTGTTGGAGGGGATGATATAGTTCAAAGAATCTAAAGAATGAATTGGAAAGAGTTCCTTTGTCTAAATACATCAAACATTTAGAATCCTACTACATTATTTCGGATCTTATTCCAAAGTCTTCAGGTGAAATATGGGAATATACCTTTTAATTGTTTTTATTTAGAAGGTACTCTAGGATATAAATTTTCATATTAGTGTAATAGACTCTAAGAGTTTTTTTAATAGCTAGGACTTGAAGGAATTAGAACCAGAATAGTAAACATCTTGTAAGATTAATTTTGTACTGTTATCAAAAAAGGAATTGGAAAATGAAGGATGAAAAATGCGTTTGATTGAAAACGAGTTAAATGTTTTCAGACAAATCCAGATACGAACTTTTAAGCATCTCCCCTAAAACCCACCTATGTCAATGAAGACTTAAAGACCACGTCAAACGAGGACTGAAGAATTAAATGGAGCGTTTCTTCAAACTGTGACCTAAATAGACCATTAATGTATCCATTTGTATGTCCAACAAAATAAACTTCTATTTCCCAGGGTATAATATTCTCATTGAGCGTTCAGATTGCAAAGCAAATGACAAAATCGTTTCGGACAATTCCTAACATTAATTTTACTTCTTAAAAATACCCTGCAGTTCGTTAGAAATGTTTACATCAATTTTTTTATTTTTTTTTATTTTGTGTATTTCTACGCCAGTGGCATTTTTACGTTTTGATGGGGAACGGTCCAAACCCACTTTACACCCGGAATATTGGAGAAGGCAATTTCGTATAAATGTTCAAATTTAAGTTGAGAGTAGATCTATCCGTTATGAGGTTCCGTCTTGTCTATGTGTCAGTCTATCTGTATGTGTTTTCAGGTCTGAAATCAACTCTGACCACTCTGATCGTTCTATAAGCCCCAGGGGATGGTGCTAACAATTTGAACGACCAAAATTTGAAACATAAGAACAGCTGTTCAGATAAACTGAAAACATTTCCTTTAGACATATCTATGATGTAACCTATTTTCCACGGGGAAGTAAATACAAACATTTTATTTTGAAGGGGCTTCACAATAAAAAATGACGCCCTAAAAACTCTTAAAAAACGCAGAAAATTCGAATTTCTCAAAATCACCTCTTACGATATTGATTGAACTTGCATGGTTTATAGTTATTATGGTCCCAAATAATATGACTCAACCACATACCTGTAACACTAATGGTTCAAAGGTTATGGGTTATTAAATATCAACATTTTATGTTTTTTAATTTTTTTGGCAATACAATAATTTTATAAAATATTTGACTATCAACTTTAAAAATCAGCTTAAAAACAAGAAATAATGGTTCCAGATAAAATTTTAATTACTGTAAAAATCTATTTCTTACTTACTACTCAATTGGTTTTATGAAACTTGGTATGCAGATTAAGGCCATCATCCTATAAAACCTACACAGAAATAGTTTTTGCTACAGTATTACGTCAGGAGACAGGAGGGTGAATTGTTGATCCCTCTGTATTTGAGTTTTCAACTGGTTTTGTTTTGTTTGTAAAAGAAAGGGTGTATGTGTCAGCTCATTGGTACCGTTTATCTCAAATACATTTTGTAGGCCTAGTTCTAGACAAAATTTAGTTAGCAAACAAATGATATTTTCAATTTGAAACTAACAAATTTATAGATCACAATAGCTAACGATACAAAAAAAGGCCAGTAATGGCAGAGTATAATGTTTCATGCTATTGGCATAATAATGGTAGTGGTTTTACGTTCAAAGGGTTCGCTGTTGCACCAACAAACGTGTTCATGGAACATAAAACATAACGTAACATGGTAGCTTTGAGAGAGGGCACATGTGGTGGAATGCATTTAATGCTAGCTTAGCTCTTCCGGGGAAACAAATAAAGCCATATTCGCTCCCATGAGTATTATCTCTATAAATAAAATTTCTGTGAGTTTTATCTGTACATTGCTTGGAATTATAAATATGTTTTTATTTTACCTTTTTTACCCCAGAAAAGCCAAAATGGGCCTTATCTCATAGGTTTGTTAAAACAGGGCCACTATGATGAAACTTAATATCAATATTCTATATTTTTGACATGCATATGTCTTAGATCAGGGGGGCATTGATAATCCGTAAGACCTAAATTTGAAACGGAAGTGACGTCAAATGACTATAAGGATAGCTATTTAGAGGAACAGAAAACATTCCCTTTAGACATATCCGAGATCTAAGGTATTTCCGAAAGGGGAAGAAATAAAATTCTATAAAGTACAAGATAATCGTTTACTTTAAACTGACCAAAAACCTATTAAAATAAATTAACTGTGTTCTCAAAACCCAGTTTTGAGTGATATCAGCCACATTTTTTGTAAGTTTTACTAAAACATATGATCTATTTACGTGATGAATACATCAATGAAAAGCTGTCAAATTTAAATCAATATTAATTCTTATTGGTGCTCTTATATGTTAAATTGTTATCTTAAGGGAAATAAATTTCACTAATGATACACATCTTTAATCGGAAATGAATACTAAAATATCCAGCTCAGAATTTATCTTTGGTTGTAACTTTTGCTAATTTTTATTTTGGGTTTCTTTTAACACTGAGTAATAAATTCCTTAGAATGGACGAGCTGATTGCTAGTTTGTACTAAAACAGATATAAGCACAGCTGTTTAGAGGAACTGAAAACAATATTCATAGACATATCCGTGATCAAAGCGGAGTCCCGAAGGGAAGTAAATACTGTACAATAGATTTCATTAGTTTTCCAGAACACAATTGAATTTAAATTAAAAACCAATCAATAAAAATGCCAATGTTATTAAAGCGAAGCTTCCCATCCCATACCCTATTAATGCTGTTTCTATATCATATGTCATGTGGATTCCTATAAACACAAAAATATAAAATTTATCATTATTGTTTATTTTCCAGAGAGATGACCATTATATAAAGTTTATTTATGATACCAATCATGTTTTAGTTGTTGAAATTGATCCGTCTCAGCTATAGGGGGGGTCTAAAAAAACTTTAACGAAATTGGCGTCATATGGCTAATAAAAAAGGTTGATTAAAGGAACTTAAAATATTTTTTTTCAGGCACATCCATGATCTGCTGTCACAGGGGATTAATTTTTGGATTTAAATAAATATTTGTTCCAACATTTTTTATTTTTTGGGAGGGGACTGCATAATACGTTTTTTGTTAATTCTAATTTTTATTTATTTATATTTAATGTTTTTAACTGTTGTGTATAAGATGGTAATTTTACAATTTTTTAGTCAAATAGATATAAAAACACGTCAGTAAGAGTCAAGGCCATTTTTTTCGTGTGAAATTCTGTTAAATTATAAACTACCATGGACACTTAAAAAGATAATTAAAGAACAAACTTAACCTACGTTACTTATGAATGTTACCATTCAAACTATAAACTTAATAAATACTCTGGATACTTACAAAATATAATTAAAAAAGAAAATAAGCTTTCGTTACTTCTGAATGGCAACACTTTTCACATTTTTCAGATGCTACTAAGGGTAACAACCATCAGAGACCTAGATGCCAACGCAAACATTCTCCTAAAACTCATTAGTGTTCACAGAATCTTCTCAAGTCTCTTCTTAAGATATACGAGCTCTAGCATTTATACGTGGCTTTCTCACATATTAAGATTGAGATTCTTCTCTTATAAATGTATTTGTCGTATTTATGACCAATAAAGTAATTGGCTATCATTTGTATGACAATAAAAATTCTCTATTAATAAACAGAAAGATCGATTTGGCATTTTTGCAATTTATTTGGAAATTGGTCATTACAGAGAAAACATGAAAACCCCTTCACAATATTTTAAAAATAAGTTGTAATTTCAAAATTATTTTTTATGTTTCTGGGTATCTGATTGCTAAAAGCTAAAATATTCGTTGGCTCCTATATCGTACACTGCCATATGGATGCGTTTTCAAATGGACGAGAAAAATGGATTGCAGGCGGGTGTTCTACCAAAGTACTAAACTTATTATTTTAAACTTATTAAACTTACTTACTTATTAAACTTATTATTATTAAACCACAAAATTATTTTTATTGTGCTACCAAACTAGTTTGATCTTCAAAATTATAGCTGAACACAGATTATAGCTCTTCTTCAGTATTCAGCCCCTATTAGTTTCCAATTACGTATTCAAAATCGTTCCTCTCCTCTTAACTTAAGAGCAATATTAAAATACTCTGAAATATTCTTCTCTTCAAATGAAAAGTTTTAAATTAATTTGTCGGGTTATTTTGAAACCAGAATACATGAATCTTAGATATATTCATCGGCAATCTATCTAACTAAAATCATAATAAATGTAATGTCTTAGCTCTTATAGCATTTAGAGCTAACATTTTAGATAAAGTTTATCATGTCTCCACTACGTAGCTGTCAAAATTGAGACTACTATCTATATAAATAAAATTAGAGTTTTGTCTGTACATTGCTCAGAATTATTCATTTTTTAGTTATTGTTACTTTTCGTGCGTTGGAGAAGCCGAAACCGGTCTTATCTCAATTTTTGTCGGTTTGTCGGTTTGTTTCTTTGTAATGATTTTTTTTCAGGTTTACATTTTGGTATGATAATCTTTCTTCTTTAAACTAAATCCTACAAACCGTACAAAGGAGGGCTTACTACTATTACATTATCATTTCCTTTAAAGTGACACCAACTACAGGGTTTTCTGGTAAAAAAAACGTATGTACCTTACTTTTAATTTTGTGTAAGTGAAAAATGTACAGATACTTAAGACTCTCATACACTACACAGGCCATAGGTCGTAGATGATAATTTTTTATTACACAAAGAAAATAAACATGACTCTGGTTGAATATTGTTCAAACATAAATTTTAAATCCACACTCAGGACAAGAGCCCATAATCCATTCAACACGCGATAACACCATTAACGTTATCATCATCAGTATCAGTCCATCCTGCAATTTGTGATATTGGCCATCCTCATTCTTTATGACAAGTTTATGAAGATTCACTCTGTGAAGACATAATCATCATTGCATTCTAATATGAATTGGATTAGAATTTCACTGAATGATAGCGTTTCCGAAAAAACAAACGGTGTCAGTAAACTGACACATACTTTCTCCCTTTAAAGGTAAATTGAACAAGTTGAAAACATTTAGAGGGATGCCCAATTACTCCACTCTCTCTTCTGAGGTAGAAGCAATTTTTTGGATTTTATGGCATAGTGGGGCTTTAACCTGCCCATCAAGTTTCGTGAAAAACAGTGGAGAAATAATTTTTTTGTAAACTCCGTAAGAATAACATTGAGCTCTTTCGGACAACGTACTGTGTCCACCGCAGACAGTAATTTACATTTCCTCTATAACGGTTAATCCTAAACTAATAATTCTAAATACTAAATATTTTAGTTTATAGGCTGGTTTTATCATGGAGATAGTCAAATTACTTTATAAAATTATTGCATTGCACAAAATTTAAAAAAAATAATTTTTGTCATTTAAAAGTAAATACTTTTTGAACCAGTTTTACTAGCATACTGGTGTAATTTTATTTTACACATTAATAACTATAAATCGTAAAATTTTAATCGAATTGGTAAAGCAAGTTTTGATAAATTTGCATTTTCACATTTTTAAGTGATTGGTTAAGCGTTAAAACCTTTAAACCTAAAATTAAGAACAATAAAAAATGTATCTGGAGATATTGCCAGAGTACACGACGTACCTAATTTAAAAAACCATTAGTGTGGATCTGTACACAGACATCAATACGAAAACCAATTTTTGATTGAGGAAGCATCAAAACGGAATATCCAAGCTCAACCCAAATGCGAAAACTATGACAAAGACTTCTCCTTATTTTATGTATAAAGGGAGAAAATAAAAACTATTTTAAAACTTACCAGCTTACAGATTCATATGCTTAAAGTTTATTCTATTAATTGTTTTTTTCTTAAATGGAAGGTGGCAACAAGACCAGCTAACACTTCAATATGCACTGTAATAAAATTTCATTGTTGTTACCAGTTAAGCTGCAGAGTTAGGATTAAAAGGTCTAAAATCCTCTGTTAGTGATCGCATCAAGACAGCGTTTAAAGGATTTGTATGTACCGTATTTGATTTTCAAGATAGGATAATAAGTTGTTGAGCTCAATGTCGACTGTTTTGAAAATGAATTTAAAGATATTTTTGCCTTAGTTAGAACAATTTTCATAAAAAATATCATTCACCAATTACATAATAAAACTGAAAATTAGTTTATTTTCTAATGAGCTATAACACTGTTTATAATTTCAAAGTGGCACAAATATGCAAATATAACGAAAACTTGTTTACAGTGCTTTGCAGGGACAGCGTCAAATATGAATCTAACAGAAGTCAATGTATAAAACCCCAGTTAAATATATAAATAGGTATTTAAAACACCCATGTAGCAGCAGACCTTCGATCTAAGTGAATTTAGGTTAAACATGAAGCTATATCACTTTACTTATCCTGCGGAAGAATTAAATGGAGGAAGCGTAAGGTTTATTGCAAGTATTTCAAATAAAAAGAAATTGTATAATTATATTCTTAAGAGATTATATTAATTTGCTTATTCTCTGAATCTCTAAAACTCTAAAAACTCACTAAATACAAATAATTGCTTTACGATATATTATTAGAACGTAGCTATACAAAGCTGTATATCAAGTATTTTTCGCATTGTTTAAAGAATAAGTGAGATATTAGATTTTCCTTTTCCTTTAGTATTGGGGCTTCTTTTGACAACATAATGTGGTTACCAGATTCTACAACTCATTAGCGTATTGATGTAGAACAAAGATTCAAAATAATACATTTTTGAGCTGGTACCAATGGGCTAATCAAAATTTATTGTTTTATAAAATTCCCAAAAAACCCATTTCGGGGTAAAACTCATCCTAAACTCAATTTTTTTAATACTTATTCATTGCTTGTAAGGTAGTAATTTTCGAAATTTAAAGAACTTCTATAAAGCATTTTGTGATAGATTTATGCAAATTGAAATATACATATACGAGTAAACATTTTTCACAATATGGTATAAGAACATCCCTCTAATCTCATACATGATAACAGTGATCCTTTTTTTAAAGTAAAACCTCGACTGATCATCACCATGTAGAGCCTGTTTAAAGACATCAGGATACCGTAGTGGTGTCACATAGGCTAGCCAGAGATGATCGCTCGCTATCTGACAGGAGTCTCCATCAACTGGTTTTGAACCTGGAACCTTTGGCACTTAATAATTAAATCCAAAATTTTATTTATTTTTCGTGTTGCACTTTTTTAATATTTGTTTTTTTTTTCGTTATTTTTATTTAATTTTTTTTTATTTTTTTTTAATATAGTTTATGTACAATATTTTTTACTCATAGAACTATCAGACCCGATAAAACCCAACATGTTTTTTACTAATCGTGATGCTAAATGACCGCAATAAAAATCTAAAAAGCGTTTACATTGATACAAATGTGTTTATATCCTCCTTCATCAGTACGTGACCAATCAGCTGTCATCACATTCTGTTCCGTGTGTCCCAGCACGCTACGCCATCATCAATCACAAACCTCATCTGCATAAAAACAACATATAAAACGTACACTAACATATTACAGTAAATAAACCAAATATTAATGGAAACAATAGGTAACTAAAAGCTCTGTATAACAGTTCATAATGAATATGGGAAATAATTAATAAAAATTAAAATAAAAAAAAAAAGTAAATAATAAATAAAATAAATTCAGGTCGCTAAACTAATAAAATACAAATTAACTTCAAACAGGTATAAAACATAATAAATATAAAATAATAAAATAATTTTTTACTAATGTTAAATAATAAAAAATCTAAAAAGTTTACATGATCAAATGTTATATCTCCTTCATCAATTATTAAAAACATACTGAATACATTATGTTATGTTGTTTCAGTAAAAATAATCAAATTCTGCATCTAAAAACACAAAATACTTATAAATTACACTAAAACAATTATTAAGAACTTATACTTTCATAAAAATATACTGCGAAACATTTTTCTATTAGTAAAAATACTAAAATTTTAAATTCCAAATCTGTGTTATGAATAAATACGTATGGGATGTAAATATTTATATAAAATCAAAATAAATAAAAAAATGAAATAAATAAAAAGTAAAAATAAAAAAGACCTAAATTGACTAAAGCTCGGAAAATAAAGATTAGTCAAAGGAGGAAACTATGGTGGATGGATAAAAAGAACAAGGCAAATACTACGTGAATTACTTAACGTTTTCAAACCAGGAATTAACTTAAATAATATTAAGAAATAAAAATAAATTCTCAGCTCAAATTATTAAGTAAGTATTTATATAAAATTTGTGTTTTCAAATCAAATCTCTTTATTCCATGGACAACATGTTAGTTATAAAACATACATACAGCCTATACAACTGTATAGGCTGCGTCAGTTAAAAACTAATTTTATCACATGTTATATAACCAGAAATAATACAATCATGTCAAGTTACATATAGGTTATTTGTACACTACTCAAATCAAATTGATTATGTAAAAATATGTATCAAAAAATTCTTTTAAATTGTAAAAACATTGAGCAAAAAATTTTTAAGGCTAATTTAAATTTAGCAGGGGCAAAACTTTAAAATCATTTGGTAAATGATTGAATTCTAATGCAGTATATCTAAAACTATCTTGAGTAAGACTAAATGACACAAATCATTCTTAATTTGGAGCGGTTTCTTGTTTCATAACTATGAAATCGCCATTGTGGTTGTAAATTTAAATTACTCTTAATTTATAAGACATTGAAATATAAAAATACAGGCTAAAGGCATTAAAACCTAATAAAAATAGGTTTACAATGTGTTCTAGGCATCCGCAATCAATAATGCCCGTTTCTGCAATACAAACAAGGAATTTGCACAACCAGAATTCGCTCACAGAATAGCTCCATATGTAAGATGGCAGTGGATAAAACTAAAATACACTGTTACCAAAACTTCAGTTGACACTAACTTTCTTAAACATCTAACTAAAAAGACTCCTTTTGATACCTTTGGAGATATATAGTCAATGTGAGAGTTCCACTTCAAGTTATTCTGTACCAAGATACCTAAGAATTTAATTGGCGATTGAGAGATTTCAAAATTAGAGTAAGACACAGATAAAGCTCGAGTTTTGCTTAGGTTAAGAGCCAATTTGCTTGCCCTGCGACAATCCAACATCATATCCACAGCCCTATCAACCACTGCGACATGATCATGTTTTGAAGTTTTAAAGTTTAAACAGACATCATCTGCATATATGAAACTGGACACCCGATCATTCTGAATATTGAATGGCAAATCGTTCATATATATAATGAAAAGCAAGGGCCCTAATATGGACCCTTGTGGTACACCATAAGGTGTGTGTGTACAATTAGATAAGGAACCTTTGAAAAATACAGATTGGTATCTATTCGATAAAAAATAATCAATAAAACTAATGGCGCTATCACTAAATCCTAAAAAACACAACTTATCAACTAAAATCTTATGAGATACAGTGTCGAATGCCCTCGAGAGATCAAAGAACCTGGCGCTGACACTGTGTTTTATTTCCATGGCAACTAAAGTATCCTGGATATAATTCAAAACAGCCTCTGTGGTAGACCTGTTCTTCCGAAAACCAAATTGCGAAGAAGAGAAAATCCCATCACCCGCTAAGAAATCAATGATTTGCCAGGACATTAACCTCTCGAGGACCTTCGACACTATGGGTACCAAGGCCACAGGCCTATAATTAACAACGTCATTTCTTTCTCCCTTTTTAAAAATGGGGATAATTTTTGAAAGCTTAAGTTTGTCAGGAAAACAGTTTATAGAAATACATGAATTAAAAATGTGGGTTAAAATTTCACACAGATAATAATTTCTTTAGCATTTCAGAGTTAATACCAAAAATATCAGAACTCTTGCTATTACTGAGTGAATTAATAGCCTCGAAAACTTTCTCTACAGTAACTAAACAAAAATTAAATTTACAATTTACAGTGGGAGTAAGCATCAAGTACTCATCATAATTATGAACGCTATCTGGAATACTGTCAACTAATTCAACAACACTATCAATAAAATATCCATTAAAAGTATCTGCGTCAAAATTACAATCGGTTACCTTGGCAGGCAAACAATTTGAGGAATAATTACTTTTAATGATTTTCCAAATTTCCCTTGGCTTGCAACAAGCATTAGAAATGCGAGCATTATTATACCTTAGTTTCGCCATATTAACTTTTTGATTATAATCTTTCATTTGTAGTCTGTACTTATTTTTATAGAATGCTAGGCCGGTATCTTTGGCCAAGTAGAAAAGATTAAGACATTGTTCCTTAAGTAACCTTAATTCATCAGTAAACCAAATATTGCGGGGCATAAGTTTTTTGTTAGAACTAACAGTCTTTAAAGGAAAACAACAATTTATATACAACATAATTAAATTTAAGAAAGCAAAAACCTTAACATTAATGTCCTTAACACTATAAATATCAAACCAGTTTGTGTTCTTAATGAGGCACAGAAATTCTTCGGAACCCTGCTTATTTATGAGTCTCTTGTGAGCTGTCGATTTGTTCATATGATTAGCTTGAACCTTAGAGGCTGGCACTACATCCAAGTTCAAGGATGACAAGATTACGTGATGATCCGATGCAGTAGTCGGCAAAACAGAAGCATTCCAGCGGGTGGGATGCAAGTTTGTTATGTAATTGTCAATACATGAGCCAATGAGTAAGTCAGATAGGCTAGGCCTAGTGACTTCATTCCTTAACATTAAGTGAAACCCATAACTGTAAACTAAGTTAGTAAGCTCTCTACTGGGCAAGCACCGGCTGTCCCTCAAGTCAATGTTAAAATCACCTGCTATCAAGGCAACACAATTCAAAGTGGAAATAATATGCAAAACTTCACCTAATTTAAACAAAAAAGAATCCAGATTTAGTCTGTCTGGTACACGGTAAATACATATCAATAGAATTTCAGGTTTATCAACAAAAACAGTACTAATTTCAAAAATGTTTTCAGAAGCCAGATTAGTAATTGCTGGTGCCAAAGACCACGTAAAGGTTTTGTCCTTACGTAAAAACACAGCTGAACCACCTCTGTGGGACAATCTTGTAAAACTAGAACACAAAGTATAGTTTTCAATATGGAGCTGATTTAATTCAACTTCTAAGAGCCAATGCTCAGTTAAAAACACAAAATCCGACTGTAAGTCATTACCAAAGAGCTCAACAAAACTCACCTTTTCACACAGACCTCTGGTATTCCACAGTATTGCTCTAAAATTATAAAAGTCATCCTGATCATTGCATAACTTGGTATAAGTAAAGTTAAGATTTTGCTTAGGAGGGTTTTCATTAACAAACTCTGAACCCCTATAAACAACAGAGTTTTTAATTAGTTTTTTCCCTTGGAAGGTTGAATACCACCTTCAGATCTGTTTACATCCTTAGAAGTCCCATTTTGCAGACTATTATTCCTGTTTCCTACAAAATTTTTTAACAGTATGCCCTCAGGCCACGTTTCACAGTCCATGATTACCTCAGAGAATTGAATTGGGAAACCAATCTTGTACGATTTGTAGGTAGGATACTTAGTAACTAGTTCTTCACAATGAACCTTTTTACCATCACAGAGGCTGGTCACATAACTTTCAACTTCTTCTGGCTTAGTGTTTGTTTGGAACCTTGATACA
Organism: Nephotettix cincticeps; assembly: GCA_023375725.1. Classification (NCBI taxonomy): domain Eukaryota; kingdom Metazoa; phylum Arthropoda; class Insecta; order Hemiptera; family Cicadellidae; genus Nephotettix; species Nephotettix cincticeps. The sequence continues at coordinate 25,217,625 of CM041785.1, forward strand.
AAAATCCATTTGGTCCTCGTCACAGCCTCAAAATTATTAACAGTCTTTTTACTAGTTCCGAATAGAGGTTTGTTGTAACTCTGTCTTCCATTATGTATAGATGCTTTCTTAGATCTGTTTCTTTTCGCAATGGAAACAACATTTTCCTCTGAGTTCTTCATATTGACTTTGGGATTCACTTTTCTCAGCACGTCAGAATAACTGATGTTTTGCACATTTCGATTAAAATTTTGCATATCATTGATGGACACAGTTTCAGTCACTTCGTCATAATTGATACAGTTTTCTTCTTCAGATTTGTCAGTAGTACCAACATCGTCTTTTTCATTTCCCGCCGACATTGAGTCCTCATCAACGTTTACCGTTTCAAAGCTGGAGACGGGAATTATCTCATTGCTCTTAGGTTTAGTGGCAGCCCTGCTAAATTTTGAATTATTTTCAGTCTGCTTAGAAGATACGTGATCTTCCGGCTTGTTCGCTGACACGTTTTTATTTAACCTAACATTCCCATTGATTACACGATTCAACTTTTGATTTAGAATTAAATTGTCTTTAGCCATTTCTTTGAGAATAGAATAAATGTTTCCAATGCTCTCAAATAGATTGCAACAGTCATCAGTTGTTAAAAAATAAGATTTCACTTTGGCTAACCTGACATTACAGTCGGTGCAAATCCACTTCACTATTCCTTCTAAAGCCAAAACGGCTTGAAAATCGTTACTTCCCAGCCCGGCACATACACTATGGAACGTTTTCCCACATAAACCCTCACACTGTATACCCGGACTATTTTTATTTACCACTTTATTACACGCATAACATGGGTTGCGAACACTTCTGCCTGACGTCATACCGGAAGCCTCGAGTGCCTTTGTATGAGTGTGGCACTCGATAAACAGCAATTAACACAAAAACAGTACAAAATAACTAAACAGCTAATATTTGAGGTACTGATATCTGTTTTGTCATAATATTATGCCTATACCCTAGTAAAAATAATAGTAATAATTATAATGCTAACATCTGCCTATTAAAATAATTTATATCGTAACAAAAACCAAAAATAATAAAAATAAGTCTCATCAAAGTGGGTGCTCCCGTTTTCACGGAGAAGCATTACAAAATGGCAGATAGGTAAACAGAAATTGAGATATGTATGAGCTGTTTCAGTTAAAACGTAAAAATAACCAAAAATATCATAGTTCCAAGCAATTTACAAACAAAAGCCTAATTTTATTTGTATATCTATAGATTGTTCCAAAATTATAGCCTTCACCAAACCAATAAAATTGTTATAAAATTATTTATGATTCATCTTATTAAACATTTTAAATCCCAAAATGTATTTGCAATTATATATCGGACCAAGCTGTCAAAATCTGTTTACAATATTCACATGATACGTACTCTATGCTTTTTCCAATTTCAGAAACAAAAAATGTGATGACTGATTTTGTGATTTTCACTTGAGATTGAAAAGTCCACCCTGGACGAAACATTTTAGTGATTACAGAGTAAGATGATAACGAGGGTGTGTCTAAGAGGGCCGGTCACGCGACCTGGTGGCATTGTTATTCACTACAACTGCGGACTGAGGGCACTAGGTCACTGCACTGCCTTTCAGCCAATAATTTGATACCTAAATATGCATCATAACTCCCAAATGTACGTCATTATACTCCTCTATAAATTCACTACGTTTTTAAATAATAGAACCTTAACATATACTTTTCATTTGAAAACCAAACCATTTTCAGTACTTTACTAAATTAAATACAGAAGAACTGCATACTAAGCGATGTTTTTATTTAGGAATTAAATTTGATTAAAACTAAACATAGTCTTAGGTCAAAGGAGGAACTTACGTTCCGCATTCCTATTGTGTGGTTTGCTAAGATGTGGGACGAAAAAGACTTCATATATTATTAGAACGTAACTATTTGAAGATGTATACTAAGTTTTATTATAATTCTTCAACAAATAAGTACGGTAATATATATATTTACTTTTCCCATTAGATTAATATTGGGTTTCCTTTACTCGTATACTCATTTCTATAAACTATAAAAAATAAATAAAACTATACGTTCTGAACATTTTGATTCTAAGTTTAAATTTCAAACCACTCCGACGGTGACGTATGAATAACCAATAACGATGAAGCATACGCAGTCGTTACATAACAGCTCCTCATAACTGACAACTGTTAACAGATGTTCTCATATCTTGACTGCTGAAAGCAGTCAAGGCTTGAAATATATATAGTAATTTTGATCATCTATTAGAAACGTTTGAGCAGCAATAGAGATAACTAACAATTTATCAAACTTTTGTTGGTTGATGAATACTTGTTCTGCAAAATTGACGTCAGGAGTTACTGTCAATTTATTACGTAGTGCCTGAAGACCAAGCTTTTCTTTGTGAAATATAAACGCGTATCAAAATTAGCTCCAAATTTGTACACGAATGCATCCCTATTTTTAATGTTTGTAATAGGTAATGTTAGATTCTTATTGTATATTTACTTCAGATATTAGGTACTTAAGAACCATCTTAAAATTTAATTGTTAATGTTAAAAGTTCTATTGCTTAAAAAACTGTAGTGATTAAAAAAAGAATCTTGTACGAAACCCAGCGTAAGGGCAAGTAATTCTAGAGAAATATGAGAACTTAAAATGATTTTGGAATAGAAGTGGAATAGAATACTTACCTTCAACAATGATTCTACAAAATTAAATAATACAATTTCATTTTGTAGAACCATTGAGAAAACTTAATTTTTTATTAACTGAGTATAACATCGGAATCAACTGGAAGTGCTGACTCACCAAATAATTGATACATTGGTCTAATGAAAACAATTTGCCTACCTTCCGAATCAAACCATTAATTAGGTCTATAGGTACGTTTTAACATCAGTTCTATTCCAAAATCATCTCAAGTATTCATATTTCTCTAGAATTACTTGGCCTTACGCTGGGTTTCTTTTCAAGATATTTTTTAAATCACTATAGTTTTTTTAACTACAGAATGATTAAAATTATCAAATAAATTTCAAGATCTTTCTTAAGTACCTACCGTTTAACATGATAATCATAATGTCAATACAAATTCAAAAATATATGTATCCTTCTCATTAATTATGATAAATAAATAACCTATGAGTTTTCATAAATGCATTTTAATAACTGTTGAGAGTATAATAATATAAGACGTCTCAAACAAAAATAAAAAATGGCCTATATGATATCGTTACGTTATTCAATTTTGAACCCCACAGGAAAATTATGCTGACCTCGATAATATCTAAATAGAGTTGTCTTATAAACGACTTCTTTGAACAAAGTGGAAGAGCAGGCCCTTTGTTCAACCCTCACCACCTAACTTAGCTTTCACATTCTTTTACGTGCCTCGAATATTCATTAACCTTTCAATTTAGTTAAGATTTTCATTCTATTCATCTAAGGAACAAAAACACATTTTAAAGCTGTCATAAAGACTTTACAGAAATATATTTGGCACTTTCCTTGAGAGACTATCAAAGACTTAATGCACAAATAATATTTTTATTTCATTGTGGCCTATGTAGAAATTTGTTATGTTACTTTCTCAGTATGAAATGTATAAACCTTTTCTAATTTATTTTCTTTTATTTCGTTTTGTCTAATTAATTTATTACCTTTTTTACTATTTTTTTAATTTATCAAATTTAAAGAATTCAGTGAAATATTGAAACTTCAAAAAACTAAATACATTTTAGTTAGTTAATACAAGAGAAATGAAATATGATTTTAGTTGACATTTTCCTGTTCACGTCCGGAAAGAAATGGATTGTTTATTGTTACTACGCTTGTGTGTTAAAGCTTTTATTTCCACCTTTTTACGTTTTTTTCTAAAGCTTTTTAGTTAAACTTTTTTTATTTTTAGTCGATTTTGAACACATCTTAAAGTTCCTTAAATTATCTGAGAGATATAAGATGGATAGGATAAATCGAGAATTGTGTAAAGAAGCTTTCAAACGTTTGCATTTACTCACCCTCCCATGCATTTACATTTTGGAAACGATAATGTATTATACTTCCAAAAGTGAATCAATGGATGGAAAGATGTTCATCAATATAACACAAAAACAGGTAATAAGTTAAGATTAAAACAACACAGACTTAATATTTTTTAAGCCTCCCATCTTAGGCAGGGATAAAACTAATTAATAAATTACCAGTAGAATAATTAAGTCTTAAAAATTCTCAAAGATTTAAAATCTAATTTTTTAAAAATATTTTATTACCAACGTGTTCTTCAGATTTAATAAATTTATGGATCAGACCCTAAATCACATTGACTAATTTATTTTTTACCAATTCTTAGATTTTTTACGTTTATTTTTATACATTTCATTTGGTTTAAAACAGATTAAACTTGGTCACATGTCTGTAATCTTCTCGTTTGTTTTTTTTAAATAGTCAGTTTTAACCAAAATTGTTTTTCTTTTAACATTGCTTATGACAATTATCTGTCGTGATGGCAATAAAAATGCTATCGGTAATATAACTATTAGATATTTAAATTCTTTAACCACTAAATTATTTTGTTACTTTTTATAGATGGTAATGCCATCTCCAAGTTGGCATCCTTCCAAATTTTCGATCAAACACTTTGTAATTTAGTACTGGTAGGATATACTGGTAGGATAAGTCAAAACAAAAACATATTTATTTATATATAAATAAATGAATATGCACAATAAGTTATGTGTATAAGCCTAACTATTCTTCTACATGAACAATAACGACAAGTTTCAGTCCATCTGACTAAACATTTTTCTTCTTTACCCCATATATGGGTCAAAATATGCTTCTAGGTATCAAGTGACTCAAACAGATTGTTATTTTCAAAACAGAGTTAAACCAACAAAAAAATATATGATTGCATTTTTCATATACTATACTATACTTGCCTTAATTTTTTTTAAACGACTGAAAGTTTTATCATACGTCATAAGAAGTACTTATAGGTTTATTTCAAATCATTACATTTTCGATTGACTAAGAAGGGAGATTCTATTATTAGATGGCCAATCAAAATACGGTATAAAAAACATAAAAAAATTCTTCAACAGATAATTATTTTCATTTATTGAAATAAGTAACAATAATTAATGAGATATCAGTCGGTCATAAAAGTCAGCAGAGCAATGCATCTACAAATACGAAGATTTATACTATTAATACTTAAATTGTTTATACTTTTACACCGAACAAAAAGGTATAATGTTTCCTTCGCGCAATAGACAAAGGACAAAAATGCTATACATAGATATAAGTTACCCAAGTTCCACAGCTTCTAAAAGAGGAACTAAAAAACAACGTTCAGGTTAAGATACAGTCAAGATTATCTTAGCAAAGCCGTGTAACACCGGATGTGTAATTTTCGGAGTTACCCAAACTTACACCTTCATCTTCTGGATAAACACGAAAACTCTCTCACACTTAATAATATCAAGGCTGAAATGTGTTTTACTTACGTAACTAATCGAAACCTTGTTAAACTATGACTTAAAATGTCTTTTATAGCTTTTACCGTAAAATTTCCTTAAACGAGCGAACGTTCATTTTGGTATTTTTATTGAAGTATTTTTCATGTTTGAGTGCCAAACCCCTAATTTATTTACCATTACCGTTATAATTTTAGGATGGTAAAAATTTTGTTCCAAAGCAAAAATTTAACACATACACAGAAAAACATTATAAAATTATGCCACAACTTTGATAATTTGTACTCTCAATTAAGATAGACTAATCAATTAACCACTGTAAAAGTGTGTATAAGGGAGGTGGCCCCTATGCTCCACAAATTCAATACCATATACTGTTAGTTTTTCCACTGTTTATAATATAAACCAAAGGTAAATAATAGATTCCTATTTTTATCAACTTTTAAAATGAATTTAATTCAATTCAAACCTGTATTAACTATTGACTGTACTTCATTTCAAATGTCGTTAAAACGTGATAATAAGGTTTAAAAATTTGATCAAAGGTAATAAATAATTGAATAGTTTTGCCAAATATAAATACTTATATATTTACCAATAAAAATAAAACAAATTCGTCTACTTATTTTTACGATGAAATCAGACGGATTATAGTTCGTTAATTAATAATTTGAATGTTAAAAAATTATGAATACATGACATAAACACATAAAATGACATGACATAGCATAGATTGAGTTGTTTTGTATATTGTAATTGTAAAACTGCAGCGCACAAAACACGATAGTAAATTATAGACAAGCAGCCAATAAATTAGCTAAGCCACCCGACCGTACCATCTGAGCTCCGTCATGGCAGAACTTTACAGGCGAGGCATATTGCTGCGGGAACAACTTTGTTCACTACGGTCGCCAACTTAACAACAATACACTAAGGTCAGAACGGAATGTTTAGTATGAATTTAATGTAAAGCGTTTGATTATTAACTAACAAAATGTTTGTATTTACTTCCCTATGGAAAATAGGTTAGATCATCGATTTATCTAAATGGAATGTTTTCAGTTCATCAAAACAGCTGCAACCTGAGAATCAAACCATTTTCGAAGCTCAATTTACTACCACAACGGTAAATTCGACCAAGTAAATTTGCAACGGTAAATTTGATATCATTTGAATTGGAAGAAACTATTTGATCAACTATTAATTAACAAAAACTTTCATGAAGAGACAAATAATAAAAATAAGTCTCATTAAAGTGGGTGCTCCTGCTTTCTCGGAGAAGCATTACAAAATGGCAGATAGACAAACAGAAATTGAGATATGTATGAGCTGTTTCAGTTAAAACGTAAAAATAACCAAAAATATCATAGTTCCAAGCAATTTACAGACACTAATCATAGCTGTTTTGTAAATAGCTAAGATTACCTTTCCTTGGAAACGAAATTATTTAAAATCTGAAATTCAAATTTTCATTGATGTTCTTGAAACAATTAGTGATTGTACCAGTATCTTTAATATACTATAGGGGCTAATATACAGTTTTACAATGTATTACTTAGAATTTAACAAAATTATTATAATCTAATAAAAAAGCACTGTCCGGGCAATCTGTATTATGGGGTATTTAGCCACAAGAAATCAATGGGATAGGCGTCAAGGATGGAAAATCCAGTTTTCTTTGTAGCTGTAGTTAACCAAAGCAGCTGATTCAGGTTGTTTTTAATTTTCATAGTAAAATTGGTATGATAGATATTTTTTAAATTAGTATGAAATGTTTTAAAGAATAGTTATATATTTTTGTTTCATTTAAAAAAAACTTTAGTTAGTTTAGTTTGGTTGAACAATAAAAATGTGTTTTAATTTAGCTAACTAACCTAATGTTTCATTCCATCTGAACAAATATTGGCCTGCTGGTACTGTAAATAAATTATAAACTACCGAAGAGATTATAAATAAGTATAGTTTGAAGTAGATATAGTAAAATAACCAGCCAACCCAATGTTACAAAAGAAAGTTTTCAGCTGTCAAAGCCATATATGATCATACTCCGAAAACAGTATTAAACTTTGAATGCATTTGTAATAGGATAATATTACTTCTTGAACATTGAAACTTTGACCTTTGTTGATCAAAAGTCTATGTCTATTTTAATGTAGGCTACAAACTTTGAAATTTAGATTTTAATGGAAATTACTATTAAATGTTGCAGTTACTTCAAAATAAAAATATTGTTTGTACGAAATGCAGATACTTTTAAATGGTTTGATTTTCAATGTTCAAAATAAGTTAGTATCCTTAGTTACAAGTAATTATATGAACATCTATTAAAAAATATGTAGTCAAATTTTAATACAAAAATAGAAGTTCTAAGAGCATGGCGAACCCCCAAAACTTATTTACTAAATTGGTCCGAACATATTTCGGTCACTTACCTTAAAAGGTTTTCGTTATTAAGCGTTTCTCTTAGGTAGACGTCTATACAAACTTAATAAAATATATCAATTTATTATTGCCAAATCCACTTCCAGCTCACAAAATATTGAGAAATATTATTTGGTGCACTTAAATATTGAATATTAAATTATTTTCTTAGCATAAGTTCACTAGTAATTATTACTCAGTGTAGGTTTTGCTTACATAATATTATGAAAAATATAAATCTATTACCGATTTACATTTACTATTTGACTGGGATGGTGGCGTCATCCTGTAATCCAGCTACTAGGAGGTCATGAATTGTGGATAGAAGTGAGCGATGGTCGGTGGGTGTGGTGTTCTGTTGTGTGGCTTAACGTCCGCCCTATTGAATACTACGTTAATCCGCAAAGACCATCCTCATAATTAGACCAATTCGTAATTCAGATGCCGTGGTTCGTATTCGATGTTAAACTGTAGGTCCCTTAGTTGCCATCGGCTGTTGGGCTATTAATTAACAGTCCTGTCGAAGGAACATGTCAGCCTTAGTCACAATCATATTAAATTCAATCCTCATTCATACTTGGCTTAAAATACCTACCTTGTGGCATGGTCGCCATTTCAAATAATCTAATCTAATCTAATTACTGAGAATTCGTCTTCTTTTTTTAGACAATTTTCACTTAACTTGAAAATGTTTTTACCTACGTGGTGGCTCGGGAGTAATGCTCTGCCTTAGTAAATCAAAGGTTGCTGGATCAAAACCAGTGGCCGGCGATTTCTGTCAGATGGTAAGCCGTCACCATTGGATAACTCGTGTTACTATTGCCTCTACGGTAATTCGTTGTCTGATTCACCTCAAAAACCCTAGGCTTACGGTGGTAAGCAGTTAAGGAAAAAATGTTAAACTATTTTAAAGGGTGGCAGTTCCCAATAATCTCTAATTTGCGCACTCACTGTACCTACACATATATTTTGTGCGAGGAGGAATAAGAGCGTTATGCGCGAAGTTGAGAACTGTCACCCACTAAAACACCTGTCCCTCAGCTCCGAGGATCTCCCTGAAAGCTTCATAAAACTCTACATATGCCAGGGTCCATTATAGTGTTGAACTGACACGGTATGAGGTGAAAACTATTGATAAAAGTTACATGATTGATATGTACAAAGAAGTTTTGGAAACACCCATTAGCCTGGCCTAGCTTTCAGCTACTATGTAATTTACCTGTCAGAGCTACACTATTGTGAAATACTATTTTGCATTAACAAATTTTCTTTCAGTTAACAAAAAGTCATCATTATTTTTCAAGCCTAATTTTACCACAAAATCTACTGTACATAATCTTAATAATTTGTCGTTATAGACATATCCGCTTCCACTGCCCTGTCGGTTTATGGTGAACCACTTCGCCTCCCAGGTGAGTTCCTTACTACCCCAACCAACCACAAATAACCATAAAAAGGAATTTTTCACATCTCGAGTAGAGTCTCGAGCTCTACCTACTTGCGTCCCATTACTGTGATCTAAGAACTCTTGTTTTCAAGGATGTGGTGACCTAAAGCCACATTTTCCTTCGACATAACTCCCCTTGAAACCACTGCAGCCAACCTACACCGGGCCCTATGAGCTAAGAGTAGCACGTGATGCAAGGACCATCACGATCCAATTCCAAGGAAAGCACATGAAAGCGTCTATGAATCGAGTAAAATCTGTGACATGTTCTCGGATGACTTAACACGAACAAAATCTGAATGCACCGTCTTGCCGAGTGCTCGATTTTCGCCCTAGCGACACTTCCTTCGTGGAGAGCTGGTGTAATGTACACATGAGCTGTTCTAGCCCTTTGTCCCCATGACAACAAATTTGTTATTTTTGGTTTGTTTATTATGTACCCGTACATTAACTCAATTGGAATGTAATACGATTTAGTTTAAAAATTTCTTTCATCGTTTATTATTTCATTATATGTAATACGCTGGTGTACGAGTTTCGATTTAAAACATAAATCTCCAAAACCTCCGTGTTGCATATTAACTCCAACGTAACTTTGTTATGCGATGTTACTGCTAGACAGGTGAGCCTTAGAACACAGGGAACGTCAACAATAAACTACAGCCAGTTGGGGGAAGTAGTAATAACATTGCCAGAAGCCTTCTATACTCAGGGGTTGTTAACGACTTTCTCTACTGGAAAATCAATCCTTACTTCATAGACTAGGAGTAGTGTAAACATAAGTTCGGCAAAGTGAAGACATACCCACGATTTAATCTACACATTTCCCACAGGGAATTAAATACAAACATTTTATGTTTAAATTTACCTATTTTTGTGATCTTACATGTAAGTGTATATTAAATTCTTCTTTGGTCATAAGATTAGAAAAAAATATCAATTATTAAATTTTTATAATTTCAACCCAATACAAACTTTCCAAAACATTCGATACTAACATGCAAATTAGGGTTAATATTTTATTTTATAAACCCTAGAACTTTTGGATTAAAATGGCTAATTTATTTACAGTATTCTCGATTAGGTCAGACCTCTGCTCAATTTCGTGTGGAATGAAAAGTGATTAAAAACTATCAAAAACACATTCAGTCTGTCCGTATACCTTTAGAATTTTACTACCTGTACATTTAATTGCCCTTCATACTTTTATATTTTAGATACTTTCCTTAAAAATATTTTAACGTAAGAAATTTAAAACAAATCTACCTGTAACATCAGAGATATTATATTAAACTATGATTTAACTTCATTACAAATCGTATAAGAAATAATAATAATAAGTTTATGACCTTATATCTGTGTACCCTGCAGTTGTTGATTTATTAAATTGACTTGTCTTAAACTCCAAAGGAACATCCGTCCTGTTTACTTAACAAACTATGCTAATTACAAACAGTAATTAGGATTAATTCAATTTACCTTCTACAGAATTGCAATTTAACTAATGCAAGTTTAGAATAATCTAATAACGTTTAATTTTCTGGATTAATAATGATTTTAAGTTGGTTATTTTAATGAAATGAATACTGCTCGTATACTTTTTACTTATATGTAGCAATTGGATGTAAAAGGAGAGAGAGTGGATGTCTGTTGTGGTGTCGACGCAGCGGGACAGTAATGCAGTAATGCATGTTCAACACGGCTCGGCTTGTGTTCGGCCCAGGTGGTAGTGGTCAGCTCGACGATAGACGACACCCACCGCGACCAGTATAACCGCTACATCCTGGGCTCATTAAGAGCAATTAACGCTGAATTTTAACGTAAAATGCAAAGCCCGCGTGTCAGCAGACCGCCGTACTTAATGATTTAGAAGTTACTTGTGTTGACCCAAACTAAACTCCATCATAGTTGCAAAGAATCCTACGACGTAGAACAACGATAGTTCTTTTTACAAATAAAGTATAATTACCTTACTAGTAGATAGCAAACTATGCCACAATATTATTATAAATCCCAAAAAGGTATCCAAGAAACCAGAATTAATATTGTACAATACCTTTTCCACCCACCTTAACTTACACCTTAGAAACATATGCGCTAAATAAAAGATACCAAAATAGATTACAAGCAGTAGAAATTAAATTTTTTGGAACCTCAGTAGAAAACCCTCAGTGAATATTAGAGAACGGGGTTGCAATAGAACGACCCATGAGAAGGTCACACTAGCGAGATTGTGAGATGGTATGGACAGGTAAAGAAGATGAAAGAAGGAATAGTACACAAAGTGTAGTTGGAGAAATAAATTAGTATAAAAAAGTGGGGAGATCAAGAAATAAATGGATAGAAATAAAAAGTAAGACCTTTCACTGAACGGTAGTTCGATGCAGAAGGTGGAAAAAAGGAGCTACAGGCCTATAGAGAGAAGAAGATGGGAGACTTGAGCTGCTCAACCAATGGTGACGATTATCATAAATATTAAATGGGTGATTTTCTAAAAAGTGTGCACCCATATAAGGAAAATGCAAACCACATTTATATTGAATATTGTTGGCTTACAATTCACTAAAATATATTCAATTCCACTTATTCATACTAATAATATATAGTAATTACACACTTATATAAAAAGATATGGTATAATCGAACGCGTTTTAATATTATATAGCGGAACAGAGGAGTTGGTGGTTTAATAACCGTACGTTTAGTACTTTATTAAAGAAACACTCTCGTAGCAGCAAATCTGCAAACCAAGTTTCCAATGGTTTGGGAATTAATTTTGATGATTTAAACTAAGCTTAACCGTAGGTTTCATAATTAATTCATACCAATTTATAAGATGGGAAACCAGTAAGTAGGTTTGCTGCCACGAGGAAATATAAAATTTTATAATTTTTCAGCATACATTAAAATATCCTAACAAACAATAATAAGCAATATATCAATTTTAATCTGTACCCCTTTTTCCCTTAGGGGTTCTTAGGTTCCTATGATTGTTGATTTCTATACCTTAGTCACTTGCAATTTTCTATATCTCCAGAGTGGCACAAAATAAGATTTGGAATACTAAATCGTTAGTTTTTTAGCTGGTTTCAATGATGCCACCTAAAATTTAAAATTGTTAGATGTTTTTAGAATATATACAGATTTGTTGTTCAAAATCTGCCTTCGGATTGAATCAGCCCAGTCTTCGAGCTAGATTGAGAAAATGCAAATTTACATGTTTGAGTAGTATTTCACTATGATTAGATTTTATTTACGTGAATAATAATTTGTATAGATTATTTTTAAATAATCAATTTAATAAGAATATTATGATTTATATTTATATTCTAAAATATTTAATATTTTAAGAGGATTTTTCAAGAACCTGTGGAATCCAATAGGTCAATAACTACTTCCAAATTCATATAGACTATGCATTATTTTTTATGTTCTATAAGTAAAACATGAGAGTAAGTTTTCATAAAAATTTCTAAAAAACTATGTATCTTTGTTGGTAGACATGTTAAATTTTCAAACCCACAGCTTAAATCAAGGAGGCTTTCTCAGCTGGTTCGGATCTGGACATGATGGCTTATAAACTGTGATAATATGCTATAAAAATGCTTAATAGTGTTAATTGCTTTAGTCCATATAAAATTATTTGGATTGGACTATATTTTGCAATTGCTGATAAGACGTAAAATTTTCATTGTGAATCAAATCACCAGAAAAATAATTTAAAAATCTGAATCAGAACGTTTTAAAACGTAATAAACAGAATCAGTGGCGTGAAAGGGAAGGAAGGGAATTGACTTTTATGTGGTAAATCGATTTAGAGTGGAGTTTCAATAATTGAATGGCAGTTAACGCTGTTTCCGATCTACGTTTTATGATAGATGGGAATAAGTGGAACCTAACAATCTAGTGTCCGTTTTGGGAGCAATTTAACTCTATTCAAGTCTTATTATTGAAATCATATAAAAAAGCATTAGTTTTATAATCAAATACGCATTATCTAATCGAAATGTTTAAACAAAATTTGAACAAAAAGACGGTAATAATTTATGTTTACTAACATTGATATTTATTTGTTATTTGTTTAGTAGCATTTTTATTTAAATTTTGTGATTGTTGTAGAAAATAAGACTGTTGGATCTTTGAGGCTAAGCTCCATTTCAAAAAATAATATATGCTTAAGTCACGCCTTGTTAATGATAGACTATAGACGAGTTTTTTTTAAATAATGACGAAGTGACTACTTCTTACTTTGTGATGTAAGATTCTATTCATGATAGAGGTTCTTTAATCCTTCACGAATGATCTTAGTTACTGAATCTGTTATTTAATCCATTACGGATAATCTTAGGTTCTAAGGCTGTTCTTTAATTCATTACAGATAATCTTAGATGCTAATCAGTTTTATAACACATATCGAATAATCGAATAATAGATGCTGAAGCGGTTCTTTAATCCATTTAGGATAATCTTAGCTGCTAAAGCGATTCTTTGATCCATTTAGGATAATCTTAGCTGCTAAAGCGGTTATTTAATTTATTACGGATAATTTTAAATGCCAATCAGTTCGTTAATACATTACGGATAATCTCAGGCTCTGTCATTTAAGTTTTCTTTCATTTGAAAGAATTAAAAGTTTACGTAAACTAATTTAATTTTACCAGATCCAAAATATATAGGTTAAAAATTATTTTCTAAAAAAATCTAATTTCCAAAGACTCCATATATTTTTGACTAAGATACTGTAAGGTCAATAACCCTGAGTATATGACAAAGCCCAGCTTCTATCACCCGCTTGTTTTCTATCCCAAGTCACGATTTCGTCCTGACCTTTGCCGTTCATTCTCATCTATGAGAGAATTATGTGACGTAAGACTTTTGAACGTAACACACTGAATAAATACAATTTTATGATTGAAGCTAAGATATTAAGTTATAATTTAGTTTTACTAATCAGTATCCGATCGATTGTATACCTTACTATGTAAATTATTATATCATGGATTCGTATTGACTGAAGAAGAATATATTCTATCAACAAATAACAAACTTAATAACTGCAGGGAAATTAATATGCACGACGGAGAGGCGTGTACACGAGGCACATGCTCGTAGCTATGACGACTGACAGCTCCGACCATCAGAGAGACTTTAATTGGACAACTGTTGAAGAATTTAAACTTTTTAATAATCTGTTGCCGTGCATTTTCAATGTTGTTATCGAATGTAATCTCTATATCTGGTGACAGGCTAATATTACACTTGGTTAAAATATAAAGTGTTTTGTTGCATATTAGATCTTAGTGTATAATATTCACTTACTAATTAGATGTAAAAATATTTACAACAACATTTTATTAAATATTTACTAATTAATAATACGCTGCCTAAAACTTTATTTTGAGGGTTTAGTAAAAAGATTAAATTTAACACATCTGAAGTAAAATTCACAAAATCAATGGATCATTAGTTAGTGACCTACAAGTGAATGATAAATTAATCTAACATAGTTTCGTGGCGATTTTGTAGTCTTGTTAAGACTGACAAGTTTCTTAATCTATTTAGGTTATTATTACGAACATTTTCTATCACGATTTAATTTCACGATTAGAGTTTTGTTTCGGATTTATATTGATTTATATTAACACGAGGTGTTCTGATGGTATGCTAACTCGTAGTAAAGCTCTTAAGAGGCATTAGGTTATCTTTAAGTATAAAAATTGTGTTTTTGCTCTGTAAAGTTTATGTTTGTACTGTAATATTTCATGTATATAAGGAATAATTTGAATTTCACATTCTGTTAAACACACTATGCCTGGGTTTAAGATTTTTTTTCCTCGGCCATTTTGTTTCCGATTCTGACGGACACGTCAATCCCTATTCACTATTCAGTTTATTTTTGAGTCTTCTTGACGAGAGGACATGTTTTGGTTTTTGTGTGCGTAATTATTAACAAATGGCATTGTTTGTAGGTTTTTTTGACTGCTTTAAACCTTTTTGTTTTCAGCTTTATACCGGCTTAGATTATGTACTAATCGTGTTTTGTTTTGGGTACTAGCTCACCTGAGGATAGGATCAGATTCCAGATCCCGTGAAATAACGTGAAACTTTGTTTTACATAAAATCGTGATGGAAAATGTCCGTAATAAAAATCTAAAAACATAAATCCACTATCACCAATAGTAAATTTAAAACAAAGATGTTTCTTAAAATAGACTGTTAATTAATAGCTAACTAATAGCTAGATGTTGTCAGGACAGACAAGTCGGTTAGTTGACCATTCAAGGACAAGCCTCTTGTGATAACGGCCAATCAGGTGGCTCGCTTTACCCTATAACTATATAAACAGCCTTGAGCTATGAGAAGCTCTGTCTTGGCCTTAGCTCAGAACAAACAGGTATAAACCAAACAAGTAAAATCTACCAAACATTATTTTCACTATTTAATTTAATTTTTGAAACTTAAAACCCGAACAAATTTTTAACAGTTCCTCATTAAAGTATATTAAACGGTATCAAAAATTAAATTCATTCACACATAAAGAAGATTATTAGAATAATATTAGTTAAACAAATTAACAAATAAAAAATAAAACTTGTCTAAAATAGTGCAAGATGTTACATAATGATTAAATTCCGTTTAATAACGTCACCAGTTTTTTTTTTAAATCCTATAATCAATGTAGTCAGTTGTAAGGTTTTGATAAAGTATAATTGAAGAAAAAAGCCATAATTATAGATTTAACTAGGCTTCTTTCTTACAAACACAACTTACAGAAAGTGTTCCTGAAATAAAATTAAAAGAATGCCTCTTTCTCCAACCTTTGAAAAGGAAACCACCTGTCCCCGGGTTACAATATTTACCTCCTTTGTGGGTTGGCGGGACTGTTTATTACTGTGATTTCACTCAAAGAAATCTTTTTTATAACAAAATGAAACTGGATGTTCATTCGTCATAATATGCTTTCGGACAGGGTTTTAAAATAAGGAAACCAATTTAAGTTTAGTATCAGATAAACAATATTGAACCCAAAACACGAATCAATTATACAACCATTCTTCATTATGGTATTGAGGTGTTGAAAAAAACTGTTGAAAAAGTGTACTATGTACATCCCTATGGGAAATAGCTTAGATCATGGATATATCTAAAGGGAATGTTTTCGGTTCCTTTAGACAGCTGTGCTTTTAACCATATGAGTCTCCCTTAAACATATCCTGGTCAAAATATAATTATTCACGTAAAGCAGAAAATAGAAACTTTTAGTTCGTTGGAAACAAACAGAACTGTCACATTCAAAAATTTTAAATGTTACATAAGTTAAATATTTTTATTTTTATGTATTCTGATGGGTAACGCGCTGGTCATGGAAGAGCCTGTCAGTGGTTACCTCTGGCTAGGCTATGTGTCTGCCACCGCACGCATGGTAATTTGCAGTTGAAACTGAAAACTCATTGGACTGGAATTATAATCACTAGTGAATTAAACAGTCAAACAGCCTGAATTAAAATAAGGCTATATACAATTTCAGGATCAATTAAAACTTGTGTTTATTTTTATTTTCTTACATCTTTTAACATAGATATGTTTTAGATCTGAGGGGTATTGGCAATAGTTCAGACCAAATTTTTAAACACTGAAGTCATATGGTTATGAGAACAGGTGTATAGAGGAATTTTAAATATTTCCTTTAGACATATCCATCAATGATCTAACCTATTTCCCACAGGGAAATAAGTACAATCACTTTTGAGCTATTTTTTTTAATCCATCATCAAAGAATACCACACACAGAAACTCTGAATTCATAAACACAATTGTTAAAAATTCTGTACTACTACTAGTACATTGTTTGGAATTATGACATTTTTGGTTTTTTACGCGTTATACCCCAGAAAAGTTGAAATTAGTCTTATCCCAATGTCTATCTTTCTGTAACACTGAGATGTTTTTAACATCTTTCCGTGAAAAAGAAACCACCGACAATTAGTTATGAAACTAATTTTCATTCTTTTCAAGAAGGTTTATGTTTCCTTAAAACTGACCGTTACACTTTGAAAAAATAGGTCTCAAAACCCACTTTAACTGATATTGGACACATTTTTTTAAGCTTTACAATTACAAAATATAAGATATATAAAACTGATTTAATAGAAAAAAATCAAACCATCAAGGGTCAAATTAAAATCAATATATCAATATTTGTCCGTTTACTTTAATCAATCAATTTTAAACCTATTTCAAAATTGTACTCTACTAAATTGTTATCTCAACGTTCAACGAACATTAATAATAATGAAAGTTTTCTCATTTACTTCAATTGTAAATTAATGCTAAACAATTGAGCCAGTAATTTATTTTTTCTGTGCATTTTTATTTTAAGTTTAAATTGTACGGCTATGAATTGTGATGATAGTAAGTACTTGGTTTTTAACGCCAAATTATAAAACCCGTACCAAATTTTGTCTAACTGCTAGTTAAAATATTTGTATTTACTTCCCTGTGGTAAATAGATTAGATCGTGGATATGTCTCCAACAGTTACAAACAGATGTTCTAATAACCAATCTATGACGTCACTAACCGTATGACGTCACTAACCAAGTGATGTCACTGTTTCAAATTTTGGCCACGAAAATCACCATCCCACTCCTCACCTTAGAGCTAAGACAATGTCAAAAATAATTTCACATTAAACAGTCTGAAATATAACCGTCAGTATACAATTTCACCACGCAACATTTTAATTTCATAACTGGAGAGAAAACAGTTGGAAAGGGCGGTTACTGAAAATTATTTCCGATTCTACTCGTAGTATTCGTTATTTTACGATCAAAATAAAGCTGACATTCAAAAGTGGATGCAATCAAGCTGGGCAGCCAGCATCTATATTTCACGGGGTATCGACTGCGCGACGCCGCAGTGTAATATGCTTGGCGGTGCACATGTGTGACTCCAGCTGTAACCGCGGGCTCTTATACTTGGAACACTAAGCTTAGTTCAACACAAAAAATACTGGGTGTTTTTAACGCAACCCCTGTTTAGAATTTAAGAATACAAATGAATTGACGAAATAAGTCTTATTTCATTGATATTTACATTTTATATAACGTAAAATTTCAATTCAATCGCAATGCTTCTCTATGAATTTCTGGGGTTAAATTTGAAGTTTTGGTCTTCAGTTCCTGTGTATCCGGGGGGTTGTTTTTGAAAGCCTTGCTTTTTAGATATCCCCAAAGAAAATAATCCAGTGGGCTCATAATCCTTTGCCTATAAGTCTGCCTTAAAAAACCCATTCATCAGCTCTGTGGTTTGTTTTAACGCGTGACATTCTTTATCCTGATTGATTGACTTGATTGCAAACCGTTCTTGGCACTAAACGAAAGATTTACTTTTAAATATTCTTCTAGAATAAACACTCTTGGGCTTGGGAAAATACATTTTCCAGTTTTTTCACAATGAATTACCAATATTACTAGGCGTGGACACAACAATGCAACAATGCATATCAGCTGATAGGCAATGAAGTAAAGGAAGTAGGGCTGCCAACTTATGATATTTATTATGCCCTCAACTGTGATTATTTGAACTTAAAATTTGGATTGCGTTTAAAAAAACACGCTGTATTAGTGATTTTAGCCTCGGAATTAAAGGTAAGTGCTAAACGTGATTTAAATATCTGCTTTACGTAATCAATGTTGCTAATGGCGACAACTATTTTTAATTTCAGAACTATCATCAGATCAGCCAAGGATGTTTAAACTGTAGACTCTTCATTTAAAGATCGCCAATGTTCAAAATTACTTAAACGCTTAATGTTAAATAATTAAGTGAGTGTGTCTTCATAGATGTGTATTAATTTGTCTATAGATGACTATACTTAAATAACAAGAGATAAGTTCCCTTGATTCCAATATTTTTTATTTAAAATAATTTTTACAGAATGACCAACGTTTTTCTAGAATTGGGAGAAAAATAACTATCAATTTTTTTAATTATTAATTAGATATTTTTGAAATTTATATGAATTCTTTTGCGTTGTGTTAATATACAAACACTGGTCATATTAAGGAGTAGGAATCAAAACTAAGGTGGTGCGTTTAACAGTCATTAGTCTTAGGTGAAGGTCAAAGGATAACCGGACTGATTCGAAGAACATCAATTCCAAATTGGAGTAATGGCACGTCAGTTAGCGTTTGGCTCCTCTGGTCCGAATGATGGATCACTCCAATAACACAACAAATGTTTTCCACGTCCCTCCTACATTTTATATCCATTTTCCCTATCAATTCTTGAAGATTCGTAATAGATTTATATTTTTTAACCACCGTTATTAATGTATTAGTAATATTATTATTGCTGTCTTTAATTCTTCGATGGAATTCGTTAACTAATTCACATATTTGATTCTTTATTTTTATCTTCCCATCATAGTTTCATACTTTGGCTCATTAGTATTTTCTGATATCTAGTGAATCAAAGTTTTCACTTTTATTCTGCCTCTCTGGAGTGCGTTCCTATTTATATATTGTTGTCCTGAACATGTCTCTATCATGTATATCTGCATATATTATATTCGCATTTTGAATATCTTTCACTGTGTTTAGACATGTCTTAGCTCTAGGGAGGGGGTGTTGGCAATTTCAACGACCAAAATTGAAACATAAGAACAGCTGTTTAGATGAACTGAAAACATTTCCTTTATACATATCCATGATCTAACCTATTTCCCACAGGGAAGTAAATACAAACATTTTTTCAGCCGAGGTCCGACACAGTGGGCATAAAAGGGTTAAGTGTCCAGTTAGAAAAATTTAATGTTTACAAAATTAATAGCACCTGTGATTAAGTTATTTGAAAGTTTCTTTAAACTGTTATTTGTTTAAATAATGTAATCAACACAATGTAAACAATTAGCTTTACCATCCAATGCCGTCTGAACCATTCACTAATATAAAACTAGGCCCTATACAGTAAATATCTGCTGTACAAAATGAATTTTTTATGCGATACGTTTATATTTTACAATTTTTGGAGATTATGTTTTATGATTAAAAATCACTTGTTTATTGCTGGCCAAATAAAAATAATTACAATATGTATACATATTATGTTTATTATAATAATCAGCTGTTATATATTTGGTTGTAAAATGATCAAAGGTACCCGGTGCATGATGATAGTCTGTCTCAATTGTTCATATATATATGTTTTAATGTTTGAAGTTTGAAGTTAGTGTTTGAAGTGTTTGAATACGTAGTTTTGACTCAAAATACCTGGGTTGGCCGGCATTTCAAAAAGATAATTTTAATTATATTATTGTTAATGATATAAATATAACTAACATTAATGTTAATATTATTATAATTATACATATTTGCCAGCTACTCTAACCCTAAATAATATGTTTTGTACAACGTGACGGCTAACACTAGTAATTATATAATTATTATTCTGAAACTATATAGCGGTAAGTTAAGATAAAACGTGTACAACAAAACTTCACTCCCAGAGAAAGGGCTAAACCCAAGTAAGGTAGAGTTGACTGCTTCTATAAACTTCACTCTTACATCCTGATGTCGGACACTTGGACACTTGGTCCTTTTTATCCTGAAAGAATCTAAAGATTTCAGTATTCTTCAAAACTTTATAATTTTTATAAATATTAATTTTTTTCAACGTTGTGTTTAAAGTCAGCTTTTTTACAATTTATTATTATTATTAATAGTGTATGAACTTATTATCCTTTATTATTGCACTTGAAAAGAAAGAGTATTCAACTGTACTCTATTGTATTATACATTCGGTATCTAAAAGCAATCAGTCACAGCGTGGAGGTGAAGGAAAAAACAGTCCCATTTATCTTTAAAGTATTTACTACTCTAGAATCTTAAAAATCGATGAGAACCAAAGTAGTTTATTGCTTCAGGGAACAAACAGCCTTCGCGTTGTCGAATTAATCACTTTAGTCTCCCTCTAAAAATCGATTGTACGAAGAGAGTCAACAAGATGTTCAAATCGGCCTTCAGACCTTAAAGTCATCCTTTATTGTATTTCTCCAAATATATTCGTACTTTTGTACTAAAACTATCTTAATTCATTTTATTTATACTATCGCATTAGGTAATACAGTATTTCTTTTGTTTCCTACTGTGAATTAATTTAATTTCATAAAAAAATAAAAATTGTACAAAACAAAATTGTCTTTTATAGGTTTATTATTTAAAAAACTTCTGTAGTTTATCAAAACCCATACCGTTCACAAAGTTTAAATACAGGCAATCATGTTGTGTAATTGAATGTAAAGAGAGATAGGTTATACCGTTGCATTAAACAAACACACGTAAATGTGTGTATATCTGCTACTGAATATCATATCCCTCAAACCTATCCCTTCCACGTACGTCCTGAAAATGTTTTGAACTAAAAAAATTAATTGTTCATCGACGAGCATTTAGAACTAGTGCTCATTTTAAGAGTAACAAACATATAAACAATATTCAGTTAAATATATTAATTTCGTCATCCTACCTTTAATATTTTGTAGATACACATCGAACCTAATTCACTAGCAGTTTTAAGCACACATCAGCAGCTTCTCCAAAACTTCCTCATACCTGAAAAATTACAAATGTTTTAAATATGAATAACTAATAACAAAAGATCAAGAGATTCAAATAAAACCATCAAGAAAATTTGGAGTGAATCTTCCTCTGACCCATCCTCAGGTCCTAGAATAAAAGATTAGTACATAATCCAGTCTAAGCCAATACAAAGCTGCAATCACAAGGATGGTTAAAGCAGCCAAAACAACTTGTAAAAATAAAAGTACAACAAAAGTACTAAGTAAAATAACAACTAAGCAACAAAAGTTAAGTCATGTCAAGTTAAGTTTTTAGAGCTTCTGAGCTCTCGTGGAGTGTGGTTGCAATTTGTTATTTTTTTCTGTTGGGTGCGTGTAATTCTCGCTTGGTATATTTTGAGAGTTTTTTTACTCTTTGAATCATTTTTAGCTTTATACCAGTTTGGCTCGGATTATGTCCAAATCTTGTCATGTTCTAGGTTCCAGGTGACTTGATAACGGGTTCAGATTTAAAATCCAGTTTGTTTGTTTGTTGTTGTGTTTGTTTTACTAATCGTTATAGAAAGTAATCAAAATAATTTAATTTAATAATTACCAAAAATGACTTTTAAACACCGGTGATTTTGGTTAATTTCATATTACTAGGCCGCAATTGCAAAAGTATACCTATATTATACTGTATTATGAATTGGGAAACTACTTTGGTGTTTTGAATTTGTCAGAAAACAGACGTGTAATTAAATATTCTACTTTAGCGTTAACTTGACGACTCGAAGTAACAGAGAGAAGCACTGATTGATGTTGAGAGGGTGTCTGATGACTTATCCTCATCTTGCATTCATTCACCGAACTATTCATCGGCTGAAGAGTGTTTTCCAACTCGTGAGACACCGCAACGCCTTACGTCATGATATTTCATTAAAGGAATATTTTTTATAAAGCATGATTTTATGTCTCTAAAGAGCCTGTATGTTTTAAATAATCTGTGGTCTGTTAAAAAGTACATAGAGATGTATGATATAAGGAACAAAGTTTACATGTTACATGTGTTACATGTACACTGGAAGATGTACTGATCTTAGCTTACTAAAAATAAAATAGAAAAAACATCGGAAAGTAGTAGTTCTGTGGATGTCAGACTCTATATTAAGCTCCCAACTCATATGAGGGAAATGCCTTTAAAGGTGCTAAAATGATCTGTGAAGTCAATTTGTGTAAGTAATGCTAGTTGTAATGAGCCTATTTTGTGGGGAGTAAAAGTTTCCAAATCTAAAGTGTACCTGGTGAGTTTAGTTGAGTTGTGCAACCATCGTTTGATCCCAGGCCTGGCTAGCTAGATTACGTAGACAAACACACAACTAAGGGAGGTGGTTCAAACGGAATAATTTTTATTTTAACTTTTCCACTGAGGTGACAACGACTAAACAGCGATACCGGTCTCTGAAGCTTGAGGTCTTGGGATCAAAACTAACGATTGGAGGTTTTGCACCTCAATTCCCCCGGGGTTGGCAATTGGGAAGCTACGAGTCGATTGGCGCATCCTGGTCTAGAAAACTAGAACTAACGCGGTGAAAACACGCTATGCTGACCACATGCCTTCATTGTACTAGAATGTACAACTAAAGCCGCGGCTAGCAGGCAAAATCCCTTCATAGGGATGTAAAAGCCAAAGGATTATTATCATTATATATTAAACCAACAATATTTATTTAACATTCCGATATTTCGCAACACCAACATAACAGGATAGTGAGTAGTGTGGTGCGACTCTTATTTTCGCTATTTGATTCGAGCTGTGCTTCATTGACGAAGAGATAATCAGGTAGTGTGGCCGAAAGTTATCATTATACGATTCTTACTGTATCACAAGCCAACGGATATCATCTCTCCCTAATAGATGAATTAGGTTAAAAAGTTATTAAGAAAAATAAGAAATAAAGACTTCCCACTGCTGTGCGTTAGAAGCCAGACAACACCACAAAACGAAGGTGAAGCAGCCAATAAATTAGTAGTTTTCAACTATACAGGGGAAAAACTCAAAGAGTTGCAAATAAATTTGAGAATTATGGAGTTTCAACAGCATTTAGGATGCAGAACACAATGGATGTAATACTACACACTAAGATAGAAAACACCGATAAATTCAACCAACCAGGAGTATACAAAATTGGATGCAGTGACTTCGATAACATATACATAGGCCAGACCGTCAATTTTATAAAAAGATATAACATTTTTATATCAGCATGGAAGAATGGAAAACCGGAGAGATCAAACATCGCAAACACTTACTGGAAAAGGACATAGTGTCAACAATCGATGAAGATCTCAAGGTTATCAAAACGTGTAAAAAAGTAAATGGAATGAATGCATGGGAAGAGTTATTTATTTATAAAGAAAAATGTAAAGGTAAAGAAAAATTAATTAATGAACAAATACATTTTAACTCTGCAAGAACATATAAAATCTGTTCCCGGAACTCAGCTAGCCAATAAATTCTACTTCCGACGCCATGACAGGAACTTCCAGTAGCCAATAGTATCTAAGCAGGGACGCCATCTTGTTTCTTTTAGTCTCCGTTTGAGCCTGATGATGTCCATTGTCACTGGACGAAATCGATCTCCAATTTAACAACTTTTGTATATATTTATCGTTTGTATATAATTACAATATAAGTGTAAATATATTAAGTAGTGTTGGAAGACGTGAGTTTTTACTTCATCCTATAGCAAAACGCATACGTATAATGCTAATCAAGAAGTTATTTAATGGAAATAAAAGTATTGCCTATTGTCTAAATGTTCTATGGGTAGTTAAGTTTTAGCTGTTGATTTCGCTATTGTTATTGTGTTGGTAAACATTTCGAACGCAGTATTCTACCAATCTAAATGAAATCGATCTTAGACTTACTTTTTGCACTTTCTTACAACCTTTTAACAATGTTTCTGTCGGATAAAAACAAAGTGTTAACCAACGGATAAAATTTAGGCTGAAACACAATATTTGTACAATTGGGGAGTGCTCAGTTTTTGAAAACAAGGGTTGTCATAAAATATATTTAATTATAATAAATAATTCGCAGGCATTAAAATCCTAATAGGATTAGAACTCTGCAAGTCCAATAAAATTAATTATTCAATAATGCCCGTTGAAGAGCATATATGTAAATCAGCTATCAACACCACTAATACTAATTTCCAACACCACTTGTAAAACACATATTCAGCTGCATATGTTCAATGTACATGACTAATGAATGCACCAATCTATGCACTGTACTGCTGAGTCTAATTCATCAAAATCTAATAAAAAATTCTAATTACTATGTATATTTTATATCTTCGCTAAATAGCGAATTAATTGACTACACAATTCAATAGTTTGACTTTGGGTACAGTTGTCTTCAAATTGATTTAATAATTAGACCAATTAGTCAGAACCATTAATTATTAATGGTTCTGGCAACTTGATCAGTTGATCTCTGCGAGTAAGAAAGCTACATCTACATAAATGAAATTAGAGTTTTATCTGTACATTGCTCAGAGTTATTAATTTTTTTGTTATTTTTACGTTTTGTACGTTAGAGAAGCCGAATCAAGCTTATCACAATTTGTATCTGTCTGTCTGTGACGCTCCAGGAGGTATTTTACAGCGTATTCTCCGAAAAAAAACCGGGAGAACTGATAACAATGAAACTTATTTCATGCATTCTCTAAATTCCAGAGAAGTCTTTTCAAAGCTTGAAATTATTCGCCAGCCCTTGAAAAATAAATAATAAACAATTAAAAACCCACTTTTTACGCGACATTAGTCGCATTTTGCTTTCAATTATCAATGAATCGCCTACTGGTAGTAATCAGCTGTTTTTGTAGTTTAATAGAAAGAAAAAACAGCTGTCAAATTAAAATCAATATTATTTTATATTTTTCATTGATTTTAAACCCATTTCGAAATCATACAATACTAAAAAGTTATTTTAACATATAACTAATTTTTATAAAGGCTTAACTGTCAAGTAATGCTGAATAATAAAGCTGGGTATTGATTTATGTTTTTTGTACTGATTTGTTTAGAATATCAGGTTTACATTTTCGTATGATACTCTTTCTTCTTTAAACTGAATGTCACAACCTAGACAAAGGACGGGCTTACTGCTAGTCTGTAATAAAGTCCTATAATATATACTAATCACCGTCACACTTGACTCATAGTATTATTATTATTACAGAACGGTTAACATTTTGTTTAGTAGCAACGTTTTAAGGTCGGGTTTCCGCCATTGTGTTTAGCTAAGTGTAGCTAAGTGTTTAACTAAGTTGTTGTTAGCAAGGTCTAAAGTGTACACTTTAGACCTTTAATTTTATACACGTATGAACCTGCACTTTTCCTTAAGATTTTCATCTTACTCCCCATGGGCCATCCCCTATATGTGACACCCGATCTCCATGTACCTACTCAAAGCTTCCTACTACTATTAATTATTTGCTAAATTTAGTTGTGATATATCTTTCGTTTTAAAGTTATTAAGTCACCCTAAGACATAACTTTCACCATAAATGCTCATTCCATTTGTTTTATTTAACAAAATTGACAATTAATTTAGCTATTTACAAGTAACGACAAGGAAAAAAGATGCCCCTTTTCCTTGAATTCCCAAAGTTATGGAAATTCCATTTGTAAAAGTCAAATGATAATCATTATTTGATTTTAAACTGGTTTTTAAAGTATACCTTAACCATAGAAACAATAGTTTAATTTTAAATTTCCCAGGAGAAAGTACGTTGATATCTCATTTACATAAAAATACAGGACCAAGGACTAGTTAACTAGTAGAGAGTAAGACTCTTTGCAGCAAACCTACTTACTCATTCCCCTTCTTATTCATTGGGGAATAAGCAAATTCATATAACGTTTTTTGATATTTTTAGTGTGATAAAACGTGTTATATGACAACATCTAGTTAAATAAATGTCTGGTTTTAATATTTCTCACGGGAGCACACTTACCAACTCATTTCCTATTCCATTCTTCCGGAGTAAATGTAAATTTGTATAACTTTCTTATTCCTCAATTCATTTTGTCACCACCACGAAAGTTAGTAAGTTATCTGTTGTCAGTTGTCGTTGACCTCCTCGAGTGCCTAGGTAGATTGCCTGTTGTCGTCGACAATAGTTTTAAATTCCCTTGAATTTAAATTAGCGACTCCTTCAAAGTAGTGAGGTGATACGTAATACGCTCGTGTTGTACGTGAAGCCGTAGGAATGTGGCAGGCGCTACAGTGAAATTATGAAGGAAGAGGGAGCGGCCTTCAGGTGACCTAGCCTCCCCTACTCGGGCGGCCATCTTGCTGCTTCCAGGAATCGAGCTTTATCTAAATAGTGGTATTTAATTCATCCCGATTTCTCACATTAGTTTATATTTTTATGCAAAGTCGTTGTTTTTTACGCTAAAAAACACAATTTTATTATTCTGTTTTTCGTACAAACGAGAGCACCCACTGAGATAAAACATTTTTTCTTCTATACTTTCTGAAGAAGGTATATATCGTTAACTGACTCACAACATATATTAAAAAACATGATGGACTAATAAAAATCCAGTGTTTAGCAATATTACTCGTAATTATGAGGATGGTCTTTGTGAATGAATGAATGATTGATGTGTACAATAATAGTCCATTAATCCACATCAGGGAATATTATATCGACCCAACACCGCTTACAACTTTCCAAATTGTCCTCCAAGTGGCTTGATTACAGGATGTCTCAGAGGATTGGTGTCTTATATATGAATATGAATCATTAAATCGAAAATTATCTGGTCAAGAATTTGAAACTCAACAAAATCAATAATTCAAACTAAAAATAATTTTAGATACAACTAAAATCAACTTTGCTACTTTATTATAGACGGTAAAAAATAGTGTACCGTATTAATGATTTAAATCTAACATTAAATTATTATACTTTATACTTAAACTTTATTCTTCATACTTTTAACTGAAATGTCAATCTACCCAGATAGCTATTTTAAGCCAAGTATGAATGAGAAATAAGTGTAGGATGATTGTGGCGCGATCTTGTTGTCTTGTTAGTAACTAAGGCTGATATGTTCCTTAGACAGAACCATCTCTTCTTGCATTTTTTCAATTTTGTATACAAATTAAAAACCATTTAACATTTATTCTAACTAAATATTGGGTGTGAAACATGTTATTACATCTAAAGTAGTACTAAATTCAGTTAAGTCAAGTGATAACAAACCAAACAAAACGCAGATATTATATTCAGTAAGAAATAAAAAGTATAACCGTTAAACTTGTCGTAGCAGTAATTACATAGCAAGGTAGCTTTGTTTCTCCCGCAGGTCCAGAGATGTTTTAAAATTAACTTTGACTTTGTCCGCTCTGGGAGGAGCGAGAGCTCGACCAAGGCTTACCTGGTAATGCATTATGTTAACTCCAACTTAGAACATTCCAAATTTACAACAAGTTCTTCTAACTGTTACGTAAAAAATACAATGTAACGAGTTTAAAATCTTTAATAATTACTTGACAAACAAATTTCTACTTAGTAAAAAATTAAACGATCTAGGCTGTTTTATTCCTAAAATGTATTTCTTGCAATGAAACAATATTTTCAAATTTTTATTACGGATATTTTTCATCACGATTTAAAGTAAAACAAAGGTTCACGGCGTTTTCGAACTTGGAATCTGATTATTAACAAAAAATTATTAATTAATAATTATTTTTATCGTTTGACTTAAAATCGTGATGGAAATGTCCAAAATAAAAATCTAAATAACAAACTTCCACCATATGTTCAACTATGCAACATGGATTCCAATTTATAGCGTGAATTAATGTCAAAGAAATTTAGTAAGTGAAATAAATCACCTGTATTTAGGTAGTCATACATATTATGACCTAATGTGCTATTAAATTCATTCAAGAATATACATTATTAAAATTATTATTTCATTACTAAAGGTTTTCAAACCCCTTAGAGAAATATTTCTCGAATTATCGAAGATACCTTTTGGATGTAACACTCGCCACCAAATATGAGTTATTGTAGGTGATTTTATTTTCTGAATTATGAACCCCTTCCTACCAAAATGTATTTCATTTTAAACAGTACATTAAACGAATCCAACAAGTATCCTACAGCAAATACTCGTATCTCCCTATTTGTAAAATTAAAATGGTTACTAAACGATAAAAAGTTATAGTAAAATTAAACTAAAAGTAAAACCTGTGAAGAAAAATATACAATTACAGTAATTAGCTTTTTAACCAATTGAGTTCGAGTTATCATAGTTATTTTGTTTGTGGTATTTATTTCGTTTAATCCCCCTAAATAACTCTGATTAGATAGGGACTGGTGTTTTTAAAGAAATCCCTATTTAGAAGTAGGCCTAAAGGTTGACACAAAAAACTAGCCTAAAATGTATTTTGAATAGGTATTTAATATTTTCCAAGGTAATTTAGATATTATATGAAATAGTACTTTTTACAATTGACCCTTTATATTTAAAGTTAAAAAGGAGTTGTGAATTTTTTATTTTAACTTGTTTATACAATCATAGAAATGTGTCACTTTCACCTTCACCTTTCAAAAATAATATGAAATTTAGGTTGCTATTTCAAAAATAAATACTACCAACCCATATTTAAGGGTAAATGTGATACTATAACAATGTTTAAAAATTACACTAGGGAAAAATTACACTTAGGGGGGCCTGGGATTACCCAAAATAATAATCATATATTTAATCCTATGATTATTTAAGAATTTTGATTCACATAAAAAATGGAGTATGCCACACCTAAGTTTCATCTAAAATACATTTTTGACAGTACTGTACCGTTATAAAATAGATCAACCCCTAATTGTTTTAATATTTTGAGGTTTT
The DNA here is from genome assembly GCA_023375725.1 of Nephotettix cincticeps. Taxonomy (NCBI): domain Eukaryota; kingdom Metazoa; phylum Arthropoda; class Insecta; order Hemiptera; family Cicadellidae; genus Nephotettix; species Nephotettix cincticeps. The sequence goes on from CM041785.1 coordinate 25,247,483, forward strand.
ATGGAAATGGTCTTCTTTGTATAAGTAATAACTGAAATAAAACCCTTTATTTGCATATTCATCCAACAAAAATACACGCAGATTACGAAATATCACATTTGATTGTCAAATTAAATCAAGTTTGTGTAGAAATTGCGTGGGTACAGTTTGAGCTGGGTTGAGGGAGGGATAGACCTCGAGGGTGTTAGAATAATGGGGGTTCCTGGCTTTGTTAGTGTTGCCAACCACAATGGACATATATTGGACACAGCAGACTCCAGTCTCTAGTTCAGCTGTATTGATACGTATGAGTCAAGTTGGTCAAGTTGCTCGTAGCTCCTTATCCCACGCGTGACGATATAGCTGAGGTTTGCTTTTGTACAGTTTTCCAAGCAGTTTTCTACTATATACAACAGCTCGTGGTATTTGTTAAATTCTGTTCACTTACAGACTGACGTTTCATCGTATAATCTAAACTACCTAACCTAGAATACATTTAAATAATTTTGCAATAGAGTTTCTTTCTAGGGTGTAAGCCACTAATAACCATGGATGAACAGCAGAATTTTACTATAGAGATGTATAATGTTGATTAAAATCTCTTAAAAAACATTAAGTGGGACTAGAATTACAAAACGAGTGGAGATAAAAATTTGATAAATGCTGACATTAAGTAAAGGGATCCATCTGGAATCTCACTTTTTATAGGATAAACAGAAATCCAAACATAAACCAACTTTTATTTCTGCACAAACTTTGACGGCCACTATGTAAAACTAAAGTATTCAAGCATGATATAAAAGGGGTTTTTTGTATTTTGGTTTTTAGTACAAATTTTGAGGCTTTATATTAGAGGGGGGTTGCTTTTAAAAACCCAAGTTACTCCCTGCCACCTGCCATGTGAGGGATATTAAAAATATTATCCAGAACCTTTTCGTAACAATCAATGACATAATTCGATTACTTTTACTTTATTTCATACGGTAAAAATTAATTTCATATTTTACAATACCCAAGAAAAGAGAACCAATTATTATACTTTAACTAACCTACTTATGTTATAAAAAGTTATCATAAGTATTTACATAAAAAATATCTTTTGGCTAAAATACTTAAATTACATTTCAAATTATAATAATGTAATAGTTCTAAAACAAACTCACTTATTAATTATCTTCTAACAATTAACCAATACATTAAAGAACTGAATAAATAGTAAATAGAAAGGTTTTAAACAATGAATGTATTATCAACAAGGATGAATATATGTAAAATGAATAAAGTTCCATAACACTGAAAATTTCAATAAAATTCTTTATTACATTCCAAATTATAAATTCAAGGTTCAAAAATATCACGTGATTAAATTAAAATCCCATTCCATGCACAGGGATTGCACGAGCAGCTGAAACAGGCCCTGGAGGGAGGAGTGCAGATTGACTGCGGACAGGCTTCGAATATCAGAACACTATCGATCTATGATTTCATAAGTCAAAATGTATTTTAAATTTATATATTCTCTCATTTTACTTAAAATATGTTTATAAATGGAAAAATGTATTGTATTGATTTCCCTGTCGGAATTAGGTTAGATCGTGTATATGCCTGAAGGGAATGTTTTCAGTTCATCTAAACAGCTGTTCTTGACCTTATTACACCACTTCCGTAAATATTCACGCAAAATGCTAACACCCCATTCCCTCCCCCCCACCCGGAGCATAGATATATCCATGTCCAAAAAGATTTTTCTCAACCACACTTATGAAGTAGGCCCACAATCCCTGGTCATTTCAACACCATTATTGAACACTAGGTGTATGCCTAGCAGTAGTCCTTTGTACGGGTTGTAGGATTTAGCAAAAGAAGAAAGATTATCCTACCAAAACGTAAACCTGAAATCCTAAACAAATCAATACCCAGGTTTATTATATATCATTACATTACAATTAAATTGATTAGAACATTCATACCATTATTAAAATTTGTTATACGTTACAATAACTTTTTAATATACAATGATTTTAAAAAAAAGTTTAAAATCACGGACCAATATAAACTAATTAATATATAGTAGCGTACCTGGCGCACGTAATCGTGTGCTGTCAAGGAGACAATCTATCCACCAATAACTATGTTTAGAAACTAAGTTTAGATTTTCCCAACAGATTTTCATTTTGGTTATGTTTTGGTTTTATGCAAATAAAAACTGGTGTATTATTGCCAGCTGTACGATGATGTCTTCATTAAACGAAAAAGAAAGAACCATGTTTAACTGTCAGATTTGATTTGTTTATTTAACCACTTCCTTAAATAAACAGCTGATTTCTCGATCGTCGGTGTTTACCTCCATATTAAGTTTATGGCGAAAATTGCGACTTTGACCCCATTATTTTCCATGACCACGGTGAATTTTCAAAATGATTTTAATTGATGGCAAAACTACATGCTAAGACCTTCATAACGACACCTTGGACATGGTGATTGGTAGCACCACCGCTCCAAAACAATTATCACTAAATAGGCCTAGTGTATTAAATATATAAAAAGTGTAAGAAGATTATAATTTGACTGCGGTTTTTTTCTTTCGTTTAAATCATTAAACTATAAAGACAGCTGATTATTACTATTAGGTGATTCATTTAAAACTGAAAGCAAAATGCAACTATTATCGCGTAAAAAGTGGGGTTTTAAATACTTTTTAAAACTTACATTTCAAGGGGTGGCGGACGATTTCAAGCATTGAAAAGCCTTCTCTGAAATGTAGAGAATGCATGAAATAAGTTTCATTGTTATTGTTCCTCCGTCTTTTCGGAGAATATGACTTAAAATGCCTCCTGGAGCGTCACCGACAAACAGGCAGACAGACAAAAATTGAGATAAGACTTGTTTCGATTTCACTAACGGATTAAACGTAAAAGTAACAAATAAACAAATAACTCTGAGCAAAGTACAGACAAAACTCTAATTTTATTTATATTTACTAACCGGGACTTTCAACTTTCAATGTTGGGCTTTCTTTGTGCCAAAAGGTGGATGCCTGGGGTATAAAAGATCCAGCCTAATACAATTTTTACTACTCTTTCAATTTTTATCGCCGCATTGTTTGTATTCGAGAAACTGTATGCCCGATGTTTTAGGCCTATTCCTGCTATAACAAACTGTTTTCAAATTATTTTTCCTCGAAGGAATATTTGACGTAAAATATGTTTAACTTTTTCAATAAAATTCGGTCTCAACAATATTGTTTTTAATTTTCCTCAAGGAGCTAATTTTAAACCAAATCAAAAAATATTTTAGTTTATCAGTTTAAGTTGTTTTACTTGAATTTTTATTTTATTGATAGTATAAAGTATGTCCTTGATTATTTAACAATATCGTTCCCTTAGGACTGAGCCAAGAGGTCCAGAGGATAGCCTAGATATAGATAGCAGTACATTAGTTGAAAACCAACTAGGAATCGTCTGAAGTGAAGTATCAACGTGAGCAGAAGATGACTTACAACCAAGTTTGATACAACATGGTAGAGGTGGACCAACACAATTTCAGTGTTGATTATTCATGTTCACTCCTCAGAGTCCTGCGGTCTCTCGCATGACTCGGACTCATCCTCCTTAGGTTCGACAACATTTCTCCTATAAAATCTCTTCCTGTATCCGCTCAGTGTTATCTCTTATGAGTTCAATTTTCTAAAATCCGTTAAAACAAAAATAAATCAATAAACTTCAGCTCAACAGCCCTTCTCAATTATAATTTTAATTCACATCAATATTTACAAAAAATTCCAACAACTCCAAGGAATTATGAAGCTATATTTTAAGCGAGCTGAAATAAAGTTCCCGTGAAAATTAAAATACATTCTAGAAGCATCTAACATAAAACTTTTTAGCTCTTCATGGCTTTAATGAAACAGTACACTTCTTCAAAATATATAAGTATTAATAAGAAGATGAAATAAAACTGCATTATATGAAACTATAAAAATGATTTGACTCCTAAGAAAATAATGAGTTTTGTGATAAAGAAACGAATTTATATTCATAGTAGAAGACAGTGCAAACCATCAACGACCTTATGCTTCATTGGAATTTATATATTCACCTGACAAGTGAACTTAATCTCCATAGTTTTAAGGAAAATGAGATTCGTTTTAAAGAATATATAGGTGTAGGTTATTGAAAAATAAAATTGATTGTTTGAAGACTAGAAATAACGTTTTGATAGGGGCCTACAATATACTGTACTTAATAATTTCACATAATTTACTTCCAGTTATAAGTTGTCTTATACAATAATAATGAAACTCTTGTCTATTCAATAGAGAACGGATTATCGTTAAACATTTTGATTTCGTTATGTATTGCAAATATAAGTTCATATTTGAACAGTAATACTGAATACAAAATTATGTTCATCAAATGCAAAACTTTCTGACCTAATGCATTTTAAATTATTTTAGCTTCAAAATCCCTTTATTTTGATAGTAAATGCAGGTAAATATGTTTAATTGGAAATACATTTATGTAGACTATGTGTAATATACTACGTTATATATATATATAATATATTTAAGGTTAGGTTGCACAAAGACACAAGTGCAGAACCAGAGAAGAAGTAAATATGGTGATACATATTTCCCAATTCACAGTCATATGTTTATTTCCTCATTTATAATCATATGTTAATTATTATTGTTGTTCAGTTTCATGTTATTGTTTACACACAGTTCTTTCATAATAAAATGGTGATTTTGTAGTTAAATATTATTTTTGTGTTATTTCTTTAAGGTTTAGCAACACCACTCCTTTATCAGAAACTATATGACCTTTGCAATCCGTATAACCCATTGAACATGGAATATGAAGATCTTGTTGAGATACTGAACAACTACTTGGATCCTAAAGCAGTGTGAACAAAGTTTTAATAAGGTGAAGGAAGAAATAACTAGTGAGCGAATCTTGGCTCATTTTGATCCTGCTCTGACTCTAACCCTTGCTACCGATGCATCACCGGTTGGCCTCGGAGCGGTCCTTTCTAACAGGCTAGACAATGGTACAGAGAAACCTATTTCATTTGCATCTCGTACTCTAACAATAAGTGAAGCAAAATACAGTCATATCGACAAGGAAGCAGCAGCCATCTATTTCGGACTTCTTTTCCATACATATATGGTCGAAAGTTTGTGTTAATCACTGACCATAAGCCACTTGTTTCCATCTTCGATCCTCATAGGACTCTACCTGCAATGGCCGCAACCAGGATATTTAACTATGCCCATTTCCTATTTGGGTTTGACTACACTGTTGAATTTAGAAGAACAGAAAAACATGGTGATGCAGACTATTTGTCGTGGTTTCCTTTTGAAAAAAAAACTCACAAACAAAAGGTGATGAGCATTCCATTTACCAGACTAATCAACTAGAAACACTGCCAATAACGAAAGAACTAATTGCTACTGAGTCACAAAAGGAGGAAGGCTTGAAAGATATAATTCACTTTTTGGAAACAGGAAGAAGTCTCGAACAATTAGGCTACAAAGACTATGAATTTACTTTACAAGATGGTTGTTTATTCAAAGGCAACAGGGTTGTTATCCCACAAAATTTGAAGCAAAGGGTATTGGCAGAATTACACATTGGTCACTTAGGGATCGTAAAAATGAAAGCATTGGCAAGAAGTCACTGTTATTGGCAAGGTACGGTACCGATTATGATATAGAAAACTTAGCAAAGACTTGTAATATGAAATCAAATTTTAAGAAATAATTTCAACAATGAAGCAAAGTTAGGGAATGAAGACGAAAATTATACACAGGCTTCTTCACCATTGAAATGTTCAAGCTATTGAAGTTTAAACAAGAGGTTTTCCAAGAATATCTTCAGTAAAATAAAAAAAACTTGTGCCGTGAAAAGGTTTATAATAAATAAATTACTTTCAAAAGGATTAGCATTCATTTAATATTTTTCTGTGGACGTCCCACGCGTAGATATTTCATTTATTCTAAGTGGGTGGGAAAAGGTATAAGTCGGCGAATGGAGGCTGGCATCCTAAATACAAAGTTTGTTGAAAAAAGAATAAATAACTTAGTAAATTATTAGAAAAATAAATTACTAAAAATTAAAAAAAATTTTAAATATACTAAATTAATACTTTTAGTCCCAAGGGAGAAATAGTATGTAATTTTAATCCCATGTGAGGGAATGTAATCCCATAAGAATAACCCAGGAAACCCCAGGAACACCCTGTAATGAATCATCAGAAAAATAGCAGCTGACAGTAGTAATTAATGTTTTAATGGTATTGATAGCTTTAAGGCTAGGTTAGCCAAATTGGAAAAATGTTAGTTATTCGGGTTAGTTACTAGTGGGTAATTTGTAACTTGTCGGCTACGCCTCGGGTGTCAACAGCTGCGTGGACAAAAGGTTTCACTTTAATCCCTTGTTGCACTAAAACTATGGATATGAAGCTTAAAGGATGAAAATATTAGAAATTAATGGCTTTAAATAGTTAAAAATGAAAAATAACTGTATTTATTCCCTATAGAACTTCGACCATTCATAAATTATGCAGATGACGCGCTCTTATGACTGGAGAGCCCCTGGTCGTTATATTAGCTAGACTTAAAATCAATCAAAATATGATGTAATTACTTCAACTTGGGAAATAGTTTAGATAATGGATATATCTAAAGGTAATGTTTTCTGTCTTCCTTTCCTTTAAACAGCTGTCCTCATAGCCATGTGACGTCACTTCCGTTACGATTGCTAACAGCCCCTTAGAGCTTAAGCACTAGGGCCATGTCTAAACAACTCATAACCATGTCAAAAAATTACACGTTTACAGAAACAGGGCCAGATTTTCAACCCATAAAATGTAACTGTCATGAATTTTGAATAGTTATAAACTATGCTCGGTGGATACGATATTATCTTGTGTAGATTAACGTTCTCACTAGTAAATACTACGTTCATATACAGAGCCCGTCCTCATAATCATACCAGTTCGTAATTCAGAGGCAAAAGTTGTAGTTTGGATTCCACGTTAAACGTATGTTCCTTAGATACCGTTGGCTGTTGGGCTGACATTAACAGTCCAAGGAATACGTCAGCCTTAGTCAGTAACAAGACTACAAGATCGCGCCACACTCATTTTTCATTTTACTTGGCTTAAAATACCTTCCTGGTAGGTCACTATATAATTTTTCCTACGTCTATCAAATTGCTAAGTAATTAAATAGGCTACAGTATTGACGTCATATTTACGTTTGTACTTTTCCTTGCATTTTTCAATTTAGAGATTTCAATTTCATATCACTGTTTCAGCAGTCTCTGCAAGCTTTTCAAGTGTGTTAATAAATCACTTTTACTCTAACAATTAATTTTGACATGGATATGTCTTAGCTCTGGGGGGGTTGTTAGCGATTTTTAAGATGGAAAATATGTAACAGGTTTCCATAGAAACCATCACAGCTATTGTATTGAATTTTTAGTATAAAAGAATAATAACTGCTGTTTAGATAAACTGAAAACATTCCTTTAGACATATTCATGATCCTATTTCCCACAGGGAAGTAAATACATTTTTTTTATTTACTGTAATTCAGTTAAATGTCACCGTAACGTAAACCGAATTAGTTTGCTATTCTTTGTATGGTATGTTTGATTATTTCGATCGATAATCATAGAACGATGGTTCAGGTGTTTATATTCAGTGTATCCAACTTATCCAACAATTAAGTCCATACTGTTAGTAATATTTGTCTTAAGTTGAAAAACTGGAGTGCGGAAAGTAAAATCAAGTTCACCAAGTAAGTTCAGCGCCGCTTTTCGAGTGTGAAAACACTCGCTTTCTATAGCAGACGTAAGAAATAATATATTTCATTACAAGGATGGAAAGTGGTGGTTTTTGGGGCACTATCGAGTTTACACGCGAGGTGTTTAGCCAAGCGTGGAATTTGACGAGTGTGGAACAACGGCAACAGTAATAATGTTTTTAAGCTGATTTACTGGCAGTAATGGTAAAGTTACTAGCGCTGAACGCTACCATTGTCAAAAATCGGAACTAAATACTAGTGTGGGTAAAATCATAGATGAACGGATAGTGAAGTAGATGTGCACACCCATGTTAAGGATGAAGGCGGTACATCTACCGCCATCGTCAGATAGCGCTATCGTCGCAAATGACACTAATGACAAATGACACACCTGACGGCGTCACAGAGGCCTAGTTCACCGCTAGATCCAACAGATGGCAACACTTGTCCTGAGATTTTATCGTCATCACTAAGTCCCATAAGGTGCCTTCTCTCCTTATAATCCGTTCCTCTATGGTAAAACCTCCAGCTGATTTGCCCAGCCAAGGCCGGAAAAACATTAATATACTTTCTGTAGTCACGAGTAACGTTTAAAGCAGCTGGTTTCGGTTCAGTGGAATGAGAACAAATTATTCCCTACAACCCTAATAACACATTTCGCACTGTTGATAGAACGTATAAGCAGTAAATATCTGGTGGATATGAGATGTCATATCCACCCTAGGGCGGATAAACATAACCTGCCAATCACATACGCGGAACGCTCCAAATGTATATGAAACCAAACAATAGCATTCGTTAAGCGCTCAGTCAGCTGATAGACTGTCGCTGTTCCTACAACACTACTTTCGGTTTTGCGCAATGAAACTGAGGTTATGCTTACATTTATTCCAACGGGAAAATCAAACATAACCTAAATTACTTTATTATTTCAGGAAAAATCTTATGTGTAAGGCCCAATTCACACAGAACGGACGTATGGCGGAGACGTGGCGCGTACATTTGTCGCTTCCGCGTCCCTTCTATGCAAAGCATTCGCCCAATGCGCACAGATGCGACGTGGTGCTGGCGACCGCCCTCTCGTCCGCGCCATGTCGCTTCCGCGTCCCTCGTGGCGCATCGGAAGCGACATATGTCTCTTGTGCGTCCCTTGACGTTTAGAGAGACCATTGGGTTCGTGAACCTTTTGTTGATTTTGTTGTATGTTTGTAGTGATCAAGCGAGGAGGCAATGAATTTAATATTAGATTTTGTGAGGAAGTTAAACAATTTCAAGTTTTTACGTGCAGGTTACTGTAATACAAGTGCGCTAGACACCTGGTCTGGCCTCAAAAACACAAATATTGATTGAATTGATTGAACAGGTAAATCTACGCTAGTTTATAAAAAAGATAACTAAAAAATATTTGCGGCTGCCGATCCTGGGTTTGAAATATTTCAAACCAAAACTGGGTTTGAAATTTGAAATGTACGTCATTCAACACTAGAAATTATGAGTTCAAGTATGGAGGTATTCATTTAACCATTTATTAATAAATTCGTGAATTGCCTGGAATAGCTTATGACGATTAACATGGGATAAATTTTGAAAATCATACCGTTGTTTATGACGTTGTCTTGAGCTTTTGGACAAGGTTTATTTTTAATGTTGCCAATTTTCATTGGACGTTTTGGTTAAAAACGTCCAATGATGGTCACTGGCACGGCACTTCTGTGTGCACAGCACGCGCCACGTCCGCACTACGTCTCCACCATACCGTTCCGTTCTGTGTTAATTGGGTCTAAATACGAGTACAAACCGTCATGGCCGGCCTCGAAATCTGGCAGCACTCAGCTAATGCTTCGTGCTGCCATATGAACTTCTCGTATGATATGACATCGTTTATACTCTTGTTACACAATTAGCTATTTCCAATCACCGTCTGAAGTAAGATTTTGTGATTAACTCAGCTGTTCGTCATCGGCACAGTAGCAGGCAACATCGTCTATTCCACAGTGTTAAAGTAATTTATTTTACATACATGAGTTATTTACATGGTGCCGTCATCCTGTAATCCAGCTACTTGGAGGTCACGAATTGTGGATAGTTGTGAGCGATGGTCGGTGGATGTAGTGTTCTCTTGTGTGGATTAATGTCCGCACTATTGAAAGCTACGTTAATCCGCAAAGACCATCCTCATAATTAGACCAATTCGTAATTCAGAGGTCGTGGTTCGGACTCCACGTTAAACTGTAGGTCCCTTAGTTGCCATCGGCTGTTGGGCTATTAATTAATAGTCCTGTTTAAGGAACATGTCAGCCTTAGTCAGTAACAAGACTACAAGATCGCGCCACAATCATCTCACAATCAACTCTCATTCATACTTGGCTTAAAATGCCTACCTTGTGGTATGGTCGCCATTTCAATAATCTAATCTAATCATAACACGATATTTTGTTAGTGTTGTATCGAGCGTGTTATATTCAATAGCAAGTTCCATTCGTGAGGAATATTTAGATGGCATGGTCAGTAACATTTCCGTTCAGAATGGTCCTTGGTGTTATCGAGCTACGCCAAATAGATGTGTACTTGACGCCGCATCATTCACAGACAGTCCTTTGCATTCAGCCATGATAGTTGTTCCGATTATGGTCGTTGCTCGTTCAAGATCCACACGTTGATGGATTGTCAACGTTCATCAGCGGTCAATTCAAATTTATGGTGTATAAATTTTTCTCCTTCGTCCTTTCTCCTCCTACAATTGGCCAGCTCGGTTTATGTTGAGGTGACACTAAACTGGATGACTCCAAATAAACTAAATGAATTGTGAGAGTAAAAGCGATGTTTAATTGATTTATTGGCATCTTGAAAAGCTTGTAGAGACTGCTGAAACAATGACGTGATATCTCCAAATTGAAAATTCTAAGGAAAAGAACGAACAGTATGACGTTAATACTGCAACATATTTAATAGATATCTGATATACGAACAATTCAATAAGCAACGTGCAAAGTGTCTCTCCTGCATTTGAAAGAAACTAATACGAATACATTTCTCTGGATTGCAGCAAAGTGACACTTCGCGTACTTGTTGAAGAATACTATTTCTTACCAGAACATCGGAAAGAAGGAATGAAATAATACTTCGAAAAAACTGATTGTTTACACCCCATTAATTTCTCTTTACACGATTTTTAAATCTATAAATAGATAATAATTATTTTCATTAATACTAAAAGTAATGAGAGATCTACGAGTAAAAAAGGCAATATAATAATTCAGCACAATATGAAATTATTGTGAATCAGTTAATAAACTTTTGTCCCTCAATGACAAGCTTTACACCTAACCTATAGAACTCCATGGTAAGATTTAATATTTACAAACAAAATATGACCCCTACTGAAACTAACCTGCGGAAAGTCCACTACTAAGATAAATAATTAAAAATCATAAATAATTAGTTTAATCACAAGTAAAGTATCCCACGTCTAAAACAAAGAGTTGAATTGAAACCTATATTATGAGCTTTAACTCAGGTGAAAGATTCAAAGGAAAGAGGATAAAATTTTGGAAAGCCAGTGTACAAAATCGGACGATTTTTTTTTTACACAAAAGGGGTTAAGCCTCTTTTTACCAACCTTGACCACCCACATAGACTAAAGAAATTTAATTTACATAAAAATTATTATTTTATTTAGGATTAAACTGCAATATTTTAATTTCACATACTATAGTATAGCATCGATTCCTATTTACTACGTCAGTTTGATCAACTCATAAAATACTCATTCTTGCAGTTCACGAAGTCGTTATATTTCAGGTGAATAAACAAGTAGGGGAGAGGGTTGAATTTTTGACCAACGTTTGCGGCCGCTGTGGTAAATTATTTGCGGGACCACAAATCTAAAATTCCTCGTTTCATATGAGTTTAACGAACGTGAACTCAATTATTGTTCGTGTTAGGCTCGTCCCTGCTTGGCCTCCAAGTCACGATCCTGCCATAATCCATCCTGTTCGTCCTAGGCTTAGAGAGTCTGACTTTTAACGGAGACTTACAATCGTCTCCTACATTCTACGTGTGCAGGCTTTCTGATATATGTGTAAATCTAACTTAAAATCTAAACTAAAATCGTAAGTAATAAAGCTTTAGGAAAACTTTAGACTAAAATAAATGGATTTAAATTACATACCAAACCTACGAAGTTCAAAATGCACATTTAACTCATACAATAAGTAGGTATAAGTTATAAGTGTGATTTTGTAAATTTGCTTTGCAATGAGAAAGTCTAATCACTTTATATCTCTTATACATTATTGGTTCTGTTCAGTATGGTAACATATATTTGAGTTATACAAGAAAATATTTATAATAATAGTGTACTATCTGAGCTCAGCAGATTCACAATCTATTTCGTCTTGTACAACGATTTTTATTTTTTATAACAACTAACATTAACTGTATCAAAATCCTCTTATGAGTGCATAATTGATAAAAGTTATACATCTAATGAATCTGTTCAACAAAAAACGATAAAGTTAGAAGGTGACCTTAGGTTTATTGAAACGCTGCAGAGTGTAAATAAATTGGTGAAAGAGGGGGTCTTTGAAAGTCGCATGGAGGAATCCGAATAGTGCTCTAGGTGGAATTTTGTAGAAATACAAGGTGTAGCAGTAACGAATAATGATGTCTAAAATGTAAAAAGTGTAGACAAGAAAATAGGGATGGATTCAACTGATTCTACGGAGGATGCTTGTGACACTTATACTTGTTGTGGAAGCCTGACTCTACAGTAGCTCGTCGCCTCGTATTATAGTAAAAGTATTTGTCAGGGGAATTGATGCTGATGACCTGTAAGCAAAAATGAGACCTAACCCACCGACCCGGCACCCCGGACTGGCGACGATAAGCCCATATACATCAATGACTCCCTCACACCTTGTTGGCTGCAGCTAGGGAAGTGAGGAGGGTCAACAGCTACAAGTGGCTCTGGGTGCGTGGGGGAAAGATCTTCGGTAGAAAAGAGGACAAGGAACCAGTGGTTGTTTTTAAAAGCCAGGCAGACCTCGAAAAAAGTATAACTCTTTGTATTTTAGTTTCTTTATATTTTCATGATAAAAATGTTTTTTGTTTTCTGTATATGTGCACAGTTAAATATCAGTATTTTTAACACACCCACTTTAACCCTAAATATTAAATTTGTATTATTACAATTTTGATTACAAGTATAAAGTTAATAAGTAGCATATCACAATTAACAACTTTGGACATTTTGAATGATATCACTGGGTTTTATTGACTCAAAACATAAGAAGCATGAGAGAAAATTTTAACATTTTTGTAGCAGAGTTGTCTGTACATAAAAACATCCTGAATTATTGTCCTTTCTGAAGTATGGATTAAGCGGTCAGCAAAGGATTCATTTAAAATACCCAACAATTCACTTTATCTTAAGTCTAATGAGACATATAGAGCTGGTTATGTAGCAGTATTTATACATGAAAGTGTAATGGAAGTTCAACATGATAAATTTAAATTTTATCTGTTGATGTATTGCCAGTTAGCCTTCGGATATTTAATGTAGGCCTACATTTTCTTATTTTAGCTTCTAACATACATCATAAAACAAAAAGATACGTTGATACTTTGATTAATGATTAACAATACAAATGATTAAGTTCGGTTTTAAGTAATAATCAACTGAGTAATTTTACAAAACAGTTGTATAAGAGATATTAACCTAAATTTGCTAGAAGATAACGATGTAATTATGAGAATAAATTTACCTTTGCGCCATTTACCATGTTTATGAATCCCTGCGAGTCAACCACAGTGATGCATCTTCACCTTGTATTAAACACGCACTCTTTAAAAGCAACATTAGAAATAAACTGAATATTATGTCTATGTCAGCTGTTATAAACAACAATATAACCGATCACTGCGTGATAGGAATGTGGTTGAGCTGTCTGCCGCTAACCGACGCTGGCGCTAGTGGCGGTGGCAGTGCCTCAACTACTCGACCACGGTGTTGGCGACGGAGTCAGCTGTGACCACCGACTAGATTATGTACTCTTGTATGAACTTTTGACCTCTATATATTTATTTATTTTTAATTCTTCTATATATCACATACATTCCATTCATATAGGATTACTAGTTTACAAAAAATGTATAATACAGGAGAAGCAGACAAAGTAACAATAATAATACAAAAATAATTTGTAACAAAACTTAATCATTATAAGTTTGAATAGTCCTATACAGCTTTAAGTCATTTGCATATAAAAGACATTTGGAATCAACTATGGCACTTGGAAGGTCATGAATAAATAAGAAAAGTTTGGACATGAAGGAATATTAGGACTATGAAATACAAGTTATAGGAACTACTTGAAAAGTTGAACCGTTAATTATCTACGAAACAATGTATAAGAATACTATTTATAGATTTTATTTTAAATTTATAGAGATATTAACGTATTTATGAAGATTAAGCACATTTATTTTTTTTCTTTATGGTCGAGACCAAAACAATAGTCGAAATTTTGTATTTACAAAATAATGTATAAGATTAGAAATAAATGAATATATATTTTTAGATAATCAGTAAAATGTACAAAAAATTTGGTGAGATGTATTCCTAAAATGCTACGTGTCGTAAATGAATACGATCATAAATTTTATTTGTTTTTACCATTATTTTGCTTTTTCATGTATAAATTTTCTAATTTTATATTTATTTTATTTATATCACATACATTCCATTCATAGTTACTAGTTTAAAAAATCTAAAAATACGTGTAGAAATGACAATAGAAACAATAATACCAAAAATAATTTGTAACAAACTTATATTTATTTTTTGAATAGTCCTTTATATAAAAACATTTATTGTTTACTAACAAAAATACATAATCATATAGGATAACAAAAATATTTATACAGGATGAATATAAAGAAAAATAAAAAATGGATAAATACTTTTGACTAATGGAATAATTTTAAACTTATGGAAAAACAACGCCGTTAATTTTAATAAAAAACAATGTATAAGAATACTAACTAATAGACCACGTACTGATCCGTCTCACCCTTTTTTGCATTATGTTAAGATATATGTTTAACTATAAGGTATTAAAGCCTTTCTACTAACGGAGTAGGGGATGTAAATATGAAATCATACAAAAGCGAATTAAGGATGACTTCAGAATATGTGCTTCCTAGACCCACAACCACGTCCTTCACTAAAACGTTTCATTTGTAGCTCCAAGAATATTTAATAAAATACCAGGTGAAATAAGAGAGGAAATTAATTTCAAAACAATTCAAGAAAAGTGAGAATTTGGTTGTTAAGATTGATGGATGATATTGATAAATATTTAGTATACAAGTATGAGATAATTCCTTATTTTATTTTGTTTAAACAGTTGCTTTTAAATTGTATTGATTTTGATTAATTGTTTATTTTGTTCATTTTGATATTTAATAAGATAATAAATATTACAATTAATTGAAAATTTTGTTTTGTAATATTGTTTTTTTAGTATTATTTTTATCATGTATACATGATGGATATGTTATAATGGGATTTGTGAAACTATTTGAGTATTTGTGTATTAGAGGAAGAATGTGGAAGAAAAGAATGTGTCAGAGCCTACCCTGTTGGTCCGATTTAGATTAAATTTGGCATGTATGTATTCAGAATGTCTCCAGGCGTTTTTTTAATTTTTTTGATTTTTTTTATTTTTAAGAGTAGTTCACCCCTAAAAACCCTTAAAGACGTAAAAAATCTAAATTTCTTAAAAATGTCTTTAACGGTTTTGATTAAAATTTGATAGTTTATAGTTCACAGAGTCCTTAACAATTTGACGCCACCCGCATGTCTGTAAAAATGACGGCTCAAAAGTTATGGGCTTTTAAATATCAAAAAAATCCAATTTTTAAATTATCAGCGAAAACAATAAAAGTAAAGTATAACTTGACTGGCACCATTGAACCGGCTTAAAAACTAAACAAATTAGTATTTTGAATTATTTGTCTACGACTAACGGTTCCAGAGAAAATTTAAATTTACTGTCCATGATAAACGCAGTACGTTGTCGTTGAAAGCGCCCAATGTTATTCTTATGGAGAATATTAGAAAATCAATTTCTTCCTCTTTTTCCAACCGTTTTCCATGAACCTTAGTACTAAGCGTAAGGTCAAATCACCCAACAAAACCAACTCAAAAAAGCGGTATTACCGGGTGGGGGGGTTCCCCCATACAATTCAAACAATTAATTAAACTTTGTCTCTCTTGTTTTTATTTTCAGAAATGGGATGATTATTTTTGAAACAATAATTATTAAATGGTATTTAGATATATTTTGAAGAACATGATAGTTTTATTACAGATTGTCTTTTTTAAATTTACTTAAGGGAGAAAGTATGTGTCAGTACACAGATACCGTTTATTTTATAGTATTATGCATTTTTACAACTTAAGAAAATTACAAAAAAGTATTAATCAAGAGAACATTTTGTTTAAATACTCCTCAAATAAGCTCCTCTAATATAAAAGTTTAGTCAAAAACTTCATTGAATCGAATAAGCTAGATTCCAATCTAGCTTCGAAAAATTGCACACGTATCGACTTATGTGATCAATATAAAATGTTTGAAAGGAACTGTTCATGATTGCAACATCCAACGAAATGTCACAGTAAACTGCATTATTAAATTGCAATACTTCTGACGGTAGAGATAGTTGAGAGTTGAAAAAGTTAAACAGTAAAACTCAACTGAAGCAATTAGAGAGGAACGACATTTAATAACTTACACTTGCGACCGTATAGATATTTTTTACTTCCAGTTGTTTTAATTAAATTTGTAATATAACAAATGAAATAATAATATTTATAATAATAAATAGTTAATAAGTGTGCGAATAATAACTCTGTATAAATAAAATAAACATTACTTGCTTAATTTTTTCGGGCAATTACAATCAGCTTTCTTAAAAAACTGCTATTAAGTAAAAACTTTTCTGTTATATAATTGCCATTGTAAAAAAACACAACATCACTTACTTCCCTGTGGGAAATAGGTTAGATCATAGACATGTCTGAATGGGAAGTTTTCAGTTTCTCTAAACAGTTGTTCTCATAATCATATGACGTCAATTCCGTCACTCCTTTTGCGACTCACAAATTGCTAACACCCCCCGAGTTTTATTACATGGAGCCCCACTATCCATGAAAAATTTCCAATTAATATCAATTTTTTTAATAAACAACATAAACAACAAGGAGTTGATGATGCACAAACTACTAGGCGATGTAAAAACGGCTCAACGATGCACAAACGACTCATTGATACAAAAACGGCTCAATTATGTAAATCAATTCAACGATGGACAAACGACTCAATGATCGTATAAAAGTATCAGATGGTGGGAAAGCATCAGGGAAACTGTAGAAAAACGACTGAACGGTGCAAAAAAGACTCAGTGATGGACAAGCGACTCGATGATAGTATAAAATTTCAGGTGGTGTGAAGTATCAGGGATCAACGATGGACAAACGACTGAACGATGTAAAACGACTCAACGATGGACAAACGACTCAATGATCATATAAAAGTATCAAATGGTGTGAAGTAGCGTGTATCAACTGTAGACAAACGACTGAACGATGTAAAACGACTCAATGATCATATAAAAGTATCAAATGGTGTGAAGTAGCGTGTATCAACTGTAGAGAAACGACTGAACGATGTAAAACGACTCAACGATGGACAAACGACTCATTGATACAAAAACGGCTCAATTATGTAAATCAATTCAACGATGGACAAACGACTCAATGATCGTATAAAAATATCAGAAAGTAAAACTGTAGAAAACGACTGAACGATGCAAAAAACGACTCAGTGATGGACAAACGACTCGATGATCGTATAAAACATGTGTGAAGTATCAAACGACTCGACGATACAAAAACGACTCAACGATGGACAAACGACTCAATGATCGTGTAAAAATATCAAACGGTGTGAAGTATCAGAAATCAACTGTAATGTTCAACAAACAACTGAACGATGCAAAAACGACTCCAATGATGGACAAATGATGCGATGATCGTATAGAATTATCAGATGGTGTGAAGTATTAGGGATCAACGATGGACAAACGACTAATCGGATAAGCTCCAAATGCATGGAAACCTTAATCCTCCTGATACAGTAGAAGTAGACCACAGAACCGCAGCGACCGCAGTAGCACCACTAAACAAGCTCACCGGAGCGGCCAGAGTCGAATGTTCCTCTTATCCTGGTTTCCTAGTATTATATTTTGTAAAATTTATTTATTTATTAACCAATAAAAACCACAAATAAAATGGATGGTGTTCAACTACTGCATTAAGTATTAAAATGGTAGTTCATAGCTAGATTTCCTAATTCCCAACGTGTTTTCTTTTCCTTCTTAGTTATCAGTGTAGTCCTTGTTTTTATATAAAGTTCATACGTTTACCCAGTACACTATGATAGTTCTATGACACGGTCGAATAAAACTATTGAATACTACGTTAATCTGCAAAGACCATCCTCATGATTAGACCAATTCGTAATTCAGAGGCCGGGGTTCGGATTTCACGTTAAACTGTAGGTCCCTTAGTTGCCATCGGCTGTTGGGCTATTAACAAACAGTCCTGTCTAAGGAACATGTCAGCCTTAGTCAGTAACAAGACTATAAGATCGCGTCCCAATCATCTTACAGTCAATCCTCATTCATACTTGGCTTAAAATACCTACATTGTAGTATGGTCGCCATTTCAATAATCTAATCTAATGGTAATGTTTTCAATTCATTTAAACAGCTATTCTTATACTTTTATATTAAAAATTCAATACAATAGCCCTGGTAGTTTCTATGGAAAACTGTACATATTATCCATTTAAAAATCACTAACACCCCCCCAAGACATATCCATTCAAAAAAATTATAGAACTACTATTACAGGGAAATATTATGATAAAATATAATACTATAAAATACTTCTATGTACTGTACAAGTTAGAGTAAAATACCAATACTGGTAGTTGCTATAAAATATTTCAGTACGAAATTCATTATTGGTGATAGTGGATTTATGTTATTTAGATTTTCATTGCGGACATTTTACATCACGATTTTATTTAAAACAAAGTTTCACAACGTTTCTGGATCTGGAATCTGCTCCGTCCTCAGGTGAACTAATATCTAAAACATAACACAATAAACACAAAATCCGGACAAAGCCGGCATAAAGCTGAAAACATAAAAGTATAAAGCAGTCAAAAAACTTACAAACAAACCATTCACTAACCATTACACACATAAGACACAAAACACGTCCACTCGTCACGGAGACTCAAAGACAACTGAATAGGAGTGGGCGTGTCCCACCGGAACCGGAAACAAAATGGCCGCGGCTAAAACCTGAAATTTGTTTTACATAAAATCGTGACGGAAAATGTCCGCAATAAAAATTTTAATAACACATCAGTACGGTATTATTTTTCACCAAATAGAATATAAACTGCTATTCATTAAAATTGAATCAATCATTAATTATCAGTAACAACAAGTAAGCTATAAACAATCAATAATAATTATATTTAATACATAATTTAAAATTGGCCCAGATACTAAATTAATTGTAACCCTCAGTGTCCAGGGAACGAATGCATTTTGTATAAACATTAATTTTAAATTCATATTTTCAATTTCCGAATGACGACTAATTTTTTGCCATTTGTGAGTAGGGGTCTACGTTTTTTGATAGTTACCTACACTTTAGCCAATTGTAATATTAGTTTCAAACAAATTTTATTAATTTTTATCTAGACATAAACTTAAAGCACTTAAAGCAAAGGATGAATTGTATTGATCAGGGTAAAGTGCGAAGTGCAGAACGGTGTTGATCCGAGGCTATTGGCCGTGTAAGCCAATATCAAACTCCCGGCACAATGGCTGGCGTATCTGGCAATATCCGTGTCTGCCGCCTCGCCGCTCTACTCCATCACATTACATGTTCACCGTGAAGAGGCTACAGCTGTAACACGATCGCATTACATGTTGTAGTGGCTACAGCTGTAACACGAGCACATTACATGTTCACCATGTAGTGGCTACAGCTGTAACACGAGCACATTACATGTTCACCATGTAGTGGCTACAGCTGTAACACGAGCACATTACATGTTCACCATGTAGTGGCTACAGCTGTAACACGAGCACATTACATGTTCACCATGTAGTGGCTACAGCTGTAACACGAGCACATTACATGTTCACTTCTTATACTTTTATATTAAATTCAATACAATAGCCCTGGTAGTTTCTATGGAAAACTGTACATATTTTCCATTTAAAATACTAACCCCCCCCCCAAGACATATCCATTCAAAAAAATTATAGAACTACTATTACAGGGAAATATTATGATAAAATATAATACTATAAAATACTTCTGTGTACTGTACAAGTTAGAGTAAAATACCAATACTGGTAGTTGCTATAAAAATATTTCAGTACGAAATTCATTATTGGTGATAGTGGATTTATGTTATTTAGATTTTATTTCGGACGTTTCCATCACGATTTTATGTAAAACAAAGTTTCACAACGTTTCTGGATCTGGAATCTGCTCCGTCCTCAGGTGAACTAATATCTAAAACATAACACAATTAACACATAATCCGGACAAAGCCGGTATAAAGCTGAAAACATAAAAGTTTAAAGCAGTCAAAAAACTTACAAACAAACCATTCACTAACCATTACACACATAAGAAACAAAACACGTCCACTCGTCACGGAGACTCAAAGACAACTGAATAGGAGTGGGCGTGTCCCACCGGAACCGGAAATAAAATGGCCGCGGCTAAAACCTGAAATTTGTTTTACATAAAATCGTGACGGAAAATGTCCGCAATAAAAATTTTAATAACACATCAGTACGGTATTATTTTTCACCAAATAGAATATAAACTGCTATTCATTAAAATTGAATCAATCATTAATTATCAGTTAACAACAAGTAAGCTATAAACAATCAATAATAATTATATTTAATACATAATTTAAAATTGGCCCAGATACTACAATGAAATTAATTGTAACCCTCAGTGTCCAGGGAACGAATGCATTTGTATAAACATTAATTTTTAAATTCATATTTTCAATTTCCGAATGACGACTAATTTTTTGCCATTTGTGAGTAGGGGTCTACGTTTTTAGATAGTTACCTACACTTTAGCCAATTGTAATATTAGTTTCAAACAAATTTTATTAATTTTTATCTAGACATATTATTCATCAAATTAACAAAATATAAAAAATATATCAAGTATAAAACACTTAAAGCAAAGGATGAATTGTATTGATCAGGGTAAAGTGCGAAGTGCAGAACGGTGTTGATCCGAGGCTATTGGCCGTGTAAGCCAATATCAAACTCCCGGCACAATGGCTGGCGTATCTGGCAATATCCGTGTCTGCCGCCTCGCCGCTCTACTCCATCACATTACATGTTCACCGTGAAGAGGCTACAGCAGTAACACGAGCACATTACATGTAGTGGCTACAGCTGTAACACGAGCACATTACATGTTCACCATGTAGTGGCTACAGCTGTAACACGAGCACATTACATGTTCACCATGTAGTGGCTACAGCTGTAACACGAGCACATTACATGATAACCATGTAGTAAGTTGTTTTTGTATTGGTAATTATTGCATATATATATATAATTTATATCTACTGTATAATAATCTAAAATTGTCAATAGTTAAAGGAAAAAGTGTTGTACCTGCAACGTTGAAATGCACTTACAGCTATACATAAACGTCCCGACGTTAGTATCAGTATTTTGCAGGCGTTACAAAATGCCTTCATTTTACACGGTAATGAAACTCTCGATTTATTTCAACTATTTATTTCGCATGAACAACTTTCTTAAATACTTTTTTTACTTCGCCGTTTTTCTATATTATAGACATATTTTGCATTTTATTTCATAACAAACTAAAATAACCCTAAATCTAATATTATAAAAACATATATATTTTAGGAAAATCAAAACTATCTAAGCAGTTTTTTTATATTTTCGTCATAAAGTCTATTTATAAATTATATCCATAAGTTCGTTGAGAAAGAACAGAATGATAATTTAAAATAGCCTTTACATTATTCAAGAGAGGTCCACTCAAACCCCATTCTTGAAGAAGTGGAGCATAAACTGTTTCTAATTATAGTGATTTATTTATCTGTTTTAATTTTGTCGATTAAATTTCTTAATGGTTCTATCTCTATATGCTATGTTACGTGTTAACTACAATGTTTAATATCAGTGCATTAATTTGTCTTCATGAAGAATCTATAGACATTGACACTTTCTTTGTCAAAAGAAAATAGTTTATGTTTAGTGTAGCTATAAAAAATTCACCTTCTTGTACATTTTACTGACGCTTTTGTGAAGGTAAACGTATCATTTTAACAACGCGATTAAAACTACACTTAGAAATATACTTACCTCAAGGTAAAAGTATACAAGCTCCCTGTAGACTAAATTAGGTTATTGTTTGAACCTCTTTAACTTTTTTAAGGGATTAAGTAAAACATAACAACTATCATTTTCATACGAAATAAGAAATATCAACACGAATTTTAAGTATAAATCAAGTGACTATGAAGTTTTCTTCAATAGTAATATAAACAACCAGAGAAAATGACCATGTAGACGTCATTTTTAATGTCGTGATGATTTTTGGGCAGCGTTGCAGTATTATAGGCACAGGGTATAATAGACACAAAGATTAAAATGAATGATAAACGAACCGGCTCCAGCGGGATGTCTAGTATATATTTTGTGTTCAATATTTATGTCCATATTGTTTGATTACAGACTTATCAAACTTAAAATAGAATGACGAACATTATTTTTTGTGCTTCGAACTGTGTTCTACATTGTATACATTCGTGAGACACTTACCCAACCACTTATCGGGTATTTTAAGGTGAATGTAAGAAAATAGTGAGTGTTACAAGTTTAATAGTTTTGATGACATATATTATTTTAGATACAGACTAGAGAATAGTTGTTTAATTTGTCACGTCAGCCCAATGAACAAAGTCAACTAGGTTCAGTATTTAACCATCAGCAATGTTGAAAGGTTTTGTTCAGGATCGAACTGGTAACCTGAAGACTATGAGGTGAGTATTACAACCACCGAATCGCCCTGTGTATCGAGCGTTTTAGGTTCAACCGCTACCAATATATATAACACTACTGGGACGTTGTCATGTACTGTAATCCAGCTACTTGGAGGTCACGAATAGTGGATAACTATGAGTGGTGATCGGTGGATTTGATATTCTCTAATATGGATTCCATCCTCATAGCTAGACCAGTTAGTAATTCAGAGACAAACTTGTGGTACAAATCCCACGTTAAACTGTAGGATTCTTATAAGCCATTGGTTGTTGGATACTAATCAACAGTCCTGTCTAAGGAACATGTCAACCTTAGTCAATAACAAGACTATAAGGTCGCGTCACAATCATATTCATAACTTACTTCTTATTCATAACTGACTTGAAATACCTACCTTGCTATGTTGCATTTCAGGAGAGTAATAATAAGAATAATAGTTATAAAAAAACTAACCTCAAGGGTGAAATAACTAAGAAAATGTTCTAGTTAGGAAATGTTATAACAGCACTACACGACAAATTAGTGTATCGGACCAGTAAGGGAACACCCTGTAGATGATGTCTGACAGTCAATTGTGCGATGTATAAAAGAAAAATAATGAAAAAATTTATTATTTTTGCTCGATCCCGCTCTGCTCACTATAAGTCAATGAACTACCAACAAAGCTTTCATCAGTATAAACGTCTTGCAACTTGTTGTCGCTCGCCCTTTACAAATGGTACAACTTTACCGATAAAAGTATAAAGTATGATGTTTAAAGCGTGCAATCGACGTTTTGTAATGTCGCATGTTTGCCTCGTCAATGTCAAATGGTAAGGTATCGACGTTTTGTAGCCTTACCCTGTTAATGTCTAATGTCAACATTATGGTGCCGTATATCGACGTTTTGTAGCCTGTCAACTGGGTCTAGCTCGTATAATGTCGACATTGTGGTGCCGTATATCGACGTTTTGTAGCCTGTCGCACCTGGGTCTAGCCTCGTCTAATGTCGACATTATGGTACCGTATATCGACGTTTTGTAGCCTGTCGCACCTGGGTCTAGCCTCGTCTAATGTCGACATTATGGTGCCGTATATCGACGTTTTGTAGCCTGTCACACCTGGGTCTAGCCTCGTCTAATGTCGACATTATGGTGCCGTATATCGACGTTTTGTAGCCCGTCACACCTGGGTCTAGCTAGCCTCGTCTAATGTCGACATTATGGTACCGTATATCGACGTTTTGTAGCCTGTCGCACCTGGGTCTAGCCTCGTCTAATGTCGACATTATGGTACCGTATATCGACGTTTTGTAGCCTGTAGCACCTGGGTCTAGCCTCGTCTAATGTCGACATTATGGTACCGTATATCGACGTTTTGTAGCCTGTAGCACCTGGGTCTAGCCTCGTCTAATGTCGACATTATGGTGCCGTATATCGACGTTTTGTAGCCTGTCACACCTGGGTCTAGCCTCGTCTAATGTCAAATTATGGCCGTATATCGACGTTTTGTAGCCTGAGCACTGGGTCTAGCCTCGTCTAATGTCGACATTATGGTACCGTATATCGACGTTTTGTAGCCTGTAGCACCTGGGTCTAGCCTCGTCTAATGTCGACATTATGGTGCCGTATATCGACGTTTTGTAGCCTGTAGCACCTGGGTCTAGCCTCGTCTAATGTCGACATTATGGTGCCGTATATCGACGTTTTGTAGCCTGTAGCACCTGGGTCTAGCCTCGTCTAATGTCGACATTATGTACCGTATATCGACGTTTTGTAGCCTGTGCACCTGGGTCTAGCCTCGTCTAATGTAACATTATGGTGCCGTATATTTTTGTAGCCTCGCACTGGGTCTAGCCTGTCTAATGTCGACATTATGGTGCCGTATATCGACGTTTTGTAGCCTGTACCTGGGTCTAGCCTCGTCTAATGTCGACATTATGGTACCGTATATCGACGTTTTGTAGCCTGTAGCACCTGGGTCTAGCCTCGTCTAATGTCGACATTATGGCGCCGTATATCGACGTTTTGTAGCCTGTCGCACCTGGGTCTAGCCTCGTCTAATGTCGACATTATGGTGCCGTATATCGACGTTTTGTAGCCTGTCGCACCTGGGTCTAGCCTCGTCTAATGTCGACATTATGGTGCCGTATATCGACGTTTTGTAGCCTGTCGCACCTGGGTCTAGCCTCGTCTAATGTCGACATTATGGTGCCGTATATCGACGTTTTGTAGCCTGTCGCACCTGGGTCTAGCCTCGTCTAATGTCGACATTATGGTGCCGTATATCGACGTTTTGTAGCCCGTCACCTGGGTCTAGCCTCGTCTAATGTCGACATTATGGTGCCGTATATCGACGTTTTGTAGCCTGTAGCACCTGGGTCTAGCCTCGTCTAATGTCGACATTATGGTGCCGTATATCGACGTTTTGTAGCCTGTAGCACCTGGGTCTAGCCTCGTCTAATGTCGACATTATGGTGCCGTATATCGACGTTTTGTAGCCTGTCGCACCTGGGTCTAGCCTCGTCTAATGTCGACATTATGGTGCCGTATATCGACGTTTTGTAGCCTGTCGCACCTGGGTCTAGCCTCGTCTAATGTCGACATTATGGTGCCGTATATCGACGTTTTGTAGCCTGTAGCACCTGGGTCTAGCCTCGTCTAATGTCGACATTATGGTACCGTATATCGACGTTTTGTAGCCTGTAGCACCTGGGTCTAGCCTCGTCTAATGTCGACATTATGGTACCGTATATCGACGTTTTGTAGCCTGTCGCACCTGGGTCTAGCCTCGTCTAATGTCGACATTATGGTGCCGTATATCGACGTTTTGTAGCCTGTCGCACCTGGGTCTAGCCTCGTCTAATGTCGACATTATGGTGCCGTATATCGACGTTTTGTAGCCTGTCGCACCTGGGTCTAGCCTCGTCTAATGTCGACATTATGGTGCCGTATATCGACGTTTTGTAGCCTGTCGCACCTGGGTCTAGCCTCGTCTAATGTCGACATTATGGTGCCGTATATCGACGTTTTGTAGCCTGTCGCACCTGGGTCTAGCCTCGTCTAATGTCGACATTATGGTGCCGTATATCGACGTTTTGTAGCCTGTAGCACCTGGGTCTAGCCTCGTCTAATGTCGACATTATGGTGCCGTATATCGACGTTTTGTAGCCTGTCGCACCTGGGTCTAGCCTCGTCTAATGTCGACATTATGGTGCCGTATATCGACGTTTTGTAGCCTGTCGCACCTGGGTCTAGCCTCGTCTAATGTCGACATTATGGTGCCGTATATCGACGTTTTGTAGCCTGTCGCACCTGGGTCTAGCCTCGTCTAATGTCGACATTATGGTGCCGTATATCGACGTTTTGTAGCCTGTCGCACCTGGGTCTAGCCTCGTCTAATGTCGACATTATGGTGCCGTATATCGACGTTTTGTAGCCTGTCGCACCTGGGTCTAGCCTCGTCTAATGTCGACATTATGGTGCCGTATATCGACGTTTTGTAGCCTGTCGCACCTGGGTCTAGCCTCGTCTAATGTCGACATTATGGTGCCGTATATCGACGTTTTGTAGCCTGTCGCACCTGGGTCTAGCCTCGTCTAATGTCGACATTATGGTGCCGTATATCGACGTTTTGTAGCCTGTCGCACCTGGGTCTAGCCTCGTCTAATGTCGACATTATGGTGCCGTATATCGACGTTTTGTAGCCTGTCGCACCTGGGTCTAGCCTCGTCTAATGTCGACATTATGGTGCCGTATATCGACGTTTTGTAGCCTGTAGCACCTGGGTCTAGCCTCGTCTAATGTCGACATTATGGTGCCGTATATCGACGTTTTGTAGCCTGTCGCACCTGGGTCTAGCCTCGTCTAATGTCGACATTATGGTGCCGTATATCGACGTTTTGTAGCCTGTCGCACCTGGGTCTAGCCTCGTCTAATGTCGACATTATGGTGCCGTATATCGACGTTTTGTAGCCTGTCGCACCTGGGTCTAGCCTCGTCTAATGTCGACATTATGGTGCCGTATATCGACGTTTTGTAGCCTGTCGCACCTGGGTCTAGCCTCGTCTAATGTCGACATTATGGTACCGTATATAGTCTTCCCGTTATATACACCGCTATTTTTTAACTTTATGGTGTTAAAACTCAAAATGTTTAATGCACATAACCTTAATTTTTACAGTATTTAAATAAAAAGATACCCTTATCAACCGTGAATTCCTATTAATCATAGTGTAGAATACATCCACAAAATAAATATTCATTAATACACATAATACACACACCACAAACGTAAGTACAGTGGCAAAATTTGGAGCAGTACTACAGTGAATCGTCATTCAAGAGCTCAAACACACTGATATGGTCTGTCGAGCAAAAGGTGTCTAACACCTTAGGAAACAAGAAATGAGTTCTGGAATATGTTCAAAGTAAGAAGTCTAAAAGATTTTAGAATTTTACTACCTTATTCAAATTAAGATAATCCAGGAGCTGGATATTCATATAGAATTTAACTTCGTATACTGTAGTAATGTGGTAACATGTAATTTTGAAAAATTGTTGAACTGATGAGCAAAAACTGCAATTTATAGAATTTAGAGGTATGACAGTCATATGAATGTGTCATTGTATTGTATATACGTGTACATCGTACTATATAGCATAATACGTTGTTATTGTTATATTTCTAAGTTTTATTATTTAAACTTAGTATTTATTAAATTATTCCTACACTAACGTTTTGCATTATAGTTCAAAATGTTAAGTGTATCTTACAGAGTGAAAATGTTACAGATTTTCTAGCTAAGCAGTTAATTTGTTAATTGAATCGACATCGTACATAACGCCTACCTACCAGGGCAAAACGATTTACTAAAATAGTAGTTACTAAAATGTTTTCAGTCCATCTATCTAAACACCAGTTCTTATCTTTCAAATTTTTGGCTTACAAGTTGCTAACACCCCCCCCCCTGGCGTAAGACATACATATGTCAAAACGCGGAAGGGTGTGTCCTTTTACTGAAGAAATCTAATAAGAAACAAGTACTTAAAAAGTAATTGTAGAAATTTAACTTACAATCTTTGAACTACTGTACTAATACAAACCCCGACCATAAACCTTTTGCACATTTTGGCTATGGGCCACCGATCCAGTGGGGTATCATCGATTCCCTCAAAGTTTCTAGGAACGAATTTTTTCACTCAACAGTGAAACCGTCACTTATTAGAACAGATATGTTTTGTTATTAGGTGTATTGTCTCACTTACCGTAACGTAGCAGTATGCACTGTTAGAAAAATTAAACAAAATAAAAATAAACGAATATTGAATAATGTTAACACACTCAAGCTATGTAAAGAAAAATTAATTTTAAAATGTATCTGTCATTTTTTAAACACTTTTAACACAACTTGAGGTGTATCGTCATAGAGGTGTCTAGTTTGTGGTAATAATTTTACTTTTATATACTAAGGATTTGCAGCCTAGAAAGGTTAGAGACGTTAAAAAAATCGATATTTAGGAGAGCGTCTCGTTAAAAACTACCCCAATATATAACTTATGTGATTATTGTAACATTTATAAACGTGTAATAAATCTTGATTGAAGCTTATTTACACTTTTCAAATGTACCGGTACGTTAAATTTCAAGGGGATGGGTGGTTTCACTACTGTATGTGCGACAATTTGGTTCGTACGCCAGTAAAACAACTAGACAATATTTTAAGCTATGAAATCCAGGTCTAGTGTCCGGGGAAGTTTTATGTGAGATTACATATAAGTAAATAATATATCATTTACAGACATTTCCGAGGTTTTCTTCTTTGGAGCGGTCACGAATTTTAAATTTGAATCAGGAATCTGTTTTATAACATCTGTAAAATGAAAATGTCCCATCAACAATCGTTGAACTAACACATCTAGAACCAGTAAATTTTATTCCTACTTGTTCCGTGCCGTAAACGAACATTGAGAGTTCAACAGGTGAAACAAAATGTTTGTATTTCTGTACCTTCCCGTGGGAAATAGGTTAGATAATGAATATGTCTAAGGGGAATGTTTTCAGTTCACCTAAACAGCTGTTCTTATGTTTCAAAATTTCTTCTGACAAATTTCTAACACCGCCCCCCTCACAAAGGTAAGACATATTCATGTAAAAAAGTGTTAATATTTACTTTCCTGTGGGAATTAGGTTAAATCATGGATACGTCTAAAGGTAATTTTTCACTTCATCTAAACAGCTGTTAAAAATAAAATAGCTCTGGTGGTTTCTATGCAAACCTGTTACATATTTATCACCTTAAAAATCGCCAACACCCCTCCCAGAACTAAGACATATCCATGTCAAAATGTAAAGAGCTCTTCCGTTGCATTGTATTACAATACAATGCTCACGTAATGTGATTGTTGAAATTCTTAAATTCTAAAATGTAACAAAATTTAAACACGTTTCATTCGAATGCTTGTAAAATTAAAGATTTGGTGTTGGTGTACGCTTCAACTACGGCGACTAAAATCCTCGGAGCAAAGCAAAAAACAAAGTTATCGATGTTTTGCTGAGTAAATATAGTTAATTACAACATAGATATTATTTATGTCTCATATCTTCATACCTCATATCTTATTTATATGTTTATATTTTGACAAATTTAAACGTTTGAGCCATCAACAAAATAGACTCAGTTATTAATTTTGCACAGAAGTTGTTAGATTTGCAGAATCATGTTTTTGCTATAGGTGAAGACAACTTTAAGTTTAAGATCAGATTCCCCAAAAGATTGTTATACGAAGCATTTCGTTTATCAATAACGTGTGAAAAACATTGTCAACAAGCAAAATATTATTTTTCCACAGAATATTCCAGTATTTTGATGCATGGTTGCAATCGATGGAACGCAAGTTATGTTTTGAAGGGATATTATTAAATTTTTATCTTTTAGTAAGTGAAAACAGTCGTTCTTTGTGGAATTGGAAACGGAATTTCCCTACAACGTGTGTATATTCCTGTTTGTGGGTTCGTAGATTATTTCTTGTGCAGTATTTATTGCCGTGATTAGTATTTAATATAATTTAACTTTTCCGGTTCTGAGCGTCGATGCCTAATTAATTTTCAAATAGAGTAAACAAGCTGATAATCACACATAAAAGTACTACAATGACAAATCATCCGGACCATGACATTTTGACCTGGCACTGAAACCACCCATTGACAACTTCACTCCAATTAGTGTAGAACAATCATCACAACAGCATCACCAGCACTACACAGAGCTCGCTCTACCTTTCTCCGTCATCGTTGAAAGCGAATTCACCAAGGAGCAAGTCTCGCAGCCTGTAGCGCGGCGGTAACGGGATGAACTCCGTAGGAACGTCCGCGCGCGGCGGCAGCGCCATCGCGACTGACAGGTGGCTGCGCGCAGCGCTCCTGGCGGCCGCGTCCTGCACTACCCGGCCGTTGCTAGGATACCTTCCCCTCCCACCACTCAACAAGTACCGGCAAGGCAAATAGGGAGAGGTCAGGTCAAACAAGGGGTCAGTTACTCGGAACTGGATACAACTCTAGTCCACGTTAATTTAACCTTTTGTATTTATCGTACAGTAATAAAACAATCAATACTATTAACTAAATTTATAAGTTTGAAACACTAAGATAAATAATTGACATATTGGGACACGAGGTTCTGAACTTGAAATTCTTACATTTAAGTAAAATATGGCAAAACATTTTTACAAGCAATTAAACAAGTGTTTTGATTTCCTGTCAAAATATAGAAATTACCTAGGTTCACATGGTAGGATCTAGTTCGGGGATCAAAATTTGTACGTGTCCCAGATGTCAAAAAAATCAATCATTTGAAACTATTACATATATGTGAGTGTGTTTATATATAATACATAACACATAATATACATAGAATATTACTCTATGTATGTCTGTTGGCCAGTAAATCTTGTAAAAATGGTCCAATCACAATTAAACTTACTAGATACTTACTTGTTGTGGATATAATTTGAAGGTTTAATTCGCAAAACCATGCAAAGGGGGGTTAAAAAATAAACAAAAAATATACAGTTGGTTACTAAGATAAAGAAACTGGTGAACAGAGCATTGTCTTGTGGAGTTCCATTTTTAGACTGGGTTCACATGAGCGACTTTTCTGCAACGCAACAACCAAAACTTGGCCACCCACCCTCCCCGGCACTTCAGTCTGGTGTTGAATGTGGAACTGTCTAGACGTAAAAATGCAGTCATGGTGTTTATATTATGTCATGGTGCGTATAGTCATGGTGTTACCTTCATTTAATGAATTGGCGGGATGAGTTGGAAGACATTCTTTATAGCCAGGATACTGGCGGGCAAATTATTAATATTTTGTATACTACCAGTAAAAAATTATTATAATTGATTAAAACTGTTAATAAATACAATAAATTAAGAATAATATCTAAAATGATGTATCAAAGTATAGTATACAAAGAATGTAGGACTACAAAAAATTCAGAATAGATTGAGAAAAAACAATGGAATTAATAGTATACAAAATGTAAGTACAAGGAAAAATCTAGCGACTCTCCGTAACACGTCTGAACGCTCCCATATCTCCCAATGTACTGTTCGCCCCATGTCGCCACGACTCAACCCAACTCTCCGCGACTTGGCAGTCCTGGCGACCATCCGCGACTCTCCTCAACAGCTTGTCGCTAGTGTAAAACTGTGAATTTGACTCTGTGGTCCACTACCCTTGTTGTGTCGTGTCACAGAAAAGTTGCTTGTGTGAACCCAGTCTTAATCTTATGGGGAAAGTAAAAATTGATAACTTGCTTATTTGCTTGCTTATTATTTGTGTAAAAAGACTTTGTACACAGTTTCCTACATCATACAGTATTTAAGTTCTAATAATGTGTGCTACAGTATCTCAATTTGTTGTTCCTCGTAGCAGCAAACTTACCTTTTCTTTTCTCAAGCCATTCTTATGGAAAATAAGAAAATTCATATTACTTACTTAAGTAGTTTAACCTAATATTGAAAATAGTTTGTACATGACTAGTAACTCCTAAAGCAAGACACTCGCTCGCTTGTCCATATAAACTGGCTAAATATGTAAGTCTTCTGCTACGGGGGTAAATACACCCCTGTAGCAGATTTGTAGCCTACTAGAAAGACATTCTTTATAGCCAGGATACTGGCGGACAAACTATTAATATTTTGTATACTACCAGTAAAAATTATTATAATTGATTAAAACTGTTAATAAATACAATAAATTAAGAATAATATCTAAAATGATGTATCAAAGTATAGTATACAAAGAATGTAGGACTACAAAAAATTCAGAATAGATTGAGAAAAAACAATGGAATTAATAGTATACAAAATGTAAGTACAAGGAAAAATCTAGCGACTCTCTGTAACACGTCTGAACGCTCCCATATCTCCCCATGTACGGTTCGCCCCATGTCGCCACAACTCAACCCAACTCTCCACGACTTGGCAGTCCTGGCGACCATCCGCGACTCTCCTCAACAGCTTGTCGCTAGTGTGAAACTGTGAATTTGACTCTGTGGTCCACTACCCTTGTTGTGTCGTGTCACAGAAAAGTTGCTTGTGTGAACCCAGTCTTAATCTTATGGGGTAAGTAAAAATTGATAACTTGCTTATTATTTTAATTTGTGTAAAAAGACTTTGTACACAGTTTCCTACATCATACGGTATTTAAGTTCTAATAATGTGTGCTACAGTATCTCAATTTGTTGTTCCTCGTAGCAGCAAACTTACCTTTTCTTTTCTCAAGCCATTCTTATGGAAAATAAGAAAATTCATATTACTTACTTAAGTAGTTTAACCTAATATTGAAAATAGTTTGTACATGACTAGTAACTCCTAAAGCAAGACACTCGCTCGCTTGTCCATATAAACTGGCTAAATATGTAAGTCTTCTGCTACGGGGGTAAATACACCCCTGTAGCAGATTTGTAGCCTACTAGAAGGATTATTTTAATAATACAAAACATATATCTATAAATTATCATTTATTTGGTAATAATTAAGTTCCAGATACCACAACACAAATAATTAAAACAAACATGAATGTAGATTGAAAAACTTTATATGTCTAAACATAGATTTTACATTTTAATAATTAAAAAATATATTTTTTTAAATCATTGTAATGGTAATAAATTCATTGCTATTAGTTACAACCATTTTTATCCCTAAAATTCAAACACTTAAGTTTAATCATTCCCAGTCATACACCAACAATTTTAAAAACCATACCAGTACTGTACAAATTAATATTTTTAAAACTGATCCATGTAAATAAAAGTTACAGATTACCTTTAATATAACACTATTCATTATAAAAAACTCAAATAAAAAAATTGCAATCTTATAAAAAGAGATCTTATTATAAATTAAATTCAGTGTAAAATATGAGCATATAAAATTAGTCATGGATCAAACCATTAACCAAGGTTAAACATAAGATTGCAAGACATATAAGTCTATAATATAGTAATCTCTTTTTAAGAATATAAATACTTTTCAATTAAATCAGAAGTAATGTACTTAGTCAATTCCACTTTAAAAAACTCGGTTGATAAAATATAGAGTAAAAACTACACAAATTCACTGTATTTTACTAGTGGTTTTCATCATAATAAGAAAAAGTGGTCATTTAACCCAGAAGGCTGGTTGAACCTTAGCAAGAACTCCATGGTCAAAGGATGAGCACATGATTACCATGCTTACCACCAGTTTGGAAGTGTTTACTGTAAAACTTGTATAATTAAACAATTTCATTTTTTAATTCACACTATTACAATGTTGTTGATGTTATAAATTAACTACAGCAAAAATACACATATTATCTTATAAACAAAATCTTTTGCAGTTTTAGTAAAAAATTCTATCGCGACGTTGGCCCATGAAATAAAACACTTTATAGAACATCAAATAATACGATTAAAACTTACTACCCATTTAGTTTTTCTCAGTTAAATTTCCATTGCTGTTTTATTTGCAATGCATCAAAAAGGAATGAAGTGTGCTAACCACAAAAAACTACTAAAAATTCCCCCCACTCCCAAACATCCCAAACAAATACAACTGAATTTTAGATAGGAAATACAAAAAATTGTGGATTTATAGTGAATTAAAAACAAAGGTGAGCTCACCCTTCAACCAACGGCAGGTTAAATGTAGATGCCAGGCAAAATATATCTTGTATATATAAACAGTCTACTATATGAATAGGCAAAACTCTAATTATACATAACAGATGTTTTTATTCTTCTAATTTTGGGTGGAAAACTAACAGTTGCACTCTGTATGATAAAAACATATTTTCATGCAACCATAATGCATGTGATTTCAGCCAACATCTATCTTGACAATTCAGTTACATCACACTATAAATAATATTTTATAGTTCAGTAAAAATGGAATGTTTCAATGATTTTATTTTCCTTATTTACACAAGGACAGTTTAATGAGAGTTACTTGATAAAACTCTAGCCGTGGATTTTATTTATTTTCCCTAAACTATTAAACTTTCATGTTTGATCAGATAGGGTGTACATTACATCATTTACCTATACTCAGACCTTTATGCATTATAGTAATATCTGAAAGGACACCATGGTCTGTCAACATGGCTACAAATTTTCCAGTAGAAATAAAAGAGAACTACCCTCCAAAATAAATTCATAAAATAATTATTATGATCACACTTATTTTTGTACTAGAAATTAATACACTTTAATAAGTAAACTATAATAATAGTGTGCAGTAAATGGTCTAATGATTGATATTCTAAACAGTATAACAGTAGGTAATAGGAAAACAATAACAGTAATAAATATACAATTGTAGCAATCTTTGACATTGTGAAAAACTTGTGAATCTTTATAAAGTTACGTTGTCTTCTGTTTTAAAAATAAAGAAAATGAAACCGTAGAAAAATATAATTTTTTG
This sequence comes from Nephotettix cincticeps, assembly GCA_023375725.1. Classification (NCBI taxonomy): domain Eukaryota; kingdom Metazoa; phylum Arthropoda; class Insecta; order Hemiptera; family Cicadellidae; genus Nephotettix; species Nephotettix cincticeps. The sequence goes on from CM041785.1 coordinate 25,282,440, forward strand.
TAAAGCTTGAAAGAATAGTTTACATCCAATTTTTTAAATAGTTAGCAAAAAACCAAGAGATTTTAATTTTTTCAATTCGATTGATAACTTATTTCATTAAATTGTGTAAACTAAAATACTTCCTTCCAAGTCTAATTTATATTTACTTTTATCAAAACAAACCAACGACATAGAATACTTAAATTGTTGCACTAACAAAACATTAAAAGACCCCACTTCTTAAAGAATTACTTCTTAAAAAGAATTGGAGAGGATGTGACAGATAGCAATAATTTAAATAACATTTAAATATGGAAAATTGGTCATACATAAAAACATATAATTTGATATTGAAAAAACTGACAAAAAACACAAAACACACCTTATGACTATAGAGAAAAAAATCTCTATTTGCATTCCATCTACAAAACTGTCTTTGAATTAAGTAATTATATAATCTACCAACTGGATTGGCCATTTCAGTGATCCAAAAATATTAATACTCTGTGACTTTGGTGGGGAAAAGGACAGGAGGAACGTATTACGACGACGGAATAGCCTGCGGAACAGAGAAGAGAGCGGTGGGCAACGGAGTACAGTGCGTGGAGCTGAAGTCCCTCAGGTACAAACTTGCCTGCAAACAATCATAACTACTCACTGAAACTGGAGAAATACAAGCAGTCACTAAAGGTAAGGGATGTATGAAAAGCAAGATTATTATAAAAAAATACTAACCTAAAATCGTAAATAAATAAATAAAAAGAAAAATAAATCCTCACCTCCATTATGTAGTATTATTATATTATATATAATACTATTATTTTAAATTATAATATACTAAAAAATATGTATTATAGGTAAAACATTAAGATATTATTTTATTGTAGTATGATTTTGAAAAAGGTTTAAAATTAATGACCATTGTAATAAAACTAATTCATAATTTGCCAGCTGGTTATTTCTTTCTGTTAAATAACTTTAATAAGTCACATATTCAGTTAAACTTGTGCTTAATATCACTAAAAAATGTTTTGAATTTTCTGTACTGAATTTTCAATTCATAGTTTAATAATATGATATGTCTATTATTTTGAATTATATTGCTTGGTTTTGTTTAATAGACCTATTGAATAATTTATCACAGTTAAAAAATATTCCTTAAATACCCATTCCACTTTTTTCAAGAAATTAGGAAATTTGTTTTTTCATGTACAGTAGAACTCCCTAATTAATTTGGACGGACCCCATTCGGTTAGTCAAATATTTGGATAATAGGAGTTTTCACACAAAACAGGCAATTTAGTTATAACAGAAATCCATTTCATATATTTAGTATTATTTTATTATATACATATATATAGCTTACAAAAGAGTGTTAATGCTTTTTGAACATATCTGCCAGCGTAAGTTGTTTTGCTGTCTCCACACGTTTTCATTATTTTCTAACTTGTGCCTCTAACAAGACCTAACGATAAATTATATACTTTATGTAGCCGGGACTAACAGCTTAACGAGTCTTCTAAAACTCATTGGCGGACGGATACAAATTTCATATGTCATGACCAAAAATCGAATCTAGGTCTTTTGGTGGTGGGCCAGTACTCTACCCATTCAGCTATGACTGCCAAAAATGAGTAGCACTTAAATTCACTAACAGCCAACGGGTAAACTCACCAAGTACAGAAGATGCTGTGTCTTCTGAGAAGGGTCCAGGGAAGTCCCAAATTGTGAGGGAAAGCTTCTTGGACCTTCCCTCTCCATGTAGGCAGCCAGTATGGACCGGCAACTGGCTTCGCTGACGTCATACTTGGTCAATAGACTTCCTGGAGACAAAGAGAGGACTAATTGTGTACGTATGCTAGTAAATAGTTTTTACAAAGATTAAAACCAACGCAAAGAAGAACCGTTACCAATTTTTGAACTGTTTGATATGGATAAGTCAAAGCTCTGAGGAGTTAAAAATTTATGAGACACAAAAATTATATCTCATAAATTATGTTATATTATTGTGAGAACAGCTGTTTAAAGGAACTGGAAACATTCACATATATCCAAGATCTAAAGCAATTTCCTACAGGAAAGGAAATACACTTTTTGAAGTTTTCAATGAATTTTTATCCCAAATTTAACCGTACAAATATTTTTATCATAATATCCGTTTAAACTCCTCAAAATGAAGCACTTTATGGTTATGTCCTCTTATAAAGCATGGTTTAATAGGATACAGTACTTTGTTTCCTCTTGTGAGACATGAGGTTTTAAAGGGAATCATCGTTTAACAGACACAATCTTGTGGGGATTATCCTCTACAGTTGAATTTATAGAATGTATTGGCGTGTAAATGCCAAATAGGTAATAATTCTTCTTTTGAATAAAATATTAAAATAGAATTTTATAGAATGTAATGAAGGTTATCTATCTTTCCATAATATTATTATTAGAATATCAAGACTTATAAAACTTATAACCACATAAGTAATTAAGCCTCTAATAGCAGCAAAACTTAATGTCAGCTTTTAAAGGGATTTTACATCATTTTTTTCATTTTATATTTTCAATTTTTCAATTATTTGACCAACTAATTTTGATTAAATCTCTAATACATAGGAATTTATATTAAAAATATTTACTTTTTTATTTTGCTATGAAAATGCCTTTAGGATATTTTTAATTTTGTTCTAGTAATGAAAATATTTTTTTATTAACTAGGAAATCTAAAACAAAATACACTAAAAATATTTCCCTTCAATTACAATAATTACTCTGCAAAAATATCCATAGTCCAAATAACGGTACAGAACGATTCACCATATTTACTATTGTACATTGTACAGTGTTATATACTTTGTCAGAATTTCAACAATCATAACTGTACAAGAAATAACAACCGTAACACAAACATTTTATTGAATTCACAATACTAACAAGCACAATAATGAAAAGTGCAGATGCTGCGAGAGAGAGGGTATGATCAGCTGTTGCCAACAATGGTAGAAGAGAGAGAGAGGAAGAGAGAGGGTGGAGAGAGGGGGGTGATGAGCTCTTGATGACAATAGGTAACCCGGTTCCAGGGTGACAGACAGTTTTGACAGTTGTTGGTCAGAGAAAGCACAGCTCTCTGGGATGTGGACCACGGCTGTCCTCTGGGCTACAGTATCTACTACCATCATGTCCTTACCAACTCCAGGTGTGTGAATATAATTTATCATGAATTTCTTTACATTTTACTGTACTCTAGTACATTGAACCCTTAATTGTAAAAATATTCAATACCACATAAAAAAAATTAAACATATATCACACACGCTATTTCTGTTTACTCCTAGTAATTTAATATTATTATTTCATAGCTACTGTAAATAGTTAGTTTTAAAAAACGCATTGCATAGTGTAATTTTTTTATTGTATATTAAGAATTGAAACATACACAATGAACTGAGGCAAAGCAGTACAATGTATAATTTTCGCTTAGTTACCAGTAGTCTAACAATAAAAACCCTGATACCTATATAAAAAGAATACTTTTCAAATGTCCCACAGATTATATCAATAGATAAAAAAGTGAATCCATTTAAATGCTGAAGAAAACAAGAAATATTTTCAAAACACAAGAGCAATTTGCATTGCAACACTACAGCACAGTTTCAGCAATAAATATCTTATTTTATTCAGGATGTTGATTAGTTGGACTAAGCTCCTTAAGAGCAAAACCACAAAAATCTTTGTTTGATAGTGAATTTCCTATAGGAAAGAAGCTATTACCGTAGATTTCTTGGTAAGACCTAAGCTCGGAAACATGTTACTTTTTCATTTTGAGGTGCCTAGAGACCAAAAAATTGTTGATAAAAATAGTTTTCATATATTTAATTTACTCTCATAAAATGGTTCCATCGAGAACCAAATTTGGTAGAGATGTGTATTCCTAAATTTACTCAGACGAGTTTGTGATCCAGATATGACGGTCAACGGTAACGGATAGTTTGGGGGGGTTTGTACAATTTTTTTCTGCGTAATTTTTAAATATTTTATATTTTTCTTTTATCAATAGAATCAGCTCAAAAATCTATACAATTTAATTCTTGAAAATTTTGCTCCAATGGTTACCGAGATATTAAAAAAACTATATCGTTTGCTATACGATGTCTTAACGTTGTCAAATACAATAAATATATTATTATTATTACTAAACCCAGTACGTTGTAATTTGGGGCTCTAATGTTAATCTTATGGAGGTTAAGAAAAATTAACATTTTACTTATCAACCTATATTTTTGGATAAAACTTGAAATTTCATTTATGCTTAAAATCATAGTTTATCTGTTTATCATGACAGCTAACCTGCATATTTTTCCTCCATGTTAATCATATAGAGAATAGACAAACTCCTTTATTTATGAACAGAAGTTGATAAAACTTGGTATAAAGTCAAAATAAAAATTGTTCATGGTAAAAATGCCTACTTTCATTGTTCCTTGCAACAACAAATCTGCATACTCTTTCCCGTTTTAATTTTACTGAGGATAGGCAAACTCTCTTATTTATTGATAGATATTAATCAAACTTCTCATATATTAAGAATTACAATTTAATTACTACTGAATTACTATTAAAATATTATTGATAAGGAAATTCACTGAGTATGCAGATCTGCTGCGACGGGAGTGTTTTATTTTTGTCCCAGCTTCATGAATAAGTTGGTAATATTTCTTTAACTTAAGACATTGTTTTTTTTTTAATTTAAACACAGTAACCATCTGTTTTACCTCTTTGTGATCATAAAATATCTTTCAATTTGATTTATACAAATATCAAAAGAAGTCAAAAACTAATTTATATTGGAGTAATAATATATGAGTGATGGTGCTATCAAGTAATGCAAGATTTTCTACTAATTCCAATAATCTGAGCACACTTTAGTTTTGATTTCTAAACAGCTACTTATAAGAGCAGGTGTAGGCTATATGTAGGTAACTGAAGTCTAGTAAAATATGATTGTATATTTGGGGTTTTCAGATTTGATTGAAATTCTTCAATATGTCCACAAAGCCATATACAAGACCAGTCAATATAAAAAATAGTACAGGTACTAAAGAGGTACTAGTGATGGTGCCTTAAAATGCTATACTTTATATATAAATTTATCTAAACAGGAAAACATTCCTATTCATGTCATATCAAATATAGATCAACCATTTCAATTCAATATAGATACTTATTTTGATTTTAGTACTGAAAGCCCAGTAATAAAGTATGTTTAACCCAAAAATGACCACACAAAAAACTATTTTCAGTTTATCTCAGCTGTTAGGGGGATGCCTTTGTTACACCCATACCCACCAAGTTTACTTTAATTTAACAGGAGTCTATTGAAAATCATGAATAACAATTTCCCGATTTCAGGATATTCAGATAAATATAATCAAGGGTAAAATAAAATTATTATCGATTTTAAAACTGGAAAAGCATAATGGAGATTTTAGCACCTTGAATATTCTTATGATTAATTTACAACGAGATAATGTTTCTTTTTTGTGTAGGTATTAGCCATTGTTAGCATTATTAAGTTGCATGTCTTACCCACTATCTCCTCAAATTTATAGTTGTCTATGAATGAATCCAGAAAACTCATAACAATCAGAACCAAGATCTATCATGTTAGTCCTGCTTTTTATTACATACATATCCTCTCCCGTTCCGTTTTTTTTGCGCTCCCAAATCTCCGTATATTGGTTTCCTCGAGGCCACTCCGTCTTCTTCTGTTCCTTCACAATTCTTTTCCTCCACATACTGTCATTACACCCTCTTGCTTCCACATCTTGTCTCATCTTGTCAATGAACCTTCTTATGGGCCTTCCTTCTGTTTTTTACCATTCATTTCACGCCCACTCATTATTTTTTTATTCTACGATTTTTCATTCTTCTTAAGTGACCGAACCATCTCAATCTTGATTTCTCTACTCATTCTCTCAAACTTTCTTCAACTATTTCTCTTTCCACTCTTCATTCACAGTTCTATCCAATCTTGTTTTACCTTTAGCACCTCTTTTAACTTCATTTCCCCTGCTTCAACCCTACTCAGTTCCCTCTCAGTTACATTTGAAATTTCCATCGGTATAAGATGAGTTATATATATACATTGTAACTTACACAGTCTTTCGTATATATCTTTATCCTAGACTAGACGTATAACATTTTCATAAAATCGTGCATCATTCACAGCCTAGCCGTTACCTCTCATGCCATTCTCCCATCATTTCTAATCTGAACTATTCGTTTTGGCGGGTGGAAATTTTTTTGTAGTTTCCAAACCTTGATCTTGAGTGATCTCTGATCCGTTGGTGTGTGTGACAGACGAGGATCGTATGATGCAGCCGTTGTCAGCCGCTGCGTCGGGCAACTACACCATCTCCTTCATGCCCCTTCTCACTGTCCTGGTGAACATGTTTCCTCGCTTACTCACCAGAGTACGCCTGCAGCCACTCACCACAACCACTCACGCTCGCAGTAAGTGGCTCTCCATCACTGACCTTAGGTCTGTGCAGTGCCATTAACTCTTTTAGTGGAAACGTCCGACTATATGGACATCAACTAAATGTGCAAGAAGAGACAGTGTCAGAATATACGGACATGTAAAAATAAAAACAGTATCAGTGGACTGACACATAATTTTAACCTTAAGTAAATTAAAAAACGTTAATTAAAACCTTAAAATAAAACAATTTTATTCTTGAATGTTTATTTAAATCATTTAAAAATTTATATGAAAAAGACAATATATTAAATTAACAACAAGAGAAAACGAGATGAAATAAATTTTGAAATTTTTCAGGGACATAACCTCCCCTCCACTTAATACCAAACTTTTTTGAGTGGGCTTTGTTGGGTGATTTGACCCTACACTGCATACCAAGTTTCATGAAAAAAGATGGAAAATAAAGAAGAAATTGATTTTTCTAGAATCCTCCCTAAGAATAACATTATACGCTCTCTTACAACGTACTACGTTTACCATGGATAGTAAATTTAACTTTTCTCTGGAACCATTAGTTGTAGACTATTGGTTTAAAATACTAATTTCTTTATTTTTTTGACCTGGTTGTAATGAAGAAACTATTTAATAAATTTATCGTTTTGCCATTACAATTAATGATTTGTTTACTTTAAAAGCCCATAACTTTTGAACCGTTAGTTTTACAGACATTTTGGATGGTGTAATATTATTTGGGACTTTAATAACTATAAACCATTAAATTAAAATTTTGGTGATCAAACTTCGAAATCGAATATAAATTTTAATTAAAATCGTTAGTGCAGATATTAACAAATTTGTATTATATTACATTTTTTATGGATTTTTAGAGGTAAAATATCCTCAAAAATTGAAAATAACAAAATGGTCAGGGTATATAGCTTAAGTGCATCCATGTACCTAATTTCATAAAAGAAAAAAATTTCATAAAAGGATGATCGATGTAGTCTCAGGGTCTGTACACAGACAATTATCAGTTAAAAACTGTTTTTTTTGGAATCAGGGAGCCTCAGAACACATATATCCATTATCAACTCAAATTTGAAAATTAAGACGAAAACAATATAAAACAATACGTGTAGTGGAGAAAAAGTAAAAAATTACAAAATTCGCTTAAAAAGCCATATTTACCTGTATGTTATATTTTTTGTTCATAATGAACAATTATAAATATTTAAAAAAAATTTATCCAAAGTATTTTACTATTGTCCGCATCAGCAGTTATCTGTTATTTGTTTCCTTGGTAAGTTAGCCAATTGCCCAAAGCAATTGGAGGTTATTATTATTGTTAGTTTAGTTTCTGAAGTGATTAAGTAGCATAGTCATTCACCTGTCAGTGAAAACAATTCTAAGAGTATTAGGAAGTGAAAGTAATTTTTCAATGAGTGATCTGAGTAGGAATGACGAATCATCTTGTTTAGGCTTTGAACACTCGGGCAGTGATTCAGATTTCAGAACCAGAAAGTCTAATGTAAAAATCTAAAAGTCTAATGAAAATATTTTTTTAAGTGTAATCAATCTTCTTAGTAACTTATGTGAAATTCACAATTCACGATTTGTATTTCCTAAACTAATGTCTTCATTATTTTTTTTTTTTTATTCTTAAGAAGCAACAACCATAAGAAACCATAAGGTGGGTTATGCTGATTTGCTGATTATAAATTAAGGGTGATTGTCATGAGTACTCAAATCTGTTAATTAAATAAATATGCAAGCAAATAAATATGTCTATTATAAGGTGTTTTTAACCATTCCTATTCACCAATTTTTTGTGCTTAGTGGACGATAAGCGGATATATCTCTAGACCTATTTTATTTTTATGTATCCACGTTTTTAAAATGATTAAAGGAAAGTTTTAACCTATTTAAGACAATTTTGTAAAGTATTAACACATATTTAAATACTATTATAGATACAAAAACATTGAAAATTTCATCCAAAATTTTACTTTTCCAGTCCTGGAAGGGTAAAACTTTAAACAGAACATTGTTTACCTGGTTTCCTAATCTAAGATGCTCTATTTAGTATTTTTCAACAGTAATCCAAAGTTTTATGTAATTCAGTCAGATAATAGTATCACACGTGTTGGATTATTATATTATGTAATCGTATGATTCTACTGTTGCAGAGCTTGAGGCCCTGTGGGAATGGGAGAGGGACAGTCTTTGTCAAATGTTGGAGGCGTCAGCTGCTGACAACCCTTGTCACTTCTATACCTGCGGCTACAACCAGGAAAACCATTGCCCTCCGCCACAGGTCTACACTTAGTCCTATTTTTGACTTCCTACTTTACCAATGATAAAAATTCTGATGAAGGACATTTCATAATTTGTCATAATACTGTAGAGCCTCAAAAAACCAAAGAAAAAAATCCAAAATATCAAAAATACAAACCACTCTAGAGGATTTTTTAAATATGTTTATTGAATTACTAAAACAAGGGTTGAAGATCCAGCAGACGACGGCTCAGTAATTTCGCATTCTGAGGCTTTTACGGCATTAGAGACAATGATGTCTTGGTACAAAACACAGCCTGAATATAATCAAGTTCAGCTCTTGCTGCTTAAGCAAATGAAAGACTTGGCTGGCACAAATCTAACGCAACCAAAGATAAGCATTTACTGCCCTAAAATTCGCGAAATAATGGATAGAGTGCATGGTTATGTTGCTTTAGTCTCAATGCACGCACAAATCCAATATGGCAGCTTTGTTGAAATATTTAGTGACTGCTTTTAACGAGAAAACTCGTGAGTCACTACAGCCAGCTGTTTTCACATTCGCTGACCTTATTTATTGATATTTTTATCGATATGTGTTTACTTTCACTGTGTTTTAGCAGTAAATAGTGTATACTGTGTAAATGTTTTTATTGAATAGGATTTATCAACTTTTAGCTACAATGGCTCATCCAGACAAATAAGATACTTTTTTAATACCTAATAATAGTATTAAAATCTTAAATTATTAAAAATGAAACAAATTTCTATTTTATACTTTATTCAAGCTACCTAAATTCAAAAAGAACATTGATAAAATAATATTTTGACTTTTTTACACTAAATGAGCAGGGACCGAGATTTTCAGTAGCGCTTTAAGGGTTAGTACTGTAGGCCTAATTATGAATTATGTGTTCAAGAGGCATTTATAGGCTATGTTTAAAAATCTGATCAAATTGGCATCTGAACTACCTACGGTCTCAATTGGATTGGATTTTTGACGCCCTACTGTATATGAAACATATAATATAATTTAAATTGTGTAGACAATGCTAAACACTATTAAAAATAAATAAATATGACACTAAAATCCTACATACAAAAATACAGGGATTTTAACATTTATTGAGTGTATTGAATATATTAAGAAAGGATTATTTAACTAATTAGGTTATTCATCTTCACTAGATTAATGAATTTGAAAAAACATAGTTTATTTAAAAGGTGATTTTAACCTCTATCTAGGTTAAGGTTTACATACAAGTGTAAGTAAAAATGAGTTTTTATAAACACTTTTTTTAATAGTTATTTTTTTTATATTATCCGAACACATTTCCTGATTTAGCTGGAGGGGAGTAATAAATAACCTCTGCTAATAGAAATGCCAAAATCATTTAGAAATCTAGTGATTATACAAACAAAAACCAAGTACGAACTTGAATCTTAAATGATGATTAACAAGTCTACATGAAGTCTGAGGTAATTAACTTATGTCAAGAAGAACCCCCAAAAAATCCCATTCATTTATACAATCAAACACAAAGATCTCTAGTCTTAGGGTTAGTGTTATACTTTTTTTTGCCAACAGGAAAGTAAGCATTACAGCACTTTTGTGGACTCAGAAGTGGTGACATCAACAGCAATAGACGAGTGTACCAACTTTGAGATTAGGAGGTGCCGCGACTCTGCGTTCAGGTACATTTAAGCTTGACTAATAAATAAACATGTTGGGTGGGTTTCACAAAACCGAGTTTTCACTACGCCGAGTAAGGCTAAAAATCTAATAAATATCAAAATTTCACTACGCCGAGGTTTCACAAAACCGAGTACGTTATAAAATTCAACTGTTTCACTAAACCGAGTTTCACAAAACCGAGTAAGGGGCTGGGTACCGTCCGCTCTAGAACATCGCACCAAGAGCACGTCGGCCGGCAGGCCATCAACGCGCAGTATCATGCGCTTTGAAGGCATTCACTGCCTGAAATCTTTGTAAATTATATTATTGTTCTAATAACTTAAGCTACTTTATACTGTTTTAATATGTTATACAGAAATAAAATTGTCCATGGATGAATGTTAAGAAGAAAATTATAGAAAATAGTAAACGAAAATAATTGTATGCTAATTTTTCCTTTCCTGTATAAAATATAGCTTATCACAAAAAAAGCTATAGGATGAAGTAAAACTCACGTCTTCCAACACTACGTAATATTTACACTTATATTGTAATTATATACAACGGTAAATATATACAAAAAAATATTAAGTTGTGTTGGAAGACGTGAGTTTTTACTTCATCCTATAGTAAAACCAACACGTATAATGCTAATCAAAAAGTAATTAAAAAACGAGCTATAAGTTATTGATGAAAGAAGATTTTCTGGAGATAACTATTCTCTGGTGATGATTGTAAGCTCAAAGCAGAGAGAGTTTGATTGTCTATTTGAACGATTTGTTTATTTAGAACAATTCCGTTTTTTCTTGCCTGTAAAAAATATAACTTATCGCAATAACAAGCTATAAGTTATTGATTAAAGAAAATTTTCTGAAGATTACTAACACAAATTTTTTGTAATCTCACAGCCTGTATTTTATGCTGTGTAATAAACTAAATTGGGTATTCTCTAGCTGATTCTAATGGTAAAAGAGACATTTCAAATAATTCATCTTGGAAATACACATAGCTGTAAAAAATGTTAATGTGAAAGGTTAAAAGAAAACACTTAAAACTTTATATAAAAAATGTTTAATTTAAGAAAAATAAGCTATGCCTTATACACCTACAGTTAATTACCTAGGCGACCTACAGTCGCCTAATTAACTGGCATATTATTGCCCTGCACATCGGACAACACAGCGGGAGGCGGATTCCCACGTCCTCTAAGGATCCGTCCGCTCTAGTGACATTTAATGAAATGCCCGTTGGCACCATTTGAAAGGCACACACTCTGCATAACACAGGGTGGCCGCAAGGACTACAAATCCTGGTTGACTCGTTGGACAGGCACACCGAGCAGGGATTTCCCTCAGCTGGCCTATTAACTTATTTTTATTAGCTAAAATATAAACTATAAACTATTTATTATTAAATCTTCAATATAAATTATGTGTCACACGTTATGTTCACTACACGACTGGACAGCGAGTGCCTGCAAAGCACGTAATACTGCACGCTACACAGGCTTCTACAGTCACTTCTAGAGTGGACGGTACCCAGCCCCTTACTCGGTTTTGTGAAACTCGGTTTAGTGAAACAGTTGAATTTTATAACGTACTCGGTTTTGTGAAACCTCGGCGTAGTGAAATTTCGATATTTATTAGATTTTTAGCCTTACTCGTCGTAGTGAAAACTCGGGTTTGTGAAACGCTCCCGATCGCTTCACACTTTCATTGCGCCTGTCGAGGCGATATCGCTCGTTTTACTCCATGACGCGCATAAAAGTCATTCTCCGTGGAATGAATGCATAAAAAATTTCAGTTAGAAAACAAAAGATTACGAAGGACAGAAAAAAACATATTAAAAATACAGAGTGATCGTGCAGTTCCAAAAGGCCAGAATACACAACGGTATAAAAAACCTTTGCAAATGTTAATATTTTAAATTTAATACCCCCGAGGCAGCAGACCTAAGCGAATTTCCAAATCAATATAATAATAATAATATATTACAAGTTTTATCAATATCTGTCGATAAATATGATAGTTATTTGCCTATTTTCCACAATATTAACATGGGAAAGAGTATGCAGGTATGCTGCTGTGAGAAACTTTGAAAGTTGGCATTTATAGCATAAACAATTTTTATTTTGACAATTTGTACAAATTTGTAAAGATTTAAGATTACTTATTAATAAAATTCATTTAGTTATAGAGCAAATTTAGATTACCCAGGTATTCACAGGTAATAAAATTACTTTTAAAATTTAATCTGTACACAGGTTCAACCGCACACTTGGCAGCTGTGAGCAAACATATTCTTCTACACAAGTCAGTTGTCAACAGGAAGCCTCAATCCAACAGATATCAAAAATACCTTTAGTATGAAAAACGTTGGCAAATTTACTACCAGATACAAACTACGAGACCATAAAGCTGCTAGAGAAACTTCAGAAGAAAGAACACTTAATTTTGAGACCATTAATTTTTCTTAAAGAGAAGTTTTTTTTAAAGAAAATAAGAAAACACATTCCTCATTTACTTTTGGTTAATGTGGTGGAAACATTCTACCAATACTTATGGTTCAACTCCTAACTAATTATCAGATTGAGTTTACAACATTACAATCATTATTGACGAGGAGGTAAAACTAAAACGTAATCACAGGTCACTGCTGATTGTGATAACAGTACTGTCGCACGGTCCAATCGGGTTGGCAAGTGTAGGAGAGGCAGAAAGTCATACCAACCCTTATGCTGTTACGGTACCTCACTGTCTTTAATTCAGCGCACAGGCTCCAAGCCCATGGTGTTGGGCTTTTGAGGTTGAATAAAAGAAAAAACAGAATTAGGGAGTATGGAATGATGATGAGTGGAGTATGGAGTGAGGGAAGTGTGAGGTTATATACATAAATAACCATACTGAGTAGAAATTTGCCAAGTATTGCAATTTAACATTTATTTCTAGAGTGTACATTTAGCTTTCACAATTTTGTTGCTTTGACTATGTGAGTTTAGTTTAGGGTTTTTTGCAAGAATAGAGGTGCTTTATATTTATTACTTCGTATTTGTTTTCTTTAAATATTTTATTATTTACTTATTATTTATTTATTATTATAACTTTTTTCTAATAAAATTATATAAAACAACTTGTGTACAATTTATAACAATTTATTTATGTGAAAATACGAATCTTCATATAAATATTATTTTAAAAGTTGAATTTATTAGTGTTAAAATATACTGAGTGAAGCACCTCTAGGTGCCAGACAAAGAAAGTAGTTTCACTAAGGATAAACTCCTATTAATGGAGGAGGAATTGGGTTAGATTGGTCGATATAATTAGTTTATTTAAACAAAATGAAAAAATAGTTGAAACAACAGCAGTTTATATTCTATACACAATATGTCAAAATAAACAATATGAACTATTTGTTCAAAACTAAATAAATAAATCTTTATTTTCTGTACATATTACATACACATAGGTTTACAGATATTAGAGATACTAAAACCCAGACTGAGCTCTACAGTAAGCAACCCAAGTACAGAAAAATGGGGAGTGCACTGGTCTAGGGGCAGAGCACGGGACTTTGGTGCCTAAAGTCCCGGGTTCAAATCCCACCAATCACCAATGACTTTTCGCTAAGTGATAATGTAACAACACTACGTCTAGCCTGAAGTGATTTGAAAAACAGTTTTGGGTGAACTAGTTCAAAAAGTCCTGAGATGAGAAGGTGGGACAAAAAAATTCTAAATACAGAAATATAGGACCCCTCAAGACATAAAGCCTGTTTGGAGATTCTGTTACAAATATATAAATATACTATAATGAGCTCTAAGGAGCGTGTGCAAACTTTATTATAAATGTTTCAAGTTTAGCCTCACAGTTTGACCAAGACACGATGGAGAAATATTAATCAGGCCTAAGGTAAAAACTGGGACAGTGGCATCGTCCTGTAATCCAGCTACTCGGAGGTCACAAATTGTAGATAGTTGTGAGTGATGGTCGGTGGGTGTAGTGTTCTCTTGTGTGGATTAACATCCGCACTAATGAATACTATGTTAATCCACAAAGACCATCCTCATAATTAGACTATTTTGTAATTCAGAGGCCGTGGTTCAGATTCCTCGTTAAACTTTAGGTCCCTTAGTTGCCATTTGTTGTTAGGCTATTAATTACCTGTCCTAAGGAAAATATCAGCCTTAGCCAGTAACAAGACTACAAGATCGCGCCACAATCATCATACACTCAATCCTCATTCATACTTGGCTAAAAACACCTACCTTGTGGTATGGTGGCCATTTCAATAATCTAGTCTAAACCATAGACTTTGATCAGCCGATTTTATGATTATACTATAGTCTCGGAGATTGTGGTGAGTCTACTGACGAGGAATAGTATTACTTTATGAATCCCAACAATAAAACACATTTCAGGACGTTATCTGTCTTGAGTTTTTGACTGTGCATTACCTTATCTTCCCTACCAAAAAAGGTACTTCCAAGGTGCAGCAAATTCACACTGACGGACATGAATTTAGGATTAGTTGATAACAGATACAAGATGAACCTTTGTTTCAGATAAAATCAAGAAGTAAGATTCAGAAAGGAGGAGATATCCCATGATTGTATTCCTGATAAACTGAGATGAGCAAAAAAAACGAATTGTATAAGAGAAGTGGGTGAGTGAGAGGGGTACTTACTCTGCTTATTGCCAGTCGTGCTGAGCCAGTGCATGAGTGCATCCTCTGACTCATTACAGAACAGGTGGGGGAAGCGATACCTCAGCAGCTGGGCCGCAAGGTGGTTGCCTCTGTTGGTAGCCAGCACCCCCGGCCTGCAATACACACCATCACATGATGATTTACATCAGTTCAACCACAATTTATTATTAAATAAAAAAATTGAAACAAGAAATCATAGAATTCCCTTACATTGAAATTGGTACTTTTTCTGGTATTTGGTACTTGCATTTCAGGTGTTGTACATTCCAACATACAGCAATTTTCTGAGTTAAGTTAGTTAGGTTATTAATATTACTATACCATAATTTTTTTTATCAATAACCAATCAAAATTAACCCATCAGAGCTCTATATGTCGGAGTATACAGGTAATAGTTAAGAAATATAAAATAATAAGTATTCATTTGCCACAAGAATGCAGTATTTATTTTTGCATCCATCACATGTTTAATCAATGTCTGACATAATGTATCTTGAATAACAATTTTATAGTATATTTAAAGATTAGTTTTTCACGATTCTTGATGGTGGTTTGAGCTTTCTGAATTTTAGTTTATTAGCTAGCAATGTGTTTTAGTTTAAACGTGCTCTGATATAACTAGAATGGGATTCAACTTTTTATTCTGAGTGGCATAACCCAGGTATGACATATAATTGCCATGTATATTATTAATTCAAAAATAATTATTAAATTTTACTTTTGTTTAAATAAATTTACTTTTTTAATATTGTACTATTTTATTTATAATCTTATATTTTGTGATTATAACAATTTTTTAAAAATATTTTTTGAATTTAAAATAAGAAATATTAGTAATATATGACATTAAAAAAAGATATATCATTTATTTAAAGATTAGTTTTGACACGTCGATTCTTTGACGGTAGGTGTTGCTTACGAAAATGGTTTGAGCTCGAATTCATTTTAGTTTAATTAGATCGTGTTTGATATAACTGTAGATGGGAGATTTCAAGCTTTTTCCAGCTGAATTGGCAGTTCTGGCTGCATTAGTTAGTTGCTAGTGCGTATTTGGTGCGTAGTAAAACCTCAGGATTAACAACAACAGTCGTCAGCCGTAGCGACTGGACATTTGTTTTTAATCATGATATAACTTTTATTTATAATTTGTTTTTGTGTTTATAACCATATTATTATTCAATGTAAAATTTGACTTTTGAAATTTGGAGACAATAATTATAATTTCAAGTATTTGAGATGACTTCATCCTTAACAAAAAATAATAGTTTTATGCTGAATTTAAATATATACAGTGCAACTCAGTTATTGCGGCCTCGGCCATAACGTCAACTCGGATATAACGTCATTTATTTTTAGGTCCCGCCAAACTATATGTATTTACATAGGAAAAAACCTCGGATATATCGTCAGTAAATTCTCAAACCTCGTATATAACGTCAAGAAAATCGGGCCGAGATGAAGGCAACATATAGCTAAATAGAGAAAGTTCGGTCGGTGGTGCAACGTGAGGGCTTCGGCTATTTTTACCTATTTTAGAAACGGCATTGCATACAAATTTACCATCTTAAAAAATAAAAATGTGTTTCCCTATTTTTCCTCCGTTTTAAATTTAAATTATGTAACCTCTTTTATAGCGTCACTCTGATATAGCGTGATTAATTGTGTGGTCCCTTCAATGACGTTATAACCAAGTTCCACTGTATAATACAATTACTTAATATAAACCTAATAATATTTACAATTTTTTATGTCAGGTGCTACAAATTGTTGAAAAATGTTTAACGCTCTGAGGTATTTATTTTATGGAACGCTCGGAGAGTTTAAGTACAGTAAAGTCTTGTTAATCTGGATCAAAAACATTCAGACTCCAACTTATTCAGATCAGGTTAAACAAATTAATAATAGTTAAAATGTAAGTTTAATCATCTTGAGCACCTTCAAAATTACAGATGCAACCTCAGTATTTGCTATTCGCAACAAGTGTGACTAACAATGATTGCGTAACATGTGATATATTGCAGTTTTTAGCCAATCAGAACGGTACTGATGAAAGTATGGCAGATAATATTACCTGAGGGTAATTACAGAAAAAGAAGATACAAAAATAAAACAAATCACAATCAAAGACTTTTTACTCAATGAACTGTTTATGGATTAAGGCTAAAATAAAATGATATCTTTCTGAATTAGAGTGTTTCATTCCTGACCTAAAAATAATAGAAAATACTACTTTGTTTTTTCCAGACTTTATTGCAATTTTTTATGTATTGATCAAATTATAAGCTTTTTAACATGTAAAATGCCTGCAATAATTTGTAGCTACTTTGCTCTACCTTACTTAAATGCAGTTTGCAGCTCTATTATTGCAGATATATCATGATCGTTGTCCATTCAATGTGGACATCTACATCCTGTATTATTTTCAGATTATCTGGATTTTCAGCTGTCCGGATTCAGACTCTGCCACATTAATCCGGATAGTTCAGACTTTACTATAATAAATTATGTATTATTATTTACAATCAATCTATTTTGAACTAAATAGTAGAATAAGCAAAAAAATATTTGGTCAAAGATCAGGTTTACTGAGGTTGATCAATATCTAGAGTGTCCGTGAATTGTGTGACTCACGTGAGACAGATGACCTCATCCTCCGTCCTCCTGTACAATCTCACGGGCCCTGGGTACTGACACAACTGATTCGCCACATCCAAGTTGACATGATGCCTGATGGTGCGTCTCACCACCGGCTCCAGCAGCGCAGGCATACGAGGAATGGCGAGTGGCAGCAGGTCGTCAAAAGAGGCATCTATCATCTGTGGGAGAATAACCGTCAACATGAGTTTGGTCCTAACAACCAATGCTACTACGCAACTAGGATGTTGCATGTTGGATGAGAAAGGCTTCATGTAATACCCTACACTATATCATGAGAAAGGTTTAAAAGTTTACTGGATGGCACAAAGATTTGCTTCAGTTTTTAGATGTTCTTTTGAATGTTTATTTTGCTCAAATACACAGTACCATTAATTATGGTGTCATTCTTTGGAGAAACCGTTCTTCTTGTAATAAAATATTGATTCTTCAAAACAGAGTGGTTAGAATTATATGCAATGTTCCTTATCGCACTCACTGTAAAGCACTTTTTCAAAAATTAAAAATCTTGATACTTCGGTCTCATTACATTCTATCATCTATTTGTAATGTTCATAGCAATATTAGTATGTTTCTCACATATAGTGATTTTCATGAGCACAATACGAGGAATAGAAACAATCTTAGAGTACATTAATATCGCTTTACTTCCTCACAAAAGAACAATCATTATATGTCAATTAACCTTTTTAATAATCTTTCTGCTTGGTTGAAAATACTGCCGCCCTTGTCGTTCAAATCCAAAATGGAGGAAATTTTAATAAATGAGTGCTTCTATCATGGAAATTACTTTTTCAGTGTTAAATGGAATGATTATAGAAGAAATAATAAAAACATGTCATCTATTTTAAATATCTACCTATTTTGTATTGTATTTTACTCTTGTGATATTAATTTACCAATGCATTTTTTTGTAATGTTTACACGACAATCAAGTTCTTGATTCTTGATATAAAATTTCTAGTAAAAATAAGCTCAACATTTAAATCCTAAACAAGTTTGCTTAGAAACTCATTTGAATTTTTCTAAAAAGATTTTTATAGCCGAAAAATGAAATACTGACATAACTTTTTATAACATCTATTCCTTGATATGACATCAAAGGTTGCATACAGCATCTACTGCAAGATATTAACTAAGGCTGTATGATATGGAGGTCTGTAGAATATTAAGCATTATAAAGTACAAAGATAAGAAGATTAGGGAACATAATATGTTTACATAATAAGGCTTTTGTATGATTTTAATAAATAATATCATTAAATACCAGGAAAACTTTAGAATTTTAGTTTGAATTAATTTTTAATGTACTTTAGGCCTATGTATGTTGAAATTATTTTCTGTGTAATCAAGGTACTAAGCAACAAACTAATTAGCTGCAATTTAATTTGTTTGGACAGTGAATTTTTCCTCATTAAATCCTGCCATTTCATCAGTGCCACCCTTCTGTCAATAAAATACTCCGCACTTACCACAGCCTTCACTTCAGGATAGGTCATGGCAGCCCATGACGTTGCGTAACCTCCGATACTCCACCCAAACAGAATGATTTGGTCGGGCATAAAACCTAACCTATGTATTGCAAACTGCATCACAACATCAACTGCGTTCTGCTCTTGTTCTGGGTAAGGCATGCCCTGGAAAGAGAAACATTAAACAAGCTCAAATTTGGTTCTGCAATTTTAAATTTAAACTTAATTTAGGAATAATTAAACACAAAAATAGAATTAAAGGAAAATTATTTAATTCCCGCACATAATAAATTAATTACACAATCATGATCATTAGGCTCTATTTAACAATTTTCAATTTATAGGACATTATTATCTTTTTAAAGACAGAATAATGTCTTGTCACCAAAAAATAGACTGAAATGCATTGGTCCAACAAGAATTAAAGTAAATGCTTCAATTCCATTTCATTTTTTCAGTTTTATGGAGCTTCTTACCACATCAGTTGAAATGTGTTTTTAGTGTTGGCTTGTATTTTCTTGATGTTAGCCTAGCAAATCACTTCAGTTAAATAATTGGTTTAATTCTTTTAGAACCACGGTGACAATCTGTCATAACCAGTTTTTGGTCAAAAAACGCAATGGTCATAATCTGCTGTCACTTGTTTTTGGTGTGAAAAATGCCATGGAGGTGATCCATCACTTTATCATATTTTGCTGTTTTAAATGATTTCTCATAGTACACGGATGATTTCGATGTTTTTAGCTACTCATACTATATTGTGTGATATTCACTAAACATTTACCGCTTAAGGACTAGCCCCATAATGTAACGGCGCTGCTTGCATACTGGTAATGAGTATGCGAGAAATGTATGAAATGTGTCCAAGGAATAAAGAAATAAAAATACAAAAAATTGTGGAAAGTATTTACTATCAATGAATTTTTTTTTAAATCAAGAAAAATGAATGAATATAATTCTATTCACCTAACAAATTTTAAAACACCACTATATTATCACTATCATTATGACTTAACACGTCATCAGACTGCACACATCCTCCTAATAATTCTTTTTTGAAGGAGGAAAATCCTGTTGGCCGTGATACTACCTCTCCAAAACACTATTCCATAAGACATTATGCTATGGAAACATCCATCATAAGACTTTCAACAAGATGTCAGTCTGGGCCAATTTCCTGAGCCTAGTAATTAAATAAATTACAGATGTTAATATTGATGCTATGGAGTTAATATGATCATCTCACTTAAGATTTTCGGTGATGTGCAGGTCAAGGTACTTAACTTTTTCACAAGAAGTGAGAGCGACCCCATTAAGCATTAGTTGAGGAGCTGGTTGAGTCAGGTTTTTTCCTGTTATAAAATTCCAAAAGTTTAGTTTTATTAGAGCTTAAAATCAACAATTTAAAAGCTTTGGTCATATCGTAGAAAATACACAAAAGGCTCTCAGTAAGGTCCAGGAGGCTATAGACATTCTTCATGAGGGCAAAGACAGTATCACATGTAGAAATATGTTTACGAAACCCGAACTGACTCTCAGTCAGAATATTATTGAATTCAATAAACCTGAGGAATCTCTTCAGAAAAATTATTTCAAATACCTTGCTCAAAAGTGTATAAGCTAGATACACTTACAGTGCTGCCACCGAATCCAGGATGGTTCCAACCTAGAACTGAGTAGCCAAGTTTCATTGGTGTGACCATTATTCCTATTTCGTAAAACCCAGCATTTCCTTCAGAGCAGATAACTAACGTAGTCCCATTGTTCCTACAAAAAAAACAAAAATATGTAACCACACAAATCCAAAATGAAAAGTATTGTGTAAACAAATGTGAAATAAAACCTATTGAACCTTAAGGATGGCCTGATATTGAGCTCAAATACCAATAATGGTATAAGCTTAAATAATAATTATGATAAAAGTTTAAATAACCTGAAAATATTTTTAAAATTAGTAGTAATACTAGTAACAGTTTAGCCGAAAAAATTGCAGTTCTGATTGTGTACATTCCATTAGGCATACACTATAGTTGGGAAACAAATAAATTAAGTGAATTACTGTTTAATTACTTAACAAGTCAAAAAATCAACATAGGTCAAGATAAGTTAAGTGTCCCACCACCATATCAAGAGAAAGCCTTTACAAAGGTTTAAAAACTCTAATGGCTTTGAAGCTGAGGCTGACAGTTTTTACAACACTGAAATCAAATCTGAGGAAAACTTAAGATTTGGCCCATTCTAAATGCAAGAAAACTCTGCTTGCCTTGAAACAAATGAAAAAATGTTTGTATTTACTTCCCTGTGGGAAATAGGTTAGATGATGAATATGTCTAAAGGGAATGTTTTCAGTTCATCAAAACAGCTAATCTTATGTTTCAAATTTTCGTCTTACAAATTAATTGCTAACACCCCCCCCAGAGCTAAGACATACCCATGTCAAAAAACTACACCATGAAGTTAGTAATGTGGTATTAACTAAACAATTAAAATAAAACACTCAGTTATTTTAAAATGACTATGCTATATGATCATCTACATTATAATTACCCCTTTTTTCTTCTATCCACAAACATGGAGTCGATTTCGTTGCCATCTCTAGTTTTCAGTTTATACCTTTCACCTTCATCTTTTTCGACTAGTTTCATTCTTCCTTCTAATAGGACAGGCGCTAGAAACAGAAATAATGGAAAAATTATTCTTAATAAGTTAATCTTTATTACTAATTATCTTGAAAAAATAAGTTTAAAAAAGAAGGACAAATAAAAACATTCAAAATCATAATAGGTCTAGCAAATTTACTGACAAATATAGATCACATTATTTTATATCAGGGAGCCATGTGAACCACACATATATTGTACTCTGGGGCCAAAACATACAATGTTCTTTTTAGAGGCCTTGTAAGTCAGCAGTAGACCACAGGTAATACGTTTTTAAAACATGGAATCTAATAACCATGGCCCCACTTAACACAGTGGTACCTTTAGCTTGTAATATTTCAAAATTACAAAATTTCAGAATTACAAAATTTTAATATGGCCCTACAACACATATATACCGATTACCAAATGGTATGTCTACCACTTGACAAAAACCTGTGGAGTCAATGTGCTAGAGACCAAATACAACAAATTTACAGAATCTGTTTATAGTGTAGAATCTGTAAGTGTAAGTGTCACCTCACCGTCCCAGTTAATTTTAGTTATAAAATTTGGATTTCTTACAATTTTCATCGAGTTTTTCAACTAGTTAAGATCTGCCATAGATCATACAACTCATTCATATTCAAGTTCATGTTCATGACTGACCAACTCAACAGGTATTTAAGATGAATTTGAGTTGCTTAGGCTAAGTGTAATGAGTCAAATGGAGTTGATACTTTGTTACTGAGAAGGACCAGCTAATCTATTTTTAACTTTTAATTTGTTTTTGCTAAACAATACTTATGGATACTGGAAGGATAAATAGAGATTAACTTAACATAATCTAGTGAGAAAGTATTAACAATAGTTCCATTTTTCCAGCTTTAACAGATTCCGTAAAGTTGTACTTACACAGCATAAAACTAAAAGCAGCAATCGCCCCAGGGTAAATGAGGCGGATTCCAAATGTGTGGGCGGCCAAGTAGCTGAGGATGGAGCACGGGGCATATATCACGCCTCGGTCCATGGATCGTCGACCTGACACATCACCAGGCCTCTTGCCATCCTTCTCACTGTCAAAAGACAATATAGTAAACATTCAAACAGATAAAGAGGTAAGTCCGAATGATTTTAAAGAAAACATTAAATTTATTACTTATGTCTTTTTAAAGGAATATTATGATATAAACCATAAAAACTTAAATGATTTACCACTTCAATTTATTAGTTTTAAAAAAAACTTATAAAATTTCAGAACATTTAAAGCACAACATGAAGAAAAAACTTGAGGATTGGCAATCAACTCATCTTGAAGAATTTGGGAACGAACATTTAACTCACAACTTTACTGATGAACAAGATGTTCATCTCTACTTTCACTATCTGTGTGGAAAATCACTTAGGCCTAGGCCACAAATTTCAAAATATTCCTTAAATTCAATTTTGTCCAACGTTTACATAAGGTTTAGTGTTTCTTAACCCTAAAGAGCTAATCTGTTTAAAAATGACATTAAAGCTAAACTATCGTAAATTTAATGACGGATAGAACAAATTCAAAAATAAATATTTCTGGTTACAAAACTGAATTTTAACGAATACAAATAATCAAAACATAATACTAGAAACATGTTTGCGCCAAACTTGGGCATTTACAAGTCCTCGACACAGTCCACATAGCACTTCCCACGATGCTCTGCACAGATTGGTTAATTGCAGCGGCAGCAGTAGACTGTTATCATCCTTCTCTTAATTGACAGACAAATCCCACAGATTTTTCGTGGTATGTTTTGAGGAAGGTCTTGGACCCCGCCTGGCACGGGAACTTTCAAGATATTGACAATAGATTAGAGGAGATTGCAAGTCAAATTTGGGTATTTCAACCGCTGTAGAAATGTTTCAATCAGGCTCTGGTGTATTTGCATGGCAAATTTCCTTCATGACAGTGGTTTGTGGCCCATTTTACAAAATTAATTACGTAAATTACATACGAGTTTACCAAAATAATGTTCAACTTGCCATAAAATACACACAAAGGCCACCTTTTAGTCTTTTAGAAACAGCTGCTGGACATTTGGTGACACGTTTAATCTAAAGTATCAACCGCCCCTTTTGTGGTATTAAAGTCTCAATTATTTGAGGTTTAAATTAACTAATAATAATAATAAAATAGTAAATTATAATCCATTAGAAACAAAATATACATAGAAGAAATCCAAACAATACAGCCAACCGGACTAACCGTAGCGAAGCGGCCCAAACACTAACTAAAAGATCAGAACCAATGCGGCATGGAATTAGATGGGCGAGTCCATTATAGCAGGTTAAGGGGAGAATACTAGGCAAAAACAAAACACGATTGTAACTTGTACAATAGTTAGCTTTCTTGGGTTAATGTTTTATAATATGTTAGCCTATTTACAGTTGGTTAGAATGGTCTATAAAATAAAATCCTTTTGGAGTAAATATCAACTGCCCCCTCAGATCCCACTTGTTTAAAAACATTATATACAGTGCTCGAGATTTCCGGTCGAGACTTTTTCCTGATTCATACCGGCATACGACATGGCTATTGTGTGCGAAATTCGTTACAGCGGGGTCAGAGAGGTGGGGGATTTGTTATACAGGAGCTATCTTTGTTATATAGGGGCTTATCATCTAGGAAATTCGTAATATAGGGGTTTGGTGTTCTATTCCAAAGTTGCAAAAACTCGTTACATCGGGGTTATAAGCCAAATTTATTCGTTATAAAGGGGATACTTTAACATGGAGTGTTATGGAAGTTTCAAGGAGATTTGAAAAAAAATTTGTTATATCGGGGATTTCGTTATTTCCGGGTTCGTTATACCGGGTTTCTACTGTATCTATAAACAGTATGAGTTGATTTATTTGTTGTTTAGTGAAGAATAAATATATTATTATTATTTGTACAGTTAATCTAACTCACCCCTCAACATCGTTCCATCGAAATTCTACAGGCCAAGCTTGAAATTCAAAATCATACTGGGAGAGAGCTTTCTGAAAAAAGAAAGAATATTTTAGGTCTGATACTAGTTGTAATATATTTATAAGACTTATAATTCAAAACTAAACAACCAAAAATTGTACATACAAGTAACAGGTTTAAGTGTTAGGCCCTATAATATAATGATGTATAATAATTCAACGCAATGGCTCTTAACATAGGAATTTAGCTCAAATTCAACCTTTAGAGCAACTTATTTATCATGAAAAGCTATTTTTGAAAGATTTTCTTATTATAAATTATAATCACAAGAACTATAAGTGGTAAAATTTAGTAGTAATTGAAATAAAATATAGTTCAAACCTATGTTTGTTGTGCACATTGCATTCATGTAAATATCATGCATGTATTGTAGCTTATGACTCTGTATATTGTCTTACTATTTAGTAATTATTAGCCCAATAACGAAGATAGATAGAAATACCTTATTGACGGGATTCATATCTTTCTGCGCCTCTGCCAGAACTCTCTGAAATTCCAAGTATATTGGAGAGTTCATTCTTCCGTAGCTTCTTAAACAATATGATATCACTAAAACTATCATTACTCCTACACCAAACTTGGTTAATGTCAGTAAACCTTCTGGCTGGAAGTAACCTTTTTTGAAGAGAATATACGTGAGAACAGGTGATGTGTATATCGCAACATTTCCCATTATATAAAGCTGAAACAGAACGTGGATCAATAGGTACCATTGCACAATAAAGTTCTGTAAAGAAATATTTTTAACTATAGTACAGATATATTTTTTTAATAATAGTAATATTTTTCAAGACTTTAAATAGGTAGGGTGTATACCTTAAACAAGTTTATTTTAAACAGGCCTTATTTTTATTGTCAACTTATTCCAAATAAAATCTGTGGTCAAATCAAAGTAATAATATTAAATCATAAGGTAAATATTATAATATAATGATTGTGTTTTGTGAGAAATTAAATTTGTCAATTCAGTTTAGAAGTTTAGGAGGTTAAAAAATGTTTGGCAATAATTTAAAGATAAAAATATTTTCAAACGATCTTGAAGACACAAATATTTAATAAATATTTCTCTCTTAAACATTAGTTCCAAATACACAATTTTTATATCAAGGTAAAAAATGTTCCAATGACATAGGAACTGATTGTGAGTTTAATTGGAAGAAAGTCATCACTTTAAGTCTAACATTTGCCTGACATAAGGCGTACGTAGGCTATAGACCATTCACTAATTTCATAGGGGCCAAAGATATACAATCGACAACATAACAACTGTTCATCTTAGTGTTTGTAAATAACAAACATATCTGTTATATCTTAACAGGAAACTGCTGCAATACAAAATTTGAAAGATTAGATTCCTAAAGATTTAGATTGTGATTCTGCTTTATAACCTTTTTAAATATTTAATATAAAACTATTCTTACTTTTACAGGCTTTTAAGACGAATATTTTGGTGGAATCTATTATGTCTTATCTTTTTGTCGTAACCAATGAATCGTCAGAAAATCAGGGATATTTTTGAGTTCTCCAATTTACTTTCTAAAATATTATTTGAATTTCCTGAATATATATTTTTTCCTTTGATTCTTTTACCTTTTGTGGAGATTTTTCGATGTCTGCATTGAACAGTATATGTGGGAAAGTCTACAGTTAAGAATCTGACCATGACTATATATCATTAACATTAGTAATGAGTGTTAATTTAGGAATTTAATTTTATTCAACAATTTCAAAAATGTAATTGACTATGTTATGTGATGGATGTGAACTAATGGGGAGGCTCTCAGTCCTACTAAGAGAATTTTTATCTGCCCTAATTGAAAGTAAAATCCACGAAGTTGATTGTTTGTAATGTAGTATGTTACTTTGGGTATCTGATGTGGCCTCAGGCTTTTAATACATTTCCTTAATTAAAGCCACTTACAGAAGTTATTATCTGGTCACCCAGGGTTTCTAAATTTCCAGCTTCATAAAGCCCCTGCAACAAAAATACAATAAATAAAGTAACATCTTAGTATTAGAAATACCACATTTATTTAGTAAACCTAAACATTAATAGAATACTGGTGCACAGCCATTCTTTTAAAACATCCAATGAGTATAAAAACTCATTTCTGCATTTCCTAATACTACCCCTAACAAAGCCCAAAAAACACCTAAATAAACTGTTACTAATAATATTTAGTAGTGAAAAAAATGAATATGTTATTTTTATGGCTTTGACGTTGCAGTTGCTAAGCTGGCATTAATGTAATCAAATAATGTGATTTTTGACAGCTGATTCATTGTTGAAGGTGTTTCCCTCCAAATAATTAAAGTTGTGTTCAAGAAGATTGAAGTTTTCAAATGTGTGGTTTTCATATTGAGTTTGTGAAATTTTAAGAATTTTCCTTAATTATTTCCAAAAACAATTCTTAATGTCATATCCGTAACAAAAAACTATTAAAAATTTAAATACAAAATGTAATAGTAGGTTAACCTACGTGAAATTTTATAGAAGTTGAAGTTGAGTGAATCTTGTTTAATTAATTGGAAGTTTAATGTAAGTGAAAAAATATATTTTCGACCAAAAATATGTTACTATTACAGTAGAACTCCAATTATCCAAATTAATGGGGACCGGGACCCATTCGGATAATTAGAGTTTTTATTTAAATTGCCATTAGCGAGAAAAAAGCTACGTTTTGATATTGCACTAGTTTTTTATTGAATTAAATGTAAGAAACATGATATTTTCACATGTTTTAAATATAAATAAAATGTACTTACATTTTACACACAAACACTGGCTTCCCGGGGGGAAGAACAATAGCGCACTTAGACTTTTTTTGGACAAATTTTTTTCTGAAAGTTATTCGGATAATCGTTGATTCGGATAGTCGGAGTTCGGATAATTGGAGTTCTACTGTATGTGTATAATTATTGTATTAAGACAGTGTTTAACAGCTTGAGGCATTTTTATAAACCTATAAAAGTCCTAATTCAAGTTTGTTTTTGTACCTCGCATGGTTTTAGAGCTCTAGGCTTAAATGGTGTTTTCTGTTTGTATACTTATTCAACCTTAAAAATATGATCTTTGTGTAAAATATGTCAATATCAGTACGGTTACCATAAAAAGTGAAGAAATGTGGTAACTGCTAAGGCATACCTACTGATTAGACTGGATAACCATTTGAAATGGCGACCTACCCCGGTAGGTATTTGAAGCCAAGTATGAATGACAAATAAATTTAAGATGATAGTGGCGTGATCTAGTGGACCTACAGTTAAACGAGGGTTCCGAACCACTTTTGCCTCCGAATTAAGAACTGGTCTAATTATGAGGATGGTATTTGCAGTTAAACATGGTTCAATAGTGCAGATGTGAATCCACACCAGAGAATATCACATCCACCAAATATCGCTCATAACTATCGACAATTCGTGACCTCCAAGTGGCTGAATTACAACTGGATAATTTAGGGGGATTTTACCTCCAAGTAGGTAGATCACAGGACATGCCACTGTCCCAGTTGCACTATTAACTGTAAGAAGGAATATCTATTGGCCTACTGTAAAAATCTTCAAGTCCCTGGTTCTAAAGACGTTTACCAACAGGCTCTCAGGCTATTAAAAGGGGAATTCCCTTAAAATTTAAAAATCTCATTACTCCTTTGAGTGTATTTTGAAAATAAACGTACCATACTAACCTGACAGGGCAAACCTTTTCAACAGCCTAAAATTTATTGGGCTGTTCATTTACATTGAATAATGAAAAACTGATCCATCATTCCCCCAGAGGAAAACATGAAGATAACTTATAACAAATTTCATTTTATAGTGAATAGGTGAGATATGATAAACCTCTACCTTACTAATTTTAATCCCTCTAACAATGGCACTTATGAGAAATTTTATTTCCTGTCTATTCAATGATGATGTTGTAAACAAGATCAATAGATATCTTAAGTCTTATTCTAATAAATGACAAAACATACTTACACCCTCCCCATTGTAAAACTACGTTATAGCTAAACAAGCAATATTTATGCAATAATAAGAATGTAATTATGTAATGTAATAAGAATCCAAATAATGTAAAACTATTCTTTTGTTTATAGACATAACTTATGCTCAACACTTGGTTGGAATTAGCCTAGTTGACTTGAGATTAATTTTACATAGCTTGGCACTTTCTAAAACATACAATACAAAAGGATATCAATATGTTTTTTACATAGCCTCCGTTTCAAAATTATATGAACAATTCAGCTAAATTGAGAAATAATACTCACTTGGTTGGTTCTCCCTGAGTAAACTTTAAAGAGTTTAGGAGAAAATAAGCAATTCCAAAATGCGCGAATGGACATTTTGTTCTAGTCACTGCACTTCACGTCAGAAGATTTAATATTAAATGGATTAATCAATGCCACAACTCTTTTCTGTTAATGTTTTATTCACTACTCTAAAGTTTTAACAAGACAGGCTCGAATTGAGATTTGTCATTCTGTAAAAAGATTTAGTTTAACATTATGCGAGCAATCAGCTGTTCAGCTCAAATCAATCTAGGCAACAACGCCTTTTTCTATAGAAATATTTCCCTGAGAAACGAGTTTAAGTACTAGGCCCCTGTAAGCTCTTTTTTTGTAGTAATAGTAAAAATTAATAGATTACACACTCGGATGAATATTGAACTTACTAATAAGCGATGATACTAATAATACATTTTTCTTTGTTTTCATGCTACTTATTAAAGGTACCCTTTCACACTAAATTCAATTAGCCATATGAACATATAGTACAGTAGCTGCGAGTCATTTCGTTGACCACTCTTTTAATTTCATTGGTCTTATAAGGTATTTACTTTTACTTCTTCACTCTGATATTTATTTATTTATTTCTTGTGTCGTCTGCTGAGTGCTGAACTGCTGTCTGCTGTTAAAAGTCAAAATTACAGTTGTTATTTTGTTAATAGACAACATCATAGTTTCAGAGTTGGAGTGTGTATGCGTCAAATAGTCTCCAATTATAAAGCAAATGGATCATAACTTGGATATGTATTTTGAAGTTGTACTGAAAATTACTAAAGAAGCTGGGAAGGTAAGAGGCTCCTTGTTTCATGAACCCCGAACAAGTTGAATAAGACCATGTTACCTAATAGTGTTAAATATATTTGTAGAATCAATAACATAATCTCATAACATAATAGGCCGTTTGAAAATTGAAGAGAATGTTGTTGTTTTAATATAAAAAAATAAATGGATGATAAAAATGTGAACCACCACAAGGGCTACTTCATTATTTTGATAGTAAATATTTAATTTATCATAATCATATTTTGGATCCAGCAAAATATCTTTCAAAGATGTATTGCATACTAAAAATAATTACAATTTTGATTCAATCTAGCAAATTGAAAATCTATTGATGCTTTTGACTGATAATGCAGAGACATGAAGGACATATTTAAGGAATAGTATTTTTAGTTCTCTCCTCAGTTAGTGCTCAGGTTTTTTATATGGTGACTGATTGTTTTACTTTCTCCCCTTATACACTGATTGATTTTTTAAGAGCAGTGATCGAGATTATATCGAGAGTTGTATTTATTTTTTTCTCATGTGTTTTCAGTTCTTATTGTTTCTAAACAATTAAAACTAAAGTAGCCCTTGTCTTTCTTTTAATGGATTCTTACATGAAATAATCTCTTGTTATTTTACAGATAGTAAGACAAAAAATATGGGATGTCAAAACTGTACAGACAAAGTCAAGTGCAATAGATTTTGTTACTGAGGTTGATCAACAAGTTGAGAAAGTACTGATCAACGAAATCTCATCTCACTTTCCAGACCACAAGTAAGTTTTTCTTCTTCTATTTTGACAAAAGATATTCATTCATACGTATAATAATTCTATTTCTATGATAAATCATGTTAGGCCTAAATGCGTAAGCTACAGGAAATTTTTTTAGAACCTTAAAATTTTTTATCCAGGTAACCTGGATGATATATTTTAATTAGTTCTGACTGTATTTTGTTGAAATCTACTGAATATACTATAGTATTTTAGTGCTACTGATAAAAAGATGTTAAAACCCATTTTTAACTGAGTGAAGAAGTTTTCTATATTTATCCTCTTTTAACCACTAGCTAGTTAATAACTTTTATTTTACCTTTCAATTTATAGTTTTGGACTATCATATACAAATGTCAATTATCCTTTCAGATTCATTGGTGAGGAATCAACAGCTGAGGGAAGTAAAGTTAACCTCACAGATGCACCGACGTGGATCATTGATCCGATAGATGGAACAATGAACTTTGTTCATGGCTATCCCAATATCTGCATCTCTATCGGGCTGCTTGTTAATAAAGTAACCGAGATTGGTATAATTTATAACCCTGTTTTGGAACAACTTTTCACTGCTCGAAAAGGCCAGGGAGCCTTTTATAATGATAAACCTATCCATGTGTCTGGGAAGAAAGGTATTCAAAATTACATTTCTAAGTTAAAATAATAAGATCTTTATCCCCAGATGATAAAATTACAGTAATGATAGATTGCAAACTACATAATATAACACGCCAGCATACAGCGCTTTAAGGAGTTAAATTAGGTTGTGTAAAAGGCACCTCGGTGTGGGGGAGCAGGTCAGTGCTTAACTACTGCCGTACTATTCTTGCTGATTTAGAATAGTAAGTTAGGTAATCTTCAGTGATTCATAAAAAGCAAGTACCCCAGCAGATTTAATATAAGTGATATTGATTAAAATTTTTCCACCATCAGTAAATTCTTTAAAAACATCGTTCTTGGTCCCCATGTCACCAATATTATCAGCTCCTTGCAGGATGGCTTTGTGAAAGGGAGATCATCATTGTCTACTCTTTTTCTCAATATCAGGAAATATGTTATGTTCTGGCAACCTTCCAGAAGGATAAGCATGTTTATGCTATTTATAAAGAAATGGCCTAGGCTTTCGAGAAGGTTGGTCACTTTAGTTGTGTATCTTATAGGCTTGAATATTATGAAGTGCTATTGTCCTGAAATTGCTCTCTTGGTGTCCGGATTAGGCCCTGAAATTTCGACTTCCTCAGTGCTCATTACTAGGCCCTTGTCTCTTCATAATATAGATCAATAATCTCTTTAAGATGTTCAGTTATATTGGAGCTTTTGACAGTAATCTTTATTTGCCATAGACACATTACAAGTGTATTGACAATCTTGAAAATTTTGAAAAAAATTTGATTAGTCATGCAATACCAAGTACCAATGCCTGATTAAAAATTATGCAGTTGTGAATAATGTAAATCAGAGGTTCTTAAAATTCATCTTCTCAAGGACCCCCGTAATCAATTGCAGTAAACCCTCTCATATCTGGACTCTACGATATCCAGACGTCATTTTTACAAAATTTTAAAAACCCTCAAGGAAGCCAAAGTTGGCCAGTAGTCCCGAATGACATTTTTAGGCTGGTCAGTAGTGCACCGGTCATCGAAAGCAGGGTTGAAGCCATGTGGACAGCGGTAATGTTCAAAAGGAAAGATGGGGGAAAGATGAGTCACCCTAGTCCCGAGCGCCTGAGTCTTGAGTGATACCCGGTACTAGGTCACTGATTCATGAAATAATAAACCTCCCCACCTCACCTGTCCCTACCCACTGCAATAGCCAACACATCACGTGTACTGTAGTGACAACACCCGCATGGGTGGTTAGTCTCGCCTTTGTTTTGCTTGAGTGACCTAGTCTTTCTTGCAACGGTTTGTTTACTTATTTATGTTTTCCCAGATTCAAGAACAGAAATTGTATTTTTTACCTTTGGTAGTTGCCTTAGTTCTTGAGTAGTTTGTTGTCTTGATGTGCATTTCGCCTCTCTTGTGGCATCATCAGAATATTTAGTATTTAAAATAAAAATAATAAACACATACGGCACCTTAATTAAGTGATAAAAAATACAAATTTATTTACATTATTTACATCCGCGCACTTTCACTGGTCACTCCCACATTGTTCGTAATTGCGCGGCATGACGGCAGCCGGCGCGTGCTGTACGTTCGCGCGGTGGTTTGTTTACGCTACATACTGTACCGCTTTGTACTGTATTACATTATTTTTTTTATTTTTTATATTATTAAAGTGTTAGTATTACAACCAAAGTTATGTTTTTATTTAATATCCAGATTCTTTATTCTCCTCTCAAATCCAGATTTTTGCTATTTGGATCGGCAGTTGCCACATTAGTCCGGATATGAGAGAGTTTACTGTATGTATGTAATGGGGACCCCCTAAATCTACCCCCCTTACTCCCCCTCTGATAACCCCTTATAAAAAGGTGAAAACAATATTTCCAATATTTAAAATAATATTTTGTAATACAAAACAAACTATTGTATTTGGTTATAATATTTTTGTCGGACCCAGAAAATTGTTCCACACTTTAAAGAAACTCTGATATAAATAATACACAGAATAGAAATTAAAAGATTGTATTGAAAATATTGGTAGGTTCAAGAAAAACTACTTTCATAATCTTTGTTGAATAAGAATCAAGAGTTTTATTGTCATTAACCTCATTTATTTCCTGTACAAAGGAATAAACATAGTTAATATACAAATGTTACACAAAATTACCTAAAATAATTAAATGATAAAAATAATTAAAAGATAAAAATAGAGAAACTTGGGGATCATTAAAGTTTGGTTGGTTTTCAAAAATATCATAAAAAGGATTGTTAATCAACTATTCACATATTTTAAAATTAAATATCTTGAAGGAATATCTAAAATCATCAGTACATCTAATTACAGTTTACTCCCTTGTGTTATAAAAATGATTAATATTATGTTTAAGTTCAAATATTGAAAATTCAGTGTAGAGCTAGGGCCTACATAATTTAATTAATCGCCACATAAAATATTAACAACAAAAATAGAACTGTACATAATAGTTTCCAATTTTTGGACAAAACTGCATATACTCTTTCAGTTTTATATATAATGGTTATTTTATTATTATTTTTATTTTGATGGTTATTTTCAGATATATCAGAGGCGCTTCTTGGTCTTGAGTTTGGATCTGGCAGGGACCCAGAAAAAATGAGAGTTGTCCAGGAGAATGTGAAAATACTATATCCCCTTGTTCATGGGTAAGACTTTGTTTCTCTTATTGGTATTTTCAGAAATTGGATGGTTATTTTTAAAATCATAAATTAAAAAATGATATTTTGATAAAGAATATGATAATTTTATTATTGGAATTTATGTAAATTCTTCAATTTGAACTTTTGATGGTTTAAATTTTTGATTAAAATATTTGATTTAAATTTAAGTCTTTTGGCATGCTAATTATCCCAGTTTCACTGTGGTAATTTTTTAGTCAAGATTGCATCCATTAAATTATTTGGGGGGATTAGTTAGGCTGTTGCGTGGTAACATGAAGAATTACTGTATAAAAAGAGTCGTTTGTTGGAATACCCTATAGAATTATTTCAAACTCTGTCCCAAGATGATGGTCATGGCTAAACATAATTTAAATTAATTTTAGGCTAAGATCGGCCGGCTCAGCTGCACTTAATATGGCCAATGTGGCTCTTGGAGGGCTCGATGGATATTTTGAGTTTGGGATCCACGCCTGGGACATGGCCGCCGGTGACATCATTGTTAGGGAAGCTGGAGGTGTTGTAATCGACCCGACTGGTAAGGCAACGTTGCATATATAGGCTACATGAAGTATAAGCAAAATGTCTCATCTTTCTTTTGTGTCCTGTGTCCAAGAAAATATTAGAATGTATTAGTTTTAGAATAGATTTTGTATTATTATTTTGTCCCCATGAAGATTTAACATTGTGAAAGAGTTTGTTTCATTAATAATAGGTGAGCACACAGTAAAATACTCCCGTCGCAGCAGACCTGCGTACTCAGCGATTTTCCAAATCAATAATAATATATAACAGATATATATTGCCATTACTATTTTATTTATTGGTCATTCCCTTATTAGGACAGGGTACTTTGACATTATTTACTTTGTAACAGATATACAATATATATATTTGATCAATATCCATGATAAATAGAGTAATAAATAAGAGAGTTTTCCGATTCTCCATGAGATTAACATTGGAAAGAGTATGCAGGTTTGCTGCTGTGTGGACCACTGAAAGTAGGAAATTTTGCAATAAACTATTTTTATTTTGACCATATACCAAGTTTTAACAATATCTGTCTATAAATAAATGAGTTTGCCTATTCTCCACAATATAAAAATCGGCAAGAGTATGCAGGTTTGCTGCTGTGAGAAACACTGAAGGAAGGCATTTCTAGCTTAAACAATATTTATTTTGACCATTGGCTCGAGTACCCATTTCTATACCTCTGATTTGGAGGTAATTTTTGTCCATAAGTTTAAAGTTATTCATTGTTAAGATCATTTTAATAAGAACGGCTAAAAAATTAGTAGAGGACAAGAAGGTAAAGGGTTCTAGAGTCAAGAAAGTGTTTTGCAGACCATCTACATGGGGAATATTTGTATATAATATGTATGTATATATATATATATACACCCATGTAATTTTCAACGACTATTGTTTTTGGGCTCCAGGCATCTAAAATCAAAATTAATAACAAGGTCCCAGGCTTGTCTTGCCATGAGACCTATGGTAATAGAGTTTTCCCCGTGGGAAATTTGCCAACATTTTTTTCATAGTATCGTTGTAAAAGAAAGATTGATTTTCCAGGTGGACCATTTGATTTGATGAGTGGTAAGGTCTTATGTGCGGCATCCAAGGAATTGGCTGAACAATTGAGTACCAAAGTGGAACAGTACACACCGCCGCGGGACATCTAAACAACCAACTGTAATCAAGAGTGCTTCCAAAAGTAGGTGCCTCTCTAAAACCTTTGGTTACCATTGCATTTAGTTACAAACTTCATGTCAATTCATGTGTTCATTCATGACATTTAACCACCATTCCAAGAATAATTTATACCATATGCATATTTTCAACATTAAAAAAACTATGTTAATAATAAAGATGTTCTTATTTTATGCTTGGTTTTGAATTAGTTTGATTTTCCCAAAGTATGGACGGTAGCTCTATATTCATTGTATTACAATTTTGTTGGTGAAAAACACAAAAGTAGCTCCTTGGTTTTGAAGAAAATGAGTCCATTGCTGCTGATTTCTGCCTGCATGTGTTATATATACATTGCTACCTCTCATTATGGGCTACCTCAACTGTTTTATAACTATGAGAAAAAGGAAATTAATGAAAATCTTTTTTAATAAAACCTTTTTTAAGAATAACAACAACATACATATAAAAAAGCAAACTATATTTTTATAATTATTTTAAACTTAATAATTGGAAATTAATATAAAATAAAATGAAAAACTTCTCCATCATACCTTATGTAGAAGGATCCATTACAAATTAATTCCCTGTCAACCGAATTCCACTCTCTAAAATGTCATAAAATCATTAGTTTTTAATATATTTTATGAAATTTTACTATAGCAGGACTATGTAATTACAATTTAAAATTTTACACAGCCAGTAACTGCTCTTTAAGGCGCAATTCACAAAACTAGATATTTCTAAAATATTTAATTTTTCAGTTTTTCCTGCTAAACCCCCTATCCTTGTGACACTGTTACGTTTCGTAGCCTGTTCAAGAGGTTTTCATTGTTAGCCGCTTCCAACCCCGCTTGCTTGTAGGCCGCCACACATTGCCGAGCCTAAACATCAAAACATTACTTAAAATACTTCTTACTTAACATCATAGAAAAGCTGACTGACACAATTATTTAGTTTGACAGAATTTTATATTAGCTTTATGGGGTTTTATTGGTGATATAAATTCCAGTAAAGAGGTGAACTTGTGAGAACTTGTTAATTTTTAAAACTAAAACTAGAACAAATACATCAGAGGTAATCCGAACTAATTGGGACCGAACCCTGTACATATTACCTATTTGTTTGGATTATCCAGAAATACAGTGTAGGTTTAATTAAAAATATTAATAAAATTCATTATTTTAGACCCAAATTGTGTACTTGAATCAACTAACATACGTCTTATCACAGATCACATTAAAGGTTTGTCTACAACACCTTTTGCCTGAACGGTATGAAGTGTTCCTGCAAAGGCGTTCTATCCATTATGGACTTGGCACGTGGTTTGGATACGTTCTCCTGAATGTATAGTAGTAGTAGTGCAACAGCTGATAGAAAAAACAACAACGAAAATAAAAAGTTAACGTCAGCTCGCATATTTGCAGGCAAAGAGTTTAATCATCATTAATCAGAGAGGATAGAGTAAGTAAGCAATAAAATTATTCATTCAAGCTGGGAGAGTTTAATTAAGACAATAAATAAGAGTAATGATCGAATAGTTTTAAAAAAATATTTTAACTATAACTAATTTAATTTTTAAAAGTTGTACATTATTTTTAATTTATAAATATGAATTTGATTAGAAACCTACCCTTTTCAAAGATACCAAAATTAGTTTTTTTTAAATAACTTTTTACTTCTGTTTTTATATTTTGCAATCTTTGGAACTTGAAAGATATCAAACTAAAAATTATCAAACTAATTATTATGAACAGTACAATTTGGTGAATAGCGTAATATATTTATTGGCTTTAGTTTCAAGGGTTTTTCAGTTATGTGATTTTTGTTTAACATAAAATTTTTTGTGCTATATCGAATCGATTTAAATCGGAATACTTTGAATCGCATCGTTGTATCGAATCGAAAATTTTTTTCAACATAGCACACCCCTACAGTAGAGTCTCGGTTATTCGCCATTGGGTTATTCCCCACTTCGTCTTGCTTCTCAAAAAAAAAAAATAGAATAGAGTCGATAATTTGCAGGTGAGAGTGTATTTGCTCTTTTGTGATTGTCTCCGACTGTATGGCTGGCCATTGACCTTGCCAACAGACGGCTAGACCGCTTCCCCCAGTCACCAGCCTCACACAGACATTTGCCTCAGTACAATTTGGTCTGTGGTCGAGAGTGTGTGTATTAAGGCTATTTTACAAAGTTAGTTTGTAAGTACCTAGTGTTGTTTTGATAAGTGCTAAGTTCTGATCATGGTTACAAAAAGAAAGAAAGTTGTTTTGTCGATAAAATACAAACTTGGCGCTTTAAAAATGTTAGATAAAGGTGATACAATACAGAAAGTACCTGATCACTACGGCGTTGGTCATCGAACAGTTGGCGACTGGAATCGAATTACAAGAGAGGAGTTCGTCACGGGCTACGGATGCCGGTTTTTCACTCATCATGAACTGAACTATCTTTATTTATATTTTTTACAGTTAAAATTGTTGTTGTATAAGAAAATTTTTATTGATTCGTTGTAAAACAAAGACTTGATTTACAAATAAATTTACTTACGTAAGATGTTACCATATGAAAAATTCAAGTTTTTTCAACCCTCCTTATTATCTGCCATACTGCTGGCCAGTTTATGGTGTATAACCGAGACTACTGTATTAGAGTGTCAAAATATTCACTAAAGGAGTAATACCTGCTCTATCAGTTCCAGCCGCACATTGCTCAGTCTTTCTCTCTGTTCTCGTTCTTCCAGTAGCTTCTTCTTCACCTGGAAATTTTTTTCAATTTATAAACCTACTGTGGGTGAAATTTACTAAATCACCTAGTAAAAAACATCACTTGAAGCTATCAGAATGTATATTATAATAGGCTGTTAAGACAGTAAACTAACTGATAAAATTTGGTCAATAAGTAACTAAAAACATTATTAACTTTCTGGTATTCTCTTACGTATAAACTTGCCTTTGCTTTGCTGGCCTCTATTCCTTGAAGTATCCCTTCTAGTTGTTGTACAAACTGTTCTTTACTTGACTGATATTCCATTGCTCTACAACATATTTAATAAAATGTCAATTTGCTAAGTTAAAAAACTAAAGTAAAGATTTTATTATATAGATGTACAATTTAATATGAAAAATGCTAAATTTAAATGTTAATCTATTGATTCCAGATTTCTTTTCTCGATAGAAAAAAGTATGTGGGAGCTGTCTTTGACCGCCATTGAAAATGCTTTAAATTTGGAAGCCCAAATGATAATGTTAAATACTGGAATTTTGAACCACTTAAAAACCATAAAGATCAAAGGCAAACTATTAAATTAGACAAAAACTCCTTTTCATCTCTATTAAATACTTATCATTTTTAATCTTCTATGGATACTAAGGAAATCAATGATGAATCCTAGTTTTAGAATAATCAGTTGAATTATAAAACTATTGTCACCCATCCTAAAATACCTGCTCCACATAGTGTGTATTTCAGTAAAATATTAACTTTTTTAGTTAAATCTTTGACTTCAAGATCTCAAAGACATTCGCCTTATTCCTTGATAGATTATTTACAGAAATGTAAAGGACGTTTATTTTGTGTACTTAGCACTTAAGTATTATTAGTATTAGTATTTAGTATTTAGCACTATGATGGTAATCTGAGTGTCTCATAAACACACCCGTAGAGGGGGGTAAAACATGCTTTGACTATTATTATTGTTAGCATCATATACTATATTCGATTGCTTCATTAAGAGATACTCGAGCTACTGCAAGCCACACAATTTACAGTTCTAACTAGAACTAAACCAACACAACTCGACCAATCCGTAGCTCCCACTACACCTATAACGTATAATGTATAATCAGTTATAAATAAGTTCCACACATTCCAGGAGTGAAGCGCATGGGGTACAGAGCTTGATGTAGTATTTATAAGCAAAAAACTTTGTTGGCATGCCCCTTCCCGAAGGTTAAATAATTTTTTGCTTGTTTTAATATCAAACACATTTAATATAGTCAAGAAAACACAAAAATGAATTAGGGAACACAGTCCAAATACTGGGAAACTTGAAATTTAGTTTAACACATTACACATAACATATACGAGTACATGTTTAACTTATATAAGTACCCATGACCTCTAGCATTAAATTGCAAGATATACTAGCTAGACACCCTACTTGTATATTTGTGCTACATCTATTAAATTAAATGAAGAGCACTGACTCTGAGTAATTGTCTGAGATGGACGTCAGCAGGCCTAGCTCCTTGGTTAGAAAACTATGTTTGTCATTTAACGTGTTGTAGAGAGTGAAGAACTGCTTAGTCTCTCTGTGTTTAGCAGAAACTGAAATAAAAGAGAACAATTATATGGCAGGAGGACCCAGGGGGTAGGGGAACCCTGGTTCTGTATTTAAAAGCTTCAGAATGGAATATTATTGTGGATCAGTATGGAAACTGCTAAATGGATAAAATAATTAGGCCTATAATAAATGCAATAAGACATATCTTGTCTCCTTTTTTATGAGACCTCCCAACAGTCATTTTAACTAAACACTTCACTAATCTTTACTAATTATTTACACATCAGTGGTAATATTTTATTTTTTATTTACACTATTACCCTGATATTTAACTATCCAATTTTTCACAACAATAAAGCATTAACTTGAATTTCACCTTATACCAAATTACACCTTTACAGCAACTAACTTACTGTCTTGGTCAACTCCAAACAATTCATTTAGTTTATGATTTTTTTATTTTAATATAGTTCGCTGGTTCAAAAAGAGCAGTTCAAAGTCAATATCAATTATCACCATCACAATCCACTTACAAAACCTGCAATAGTTTTAATAGTTATACTTTTTTAAGAAAATATAAACGATGTGATTATTTAATGATCACCTCACCTTGACTGTAGAGCTCCATGAACCTGCGCTGATACTGGGCCAGCTCGGCTCGTGAAGGTACCTGGTCCAGCTGTCTCTGTAGGGCTGCCACCGCACGAGTTTTGCGGCCCAGCGCCACACGTGTCGAGGCAACACTATTCGCCAATTGTTCCAGTGCCTTCATTGTCTCTTCTGAGTCTGCTTCTGGTGCTTCATTCTCCTCAGCTTCCCTGGGAAGAAAACAGTCAACAATTAATTTGATAGAAAATATATTTATTTACAAAAAGTCTGTAATTGTTTTTAAGTCTGCATTGTCAATTTCAAAAGCTTCAAGAGATGGTACTACTATTCTTATTCTACAAATTAATCATTAAACACATATCTACAGATGAGGATTGAAAGGTACACCATAGTGTCCTGTAAACTGCTTAGAGGTCACAAATAGTGGATAGTTATAAGCAATGGCCTGTGGATGCAATATTCCTTGTTGTGGATTAACATCCACACTATGGAATCCTACGATCATCCACTAAGACCATCCTCATCCTCATAATTAGACCAATTCGTAATTCAGAGGCAAAAGTGCTTTGGATCCTATGTTAGTCCCTTATGCCACGGGCGGTTGGGCTGTTTATTAACAGTCCTGTCTAATAAATATGTCAGCCTTAGTCAGTAACAAGCCTTCAAGATCAAACCAAACTCTTAAACTCATTTCTCTCATACTTGACTTAAAATACCAACCTTGATTGGTCACCATTTTAATTTAATTAAAAGTATTAATTTCTCCTACATATTCTATAACAAACAGAGATTTTAGATAATGATAAATACTTAATGTTGTAGCCTTTTTATTATAACTTTTGAACAAATAAATCATTTACATTGTTTTTCATCTTAAATGTGAGTAAATCAAATTTATATAAGAGTATTTGAGAACTATGAGTATTACTCACTTGATCAACTGTTGCAGGTTGGCTAGTTCAGTTTTACACTGTTCACGGAATGCTTGCTCTTGCTGTTTCAGTGTCTCACTTGTCAACACCAGGCTCTGGAGCTTCTTCAAAATTCTAGATAAAAATGAGCATTACCACCTTTTTAAAAAAGTTTAAATTCAAATTAACACATCAAATATCAATTGTAATGTAAGTGAGTTGCGTTCCTAAGTGGATACATAAAAGAAAACCCCACAGCTTATAATACAAAAATTGTCTTCTTAAAATATGTCAGCTCAATTTGCTAAATACAAATACATGCTATGTGCAACATTGAAACATTATTAGTAAAATGAGAAATATGTACAATTACTTTAAGTTAGTCATGATGTAAATGAGCAAGAGAAGCAATGTTAGGAAACAATACGATCACAAGTAGTTCATTACTATAGTTTCCCTCCATGAACACAAAACATACCAAAATTCTGACATTATATTTTAAAGATATACATTAACCCTTCCAACAATGTTTTTTCATCTTGAATTAACATCAAATGTTCTGCTTTTATTTTTGTGATGCTTTTCTTCCAAACTCTGTATTGTCATACAAATTGCCAACCAACCTTGTTTACTTAATCTCTACTAAATACGAAGTAGGCTAAGAAATTAGCAAAAAAAAATCAAAATACCTTGTAGTTGTACGACACCTAGAAGACCTTGATTTGGTTCACCTTT
The DNA here is from genome assembly GCA_023375725.1 of Nephotettix cincticeps. NCBI lineage: Eukaryota > Metazoa > Arthropoda > Insecta > Hemiptera > Cicadellidae > Nephotettix > Nephotettix cincticeps. Next base: position 25,324,684 of record CM041785.1, read on the forward strand.
TACCAATTGGAGATTATGGATTTGATTATAGATCACAAAAATTGAGAAGATGTTGAGATAAATGCCAGATTAGTTCTAGGGAATAAATATTGGGTACTTTGGTATTAGCCAGATGCCACTTTTGCGTTGCATCATAATATACGGGATATTACTGACATACAGCTCTCTGCATACTTAAGCTCACAATTGATATTAAAACACCATCTTCAGTCCCATTAATGAGAATGGTGTGTGGAGGATCAGAACAAACAAAGAACTCAGAAAAACGTAGATCCAGAAAGTAGAATACTGCGGTTGGCTAGCCGTGTAAAAAGAAGAGAAGAAGAAGAATCAACGCTGAGAATAATATTAGAGAATCTACCTCGAGGGATGTGATCGCTAGGATGACTAAGAAGGCAGGACCAGGTGAGAAGAGACATAGAACAGCTGACAGTAGAAACGGATTGGATGGAAGACAAAGGTAGACGAAGACTTTTTGGTGAGGCCAAAAACTGAGGTAAATATGTACATATTTACCTTACCTTACATTTGTGACTTTCGGATTTTACACACTCTACTGTACAGTAGAGTGTGTAAAATCCGAAAGTCATAAATCCAAACCACTTCAAATAGGATTTTTTTAAACATGTATTGTATGTATGTATGTATGACGGCAGGTACAAGCTGTGAAGATCCAGCAGACGACGACTCAGTCCCTTCGCATTCTGAAGCTTTGATGGCATTAGGACAGTGATGTCCTGGTACGACAATCGGAATGTTATCAGGGTCAACTCTTGCTGCATATTCGAATGAAGGACATGGCTGGCAAAAAACGTGTATGAAGCTAACATCAACAAAAACTTTTTTAGTAAAATAAAATAATTGCTGTATACTGTAAGTAATTTTTTACTAGATTTAGTACCATAGTTCTTATGTAGTACTGTTATATATCATTAATATTTTGTTTGTTTTCAAACTTTTTTCAAGAAACAAACCTGAGTAATGTACATGTATTATATCTAAGTACAAGAAAATTGTTTTTTTAATCTACTGTATTCTAGAACTACACTTTTAACCCTACACCTTGTACATGTTTTAGCCTTAACTGAATGATATGAATTATTATGCAACTCTTCTTTTTATAATCGGTTTAAGCACAGAAACACAAAAAGTGCCCCCCTCTTTAACCATACAATAATGAAAGAGACAAAACAGATGTAATCCCAATGAAGCCTACAAATGCTGTCAACTTCCACCCAAGTAGGACACTTGTTTATTTCAGGTGGCCTCCCACACATTTGTAAGCCAAATTGGGATTGGTCATGGTGGGTCATTCTGGTAATTTGAACCCGCATACTTCTGTTTGGCTTAAAACTTTTCACTCGCCTTAGATGGTAAGTTCCAGCATTAGCTCACAGACAGTGATGAGTCAGCTAAACAGCTTGGTGACTTAATAATTCACTAAATTCACGACATGTGGCACTGCCCGCCTGTACCTTGCCTGATGTTTGGGTTACCAGTTGTTGGGTTATTACAGTAGGCCTAATTATGTGTCACGTGGCATTGGTAGGATACGTTTTAAAAACCAAAACAAGTCGGTAAGCAAGGGTACTTATGGTCCCAATTTGTTCGGATTTTTTTATGCTCTACTGTGCGTGAGACACTCACCCTTGCTCCGCTTCTGTCAGCATGTGAGATGGCGACTCCTGACTCGACTCTTCCTTCATCTTCTCCAGCTGCTCTGTTTCATCAGTCAATCTCTCTTCTAGTCTTCGTTTCTCCTCCAACAAAGCGAATTCTCTGTCTTTCAAACGTTGCAGTTGGTTGGTTTCGCTCAGCTGAAAATAAAAATAACTTTTTTTCATACCCAATTTTTTTGTGATGACAATTTTTTATGAGTTTTTTTTCAAATCCAAAATAAAAACAAAGAGTGCCACTGCCATGCGTAATGAATCTACAAAATAGTGCAATTATGTGGTGCATAGATACAAATGCAAATACCAAATAATATATTGGCTACTTGAACTGTATCTTATATATATTTAATACACTAGGCCTATTTTTGTGATAATTATTTTGGAGCGGTGGTGCTACCAATCACCATGTCCAAGGTGTCGTTATAAAGGTCTTAGCATGTAGTTTTGCCATCAAGTAAAAAAATTTGAAAATTCACCGTGGACATTGAAAATAATGGGGTCAACGTCGCAATTTCCCCATAAACTTAGTATGGAGGTAAACACCGACGATCGAGAAATCAGCTGTTTATTGAAGGAAGTGGTTAAATAAACAAATCAAATCTGACAGTTAAACATGGTTCTTTCTTTTTTTTGTTTAATGAAGACATCATCGTACAGTTGGCAATAAAACACCAGTTTTTATTTGTACAAAACCAAAATATAACCAGTGCACACAGTTCCCGATTATTTTGGCATTTGCTATGACCATAAACAAAGCTCAGGGCCAATATTTGGCTAAGGTTGGAGTCAACCGTATTTATACTCGGAATATTGTTTATAGAGAAATTTTATAAGGTTTATTAATAAAATATTTTTTTATCAAAATTAAAATGACTTGATTTTTTTTAATAGCAACACTTAAGATTGACTGCCTACACACATTGGTGGACAGATTGTCTCCTTGACAGCGCACGATTTCGTGCACCAGTTACGCTAGTTTTTCTTTAAATCATGTAAAACTTTCATATTAATTTTTTTAACTGTCCAGTAATCTTTTAGTTTCTTTGCATTATTTACTCACATACCTTTCTAGGACACTTCACTTTGAAAGTAAATTATTTAAATAAACATAATACAACAAATTTTCAGAGCAGACTTTATACATATTCTTATTACTCATAGAAGCTCAAGCCAATTGGACTGTTAAACCGAAGAAAATTTATTTGTTCAAATCATCATATGTCACACAATGAGTGATGAGTAAGATATGATTAGGTAATCTAAAAGTTTTAACAAGTAAAAAGTTTTGGTTTTTTATACAATTAAGTATAGAAGGGCTGCTTTAACATAATATATGAGTGGTCTCCCCATGTTTTTCTTCGTGAGGAGAAACTAATAGGCAAAAATATTTTATTCAGTACCTTGTTTGAATGCAAACACTTTGTTTACCACTTAAAAATTATTTAATTATAATACAAAATTGGAGTAAAGAATATTCAACAACTGGTGTCGTATCAGTCGATGAAAATAAATTCAATCAGAATGGAATGAGATCAGTTTGGTAAAGGAGATACCTCTGCCTGCGCTTGGAGTTCAGAGTAGTGTTCGACGGCTCTGGCGATCTCCTCAGCCTGGAGACTCACAATGCTGCCAACCACACTGGCTCCCACACGCACCTGCATCAACCAATCACGTTAGTAAGCAATATCTTCCTAATCTTGTCCCCTGACTGGAGACTCTATGACCGCTAGTGTTTGTGATAAAGTTAAATTAAGGAAACAACTCTTGAGGTTGACAAAAAAACAAACCAACTTGGCCCAAAGGAAACCCAATGACTCCTTCAGTTCACTTGAGGGGAACCAAAACCGTGCCCAACAGACCTTTCATACATTCCAATTAATCTTCTTCTCCCTCCCCAAAAATAGTAAGAATCCACCTTCACCAAAATTAAGATAACATATTTTGCTTGGCAAGAAGTTGAACCTCTGAGATAATGAAAAAAAGACCAAGGAGATGGGAAAGACCATTGTGATGACAATTGATTGCCAAAAATCCTAATTTTAAATATGCCCAATTTTTAACCTTGAACTGGTCATTGTGAGGGCTATGAAGGGTTCCAGAGCTAGGGGAATTAAAAATGTATTTATACTAATGACAGCTCATATTTTTCTAAAATTCCATAAAAATGTCAAATATTTTCTCCTGTCATGTTCCTCCTTTATAAATTACTGAGACATACCTTATTGAAAAAATACAGTTAAAAAGAATAGTTACCATTTTAACTTCTACTTCGATGAGTGACAAACATTTTTTGAGTGTTAAATTGAGTTTGAGGTTCCAGAAACAGGTTTAAAAATTGAAAATGTCATGTCAGTTATATGATTTGGTGAAGTTTACAAAAAAACAAATAAAGTTTTCAATTCCTATGTACTTATACTAATTTCCAATAAGTAAAAACACAACTTAAAAAAGGTAAACAATGACCTAAGAGAAAGAGATAAGCTTTAGTATGGAAAAATACATTTATTTCTTTATATTGTTTGATACCTCATTTTCAAAAAGTCAACATGGAATGATGTTTTCTGATAACACAAAAACTCAACAATGTTAAAATGTTGATAAACTACAAAACATGCTGAAGTGCTTAAAATAAAATCAAATGAAACTCAAAAAGCTATTGACTTACCTCTTGATCAGCCATCAATGCCATGGAGGTCAACAACTTTCGAGAACGGTCCTGTACAAAAACCACACTGACAAACATGCAAGCGACACAAACGCTACAAACAAAAATTGAAAACTCATAGGTGCTTAAATTTGAAAGTATAAACACAAAACAATATTTACTATTTTAATTATAAGTAATTTACTATATTATTTAAATAAATCAAGTATTGCTTTAATGTGCCCCATTAGAAACAGTTGCCACAAAAGTATTTTATCAGATTTGCTATAGTTTTTTCGGGTGGCTACTTTATCTTTAAATTTTATTAGTTCACTTCCAGATATTCTTGTACGAAATAATTGGTAACAGATACTAAACTGAAATTTGGTATGTAAACTTAGTAACACAATTGGATTAATGTTTTGCATAATTTTGTTACCTTAAACTTCTAAAAGGTCATAGTTTAGATGGTTTCAGGCCAAAATTATAGAATTAGATTTAATTTGAAATTAATGCATTTCTCATGAACATTTTTCAACAGATTTAAGCCAAAAATAATTTTTTAAGGTTACATATTTCATTCTTGCAGACAGGTTAGAATAATTCACTCTCACTTATAATATTACTGATGTTCTCTAATAAAGGATTATTTAATAAGAACCATGTACAGTACCACTAAAATGGTTAGTCTACCTTTTATCACCTTTTAATTTAATTTTTAATTTTAATTTTACCTTTTAATTTGACTTCATAATTTCTGCCATGTTTTGTATATAAAAATCAATGAGAAAAGACTGATCCCTTTATTAGCTCAAAGTTTTCTGAATCTCTTCTATAGGATTGGTCAAATAAATAGAATTAGAAAACACAAAGTTGGAATATTGTGTTCATGTTTCTAATTTCTTTCAAAAACAAATTACTTTCATGAAGAAGAACTACTTTTAATATTACTTTCTTCAAGTTCTACAACATAAAAGTATAACGGCAATGGTTCATGTCATATAAATTCAAGCTGGACTTAAACAACTTCTTAAAACAGGTTTGCTTTTTTTAATTTTACAAACTGTTAAACAAAGAAAACTGCAGATCTGATAACTTTTATTTTATTTACCCAGAAAACTAGTATAAACTTAAGTCAATGTCACAAAAGGTTTTCTAATGCTAAATAGAAACAATGAAGATTTGTTATACTGAAGTACAATAATTATTGTTAAGCTAGAGCTAATTGAAAAATAAAATGAGGCACAGGCAATTAGCAGACAAGAATAGAGTAACTTATTGTTGAACCCTACATACCTCGTCCACTTGGGAAGTCTCTATCTGACCATCCGTGCCACTGGCAGAGACCTGGGAACATAGTATTTACTATGTTAATTAAACACAATAACTTACTTTTTGAAATATAAGAATTCAGTTATTTTTTTGCCGTAACAAAGAAATCCTAGCCAATGCAAAATTGCGCCATTGTGTCATAAACATCACGTATGCGAATGTAGCAGCACAATGTTGCTCAAGATAGCATAGAGCAATGTCTAGCTACAATCACAGTACATCACATTAGACTTAATTCTCGGTTTGACTCTTTATCATCGTTTTTCACTGAACTACTTTTCGAACATTTGAGTTCATCTCCACCAACGACGTGAAAGTAGGCCTACAGACAGCACTGTTTTATAATTTTTTGTTTTTATGTGTCAATGTATGTGTCATGTTTTATATTTTGAATGACATGTATATAATTGCTAGAATGTCACTGCGGGAACACTTGATGCCGCTCAGGCAAAACGTTTAGTGGACAAACCTTAATGTGAACTTTAATAAGACGTAAGTTAATTGGTTTACATACACAGTTAGGGTCTAAAATAATGGATTTTATTAGTACTGTACTTATAATGCAACTTTACACTGTATTTCCAGATAATCCGAACAACTTGGTAATTCGAACAGGGTTCGGTCCCAATTAGTTCGGATTACCAGGACTCTGGTGCAAGCTACATACTTAACCAAATTACAAAAATGATTGCCCTATGATAAGTTAGAGCAAAATTATCATAGTGAGTGGAGTAGTTTCAAAATGATATAGCAGTGATTTTCTAATTGGGGCAGCAAATTTTTGTATATAGAAGTATTCAGAAAATCATTTATATTTTAACAATTTTTTCGTAGAAATATACGCTATTGTCATCAGAAATACTACTACCACAATGTTAAATTTCTGTTTAAAGATCTTCAGATTAAAAAAACAGTTTGTTCACCAATAACAAACATTTTGTGGGTTTTGGTTTTAAAACCAGGCAATCTTCAGACTATCTTAATCTAAATGTTTTTACGCTTGAAATTGGGTTTTTTAAATTTTTAAACATTTGCTTTAGCTAAATGCTGCATTTCGTGCTGCTTGAAATATATTTTAAGCACCATTATAATCACCTACAAAACAAACCAATCTGAATCTGACATTATAAAAACAAACATTACCGATAGTTGTTTTGAAACTCATGTATTTTATTACCCCTGATGATAAATCTCTGAAATAATAAAATTATTAAACTCATTCTGATGAATTATTGAGCCTCAATACTAATCTTATGTACAATATGTAAAAACTAGTTATAAATTTGTTTAATTTAAATTTATTATTTAAAATATAACAATTTCTTACAGACTAAATCTTACAACCACCATCAGCATACCCAAACACCTACATTAAAATCAGAGAGTTTAATGCTTCCAATTAAATTTATTGATGTTTCTCTACTCAATAATATCCCCTTAAAACTCATTCAACTTGTTTAGTTTTAATTTTAATATTAAATGAAAAACCTTAGTATGTGTAAGCAAAAACCATTACCAACTCAAGTTTTAACTTTATTCAAGCTTAATGCTCTGTGACTGCTTTGAATTAGAGCAGAACCATAATCACTTGATTGTGAGAATAGCTTCTATTGAATTAATTTACTATTACAGCATAGATAAGAATAAATATTGCAGTTTCTTTCAATTCTTTCCACAACAGTTATCATAGATTACCTGTGAAGATAACTGACCCAGAAATAATTCAATGCACCAGTTCACATTTTTAGGTGAGGTCTATATAAAACATTTTGATTTAAATATAAAAAAGTTTGTATAGACACCCAAAGATTTATGGTTTAAAAATTCCTATGGTTTTTTTATGTATTTTTCTTTAAGTAATCTAAATTTACACTATGGTATCTGCAATTCAACAAATTTGTTTCACTCTCATGCTTTTACAGTCATTTCAGTCAGTGCTTTCATATGATTATGACAGAAAATATGTGAAATGTCTAGTGTGTCAACGTTTGGTTGAGGAGATGACTAGTGAAATCACAAACGTCAGCCCTAAATTGAAATACAAGAAGGCAAGTTATCTTATGGATGACAAACAAACAAACAAGCAACAAGTTGAATTAAGGAGATCTGAAGTGTTTCTGACAGATTTATTGGAACGAATGTGCGATAAAATGAATGCGTACGTCCGAGCATATAATCGAATGTCGAAGGAGATTGAGGTTATTCCGCTGCTGGTGATGGGAGGCATGAATCCGAAATTGCACGAGTATGATATCATAGAAGATGGAGACATAGAAAGCTTAGAATTCTATTGTGAATCTATTATATCGGAGTACGGTGAGAACATTATCGATTTATTCAAGTCAGGTTTAAGAAATATTGAGTCAAAACTTTGTCATTCTTCTGAAATATGCTTGTATAATAAAGATGAACTGTAAAATGTTATATTTTTATTATTTCAATTTCAATTATCAACCATTAATCTTTCAGGGTATTTTAACCTGAATACGAGTTATGGAAGAGTATGGGTATTTTGGTATATATTTGCACAAGGACTAACATTTCATTTATCATTGTTCCCAACTAAATCAATTGAGATTCTCTATTTAAGAAATATAAAATATGGATTGAACTTTTAATTTATTTAATGATGTCTGAACTGAAATTTAATCGGTGAAAAAATCAACAAACAGTAAAAAATATGCTAATTTAGTTAGCTACAATAAATTCACAAGTAAATTTGAAGATAACTTACAGGAATTGAAGGGAAATGTCCGTATTCAAACAATGTACTCTCCACACGATCATGTATGTTGGAGGGCGGGTCTCCAGTTCTACGAAAATTTCTTTGTGGACGAAACTTCTCCTGAAAATAAATTTTTATAACATTCCCATCCTGTAATTTATACTTATATATTTAGTATTAACCATATATTTAGTATTAAACATAATGTACAAATCATATTTAATAGAAAATAATATTTTTTGTCATCATATAAATCTCTTCTTACAATCCTTCTCTATATTTAATGCTGGAAAAATATAAAATGAGTTTTGGAACGCTAAAGATATTTTTGATAGGCATAACAGTATTCTAGTGATGTGTACACTAGAACCTAAAAATTATCTGGGTGTGGCAACCGGGATAACAAATTATAGATTGCATAAATTTAAAGTAAATCTACATCCAGTCTAATTTTTGTGAACAATTTTAATTTTTTATGTGTCATGACATGAAACTACCAACTTGCACATTGTTTTATGTCAATGTGGTTTCTTTATGAATTAGTGGTATTGAGTGACCCAAAAAAAGGCACAAACTTATCCAACCAAATATCAGATTAAGCAACATGGCTAAATCATGTGCTGTTGTTATTAAAATGCAATATAATTTGTTCAGAGATGTGACGACCAAGTGATTTAACTATTAACCTGCTCAACACAATAGATACTAACAACAATCTGTGTAGGTAAGAGGAAGAATGGAAGGAGGGAAAGAAAAAAAAGAGGAAATGATAACACAGTGTGAAATAACAAATCAGCTCCAGTTGATCCAGAAATCCATAGAAAAACTTATGTTAACCCTAGAACTGGTAAAGTCTTGATCACAACACATTTACACATTAAGTATGAAGTTGGCTTCAATCGAGAATTTAGTGGACTTCTTAGTCATCATTGTCTTTGTCAGTCGTGCTGCTACCTGTGATTGAATACTTAAACTATCTCAGGAGCATGCTCAATCGCCACTGGAATATGGTTAAAAACCGATTAAGCACTTTATCAGATGGTCCAGTGAGCACTGTGGTAGTCTAGTGGTCAAAGCATTGGCTGAAAAGTGAAACGTTTCAAGCCAATCAGAGTATATGGGTTTGAAAACCTGTCCATGAGCGATCCCGAATTGGCTTGCGAATTTGTGATGCAGTGATGGGAGGGTCGACCTTACATAAACAGTGACCGGCTTGGGTGAAAGTTAACAGCATTTGTAGGCTTAATTGGGATTAAGCCTGTTTTGCTTATTTGTCATTGTACAGTTAAGCACGGTAACATACAGGGGCAAGTTTTGTGTTTTTTTTATTCATACTGATTTAAAGAAGAGTTGCACAGTGATTTTATAATTCGGTTTAAGAGGAAGAAACAGGTAACAGTTCTAGGATTAATGCTTCATGCTTCTTTAAAATCTTCTGATCACTATTTTGAAAATAATTCAGTTAATTCGTACTAACACTATACTAGACACCTTTCGCACTAATCAATTAAATCACTTACCAAATTAGGAAAGAAAATTATCAAACAAAATCAATATGGTTTGATCATCTAGCATTTGATCATCCAACATGAGTAAATGTTACATGTTTTCCATCTTAAAAATCGCCAACACCCCTCCCCCGAGCTAATACAAATCCATGTCAAAATAACATACGTATAAACATAAAACAATACATTTATGGGACAAACCTGAACATTTTTAATGTTTATTTGAGCTTTTTGTCTGAATGCAGTGTTGGCTTCGTCTTCAGGAAGAGAGTACATTTTGTGAAACTGATTAACAGCATATGCTCGGAAGTAATCCCCCATTTCTTTGCGCCTTTCCATTGAATGCTTCACAAGCCACTGGTTAAATAAAAGCCATTAATATTCATTAGTCAAAGAGCTATTCCTTATCAATCTTTCAAAACAATACAATAAATAGTGTCAATATCAGTAAAAACTACTTTATTTCAAAATAAACATAGACCTATGAGTATTCTAGAATTACTATACTATTCTAGAATTCACAGATGACACAATATTTACTGGCATAAAGAGTGCTGAAATATCATAAAAATTGTTTAAGAGTATGTTTTATGAGATTGGCTTTAAAATTAATCCAAAAAAGACAAATGTCATAAATTAAAAAAAAATTTTAAAAGCTTATTAATTTGAGTTTTATGGTGAGATATTGAATTATTTAAGTAAAAGCAATACTATAAAGTATCTAGGTATGAGGACTTTAAAAATAAAATAAAGTTAGAGTCAAAAACAAATATATAAAAATTACATTCTCCCCGTTCCTTAAAATATATAAAAAACAATTTATTTCAAATAATTATTACATTTGGCCATCTTTAGTAGGGGCCTAATTAACTTTCAATCAGCTCCATTAAATAAACTAAAAAATACTTTACTAAATGAAATTGATAATAAAGTTAGACTGACATTGAAATAATATATAACTATCATCAGACATTTCAAACTCAATTATATAAATTCATCAAAGAAAAATAGAAAAATGGTTTAGTTAAGGAAAAAGTACCTGGTGACTGCGCTTTGCTCGGATAGAATAAGATATGTATTATACAAATTAATTAACAAAATTAAAACACATTTATTACTCAATGAAAATAGTTATGTGGTTTAAATAAAACCGATTTCATACACCTTAATTAATATAGCATAAACACAGAAAAAAATATAGTCCCCAAGTGGGGATCGATCTTTTAACCTCCGGACCCTGTGATAAACTGATTTTGTTAAAAACGGAATGACAGTGTCGTTTAAATAGCTAAAATTGTTTTAGTGATCATAAATATATTCAATTATCCATATACAAAACATTAATATGGAAATGAAAAGAATGAATAGAAAAAATAATGATACAATTATTTAGACATTAACAAATGCTTTATTTTATTTATTTATCTAATAAATTTATGATTTTGAAACTTAATTGAATTTATTTAAATGAGAAAAACAAAATATTTAATGAAAAATACTTTATTAAAAAAATATATCTGACATGTACACTTTAACTCTCAAAACTTATACCTTTAGTTTTAAAATAAGTTATTTCTTTTGTTTCTCTCGTCATAGAGGATGTTAATTTAAAGATTAATAATTAATTTTAGTCGAGAAAAAAATTCCTGGACATTACAACTACGTAGAACTTATTTGAAAGCTACTAAAAAATGTATTTCCAAACATAAAGATTCCTTAAAGCCACGAATATAATAAAATAAAGAACATAATAAAGAATTGGTGCTTATAATTCAATGATTAGAAATATTATTTAATAATTTTAATCATATCTCAAAGGTCTCCACCTAATTTTTTTAATATTTAATAAAAAATTAAAATAAGTTAAGATTCTAGTAAAATTTTGCCTGATAAACTGATTTTGTTAAAAACGGAATGAGGATTGAAAAGCAAAAGACAAATTTAATTTAGACCAATATTAATTGGTTTGTTACAGTGGCTTCAAGCAAAATAATGAATACAAGTTTTCTATCAAAACACGAAAGATTTTGGAAATACTTTTCTCTGTTTTTATTTCCCACAGTTATTTTATCCTTTAGTTTTTACAAACTGTTTAGAAATTTGCGTAATCTCCATAAGAGTGATGTTAAATTTTTAGATTTTAAACTTAATATTACAAGAAAACCGGAATTTTCCTGGACATTAGATCTATCTAGAACTTATTTTCTACTCGAAAATTAGTTATTTCCAAAACATAAAGAAATTCCTTAAAGCCGTTTTCGAAATCCGTGAGCAAATATATATACAGGGTTATCATAAAAGAATGGTGCGGTTTCAGTAATTCTTAAGAAGATTGTAGGGAAATTTCTGAATGTTATTTTACTATCTCTGAAGGCCTCCAACCCAAAAGTTTGTTTATAAGCCTTATAAAACCTAATAAAATCCAGAATTGAAAGACAATGATAATGTAAACCGTTAAAATTTTGCTGTTAGAATGTTGGACAGAATAAGTGAAAACAAATTATTTTTAGATGATATAATTTTTACACACGAAGCTACTTTCCATGTCATGGATGTGTTAATAGACACAATTCATGAAAACCCACACGCAATTGTTGAGAAAAAACCTGATTCGCCTAAAGTTAATGTTTGGTGCGGTGTGATGAAAAATCGCATAATGGGGCCTTTCTTCTTTGCTGGAAGAACAATTAATATGGAGTTGTGTATCTCGACATGTTAATCAATTATTGCTTTCTTCAGCTAGATGAACTCGAAAACATTCATCAACTTCATTTCCAATAAGATTGTGCTTCCCCACATTTCAGTGCATTGGTGACGGACGCTTTGAACGAAAAATTTGGAGATCGATGGACAGGCCGGCAAGAACCTATGCTGTGGCCTCCAAGGAGTCCAGACCTGACACCTTGTGAATTTTTTCTTGTGGGTTACATCAAAAACATTGTTTATTCACGAAAAATTTGCGACCTGAACTACTTCAAAAAACAGGATTAATAAAGCAATGACAACCATAACCGAAGAAATGTAAGCAAATGTTTGGAGAGAAACTGATTAACGTTTGGACATTTGTCGAGCGACTAAGGGGGCACATATTGCAATTTATTAATCATGTAAAAACTGTTTGAGACGACAAAATAGATTAATAAAAAACATTAACTGTAAGTAATTTGGTTTTTCTTAAAACCATGTTCAAAAACGCACCATTCTTTTATGATAACCCTGTATATATATACACACACACACCTTGCTCGTATTATAGTATTGTATATTTTCAGAATCTGCATAAAACTTGCTATACCTTTATAATTTATCACTTCATGACAGAATTTATCTGTACTGATCTAAAAGACAGAATATAATTGAAATTTATCAAAAAATTAATTTTTTGAATATCATACTACTAAAATATTTTTTTGATTTATGGTATCCATATGAACTGCATGTACAATGATTCTTCACTTTATTCTGGATAAAATGATATATAACAAGCCATAGTTATGTTATTATTTATGATTTTTGTAAGGGTTAAAACATTGTATTAGAAAACCATTTCTGTGCCAGTACAGCACTACACCGCTGCGAGCTCTAGCATTAAAAAATATTTGTCTAATGCCTGTTTTCTAAAGGCCCAGTTTTTCTTATTATTTTAGCCTATTAACTTTATTTTACCTGGATCACCGGATAAATATGAATAAAGTCTAATCCTTGGATCTGGTGAGGTTCTATGCGATGAGGACACTTCATTTTCGGCAAGACGGTAACTATTTTCTCAGTAAGTGCTCTGAAACAACACAATTATCACTTTACTTCTAAAAAAGTCCCATTTCGATAATTGTGTTTTACAATATTTTTGTTTGGATAAAACTAGGGTACATTTTCTTTCTTTGTTATTGTTGTTTATCTTTGTAAACTTCCAGTCATGAACAGTATCGATATGATATTTTTTTCATTTAAACTTCTTTGAAATAGACTATTAAATACCAAAAAAAATATAGTTTAGGCCTAACTTTATAAGCCTTATTAGCTTTATGTTTAAGTCCTTTCCAAAGTAAACCTCTCTCTTGCATTTGGTTTCTCTTTATGTTTAAGGCAAAACACCCCTCAAACCTAATTTATAGTCTTAAGTTAATCTGACAACATATTATAGATTACTATAAAAAAGTATCATTTTTGTTGTAAAAATTAGGGATTTTCTTGAATCTTTGTAAACTTCCAGTCATGAATATCGATATTTCTTGACATATCATAATTAACAAAAAATTCTCAAGACAAATGGATCCAAGTCATAGACTTTGTCATGAATGGCATTTATTAATTATAGCCGTTATATCAAAGTGGAAGATGAAAAAATATATCAGATATAATAGTAAAAAAGATTACATTTTTTGTCCAATTGTAAGATTTTCTTGAAACAGCAAATCCACGTCGATATCTACATCGCATGAATCAATGCACCAGGTCATTCCACCGACAATCTGGAAAGTCATAGACTTTGTGAGTATCATTACTACTACTTTATGAATGGTTTTTAATCTCACAGAAAAAGATAAAGTTAATCACTTACAGGTTCATGATTACAGTGGGAAGACTGTTTTCCGTATCTCCATGAATAGGCCTAATGGAGATCTGGGTTTTGAAAAATGTTATCTCTTTGCGCTATGTCAGGATTTATAGTTTGTCCTCAGGGCTCGAATGGCCAGCTGTACTGGCCATGATTAAAAAAGTCTATATTTTGCGATTTCCAGTTTTTAGATAGACTAGAATAAAAACTATATGATAGAATAGACCATAAAAAGTCCATCACTGAAATGGTCAGTATCACTAGCCACTAATAATGCCTGGTGAGTGATGAAGCCTATCAGGCACCTATTGAACTAAATAACCAAGTGTTTTCATCATTTTCCATGGTAAACACAGTGTAGACAGTGTTGTTATTTACTGCAGTTAGTTAAATTTGACCTTATTTGTGCTACGTTTCATGTTGACCAGCTGTAAAGTGTTATTATTACTTTTTAAATAATTTTAAAAAATGCAAAAATTAAAGACTAAAATAAGACTTAAGAAAGTGTTTTTGTCAGAGTATACAGGTATAGGCTAATTATTGAATTCCTACTTGTGAAAATATCATGTGTACAACGTGAAAATAGCACATTTTTATGATCATTCCTCATCTAATCTTAAAAGTATGTTTGTAAAACAAAAAGTATATTATGACTTTAAATTTTAATATAGGTTATAAAGTAAAGCGCCTACGTGACCGTGTTGCCCTCTAGGGGCAAGCATCCGAACCTGCTCTCGTAGTGCACTAGTCTGCCACCGGGCATATAACCAAGTAAGCGCTTTGTACTCCTATGCACTGAGTGGCTGAACCGGCTAACGCGATACGCTGACGAGCGTAACGTTCTAGCCATTCGGAAGTGCTAGGGTTTGAATCCCGACCATGAGCAATCCCAATTTGGCTTGCAAATGTGTGACAGAGTGGAGAGGAGGGCCCACATTAAATAAACGGTGGCCAGCTTGGGTGGAAGTTGACGGCATTTGTAGGCTTAATTGGGTTTGCAGTGGACACCTGTTTTGCTTTTGTGGCTAGTGGTTATAAGGGGGTGGGGGCATGTTTTATGCTTTTTTTGTTTAAACTTTGATATTTCAAGAAGATATTAGTAATTATTTTTATGTTACAGATAAGAGTAAAAAGCTTGCCACTTCTAGGGTTAATCAAATTGTGTAGCAGTCATTTATTAACATTTGAAGTTTATTCATTTTTTATTTTGTTTTTTATTTTTTTTGTTTTTGTAATTGTTTTTAATGAACATTTTTTAGTATTTTTAATTTTTTTTTTTATTTTTTTTTTTTTTGCTTTTTTTTATGGACAACTTTTGTTTTTAACTAAAATGAGTTCCTTTTAATAATCCTTTTTTTGTTAAATTGATACCAAGAAGAAAAGTAATTAATTTTAGCTCGTAAGTAGCTTGCCACTCTAGTTATCAAATTGTGTAGCAGTATTTAGCTCTCGTTGAAGCAAGATTACCCAAAGTTATATGTTTCAAAATATGCTCTTTTATTTTTTTCTGTTTGTAATGTGTAATTAATTGGAAATGAGATCACAACTTCAGATATGAGACCAAAATCAGATATTTCAATGAACCCACATTTTTTAATTTTTTTTAATTCTATTGGTATACAATAAAAAAGTTAATAGCATAAAACTATGAATACAGTAAAATGAGTTTCCTTTTACATCTAACTTCAAATTGTAAAAAACTTACTTTATCAAATGCCGAAAGTCCTTTAATTCTAGCTCGAAAGTACCCAGCAGCGTACAGTAAATCAATAATTTCTTGCTGTTTGATAGCTTGTTCTTCATCATCTCTCGTTTCAGCCTGTATTACCATAATTAGAATGATTTTTTTTATAAAAGAGAAGTGATTATATATTTAGCTAGTGGGTGTAAACTATGATTTTCAAAAATCTATGATAAAAATGGTAACTAAAAAAACACCATAAACAGCCTAGATATCTTCAGTGTCAATATATTTAATATTTCTAAATGTAAAATAGTAATAGCAAAACATATGAATACAGACAATTTTTGTTTTCAATATCAAAGAAAGCCTTTGATGGTGTAAAAGGTAAGGAGCTGTGGAACATAATGAAGCAGGTAATCCCCAGGTAACTTAGTAGGAACTGACTATGCTAAAAGTAAAAAATTCAGAGGACACAGATAAAGTGGTGTGGCAGTTGGCCAAAGTTTCCTTGGTGGTTACGAGAGTACCTACGACATGGAAATGGAATGCCACCAATATTATTTATTTTAAACTGTCTTAGAAAGGTCCCAAAAAGACTCCAAAACTCAGATTTTAGATTGTATGCTCTAAAACCTATCTGAAATAGGAATCTAAAATCTTATTACAAAACTACAAACCAAGATAATGTTATTGACACCTCATATAACAATCGGTTAAAATATGGAGACACAGTTATCTGAAAAAATACTTCACACTATACTACATCCGTATAGTAGACCTTATTTCTAAAAATTCATAATTCCTGCGCAGTTATGGATATGAAATAAATTAAAAGTCCTGATATACCATGATAGTAAAGAAAACTTTAGGTTTTCGGTTTAACTTCTACAAAAGTACAAAAAAAAACAAAATTAGGTTACAAAAATCATCTAATGAACGTCTTTATATTAAAATAACAATAATATAGCTAGTGAGAAAGATTGTCATATACTTTCTTCACACAGTTTATACATTATGAAAACAAATGAAAATAAACCAAATCAAATATATCATTTAATGAGGTTTTGGAAAAAAGGTATGCTCATTACTTTCAGATCATGCAATAAGATGACATTTAAAATATTACTATTTTTTTTTACTACTAAATATTAATATATTATTACCCATTTGATTTACCCTACAATTGCATGTATTTTTTTACTCAAGCTTGGGATGAATTTTTGATAAGAGCTGAAAAGGCAAAATATTTGTCTAACTTCTTGCAAGGTGCTAGGGCTTTTGACCTATTATATTATTGACATGGAAACCATACTACTAGGTAGATATTTTAAGCAAAGTATGAATGAGGATTGCGTGTAGGATGATTGTGGCGCGATCTTGTAGTCTTGTTACTGACTAAGGCTGACATGTTCCTTAGACAGGACTGTTAATTAATAGCCCAACAGCCGATGGCAACTAAGGGACCCACAGCTTAACTGGAATCCGAACCAAGGCCTCTGAATTACAAATTGGTCTAATCATGAGGATGGTCTTTGCAGATTAACTTAGTATTGAATAGTGCGGACGTTAATCCACACAAGAGAACACTACACCCACCGACCATCACTCATAACTATCCACAATTCATGACCTCCAAGTAGCTGGACTACAGGATGACGCCACCATCCCAGTTGTTTTCAGGGTGGGGATTTAATCACCTCGCAATCTCCACATGTTCTTATTTTTTCACCTGACTTAAGGCCACAAAATCGCTTAATTTTTAGACCTCAATCATTAAATAGTAGTACCTAAAAGTAAATAATAAGACAAGGTTTTTAATGGTGCCCCATCATAACAAAACAATATTACTGGCATAGAAACAACTTCTATCGTAACCAAGCGAGTACACCACGAATTAAAAAAAAATGTAGACATTTCTTAGAGAGTTGAGTCTAAGAGAAGTAGATAGTTGAAACATACAAAAGGAGTAAATAGCTAAATAGATTACCTGGACCACTTTTCCTTCAGCATTTACGATCATAGATAGATGTTTCGAGCCATATTTCGGCTTTAATGCATCAACTAGAGACATTTTTTCGTATAAAGAATAATTTGAGCATTTACTTATGATAAAATTTCACTTCAATCCTCATAGTGGATCACACCAACATCTTTTTTGTTTTGACGTTTAGACTATTTATCATTTATCAGATAAATGATCTTACCGCTTCTTCTTCATCTGCCATGGAGGTTATAAAATCCATGCAACGCTTTAGACTATACTAGGATTAAAATCAATAGAAATTCAAGGTCAAATTTATATTAATTCATAAGGTTCATATAAACACATGTCATTTAATTCTGACTAATTTTTATTATAATTTTCCAATGTTTTGTAAACATTCTTAAAAGAACACTTAACTTATATTACAGTCATTGAACGAATAATAGTCAGTTTGTAACCTTAAAAAATGTGTTTATTAATAATTTATTTATGAATTACGCCTAAGTGTTTGCATCATTAAGAAGACCAACTTAATACTATATTGAAAACGAGAATGAAACAAAACTCCATGCAATAAACAATAATTCTAACAACATTTTGATTTTTGTTTGTCTTTATTTTAATTCTAAATTATTTTATGGAGTATTATTTTCTAAAGAAAAAATGAAGTTATAATGTTGGGGTGATAAATTACTGGAATAATAAACACTCATAGTAAAGTTAAAAGGGTGAATTGATATAAATCTAAAACAAGGATGTTACTGCACATATTAATATAAGTCATGTTTATTTACATCTAAAACCATGTTCCTACATCAGCATGTAGAAGCTAAGTCTACAAAACAGACGTATTGTATTCAATCGTGCAGACGTTAATCCATACAAGAGAACACTACCGGTACACCTATCGACCATCGCTCACAACCATCCACAATTCGTTACCTCGAAGTATCTGGATTACAGGACGTCGCCAGTCCCAGTCGTTACCTCGAAGTATCTGGATTACAGGACGTCGAGTCCCAGTCGATGGATAGATGTTTCGAGCCATATTTCGGCTTTAATGCATCAACTAGAGACATTTTTTCGTATAAAGAATAATTTGAGCATTTACTTATGATAAAATTTCACTTCAATCCTCATAGTGGATCACACCAACATCTTTTTTGTTTTGACGTTTAGACTATTTATCATTTATCAGATAAATGATCTTACCGCTTCTTCTTCATCTGCCATGGAGGTTATAAAATCCATGCAACGCTTTAGACTATACTAGGATTAAAATCAATAGAAATTCAAGGTCAAATTTATATTAATTCATAAGGTTCATATAAACACATGTCATTTAATTCTGACTAATTTTTATTATAATTTTCCAATGTTTTGTAAACATTCTTAAAAGAACACTTAACTTATATTACAGTCATTGAACGAATAATAGTCAGTTTGTAACCTTAAAAAATGTGTTTATTAATAATTTATTTATGAATTACGCCTAAGTGTTTGCATCATTAAGAAGACCAACTTAATACTATATTGAAAACGAGAATGAAACAAAACTCCATGCAATAAACAATAATTCTAACAACATTTTGATTTTTGTTTGTCTTTATTTTAATTCTAAATTATTTTATGGAGTATTATTTTCTAAAGAAAAAATGAAGTTATAATGTTGGGGTGATAAATTACTGGAATAATAAACACTCATAGTAAAGTTAAAAGGGTGAATTGATATAAATCTAAAACAAGGATGTTACTGCACATATTAATATAAGTCATGTTTATTTACATCTAAAACCATGTTCCTACATCAGCATGTAGAAGCTAAGTCTACAAAACAGACGTATTGTATTCAATCGTGCAGACGTTAATCCATACAAGAGAACACTACCGGTACACCTATCGACCATCGCTCACAACCATCCACAATTCGTTACCTCGAAGTATCTGGATTACAGGACGTCGCCACCGTCCCAGTCGATGATAGTACACATTAGTCTATGATAGCGTTAAAAAGGTATCTCCAGTTATGACTAAGAATTGTGTGAATGTCTGGGTTGCATTGACATTAATATCCTTTATGATTGCGGCCGAACATAGTCCAGACAACGCCTGTCAGTCACTATTGAAAGCTGCAAAAGAGAAAAATACCCCCGTCACAGCAGACCTCCGTACTCAGCGAATTTCCAAATCAATAACATAATAATAATAATATATGACTAGTTTGATCATTATCTGTCAATAAATATGAGTATTATTTTCCTACTCTCTATAGATTAACATGGGAAAGAGTGTGCAGGTTTGCTGCTGTGAGGAACGCTAAAAGTAGGTGTTTCTAGCGTAAACAATTAATTTTTTGAGCATTTATATCAACTTTCATTAACATCTGTCCATAAATAAAGGAGTTTGCCTATTCACTATATGATTAATATGGGAAAAGAGTATACAGGTTTGCTGCCATGATAAACACATAAACTATGATTTTTAAGCATAAATGGATAGACCTCAACCACATGAAGCTAAATATCAAGTTTTATCCAAAAATATTGATTAATGTGGGAAATATTATTTTTCCCTATCCTCCATAAGATTAACATTGGAGCCTCACAATACAACATACTGTGTTTAGATTTTTTAATATCTCGGTAACCGTTGGAGATAGAGAAAAACTTTAAGGAACTTAATTGTGTAGTTTTTTAAGCTGATTCTAATAGTAAAATATAAAAATGTAAATTTTTAAAAATTACATGTAAAAAACGCAAAAAAACCCATTTTGGGGTACAAAACCCCCTCAAACTACCCGTTCCCATTGACCGATATGTCTGGTTTACGAACTCGTCCGAGCATTTGTAGGAATACACGTCTCTACCAAATTTGGTCTCGATCGGACCATTTTTACGAGAGTTATCGTGTTCACAGACAGACACACACACACACACACACACACACACACACACACACACACACACACACACATATATATATATATATATATATATATATTTTAACGACTATTGTTTTTGGACTCTGGGCACCTAAAGAAGAAAAAATAACATGGTCCCGGGCTTAAGTCTCACCATAAGACATACGGTAATAGCTTCTTCCCTATGGGAAATTCGCTAATAAGAAGAGGTTACATGTAATGGCAGAAGCGTGTGCCTTAAAGACTCGACACACATACATGTTATTCAAACTATATAAAAATAATGGTTTTCTACGCCAAATATCAACCTATTGCTTTTTCGGAAACGAAAACCCTTCTCGTGATTTCCTATTTCGGCACCCCCAATAACTAGAGCATACACCATGTGAGGAAGAAAACATCCGTAATAAACCGAAAGCTAAAACTACTATATACAAAAGTCGACGTAAGAGAAACATGACACTACTAAATTTGTTGCAAACTTGTGAAAAGAAAAATTAGGTCCGGAATCAATGACGAGGCCCAAAAAGTTTGTAGGATGACTAGACTCGATTACATCACTGCCAATCGTTAGGCTGGATTCAGTAAACGTTCTACCAGGATTTTCAATTTGAAATTAATAAACTGGGCTTATGTTGAGTTCACACTGAGGTTATTTTCATGAAACCACTGCATAAGCTATAGCTACTTTTGATGAAGGAATTCATGCAGTTATTAGACAAACTAAAAGAATTGTCATTCACAAATAGACCAAGGTCTATTTATCCTTTCAATAACAGAGACACTGCAAGCAATATCATTAAAGAACAATAATAAAATGGAGCAAAGGGCTGATCCTTGTGGTACACCAGAATTTACATTAAAATTTCAATTAAATTTCATTAGATTGGTAGTTAAGGAGACAGAAATTTTTATCCATATGTGAGTTCTCAACAAACTGAGCTCTTCCAATGATAAAATAGACACCAAATCCAGAGCTGTCCCTATAATGCCATAATGACTGAGCTTCTTAACTAGCAGGCTATGGTTTATCGTGTCAAATACTTTGCTAAGATCTAAAAACACCAAATACTTTATCCTGATGGTCCAGAGCTTTGGACCCATTGGAAACAAAGCTGATCATATGCATCCAAAGTAGAATAGTTTTTCCTGAAACCAAAATAGCTATTAAAGAAAGAGCAAACTATTTGGTGCTCGAAACTAGAGAAGTCCATTCAAAAAGATTTTTTCAAGAACTTTGGAAAAATTAGAAGTCAAAGATAAATTGGTCTATAATTATCCTGAAGAATAGGGTTGCATAGGGTTTCTTTGTTTCTATAAGGGTTTAACCATTGATTATGAATAGAAGGTCACAGAAAAATACATTGGGCTTTACATCTAGTTCTTCTATCATCTATGGTTTAACACAGATTTCATCATAATTTACTTTGTTTACTCCATGAATTAGTCGTTGTTATTTTTCTTCCTTCTTGTTTATATACTAAACAAAAGGGTTGTAGGTTATGTCTGATCAGTAATAACAAACTAATATGTCTGTTGTATTTTTGTTATAATATTTGTTGTTTGTTATGTAGTGTTCTGAGATAACATTGCCCGAAGGGTCATGATATTTGAGTTTGGAGTTCGTCACAAAATTGTTTACTTAATGGAGATTCTCGTGATAGTCTAGTTACATTTTTAATTTAGGAATGTATTTGTTCAATATTTATTGTGCACGTAGGACAGCTCATACTTGTTAGTCAATTTTGTTTCTAAGGTTAAGCTTGGAACAAGTGTTATTGGAACTTTCCAGGAAATTATAGTTATTGTATAGTATCCATTTATGTTGAAAAACTTGTTGCTCAGTTAATCATGGTAATATGACATGTTAATAGGCTATTAGTATGATAATTTTGCAGTATTAATGACACCCATTAATGTAGTACAGTTGCATGATATTATTAATCATCTATTATTCATAATAACTTATATGTCCAGATTTGTTGGGTATGGTTTGATAAATGTAAACTAGCCTGCATTTAGCAAAATGCCCTACTGGGTGGTTTTTTATTACATTGTCAATTAATTATTACATTAAACTGTAAATTACTGTACTGTTTTGTTGGAAACTATGTCAAACTCCCTAGGTGACAACATATTGGCACTCTAAAATATATTTAGATTTATTCTTAATTACTTGTACTATGGCAAATTAAGGACAATGTTAAAATTAAAAATAATGTTGTTTTATAGACGTAATTTTTTTTAAATTTTAAATAGATAATTATTTTTATGGGTATATTCTTCAACAGTAAATCATATGCCAAATTTCTTGTTGCATAAAGTAATTATAATTTTAACATGAGAATGATTTTTTTATAAACCTCTACAAGGTAGTTATTTTAAGTCCGGGGATTCATGCATACACGCTTAGCAACTCCTTGGGATTTAGGACAACATCACTTTTTTGGGTCTGGGGTTCAAAGGGTTAGTGTGAAAGTGGCTACATTTATAATAATAATATTATTCAAACTTATTATATAATAATAATACACTTATAATGATAATCCTACAATTTAAAACACCATTTTCTTGTTGATTGAGGTGATTTGGAAGTTGGGATTTTACACAGAAAAATTTCCTATGGGTGCATGTCAACTGAGGGTTATTATTCTGGTTACTCGAAGGAAAGTGAGCACTCCAATTATCACCACACTGCCACCTTTGTCACCACAACAATATAGGGGGGATAGGAAGAAAAATATTATCAGAAGATAAAGTACACAAACAAATAGAGATAAGACTTGGTCAGCTAAAGATACAGCCAAGAGACAGGCTTCCGGCTGAGAGGACGATGACTTTTAAAGAGTCTGGGTTCTCCAGTTAGTAGATATCAAACCCTTTATACTCCTGAACTAAATTGGTGGGGAACAAACGTTTACTTCGAGTACCTACAGTTATTTAACTATCTTTTAATTGTTTAATGTTAATGTTGTTTAATATTAATGTTCAATGTTAATTGTTGTTTCCATTCTTTAATGTTTTTGTATCTAGACTGCAAAAGGCTAGTTTCAATTCCACTGGGAGAAATATTGACTTTAGTTAAAGCTACTTTGAAAGATACTGATTGAGATACTAGATTGATATTTGATACTTTGAAATGTGTTTGTTATAGGCTTTCCAGAAAATGTAAATAGCCTATAGTCTAATCTAATAAGCTTGGTGTTGATACCTCCAATGTGTTCAGCCCAAAAATCATTGGTTTTTTTCCTTATGGATCTAGTCTATTGGATCAGACCAAATGTTTAGTTTTCATTGTATGTTATTCAATTTAGTTAGCCTAAGAAAAAAAACATTCAACAGGCATTGAAAGAGAAGTTTCATAAATAAATCTAACTATATATTTTATGATATTAATATTTTTGCTTATTTTAGGATTTTAATTTTGGAGAATATATTACAAAAGAATATGGTTTATTAAGACAGATTCTCTCATACCTGAAGCCACGTGATCTCTACAATGCAAGATTTGTCTGCAGGTAAGTGGTGTAGGCTAAATAAATGTCGAATTCACCTTTAACTCTTACCACGCTAAAGGCAATATTTAGGATTATCTCTAACACTCTGTTGTCCTGCAATGCAGGCCAGCTCCGTATTCCGTATAATTTGGTGTAATTCACAAACCAAATTACAAAAATTATTTTTGTTATTATAATTGCAGATTTCTAGACTCATATTCCTGATTTTTAAATATAAAATTGTTTACTATGTTATAAGGTCATTTAATATCGGTTAAAGACCTGTGATGCACAAGCCACACCCATCTTTGATACATAACAGGCACTACTTTGTTTACTTGATTGTTTAAATACCTGTTTTTAAAAGACCTAATTTTAAAATTACTCAAAACAATAATATTAAAATGTTTTATGTGTTTGCTTCATTTTCCATTTTATTACAATTATGAATATAACAGTATATTTTGTAAGTCAAACATTTTAATACTGATTTATGATTAAGCTTTTCTCATTTGTCACACATCTTGTGAACAAATAAATTTGTATTCTAATAAAAGACAATTTTTCTCCAAATTTCACATTTTATGTATTATTAGGCCTATTTAAAAAAATACATATCCATGAATCACTTTATTATCAACAGTGTTGCTAAAGTAGACAAAACACCCTATCCAAGTAAGAAAACCAAATTTGTACAACTTAAAAGTACATAATAAGTAGTAAAGTAGCTAAATTGGCTCTTTAAATAGGGCATTTAGACTTCTAGTGAAGTGGTTGACAAAGATAAATCAGTGGGTGTGCTACCATCTTGGGTAATAAATGTCAGAGCTGATGTGTAATTTTGTCATGGCCTGCAATGCTGGAGCTGTAGACCAGGAAACTACTTATTTTAGGAGTTAGTGGGGAGACTCACATGGCCTGAATTACGGGACATTGGCGTGTTAAGGGTTAAGGGGCTTATTTTAGCTATACAGGAGCAACTTAATAAGCTAACCCTCAAGTCAACAATTATAGATATGGGGGAAAAATACTAAGTTTTAGTAAAATTTTTAGTAACTGAAATCAGTATTTTTCCAAGGTAAAAATGTTTGTACTGTCATCAGTTTAAAGGGTTAAAAATGTGCAAGAGGTTCTCGGATTTAATATCAATTTTTTTTCAATACAGTAGGCTAACTGAATTACACTAGTAGGCCTATGTATTATAATGTTACACTACGTGTATTGGTCGCAGAAAACAGCGCTTTTTGGAGCTTTTTTTTGCCGGCTGGATCAATGTTTTTCAAGGTTTTGTTTTTTAATAAAACATTGGTCTTGTACTTGTTTCTATTTGATTAAAAATTTGACTTAAATAAAATCTTTTCAGGGAATGGGAGAGGACTGTGGATAACCTGGTTGACAAAAACCTGTTTGTTATTACTTACAAGGACAAACAAAAACATCCAATGCCTCTTCCCACTAAACCGATTCTCCCTGACATTGTAATATATCAAAATGCCGCATCCAAGGAATTTCAGCATCGAGATATTTGTCCAGATTGTAAGTATAATCTTTGAATGTTGTTTGACATGATTTAATAATTGAACCACTAAATAGACTTAAAATAAGAAAATAAAGACAGAATCTGTCTCAGCTATTAATAATTGAATTCGTCATAAAATAGTCAAAATGATTTTATTTAGTCGCTTCACAGAGAAAAATACTCAAATACTTCTGATTACTTTCAATAATGTCATTTTTTATATTAAGGGATATGGAAGGGTGGGCACTGGTACAAAAGGTCTAGTCAGATGTATATGTTTCACTTAAATAATTATATCCATACTGGTCATCCACGGAAAAATATTCATCAATAGATGTGTAGCACATTTTTCTGTGGTTTGAATTGTGTGTCGAGCGTTTTAGGTGCCCTGTTACTTGTTTTAGGTGTAGGTACTTAATTGGTACTGTTGAAATTAAACTTTGCATTCTTTTCCAGGTAAAAAAAGTTTCCTTATATGTTACTGTCAATTAATTGGGCCCAGAACTGCTGTGTTGGCATTGAATAACATACCAGTCACATTCCCATATGACCGTAAGTTATAAAAACCTTTTAATTCGTTCTTCAGGGTTAATTCATCCTCATTAAATAGTATGTTTTCAGACATCAGGTGTTGAAATGTTTATCCTCCCTAATTTACTATAATTTAAAGGATATACTGTGAATACAACAATTTTAAAACATAAATATGATAAAATGTATGGTTTAAGTTATAACCAACCATCAAAAATGTTTAGGTAACGTATGACCTGAGTTGATGAATTGTCTTAAAGTTGAAGATTTTCAAGAAGAAATAAAGTGACATTCTTCTAAAGATTTGTAAATAAGTTACTTTACTACGCAAGACCCATTCAGTTCTAAGATTTTATATCTGCCTATATCTGTTTTTGGATGAATCGAACAATGTTAGGTGTGAGCTAGTGATTACATGAAAACAAGTCATAAAACTACAGAACAACACTCTGATCTGAACATTGCTTCTAAAACTTTGAAGCCTATTAACTGAACCATCCCTTAATTTTCATTAGACTAAATGGTTTTCTCATAGTCAGGAAGATGTATTTATAAATACAATTGCTCTTGAGCTCTCTTCTGATTATTCATATTTATCTCTGTTTTTAGCTGAACTATATACGTTTTGGCAGCTACCCTCAGTATTTACACTTTCATTTCCTGAAAATATAACACTGTGTTCGTGTAGTTGTGAAAACCACGAGGACTCCAAGACAAAGGTAAGATTTGCTGTAGCCAATTTTAATTAGATTTTTTTAAATTTTCTTAATACCTTGTTATATTAGTAATTAATTGGTTTCATATTTTGTCATTTAGTCATGTTCATGTTTGTTTTTTGTTATGTAAATTCAAATTCAAATCTCTTATTCTACAGACAAAAGGGGGGATGAACCTGCCAGAGTAATACACGTTTGCGATTGGGCTCTGCAATATCTATTTATTTCTCAGTAATTTGAGTTGCACAGTTGTTATTTTTGTTGGAACCAAGTGAGTTTGTGTTGTGATAGAAATTCAGTGGTAATTTCTGTGACAGGTAACGTATTTAGATAGTTAGATAGTACATGGACAAGAGTGTAAGGAAGGGTGTGGCGACGTGATTATTGGAACTATAAGACTAAAAACTGACTTCGAACAGCACATAAGGTTTTTCTAGCTTTTTCCCAAAATTGTATTTTAATTATTAATCCTATTCCTGATAACTAAATTTTTAATTTTAATTTCTGTAAAATATGCATTTTTCAATTATATTTTGTTCTTCAACATTCATTTTATAGATTTAATTTTATTAATTTACTATTTTCAATTTAAATTAGAAAAACAACAGTGGTCACTGGCTATTTGAGAAGTTTGGTCTCTATAAATATTATATGGCTATTCTAATTAATTTAAAAGCATGAATTTGTATAAAATCAGCTAATTTATTTCACAATATTTCATCACAGTTTTATAAGAACTTAAAACTTTATCCATTTATTTTTCAGTTAATTTTTTCTTCAGAAGGAGTTTTTCGTTTTTTTTATATTGAATGATAATAGCCTAATTATTTTCAATTGTACATAAGATATTTTATCATCATTAATCATTATGTAACTTATTGTATATAGTTTTTATTCAGTGTTCAGTTTATTTTTAATTATGGACGTAAAATTATTTGGAGATACTTTTCTTATATTTTTATTTCAATGTATTGGCCACTTA
Source organism: Nephotettix cincticeps (assembly GCA_023375725.1). NCBI lineage: Eukaryota > Metazoa > Arthropoda > Insecta > Hemiptera > Cicadellidae > Nephotettix > Nephotettix cincticeps. The sequence goes on from CM041785.1 coordinate 25,352,960, forward strand.
ATTTTAATTAATTTAATTTAACTTATTAGGGAATTTAATTGATTATTCACTTGATTTTTTTGTCACATTTTATCACTTGTGAAGCCACACAAGTGTGCTGTTTGTAAATAGTTATATTTATTGAGGTTTGTTTTTATTTTAGAATGGATGTACACGTGTATGTGTGTGTGTGAATGCGTCAGTAGCCATAGCTTGTGCAGTGGCCTGGGGCGCGCTCATCATAACGCCGTGAACTGTGGACTCGGGATAGCGAGTCTGCAGCCGCTTAGTGTCCGCCACAACGTCCCGGTTATCATTTCCCCCTTCCCCGCCCTCTGCACTTAACTGTCCACCGACGATTGCATCTCTTGCTCCTTATCACCCTATCCTAAACAACTGAAGGCAGCTCACATCAATGCCTAGTCTTTGCATGCTCAAATTGATGAGGTTAGAGAAATTTTTTATCTTGGAAATTTTGACTTAATTGGCGTCTTGGAGTCCTGGCTAAAGCCAAGTATTCATTCAAATGAGGTGTCTCCCTGGTTACGTGCTGCAGCGTAATGACAGGGTAGACAGGGCGGTGGAGTTGCGGTATATATCAGGGAGGATTTGAAGTTCAAAATTGTTTGCTCTTCACCTTCCGAGAACTTGGTTGTGCCAAAATTCTTATTTCTCTAAATAAACTTATCAGGAGCCAATGTTCTGTCACTAGGAGTATGCTACCGTCCACCAGGATCAGGACATCTGTTTCAATTTAAAAATACTGTTCTTAATGAAATGTTTAGATATAGTCATATTTGGATCATATTGACCTCTCAAAACTATGAACACAGTTTAACTACCAGACTCATGCAACATGACTGTACTTCCACTTGAACCCACACACCATGCTGCAAATTCTGACACTCTGCTAGATCTACTTGTAGTTTCCAATCGTCATGATATCATTCATCATGGGCAGCTTCCAATTCCTGCAATATTCAAGCATGACCTCATTTTCTATGGGTGCTCGATTAAATCTCGCAAAGCCAAGACAAAAATTTTAAATACCGGGATTTCAAAAATATGAATGAAGTTCAGTTTATGTTAGGTGTTCAGCAAACCCTGGGCACCTTCATGAAAATTTAATTCACCCCAGAAATAAAAAGTTTGATGGCTAAGCAACCATCTAGAGAAGAAAAGTGGTCTGGGCCATGAAGAGGCTCAGATCCCCTGAACAAGTGCCTGGGCATGGAGTGAGCCGTTATTTACAAACATCATAAGGTGACCTGACAGTATTGTTATCATTAAAATTAAAACCTATTTGTTTTCTCATTATGTTTTAGTTTCCAACTTTTTGGAGTCAAAATTCCCTAAGTGATGTAAAGGACTTAAAGGGTGTTTTTATAGTTTCAAGAACCTGCAGTCATAGTGCTACCAACAATCTGATGAATGCATTATCACAAAGGTAAGTTTGATATGATCAGTACCAACTGGTTTACATGAATATATTTTTGAGGCACTGTATTTATAATTTTGCATCCAATGTAAGAAGGTTTCTTGCTGAACTGGGTTGTGTGGTTGGCAGGAAGACTGTAGTCATTTGCTCTTCTAGTTTGGTAGGAATGGAAGTCCTTATTTCTGGGAAGGTCTAGTTGGATGGTGTAAACTGCCACAGAATGGATGTAGAGCGCTGGTACAGTTAGGAGTTTAAGTAATTTAAAAGATTCTTTGCAGCTGTCTCGGGGACCAAGGCCAGTCAGTGCTCTTATTGCCTTTTTCTGGAGAACCAGGATCTTGTTTAGGTTGCCCTCGGACGTTCCTCCCCAAGAAATTAGTTATTATAATAGACACTTAAAGGGTTAAATTAAAATCTTCAATAGTAAAGTTAAAAATGAAGCCAATTTCTGTTTTCTACTTTATTCAAGCTACTGAAATCCAAAAATAAAATTGGGAAAATAACCCTTTGAGTACTTTGAATACAGTAGAACTCCAATTATCCGAATTAATGGGGACCGGGACCCATTCGGATAATCAAATATTCGAATAATCGGAGTTTTTTTAAAATTGCCATTAGAGAGAAAAAAAGCTACGTTTTGATATTTCACTATTTTTTTATTGAATTAAACATGATATTTTCGTACAAGTTTAGAAATAAAAATCATTGTTTTTTTAAACATCTCCGTCAATGTAAGCTCTTTTGCGGTCTTCATCCGTTTTCGGGCAGCCAGGTCACACATTTGCTTGACGGTGAGCAGTTGCAAGTGGTCACACTCGGGCTTTGCGGGGGGAAGAATAATAGCGCACTTAGACTTTTTTGACAAATTTTTTTCTGAAAGTGATTCGGATAATCGGTGATTCGGATAGTCGGAGTTCGGATAATTGGAGTTCTACTGTATTTGAAATCTTAAATGTAGTTCAGCCTTTTTTTGAAATAAATCACACAAATCTTGTCTGTAGGCTTTATTTTTGGCTTGACAAACCTGTTACTGTTGACACAAACGTAAAATCAAAAGTTTAAATTACATTCAAAATTAAATTACTCACAATTCCATCTGACCATCATTATTTTTCAGAGATAGAATATTCAATATTATTCCATTATTGGAGATGGAGACAATTTTTCCTACAAATTACATTTCTGCAGAAATCTACATTTTAGACTTCTGCTATAAAATTGGCAGGTTTTTAATTTTATTTATTCAAAAAATAAAAACAGCCAATAGTTTTTTACTCTTAACCTCAAGTTATATAGCATGATACTTATTTCATTATTGCCATAACCCACTATTACAAGTAGGATGAATTTGTAATCAAGCTTTATGATCATCTTGACGTGTGAAAGACTTAGCGATTGATTTTGTCTGTTTCCATGTTATTTCCTTTGTCCACAGGGATTCTCCTTGCTTTGCTGTGGGGGGTGGTGTGGTTGATAAGTTCGCTTGGCGCAGAGGCGAACACACAGTGAAGAATTATGGAGTTTATATTGCGTTCAGAGGTGAGAATGTGACTGCTCATTCAGAACTCATAAGTGGTCGAAGTACAGAGTCGATTGAGAAGTCCATGTCAAATGTAAGTTAAATATTTTCATATGTAGAGTTTTGTCTATACATTTCATAGAATTATAATATTTTAGTTTATTTATAAGTTTTTTAATCTGTTTTGCCAATGGCAGGCTCAGCTCAAGCTATGTAGCCTCGAAGCACTAATTTTGTAATGAATATTCTCATCTAAATTTTGTGGACATCCTGGGGATCGAACCCGTCACCTCGTGCACAGAAGTCCAAGATGCTAACCGTTAAACTAGCAGATGATCCATTTATAAGTTTTATGCCCCATAAAAGCTGAAATGGGTCTTACCTCACTTAACAAGGACTCTTTGTAACGCTATCCCCTGAAAATGAAAGCACCCTCCATTATGAAATTTATTTTCATTATTCTATACTTTATAGAGTAGGTTTTTTAGAAATATAAGGTAATAACATATACCCTCAAGTGCAATATACTTATACATTTATAATTGGCAACAACATATACCCTCTAATCCGACCTTGGGTTCTACTGGACAATTTGAGTATTCACATTAGAAGGGTCAAAGTTTTTGTTTTACTTGATGCAATGTAAAATTTATTTCTACTGACTTGTAGTACAAATGTATAACCTAACGGTAATTAATTCTGATCATACTTGTTGTTTAAATTGGTTTAAAATGTTGTGTTTTTGTTTTAATCATCAGCTCAAAAACAAAGTAGGGGAAATTCCTGAAGGTGGAATTCGTATTGCGTTCATTGCACAGTGTGTTGACCGAAGAGACGAAAATCTTGAAAAACTGGAAAGTGGTTTGTTCAGAAAATACTTCCCAGATGTACCTCAGTGTGGCATCAATGCTTGGGGCGAATATGGCATCAATAGTGGGAATACAGGTAACACTGAATAATTCTGCTCCTTTAACGAGCTCAGACCGTCCGGTCTCATTCTAAATACAAATTTAGCTTTAACTTTTGCTTCTCATTCTACAGTATTCATTTCAGATCAATTATTACATAAACTACAAATATAAATGGTTTGAAATTTGAAAACTGCTAATCTCCTCTCAGGTTTTCTGGCAGATCAACTAGGCCTAGAGTCTAAAAGCATGTAAATTTTGCAATAAAAAGATGTTTCAAACCAAGATAAATTTCCGGTCTGGATATTAATTAATTACCTATCTTGCAATAAATTGATGTTAGGAGTACAAGTAGATAGCATTATTTGCACATAATATTATAGTTAACATTAACATTATAACATTATAGTTATTAACATTATAGTTCAATGTTAGAGAAATGTGATTATGCTCTGTTTTTGTAGCTATCCCATTCCAAACCCTAACCATCCTATCCAAATCCATGCCAAAAAATTTCACTATCTGTATTCCTCTCTTTAAAAAGTATGTTACAGTTTCATATGTGTAATACCTTGCTGTATTCTTATATTTTGCAAGATTGTGCATTTCTAAGTATTTTTTTTATTTCAGGTGAACCACGTATAAGAAAAAATGGAAAGAGAACAAAACTAAATTTTATTCATTCCTATACAACCTCCATTTTGATTTGTACACTGAAAAAGACGTAAAGTGATAAAAATAGCGTTAAGATTTTCTTGCTCTGACAAGATTTATTTTAAATATTATTTTAAATGTCTATTTCTACAATCGTGGCTTAAGGTTTTTTTGGTTTTAATTGTTCCATATTGTCCTTTGGAATTCATCCTATAATTTTTAATCTCAGTAGTTAAGGTTTAAAACAAATTTGTATTATGTATCCACCAGGTTTCAAAATATTTCTTGTAAAAACAGAACACAGTCTCTCTCATTATGATGATCAACCAATAGGTATTAAAATTCTCTAAATAAATATATAACATTATATTTAAATTGTTCAAAATAAACCATTGAATTTTAGAATGAAAAATTATCATGTTTATTGATAAAAGTTTTGTTTTCAAGTAAGATTGTTTATGTTTGTTAACTAAACCTACATTGAACTACATTTTGTATAAAAATGTAATAAATTATGTCCAATATAATTTGTTTATGATTATTATTGTACCTATGGAAAGTATATACAGTATCCACTCAAGTACTTAAGAACTTAGTCTAATATTTTTACCTTATAAAGATTTTAGATTCTTAGATTCTGGATTTAGACTTTTAGAGTCTGAAAACACTTACAGTTTTGTGAAAATATTGAAATATCAAAATTGTTGAAAATGGTGTTGGTGGATGGTTTGGATCTAACTCACTGCAAAATCCGTCTCAGTGCTAGGAAATGAAAATAACATTTCTGTACTAAGATAGGAAATGTAGTTGTTTTGAAGAATTCTGTTTTCAATGTATTAAATATCCATCTTGCATTCCAATTGGTTATGAATTGCGTAATTTTGTCATCTGCTTTAACACTTTTGTTCAATCAAAGATGTTCCGTGTCGCCGAGATAATATTAAACAGAAAGTTTTGTTTATATCTTTCAGTTTTAGTGTTCATTTTTTACTGTCTATCCGTAAGTTTGGATATTAATCAAACTTGACCGAATACTTGTTCTGCAAGTACAATAACTTACCTCTTATTGTATGTTCAAAGCATCAGACACCGAGATATGAGTACTGAAGCGGAGGAGCGGAAGCAAGCGATAACAAACAGATAACAACGGCTCATCAGATGGCGCTTTTGTGACTAGTGTGGGCAGACCCGCAAGCCATGCTTAGGCTTGCGGGTCTGACCGGTCTAACTAACCGGAGTGACGTACTATCCAAGGTCGGATTAGAGGGTTCTACTGTATATATGAGAATGATGATAGAATGAGTACAAACAATACCCATGTGTTTCTCGGGGTTTTGCTCTCCCGAGAAACATTAAAACCAAGAATTTCAACATACATACAGCAAATGGATCTCAACTAGATGAAAATAGCAAGTTTTGTCAATATTTGAAATAATAAAAATGTTACATCAGTTTACTTATGTCCAATATAATTTGTTTATGATTATTATTGTACCTATGGAAAGTATATACAGTATCCACTCAAGTACTTAAGAACTTAGTCTAATATTTTTACCTTATAAAGATTTTAGATTCTTAGATTCTAGATTTAGACTTTTAGAGTCTGAAAACACTTAAAGTTTTGTGAAAATATTGAAATATCAAAATTGTTGATAATGGTGTTGGTGGATGGTTTGGATCTAACTCACTGCAAAATCCGTCTCAGTGCTAGGAAATGAAAATAACATTTCTGTACTAAGATAGGAAATGTAGTGGTTTTGAAGAATTCTGTTTTCAATGTATTAAATATCCATCTTGCATTCCAATAGGTTAAGAATTGCATAATTTTGTCATCTGCTTTAACACTTTTGTTCAATCAAAGATGTTCCGTGTCGCCGAGATAATATTAAACGGAAAGTTTTGTTTATATCAATCAGTTTTAGTGTTCATTTTTTACTGTCTATTCGTAGGTTTGGATATTAATCGAACTTGACCGAATACTTGTTCTGCAAGTACAATAACTTACCTGTTATTGTATGTTCAAAGCATCAGACACCGAGATATGAGTACTGAAGCGGAGGAGCGGAAGCAAGCGATAACAAACAGATAACAACGGCTCAACAGATGGCGCTTTTGTGACTAATGTGCGCAGACCCGCAAGCCATGCTTAGGCTTGCGGGTCTGACCGGTCTAACTAACCGGAGTGACGTACCATCCAAGGTCGGATTAGAGGGTTCTACTGTGTTTATGAGAATGATGATAGAATGAGTACAAACAATACCCATGTGTTTCTCAGGGTTTCGCTCTCCCGAGAAACATTAAAACCAAGAATTTCAACATACATACAGCAAATGGATCTCAACTAGATGAAAATAGCAAGTTTTGTCAATATTTGAAATAATAAAAATGTTACATCAGCTTGCTTATTCTTTATAAGAATAATAGCTGGAATGAGAAAAAGTTGGTTCACATAACCAAGTGCTAGACAAAGGACTTCAGAAAAGCCCACTCAGAGTCACCAGAAAGAGAAATAACTGTTGACACCCCTGAACATAACAGTCTAGTCATAACCATCCCCTGCCACACATTGTTCTTTTCATTGTGTGAATAGTTTCATGCTCTAGATTTATATTGTAAATATTATTATAGTGTAGTGTAGACGATTTTACGCCCTGAAGACTTGGGGATGTGCTCTAGCAGCACAAAACAGATGTGTCTGTAACAACTACATGCAGGTCTTTGACAGAAATCAGGTAACTTAAACCATCATTTATTTATATTTATTTAATGATCCCGATACTATGCACTATGAAATTGAAAAATTGTAAATTCATTGTTAAAATACACACATTTTTATCTCATGTTCAAGGTTCACATTTTATAATCTCTACATCTTTGTCACCATATTGTACACACGCGTTGACAGGCCATCCTTCACTGATGTGAGTATATTCCGTGAGGTACATCGCGGGAGTAGCCATGATCTGAAATTACATCACACAAATTTGTATACTTTTGAAACACTATTGCTTCTTTATGGCAGAGACACAACTGAAATTAATTTATGAATATTCTATTGGTGTAAGGTTATATTAACAATTATATCTATAACTGTGTATAAAGTTTTGTCACAATATTCCAAGTAATAAGCGAGATATCAATTTTAACCTTTTCCTCAAAAGATTTGTACTCCATTAGAAAATGTACTGTTTACCTTTTTCCATATCTCAAGAATTGTTTGACATAGAGCGAAGGTTCAAAATTACATATTTCCTAGGTTAAGGTCTTGTCATAACCACCAAGGTAATAGTGCAATTTCTACAGGAAATTCGCTAGAATAAACTTTTTTTTAAACCTTAAACTGCCCATCACTATAGGCATAAGGCCTGTGCAGTGAATTTAATGAACCCAATTTTAATCTTTAAACTAGCAAAAACCAGTAAAGAGGGACAAAAGTATCAGGAATACCTGTTTACGAGATGCAGCATGGGGTGCCGCCTTGAACTCTACACCAGGGTCAAAACCGGCAAGGTCACTCATTGTCAGTGGATGTCTAAAGCTGTGGATCGTTTCTGATTTCAAACCACTGCACAAAATCAAAAGGTTATTGTTTAATTATTATGATTAATCAATTTCAAGCTATTATAAACACTCTAAAAATTTTTCATCAATATCAATTCATTATTAAAAAAATTTATTAAATTGTTTGTTATTTTGCAGTAAGCGCTCTAGTTTACAGCTTTTTATATAATAATTATTTACTTAAAATCTCCTTTCTCTTTGCTCTCATAACACTTTTAACACATTGAGGGCGGCTATATCCATTTGGATACTTGGAACCGTCTAAACTTTGATATTGTCCTGTGGCTCAGACATTACATATTTTAAACTAATACTTAATAGCCACCTGAGTTTATACTGTTGAATGAACACGGTATCCTTGGTTTCTATTTTTGTCGCGAAATCAGTAACAGGGGGCGGGGAGGGGCAAGTACACCATGTGCGTTGGTTTACTTCCCGTGGGGAAATCTTAGGATAATATATTGTGTCCCTCTTATCATTTTGTTCCTTTACTGTTTGTTGTTGTAAACACTGCATAATTTAGATGACGATTTGTCGTTGTGAGTGGTCAAGAGTTATTCCAGCATGTTAACTACCTGGTGGCGATGGGTACCATATGGATATCTAACTTTGAAGCCGTTGTTTAAGGTAAATAATGTTGTAATCACATTTATCTGCATTATGTATTCCTATCATCAAAATGTAAGTTTTTACTAAATAAAAAATTTAAGGCTTTGGGTGAGTATTTGAATTATGCCGCCACATAATTCAATTGTGTTGATTAAATAAAAGTACTAATCGGTCCAATATATATTATTATAGAATAATATATAATTTTCTACTTACGAATTTGGCACAAAGCGATGAGGCCGATGGACAGTATTATTGAAGCAAGCTGTTCTAAACTTCAATTTGTCATATATCGGTTTGGTTCGTGGAGCCAAAATAGGACTGATGTCTATGGGTTTGCTTTTGTAGAAATCTGCATCCTTCTGAAAAATTATATATTTTCATTATGATCACATCAAATAAACGTACAAATTAATTTTTTTAAATACGAGTAAAACAGGTTGGTAAAATGAGAATAGATATAACAGGACATTCTTTTTTTAATGGTTTCCAAAGATAATTAATTATATTAGAGTTTAGAAAAGCTTCTAGAGTAAGGCGTTTACCTACATAAAATCTTCTCTATAAGGTGTTGGCTAAAGTTTTTTAATATATTTCTATATAAGACTTACTGGATTTATATAGTGGTGTGTGAGGCTGGTGACAGTGATGTAAGGATCCAGATGTCTCATAAAGCCTTCATACTCGAACCCAGTAACCAGAGGTGACTGGCTGGTGTCTTTTTTTACCTGCAGGACACAAGAAGTGACTAAGATGAATGAGGTAACCCTTGAGGGGCAAGTATTTATTGGATAGAGATATTTATTCAAGTAGACCAGGGATCTTCACTATAATTTCTCAGAGAGCCAATTGGTTTGCATAAAATTTTCCCCAGGGCTGCAGGGACGTATATGCCCTCCATATGTGTAATATCCTCCAGATATTATATATAATATTCCCCACTAAAAAGGGGGGCCGGGGCCTACACCGGATCATTAAAAAAACATGACACTGTTTTTTAAGCTACCTGAATTACATAAATTATCTTATAAATCTAAACTATGTTTTAATTCCAAATAGCCTGAGGTTTTTTTTTATTGAAAGGGGCGGATTACTCCCAAGGCACTTCAGCCGTAGCGGCTGTTTGCGCATCCCTGAGTGGGTTGCGGCATTATCACATAGCGAAAAGCCATTGGTGATTGGCGGGATTTGAACCCGGGACCTTGGGCACCAAAGCCCCGCGCTCTACCCCTAGACCAGTGCGCTCTCTAGCCTGAGGGTTGCAAAAAATTTTCCAAAGGACCTTGAGCCACATAGTGAGAAATCTGCTCATTATTCTTTAAGTCTAGTCCTTTGTCAATACATTTCCTTTATTAAAGACATTGTTCTATGAATTGATGAATAACATCCAATACTATACTGTGCAGGCAAAAATCCAGTGGGTCTGTTGTTTTATCTTGGAATGAAGATAAAATATTTTTGAGTCATTATAAATACTGTATGTTACTACTCAGGGAAAGAGTTTATACAAGAGTGGTATCAAGAATTGACTTATTAAAGATTTTTTTAAACTGGTTTTGGGACATGAAACTTGTCACCAATATTCATTACAGACTTTAAATATTTTACAAGACAGTAAACTCCTCCTCAACAGCCAATCAGTTTTTGTTCAATACAAAACTGGCATTGTGAAGGTGTATAACTTGATATAAAGGTATTTTGAAAGTTTAAACTGCCCTACAATCATATTCAGACTTCCATAGGTTACTTCAATTTAATAAAGGTTATTTATGTACTTTTTTATTTACCAAACATAAGTAGTTGTCTCTGAGGTCGACGAGAGGATCTTGCTTCAGTGGCCAGGGGCGCTGGTACTGCTCTCTACATTCCGAGATGGGAACTCGAGGAGGGTTTGGCGGGTTGGCCTTTACCTGGGGAACGAGAGTTTAAAGTGAGCGCCCAAGAGAGCTATAGCCCTTTTTTTGTACAATTAACCTTTGGAGGTTTCTTAAATGGGTAGCTTGTAGCTGAACTACAAGCTGAAGATCTTAGATGAAGCTGAAAAGTAAGTAGGAGAGGTTATTAACTAGGCAATAAATGACACGCCTTCTCCTCGGTCATACCCTATCGCACATGTCTCCATGAAATATACTACAACATTTATGTAATCCTTGTTACTTAAATTAGGAAAGAACCTGAGGGCTGGGAGTGGGGCAGTATTCCTTTTTATGTTTGCCTTATTATTGACTTTCTGTAATAGCGACTTACCCAGGTAGGTATTTTACGCCAAGTATGATTGAAAAATGAGTGTAAGAAGATTATGGAATGGCCATGTAGTCTTGTTACTGGCTAAGCGTGTCACTTTCATTAGGCAGGCCTGTTAATTAATAGCCAAACGGCAAATGGCATCTAAGGGGCCTATAGCTTATCGTGGGATCCGTATCATAATTTTGCCTCTGAATTATGATTCAATTTATTATGAGGATGGTCTTTTTTATGAATGTAGTAGTCAATAGTGTGGATGTTAATCCACACCAGAGAATATCACATCCCCTAACCATTTACTAACTAACCATTTTTTGTTTATTCATCCACAATTTGGGACTTCCAAAAGTAGGTGGAGGACAATCCACCATCCCAGTCAGGAATGGAGATGTGTTTCAAAGAGGGTTCTTTTCTGGGTTACAGTTGGTTACAGTTATATAAAAGACATTGGAATAATGTTCTATGGATTATTTTACCTGCAAAAATTTGTTAAAGGGATATAATATGTCTGCAGTAATAATGTATAGAATTAGTTTACTTACAAACAGAAACAATCTCTACTTTAACCACAAACCAGTTTCAAGTAGCTCACCTTCTCTCCGTAAGGTTTGATGTAGAGTGTAGACTTACAAGGTACTTTGTCAGCCTTCTCTGTTGGTTCTGGAAGTTTCCAGTCCAAATCATTAGAGATGACTCGTCGGTAGTTGTTGTTATCTACAAGCGGGTCTCTACCTCTCAAGTATGCAGGGATATATGGCGGTTTGTCCTATTGAATATGCATTATGTATAAAAAACCACTTCATCAAGCTTGTTCTTATCTCTATGCTAACCAGGCCTTATAAATTAATTACTGAAAGATAACAGAGGAAAGAAACATCGGCAGATAAAAAGCCTTAACTGTTAAAATATTATGATGAATAAATATGAAAATCCTAAAATAGATTACACACTCAGCAGTGAAAAATTTATAGTTGCGTTAAAATTCCAGGCAAAGAGATGACATTTAAAACTCAAATCAGACATCTGAAAACACTTGAAAACAAGAGCGTCCAATGTGTTATTCTTATTGAGAATACTAATAATTAATTTCTTTTCTTATCTCTCAACTGTTAAACCCTCACAAAAATACCTCCGGTGGGAAGGGGGTTTAGCTCAAAATGTTTAAACTTGTACTAAGCAGTTGTCTAAAACAAATTTATAATTTTGGACTTAAAAATTAAGTTTATACCACTATTTACCTGAACATGTCGAGGTGGGGGTACCGAGTAATGCAGTCCAACGCCGGTCGAGGTCTTGTAGTCATAACCAGGTATGTCAGACCTGCAGGCCACTCTTAGGTTGGAGGCAAGTCCTGGCAGACTGTATCCCACTCTGGCACCCGATTGTTTATTTTCTACCACCCTCGCACATGAGCAAACTTGTGCCTCTGTCATCTTTTTTAAAAATCTTCTAAAATTAAAAGGTACTTCCTTGAAGAATTCACATTAATATAGAGCATAAAAATAATTTACCTTTTAATTTAAATTATTGGTAATGCCTGACACAAAAAAACATGAAAATTATTTACAAAATTTGGCTAGAGTTAACCTCTGGCTGACCTTATTTTGTTGTATATTATTTTAATATATGTTCAATTTCTCTAGTGTGTAACATTTAGTGTCTAATTACTCTTGGGTGTTTCATAGGAATATTACAAAGGATTTTAGAATCCAAATTGAGTCATCTATTGCACAAATACGGATTGAGAACAGATTTAAGGAATTTTTTTGCTTACTTGCAAGAGAAAATTTATTAGTCACTGTAGAGAAATGTACCTTACCTTTATAATTTTTTTAGTTTATTATTATTACTATTGTTTTGAGGTGCATTGCGATGTCATCCAGGAGGTCTACAGTGATGCTTTTAAAAATCTAACTCATTTGATTTACATCGATGCTTACCTTGCGGTTTAGCTGGCTGCTTGGCTTTGATTGGTCCTTTCAAGGTCCGTACGACATATAAAGAGAGTGTAACTCTCAGATTACTATTCTAAAATTGTTTTAATTGACATTAATCAGTGTTCTATACATATTGAGCATGTGGTTAGCAAAAATGTGACTCAAACTATTTTATGACATTACTAAAATGTACGTATACAACTTATGGCATCCACCGCGACCCACTTGTTCCGTTCGTACCCTAACTCAACTTTGTTTAATATTTCAATGTAGTTTTTGTTTTGTTTAACTTCACAAGGGGTACCAGATACCGTATATGCTGCATCTTTAGTGTATTCCAAGTTTGACTCATTATAATAATAGTGTAGTTATTTATCTCCAAAGATTTAAAATTAAATCTCAATATTTATTCCTTATAAAAGTAATTTATTGTGATTATTCGTGGCCCCTATAAAGCCAAGCTTACCCTCAAAACAATTTATGTTTTATTTAACCGTTATTTTTAATTTTAAATATATACCCACACTTGTATTAGTACTGTACACCTGTGTTTATTCGTAACAAAAGTGCACCCAAAATGTAATCCCAACTAATAATGAAAAGTTTTTTTATTAATTAATATTAATATTTAACTGAATATACCAGCATATCTTATTGACTATTAGCTTATTATTTGTGTTATTGGTCTCATTATTTTTTATAACAAGATAAATTCATATTTTAAGAAGTAACAAGGCCAGTATTTGCAATATTCCCATTCAAATTTTTTGTAAAATAATATTCACTATAAGCCTACCTTAAACTTTGTTAGAATGCATTACAGTAATGTATTCAACAACTAAAACTTTTCAATTTAACTAAACTTTACACTCAATTTTTTAAACAAATTTTAAGTCAGCAATGAGCCAGATGAACATAAACATTTCACTGAAGTGACAAAACTTATATTTTGACAGAAGCAGAAGAAACCGTTTGACCTGTTTGATCCATTTTGACTTGGCAACCATATGGGTTTACCAGTCAAAAAGGGATGTTTTGCAAGGTTGGACTATAAAACACATTTTCTATTCAAAAACTGAAATGTAATGAGAATAGTTTATTCTGTTTGTATGATTTTTTTCTTAAAAGGTGACACCACTGCTAATTTAAATGGTCAATAATAAAAGTGATTCAGCCAATACCTTTTGTGCGCTACTTTAAGTTGATGGATTGTATATTTTTACATTTTCTGAATAAAATATGCCTTAAAATAATTAAAACTAATAACTGATTTCCCCAAGATCATGTAAAAAGTTATATCTTTGACTATCCATTATTAAAATGGATAATCAAAGGTTATATGTAACATGTTTACTTTGATTAAATATACGTAACTAGAAGAAAAATTGATGAAATTTAAATTTATTTCATTCCATATGTAATCTGACATATAGCTAGTTATCCTAGAATAAACCACACGAAAGTGGTCCGATGAGGGCTTGGACAGCTGGTTCCCCCCTTATCCCCTCTTGTCCTGCAGTGTTGCCATTTTTCATTTAGCCTTATCAGCTGACATAACCATATGCTATAATAGAATAGGGTGATTTGGCAACACCGCACTGACTCTCATCGGACTACTTTCGTGTGGTTTACTTAAGTAGGTAGTATGTTAATTTTAACTCAAGCATCCCTTGAGTGCTACCCTAATTCAAGGAATGGGCCAAATCATAAATTTTCTGATCAGAGTTTCTTTTTTGAAAACGTTTTTTGTCACTGTTGTCTTTTATGGTCTTAGCCATAATTTATCCACAGGTGAGACTCAACCAGTACAGTTTGAGTTCAGCTCCCAATAGTCATTGTCAAACTTTACGAGAATATTTATTTTTTCATATACATTGAAGCTTGTACTCAAATGGTTGCAAAAGTGTTATGGAGCCAAAGTAAGTCATTTTCGTGTAACCTTCTGGCCAAGGTCCAGAGTTAGATTTTTCAGGCTGCTCTTGTGGCTCTGACGTCATTTAATGGCAACTAATCTAGCCGGGACCAATAACTCATAGCGTGCCTTCCCAAACATGCTGGCAGTCTGAGATACAAATTTCATGTGTCATAACCGAGAATCGAACCTGGGTCTTTTGGGCAGTATGCCAGAACTCTACCCATTCTACATTGACAGTGATATATGGAGTCAAAGTCCGAAGATAACTAAAATATTGAGATCGGGTGATCTTTTAATTTAAAGCTTTTGTGTATAACTTATTATTGGTATGGAAAACTATATTTCATTAGACTATTTTTCACAATTATACTTTGTGATGAAAGTATGTAATCTTCTAGAAGTTATAAGAGTTTACTTTGATCTAATGTTAACCTTTCAGGCACTTTGTATTAAACTTTTGAGGCACTAATAAGCAACTTTAAATAAACGTTTAATTAATTATATTTTCAAGCTTATTAGTAAAACTCTTTAATATATATGAGTAATTTCTGTCAGATAGGTCAACAAAATATGTGTTGAATCAGAACATATTTAAGTGTTACAGTGTAAATCTCTATTGTCAACTTGAAATAAGTTGATCAGCTGGAGACATTGTCAAGGATAAATTTAAAACAATGTGCACAAATTTACAGTAATAGGCATTAAAATAATTAAACAGGGCAGTTAAAAAAAGAAACTGATCATGCTGGTAGCTACAAGGAGTCTCCAGATAACCTGTACCTAACTAGAGTTGGTGGTGGTGTTCTTACACCAAAACATGTTCTGATTAAAAATTACAATGTAAATTATGTAATTAATCCTTCACTATTTTCCAAGAGATAGGGGCTAAAAAGATAGATTAAAAATATTTATAATATTACAACTTGTCTTCGTCATATACAAAACAACTGCAGGATATATTGAATCAGGGGAATATTGAAGAGTTATTAGTGAATTGTGGATAGTTATGAGCGATGGTCAGTGGGCGTGATATTCTCTGGTGTGGATTAACGTCCCCACAATTGAATATTACGTTTATCCCAAGATCATACTCATATTTACACCAGTTCGTAATTCAGAGGCGAAATTGTGATTTGTATTCCACATTACTGTAGGTCCCTTGAATGCCATTGGCTGGTGGGCTATTGATTTACAGTCCTATCTAAGGAATATGTTAGCCTTAGTCAGTAACAAGACTACAAGATCACACCACAATCATCTTACTCTCATTTCTTATTGATACTTAGCTTAAAATACCAACCTAAGGCCATTTCAGATACGTAATAAGGTAAGGGTAATAAGATAGTGAAATGGTAGACAAGCTGCTTTCTTTAATTTTGAGGGACAAGATTTGATTTTTTTCGACTAATTCATCTCCAGATGAATAAACTGTGTATTTAAGTAACAAAGAATGAAATACACATTACACTTCATTTGTATGAATAATTTTAATGACTTGATTTCATATTTAGTTATTAAGGTCACCTCTCAGCCTTTAGCTGAGTTATGTCATACTACTCCTATGTGAAATTTCATATACAAGAAGTTGGAGCTGCCAGCTTCACTATGATACTTGATTATAAGTTTTAGAAAATTAAAAAATAATCCTTTGACTTATTGTATCCCTGAACACCTCTCTAAAGAAATCCATGAAAGGGATTACTTCAAACCCTTACTTCACCCCTTGATTACTTTAATTGATATTTAAAAGGCTATGTAAATAAAACACAATAAGACTCCAACTTAACTTATTTAATAATAGAATAAGTATTCTACATTGCACAGGTTTACATACATACAACTTAATCTTATAAGTAGATATTTTTTACAATATGTACATTATATTCAATAAATAACAATTTGCTTTTTAAAAGTCAACAAAAACCAACACTATTTTCATAAAATTATAAATACTACTAGAATAGGACATTTTTTAAAGCTATGCATTTAAAATTATGCTTAAAATAAAAATAAGAATTTTTATTCTCACTACGGTACTTTATACTTAAAAATTTAGCAAGGGAAAATCACAGAGATTCTTTATCATTTTGTAAGTTGTGATCAACTAAAATATTTAGATGCTGATAAAATGAATTTTTATGACAAACTTTAAAGTCAAGCTTTTTACAACACTCTCATATAAGACCTAACTCATAAATCTTTACTAGTGCCAGTTGAACTTGACAATTTTGGAGTCTATTGAATTCTTTTAAGCAAAATTCATAAAGTAAAGGTTCCAAAATTTCCAAATAATGTTAAATTAGGGTCTTAGTTTATTAATTTATAATTTCAAAAAATTAAATTAAAGCTTTTACTTTTTAATTTTATCACAAATGGGAAATAGTTTGAGAAGAGATAATGAAATACAGCATTGTGAAATTGAAACAAAATAAAATTTCACTTACTTGAGAAATTTTTGCTTATCAGCACAGAAATAGCATTGACAGGGAGAAGAGGGGGAGATTCAGCTGTTAACTGAAACAGCTGATTGTGTTTGAATTTTGGGAAGTCTGACTTCATTATATTCACATAATTCAATTTCTAAATTTCTATTAATTTATCCACTTATGTTTTGACTCACTCTGTTTATTTCATGAAATAAGCTCAAATAATAATGTTATAATCATGCTGAAGCCGCGTTACCACCAACCAAATATGTTCGCTGACATTTGTGATGTTCACCGAACATTGTGCAGTGTTGGTTAGAGGGAACGCCTTCTCAAAAATGTTGACTGTCATGGTGGCAGTAGTGGTGGAAACTTGTTGGTTGCTGTAAAAATTCACTGCCACTCCAAACATTTTTGTTTCAAGACAAACTATTGATTTATCTGTACGTGAGCTGTTGAAAATGTTCATCGGACATGTTTGATGAACTAATAATGTAAATATAAAAAAAAACAAATTTTAGACATTTGATGAAACATCAAAAATGGACAAACCTTCCACATTTAATGTGAAATGTTTGTCCGTTTTATGATCAGCAAACTTGTTTGATTGGTGGAGACGCGGATTTACAATTTTTAAAATGAAAACCATTTCAGTCAAAGTCATAACCTCTCCTGCCTTACATGGAGTGGACACCTCCAACACCACTGGTGTGAGGTTACGATGGCGAGTGTTTGAAGGACGGGGGAAGGTCGTTTTCGGGGTCCCCCGTCCTGGCGTCTTCTCATACGCCCTCGCCTCTTAGTGTACACATGAGCATTGAGTCTTGGGACAGCTCGTCCAGTGAAGATGGCTCGGACACTGAAACATATCAAGTGTTGAGAATAGTGATCACAATTGAATATCCGTACAAATAGTTTATGAATTATATACATAATAAATCAACTTATAAATGAAACAGCTGATTGTGTTTGAATTTTGGGAAGTCTGATTTCATTATATTCACATAATTCAATTTCTAAATTTCTATTAATTTATCCAATTATGTTTTGACTCACTCTGTTTATTTCATGAACTAAGCTCAAATAATAATCTTATAATCATGCTGAAGCTGCGTTACCACCAACCAAATATGTTCGCTGACATTTGTGATGTCGACCGAACATTGTGCAGTGTTGGTTAGAGGGGACGCCTTCTCAAAAATGTTGACTGTCATGGTGGCAGTAGTGGTAGAAACTTGTTTGTTACTGTAAAAATTCACTGCCACTCCAAAAATTTTTGTTTCAAAACAAATTATTGATTTATCTGTAAGTGAGCTGTTGAAAATGTTCATCGGACATGTTTGATGAACTAATCATGTAAATATTAAAAAAAAAAAACTTTTAGACATTTGATGAAACATCAAAAAATGGACAAACCTTCCACATTTAATGTGAAATTTTTGTCCGTTTTATGATCAGCAAACTTGTTTGATTGGTGGAGACGCGGATTTACAATTTTTAAAATGAAAACCATTTCAGTCAAAGTCATAACCTCTCCTGCCTTACATGGAGTGGACACCTCCGACACCACTGGTGTGAGGTTACGATGGCGAGTGTTTGAAGGACGGGGGAAGGTCGTTTTCGGGGTCCCCCGTCCTGGCGTCTTCTCATACGCCCTCGCCTCTTAGTGTACACATGAGCATTGAGTCTTGGGACAGCTCGTCCAGTGAAGATGGCTCGGACACTAAAACATATCAAGAGTGTTGAGAATAGTGATCACAATTGCACAAATAGTTTATGAATTATATACATAATAAATCAACTTACAAGAGTTAAGTCAAAGTTCCAAGTACACTTCGTCAGGTTTCATCTGGGAACTGAGTTTTAGATACACAGTAGTCTACAACACAAATATAAACAGTAAAAACAGCAACCTGTTAGTGAAACACTTTATTGTTTTCTACAGCAACTAAGCTGTTCCCCTCATCTGCCACGGAACCCCACCACGGTTACTTTACCTCCCCTCTCGCACATTTAGGGCTCAGATGAAACCTGACGAACAGTACCTTTTACCTGCTTACCTGTTTTGACTACTAGACATAGGAAAATATGAAGTATTGTATAAACACAGATAGAGAATTTATTTGCAGCAATTCATCATGTTAATCTTTTTTTATCAAAACTGCATTTGAACCTAAGAAATTAGTTTATCAATACAATTTTCTTGTCTTAAGGGTACATACAGGGAACTTATCCCCGAAAAGGATGTAACAACAAGTGAATAAAACGGTAATGGGGAAAACTAAAAGATGGAAGAGAAGTAACACAAGGGAATGAAAGTGAACGAAGTTAAGAAAGGGAGAGAGAAAGGGTCAAAGGGAACACATCTAAAAGATAAACAAGAAAAGAAAAGAGTAATTAGAGTAACGAAGGATTAATATGAATATCATTATTACAGATAAGTGGGATAATCAACCCTACGAATGTGAGTCCGGCGCTTCGCTCTTGTCCTAGTGATTGTTGGTCCTACTTGTTTTCTGTTAAGCGCCTGACCACGTTCGCTACCTGTAGCGCTGCGTTTGAATAGTTTGGAGAGGCTGGAATTATGTTACCTGTCAAAATAATACAAGAGATTGCAGAACATAGTTCGAACAGAAACCAAATTTAGCACACACTGTATGGTGGCAACACCCAAATCCGAACCATATAATGAAGAGACTGAGACCAAGATATTTAATTCCCGTAATGTAGTAGTTATTAATTGGATGACTGGGATAAGAAAAAGAGAGAAGAAGTGAGACAGGGTGTTGCGGAGAGAGAATTACAATTGAACCATTTAAACCATCTAAAGATAACGTAGAGACTATCAATTAATTGAGAATGAAACATGAATTACATGTTAGATCAATAACGCCATTAATAAGAGAGATATACTTAGAACAGCTATATCACCTGAACACCGCCTCGTAGCTACACTTCGCTACCTAGCTACTGGAAGGAGCTTGGAGGATCTGAAATGTACATGTGCAATATCACCCCAAGCGCTAGGGAAAAATGATCCGAAATGCGAACAAGGATCGCCTACCCCCCACACACAGGCAATTGTGGTGCGCCCTGACGGACGAACCGAACCAAGTTTTTAATCCAGATCGAAGACCAAATTCGTCACGAATTTGGTTCACGGTTCGCCAATTTTCCACATACACTGGGGAACTTGGTTCGCAAGAACCAAGTTCGCTGATCCAAGTTCCCTAGTGTATGGGGCCCTTTACTAGCGATTAACTAAGAAGAATTGACTCATTGAAGTGGAATTTTGGAGAAATTTTAATTCTGAATTTAGGAATTACCATTAATGATCATTACAAACGAATGTGTTTAATAATACAAGCCACTATTATCACACATTAATTCATATTGTTCATATTTCTACTGACATGCCAACCTTAACAGCCCCAATCCATATTTAATCCAACTGGATGAAAGGTGTAAGGCAGTTGTCAAGTTGAAAATTACTTTTCTGATTTTAAAGCAGGTACTGAACCTTTAATCCAGCAAGATGAAAAAAAGCTTTGATGCAAACAGTGTATGATTTGTATTTGATTTTTAAAATATACTTGAAACTTCCAACTAAACATGCAGACTGGTCTGTAAAAATCTGGAACTGTTTTAGCAAGTACACAATCTAAACCAGGATCAGAATAACACTGGAACACTTAAAACCAGAAAAAATAGTGTTGTCTTGATGACTCACTTGGATGGTGGGATGAGTAGATGTGCGAGACTTTCGACTGTTGTTGAAGAGAGTATGTGAGGTGTAGGTTTATGTGACGGCCAAACTGTCCAGGCTCAAGCTCTCTACCTCCTCCCAACCCTGCCCCGTGACCTGGGGACATGACGTCTACCAATAAGACCAAAGAGTAGCACCGTTTTTACAAACATTGCTTATTTGGAATAGATAATACATACATTTATTTATTTACACAATCATTGAGAATGGTATTGCAGTCAAACAAATTACAACCTACAGCAAAGTAATAATAATAGAAAAAAGTTACATCATTTTAATTTTAAAATGATAATTTCTCTATTCCAGGAATTCTTTTCCTGTGTAGAGTGGTTGACCTTCAAGCCATTTCAGAGTTTTGACATGGAAATGTCTTTGGGGGATGTTAGCGATCTATCAGACCAAAATTTGAAATGGTGATGTCATATGCTTACTGACGTCATATATGGTTTATAAGGACAGCTGTTTAGAGGAATTGAAAACATTCCCATAAGGAGCTGCCAAAGAGGCATCAAAACTGATCCTCAAGTAGAAAAGGTCAAGTGACATAAACTTTCACCTTTCAACTAACCACCCTGTCTTCAGTGACATACATCAGATACCCATTGGCACCAGATATTCATTATGGATATTCAGACTGCATACAGCTCATACAGCTGCATACAGTATAGACATATCCATAATCTAACCTATTTCTCACAGGGAAGTAAATACAAATATTTTTATATTGAATGTTTTTCCAATCTTGTTTAAGGTGATTGGGCAGGTTGTAGAAGTAAAATGGACATTTTCTGCCATAATAAGATGGTGAATTGGAAGTGAGAAGTTTGAAGCAATTCTTGTTATACTGGCAGCAATTCTGTTATACTCCAAAAATAAGTTTTTTTTTTAAATAAGTCGTCCCAGATAAGTTTTTAAAAATATACTGTATCTTCAACTCTCTTATAGCAAAACTCTTGAAGTTTTAGGTAAATAACATACTCTACATAAAATTACAAATAAATGTAATTATTATAAAGCAGTAATTTAGTATACACATGTAAAATATAGACTGCAGAAATATGTGTTAAAGTTTGATTAGGAGTTTATTTATATGTTACAGTGTCTGTAGGAAATAAAACTTACAGTGAGAGGACTTCATCTTGCCGGTGTTGAGATGTTTTTTCTGGCGTGCCCGAGAGTTCTGGAACCAGACCTGGGTGACTCGCTTGCTGAGGCCGGTGATCTGAGCGATGCGCTCGAGGTCCTGGCCATCAGGGTTGGAATCCAGCTGAAAGTTGGCTTGTAGCACCTGCATCATCAAGAAAATAAATAATTACAACTCAAAACATCCAACCGATCTTTACAAATCATAGATACAACAACATAGATATCTACAACTGAATTCTTTGAACAAAAATGTTCTATACCCACAAAACAACAACTAATTTTTGACAATATAACAAAAAGAAATATTACTAAAATTATAAAAAGTGATAAAAAAAATTATAATATTTAGATTGTTAATTTTTAGTGTTGATAAAAAATAAAAATGTGATGACACAGAATTGATTATATTACTTCATGATACTACTAAAAAAATTATGAATGAGATGTGTAGATATTGTCATCGATGTGTCACTAAAAATTCTTAGACAGACTGTTAATTGAATTGAAATAATTGTTAAAATCAAATCTGATTACAATCTTTAAACTGATTTCATAATGATTACCCATGGCCCCGCCAGAAAGATTACGAAACATTCAGATTTAGAAAATTTCAAATTACAGGTAAAAAGGTATCTGGTAGAGTACAGCTTTTATGATCTTGACACCTACCTGAGCAGGTGGTTAAATATTATTCTTTGCTATCATAAGTATTACCTATCCTGTCCAATCCCCCGTCACAGAGGACCACGGATAGAAGAATCATGTATAATGTAAATATAAAAAATTAAAAAAAAACCATATTACACACTTAAAAAAATATTTATAAAAAACTTATAAAAAATAAAAAAAAAACAATAAAAAAAAATCAAAAACCTAAAAAAATAAAAAATCAATAAAAAAAAAAAATAAAAACATTTTATAATACAATAAAAAAAAAAATAAACCAAAATCAAAAAATAAAAAAACTAAAAAAATAACTAAAAATTAAATAAAAACACAAACAAAAAAATATACAAAAATAAACTAAAAATTAACATAAAATATAATACTTTATTAATTCAATAAAATTATTATAAAAATAAATTATACCAAAAAAACATAAAAAACATAAAAAACTCAATAAACCAAACAACATTATAAATCAATAAAATATACATTTAATATAAAAAAACTCTATTCAACAAAATTAAAACCTTCCCTAAAAAAAAAAAATCAATAAACAAAATTAAAAAATTTTAAAACTATTATATTTAAAAATACAACAAATATTTAAAAAAAACTAATTATTAAAAAAATTTTTTTAAAAAATAAAAAAAAATTTTATATACTTTATATATTTTAATAACATCTTTTAATTCAAAGAAAAATATTCAATTAGAAAAAAAATAATATAAAAAATTCCTAAATTACTTTGACCAACAAAAATCAATCTTTAATTCAAAGTAAACCCAGAGGCTACTTATAAACAATCACCAAAAAAAATAACAATAATAAAAAAAAAAAAAAAAAAACAAAAAAAATAAAAAAAAATCAAAGCTATTAAAACAAAAAAACAAATATCATTACACTTTAACCCAAATCTATATAATTACACATTGATTTATACAATGCCAGTATGACTTAAAAATATACATTATTACCATCAAGAGGTCAACTAAACCACTATATTCTTTAATAATTTAATTTTTATTATTTATTAATTAAAAAATAATCAATCATTTTTATTTTTATTTCTATTAAACACCTAAACTATTGTAGTTGACCTTCCAAGAAAATGGCCATT
This sequence comes from Nephotettix cincticeps, assembly GCA_023375725.1. Classification (NCBI taxonomy): domain Eukaryota; kingdom Metazoa; phylum Arthropoda; class Insecta; order Hemiptera; family Cicadellidae; genus Nephotettix; species Nephotettix cincticeps. The sequence goes on from CM041785.1 coordinate 25,376,845, forward strand.
TACAAGACCGCCCCAAGGGTATAGTAGGCAACCGGAGCGACGTCAGCCCCAGACTACTGTGCCCCTATATTGTGACTATATAGAAACCTGACAATACCAAAACTTTAATTTTATATGAAGATGTACAAAAAAGTAATTATAGAAAAGCGTCGCCTTTTAAATTTTAATTTCCTGGCGCTGGTTATTTAAATACATACTTACAATTAACAAAATTAATTAAAAATGACACAAATTTCTTCTTACAAAAACTAAAATAATTATATTCATATAATTATCATATTCCTAAACTCTTATCGAAAAAAATAATGGTGAGAGTAAAATTGGTTTATATTATTTTGTGAAAAAATGTAAAATTTTTTTACATTTCAAAACCCATATATGTTTAACCATTAGTTTTACTATCGGTGCCATTTTATTTAGGACCTTAATTAATGTGAACCATGCAATTTCAATCAAAATAATTAGCGTGGATTTTGAGAAATTTCTATTTTTTAACGTTTTTAGGGGTAAACTACCCTTAAAAATAAATAAATTGAAAAAATAAATAAAAAGTCGTCTGGAGATATAGCTAAGGTGCACCCATAAATCTAATTCCATAAAAATCGAACGATCAGTGTGGTCGGGGTATGTACACAGACAGATAGGCATCAACCCGAAAACAATTTTTTTTATTCAGGGAGCCTCAAAACGGATAAGTCCACTCTCAACTCAAATTTGAAAATTTTGATGAAAACAATACTTTCTCGATATACAATGAATATAGGGGAAGGAAGAAACAAAAAACAGTGAAGTTACCTGAAGCTGTTCCTCCGTGAACGTCGTCCGCACCCTCTTGGCCTTGCTCTTGCTGTGGTAACTCTCAGAGTCTCCTCCTTCTGGACAATATTCGTCTTTACAATGTGACCAACTCTGCCGATGTTACAATGATATAATGATGTCAATTGACAATAGATAAATTAGTAAGTGCAAATCAGCTATAATGAACAATTTTTCATTTTGAAATGTCACTTTTTGGATCATAAGAATAGATAAATTTATGAACAATCTTTCTGGAAGGCAGGAAGGGTGTACCATGTAAGGGTGTAAATAAATATCCAATAAAACTTCCGCTTTGATTACACACAGATAATATTAGCTCCGAAGACCCAATGAAAGAAGCACCAGAGTTTATTTATAGCTTATTGTGGTTTACTTTTAGTTTGTCGTATAGCTTTAGAGAAATCTGGAAGTTCACCCTCCGAGTTAACATAAACCAATGAGGAGTCTAAAAAGTGTATATAAAAAGTTTGTCCTTACTTTCCTGTGGGAAATAGTTTAGATCACGGATATGTCTAAAGGAATGTTTTCAGTTCCTATAAACAGCTGTTCTTATGTATTAAATACCCCCGTCGCAGCAGACCTGCGTACTCAGCGAATTTCCAAATCAATAATTTAATATATGACAAGTTTTATAAAACTATGTCCATAAACATGAGAATTATTTGCCTATTCTCCATAAGATTAACATAGGATAGAGTGTGCAGGTTAGCTGCTGTGAGGAACACTGGAAGAAGTCATTTCTACCATGAATAATTTTTATCTTACCATTTATACCAACTTTCATCAACATCTGTCCATAAATAAAGGAGTTTGCCTATTCCCTATATGATTAATATGGAAAAGAGTATGCAGGTTTGCTGCCATGATAAACACATAAACTATGATTTTTAAGCATAAATGGATAGATCTCAACCACATGAAGCTAAATATTGAGTTTTATCCAAAAATATTCAATAAAATGGGAAATATTAATTTTTCCCTATCCTCCATAAGATTAACATTGGAGCCCCACAATACAACGTACTGTGTTTAGATTTTTTAATATCTCGGTAACGTTGGAGATAGAGAAAAACTTTAAGGAACTTAATTGTGTAGTTTAGTTGATTCCAATGGTGAAATATAAAATTAGAAATTTTTAAAAAAAAATTATATGTGAAAAACGCAAAAAAATTTTGGGGTACAAAACCCCCCAAACTACCCGTTCCCATTGATGATATGTCTGGTTTAGGAACTCGTCGAGCATTTGTAGGAATACACGTCTCTACCAAATTTGGTCTCGATCGGACCATTTTTACGAGAGTTATCGTGTTAACAAACACACACACACATATATATATATATATATATATATATATATATATATATAAATTTTAACATATTGTTTTTTGGGCATAGACGGAAAAATAACATTGGGTTAAGTATAAAGACCAATATGCTTTTTAGTAAAGACAATAAAAGCAGAATTTATAACTAAATTCTATAATTTATTTAAAATTATATATAAGTTTAAAAAAATCATAAAATATCTGTTTACATGAGTAAATAATATGTTTGAACAATTGCCAACACCCCTTTTAATTATCTACAGTTTATACATTAAAGTCATTTTTTAATTTTAATTGTTTGTTACTTTACGTAATATGTTTTACATTATGTTTTATTGGTCAATATTGTTTTTATGTAAATATTTTTTTGTCTGTGTCAATGGTAAGTGAGAGTGGAGTAGCCAGGAAGGAGGTAGTCCTGGTATGTAGTCTGCTTACCATTTAAAATGAGCTTTTGTTAGTGCTTGCGCTGTTGGCATTGGATAGAGAAACTAATTTATGTGACTCATGTCAGTATGCTATTACACATTGTTCTGCAAATTAAATGTGTGGAAATTGAAAGTGGCTGTTGATATAATTTTGGAGAATATTTATGAAAACTGAGTACTCAATATAATTACTTTATCATAGGTTTAATCTCATAATTTAGTCTACAAATAAACATAATAAAGTATATTTAGATGATAATGCATTTTATTATAGTTTATAACATGTACATGTACAACCTATTTGTAAAAGTTTTTTTTGTACAATTTTATAAATTTTTATAAAGGTCTGCCTTTAGAAATTACATGGAAATGTCATTACCGGGATGAGGTAATACTGGTTTACGAGTAAAAGTTTTAATTAATTATTTTTTAAATATTTATTTTGTTTGTTAAAGGTTACAAAGCAATAAATATTGTGTATTAATGTATACTATAACCCCGAAAATTGTTTTAGCAAAATCTTTTTTAACAAAACTGAAGCTGACAGATTATTCTCACCTTCACAATATATTTATAATAAGTATTAATTTTTATTTATTGATACACTTTTAGGTAAGCAGTATTTTAAAATACTTAAGTGATATCAATATCCATAGAGCGATATCTCCTATGGTGAGAAACAAAGAGAATTATTATTATTACGCAAAGTGTTATAGTATTGACTGCCGATAAATTAACAATAAAAGACTTAAGGGTTTTTTAAAAATAGAAAAACGTTTGACTCCATTTATTTTTTTCGCTAATCTATTGCTTATCTCAGCGACGCTCAACTAGTGCTGCTACCTAGCGAATTCAAACTGAACTACCTTGAATCGATCAGTCTGCGACAAGTGCTGCTTCTGTGGCCAGCGATCGAACTAACCGGCATGTGCTGTGGCTCCGCCTTGATACAATCCACCATTGCTGTATCGAGGGTTCATTACGACAAAATATATTTTCACTTTCAGATTACCGGTGGTGCTTGGGTTGTTGATGGTTTGTTTTGAAATAACTGGTTTTAATAAATTCACTAAATAATTAACATTGCTTCAATTTAGATTTAATTTATGTTGTAGACTATAATAAATTTTGGACAAAAAATTACTACGGTATGAATTAAATGACAAAGGTTATTTTGATCCAAAAGAAGATGAAAACTAAATTAGTATAGTTGAACTAAAAATTCTCTTAGTTGGTGTTCGAAGTTATTTCTAGAATGCTATGGAATAGCTGGCCGGAACCTTTTCATGGGCGGAGTTAGAGGTTACATGGGGAGGCATGAAGTAAATGTTATTTCCTAGTTTTTGCCACAATATAGCCTAAATACATAAGAAGAAACTCTTACTTAAAATTAATATAAAACCACAGTAAAAGCTCATCAAAATATCTGTATAAAAATTATGAAAGTTTGGTAATACAAATTCAAAAACTTTTAAGAGGTCTGGGAGGCATTGCTCCCTCTTAACTGTTCACTCTCAAATTTAATTTAAATCGAAATTAGGCATATATAATTTTCCTTACAAATAATGAGGCACATAGAGGATCCTAGCAGTTAAGGGTGTTAAAACCCAATACTGATACTTCGTGGTCATAAAGATGTAAAATAATTACAAGCGGATAGATAAAATAATTTGATAAAAATTTGATTAATGTTACTCTTAAAGGTTGAAAGTAGGAAACGTGTCAGCTCTCTAGTAAACCTACTTATTTTAGAAACATATTGTCGTTGAAGATATTTTTATAATTTCAGATTTTTGCTTGTCAAGGAAACCTAGACCCAATTAATATATTTTTGATTCGACCAGCAGGTGATATTGGCCTTCCTACTTTCACGCATTTAACCAACCATGCACATGCGTCTACTTTATGAGTCTGAAACCAATTTAGTCATATTATTATTTAGTCATCAATTTTTCGCCCTAATCAAATCCAAACTCATTTAAGGATTAAAAGTCTGTCTTCTTGGCGAAATATTTAGTTTTAGCCCTATAAGAACAATTTAAATTTCGTGCAAGCATTACTGGTTACACGATAGTTGTAAAAAGTTGAGGTGTCAATTTTAAGGTAAAGTGATTATCTAGGAAATAAAATGTAATGTGTTTCGGGAAAATATAAATACCACGCATTTATATCCGATACTAAAATAAATTAATCCGTGTTCTAGCTCACCTGAGGTTCTGATTCCAAATTCCGAAACGTAGCGAACCTTTGCTTTACTAATCGTAATGGAAAAATGTCCGTAATAAAAATCTAAATAACACATATCCATATATGGTGTCATACGTTATTATTTGGGACCTTAATATCTATAAACCATGAAATTTTAATCAAAATCGTTAGAGCGGATTTTGATAAATTAGTATTTTTCACATTTTAAAAGTTTTATGGATTAACTACCCTTAGAAATCATAAATAGAAAAATTAAAATGGCCTGAAGATTTAGCTAAAGTGCACTCTCGTATCTGAATAACGGATTTATCCACTCTCAACTCAAATTCGAAGATTTTGATGAAAACAATACTTTCTCCACATGCACTATAGGCTAAAATAATTACAATGTATAAGAGAAGAAAGTAAAAAATATGATTAAAAAGGGTAAAATTATTGTGTACGGTTAATCTAAAATCAGATAATCATTGATATAATATCTTTCAATGTTGACTAAACGTTTCCAAGAAACTTTAAAAGATTTTTCAAACAACACAACCTATTTTAGGATTCCACTGGAGTCTTGCCACAATCAAAAGTGACACAGGGACAAGGTCACGTAGTTGTGAGGGCCGGAGGTTGGAGTAAAACAAGCGGAACTTCGCTCCAATTAGACGGCAGGGTGTTTACAGGGTGTGAAATCGGGAGCAAACTCAATTGTCCCCCTCCCCTTCCCCCACCCGCATCTACATTGCAGATCGCACCCCCTGGTGGCGCCTTTGACAATTACGCCCCCTACAACGCCGCTGGGATTATTTCGAGTGGCAACTTTTAAAAATTCCCCCGACTCGAGTTTCAATTGTTACATTTGGTGTTCGAACGGATAATGAGGGTTGTGGGCGATTATCTGCTTATGTGGATCTTTGAAGGGACGTGTGAGGTTTTTGGGGTGGATCTTAACAGAGGTTGTTGCACTCAATGTCTGTCGAAGCATCTGTTATAAAGTGAGAATATTACCTTACTGAAATGGCAACCTACCCAGGCATTTAAACCAAGTATGAAAGATAAATGTGTGTAAGATGACTTTGGCGTGTTCTTGTAGTCTTGTTCCTGTCTAAGACCAAACAACTCAACACCCAAAGGTATCTGAGGAACCTACAATTCCTCAATCCCTCAAATAATTCCTCCTTTTTAGTTTAACGTGTGACCGGTAAAAATTTTGCCTCTGAATTACAAACTGGTCTTATCATGAGGATGGTCTTTACGGATGAACGTAGCATTCAATAGTACAGAGGTTAATCCACACCAGGCCATTCATAGGCCATTGCTCACAACTATCCACAATTCCTGACCTACAAGTAGCTGGATTACAGGACACCGTCCCAGTCAATGAAGTATTTAATCGATCTTGGAAAAATCCATTATGGGATGTGAGTGAGAGGTAGTTGCGCGTGGAACATTAACATCCGTTTGATTTTTTTCATTTGGCTGTGCGATATCACGAATTAACAACCCAATTGCCCCCAAGATAAATAAAAATACCCCACAACAATTCAAATTCTAATCAGATGACCCCTGAACAAAATCCAGAGGGCTGAAGCAGCCTTTCATTAACTTAAATCCCTGGAATGATATAACGTAAACCAGAGGTAAATATATCCAAGGTAAATAAATGGAAATGGTTTAAAATACACCTTATCTACCACAAATAGATAAGGTTCAAATAGTCCTAACATCACGGGATAGATCTTAAAAGAGGTTGTTGCACTCAATGTCTGTTGAAGCTTCTATTATAAAGTGAGAATATTACCCTATTATTACCTTTTTGAAATGGCAACATCATCTACATGCGAGCGTCTCACGATATTTAAACTTATCATCAGGTGAAAGTAAATTGTTGGAACACAAATTCAGAGGTTACATGTCATGGGGTTCAAGAGCTTTTTTGGTGATCCTCTGAAAACTAAAGTATTATCCACCTACAATCATATCATCAGGAGTGTTTTACCCACAAACAAGTTGGTTTATTTGTGATACTCCTTCATACACCACAACTAGTGCTACCGACATCGACAAAACCATTATTAGTTTAAACACGTACCGTCGGACGAGGTGGTGGTGCCGTCAATGGTCTCCAGGTAGTGCGCCTTGCAGAGCACTCTGTCGTCGTGCAGCGCGAACTCCTCGCCGGTGCTGAGTTGTCGCTTGCACGCGTCGCACGCGAAGCACGCCAGGTGGTAGACGTGGTCGCGCGCCTTACGCACCCAGTCGTTGGCCGAGATGCTGCGGCAGCACTTAGAGCATTTGGCGCCAAAACTCCTGCAACAGAAACGTCACTAGAGGTATACTGACCAAAAAATAAAACCACTTCAATCACAATTACCTTAATAATTATTGTCTTTCTGAAATGGCGATCTACACGAGTAGGTATTTCAAGCCAAGATGATTATGGCACGATCTTGTAGTCTTGTTACTAACTAAGACTAGCTTATTCCTTCGACATAACTTTTAATTAACAACCAATGACATTTGAGGAGTCTACAGTTTAACGTGAGATCCGAATCACAATTTAGCCTCTGAAATCGAACTGTTCAAAATTTGAGGATTTTTTTCAAATGAATGTGGTACTTAATCGTGTGGACGAATCCACAGCAGAGAATATTACATCCACCGGCCATCACTCATAACTATCCATAATTCGTAACCTCAAAATAGCTGAATTACAGGACACGCCACTGTCCCAAGCATTTCCACAGTCAATGAAGCATTTCATCGATCTTGGAAAATCCATTAGTAAATGGCATGTGATTGAGGTAGTTGCCCGTTGAACTTTACTATCCGTTTGAACTTTTTCTTTCATTCGGCTATGCACTATCACGAATAAATAACCCAATTCCAAGATAAATAAAAAACCCCAGGACAATTCAAACTCTAATTAGATGACTCCTGACCAAATTCCAGGGGGCTGAAAAAACCCTTCAATTAATTATTGTTTTACTGTGTATGTATGTAACTAACATATAACGTTTGTGAAACCTGAGGTTCTAAAATAGTCTTATTCATACCATGTAGGTACATTTATTCAGAATAACTTATCTACATCGCGTTTTTCCACGTTGTGAAGTATTTGACGTTTCGTAAGTTCATGAAACTACCCCTGTCGTCAAGTGACTTACAGACACTCTGCAGTTTCTTTTCTTCTTCACGTAATGATTATCAGAAACTTACTTTGGTTACAGCAAAGACAAATTATATTTGGTTACAGTAAGGAAGTGTATAAATTTGGTTACATTTTTGGAGGCAGTATTTAAATTTGCATAGTTTTAATATTTCATAGTAAAGAAATATTAAAAGTAAGAGGGAGTAAATTTGAGTCTATTCTCGAATTCTATAATATATGTAATGCATAACAAACTAACCAATATATCGATGGTTAATTATTAGTCGCTTTCTGAACCGATTCCTTCACGAATCCCAAAAGAGGGATACCTCCAACATTCCCGAGCCTGTGGGTGCCGCCCCACGCGGAGACCCCCGCCGGGGCGCTGCCCGAGAACAAGGACCACTCGCCCAAAACCAAGCCCGGAAGCTGCATTAACGTGTGAATAACGACTAAATCGTGTTCTGGACATCTAATTAGGGCAAATCAGTATGCGAGCGCGGCGCTATCTGTTAGGCGGGCGGTGTAAACACGGACTAATGAGGGGCGGGATGTCGGGATGTGGGCCGCTGTGTGGGACCATCGGGATGGGACTGCCGTCGCACGTCACACGCACTGGGCATATCTGGGGTGCCTTCTGTATTCTAGAGAAAACTGTTTACGGGGAGAATTTTTGAAAAATACTCATTTAATTAGGACTAATCAACAATAAATATTATCATTTATTACACTGTTAGATAGAAATTATAGGTACAAACAGCATTTTCGATTGCACGCAACAAGAATGTCATGTACGCGCGTAAAGAACATTAAAAAGAGAAGTCCAGTTTGTAGGCTTTTCACCAAAGCTTACTAATCAGTCCAACGAGGTAGGAAAAAATTGAGGAAAAATGAAGTATGAAATGTTGCTGGTTTTACGTGTTGGCATGGACATGTCTTAGCTCTGACAATATGTCTTAGGGATGTTGGCAATTTGCGCGATCAAAATTTGAAACAGTGACGTCATTTTGTTAGTGACGTAATATGGTTAGTCATGTCATAGTTTGGTTATAAGAACAGCTATTTAGACGAACTAAAAACATTCCCTTTAGAAATATCCATGATCTAAACTATTTCCCACAGGGAAGTAAATACAAACATTTTGAGAGGGAAACTGATTAAACAAAGATAAAATGACTAATCTTTAAACATAAATACTATATTTTTCTCAAGAATCCAGTTAAAATTTTAGGATGTAGTATATGGGATCGAAGGTTAAGGGTTAAGAATGTAAAACTATTTGTATTGTATAGGGTCTAGTTTTCTGATTTCAAAAATGTATGAGGATTACTAATATTATTTTTCTACTTTTCCAACGCGTCTGTGTTTTTTACTAGACAACAGTTTTTAACTCCGTTCCGTACGGACACTGTCTTTGTTTGTTCTTGCATTGTGTATGATGGATATAAATATTTTGATTTTGTTTATTTATTTTTTAATATATAATTTTAAATAGTAATAGAATGTCTATATCCAAAACTTTAAATTTTAATGAAATTATTATTTAGAATCGGAAGGAGTTTCGCCACCTCCACAAACGTTGTCAAGTTAAAAACACAGACGCGTTGGCAAAATTAAAAGAATAAAAATAGTAGGCCTCATTAATAAACTAAGTCATTGTGAATTTCAAAGAATCTGTATGAGAATGTTTACTGGAAGGTAGTATTCAGCTTTCTTACAGAGATGGAAATCACAACTCCATATTTAGGCCAAAGTAAAAAATCAAATGATAAAATATTTGACAAAAATATTATTACAGTACTAGAAAACTACAATAGAACTACTAAAAATTAAAGTATAAATAAGAGTAAGCTTACGGTATAATCGCTGGTGTTATTAAAAAAAGTGTAAGAAGATATTTTCCGTATGTTAAAAATAATCGTTTCGTGATCTAAAAAAAATTATTAACAGGGGGAGAGGCATGAAGCAATAGTGTAAGTTTATTGCAGACAAGTTGCCAGTAAATTAATAAAATCCTCATTCATTACAGTCTTTAATTATATTAATACAAATTGAGACTATAGGCGGAATTCAAAGTAAACATGAAGAATAGCTTTATTAGATTAGATTACCTTTTGAAATGCTTATTATGCATTGCTTAAATCAATATTACATATATATAATATATGTTGGTCAAACTAAAACAATTACAATAATTATTACAATATTATGTTTATTATAATAATCAGCTGTTATATATTTTTTATATTTTCTATAAGAAAATGTATTGGGTGAAATTCGCATTAAATGCTTTGTAAAATAACATTGTGATGAATGCGTGTCAGGTGCGAAAGGTAATAATAATTATATGTTTTATGTTTCACATTTTTGCCAACGAACCTAAACCTAATTAATGTAATTGCTGTACGTCGCAGCAACGCGCGACAGGTAAACTAGTAGGATATACAAAGGATCCATAGAAACCATCTGTTTGGGCTCTCAACAAATTTTGGAGAACAATTTTTTTCAATAAATTAATGCTTCAGAATTCTAAGAGCTATTTCCCCAATCTAGTTTTACATTCTACTTAACATTTAACATGCTGTATTTTAGTTCCAGCATAGAATACAGTAGACTGTCAAATGAAAACACAATAAAACTGGCTAATGTAAAATATTTTGTAGTCTATTACAATCACAAAAAATGTTCATTTATAAAAAATAAAATTTTATATAAAATGTTCTTATTTGGAGGATAAATTTTGCTAGATGACGAATATCACAGTGTGGATCTTTGTAGTGTTTTGTGTTTTATTTAGTGATGAATTCCATTCAGATTTAAAAGAGAGTTGTGTCTAACATAATATAAAATACGAAATACATACAATAACTCTAGTACAAGACGCCATGTCCCTCCTCATATTATTTTTCCCAACCGAATTCAAATCGTCCGATTCATTCCCGGCACAAACATCCCCGTAAACAACGGCGTCGTTACAATCAATCGCATAGTTTACATTAGGTCGCGCTCGTATTTAAGGGCAATAACGTTAGAAATAATATCGACTAGTTAGCGCAAGACAGGCGGTGGCAATAATAAATACCGGTAGCCGCTGAGCGGACGTATAAACAATATTAGTGAGGGAGCGGCGAACGGCCCGAGGCGGGCCACCGAGTCCGTGGAAATAAATAGCGGCGGGTACAATGTATATATCAGATGTAGACCACCGAGCGGCCGATTTAATTGGGTAGGTAATTGGTCGGATGTAGCCCACACCTAATGGTCTAATCGTGTAGTGAGGCCATTTGAATATGCTACCGAGATATTTATAGGCCTGGGCTATCTCGGACAACGGCGCTGTCGTGTAGCCCGGTTATATATCGGTTGCTCTATATTGCTGATTTACCCGGCTCATCGCAGGCGGCCGAGTCACTCAGCGGCGACGGTAGCAACTGCCGTCATACTACCGTGCCGGACCGGACCGGCACCGGTGCCGGTCGTCCGGCGTCGGCCAATAAGCAAAAATCGTATCTTCAAGACTTGCGTAATACAAAGAAAAGTAAACATTCTTCCAGAAAATATATTACGTTTCTTACGCTTCGACATTTACAGGTGTCTGAAGTGAGAACAAGAAAAATATTACTCATATAATCGTGAATATTCCAAGAAAATAATCTACTCACCTGACTAGCATAACGGCTATGTCTGTTAGACGTCTCATTGGTTCGATTTTTGCGATGGTTACAAAAATTTGAAGGGTTTGGGTAAAAAATGAGTTAAAACCTTTTAAACATCCCGACGATGCTGAGAAAGAATTACTTTATGTCTCGTAGGCCTAATAACATTGTTAAAATGTATATCAAACATATATATCTCTATAAAAACATCTATATCGCTAGTCATAAAAATAAAGTTTGTGTCGAATTTAAATAGACCCTTAATAGTAGTGAGTATCTAAAAAATTAAAAATTGTTTACTTCATGTTAAAAATAGGTAACGCGTATTTTTTCTGATAATTGACAAATAACTTATTTTTGTCCTCCTAGATAACCACTTTTAACTTAAAATATACACCTCAGATAACTTTTTACGACTACCGTGTGGCAAAAAATGATGTTCCAAGTTAGTAATTAGTAAATTAAGTTATATCCTTTTGAGATGGAATAAGAAAAATTTTCTTTCTTTGCGACTTCCGTAATTAAAAGAATTTCCATCGCATACTAATCTGGTCTCCAAGAATCCGTTTTATGAGTTCTGTTTCTAAGGCGAATCAATATTTATATAAGTTGCCACACGGTAGTTGTAAAAAGTTATCCGAGGTGTATATTTTATGTTAAAAGTGGTTATCTAGGTGGACAAAAATAAGTTATTTGTCAATAATTATCATAAAATACGCGTTACCTATTTTAATCGAATCAATATTATTATTACAGAAAATATTCACATTCAAGACATAGATTCACTCAGTGATCATTAATTATTGTGTCTTTATCACATTTAAACAAAAGTTGCAATCAAAACGAACTAAACATTTATTAATACTCACATTTTCTCTTCGTTTGAATATTAATGAGTTACATATTTTTCTAAATCATTTAAAATTCTATATTTAGTAGATTATTAAAATAATAATTCTTTTCCCATAGACATCACTCATGTCTGTAGCCGCTTTCCTGGATAGCATTAACATAATATCTACAACATTATTTGTTAATATAATTAAGAACACATAAAAAATACAAATTTGAATTTGTTACCAGAATCGCATGGAGTATTGCCCTGTTATTGAGCCTTATTCGCCCTTACGTCCCAATATGCTAGTTATATTGTTTAGATTGAGTTTAATTGTTGTCGAACCTTCAATCCAGACGTTAATTTCAGGTTTAAATTAATGAATTAATTTCAGGCTTTAATTTTTGGTCCTTCCAATATATAGGTCCAAAAATCTGTTCCATAAACAACGTGGCAATCTAAAATGTCTTCATAAAATGTATTTTAGATAAATAATAAACTTATTAAATAATTGGGAAAACTTAGGTACTCAAATATCCAAAATAAAAGATTCAGTGTAAGTTATCTTAAGTAAATTTCTGCGTTTGATTTTTAAAGAATGCCATATTTTGTAAAAATATAGTTGTTTATAAAAAAATAATGTGTATTTAATAAATTCATTCAAAATATGAATGGAATAATGTATAGAATTAATTAATTGAAAGTTAATAAATTGTTCTTGAAAGTACGAATGAGTAATCCTATTTATGGAATATTTTACATTTCCCTTGCCTTTGCCTTTACCAGTTCCTCGATCAAAGCTGAAAATCCATCAACAGATCTATACTTGCAGTGCTCCGAGACTTTTTAATATGATAGCTTTTAGAATCACTTAAAACAGAATTTAAGAACCTTCGGATTTTCCTTAAAGAAATTCCTTATGAACTATGAATGTGTTGAGGAATTCTTTGATATCATAGTTTTACATCGTATAATAAATCTATTCGCAGTAAATAATTTAATAATACAGTATGTAGTAATGCATATACTGATAGATATATGAAACGAGTAATGTTTGTCTTTTTGGATTTTATTCATTAAATGAGTTCTTAGCTGTAATTTTTGTTATACTGTTAAGTTGCATTTCAAAATTAAGGAGAGATTTTGTTACACATGACTCTGAAATTTGTGTGAGGATTCCATCTCAGGTTTTCTAAGGAATAATTTTTCATTGGAATGTAATCTATTCTTTTATATATTTTGTTTAACAGAGTAAATTGTATTCTAATTATTGTAAAGTCTGTTCAATGGTAGTTAATATTTTACTCATGTATTATCCGATGAGAATAAAGAATTTATTTATTCATATTTGTTACTTGAATATATGTATACATACTAACTCAAAAATAAAAAAAAGGCATCTTGAGCATAATAATTGTCTGCGTAGACTTAAATGGAAAAATGTTTGCGTTTACTTCCCTGTGGGAAATAGGTTATATCATAGATATGCCTAAAGGGAATGTTCAACAGCTTTTCTTATGTTTCAAATTTTGGTCGTTCAAATTGCTAAAACTTCAACCCCCCAGAGCTAAGACATATCCATGACCATATTAACTACGAAAGCAATAAACGAAATAAAAAATTAACAGAAAAACCGCTTATTCTTGACCCTAGAATTCATAAATGACTATCAGTCCCTTTTGTCTTCAATTCTTTGTTTTACTCAGCAGACGGCTTGTTTCGGGGCTTTATAAATTGACGACAAAAGGTACCGTAGGCTAATAATACAAATTTGGAATTATTATTAACAGTTTCTAGTAAGATAATGAATCTTGAGGAACGGATTTAGGAAAGTGTGTATTAACTCTTGCAGGACCAATACCTAGGGAAGGACCAAGGCTTTTTTTGTTGAATGAAAAAAACTCGTTTCATTTCATTTATTGTATATATATTTAACTTCTACTACATTTGAGTTTACACTGTTTACTTATATGTATAAAATGTATTAATGAATACTGGTCAAAATATAAAGAAACCAGAATGAAAAACATAACAAGTTTTATGAATACAATATGTCTCGACTCAAAAGGGAAAACACATAATCAGAGTTGATACCCGCAGTTTGGAATTTTTGACAGGTGACTGTGTTCCCGCTGAATTCTACATATACGTTTATTATAGACACTGCAAATAACCTTCGATATTTCCACCGTATCATATTTTATTTTCTCTTTGGGGGTTTAAGCCTTAGAAGCCCATAAGAACGCTTTTTGTTGGAATGTTGTACCAGGATATAAACTTCTAATATGGATATAATTAGATTCTTATTGATAATACTTAATTTTATAAAAATGGGCCTGAAGGCCCATGGCCTAGCCCAGGTTCTACAAGGATTGATAGTAGGTTTCTATATGTCTCAGAGAGGTGTAGTGCAGACCCACGTGAGCACGTCCACCTACACGTCGTCCACGTGTCTCACACCCTGATTATCCTGCCCCTCGTTAGGGCATAACCGAATAACCGGGGACAATAATTATCGAAAAATTGAGCCTTTGTTTGTCCGCGCTCCGTTCTTTCCCGCCTTGATTGGGCCCAAATCCAATAAACCCCGCCTCGCCGCCGCCGCGCCGCTTGTTGCGAATTCCCCGGAAACAAAACAACCCTCGGCCGTGACTCCCTGTTTTTGTTCCTCCCCCCGGGAATCGGATCGTGAGGTGAACGGCAGATCGGGGTATCGGGATACTCGGAAATTTCTGGGAAAGAGGGAATTGGAATTGGCGGAGGGCGGGGAAAACTTAAAAGCGGATAGATAGCGAGGTAAAATTTAAAATTATATTTTATTATTACCTTTCTGGAATGGTGACCTGCACATGTAGGTATTTTAAGCAGAGTGTAATATGATTGTCGTGAGATTTTAGTCTTGTTACAGACTAAGGCTAACATTTTCCTTAGACAGGACTGTTAGTCTAATTAACATCCCAACAGCCAATTGCAACTAAAGGACATACAGATCCGAACCGCAATTTTACCTCCGAATTACAATTATAATTGTGCATGAATCCACAGCACGTTGATCCAAATCACAGAACGCCAGATCCACCGACCAGCGCTTATAATCCACAATTCGTGATCTCCAAGGAGCTGAATTACAGATCACGCCACCATTTTATTGAAAGTGGTACTTCAGTATTTTTTTAACGATTCAATAATTTTGTAATATTAGAAATTAATCACTCGACTGTCTTCGTTTTGGAAAATAAATCTTTATGGATAGAATTAGAGTTCTGCCTGCACATTGCTTGGAATTATAACGTTTTTGGTTATTTTTTACAGACAAGCTTAAATAAATCTTATCTCAATTTGGTCTGACAGTTAGTATTTCTGTATAGCTGAACTAGGTTTTTGGTACCGCTTCCCCATCAGAGAACACCACAATTATGAAACTTATTCTTTTTATTCTATACCTCTTATAGAAGTATTTGTTCCTTGTTTTACAGAACATGGCGATTTAATAAAGTGATTTAATGGAAATAAATAAACAAAACCAATCAAATTAGCAATCAGTATAACCTTAATCTTTGATTAAAAACTATTATATATTAAAATGTTACCTTAAAAAGTACGGATTTACTGCTAGTAACAATTAACATGTCTATAATGCTTAGAATATAGAATCATAAATACAAACCTAAATATCGTTCTCTTCAAAAAAGGAAGGCCTACTGGAGAATTTCACAGAAAATCTAATATGAATGCAAATTTATTATAGTTTTTAGTTATTAATAGTTTTATTAGATTTACAGTAGGAAACAAAATCTTTCGTTAAATACATGTAACTGATGTAATACAAACATTGGAACTACCTTTAATAATTTAAAATGACCATTCAGTTTAATGGAACCGCAAGCGATCTCCCTTCTCCTAAAGACACGCCCAACAACAAACAGAGAGAATTACCTCAACGTTATAATTAGAAACGAGAGAGCGTTTATTGTAACAAGGGCTGGCGGGTAGCTGTCAAATAGCCCGGTCTGATTGGCTGGCGGACGACAACGCTGCATGAGTAGGCAACTTGGTCTGTCGCTCGCCTGTCGTCGTGCCCACTATTAATAACATTCTTATCTCCATCGAACCGCCGATGACTGACCGTGGGATACGCACCTAGTCATCGACCGAGAATTTTCGGAACTTCACTCACTGGTTTTAGTAAACCCTACTAATATTATTTCATTGGACTTTTCGATCGCGTCTGGTTTTCACTACAACGTTTCTGGCGGTGGAGAAACTCCTCCCGTTTTCAAGTGATTTCCCAAGAATTACATGTTAAAAGACAGGTAATTACTTGAAAACGGAAAAGGATTCCCCATTTACAGAAACCTTGTGCTGTTAAAAACATAGACGAGTTTGAAAAATCCAGTAAAATAATATTAGTAATTTACGAGTTACGCCTCAATGAATTTTTATTTCGATTGATTCTGTTTGTAGTACTCATTTCGTAATTCTAATATTGTTGGTTTAATCCTGAGACAATTTTACTATTTTAATTTGAGTCTTTTCACAGATTCTTTTAGTTGGAGTTCCCCTTGCTTTTGATCTAATATGTGATTAAGCTGGTCTAGCAAAGTTATAGGACGCATTGTATTCTAATTATTATTCATTTATATTCACCTTAAAATGTGAATACGTGATACTCTGGACGTAAAGAAACCTCATATGATTCTTTGCATAATTAACTTGAAAAAGTACCCAACAATTGTCTTTAAAAATTGCATAAATAAGTAATTAGCCCCTACCTCAAAAAATATGATCTGAAGATAGAAACCATCTCTGTAAACAAGGAGTACAATAAAAGATTAAAGTGGAAATTTAAAATAGTCAGCATATGGTTTAACATTATAAATTAATTGTGCATATTGATGTTTAGACCTGAATTAAAAAAGTATTATACAGGTTGTCCATGAATAACGTTTCAGGACTTCGGTGAGTGATTAGGTGCATTAAAAGGAAGAAAAACGTTCCAATAGAGGTATGGCCTAAACGTTTATTTCTCAGATATCCATCATTTTGCATTTTCCACAAAATATTTTTTATTTCAAACATGTCTAACGGTTTATTTAATTTAAGCATAAATTAAATAAATTAAGCATAAAACAACTAGCATGAGCCAAGCTCAAAATCCAAAATGGCGGCCATTTAAAATTTTAAAACTTAACTACTTTTTAACGGTAACATTTGAAATGGCCGCCATTTTGGATTTTGAGCTTGAATCATGCTAGTTATTTTTTTAATAATACTAATCTACTAGTGTAAAACACATACCAAATTTCAAAATAATCCGTTAAAATGTTTGAATTAAAAATATTTTGTGAAAAATACAAAATGGCGGATATCTGAGAAAATAAATGTTTAGGCCACACCTCTACTGGAACTTTTTTTCCACTTTATGTACCCAATCACTCACTGAAGTCCTGAAACGTTTTTCAGGGACACTCTGGATACACTTTGGATTTATTACGGAATTATTTAATTTATTATTATGTTTGAGCTAAAACTTAACCTACAACTGTATGTTACAGAGAAAGACCTATGTATATGTAGTTTAAGGTAATTGTCTGGAATAAAATTGCTTTTATGAAATAGCGACTTACCCAGTCAGGTATTTTAAGCCAAGTATGAATTGTAAATGAGTATATTATCATTGTGGTAGTCTCGTTACTGAATGAGGCTGACATGTTCCTCAGACAGGACTGTTAATTAATAGTCCAATAGCCAATGTTATCTAAGAAATCAACAATTTAACATGAAATCCGACCCAAAATTTTACCTCTATTTCACGAACTGGTCTCATTATCAGGATGGTCTGGATAAATATGTAGTCTTCAATAGTGCGGACGTTAATCCACACCTGAGAACTTTCCATCCACCGACCATCGCTCATAGCTATCCACAATTTGTTACCTCCAAGTAGCTGGATTACAGGACACGCCATCGTCCCAAAACCCAAAAAAGGATATGATCACTTTGAGTGGTGCGTTTATGATGTTTTTGAAATCAGAATACACACAATAAGTAGCTAAACGACAATCAAGAAGAATAGTGATTATGAATAGGTGTTTATATTATAATTAAAGATATTGAAGTAGAGATTTTGCATTATCCTCCCCCGCTTGAAGGCAGGACCGCTATCCGCTGAGCCGTACCAACGTTCACATGTCCGTCAAGAGCGATCCAAGGAGAGATAACAAACCTCGGACAGCCAGCACCACAGTTGGACCATTTGTCTGCTTCGGCTGGCCAGATAAAATAAATGATCATAGACATATGCGAGTGACACACATTGTCGAGAGTGAGAGGGAAATAAAAAAAGCGAATGTTTTCTTTCCGCTGGGTGTTAGCTAGTGGGCAAACGTTCCCAATGAGTCGGCGTTTTGGGGTTCATTTGTCATCACTGACACGCGATCCCGCGGGACTTGAGGAATGTTCGACACCTTCACCTACGTACATCATGGGTCTGGGGTCCTGAGGGAGACGTGCGTCATGGGTCTTGAGTATAGAAGGATACGTTATATCATGGTGGATATAGGAATATACGACAACTTTACGTACTTATTTTGGAGACTACAAGTTGTCTGTACGATTTCTTCGCTTCCTTACAATACGACTGAAACTCTGTACAGTAAACTCGGGTACCAGTTCAATATATTCCAAGTAAGTTCTTGGAAATTTTATGCGTGCATAATTTAGGTATCCACTTTTAAAATCTTATCTTCAATATTTCTCATGTAATCACTGTTTGATTTTGTACCTAAGCTAAAAAAGTACGAGCAATGATTCACATTTGTGTTGGCCTATCCTTTCCTCACAAATCTCCACATATTAGAAGAGATGAAAAGGCTCGGAGGAACGTGCAAAAGACTAAAAGAAATTTATCTCTAACTTCATTACAGGTTTTCATGATTTCAGAAGTTAGATCACAGTGAATTCCGTGTTGCAATGTAAATTACATCATTAAGTGACCCTAGAAAAAATATTTAATTCTTACATAGTTTAAATATTGGTAAATGGTCTAAGCAGATTGATAGATCCTTGTCCTTCAAGGAACAACATTGGAACATGGATAGGAAACATCATGAAGAGCATTCAGCTCTTAAAGGATAGACTTATGTACACAGATTCTAAGGAGTTTTAGTAAGATAAACTTCTAATTGGGCTTTTTGGATATAGCATACAAAAACTAGTGCCCACTAATGTAATAGCTTTTTCGTTACGGGAAATTTGCTAATGCAACATCATACTTTGACGCGAATGAGAATCGAGTAGATTACCGAAGGAGAAAAATTTAGATTCCAGACCCAGTCGCCATTTATAATTTAGCTGTTAATAATTTATATGAATCTAATAACAGGTGACGTTAGGCTACAACAAGACTAGAATTTCCAGACAAATATTAAAAAACAAGACTATTTCATTATTTTTGATACACAAAATTAATATATTCTTACGCTAAATGTTTAGCCTTTAATAAGATTTCCTCGGGCAAATCATGCATTACCATCGTATTTACTAGCATAGCTTTTGATGACATAAGATGTTTTATTTTTATTTAAGCTAAAAGGTCATTGTTTATATAATGAATGTTAATTAGTGCACGTTATTAATTTCCTAGGACTTGTTGAATAATATTTTCGAATAAGTCTTTATTAAACCTGTTTTATTCAAATATTAGCTACACGATAAACTCCATGATGAACGAGAACTGTTACCTATTACTATAAAAGTAAAACACCAACAAATCATGAAAGGCTAAACTTATTCATATTAAAATCCGCACGGAAATTTCGAGCATCTCGCATACACCGCAAATCATTCAGCTTTGCCCGCTCTAAAATAAATAAGAAAAATTTATAATATATTCAAACACGGCGATAAATAACTGATATTTTCACGGGCGGAGAGTTTTATGGGACACCGCGACGGCTTAAGCGGGAAATAAAAAGGTGAAAGGATTACATGGCTATCTGTTATCCGAAGAGAAAGAGGAGCAGGAGCGCGGAGGAGCGGGAGGCCGGTGTAGCGAAGGGTGAGGCGAGGGGGTGGATATTAACTGTGGGACCGGTCGTGGACAGGGGATGATGGATGTCCAGGACTCCAGGACCCCGGCACTCAGCTACTTTGTAACCACACGCCGGGGTTCCGTAAACGAAACTTCCAAATTCAAAACTCTTACTACCTTTAACAAAAACAAGGTTCAAGGTGTTTTTAGTGGTTCAGCTTTTAACAGAGAATAAAACAATTAAAAATAGCTTATATTGGTATGAAAATTCATTTATTTAAATCGTAGTGTTATGCTATTAATGTTTATACATTATTTTTGGCATATAGGCTCCACGGTGTTCATGTAGACAGTACAATCTAGAAGTCCAACTTTCGATCACTCGAAAAATGTTCACCTCCAAGTAAAAAAATGTTGTTTTACAAAATCTGATTTACAGTCCCCTTGGTCTTAACCAGTGGCGAAATATTTCATTTTAGCCGCATAAGAACAATGTTAATTTTTTGGTAGAATTACTTGTGATATCGTAAATAGTCGTAAAATTTGATTGATGTGTTAAATTTAAGGAGACGTGGTTATCTAGTGAAAACCCGAGTCAATTTTAAATATAATACTATAACATAATTAATTACTTGCTACTTATTTTAATTTGACACCTCAACAATACTTTTACGACGACAGTACCGTGTGGCCAGTCACTTAGGACTTTAAAAAACTCTTAAAAAGATTAAAATCTCCAATAACGTATTTTAAAGATATGCCTATAATTTAACATTATATCATGTGACTTGTATAAGTAACAAATAATAATAATAAATAATCATATACCGTCACTTCCGCTACACTTTTTGCGTCTCGCAAATTGTAACACCCTCCAGAGCTTTGACATATCCACGTCAAAACTGGAAAGTATGTCCGTCTATAACCGAGGGTTGGCTTTAATTTTACACCATTACATAGTAACATAGAAGAATCGAGGATATAAAACAACATAGAATATAACATTATTCGATATTTATAAAAATTACAACAAAATGTTATCATTTTATAATGGTGTACAATTTGTGAAATCTAAAGCACTACAATTAGGTTAACATTTTATTTATTCAACATAAAAAGTATTAAAAATGAAATAAATATTGAAACCACTCTTTAGAACTTTGGTTCTAGAAGTTACCACGTCAAATCTGGGCTTAGAACTGTTCCCTGAAAACTTATAACTATTGTACACAATCTACTATTGACTTTCTACTATTATTGAATTGGTGAAGAAAATTCTGTATTATATACACAAATAAAAAACAAAATCTTGATTATTTGTTGTTATAATTTCTGGATTCACGTCATATAAAGCTTGAAATATATTTACATTTACACTGTATTTACATAGACGGTAAATATAAATAAAGGATGGAAATGGCGATCGGATTGAACCGGTTGTACAGGTTACATACGTATATAAACTATATATAGAATGGGTCTGTTAATCTCTGGTTAAAATTGATTGCCAATGTACATATTTTATATAAAAAGTCTAAGAAGTTAATCATAAGTTCATGGCCAGATCGAGATAATAAGATTCAAATAAAAGATTTAGTAGTAAAAATTTAATTTATTTGGTAATTGAGTCTGATACCTCCTACTGTATAGTAAGTGTAACATGTTATATAAAAATATTTATTGGATGAGAAAATTCACTCCTCTATTTAACGCAAAAGATAGGGTTTAATTTTTTAAACTATTTCTTTCTGACATCCTTCATTTTGTATAGTGTTTTTGTCATTAGAAACTTAATATTTTAATACCAAGATTCCAAATTATTTCAGTCGAATCACAATCTTAGAAAGTAAGTAGATCATTCATGGACACTAATTAAAATTGTACTAATGGATGTAATTAATTACTAGGTTTTTCTTTTAAGTTAAGGGTGATAATTGGTCAGAAAATATTCATTCATACTTTCTTTATGGGTTATAGATTGACAGATGAAATTATTCAAAATGCAAACCACTGCTATAAAATTGTGGTTGCATAGTCTTTTAAAAATAATAAATGTGGTAATAGTCACAGGTTAATTTAATAGGTTGTTTTTTAATATTCCATCAAATTTCACGATACTCCGTTTTTGAGAATATTTTACATAAAAGTATATCATAATAGTATATTTCATTGACTTTTTTATTTTGTATCACAATTAAACTTACTGATAGAAACTTGAAAACAGTTCTAACAAAAAAATGAGGAGGGGTGAAACTAGGAAGTATATAGCACACATTAATGTAAGTCATGCATGAGAGCACGGATCGTTGTCTCTGCTGTCAAGAGTATTCCATTTTCGAGGCTCCAGTAATTAGGGAGTTAACTCAAATAGCCCAGTCCTCCCAAGCTGAGTAAACCTCCTGTCCTGGTGTCAGTGATTGTTCCGGGTGACGGACGGCCGCGAATACCTCGACTTCCACGTCGGCCATGTTGGGTCGGCGCCACTCGCGATAACTCCGATATTCTGGGTCAGCTTCGCCTCAGAATGCTTGTCAGGAGATGATAAACAGCCCTGTGTCCGTGACGGAGCTGGCCACAAAGACACTTATGCATATTTATACCGGAGATGCGTTCGTAACCTTCTCAATTTGTCGTGGCGGTGCCTTTGTAACATGTTTACCCGAGAGGTAGAAAGTCCCGAGCGCTCTTCGGTGACTCGCGAGCTCTCTGTTTTGATACGCTCTCGTCACTGCCCGGCCGAGCCGCCATTTTGACAAGTCCGAATTCACTCACGACTTGTTTTTGAATAACATCGGACGTGGTTTATCGTGATAGAACTCTCACGTGGGAACATGAACATAAAAAACACACCATCATCTTTGACCTCCTGAGGTTAACGAGTCATTATCTACTTCCGTCCACGTGGAAGTTAATCCACTTTATAACAGCCGGTTTTCGCTTAGATCGCTTTAAGTGCAACTGTAATTACAGTGTAAAGGCTATTAGGCAACAGAGTTTCACATAGTTTCTTTGAATTTTACAAACTATGTGTAATTCTATAAAAGGTTCTTCATGTTGCAATTATTTCTATTGTGAAGAAATAATACATACAAAAAGATTGGTGTTTAGATTGAAGACAAACTCAAGTTAGTTCGAAACCCGTGATTGCTATAATAACTAAAGGATCACCTGACAGTACAAACAATGTAAACCTTTTTTTAGCATGACACAGCTATCCAGAGGCTAACTCACCATAAATATGTGTAATTGACTGTGCTAAGGTGAGTCGACACTGTCAAACATTTTCATAGGCGATTCAGATCAATTAGAGAGTAGAGGGGAAAAGAGCGAATGTATGAAAGGAATTTCCAATTTCCTCAAACGAGACAATTATATGTTCCGCATATACGGGGGTTTATATCTTTATATCTTAGGGTTTGTACAGATACATGTTGTGTGGCGTCTATTCTTACATCTATTTTACTTGATATTCCTTATTTTATTGATATTATTGGAATATGGAGAAGCAACCTTCCCCAACTCGATTGAGGGCACTCATTTCCTTTCGTGTTTTGGGGGTCTGAGGACGTAATCAACCTCCTTTCCCTGCTTCCTAATAGGCTACATTTCTTGAAATCTTTAGAATTTCAATGTTTAAGGAAAGGTCATTACTAGTTGTGTGACTTACTTTGCATAATCAGCTTTGCAGTAGACAGAGTCGTCCTTAATGAAGCAGGAGGGTTGTCGGTCCAGAGCCAGCTGGCAGACGCAGCATCGCAGACAGTGAGCGTGCCACGAGCGGCCGCTCACCTGGAGCAGGTACTTGTCGGTGATGGGCTCCGAGCAGGCGGCACACATCCGCTGCTCCGTCTGCAACAGGAAGGTCCGTGTAGAAGGGTGGATGGTGGATGGCAAGAAAGTGACGAAGGAGAACGGGTAGAACAACGATCAATGAGAAATCGGAGGCTAAGAAGAAGAGTGAGTAGGAAAACGATCAAGAAGTTGGATACTATATAATAGGTACTAAGGTATTAGTCGGAAGTCAATGTTGTGTTACATCGTAATATATGGGATATTGCCGATATAGAGCGCTCTGGGGAGTTAATTTATGTTCTTTATTCACATTTTTATCTCGTTAATAATATTTTATACTATCAATTGCCAACCTAACCTAACTCGGCAGAGCTGTATGTCGACGGCCAAGAGCGATCCGGCTTATACCAAAGTACCAAATAATATATAGATGAAAAGGATTGAACAGAAAAAGACACAAGAAGTTATATGCTAAAGAGCAATCAGATGAAAAAAGAATAAGATGAAGAGATTTTGATGAAGAAAGATAGATACTAACCTAGTGTGTAAGACAGATTAAGTAGAGTCTGGACACTAAAATGATTAGTTTTAGCTATGACAATAGATCAGAGGATTGGACTTGAGGAATAAAATATAATAAGTCTGGATTTTATAATAAAGGAATGTGTACAAATAAGGGTGAGGTTCCGAAGAACCTCGCCCAGGTTTTGACATATCCATGTCTAAACTTGACCGATAAATAGGCTATTAAAAATGCCTAAAGCTAGATAAGTTCAATTCATTTTAATTACATGGATATTTTTAGATTTCGACTTTTCAAAAATAATTTATATTTAATGTGAGTTCCAATAGTAAGCAGCGAATACATCTTGTAGCGGATGTCCGGCTACCTGGCTACCTCGTCGCCACGAGGCGGGTAGGCTGCACGCACCGCAGACCGTAGGACCATTACTCATTTGGCGTTGAAGCAATTATCCACCGCAGCGCGATCTGACGAGATACGTTGCAACTACAAATCACCACGTCCCGTAAACTACTGTGCTTCTATTTACATTTGCTCGACCGCGTGATCGAAGGGAATGGCTTGTGGTGGATGTAAATTGAACTTGTACCACGTTGGAGTTATGCTGCTGAATATGGAACGTTCTATTTGTGTTGGGTTGTTTTCATTTGATAATTTGAATGTTAAAATTAATGAACCAAAGGTTTTTAGGGCTTAGAAGAGTTGAAATTATGCATATGTTTTTTATATTCAAAACTACTAACGAAATGTCAAAACCTGCTCATGGAATGTTTGTGAACAGTTTTAGTAGTTTTAGCATGACTAATTACTTTAACCTCTCTGCACATCTCTTTAGATTATTTTAGGAGATAAATAGAAGGAAACATCAGTAGTCCACACTCTTATGTTTTTTTAGTTTAGTGGCTTGTTTATTGATAAGCCAGTTGAGTTAAAGGAGTCAACAATTAAGATAGAAATTCAACAAGCTTGTTTATTCTTTTACATTCAGTGTGAGTAACAGTGGTTATATGTTTATTAATAATTAGAGTAAGCAAAATATCGATTATAGAAAACAATAAAATGTTTTCGGCCTTTAAGTTTACACAACAGCTATAGTAAACTAGAAGTGGTTTAAATTCCTGCTT
Source organism: Nephotettix cincticeps (assembly GCA_023375725.1). NCBI lineage: Eukaryota > Metazoa > Arthropoda > Insecta > Hemiptera > Cicadellidae > Nephotettix > Nephotettix cincticeps. Next base: position 25,402,726 of record CM041785.1, read on the forward strand.
TCACGTAATCCAACCTGTTGCTAGAGACAACTAGTTTCGGTTCCTATATGGAACCATAATCAGGCTTGGCAAAGATGTGTGTGTTGTATTCGTCAATTGTATGTTCGAGCCGTGATAATATTAAATGTTTGTAAATAATGACGATCATCAAATGAAAAGAATCTATATATCCTTGACAGACGTGGTGATATTCCCGTATAGGAACTAAAACTATTTGCCTCTAACAGCGAATTGGGTTACGTGAAAGCTGGTACTTAGTATTTCTCCATAATCCGGTGGCTAAAAATAACTAAAACTACAGTAAAAATAAAATATCTCACAACTATTCGTCAGTCTTCTAGCACTATGCTCGCTGAACTCTTGGGTACGACAAGTAATCAAACCAAGAGAAATTGTACACGTAATTAAGCTGTCCCAAAGGTCATCGCAGAGGTCGACGACGCGGTCGAGGTTGAGATGTTGTTCTGGATCGACGGAAGGTCAGAATTCAATCAGGAAGTTTGGCAATTCAATTACGGGAACATGACAGGTGTTCTGGAGCGCTCGTAAATCACGGTGCGGGCTGGGAGAGATCCATCATCCCGCTGTGCGATGGGCGATGGGCCGATGGGCGATAACGGGCAAGATGAATCGGTTCACAACTATTGCGATCCGGGGACAACGGGTTCTCGCTAAAACTTTGGCAGACGTTTACAATACGTCTTTTAACCAATCGGCAGGTTCAAGGTGTTGGTTAAACTCCATTTGTGAGTTTAGACATGAAGTGAACAGAAAATTCGGTATACAGGGATAGCAATTGATTTACAATTTAATGGCTCCCACATGAGGTGTATTTAAATTACTGAAAATGAAAATAAATTCATTTTGTTATATACAAATAAAGTTATATTATGATGTCGGTAGACCGTTGCGAAAAATATTACAAGATTGTATCTCAATAAACTGATAGTTCATTTTCAGACGAAACAATTTTAAAGATTCATCTTTTTGAAGTGTTTTTGAAGTTTTCAGTACATGTAGAAAATGTAAAAATATTATTCCTTAGTACCGAGTTTTGATATTTTTGGATTTTAATTTTCTTTCCATTCGTTATAAAACGAATAGAGTAGGCCTACGTTATACTTCAGAAATAATGTATGGTCTAGTTTATTAAAGAGATGTTTGCAAAATTATTCACTATTACGCCAATCGACTTTTCCTTATCTGTTACAATTGATCCGTAGTAGTAAATGGCTGGAAGTCGTGAAGCCTCTTAATCTGCTATGTTGTGATCTATAATGTTTCCAATCGTTGAGGATAGGGATTTTGACAGGGACACCGGATTTTCTTGATTTCCATTATACATATGAGACTATTTCTTTTTGGAGGCTTATTGCATTTTTCTTATCTCATAAAAACTTTTAAATAGATGAATGTCCCTGTGAAATATTTCAGCTTTCGGATAAAGGTTTAGGGAACGTAAACACATTTAAAATTACCCATACAACTTACTATTATAGAGTTTGCCATCCTGGACTATACACAAATTAAGTTAAATGATTTCAATTCATTATAAAATAACATACATCCAAGCTAAAAACACCCCGTTCACTTTAACCTCGAATTTCCAACGTACATAAAAGGTAATTTATTGTTTAATGATAAATCACCACCAGATTCCGACACGTTTAGGGGAAAACCCAGCGTGGGGCGGCTTCTCGTGCGGTCCGCGCCGCGATCGGCGAAAGTCCACTTGGAATTTTAAGTATGTTATAAATAATAATACGTATAAATCCGGGGGACGAGGATCGATATAAAAGTGGCGGACCGTTCGCTGCGGGGTGCCCGCGACGATGGTGCTAGCACCACGATGACAAGCTGAGCTACAACCTAGCCGTCATTACAAGCTACATATGTTTCAGTCGCGGCGGTATTTACTGCGGGAGGATAACCAGTAACCATCCGACCTCAAACCTCAGACCTGAGACTGAACAGTGACCGGCAGAATCCTCCCGTCGGCCGATCGGGTTTTTTACAATCGATCAAATTCCATAAACACCGGGAGTGACTCACTCGGTGGCTGGCGGAGATGTCTTCTTGAGTCGTCTGGAGATTTTATATGCGGTGTTGCGGTCCTGGAAATTATGACGTAGGGCGTAATCCTGACAGCTGTGAATCGATTTCTATTATGTTATGTGAAACGTTGAGTACATGTTTTTCTGTTGAATCGATTTGAACCAACAAAATTTCACCAAATTCAAAATATACCAAAGATATTATAACGGTTTTCACATTTAGTTTTTTATTGCTACAAAATGTTATCAGGTAACTAAATGAAACTGGCGAATATGCCAAAAGTTTAAATTGTTTAGAATTCATTAATTTAAATAAATTGTAGAAAAATCTAAAATACAAGTGAAATATTATAGTTATTAAAACAAATCAATCGAATTGAATCAATCAATTTGATAGTGAAATTTAACAATCAATTTCGAAAAATACAAGACCTGCTCGTACAACTCACAATTAAAATGTAGACCGTTTTGTGGGAACTGTAAACCCATTAAGTGGAGCATAGAGCACCGGAAAATTATGAAACATTTAGTTTTAGAATAACGATTAAGTGACTCTGTCTCTGTTTATTGGCTTAAAATATTTTTTTCTGCAATGATAATGAATTTAGACCAAAAGAAAATCTTTCCTCCACGAAAATATAAAAAGACTGAAGAAGTTGCAGACTTGTGTAGAGTTATAAACATATTTTCCCAGAGCATTATTACTTCTTTGAAGCTAAACAACTGTACTTCTTTTAAACTTTTAAAGCTTCGATTTTTGATTACACTAAACATCCATACCAAAGGGTCTTATTTATTCAGCTCTAGTTTACTCTAGTATCACGTTATTATCTACGATTACGGTTGTTTAAAAAGATTAAATCAGTGAAATATGATCTTCATATATTAAGTTTTACAAACACTAATTATCAACTTGAAATTCATTGTTGAAATATTCTTTGGTGGGTCTAAATATTATTTATTTACATTATTATTATTTGGAAAGTTTCCATCATAGTTGGAAAAATATATAACAACGTTTCGGGATATAGAATCTAATCTCGTCTTCAAGTAAGTTGCAACCTGGAACTTTACAAGATTAGTACAATCCGGATTTAGCCAGAATAAAACTGAAAGCAAAGATAAAGCAGTCAATATCCTAACAAAAGGAAACGCCCATCAAAAGTTATACATACAAAACCAGAACACAAAAAAGTACGCCTACACGTCACAAGGGCTGAAGAAGAACTGAATGCACAGTTTTTGGCTGCTTTAAACATTTTTATTCTCACCTTTAAACATAGGCATAGTCTGGATTATGTAATCATGTCATGTTCTAGGTTCCATATAACCTGAGGATGGATCGGAATCAACACTCCTGAACGTCGTGAAACTTTGTTTTATTCCTCATTAGGAATGTTCGCAATAACAAACTACATAAGACCAACAGTTTTCACACAATTGTGTTTTAGACAATTCATTTCAATAAAATGACCGTAGACATGCGTTAATGTCTTTGTGAGACAGCCGTGAGCGAACGATGAGGCAAACATATTAGACCATATTGAACTACCCAATACGAGTGAGGAGGGAGAGGGAGAGAGAGAGAGAGAGGGAGAGCGAGAGCTGGGCGGAGACTGCAACGGTGGGTAACACTGAAGTTCATCTTCCCCGTACATCATATTAACTGACCGAGTCGGATTCCGATTTTGGCCACTGCCCACGCCGGACACCGTGTTTCCGGGGTGACCTTTGACCTTGACACCTGTGAGGTACCGTAGTGTAAGGCTGAGTAGCTAATTTTCAATGGTCCAGCATCGGATTATACTGTCTTCGGTCACCTGGGTCGTTGAATGTGAAAGTTTGAACAATTTTTTTCATTTAGGCCATGGAAATATTATTGGAAGTATAACGGAAGTGGATGTATGTGGAATTTTTCAATTTGTTTGTTTTTTGTAATTTTCTTTGAATTAAAAAGTAAGTTTTGTGTAACCTTCTAACCAAGGTATGGTGTCAGAGTTTTCATGGAGTTTTTGCCTCTGACGTTATCTAACGACTACTTATGTAGCCGGGACCAACAGCTTAACGAGCCTTCCGAAGCATGGTGGCAGTCTGTAAAAATATTTTTATATGTGTCATGACCGGGTACAGAATGAAGCAGGTTAGCTGCCATGATAAACATATAAACTATAATTCTTAAGCATAAATCGATGGATCTCAACCACACAAAACTACACCAATTGGATGAAACACCAAGTTTCATCCAAAAATAAAGGTTAATAAGAGAAATATTAATTTTTCATCATGCTCCATAAGATTAGCATTGAAGCCCCTAAATACAATGCACTGTATTTTGATATATTAATAACTTGGTAACCGTTGGAGATAGAGCAAAACTTTAAAGAACTAAATTGTGCGGTTTTTAAGCTGATTCTAATGAAAAAATACAAAATTTGAAATTAAAAAAAATATCATATGAAAAAAACAAAAAACCCATGTTTTGGGTACAAACCCCTCCCCCCTCCAAAAATACCCCTTCCGATTGACCGATATGTCTGGATTACGAACTTGTACGATTAAATGTAGGAATACACATTTCTACCGATTTTAGTCTCGATCGGACCATTTTTACGAGAGTTATCGTGTTCACGGACACATACTAATAGTATCAATAATAATTTTTATTTGCATTGTGACAATGTACAATGTAAACGTCAACAGTAACAATAAATACAAATAAAATAAAACATACAAAATAAAAAGTAATACACGAATAATCAGTCCAATTAGACATCATTTTTGCACTTTACTCTCCAAACGGACCAGAACCACTTTTGCACTGCAAACTTTTCATCAGTACCGAAATTCCATTCGTGGTAACTCCTAAAGTTTTAGTTATCCCAGCGACTCATCATGAACTCCTCAACCGAGTACAGAACGTTTGACACTAGAAGGTTCTTCACTCGAATTTTGAATTGATTTTGATTTTGCGCATGTTTAACGCCTTCGGGGAGCTTGTTTAGAGTTTTGATTCCGAACTGAGAAGGCATTACTTTTGATTTAGAGTGGTTTGTTCTCAGATTTATTTTGGAAAACATTTTAATGATCGAGTTGAGGTCAATGAATGTTTTAATTTCCAAATTTTGTTTCGAAAGGGATTTGACGCAGATCGTCGTGTCATCTGTGTACTGGATCACTTCTCCATTCTGAATTGATGAACCAGTTTGGTATGCATACAACAAAAATAGAACAGGTCCCAAGATGGATCCCTGAGGGACACCTTGAACCATCTCTTCTTCCTGGGATATTAAGTCTTCAATTTGCATACACCTGCCATTCAGGTAGGACGCGAACCACCTTTGGGGCAGGCCTCGAATGCCGTGCGCATCTAACTGGTGCAACAGTGTCGCATGAAAGGTCAAGAGATATGCTGAGCACATGCTCTCGTCTCTTAAGGCCATCTACAACAGATTCAACAAATATTGCAACTGCATCAATTGTGGACTTGGATTTTTTAAATCCAAATGTACACATGTATACATATAAATATAATTTTTAACGACTATTTTTTTCACCTTAGGGCACCTTAAAAATAAAAAATAACATAGTCCCGAGCTTAAGTCTTGCCATGAGACCTACTGGAGTAGCTGCATCCCTATGGTAAAGTCGCTAACAGGATTGTAGAAAATGTACAAGCTATACTTAGGCCTCAGACACCATTTGCAGACACCATGAGCTATATTTTTATTCATTAACCTGACAGAATTTTATAAAATTTCTATGGTTTTCTTTGAAAAATTTTGCACAGATTGAGATAGAAATTTTGCTTCAGTGCGTCGAGTGTTATGCCCACGCAATTGCCATAAAAATGTTATTGTTCAGTGTAGACAGTCTAACATAAGCGCCAGTTTAGGGTTGGTTTAAGTTTGATATGCATCTGTTTCAACAAAATAGTTAAAACTATTTTGAAATAATATTCATCAATTATCGATATATTGTTTAACAGCTCAATTGTTACGGGCTAATTTAGAAATTCATTTAAGCTTGGATCAAAACCAGTGGTGGGTAGACTCCTATTTAATTTTATACAGCAAACCTCTGAAAAGTACTAGCTCATAAAGTAAACTAGAGCAAGCATCAAACCACAAAAGTGTAATTTAAGTGTTAAGATTCTGCTTAAGATTGAACCAGTTGGCAAGGTTATGAAGTTGAAGATCACTGAAATTGCCTAACAAATCCTTTATTACACTTAACTCTTTGTTTCTGCTTCCTTGGGTCCCCCCTCTGACTAGGAAGCCTTGCCGTAGTCAGGTAATTTCCATTAACGACCGCTATACAGCGCCACCGCTGCTGCTGATACATTATTCAACCACAAGCTGCCCTTGTTATCCGTCGTATATCACCGCTACACGACCTCCTGCACAACTCTTATCGCACTGATAACAATTTAAGACCGTGTTTGTGCCGAAGACCATGGAGACTTACAACAGGACAATTAGCTTATTTGGAAGTCTCTGATGTGACTTTTGAAACTGCCCTGATTTATTATTCCACTTAGTTTTTGAACTATTCCAAGTCTCTGATGTCGTAGGAAAAGTAAAAAGTAGAGGTATAAGATGTATTGGCTATATTCTACGGAGGAATGAGAAGAGCATGCTGAAGACCCGAAGCTCAGAAAAGTTCCTACAAGAAGAAGCTCAGTGGGAAGAACAGAGGAATCATTAAGAGGAAATGAATTTGCAGGAATCAAGTCTAGAATGACGTGAAAAAGAAGTGTCTCATCGAGGAAGATTCGGAAGGCCGAGAATACTCGCGATAACGTGTTAGCTTGGGTACGAGTGGTCATGGCAGTAAGTTGTATTTTTTTAGATAAAACACGAAAGTTTTCTAATATACAATACTTGCATAAAAACCATCACCCACTATCTAGTTTTAAAAGATGTAGCTTAACATCTTGTTTTGGGCTGAAAAGGTCTCGGATAAAATTGCGTTCCAAATTTATGGAAGTGGCGGCGCGGCTAGAGGCCGTGGTTAAGACGGTAACATACTGCCGCTAGCCGCTAGGGGCGAGGAACGTAAACGCGCCGGGTGTATTTGTGGGATGATTTAGGGGTTGGGGCTAAACTGTCGTAAGAGAGTCGTCAAAAAGGTAGTTGATGGGTGCTGGCGACAGGCGCGCGGGTGGCGCTTCCACCATTTACATATTTATAAACACGCATGCACCGTGGGACTGCGGAACCCCTCCAGGAAAACAATCAGCTGGCCGAAACTTTGATGACAACACACCTCGGGGATGTGGTGCTATTTGTGGGTTTTAGGGACCAAAAACAATCGACAAACTTGGGAGATGATTTCTCTCCTGAAAAGAAAGGACCAATTCGTATGAATATGAATGATAAATAAGTTGTCTTTGTTAAAAGATCAGTGTATTTATTTATAAACAGTAGTTTACAGACTGTTATTATTTACGGCATCTGACGCTACGGTGCAAGGTACAGTACTGTACCTACCACAGAGTCTGTGCACTGTCGGATCGCTCAACCTGGTTTCTGTCGTTCATCCTGTCACCTCTGCCAACTAATTTCTATTTCATACACATTTTCCGTCTCAATCTCTCTTTTCATTAATTTTTACCCAATCTCAATTCCCGGTATTACGGGCTTTTTTAATTCAGAAAGTTAAAGGACAAGAAAAGATTTTGTTGAACTATTCATACTAAGATATATTTTATTTTATTAGCAAACTTCAAGATCAAAGCTTCAAATCTACAATCTACTACAATAAGGTCCATATTCAGTCTTCATTGTATACTACACTCTGGTCACAGGCAGCAATGTAATAACGACTTCAAAGCTAACACCAAGCCCATTGATATATAATAAAAAAGAAAGAAAGAAATATATAAAGGAAGAAGAGAAACGTCACTGCACTCAAGAGAAACGTTTCAACACGAGCCGCAGGCGAGTGCAGGGAAACTTTGCACACGAGTCGCATATTACATTTTTCCAACGTCTCCCAAATATTCATTAAGTAAAAAAGTTTAATTTACCAAACCGTACTTAACCTATCAAATTTCCATTTCGAGATGCACATTTTACATTAATTTAAAAACGTTTGTAAAGAAAGTTAATCTTTGCGTATATACGTGGTATGTCCTCTGTGGTATAACGTTTAACAAAAAAAAACTCAATTTGGATTCAACCTCAACCTTGTTTATGTCCAGTGTTGCCAACTTAAGTCATGCTTAATTAACACTACTCTGGTAGTAAATGCATATGGTTTATTTAATATTTTGAGTACTGAAGTTGAACTTGCGCAAAAAATTTACAGTACGTAAAGTAAAATGAAACCGGAAATCACGTGTTTTGCATCGGATATCGAGTGTGCAAACGACCGCTTTCTCAAACAAACGTAGGACAAACATATTTCTCAGCGTTTCATTATAAACGAGCAAATACACCGAATGACCGAATACAGTCTATGTTGTTTTAGAAAATAATGTAGTTCACATAGAATATATTTTATTGACTATATTATAGAGACTATCCATTTTTGGTCAGATTGCAAGGATTTGCAAGGGCTACTGTACAAAATATGATAATTGAGAAGAATTTCCGAGGTTTTTGGAGGATTTAAGAAAAACCAGATATATATAGAGGGTACTGGTAGTTTGTAAACAGTTGAAAATAACTAGATCTGTTGATACAAGTTGCTAAATATCTGAAATGTAATTTAGTTAGAAAGTTAGACATTTTGCTCTTAATCAATGGGCGAGAACAACATAGTAGACGAAAGTTTTCGTATATCTTACAAATCATTATAGAACGATTTTTTTTAAGTATTCCACTCATTCACCCCCCCTCGTAAAAGTACCCGTAAAAGTAAATTACTTTTGCTCGCATTTATCAAGGTACTTGTAAATATATACTGTAACATTTCGTCTCGCTCGTGAGGATCTCAAGCTGTCGCGCTGTTTGACGTAAGGGGAGATGAACTTCTCTCCTTTGCAACCGGATTAGAATGTAAATGAGCCAAACGAGTTCTCATTTTTCTTGTTGTAAGCCTAGAACCAATCAGTTAATGTTAAGGGATTGAGACGATATTCTAAAATTAATCATGACAGTCTAACACTTAAAGTTCAGTATTTATGACTTATATTAATGGATTTTGCATAGTAGTTGAAATAATAGTCGATTTTAGTTTATGTGCAAGTAAAAAGTTAGATTAGATTATTTACCCATGTCAGACTAAATTAAAGTTATCAGTCCAGTGATTGGTAAAAAGAGACACAAAAACCCGAAGCGTGAATCTACACCTCCGAGGGGAAAGGTCGAGTTTCCATCTTTGGTCTCCCTTTCACAAGTCTGCAGTTATTATATTTTTTGAAATTGTTTATATTTTTAAACATTTTTAACGTTTTAATAGGGAACGACTCAAACCCTGATCTTGTTACAACCTAAAACTGACCTCATCCTCTTAATTAGGTAATCAATTAATAACCCAATTAGAAATTGCGATTAAATTCGGGATCCAACCAATGACCTTGAGATTATGAAGTGATACCATGACAACCGAGCCGGGCAGCGATCTCTAAGTTCAAATATTTGAGTTGCAGATCAGCTAGCACTTTGTCGGTTCGCCCCATACTTCCCTAGATCCCAGATCTGTAGTTATGTTCCAGAGAAAAGTATAGGAAGTGTATAGAATACGGGCTATCAATTTCCTACAAACAGAAAGATCAATGTAATTACAATAATCTATCATAGTTCGTGTATGAAGATTCCATCTAATTATATTTTCTTTATTAGTACCTTTCTGGATACTCAGGTAGGTATTTTCAGTCAATTATGGAATTAGAAGTAGGGGCAATATCTTGTAGTCTTATTATTGACTGAAGCTGAAATCACCTTAAACAGGACAATAATTAATAGCCAAACAAGCAATGACAAAGGGATCTAAAGTTTAACGTACAAACCACAATTTAGCTACGAAGTGGTCTGATCGTGAGGATGATCTTTGCTAATGAACGTAGTATTCAATAGTGCGGATGTTTAATCCACACAAGAGATATAATAAATTTTAAACATAGAAGTGCAAGCATCATGTTATGACGAAGTATGATTGAAATGTCGTATGTAAGCTGAGAGCGATCACGCCGCTGCGCCACGACACCGGGGAGGAGTGATGGAGCAGACACTTCTGATAGGTCACATCTGGGGTGTTGTGGGGTGTAGACAAACAATACTCGACAGACAATATGTTCCGGCGGCGACCGACCGTGACGATCTGTCAATATGTCGCTAACCGTTGCGGTCGTGGGGAACGACTACACAGCTACTAGCTTGTAGTAGTAGGTAGCTACACACTACACAGCTACTACCAAATAGTGGTAGGTAGCAACTGGTATGAATACAGCTTCTACCTTGCACTAATAGGTAGCGAGACACTACATAGCTACTAGTATGTATACAGCTACTAACTTGCAGCAGTAGGTAAGTACTGCTGCACTACACAGCTACTAGTATGTATACAGCTTCTACCTTGCACTAATAGGTAGCGAGACACTACACAACTACTAGTATGTATACAGCTACCTACTAGTAGCTACTTACACGTAGTACCTAGTAGTAGTAGTGTTAGTAGGTAGCACACTAGATAGTAGCTAACTAGCATACTACCTATAATTAGGAGGTAGTTTTTATTGCTAAATGAAAGGCTAATTGAGATGATACTTGATTAAAGAGGATTTAATATTACGCAATTCTCTATTTTTACTATATATTACCCACTCTTATCGAAATACATTAAAAGAAAAATCGATGGGGATAGTAAACATACTTCAATGTTACTCGTTTATCAATAAAATTTACATGAAAAACAACGGGGCACTTTGTTTTTGCAAAAATAGTTTTTTATTGCTAGATATATTATCCAGCTATGAAAACTGGCAGGGGCTGTTTCATATACAGTAGTGTTCTGCCTCGGGTTTGGTGTCTCGTCCGCGGAGTTTAGGTTTGATACTAAAATCCACGAGCGGATTAACCTCGTTGCTGCTTATTGGAAAAAAGCAAATGCTGAAAATGACTAGAACATATAAACGTCCGTGCTCACGCCTGCGAATGATAGTAACCGCCATCGACACATTTGGCCTTAGGCAAACGATCGTACCGCCATTACGCAAAGGGACGGGGAACATGACTCTTCGCTGTGCATCTCATTGTACTGAGAAAGATTTGGTCAACCATTGTTAAAAAGGAAGTAAATGTCTATAAATAAACCTCAACTGTTTTTTCTTTCATCTAAAGGATATAAAGTACTAGCTTTGCTCGCTGGTTCCCGTTGTTATTGTTGGAAGTTATTAGTAATTAGATTACCTTTTAAAGTAATCACCAGATCTCTACTAAAGTCATGTAGGTGTGGCGGTTACTTTATGTCCTAGTATCTCGCTTAAGTTCTTGTGTTAGAAATAAATCTTAAATGTTAGAAGAAAACATTCCCTAATGCTTTTAACCTAGGATCTGTGTTTGGGCGCTAGAGCTAAAAATCCATTTGGTACCAGGAAAGATTGACTAAAAGGTGAAGGCAGAAAGGTAGGAAACAAGGGCAAATAATTAAGGTTTTAAGAGGTAAAGTTTATGTTTTCTTGTTTCTTTCTTCTTTTCGTTTTCTTGTAAACCATTTCATTAGCTTAACAGAGCTGTAAAAGTACTACTGTTTCATCGTTTGAACAGTTTGCTGTAATTCAAAACGCCTATACTTGACCTTAACTAAAAACATATCTTTAAACCATTTTTTTAGGACTAGACTCACATTATAATTATTTTAATCGTTGAATGTTAGGTTTTTTGTGAGTTAATGACGGAGTAGGGAATGTGCGTGTGCAATTTTGAGACCATTATAAACTAAAATAACGTTACACAGTAGCTAAATGTGCAAGAAGAAGTCACAGTTAAAATGTAAACTCTTTAGTTACTCGCATAACTCTAAAACCAAAATGTAAACACAATATAAAACAAACACAAATGTAAGTGCTTCAATCTGTGGTGTAGATATTCTACTAACAGATATAGTAAAGCAATCACCTGTTGAAAAGAAAATAGTTATCGTGTACCTAAACAAAGTTCATTGTATGAAACCTTTTTTGGGTTTTTAGGGAGAAACACAATAATTGAGATAAGCCTACAACAACATTAATAATCTACAAACCTTCTCCATGTAATTTTACCTAAGTGTACTACTTTTCATGGCAAATCATCCAACGGAATAAGCTTCAAGTATACCAATATCGTCTTTTATTAATATAGATTTCAGTTTCTTACGGTACACAACACAAATATGTGATCTTGTGATGTCCGACCGGAGGTCCCAGGGCTACGCCCCCGGCCTCGTAACCGCTCCCTAAACCAGCAGCAATCTCGGTAAATCATCGCGTCCGGTAAAGAGCAATTAAACACCGCCGGATTGTGTAAAGTCCGAGCTGGCGATAAAAGTCGGCGGAGAGTTATCGCGGCCTTTAACAGTGTTCGGAGAAGCGACGAGAAGTACAACATTAAACATGGCTGCAAACAAATTAGGGGCAGCTGTAAACAGTGGAGGGTTGCGATTGGTCGACGAGTCCCGCCCGGGGGTTGCGCCCTTCCTAGGGGTGTCAAACTGTCGGGGCGCGTACTGTAAAACGGTTAAAATCAATATGTCGTAAATATGCGGTGACATAAATGCAGATTTAACGACCAACATGCTGCTTTAATAACAGTGTGGATGGAACAACTAGCCTGGATTATAATTCGTTGTTTTGATTTTTACTGTCTGAGATTTTTACAGCTGTTCCGACTTAGTAAATAAAACAGGGACTGGAGATAAGCAAAAGTGCATCCATGTATCTAATTTCATAGAAATCGGATTATCAGTGTGGTCTTTGGGTCTGTATACGAACAGACAGACATACATCAGTCCGAAAATCCCTTTTTTGGATTCAGGGAGCCTTAAAACAGATATATTCACTCTCAACTCAAATTAAGTTAATTAACAATGTATAAATCAATTTGTGCAAATAATAATGAAGAACCGCTGTAAATTCAAAGGGACCAAGAAAGAAATATTTTCAAACTAAGAATAAATGGAATTTTACTAATGATTTTACATAGTTGTAAAGTTATAAACGTATTAAACGAAACATATGAGCAATAATCTTTAAGATTATGATCTTTAAATTTATCTAGGATTATAATAGTACTCTATTGAATTTCGTATCCATACTCTGAAGGGGAACCTATTAGAAAACATATCATAACGGGAGTAAATTTAAAATAGCTCTATATCCACGGGTATTTCCAGATCAAATTAAAAATAATTATATATGTAACTATATATTGGATAGTAAACAACTTAATTATCTAATTAGAACGACAATAATGCAAAAACTATAATTTCAAATAGGTCGAAAAGATAAAAACTGTAGATTCGGTACACAGTTAAAAAGTATATGATCGCATCGGAGAGGAAGCAATTTTTGTCGAGAGTTAACTTTAGTCAATATTTCTGTGACAAAATTTTGTTTTGTAAGAATACTAGGGAGTATTTTACATTTACGCTACGTTATATACATTGTAGAGAAAGTTCTGTAAACGGTTTACAATAATTTTCCTAAACTAATATTGTTTTCAGATTAAACTTTTCCAACTGTATCTGCCATCAAAAACTATTTTTCAAGACCAGTATGTACAATGCGCATCCAGAAAGTCAGGATAAAAACTCTCATATGGAACCACTGGCTCCGTGAGAATTTTGTAATCCTCTCCTCATAAGATTTATTCCTTAAATGTAAGTGGAGTTTATCTGCGAAGACATATAACTTAACTCCATCTTACTGACACATATAGAGCTCTATTTTCTTACATATTGAACTATAATCTTATTCCTTAAGCGATTGATTAAGTCATATCCGTTATAACATAATGACGTATCTCTTTTACCTTAGCTGTCAACTTGTTTTTCATAAGGCAGTTTCGAATTATCAAGCCGATAACCGCTTTTAGGCAATTTTGCATCCAGCATACCTATCTTTATCATTATTATTATTACCTTTATTGCCTTTCTGAAATGGTGACCTATCCAGGTAGGTATTTTAAGGCAATGAGAAAATGAGAAATGAACGTAAGATTATTATAGCGCTATATTTGTCTTGTTATTGACCTAGGCTTACATTTACCTTAAACTAGCACAACAGCCAACCTACAGTTCAACGTAGGATCCGAATCCCTTTCGCCTCTAAATTATGAACTAGTATAATAATTATGAGTACAGTCTTTGCGAGTGAACAACATCCACACAAGAGAATATCCCACCCACCTATAACTATCCATCATAGTTATCCTAATTTCGTGACCTCCAAGTAGTCCCAGTACAGGACACGGCACCTTCCCAATCGCGAATTCTCCACAAAAGTTGGTCGGTTTCGGGCCAGATGCTGGAAGTACTTCGGTCACGCGACCCACGGCACAGATGCACTCGTGGTCATTCTTCATCGGACGCACTAAAAATACTGAGGAAAACCATGTATCACGGGTGGAGCAATGTACGGGCACGTTATTTATCGACACGGGCGCGCTAGGACGGCCATCGGTATGCATGGAAGGACGTCGCGGACGGGGATGGAGCAGCGGGGATGACGGACGTGAAGGACTGCATGGGGCGTGGGAGACTGCAGGAAGCACCGAGCGCGGTAGTACCTAGGTGGAACACGTAGAGAACACACATCTACAATATAACACCCTAAAGTAGTAGCCCTAAAGTAGAAGCTTTGACTATCCATTTTAAAATGGATAGTCAAAGCTATAAGTTAGGTGGATGAGTAATTTTGCAATATATATCAATTAAAATTAGTTATGGTTTTGTCTGTACATTGCTTGGAATTATAGAATCTTTGTTTTTAACGTTTTATGCTCTAGAAACCCCGAAAATGGCATTATCTTAATTTCTGTCTGTTTTCCTTTCTGTAACTTTGCACAAGGTTATAACACTTTTCCGTGTAAACGGAACCACCCACTATTATGAAACTTATTTTTATAATTTTTTTACATTTTTGGAGAAGGTTTTTGTTTGCTGAATAAAGCAATGAGCTCTCAAACCCCAATTTAGAGCGTATTTACCAAAAATATGATCCTACTAGCAGTAACCCCGTCCTTTTAATGGGTTTTAGGATTCAGTTTAAAGAACAAATATTATCAGTAGTACGATAAATGTAAATATCAGTAGTTAGTAAATAATAAATAATAAATGTAAATACCAAAATGTAAACCTAAAATCCTAAACAAGTCAGTTCAAGTAAAGTAAATAAATACCCTGGTTTATTATTTAGCATTACTTTACAATTAAATGGATTAGAACATTTTCATACCATTATTAACATAGTTATACGTTAAAACCTTTGTTATACGTTTTAAATGCTTGCTATTTACTTTTAAAGGGGTGGCAGACAATTTCAAGCATTGACCACCCTTCTCTGGAATGTAGAGAATGCATGAAAAGAGTTTCATTGTTATCAGTTCTCTCTTTTTTTAAGAAGAAGTCGTAAATTGACTTCTCTCACAGATACACACAAATTGAGATGTGACTTGTTTCTGCTTCTCTAACGTACGAAACGTAAAAATAACTAAAAATGAATAACTCTGAGCAATTTGTAGACAAAACTCTAATTTTATTTATATATATCAAAGTGATTAAACAGAAATAACTAGTCACCGAATTAAAGTTAAAATTAGTTTGTTTACATTGTTAATTGATTTTAAACCTATTTTAAAATTATACTTTATTAAAATCTTATCTAAATTAAAATTTACACTAAATTTTACTAATGATACACATTTATTATTCATCTTAATGCATCTTATTTTCAGATAAATACAGAGTGAGTCAACGAACTTAAAGTGAGCGAGTAAATTTGGACTTTAGTGAGAGGTCCTAATGTATGGTAAACCCCAAAAGGGCAAAAGGTACTTTCACTTAGTTACTTATCATCGGATTACCACAGATCATTGAGGTCGTATTTTGTGTACTCTTAGAGCCGTAAGCCTTTTCAATGGAGTAGGTCTTGAACCACAGTTTAAGGGTCACGGGTCAAATTCTGCTTTCTTATGTGGATTTTGAAACTCGAGATAAAGTTTTGTACAGAATTAAAATTTCTTTTGAAGTTTTTACTTGTAATAGAGGTTATATTGACCAGGTCTGGCCCAGCGCCTTCTCCGGGTCCAGCGTCCAGCGTGTTTACGAGGGACAATGGCGGCAGGCCCACGCGTCCATAATTTAGCCGAGATCAACCTCTTATGTCATCTTACAGGGTCCGCCGGGCAAAACGACGAGTTCGGGTAAATTGTGGGACTCATGAATGAAACCAAATGAATGAACTATAAAACGTTCAGCGAGGACTTCACGCTAGCATTTAGATTATCGGATTATCTGTGAGCGTGTGGGAAGCATGAAGAACATGCCAAAGCTCGGTGCCGCACTTTGGTGAAGGGAGGGGTATGGGGGGGTCTCGCCACAGCAAATCATCCGGGCGGGGGGCAGGTGGTAGGCTGCTATAGTAGCTCCATAAGTCAACTCCGTATGATAGATTCCCCCATAAACGGCCGACAGCCGACTCCCTCTCCTTCTCTCCCTGTATCCCGTTTCCTCTTCACACTTTTTACCGCGAACCCTAGGTGTGGGAGGTTATTGATAGCCCGTTCTTCTGTTGTGATCGCTACGTTCTCTTCCCGATGACATTAATTAATTGTCACTGTCGATGGCGGTTGTCATTTTTCATTCGGTTATTTGTTAAATCAAGAGTGATTTGAATAAGAAGACTCCCTGAAGGTTATTAATACGGGTAGATTTGTCGGTCGATGTCCCTGATCCATCAAGCGGCGGGAGCGGCATCCGTCAATGTTACTGACACATTTGACCGGGGAACACTTGTACTGGTCGACAACGACAACAACCGATCTAACAGCTGTTACAAGCGATGTTGATTCTCAAACCCGTCTAGTCGAAACATCATTAAGATTATTAGTGGCTTTCAGTTTATTGAGCTTGAGCTGAGTGGATTTTATTATTGTACGCCTATTGAGTGATGGTCGTTCTTATGAGAAGATGAAAAACTATTTACAAACTAAATCATATAAAATTATTTAACAGTACTGTCTCATTAGGTTAACCATAGAACACTTGCTAATAATCTAAGTATAAACGCTAAATCTTTCCAAATGGTATGACTAAAATACCGTTACTTGTACAAATCCCAAAGTTTGTGTCATGCGTGTTCCATTGTAACAATTTGTACGCAAATAATGCATTGATTGAATTCAATTATTGACATGGATATGTCTTAGCTCTGGGGAGAGGGGTATTGGCAATCTGTCAGACGAAATTTGAAACGGAAGTTACGTCATATGGTTATAAAGACAGATATTTAGAATAGGTAAATCATTCCGTTTAGACATATCTATGATGTTATAAGTTATTTCCCGCTAAATACTTCAAGCGAAATTCATTGGATTCACCTTAAGGATTAAGTCGGTTAAGTTTTAAGTATTGAACAATCAAATCTAAATAACTCTCTTAGCTTAGGTGATCATTGAAGATATTTTCTAGCGGATTATCGTTACGTTCCAGGTTTGTCTCATTGCAAATTGAGTCTTTTTCACAATAGTTACTACAGGAATGCCAACCAACAACTGTCCCGTGTTGCTTAACCTGACCGCCCTCATAAAGCCGTCACCCGTTTCAACATGGCAGTGTATGTCAGTGACACTATGACACACGGCGCGGCGCGGCTGACGCGAGACCGGATTGGCTGTGATTTGCGCACTCCACTCCCCATCAGTCCGGGTCCGTTCACCACGTCATAAATAACCCCCTCCCCCTCCACCGTCGTGTCATAAACTCTGTGTACATAGGAGTGGGCGAAATATGTACACACAGCGTACCTCCGGCTCAGGTCGGGGCGCTCTCTCACTCTCTCTCTGCGCGTTTATATGTGAAATATACTTCATGGTGCGTTGAATTTATCTGATATGTAAGGATATAGCTTTTTCCACTTGTAGTAAATATTTGTTTCCTCCATGTTTGGATTTTGTATCGACTCGTTATTTTACTGTCCTTATTATAGACCTACTATTTTGTGATTTCGTTTTACACTTAAATTACGTTCTAATTTTCAAACTATAAAATTCAACATTTTTTTAATATATTTTTTTCGTTATACTGCTTGGAAACATTTGTTTTCCATTAATTCGATCAAGTAAAAAATACATCTTTTCCGTCTCAGGACGAAAAGGAAATCAGCTAATGTTTCGATCATGAATACATCACAAGAAAATAGTAAATAAGTCTGAATCAGATGTTTGTTTAAAATAGTAAGAAAAATGTGGAAACTATTTTAAAGCAAATTTTTAAGTATTGTAACTACAAAAATCAAATTGTAAAATTCTAGCTTCTGCAGTATTTAACTTAATTTAATGCACAATAAGTAAAAAATATAGTTCGTCACTCGTACCAATTTAGTGTCCTTTTCATCCTTAAATTATAAAAGTTATAGGTAATGTTTTTAACCTGACTATGTTAAAGTTCATGCAACACAACGCACTTGTACCAGTAATGTAAATCAGGTTCTAAAAATGGTTTTGTTTTATATATAAATATTTATTAAAAACCCCCAATAACTAGATGCAACTTTATGTAAAGATAAAGGAAACAACTGATACAAATGTAAATTAATAAACTTTAATAAAAAATAACCGAAAATGTATTATTTAATTGTTACTGTTATAAAATATATTTCAATTTGAAATTAATAACAAATTAATCCAGATCATTTAACCATTTGACCACAGTTGTTAACAACGAAGTTTAATGTAGTGAAAGTGATGTCAGTCAAGTCCTCAGATTTCAAGTAGACCATTTCTTTCAAACCTATTAAAAAACTTTTTGGAGAAGCTCATAACTGGTGACCAAAACATGCGATACGGTCGTAAGTGGACAAAAAATTAGAGGATGCGAAAATGATAGTGTCGATATGTCAAGAGGTCGATAGTAGGACAGCGGGAGCGGGCGCGGGCGGATGAAGGATGGGACAGAGGTAGTGATGAATGAGGTCCAAGGACCAAGGACCAGGGGCTGGGGCAGTTGTCACCGATAGACCGTGAAGAATGTTATTGTACCTTTGTCATTGACGTACGGCAGGGAAGGGTGACAATAGTGGGAAAGGGACAGTTGGCTTCCTGATCCTGCCGCGGGAGTGCGCTGCAACAAGATACAACTCAAAAATCACCGCGGTTATGAGTTAGACAAAATTAGACCCTTTGGTAATTCAGAGGCGAAATTGTGGTTCAGATCCCGTATAACTGTAGATCCCATAGATGCCATCCACTGTTGGGCTATTAATTAACAGTCCTGTCTAAGGAACATGCCAGCCTTAGTCAGTAACAATACTACAAGATCGCAGCCAAATCATCACGTGGTTAGGTCACCAGATACGAAATAGAGGTAATAGCAACAAGTTTAGTTGGAGAGACTTTCAAAACATAATCCTACTTCAAATACGTAAATAATGTCCAGAATGGCTTTGGAAGTCACTGAAACTTAGGTTTATGGCTCTTGCTATCTTAATGAAGACCTACGTATGAAAGATAAAATGAACAAGTTCATATGCTAGAAACTCGGTGTTTTATAAAATGCGAGTTTCTAATTTTATTTATGTAAGTAATCCTCGTATATCCATTAAGGAATTCACATTTTTATAGATTTATGCAGTATTTTTATGCGTGTTGCAACTTATTTCATGTTGAGTAGACTCAGTGAATAAGACGATAAAGGGTTTAAATTACCGTACCGTCACGTGATCCTGTAGTTATAGTTACAACCAGCGGATCTTGACTTTTGAGTTCATTTATTGTTATTGTTTTAACGACTTTCTACAAAATGGAGAAATGATCTCTACAAAAGCTTGAAGTTTGAGCTTGAAAATGTACTAAAGACAGGCCAGACCTCCAGGCTGCTATGATACATATTCACTTGAATGTTTAGGTGATAATTTAAGTCCTTATAACTTATTTTGTTAATACGTGGTACAATATTCATGTAAATCAAGAGTTTAGCGAATAAAACATTAGGTAATCATCACTGATAAAATCTAATGACAAACTAAGTGTTCTAACTTTCGACATCTATAATTTTAAATTTCTGCAGCATCACTGACGTGATTAACACACATTTAGAGTACTTCCCGTCTTAAAAGTGTTTGTTTTTCTCATCATACTGTTTTAGCCCACCCGCTAGCTACATCCGGTTACGCTATATGGTAGAGTGTATATTAATGGAAGGACAATAAAGTCCCGGTCTGCGTGGTGTGTAATACAATAGAAAGCTAGCTGGCCATACAAGGAGAGATTATACAATACATGAAGGATATTGTGCGTCACTTGGGTCCATTGTGTTGTCTGAGAAGGTTTCCAACAAACGGGCAAAGAAGGGTCGGGTTATAGAGAGGTCGGATTTGACAATCAAATATTTTTACCCTAATTTTTGATGGGTTTTTGAGATTTGTAATTCTCATTCTAGGGCACGGTAGCTCAGGGGTAACGCTCTGACGCAGTAAGTCAAAGATGCTGGATCGAAATCAGTGGCGAGTGATTCCTGTCAGATCATTAACGGTCACCTCTGGCTAGCCCATGTGAGTCAAGCTACTACGGTACCTCACTAAGATAAGACATGGTGATGAAGCTAAAAAGAATTGTGTATAAAGTTCCGTGTATCTAGTTGTTGTAAATATACGTTGGCACGTCCTGTAATCCAGCTACTTGGAGATCACGAATTGTGGATAGGTATGAGCAATAGTTTGATGATATGATATTCCCTAGTATTGATTAACGTCCGTACAATTGAATACTAAATATTTTCATCTGCAAAGACCGTATTCATAAGTAGACCAGTTAGTAATTCAAAGACAAATGTGGTTCGGACCACATGTTAAACTGTAGGTCCCTTAGATGTCATAGGCTCTAGGTCTATTAAATAACAGTCCTGGAAAATTAATATGTCAACCTTGGTCAGTAACAGGACTACAATATCACGCCACAATCACCTTACACTCATTACCCATTCATACTTAGTTTAAAATACCTACCTACATTAGTCGCCATTCCAATAATAGTCAACCCTCCAGCTGCCCATCATTTCACTCTAGAATGCCACCTCATTTTTGGCCATTTTTCAGGTTTTGTTTACAAACCATAACAATTGTGGATACTATGCAAAGTATTGCATATTATATATTTTCGTGTTCAGTATAAAACAGGCTACAAGAAGAAAATAAAAAATACTAACTTAAGTGTAACAAAAAAAATTATTTATGTAAAAAAATGTTTTTATGAAAAACAAATTTTCATAATGTTTGCGCTCCCTCAAATAATGTTTTAATAAAAAATCTGAAATAGCCATTTCGTTTGAAATTTCATAACGAATAAGAATATATATACTTACATAGCTCTATAAAAATAAATAGTAGTACCAATGTTCAAAAACCTTTATATGTACACAAAACCCAAACTGCCGAGTCCGGGGCCTGTGAGAGTAATCGCCAAATAAATTATAAAAACATTGTAAAGAATGACATTAGGCCTACATATATTTATAACACTAAGTACCAGGAGAAAGGTGTTATTAATAGTTCATATGTTATTATAGATAATTCACGCAAAATACACAACGAAACACTAACCCAATAGCACGACTCTAACACAATGCAAAGCATTCGGTTCGAACAGCTGTTGGCGCGACGTCGTAACACCCGTAACTAAATGTAATCATACGATGTAATGCATAGAGTATACAAATTGCAAATACTACTAAGAACGTAGATTATGATTTCTTCTTTACAATGGTATATATAAAAGTACATTTGCGATGTACCGTGAGCAGCTACGAGAAGATTAAGTCGCGCCGGTTTTATCGCCTGGCAGCTGGAGGGTTAATGGTAATAATAGTAAAAAAATGCAATTTAATAACGTTTCTTTAACTAGTAAAGTAAATAAAATTTTGGCACTGTCACATAACTTTTTCAGGGAGTAACGAAAACAGTTTAATAATTCCATTAAGTTCCTACCACCCTGAAAAAACTACGTAGCTCAAAAAAATAAAGAAGTCGTAACTAGCGCCATTTGCAGGGAAGCTGGCTCTTCAACGGGCCGCAACCCTCACTCCCCTGTCCCCTCCCCACTTTTAAATATGAATAACCTTATATTTCCACATCTTTAGGTCCGCGTCGCATCGGCACAAAGCCTCCCTTTGTGGACTTCCCGGTCTGTAGGATTTATGTGTTTTAAAAAATAGTCGAATTCCTGTTGTGACTGGACCGCAGAGGACTGGGTGAGTTATGTGGATATCATTGACTGCGATGGCAGATAGCGACACCACTGTACGGTAGCCGATGGTGGGATAACATTCCTCACAAATGTTCTGCCACGACAAGGTGTTTCGTTTTATCGAAGGTTATGTTTAAAAAATCCTAAAACTGTTTCAGTCGGTAATTCTGCGTAGCTATGGCCAATTTTTGTAATCTTTAACATAAGTAATATACTTGAGGATAACATAAGATGAATTGTGAACTTTTTCGCTAGAAACGACTAATAAATAATGACGAACCGAAAACAAACTATCGGTAAAAGCTTGGTCAGAAAATTTCAATATGAAGGACATAAATACTGAAAATAAATTGTTCATATATTGTTGGTGTACAACCAATCACTAAAGTAATTACCTACCTTTATGTTTCTGAAATGGTGACCTACCCAGAAAGGTAATTTAAGCCTAGTATGAATTTAAGATGATTTGGTGCGGTCTTGTAGCCTGGTAAATGACTAAATGCTGACTTGTTCCTTAGACAGGACTGTTAATTAGTAGCCTTACTACCCATGACGTCTAAAGGACAGTTTACGTGGGATTTGAACCACAATTATACCTTTGAATTACAAACTAATTATGGGGATGTTTTTGCGGATGAAAGCAGTATTCAATAGTGCGAACATTAATCCACAGTCCAATTTTATAACTATCCACAATTCGTTAACTCCAAGTAACTAGATTACAGGACATGCCAATGCTCTAGTCTATAATAATAAAATATGTAACAAAATACTTCTTTATATCATTACATTTGATATTGTACCTCTTTTACAACATACAAGACAGTACTTTTTAAATGTTAGTTAAACGTATGTTTATAAAATCATAAATTAATTATATAGTTTATTTATCTTTTTATGTGTGGGTGGTAAGTTACGTTTTTTCTACTAACTTTAATTGAATGATAAAAAAATGTCATCACTGTTTTATATGCGACTTTGAATTAATATTTTCACAACCCTAAGATTTGTGGCATTAGCCTATCTCAAAAAACATTTTAAGTGGGTTCATGTTAAACTGTGAACCACAAAAGGAACTGACATCAAAAGTAAGTAATGAACTAAACTGCCCACTAAACAAGGAAGGAGAATTAGCATAACAATGAAACGTAACCGTAAGCACCGTGTTTCGTAGATAGGCAAAACGAATGCAGTAGCTGTTTTGCATACTCCCCCTTGCAGGCGTTGATTCAGAATAACATCTTGAGGACGTTTTATTTAAGTCTGTTTTAAGTTTTCGCAGTCGTCATGATATTGTTCATAATTGAAGTATTGGTTTTAGTTTTCATATGGACAATAATTATAAGGCTTGTTTCAGAACCCCTTACCAACCTTTTCAGGTATTATTTCTGAGTGTTTTTAATTTAAATATAACTTTTTAATCATCCGGAATTCCTCAGTTACTCATTCTTTTTTCAAAGTTTTGTTTGAAAAATATAATTTTAAACGTTTGCAGGACTTCCTGTATTGTAGGACGATAAAATTTTAATAAATTAATATGCAAATAAAACTGTTGGCGTACCTGCTAAAGAAACACGAGTAAAACAATTTGGTTACTTAATTTTATATAAAATAAAATTCAACTCAATGTCTAAACAGTTCAATATTATTTCGTTTGTATTGACAATAAAACTAACATTAATCATAACAGAGAACTTATAATGATATTTTATTCTCTATGGCACTACGTAATAACACTGATAGAGTAATGTATTTGCTTATTTAGGAATATTTTCCACAAAAGGTCTATTATACCTTTGTTGTATTTTTATTGCAAATTCAACTTATATTTTAATATGTAAACGTGGTTTAACGTGGTTTTTTAGATGGGTAACATGTTTAAATTTAAGAGTGACAGTAGGTTAGGAATTAAATCCCTCGGATTACAAGATAATAATAACCTTACCAATAATCTTCCAGTGAGATGATTATAATTTAAATATTTCTTTTCTCCCATAATACAGTTCAAACTCAATGGTCTGCAATAATCGATATCAAAAGAAGAGAATATCAATTCGTGGTGGAGTAGAAGGTACAAAAACGTCAAATTCGTGGCCGAATCTCTTTCAGAATGTACAATACATTTACCAGATCATTTACAAATCGAAAAACAACCCAGCCTCCGAATCCACAATGTAGCAAAGGCCCTTGAGGTCTCTTTGTGGGGATTGAAAAGCTTATCCTGGTTTGGAGGGCTGCGAAAGGTGGCGCCACAATAGCTTCTTGACTCCGCGCATCCAAACCCCACTATTGTGCGGCGGGGCGGGAGTCTATATGGGCTTCACACTATTAATTCCGTATTTGAGTGTGACAAAGGACACGAGTCCAGCAGCTGACCGGCAACTGGCTGGATCACACCTTCGTCCTACAAATAACAGACACATGGACAGTCTGTCACTACAGCCCGCTGACGGAACGGTTGGCGGAGGAGAAGTGTCTAGCTGTGCCACATCTTCGTCATAGCAATAACTGACACGTAGACAGTCTGTCCCTACAACTCGCTGACGGAACGATTGGCGGATAAGAGGTGTCTAGCTATATCACACCATCGTCATACAAACACAGTAACTAACACATGGAACGTCTGTCACTACAGCCCGCTGACGGAACGGTTGGCGGATGAGAGGTGGCTAGATGTGTCACATCTAAGTCTTACAGTTCAAATAACTGACACACACACACATATAATTTTTAACGACTATTGTTTTGACCTCTGGGCACCTAAAAACGAAAAATAACAATGTCCCGGGATTAAGTCTTGTCATGAGACCTATGGTAATAGCTTCTTCACTATGGGAAATTTGCTAAAAAACACAAAAGTGTACAAAGCCGTACTTCACTAAAAAGGTAATCAAATAATTATTAGTTCTGAATTGCTCTATTGATTTTAATATAGTATTGATTTTAGTATTGATTTTAATAACTGGAAACGGGAAAATCCTGCCAAATCTTCTCTTGTCAGAAATCACCTCTATCTATCCTGTGGTGATAGGCAGATCGGATAGAATTTTTGTAATTAAAAAAACTTAATAAATGTTGTAATAATGTAGCTCTATATAAAAAAATGTAATCGACAATTATAAAAACATGTTTTAAAGATTTATTGCTTTGATTTCTTTTCATACTTACTTCATGTAAATAAACACACTCAAAAGCTTGAATATATAGTTCAGTTTCTCAATTGCCCTGAATATAGCCAGTGTTGTTACATCATTGTGTATAGGTGTAGTGTAAAGGTAATTTTAAACGTTGAATAAAGCGAATTTGTCTACATCCAGGTAAAAGAATTTGATGCCAAAAACAAAATATGCAATGGATGTGCGAGTAAGCGGTACAACGCCGCACCCACCTCCGTGGGAGACAAAGGAGGTTTTCAATGAAACCATGGGCTTTGTGATGTGTCAAACAAGGGACAAAGACCTCCAAACGACTTTACATTTCACCTAGAGTTTTCACGAGTAAAATGCTGCCTTTTGCAGTGGAGGGACAGACAGACAGCTTTATCAGACATCATATCGACCTAAGATCACACTTCACTGATCGTTAGAGAAAGAGTGAACTGTGTAGTTTATTATATTAATTATTAATAATTTGCGTAATAAATGAAATTGAAAATTCTGTTGTATATTAAAATACAGGAATTGCATCTTCTACTTCTTTAAATTTCGATTGTGATATTCTATCAGACCCGTCAAAACAGTTTCCAATGGGATGTCTTCTAGCTTTTGGTTATATAAAAATGAAATAAATATGTTATTATATTATGGGCACACAGATCATATAATAAGCACCAAAGCAAAACCTTTTCATAGATTTTTTCATGTGCTCGATAACATTCTATTGAGTAGTGTCGCATTTCACAGACAGACTGTGAACAAACAAGTTTCACAATTGTTTTAGCTTTGTTAGTGGTGATGGTTTTACAGCTTTGTTTAAAGTTGTGCTTCTTTTGTTGACAAATTGAAAGGATTAAAATGTTTCAAATGAAATGTTAAAGGTAGGGCGTGTATTGGGTAGTGTGTGAGAGTCTACAGTAGCCTACTTTAGGTATTTTCTGCACTTCCTATAAGAAAAACTTTAATTACGTATTAATCAAAATATTTTGAACTTAATCTCATAATGAAAGTAAACTTATTGATATTTTATCTTTTAAACCTAATTTACCAATCACTATTGGCCTAGGGTCTGGGCAGTGAATAAATTAAAGATAGCAAGGTACCATAGCGGCGTGAACCACATAGACTGGATAGAGGTGACCGCTCATGTACTGACAGTCACCTGCCGGTGGTTTGAATCCAGCAACCTTTGACTTAGGGGATATTTTTGATCATGCTGCCGCCGGGTTACTACTTGGGTAACATATAAAATTTTTACTCTTAATATTTGTGTGAAATATTAAAAGAACTCAGTACTGCAGTGGTCTATCAAAATATAGGCTACAGCTACTCGTACACCTTAGTAAACCTCGTACACTCGAGCCTTGCGCCAAACTAACGTCACGCTACTCTAGCCTCACACCACTCTAGCCTCGCGCCGGTGTAGCCTCGCGCCACTCCACACTGTATCGCGATATTACGAGGGAAAATATCGTTTTGATCGGCGTCGTGTGGCCATTACAACACAGGGCGCCGCGCCGCGCCGAGCCGAGCGATCAAAGCAGCATGACTCGCTCACGCTTTCTGCTCAAGCAGCGGCGCCGCCTCAAACACTGGAGGTGATTAATCTCAACTTAGCTACGAACACTCGCATCCGCTTCCGGGCTCTCATTAAAAACAGTGATTGTTTCGTGGCCAAAACCAGAGTAATGTAGGTTCGGGGTTCGCTTTGTACGCCAGTCTTGGTCGCGTTACGTGATCGAGTGGATGGTTTTTAGGAGTGAACGTAGAACGAGTATTTCGCCCAAGTTTTCCTTAACAATACATGAATTTTACTGTGGAAATTTTCCATTACGGTTTGTAAAACCAAAGTTTCACTACGTTTCCAGATCTGGTATCTGATCCCGCTTTACTGGCAATCTTAAATCCAGTTCTTCGCTAGCCCTTGTGACGTCTAGACGTGTTTCGTTTCTTGCGTTCGTGACTATTATTGCTTGGTAATTGTTGTTAGTTTTTTCTGCTTCAAACATTTTTTCAGCTTTACACCGGCTTAGTCCAAACTATGCACTAATCTAATGTTATGTTTTAGGATAAGTCTTTGAGAGATACACCAAGTTAAAACATAGCTCATCTTAGGACGGTATCATATTCTAGATCCCGAAACGTTGTGAAACTTTGTTTTTACTAATCGTGATTGAAAATCTCCACAATATAAATTTAAATAACCTTAATACTATATATTAAAATGTACTTTTACAGATAGGCTATGAGTAAACTATTTACGAATTTTCGTTATAGAGCAAAAGTTGTTTTTTTTCTTCCAAGGACTAAATCTAGCATTATGATGACTTTTCGAGTCCTAGGCCGCCAAATATCGTCAGCATTCGATTATAAATATTCTATAAAGTTATTCGTGTTTCGATCGTAATTTTTGATATTACTGATCACTACTTGTTTTTTTAAAACTATCGTATTATATCATACTATCGAATATTCAAATATATAATCATAATAATATCTATAATCTATACAATCAACAATCAAGACGATGATAAAAAAACTGAACGAAATTAAATCAAACTATCATGATTGAAAGTTGATAATAATAACTGATAATCTACAATCAGGAATCGTTGTACAGTTGTTATTTACTAAATGACAAAATAATTATATGGCCAAATATGTTTTACGAGTTTGTTTAGTTTTATTTACAGTTAGACGAAATATATAGTTAGTCTAATAGCCCAAAATTGGCTTTTTGATATATACTTTTTGATATAGTGCTCAAATAAAAAACCCCCGTTTTTTGTCCTAGTGTTGAAATAAATGTTTATTAAACTATGGCTTAAAAACGGAGTATTCTGTTCATCCATTCGAAAATTTGTAAATTTTTAAAATTATGTAGCCAACAATCTCAGTTTTGGGTTGACGAATGAGAGGTTTTTAAGACTAGATAGAATTAGCAACACTGCTAATAATATGCATAGGCTACAACCACGCGTGTCTATATAAATACAAATAGAGTTTTGTCTTTATATTGCTTAGACGAGGTGACATTTTTGTTTGTTTTTACGTTTTATAATCCAGAAAAGCCGACATGTGTCTTATCTCAATTTCTGTTTGTCTTTCTGTAGCACTAAAAAAGTGTTTAAACAATTTTTTGTCACGCTTTGCCATAAACGAGAACACCCACAGTTATAAATCATATTCAGTATTCTATTGCTTTTGGAGACGGATTTTGCTGGCCCATGTATTATGAAAATAAAACGGGTTCTCAAAACTTAAAAAGTTCTCAAAAATGAATTTTTACAGAACAAAGTGTGATGATAGAAAAAATAACCAACATCTGTCATTGATTTTAAATCTATTTCAAAATTATATAATCCTATAATGAAATGCTATCTTGATCTATAACAAACTTTAATAATCATATAATTTTTTTATTTATCTAATTGTAAACTAATGCTACATAATTGAGCTGAGAATATATTTTTTGTCTAAGATTTCAGGTTTATATTTTGCATCGATAATAATAAGAACTATTTTTCAATACTGAATCCTACAACCCATAAAAGGAGGGTTTACTGCTAGTATATCTTTAAAACAAATAACGTTTCAACATCTGTACTTAGTTATATGTGTTACAAAAAAAGAGTGAAACTGGCATTATTCAAAGCGCGTCGCCGGTTGCAGCGAACCTCTAAATCATTAAGACGTTTTAACACACGGCGGCTGAAATTACCGGGGAAATACTCGAGTCCGTAATATTTCACACCTCAGTTTAAACTTTTTGTGATGTTTTAATTTGTACCGCGACGGTAGTGGTGGACCCTAGACCCCTGGCGGCAGACCGATCGTGGCCATGTGTCTTAGTAATGGACAACCACTCGTCAAGCGATACGGACGGCATACTCAAACACGCTCCTAACTATCGATACAACCGTCATATCGATAGTGATATCGTAGGTTCATCAGCTGTGGTTGTTTGTTAAAAATACCTTAGTAGAATCAGAGCTGCATACTATGCGAACATCTAGATTAGATTACCTACCCAGGTAGGTATTTGAAACCAAATATGATATTTGGTGTAAAATATGATGCGATCTTGTAGTCATGTTACTAACTGAGACTGACGTGATCCTTAGACAAGACAGGACTTTGGTAAATAATAGCCCAACAGCAAATATCATCTAAAGGACCTACATTTTGATGTGGAGTCCGAACCACTTATGCCTCTGGTCTATTTGATCTATGAAATATATACAGTAAGTCCATCTTTGTACGGGTCGTATAGTTCAAAGTTTAGAGGCAAGTTACTTATTATCATGACAAAATGTAATCGTTGCCAGTTTAAAGTAAGTAAAGATAATCTCAAAAAGGTATAATGCAAATAAGTTTCATGGTGGGTGCTCCCGTTTTCACGGAGAACCGTTACGGAAGGACTTTGTTCAGCGTTACAGAATGACGGTTAGATAGAAATTCAGACAGAAATTTATATAAGGCTAATTACAGATTTCCTGAGGTATAAAGTGCAAAATGTCGTAATTCTTAGCAATGCACAGATAAAACTATGATTTTATTTACATAGTTTAAGTTTAAGGTTTAAAAGCGTACGTACATGTTCTGAAATTTGCATGTACATTATCAATAATCTTCCATTTTATAAACGGCCGAGTTTTTAACTGACTTTTTTAAGTAGCCTTCAACACAACATTTTATCGTTTAAAAGAATATTTAAACGAGTAAATGACACAGTTACGTATATAATTACATGACTTGTTGAAACAGTTAGGTTTCACCGGTCATATATAATGATTTATGTAAAGGGTTTACAACCAGTGCGGTAAACCAGGCGTACTTACGCCCAATCACTCACCATTAGCTCGTTAGATGACAACCATCAAATATTATCCGCGCGTAAACCGCTGATAGCTTGCTGGTTTAAACTCGGAAAGTGGGTTTAGTAACTAGAAACGTATTGTAACTAGCGACATAAAAGTGAAATTGAATACTGCTGGGACAAAAGTATCGACATACTGAACAATAAAACTCAAAAACCAATTTAAAGCATTGAGTTATAAACATAACTGAAGAAGAAACCGTGTGAATCGTTCATGGATATTTTCAATATAATTGCATTCTGCACTCTCATTGTCTATTGACTCTAATATTACTTTAGATGATTCCCTTTCATGTATTTATATTTCAAAATCAGAAGATCATCAGATCTATCAGATCACGATTTATTAATGAGATATAAATAGTAGCTTTTAGTTGAAAACTAACTAAAGGATAAAACTGCTAACTGCAGTTCGTAGACAAATTGTGCTTGTAAGAAATAAATGAAATGAAATGAAGATTTATTATCACGTAACAGACCAATAGTTAAACACTATTTTAAAAGGCTTTTAACATTCCCATCTGATACGAATGAAGTGAATCAAAAAGCATATCCCGTAATTGCAAACAAATGTGTAGATTTTCTAAACGTGACTGGCGAAAATGGTGGAAACCCGCAAAACATACGGGTGGAATCCGGAATTGTTTAGACAATATAAAATAATAACAACATTAGACAGATTGTGGTCGATCTAATGTGGCAACTGTGGTATCCTAGGATGATATATCGACTACAAGTGTAGATAGCGATGCTATCTACACTGTCCCTCCCGGGAATATCTTCATCGTAAGTAGTGACGTCACTGTACAACCCTCCAGCTCCGGAGTCGTCGACGGCCAACACCGACAGACAGATTGTGGTCGATCTAATGTGGTATCCTAGGATGATATATCGACTACAAGTATAGATAGCGATGCTATCTCGACTGTCCCTCCCGGGGATATCTTCATCGTAAGTAGTGACGTCACTGTACAACCCTCCAGCTCCGGAGTCGTCGACGGCCAACACCGACAGACAGATTGTGGTCGATCTAATGTGGTATCCTAGGATGATATATCGACTACAAGTATAGATAGCGATGCTATCTCACCTGTCCCTCCCGGGGATATCTTCATCGTAAGTAGTGACGTCACTGTACAACCCTCCAGCTCCGGAGTCGTCGACGGCCAACACCGACAGACAGATTGTGGTCGATCTAATGTGGTATCCTAGGATGATATATCGACTACAAGTATAGATAGCGATGCTATCTCACCTGTCCCTCCCGGGGATATCTTCATCGTAAGTAGTGACGTCACTGTACAACCCTCCAGCTCCGGAGTCGTCGACGGCCAACACCGACAGACAGATTGTGGTCGATCTAATGTGGTATCCTAGGATGATATATCGACTACAAGTATAGATAGCGATGCTATCTCGACTGTCCCTCCCGGGGATATCTTCATCGTAAGTAGTGACGTCACTGTACAACCCTCCAGCTCCGGAGTCGTCGACGGCCAACACCGACAGACAGATTGTGGTCGATCTAATGTGGTATCCTGGGTTGATGTATTGACCACAAGTATAGATAGCGATGCTATCTCGACTGTCCCTCCCGGGAATATCTTCATCGTAAGTAGTGTCTGTTAGGACAGGCTAAAACTGTATCCAGGTCTAATTAAAGATCCTTTAGAGAATTTTATAGGTACAAAACTTATTGTTCATGTATTTTAAACGCACATTCACACGAACACAATACTTAAGTCATAGTAAGTCTAAGCAGACTTTACAATTACAAACGTACCCGATATTGTTTTATTTGCCGAAAGATCTTAAGTCCCACCATAAACTAAGAAATTTTCTTTTTTTTAAGCTTAGTCTGCAATTCTAGTATTATATCTTATGGCTTGAATTCATAGCTTGGTTCAATCCTGTTTATATAGAAATTTAGTTTAGGTATTTAGTTGTATGAGTTTATGATGTATGTATAACTTTAGTCTTTGGTTTTGGCTAAAACTATGTACGGTAATTTTCTAAATATATATTGAAATTTTTACGTTGACTATTATTTCGATTTTCATCTTAATTAAATGCTTAAATTGTGAAAGGCGTGTTTTATCTACATATAGGTAAATTCAATAGATAGGCAGATTTTCATGAAGCTAATTTTAAACTCTGAGTCGAACGAACAGATTTAAAATTTGTTTCGGTTTTAGGGCCTACTTAACCAAAGTAGCCTGTGGCATATTTTAATTAGCGTAAGCGCAAGTTGTAATTTTAAAGTTATACTTAAATGAATTTGATGTTTGTATCGAATATGATTTAGATTAAAATCAAGTTTTCCAAAAGAGGTTATAGAAATATGTCTTTATTCATATATTGTGATTCTTTATTCCAAGCTGTAAAATTTAAGATTTTTACACATCAATTAAGTTTGTTTTGGTGTCTTATATCACTTACCAGATCGATTTTTAATTGACAACCCAGTTTTATTTCTTAACTTTGAAATATATTTACTTTTAAACGAACATGATTAGGAAAATAAACTCTTGAATAAGATTAACGTACATTAGTCATACTTATTTAATAATAATGTAAGCTATTCGTAGTTTTCATCTACATTTAGATGAAAACTACAGAGCTACAGAGGTCCAAAACATGTAAATAGAATAATGCAGGTATATTATGGTTCAAATATAATGTAAAATTTATTTTTATTTCTGGAGCTGAAGGTACACTACCGAGCGTTTGCCTTTATGATGGTTGTTGGCTGTTTGTTGTTTGACAAACGAGCAGTTTGATTGACATTCACGGACATTTTGTCTCTGTTTGAGTTTGTTCGATGCTTGTTTGTCCCATTAGCCGTTAACGTTCGGCTGCAGCACAACATAAACAATACATATTGTTACAGCAAATCGTCAATTCATTCGTTACATACATTTACTGCATTTGGGAAGTTTAACGTATTCTGCCAATTGTATTACAGCTAGGTAATTATTATTCATAAATATTATTAAATTTTCGAAAACTTTTTAAGGAATTTTAACTCCATTACTATGCAGGTCTGCTGTGAGTGAGGACTCTAAAATCTTTTAAGTCATGGGATATAAAACAATGGACTAATGAGTCATCGAAGTAAATAACACACGATTCAAGTCTGTTTTAATTGCTAATTACATGTGCAACCAAATATTTAAGTTTACTAACCTTAACCTAGAGATAATTTACAATATTTCTTCAATTTATTTCACAACTTTATTCATAGCAGCAAATATTTTACAATTCTACAAATATATTATTCCAACTCTAAATAATTTTTAAAGTAATACATTAATTTTACAAAGAAAAGTGATATTGTTTATTATAAATATAGGCCTAAACGGTGTTCGAAATAAAAATATTCTAATCCCTTGAACTAGTTGTAAAAATAATTTTAAGAAAACCCTACTATTATTTTTTGTAATGTACTTTAAAAAGTCAAATTAGTCAAGAGTTAATTTTGTACTTCGGTAACCTCCTTTCAATAGGGCAAAAACATATTTTCATACTTAAGTATTAATTTTTAGAATTACTATATTGTTAATAAAATGCTTTTACCTCCTGGAACATTATGATTTTGTAATAAATCGATTTTAATTTAACCTGGGAGCCGGATCGTGTATAATTGCCATCTAATACTTAACTTTGGTCCCGTATTTTTGTTAGATTCTCACTTATTTGTAAGTACAAATAAGTGAGAATCTGTAATAATATTGTTTTTTCTCTTTTAGTCTTTTTAGGGAATTTCCCATGGAGAAGAAGCTATTTATCATACTGAAAGTGTGCCTAATATAGTTTTTTTCACTTAAGAACGCTTTTGCTTCCAAATTTAACGCTAAAATTGATCCCTTGCCCTCTTAGACTTTCAAAAACTCAGGAATCTTACAATTATGCTCTCTCTGTTAATGTTAAGTCCTTTAAGCCTAAGTTCATAGAATAGCTATCCAGAAAGCCCTGTGAAAATTTAGAGCCATGTTTAGCCCACCCGCGTACCAGTCAATTGAATTGTATTTCTTATTTTTTCTCATTAAAAAAAATTAGTACCAGTATTCAATTTTTTACAATATTTCCAGTTTTTTAAATTTTTATTGATTTTTTCAATTAAATAGGCACACTTACTTTTTGTGTTTTTTTAGAAATTCTATTTAACTCTGTTAATTTTGACACACTATAACTCTGTTTCGTTTTGTTTGCTACAAGTATTTTGGTTTGTCCTCGGTATAGTCGATTGGTGGTTCACCCTTTGGGGCTAATTTGATTTAATTTATGTACTCAATTTTTTTAAGCTTACACCGGACACCACCTAAGCAAATTTTATAATTAATTTATCTTTTTTTAAATAAAAATCTTAAATAGGTATTTAATATATGATCTTGATCCTGCTCGTGGCGCTAACTAAACCCAAATTCTAAAAACGTCCAAGCGCTCTCTCCAACCCGGAGGAGAAGTTTCTTCTCACGCTTCAACCGACTTGTTTTCTTCTTTAATCCAAAGGACGTTTCGAGGAGACGTCAACGGGAAGATGAAAAATGGATGGAGTTATCAGATGTGGATCATGGAGTGGTGCGGCTATCAGCTGGATCGACACGTCAGCCCCGTGTCCCGGCTCTGGGTGTCTATACCAGGATCTACCACAATCCCGGCACGCCTCTCTTTGGACTACTAACTCGATGAGACTCTTTATTAATCTTTGAATGGCTAACAATTAATATCGTAATTTATATAAAAAAATACATTGAAATTTTCGAATACAACTATAAAAATGTTTATCACTTTTAGGCCACACACGCGAAGCAGAATAAAAGACTGAACATAAATCTATATATGTAGGGGAAAAGAAACAAGGAAATAGAGCCTAATAGAAACGTTTAAAACCAAAGAGATCACAAACAAATGGTAGAATTTCTCGATCAGGAGTCAGACATAATCAGCCATTTAAATATTTTCTTTCAACCGGTTAAAGTTACATTAATTTCCCTGGCTTAGTAATCTGTTAAAGATACGAACTAAATGACAAGAACGCAATTTTCTTAACCTAACATAAAGCACATCAATCATGATATCAATCTTTATATCAAGTTTTGAAATGATGAGGGTTGATTCTAAATTGATAATGATGCTTAGCTTTAAAAGTGAACAACAAGATTTTAAAAATAAATAAGTGGAATAAAGTTAAAAAAGTTTAAAGTTGGAGAAATATAGGACGTGTAGCATTTCCCTTAGCTTTATATGAGATTTTTATATTTTTTGTGAAAGTAAAACGTTGTCAACTCTGTGGGAGCTTCCCCAGAAAATAATATCATAGTAGATAACGAATTGGAATAAAGCAAAAAGCGTAATCTTTAGATACGCGGGACATTGATTTCAAAAGTACACCCTTTTCTATATAGATTAATAAATTGTCTATGTGTGAGACTCGTAAAAGTATATCGGTGTTTTTATTCACGGATATAAGGATATGGTTATGCACCTTTTAATAACATGTCAGAACCACAACTTGTATAACGTAACACAAATTATATAAATACGTATCTTCCGCGAATGTGTAACTTACTTTTAAATGTTATGTTATTGCATGAAATAGGTTTCCTGATATTCACCAAGTGATTGATAGTTTTCTCAACACTACAATTTAAACCACTGTTCACGAGTTCCACGCCACGAAAGTAATTCTTCACAATAACATAAGAATGTATTCAGTAAGTTGGAATAGGATTAGTTTAAAAAATTATGAAATGTTCTTGTGGTTTAGGAAGTATAATTTTTTCCTTGGGAAAATTTCTTGGATACTGGAGAGTGGTGGAAAATATAGTTCGTAAACTCGTCCAAAACCATTTACCCTCCCAAGACATTTATAACTTGAAACACGATATTGAGTCCGTCAAAATGACATTTTTGGACCTCGCTATAAAATATAATATTATATAAAATTTTGTCAATTTTTATTCGCAAGGCTGTAATAAAACTATTTTTTCCTTATAACATCACTGTGAAAAAAGGACACGTACGCCTGTAGATAGTTATTATTATTTCATCAAAACAGTTTGTAATTTCTTGTTCTTTATTTTAAATATT
Source organism: Nephotettix cincticeps (assembly GCA_023375725.1). Lineage (NCBI taxonomy): Eukaryota > Metazoa > Arthropoda > Insecta > Hemiptera > Cicadellidae > Nephotettix > Nephotettix cincticeps. The sequence continues at coordinate 25,439,285 of CM041785.1, forward strand.
TTACAGAGCAAATTAAATTGGTTGACGTAGAGGATTTAATGACGGGCACATCATTGATTTGTATATTTGCAATGATTCGTTTAAAAATCTAAAACAAAGCATGTACCAAAAATTAAAAATATTTTCCGATTCTCATCCCTTTTGATTATGGAATCACCGAATAAATTGAATAATTTATGTATTTTAACTACAATCAATTTCATAAAATTTTCGTGAATGTTTTTTTCAAACAGGCTATACGATGTTACAGATGAAACGTTTTGGATTTAAGGAATATTTAGGAAAACCTAAATTTTATTTTGTTCTAAGATTTCTAATTTATACCAAATATATATTGTCTCGTTGAAGTAACCTTAATGCAACGCTAATGCTGTTTTCAACAGTAGGTTTTGAGGCCTAACCTGAGATAAGCATATATTCGGTTACTTACTAAATACTACATGATTGTTTTTCCATAAAAATAAGTTTAATAATTTGTTAGACGTTCAGTAATTACATTCATATAAGTTTAATCCCTATTTTCAGTAATTTTATGGCAGTGTTCAAATATATTTATGTTGTTAATTTTTCCTCCCCGTCTTGTTTTACTATATAGGCTATTATTTGTATAAATATCTCTAGTTTTTATCAATGAAAATTATTTTGATGAAAGTGCAAAACCTACATGCTATGAATCTATTTTAATGCATGAGTAATTTTGATTAATCGAAACCTTTTCCGTAAAACGGTTGTAAAACTTTTAAATTGATATATCTCACCTTTCTCACTATTTCAATAAAATAAAATAAACAAACTACTATGTTCAAATCACTTTTATCACATTGTATTATAGCAAGAAATATAAAAATCAGAAATATCGGAAACAGGGTAGTACGTAGCTTAAAACGTACTTATTTAAGTTATTAGTGGCACATGCTGATTATTACGCCATTTAATTTGTACCTTTAATGTTCGGTTCCGCTGATATATTTTAATAAATCATTTTAAATCCTTAATTTGTGTAACTCATGTCAAATTACGTACCTGAAATCTGGGTTGCATTAAATTCACAAAGTTTATTACAAAAATCGACATATCTAAATACAAAACATTTTGTTACCTTTTTTACAACCACAAGATTATTGTAAATGGAATGCGATTGAATGTTTGTTTAAATTAAATAATTTTATGATACTATTTTTTTATAACCTGAGCTGTTAATATTTATTTTCTTATGGTAATATATGTAAAAATGAAATGAAAAATGTTTGTATTTACTTCCCTGTGGGAAACAGGTTAGATGGATACGTCTAAAGGTAATGTTTTCTGTTCTTCTAAACAGCTGTTCTTATTCTTATATATTGAACATTCAATACAATAGCTCTAGTAGTTTCTATAGAAACCTGTTACAAATTTTCATCTTACAATTTGCCAACCCCCCCTCTAAGAGCTTTTTTATACGGGCAAGGTTAGGGCCACATGGACCTATTTTAATTTAACCTGAACAAATCCATAAAATACGCTTAAAAATGTATAGGGATTGTCGGTACTGTGTATAAACTGCAATGTTTCTTATATAATTCTCATAAGATTGTTTTTTTTAATCTAAGGAGAAGGTAAGGAGAAGGCTTGAAGATTACTCATTATTTTTATTGAATGGAAGTCGTTGGATTTGAAAAACCGGAGTATTGTAGGTCTAAATAATAACACCAACGGTATAATTTTATGACAAAATAACTAGTATCGTACTATATTAAATAATCATGAATAACATTCATTATGGAGAGTGAATTTATTATGATACAATCGTCTGTTGTTGAAAGCTCAATTCGTCAAATTTCACAGCAAATAGTAAACATGTACAACATTAACAGTAAACAAAGTTACCTAGCCTAAAAAACAAACTAAACTGTTGATAAAAAATTAATTTGTGATATTTTTATATTGCCAATAGTTTTTGATACTTTGTTATTACTTAACGTTCTATTTCACCAAACCTTTGAACATCCGCCTAAGTATTTTCGACGGCTCACGATGGAGGTAACTCTAATGATCTTTATAAGGTGCTACTATAATGCTATATAATTGAGAAAATTAACGAAACTATTTTTAATTTTGTTTAATTAATTATTTTTTAAGATGAAACACCATTGCTCAAACTTAATGCCTTGAAAAATATGCTCTCCCATACACAAAAGAGTTCACTGTTGTTTTTTTAGAGAGTTTATTTTCCAATATAAGTGCTTGATTCCAATAAAATAGTAGTTTAATCCAATCCCTCCCACGTAAAACATCGATAGGCAATACCGGTGTGAAACAAAGTAATAGAGATGTCAAAAATTCAACAATAAATAGGATTAGACAAGCAGCTCTATATAAATTGGCCACAAGGTACAATTGAAAGAAAACCAGTCAATAATTATAAAACAGGTAGGGCCGAACATTGTGAAATACAGTTAACAGGTTAACATATAAAAAAATGATAACAATGACTACAATATTTGTTAGCACATGAGAAAAATAATCAAAGCACTAACTACACTGTATAGTACAAGGGTTGGGATACAAGGGGTGGTAAATTAATCTAGATTGTAAAAAGATTTTGTGTTTAGCCATTCTATAAGATTAGACTTATACAGCTTAAGATTAACATAGAGAGCATTAAGTGGAAATTTCTGGGACATTTGTAAACCTTTGCAATGTAAGATTCCTGAACTTTTGATGTTTTAAGAGAAAGTTGATTTTATAATTTTGTAACTGAGTGTAAGTCTTACTTTAAGAGAATAAGAGGTTTACCTGAAAATATAGGGCTTATAAACTGTAAACAGTGCGGATGTTTTTTTATAAATAAAGGAGCGCAAATTGAAGTATGGAATTTTGACATGGACAAGTCTAAGCACTGAGGGTTGTTGGCAATTTTCGGAAAGCAACGTGTAACGCTATAGTGACGTTATTTATGCTTATAAGAACAGCTATTTAGAGAACTCAAAACAATTCCTTAAGACACTTCCGTGATCTAAACTATTTCCCACTAAGGAGTAAATACAAACATGTTCCAGTTTTATATGAAGCATAAGATTTTGCAAATTTTATTTGGTGTGTTTTTCAGTTGTGTCAGAAACATGAGGTTTTGCTAATTGGTCTGAAATATATCTCAGTTGTGCATGAATCTCTGATGAACTATTTATTAATATTCTACGTAGTGTTGTTATGTTGTAACCTATTGTTTATGACGAAGTCTAGTGTAGATATTGTAGGCCATATAAGCTTGTTGAACAATAAAATTGCTTATTGCTTACAATTTAAAATGAGACTGTGTTAACACATCCTAATGAATTTCTAATCTTGTATTTTAGAGAGCACTGTTGGTATGGTAAAACTTTTGATTTTGGTCATCCGGAATGTTCTAAGCGGGATTGAGCACACAATTATAGAACGTTTCTAATGAAAATGAGCCCCTAATGTAGCAATGTATATGTTATAGGCTACTACTTTTACTTTAGCTCCATCATTAATAAATTATTACAAGTAACCAAATGTTTATACCACTAAGAATAATTTAGGTTTTTTATTTTCTATCTTTCAATAGGACAATCAATTTTCAATTATCTCTTACATCTGCTCAAATTATTTGTTAGACTTCCAATGATATCTTTGTAATACAATATGTTTAATTGTATATTTTATATTCTAAGTAAAGGAATGGCAATGTGTTAGATCTTTTAAGAAGTCAGTTATTTTTTTATTTTTTAAGAAAAACAAACCTCTTTTAAATGAAACTAAACATATTTTATTTTAACTCTTTCAAATATCAAATAGCCACGTTGAAGTGTACTATTGAAGGGGAATCGTTTACCTTTATTTCAAAATGTTTAGTTTAAAAAAAGATATAAAACACATTAACTAAAAGTATAAATTAAGAAAATAGTTCCATAATAATAGGTTGAACTTTATTTATTCTCAATCTCTTAGTACAAGGCCTTGCTGTCAATTTAAATACAGTAAGAGGAATTTTAAATACAATTAACATTCAACCTAACTTTTAAAATTGCAAGTATTAAAAACTAACAAACATTTTATCCAGTATTACAGTAATGTTGATTATTGGATAGAAGCCTACTTAGGGGGAGGGGTTTCTGTTGTTACAGGGTTATATGTGTTACTGCAAACAAAATAAACTTTCATCTGAGGTACTACTGTTATATTCTTCTAAATCAATGAAATGAATAAGCAGTAATTGTTTCTGGTTAAATTTTTAATGAGGATGATTATCTAAAGGAATTAGACCGAAGTGATTTTTGGGTTGAGTGGGTTCACAATAAGTGTAACTGTCTGAGTGTTATACAAAAGAGTTTAAAGAAACTGCTTAAATTAACTTGTGTTAGCGTCTAACCTTCATTCCTATAGGTGTGACGTTGTAGTGTCCGAAACAAGAGACCTGTATCATAGATCTGTGATAGGAAGGCTCTCCTAGAACATCCGAGGGCGTGGGAGCCCGTCGCCGGTCCGCCGATGGGATCCCCAGACAGCTGCCGAGGGCGACGATAAACAGTTACCAAACACCACCACACACCGAGGATCACACGTTCGGGACACGGCCGTGTTGTCGACCACGCAAGTCAGCAAAGACTGGTCCAGCAGGGAAGATGCCGGCCTCTCGACGGCGACTACACCCGAACATAGCCGAGTTCACACGAAGCCTCCGGGATATGCCTTTACTATTGGTGCGTATTCCCGACCAATCACATCACGCCCCGCCCACTCATGACCACACCCCCGACCCGACTTTTTGTTCCCCTCGTGTCTACAGGGTGTCGAAAGCATCTCGAATGCTGACACTCAAAACTTTATAACCGGAGAGGCAATTTCGCTTATAATAAGGCGGTTTGCCTCTCGTCAAGAAATTAGCGATCGTTCGAGCGGCAATTCTGAGGAGAATGGCGGCGTTATGGTGCACAATGAGGGGGTTGCAATGTCGCTGCGGTAATAGCTACCACTTAAAATCGTTTGAGAAAATTATCTTCTTTTTATTGAAGACGATTGAATGCAGAAAGTGGTTAGTAGTCCACCGTACACTATCCGTAAAACCTTCCACTACTTCAACTTGTCACTCGTAGGCCTAATAAATAGCCAGAAGAATTTAAATAACAAGTATAAGTTGTTGGTTTACTTTATTAATGTGTCTCTTTTCAAAACATTTAAACGATATTACTTCTGGTTGTATAATAATTGAAAAGATTATGTTATGTGATTACAACCAAAGAATTGATTAGCCTATTAAAACAAAAAACAGGCCATTGGCCTGTATTATAATATTATCATATCCTGTGTTTGTATATATCATATGAATTTTAATAATATAATTAAAAATCGTATAATTAATCCAAATACAAAAAAGAAAAGAAAGATAAAAATACAGTAACATTGGTCAGCTCAATGGCATTAATTTTGTTAACAATGTAGATTATAAAGAGCAGTTTTTCCTCTTCAAGGAATGGGGAGTTCTACGTTGATGAAGGAGAAATGTGATGCGTTTGCTGAATTCATCTCTTCAGTGTTTGAACCTCCTTCAGACCTCCCTCTCCAGAGCTCATACTCCAGTAACAATTGCTTATCCTGTTGTGTGTTCTCATTTAATGAAGTTTATAAGGATTTTTCCAGTCTTGATGTGATTAAGGGAAGTGGACCTGACTTAATTTTTTAACGAGTCGATCAGTAATGATGTCGTCCCTGATGCGTTGAAGAGTAGCTACATCATTCCTGTACACAATTCTCGATCAACCTCTGATATCCACAACTACAGGCCTATTGCTATTCAATTAAACATATCCAAAGTGTTTGAGAAACTCATACTGTCAAAAATATTTCCGTTGCTAAAAAGTTCGCTTTCCTCATATCAACATTATTATCTCAGTATTTAAGAAGAGGAAGAAAGTTGATGTACTTTACTTGGTCTTCTCAAAATCATTTGACCTTGTCTATCACTCTTTGCTGGTGAAGAAGTTAGATGAGTGTGGCATTCATGGTCAGCTCATGCTTTGGTTTAAAAGCTACGTACCTTCAAGACTGTCAAGTAGTAATCAAGTATGGATCTGAAACTTTAAAAGTATTCACAGCTTCTTCTGATGTACACCATTCTGGTGTATACCATGTAGAGATGATTAACAGGATCCAGAATCGATTTCTCCGAATGGTGGGCATACGTCTAAAATTTCCACTTTCCTAAAGTACCAGTTAACATGTTGGCCACTCAATTACGCCTTCATTCCTTGGAGACCAGAAGTGACATACAAGATGTAATTTTTCTATTCAAGATTGTTAACGGATTCATTGACTGCCAGCAATTCTGGAGCGTTGACCGCGTACCCTCTGGTACCAGAACTGTTGAACTGTTTGCTAGACATCATCAAGGAACTGGATATGAGCAAAATGGCCTAATGTCTCACATTCAGATGAAGACCAACCTACTCCCTCCTGAAGTTGATCTTTTCTTGTCTACTGCTTCATCCATCAGAAGAAGTCTCCTGAGTGCCAATATGCATTTTTTGTTAAACCATCTTGATACTGTTTTTATATTTTAGTTATTATTTTATTGCTTAGTTTTTATTTCCATATATTTGTTTAGTCATTGATGTTCATCTTAACTAATCATCTTAATTAATTATTAAGTCACTGCTTTGAGCTTACACTTTTGAGGCAAAAAAACAATAGTTGTTAAAAATTGTGTGTATATATATATATATGTGGGGGGGGTGTATGTGTCCGTGAATAAGATAACTCTCGTAAAAACGGTCAAATCGAGACCAAATTCGGTAGAGACGTGTATTCCTACATTTTCTCGAACGAGATCGTAATCCAGACATATCTGTCAATCGGAACGGGTAGTTGGGGGTTGGGGTTTGTAAAAAACTAATAAGTTTTACCTCTCTTGAGGAATAAGAGATTCGTTCCTTTAAAGATAAATAAAACACTCATTCATTCATTTATTTTATTTCTAACGGCAATGCCAATTTAACAAAACTGATGTGCAAACTCAAGACTATATTATATTCATCATGAGAAGCTATACATAAATTATTTTTAGGAATTAATAAATATACATAGGCCTACTTTTACCTACCATATAAATAAAATCAACATAATAATACGATTAACAATATATTGAATCTATATAAATAAAATTAGAGTTTTGTCTGTACATTGCTCAGAACTGCTCATTTTTTAGTTATTCTTACTTTTCGTGTGTTAGAGAAGCCGAAACCGGTCTTATCTCAATTTTTGTCTGTTTGTCTGTGACGCTCCAGGAGGCATATTACGCCCTCTTCTCCGAAAAAACGGGAGAACTGATTACAATGAAACTTATTCCATGTATTCTCTACATTCCAGAGAAGGTTTATAAAAGCTTGAAATCGCCCGCTGCCCCTTAAAAAGTAAATAACAAGCATTTAAAATCCCACTTTTACGCGTTATTACTCGCATTTTGATCCAGTTTTCAATGAATAACCTACTTCTAATAATCAGCTGTCTTTGAAGTTTAAACATTTAATAGAAATAAAAACAAACAGCTGTCAAATCAATATTAGTTAGTTTATATTGGTCATTGATTTTAAACCCATTTCGAAATCATACTATATTAAAAAGTTATTTTAACGTATAAATAATTATAATACTGTAATTGTATAAATGTTCTAATCTATTTTAATAGTAAAGTAATGCTAAATAATAAAGCTGGGTATTTATTTACTTTCTTTGTATTAATTTGTTTAGGATTTCAGGTTTACATTTTGGTATGACGATCTTTCTTCTTAAAACTGAATCCTGTAAACCGTACAAAGGACGGGCTTACTGCTAGTAAGATATAAAAATACTCAAAAAGTCCACAACTTAAATAAAAACTAACAATAAGCATAATATAACAGTAAATTACCTCACTAAAAACACTAATAAGTAATTTTTGAAATAAAGAAAGATGGTAACAATATGTAAACTAAATACAGTGACAGCAAATCATCTATTATTAATTAACTCTGGGCTGTAAATGAATACAATGTATGAGGATATGGATTGATCAGGATTGAAAAAGGAATTAAGGGAGAAGATGACTATATATATTAAAGGTTAGTTAGGTTTTGACAAAAAGGTCACATTCACCAGAAATGGAGTTACCAATGGAGTCTTTCCTACTGGACCAAACTTGAGTTAGTTTATTCGGTGATTACTGTGAAGAAAAAGCTCAGTAGATCCAGTATTTCGGGGGACTCTGAAGTTAATCATGGCCAGTAAGTCGGGAGAGTAAATAGTACCATTAATAGGTTTAGATATAAACGCCAGTTCAGAAAATTCACGGCGGACTACAAAGGCCTAAGGTTGAGCAATTACATTACATCATCGACAAGTAGGGGCCTACTTCAGATAGTGGTATTTCTAGTCTTGTGCCAATGAGTCGGAGAAATCGTTGTTGGATTCTTTCCAGTCTAATAATATGGTGAAGGTAAAAAAGGTCTCCAAACAAGAGAAGCTTATTCAAGAATATGGCGTAAGATATTTGTAGATAAATGGATAGGCCGCTTCTTTCCGCACGTTTAGCTTTCTAAGCACTCTACTAGCCCTGCCATAGACGACATTATTTAATTAAAAAATACTAATTTTATATTTTTTAAATGCAGTGAAAAATTACTTTATTTAATATTCTAATATACAATTTTATCCAGCTACTAAAATTATTGCATGAGGCTATGCCAAGTAAAGTAAAGAATGAGTATACACAATTTCGTTATTATCTCTTATCTATCGATAGTTTTTATATTAAGAGTAGGTACTTATTTAACTCTTTGTTCTCCCTTAAGAATAATACTAGATGGCCTTCGCCCGGTGGTCTCCTTAAAATTACCCTTATAAGAAGTTTGTCTAGAAGAACCTTAATTATTCACAATATTGAATTTCTATGTTAGCTAGATTTGACAAAATTTTCAATTAATAATAGAACAAACATTTTGTATTTGTACAAGTGGTGAATAAATGTATATCTTATTATTAATATTTATTAGAGTGTTTATTAATATATTCAGATTAACGTCCGCACTATGAATACTACGTTCATCCACAAAGATCACCCTGATAATTAGACCAGTTCGTAATTCAGATTCAAAAGTAGTTCGGATCCTACGTTAAGGGAACGCCTATGGAACATGTCGGTCTTAGTCAGTAACAAGAGACTATAAGATTGCGCCACAATTATCGTACACTCATTTCTCATTCGTGCTAGGCTTAAAATACCTACATGGATAGATCACAATTTCAAAAGGCTAATAATAGGTAATATGTCCGAAAACTCCAAAACATAACAATTACAACCTTAGTAACCACCGTAGTAGAAGGACATTGGCTTCGGCACGAGCCTTGGTCGCTCTGGGCGATGGCGAGGGTGGCCGTTGGACTGTGAGGACACCCAGGGTGTGGGAAGACCGTCTCCCCTTCGTTCCGACAAGTTAAGCGGATAAGCCGATGAAGCGACAAGTGCAGCCAGCATTGTAGGCCTACCTGGTCGCGTGCCTTGGATGGGTTCTGTAGTTAGCATTCACCTGATTACCGATCTAACTCAATAAGCCCATCATGCTTGGATATTCACTTTACAAAAAAAGGTTTTACAGTGATGTCTCTTGTGTGACTGATTCTGTATGTTTTTATGTATGTGTACAAAGCCACGGCGCTCACCTTTTAGTCTGATCTAGATAACATTTGTTATGTACGTATATAATATGCACTCAAATGTAGAAATGGACATCAGAAGACGGAGAACGTAATTTTATGGAACTTTCCACAGATTACCGGAACAAAACAAATAAATAGCAAAGTGTTCAAAATGCAAACATAACAGATTCAGAAATACATGATAGAAATATGCTCAAGACGAAGATAAACAAATGGGAATATGCTCCAGAGAGAAAGAGGAAAAATAAAAAACCTAGAATCAGAATATACAATTAAAGAATGAAACTATGGAGCAAAGCTAAAACAACATTGCAAATATGTGAGCTACTTACAGTTTTACATCAGGTAATGATCGGCAATAGCAATACTTAATAATAACATATCCAGCAAATCTCAAAGTGTTATTTTTCAAACATTTAGTAATCCACTTTTATTATGCTCCTGTAGGATACAAAATAGGACATAAATTATTGTTCTAAGGAGATACATAATTCCATATTAAATCCACTAATTACTCTTCAAAAATATATCATAAGAATGTTATAGTACTAAGAAAACCTATATTAGAACATTGCTGGCCACTTTTCTCTAAATTGAAAATACTACGAATCAGAAATCTTTTCGTATATAAAAGTTTAAAACTATTTTTCAATAGAAGTGTTTTTTTTCAATTTCAACCTTATGGTTTGATAAATATGCATAATTTTCAATCACCACAAACAACTTTAACAGTTTACCTTACAGTAGTGTGTCACGATTACACAACTCAGAATGCAGCAGTGTAATAAAAATTCAACATAAATTCAACTCTTCTTACCTCAAAATATTAAAGAATTGCTTTTTGTAAATACTGAATCTTTATTAAGAATCAATCAATAAACATTGGTTTACTATCAACCTCTTATTTGAACCCATTAAAAAATATAAAAATAAAGGATCTTAAAATTCAAATGTTTAGCTTTATAATCACAAAAGTGAAAACTTATAAAAACTTAAGTTTTATTTGCATCAGTTATTTTAATATTTTGCATTTCATTTATTCACTTTAATGAGGTGACCTCTAAAGGGCAGTTTGCCTAGAGGAACCTATATTATTCACCATTTAAAATTTATGTTATATCTAAAATAAAATACATAAAAATATTCAAAATGAATAATAAGACTAAAATAGATTTGTACATTGGAAAAGAGCTACAACATTGGTGATTAGAGGTATTTCTTTTTGTTGTTAATATATCCGTAGACACTCTCGTCAAACAGCCCGATCTTTATGAAATTTGTTACGTACGTGTAAGGGGGGGTTTCGCCCAAAAATTGGATTTTATGAATTTTTACAGATAGTTTAATAAAACACAAAAGGATTTTCCTCGAAGAATTGAACTAGCTGAAGAATATAGAAAATTTAGTAGCCTAATTCGAAAAGTTTGTTTTTTATTTTAGATTTGGAAATTTGCGATTCGGTTAAAAACTTCGAGCTTGAGCGAGAAGCATCACTTTCCACCTTTGTAATGAAATATACTAATGTCAAAATTAAGATTATGTATAGTAACTTTTTACTTTAAAGTAACAAAATAAGTATGAGCACTTTCGCCTTAATACACCTTAAGACGCCTTCGAGGGGAGAGTATGCAAATCCCGTACTGTACTACTATTTGCATAACTTGCCCCTTGGTTTATATCAATACGCCAATATATCACCACGCCTATATTACACGTCTCTAAATTATCTTTTAATCGACACTGTACCCGTTGTAAAAGTTGTTAATTAATTACCATGTATTGATAATTACAAAATTGAAACATAACACGTATCAAATACTTACCCCCATGCATGAAGTATGAGTTACGTGTAGATATTTTTAAAACTATCAAATGAATTTTTGAAATTTTAAGGAATACTTGGGTACAATAATTACTTTTCCCAAATACATTCTATATGAAAAAGAGTATCTCGGTACTATTGTTTATTTTATAAAGGGAAGTTTTCTAAAAAGAACTGTAACTATTTAGATTATTATTTCGTTCTAGGGTTTCCAATAATAGGCGTATGACACCAACCTGTCTTTAAAAATAATGGTTCAAAAGTTAAGAAAATTAAAATTTCAACAAAACCTTGCTACCACTTTACTTAGGTATCACCATTGAAATGGCTCTAAAAACTAAGCATATTAGTCTTTTAAATTATTAGGCTACGAACAATAATTTTCCCAGAGAAAGGCAATTTATGGTCCACGGTAAAAACAGTTCGTTAAGATTACTGGAATTAACGGAAGATAACCAAAAAACTATATCTTCCTTATTTCTCGTCCGTCTCTCTTGAAACTTTATTTGAAGCGTAAGCATGAAAAATGTTTAGGACTTTTGGCAACCACGCCTATCCCATTCGTCATCGCAGAGGGCTATAAAAGTGTCACAACCCGTGGTGCGGACTTTTGGCAACCGCTGTTCTCCCTGGTGGGGATTTCCGGGATTTCGTTCTTGCCGGGCAGGGTTGAGGGTGAGGGAGAAAGCGCGCTCAAAAAGGGCGAGAGGGGAGGCGGCGAGCGAAGAATAACAAAGCACAACGCCTGATACCCAATTCCTTTCAAGTGTGTGATTACTAACCGTCTAAGTACTGTCTGTTGTTAAGTTTGAACTATGTTTAGAGGTACAATATTATGAATTGTATTGGTCTTATTTTTAAACCCATACTTAACTTCTTGAGGAAAGAATTAACGATTTATATTTCTTTGAAATCAGATAAGACTTGTAACTTTTAATTTATAATCTATATAAATAAGTTTGAATATAAAGTTTATGAATGAAGTTGCATGAACATGAAGTTTATTATTATTTAGGACTTTGTATAAACAATTTCTGTTGACAATATCGTAACACTTCAACAGTTGACCATATTGACCTTTATTTGTTGGTGTTGTCTTGTTTTTTGTATCATTGTCTTTCAAACATTCTACTTGGAAAATCCAATTCCATCCAGCCGTACATCCTGTAACGTCGATTGTGAAATAATGGTATTAGTTCAAAGGACTTGGCTCATTCATAGCCGGTTCCCCGTAGTCGTGAATAGCCTCTAAAAACTAAAAATCATATTATTTGTATTAAAAACGAATTTTAAAAGTAAAAACATTTTTAAGATTACTGGAATAATTGTAAATAATTACCAAAAAACTATATCTTCCTTATTTCTCGTCCGTCTCTCTTGAAACTTTATTTGAAATAGCCCACATCACCGGTGTATTTATTTTTAAAACATGTCAAAATTTTTTAACTTGTATTAAAGAGAATGATTGTCTAAAAAGTATTTTATCGTATTTATTGATTATCATTTCTAAAGTACAGGAAGAAGAGAATGTATATTAATAGATACCATTAAAATTAGTTATTTAATAATCAAAATGCTGTACATTTCATGTTTATATTTAAAAACCCCGGTAGGTATTACAGGACGACGCCACCGTCCTGTGGTCCAGCTATTTGAAGGTCACGAATTGGGGATAGTTTGGAGCGATGGTCGGTGGGTGTAGTGTTCTCTTGTGCAGATTAACGTCCGCACTATTGAATACTACGTTAATCCGCAAAGACTATACTAATAATTAGACCAGTTCGTAATTGGTTCGGAGTGGTTGGGATTCCAAGTTTAACTGTAGGTCCTTAAGCTGCCATCGGCTTTTGGGCTATTAATTAACAGTCATATCTAAGGAACATGTCAGCCTTAGTCAGTAGCACGACTACAAGATCGTGCCGCAATAATCCTACACTCGTTTCTCATTCATACATGGCTTAAAATGCCTACCTTGTGGTACGGTCGCCATTTCAATAATCTAATCTAATCTAATCTGTAAGAAACATACAGGCAGAGAGCAGGTATTAACCATAAATTTGTTCCTAATGGTTCTGAATTACAATAATAAACACTCTGGAGTTAACCTTATACATCAAGTTAAATGAGCAAATTTCTATGATTTTGACCCGGCTGGTGGTGCTTGGGTACGGAACAAAAGAATAATTTATTAAAATTATCCTTACAGGTTAAAAAACTAACTTGCACTTGGTGGATATTTAAAGTTGTGTATCAAAACTTCAAGATATGTCCAAAATACAATTTTAACCTCAGTTGCCCATCAACATGGGCCTGAGCGGTGAATTAAAGACATCATGGTACCGTAGCGGTTAGAGTCACATAGGCTAGCCAGAGGTAACCCATTCATGTTCTGGCAAGAGTCACTGGTTTCGGTCATCGGTTTCGATCCAGCACTTGTATTACTGGACCAGTGCGTTACCACTCAGCTACCGGTAAAAATATAAACGTAATTATAAAAATGTCCAAATTCTAACCACAGATCAACACATTCTAATCCCTCACCATTCGGTGAAGAGACATTAAATTATCTTTGAACCCCAACGCCCTCGATTGATTGGCGTATTTTAACGTATTTAAAGAGGCCCGAGGGAGGCTACAGGATTAGCCTCGCCACGCGTCCCTCGGTCCGCGCCACGTGGCCATGTGACGCCTCCGCCACGCGCCCTGGGTACACGGCACGGTCACACGCACAGCACACTGTCATTTGGACATCTTTGGACATGACCAGCGAGCCGTGAGCAGCCAGTGAGCCGCGGGAGACTCCTAGCCAGCGGGCGGAGACCTAATCGGCGAATGGGAGCTGGATCGTACAAATTACAAAATAGGACGGTGGCGTGTCCTCTAATCCAGCAACTTGGAGGTCACGAGTTGTGGATAGTTATGAGCGGTGGTCAATGTATATGATATTCCCTTTTGTTGATTAACGTCCGATTCTCAAAATATTCCTCATTTTGTAATGTGAGACTTGAATTTCATATTAATGCCTAAAAAAATTATTGAACTTGCCTTTGATTCCAATAGCGCTTAGTTTCTCTAAAAGTTCATTCAGTCCATTCAGCTGTGCTGGTCATCAACGTCGAGGGAGGGGAGGGAGGTAGTTCAAGGTAATTGACACTCGTAGCGCTCAGCGCTAGAAACTTTATTAATACTTAAGGTTGTAAAGAATGAAATCAGCTATAAAACATTTCCGTTGCCACTCTCCCGATACAGAGGGAATCAAATGGGCAACTAAATGACAGTTTGAAAAATTATATTATTTAATTAGTTCTCTTAATATGATTACTGTGTAGAGAAACATATCGTTCATAATTTAGATTAAAAGTGTTATTCAGTGCTTTGATCGAATTCCACGCCTCGCGTGTAAACTGGATCGTGGCCAGGAAACAACGACTTTCCATCCTTGTAATGAAATATATTATTCTTCAACGGTGAAATGGTTTCATTGGTTGTCTTAAGTAAAATGGAAAAGGTTGTGAAATAATATTACTAAGGTAAAATTAATGTTGATGTAGTTTAAAATACTCCTGTTTTTGATCATTAACAATGCACAATAAATACGATTTCTAGAGTTTATGAAACTGTGACCAAAATGTTACGTTAAAAGTTTTTTGACCTAAGAGTCTGCAGTCCTCCGCCATCTAGGATTGTCTTTCATAAAAACAATGTCAACTTTGTTCACAGCTTTACTGATCAATTGATTATCGTAAAAAGTGTTTGAGGTGTCAAATTAAAGGCTAAGTGGTTATTTAGGTTACAAATTTTCAATTTGTTTTTATTTTTCTGTAAAAAAATAAAATGTCAATTATTAATATAATATAATATCGTGAAAAATATCTAAAAACAACCAACAAGAGAGGCTGTCACAAAATTAACATTGACTTATGGGACAAAAAATAATTACTTAGGACACTCCTATTACAAGTTTAAATTTTTAGCCACAAGTTGAAATAGATTATTAATTTCTCGTGAAAACAACAGAATATTTTTTAATGTTAGTCCATAATATCCATATGAGTAAACCTTTTTATCGTCTATCAAATCATCATCTGTTTCTAAACAAATTAAATGCAATCCGTTTGAAAACGTGATTATCCGAAACGTTATTTTACGCCAACGTGGCTAGGGTAGACTGGTTCTCATTTTAATACTGTATAAAATGTGCATGAACCCCAACGTTTCCTACAACTCCTTCGCATATCACGTGAATGTATGACCAACCTACAATGCCTACGATAAACACAGGTGTCGCAGCCACAGAAGGCGCCGGCGCGCGTATATAACATTGGTAACGAGGTGCGAACCGATAACCTTAGTTTACGGTGGCAATACGTACGAGTGTACGTACGTCGTACAGCCGCATGCGAGGCTGTGGTCGTACGTATCGACGATGATGTAGAGACGGTAGCTGGCGCGGTCCCGCGGTCTCACTGCCTATGCTAATTGGCTCCACTCGGCACTAAGGTTATCGACATTGCCGGCTCAAAGGCTTTTTCACAACGGCTTACTGGACGTTCGGTAAGTTTTTTACTAACAAATCGCTGCCCATGTTATCATATGAGCTCGTTCACACCGCGCGTTCAGAATGTCCTGTACGTCCGCGATAGTTTTGTATGAATCGCTCGGAGAGCGATTTTTCTAAAACGTTCGTGGCGTCCATGTGCTGGCGCATGCGCAGTGAACACTTCCAAACCGCGTGCTCAGCTGCCGCGTGGTCTGCAGTGTGTTTGGTGTTGAAGTATTATTAATTAATGACCTTATGGTATATTATTTGTTTTACTTACGGCTCAATTATTGCAAAAAATAAAATAACAAACGTATTTACTTACATTGCAAAACAATACTCCATTAATATATATTTTGCTATGTTATTTTTGGCAATCTAAATTTATATAAAATAGGGTACTTCTTGGTAGCATATCAAAAACCTTAAGGAAATTTCATTCATTGTTTTGAATAGGCATTTTGATATTAATACACTAGAAATGAGTGAGGGTGTTACTTGTCTGACTGCAAATGAACAAGTGGACGCTTTGGAAGTTTCTGTGCGGTGTGAAAGGACCGTGTAATTGTCGTTCTGGACGTACCGAACGTACAGACTGTCCAGTACGCCGGTATGAAAAGGCCTTAAACACGAATTGTTCATCTAAAAGTGGTCCCTTGCGAGTTGGGACCCAATTTTGGAATTCAAAATGGTTCCATATAAATTGTTTTTTAAACCTAGTTAAGGACGGTGACGTGTCCTGTAATCCAGCTACTTGGAGGTTACGAGTTGTGGATAGTCATGAGCGATGGTTAGTGGATGTGATATTCCCTGGTTTGGATTAACGTCCGCGCTATTGAATACTATCTGCAAAGACCGTCTTCATAATAAGACCAGTTTGTAATTTTAGAGCAAAAATTATCATTCGGATACCAAGTGGCTGTCGGGCTATTAATAGCCATGTCTAAGAAACATGAAAGGCTTAGCCAGTATCAATATAGTACTACAAGATCGCACCACAATCATCTTCACATTCATACTCAGCTTATCACACCTGCTTGGATAGGTCGCCATTTCAGAAAGGTCATGTCATATTTTTACATGGATCGTATATAACAACTAAGCTCTTGAGAGAGGAGTATTAAGAATTTGTGAGATGCAAAAAGTGTAGTGAAAGTGATCGGATATGTTTTGTTTATGGCAGTCATTAGTTTAATATTTTGTAAGCAAATCCCTAAAATGCCACGTTACATTCCATAAGTAATGAATTATACATAAGTAATAATTGTTCTAATTTAAAATATGTTTTTTTATTTGGTAAACTTCAATTGAGTTTTAAGAAACTGACTTATCTTTGTGTTTAACGTGATATTGTCCAATGAATGACAAAGTTACGTGTAAAAGTCAACGAGAGAAGAGACCACGAGGTGACAAGAAGCAGACCCTTAGACAAATCCATGATCTAGGCTATTTCCCATAGGGTAGGTCCAAGCTCTGAGGGAGGGGGTATCAGTTATTGGTGAAGTGCATAATGTTTAACGGTATAGTGACGTCATATGATTTTTAGTACAACTATTTATGCCGCAGTAATCATATTATTTTAAACTAAAGTATTATATGATTTAATTTTTTTGGTTGGCTGAATTCAGATTCTTATTGCTTTTACAGTTCACTTATCAAATTTCAGTTTTGGATTCATAATATATCGAGTTATGGTTATGTTTTAATATTTGTAAGAAAGATGTTCATAGGATGCTATTATTTACCTTTTTAAAAGTTGTTCCTGTAAGTAAATTATATCTGTTTTAGCCACTTTATCATTATTTAAACGTTTAAGCTTCTTTCCAAAAATTTTCCAATAATAATCTTTAATTCTAGGGGCTAGAATTTCTCTTGTCTTGTCTCTTATGTCTTACGTCCTGGAGGTTAACTTCTTAGTTATCCGAAGTATCCATTTGGGTTTTGACCGCTGTCCTCAAAAGCGTTTGTGCAATGGAACTACGTCACTCAATAAAAAAGCGTCTAACATGACCACAAGAAAACATAGAAATATAACAGTTCATTTTCTTAAATATGATATATTAACATTAATTACAACACTTATTTGAGATATTAGTACTGATACACAACCTCTTGCCAGTAAGATTTTGTGTAAAACTATTTTTAACGACTTCGTTTTACAGAGATTTTGCGAAAAATAAATGCTGAGATGGGAGAGACCTTTGATAAACAATGTCAAAGGGACCCTATGATAAAATGTTTCTTATGAGAGGATTTTTATCGAAGGCTTTGTGTTGTGGATATTTGTTTGACTTTTTTACACATTTTTCTTGCTGGTGTAAAACATAGATAAAACAAAAATAATAATCAAAAGGGAAAACTGTAAACAACAAAAATATGAATAACCATAAGAATTTGGTGGTCAGCAGTTTTTAAACGGAAAGATAATTATTATCATCTTATTAAAATTTATCAAATTACATAAATACAAAAATTTAAGAAAATCTATTTTTGTGACATATTAAGCATAACGATGTGTATTTATTTAATAGAGAAGGGAGCTCTAGCCTTGGCTCTAGGCGTTTACATTAACTTCTCTATCACTATTCAGCCAAAGTTAAAGAAATATCAGTAGATAGCTTTGATAAAGTCTTTTTTAAACTAATTACGCAAAAATTTATTTAAAAAATATTATGTAAATTTTATAGCTCACTTTTATAAATACATCCAAGATCATTACTGCATTTTGTTTTAAATTTAGAACACTTCAATCTGAAAAATCATTCTTAATCATATTGGTTAGTTAAGCGTGTTGCTGAAAAAACACCGAAACAGAAAACCCAGTTAAAACTAAACACAGTTAACGAAACCAGATTGACACGCTTTGACTCTGATTTGACAAAACAAAGTGCAAGAGTAAATATAAAAGTGCACAAATGAAAGTAAATAAAAGCGCAGTTGTCAGTGCACCGCGAGAGGGGAGGTGTGGAGGGGAGGGAGGGGATAGTGGCCAGATCAAAGGGTGTAATAAAGGGATTTACGAGGGTAACAATAACCAGCTTACACGAAGCTTGGATACTTGTACGAGAATGTGACAGCTGGCGTACTATTGCTACTGCTGCTGCCTGCCTCGACATGAGCAGGACGACGTCGGCGCTTGAGGCGGAACCTACGGGGTTACAGAGACGGTGGCGTAACCTGTAAACTAGCTCCTTGGAGTTCCGGAATTGTGGATAGCTATGAGCGATGGTCGATAGGTGAGGGATTAAATAAATAAATAAATAAATAAAACTGCCTATATTTTTAAGTGTTCCTCGGTTATAAAACTGGTTTTCAGGAGAAACTCAAGTCAGCGAATAAATAACAAAAATACAATAAATAATATAACGAAAAAAACAAATATGCTAATTACAAAATACTAACTATTAGATTAGATTAATGAAAGAATAGATCATTGAAATGGCAACCTACCCAGGTAGGTATTTTAAGCCAAGTATGAATGAGGAATGAGTGTACGATGATTGTGGCGCGATCTTGTAGTCTTGTTACTGACTAAGGCTGACATGTTCCTTAGACAGGACTGTTAATTAATAGCCCAACAGCCGATGGCAACTAATGGACCTACAGTTTAACGTGGAATCCGAACCACTGCCTCTGAATTACGAACTGGTCCAATTATGAGGATGATATTTGCGTATTAAAGTAGTATTCAATAGTGCGGGCGTTATTCCATACAAGAGAACACCACACCCACCGACCATCTCTCACAACTATCCACGATTCGTGATATCCAATTAGCTGGACTACAGGACGTCGCCACCATTCTATTCACAGGATAAATAAAAACAATGAGGTCAAAAAATTAATATAAAAATACATATTGTTAATTTTATCCCTGTTGAATATCATTTTTCAATTTTTTCTTGAAACATGCAAAATTAAAGTTTTAAGGGCACGAGGGAGGTTATTGTACAATGCCTGCACAAAATAAGAACAACTTTTCCGAGGCAAACTCAAGCCTCACTCTCTGTAAGTACAGCTTAGGATAACAGTTAGATTAACCTTTCACTCAGGTACTGGGAATCGTGGGGATTCTCTGGTTGTGTATTAACGTTCGCACTATTTAATACTACGTTCATCCGCTAGGATCATCTTCATAATTAGACCTGTTCGTAATTTCAGAGGCAAGATTGTGGTTCAGATCCCACGTTAAACTGTAGGTCCCATATGTGCACTTCGCTGTTCAGCTATTGCTGATATATTAATGATGCTTCCTTAACAACGGGTCGACGTTAGATAGTCATGACCGAGAAAAATTCGAAAGGCATAGAAAGACACACAAAACACTCCTCATTAATGTTCATACAATAAACCAGAAATATTTTGAACATGTTTAGTAAGTTATGCCTAAGGCATCGCCCTAAATTTGCTCAGATTGAGTCTTCCAACATTACACCTATTTTGATCTTAGCCCCAAAACGGGCGGTAAAAGAAAGTAATACTCTAAGTGATTGGAATTTCCGATGCAGTGCAAGCATTAGGGTGAACCGATTTCATCAAGTTCAGGTACGGCCGGAAGAAGACGACCTGAAAAGAATTCTGGGTGGTGATCTATCTTGGATCTAATCTCGAGGTGAGTGCACCGTCGCATCACATTACCACCCCTGCCATGCTATTTTAACGTCGCGTGTTCAAAAGCAGGAATAAAAGGTAATAAACAGTAAAAACATTTTAGTCACGCAATTGAAAAAATGTTAAAATAGGATGAATATTAAATATAATTTTTAATTAAACTATATTACGTTAAAAGTCATTTGAAATTGAGACTATAACAGAACTATTCCTACACTTCCCGCTCTCAACTGATATTCAAGCGTATATATTTTGTAAACTTTGAACATAGTAAAAGAGCTACCCTCCCAATTCACCTGTAACTCACACTACTTGGGTACTAAGCACTCATATGAAAACCAACAAATGCTCGTCAGGAGTAAAAACTAGTCTGTAAGAGTTGAACAACTCAATCATCCCCCTACTGTTGTTGCAATTTACAGTATGAACAGCTGTTGCAAAAACCTCATCTCATATGTTTCGCAAGTAGTCTAGTACACACTTACATGAGCTATCAGTCTAGAGAGGGCTACTATCCTGTACTGTTATTTATGGCGTCCAAGGCGAAAACAACCGAAAGACAGTGGCTGAAACTGATTGAACATTAATAATACTAAAGTGGGTCCAAGTCACAAGACACCCAGATTGTCTAATAAAAATATCGCTGTGTGTAAGTTGTCTACAGCTGTGCGGTCTAATAGTCGGCCCGGGGCCACGACCGATCAGCTGATTGGCAGCACAGCGGCGCGCTCTCGTTAATCCGTCTGTGGCCGTAACTATCAATGGATACGCTGGAGTCCATTCATTCATACGTGGTGGGTGGTTCCAATAAATTACTACTAGCTTATTATTCGCGTAAAATATAACATTGCCTAGATTATTTGGAAAGGTGAATTGCTTCAAATTTTTTTGGTTCACAATGTTGAAAGCTATTTTAAGAAGAAGTATGATTGTTATTACCTTTAAAATAAAGACCTATCCAGGTAGGTATTTTAAGCCAAGTATGAATGAGAAATGAATCTAAATTGATTGTGGCGCGATCTTGTAGTCTTGTTACTGACTAAGGCTGACATGTTACCCAATAGCATCCAAGGTCTACAGTTTGACACGAGGTCCGAATAATAATTTTTGTTCTAAAATTACTAACTGGTCTAATTATGAAGATGGTATTTGCAGATGAACGTAGTATCCAATAGTGCGGACGTTAATACAAACCAGGGAATATCACATACACTAACCATCACTCATCATTATCTACGATTCGTGACCCCCAAGTAGCTGTATTACAGGTTGTATTACACCACTGTCCCTGTCTGGGTTTAAAAAACAATTACTAAGGAACCATTTTGAATTCCAAAACGGGTCCCAAGTCACCACGACTCATCTCCAAATATCCGCGTGTCTGCTGCTATTTTCGCCACCAGGGATTAGCGAGGGTGGGGGGGAGGGTCTTGAGACTAAGTGGGCCTCACAAGAGACGCAATTTGTCGCGATTGTGTCGTGATTGCACCCCTCCCGCCCCACCCCCTCACTACGCCGTTGCTTGGTTACCGTCCAGGGAAGTTGTTGTTTGCATATTGATACCTACCTGTGTAATCCCCCGCAGTCTGTTAAATCATTACGTCTCGATATTTCCGCAAACGGCGGCGGTCGGGTTCCGTCTGATTTGTATGCGAGGAGCGCGCGCCAGGCTCCTTGCGCACAAGGAGAATGGTTGAGTATGCAAAGTATGCGGTTTTGTGTTCGCCTCAATGGCTGGTATTAGAACGGCTTGTGAAACCACGAGGTGGCGCCACTTGTAAATGTTACACGCTTGTTGGGGCGCGCAGGCCGCAATTAAACTGGGAATGTGGGAACTGACCGTCTAGGCCATCGCCCGGGACCGTTTCACACATTATTTTAAGCTAGAACTAGCGGGTTGCAGCATATCGCTTAGCGAAAAGTCATTAGTGATCGAACCCGGGACCTAAGGCCAGTATGCTCTACCTTTATGGGTAGTTAATGATTGGTGGTCAGTGGATGTTATATTCCCTTTTGTGGATTAACGTCCGCACTGTTGAATGCTACGTTCATCCGCAAGGACCATCTCAGGTTTAATCATGAGATTAAACCTGATCGTAATTCAAAGGAAAAATTGTGGTTTGCTTGTTAATCTGTAGATCCTAGAGTTGAAATTGGCTTTTTGGCTATAATTAACAGTCCTGTCTTAGGAACACATCTACCTTAGTTAGTAAAAAAACCCAATTATCTTACACCCATATCTTAATCATAATCGGTTTAAAATACCTAACTGGGTAGGTGTCCATTTCAGAGAGGTATTAATGTAATGATAATTAGGTATGTTTACCTAGTGATGTCATTTCTTAAATGATATTTCTTTTTAACTACCACATTACTTCATAGCTACGAACGTTCATACTACTCTATGAAGAGCCTGGCTTAATTACAACTCTTAAAACTGAGGAAAATTCGCATTTTTCTAGTTCCGGAGTGAATCCAAGTCTCCACACGACAAAGAGCTTCAACAGTGCAGATATCAAAATTAAATAACTTCCGGTTCAGTGGATGGGGTGGCAGATGCGGTTGGGCTTAACCACAATTATAGGATCAAGCTCCTCGGCATTGTCCTTACCCCAGCTGATCATCGAGCCTCCTCTGTGCGGAGTGGGAGGGGGTGGGGGCGAGTACAGGTGGACCGGCACGACATGACTCATCCACATAACACTCGGGGCGATTGGAACTTATAGCTTTATGATTCCCTGGTGGAGGAGATGGCTACACTAACTAAAAATCCAATACCCTAGAATAATGGGGAAAATTATATCTATGTATGTATACAATTTTGTACGCTGATTAAAGGATAACGCTTATTAACGGTTTGGTCACTTAAATTAATTATTAAGACGATTATTTTTATTTCTATTGAGTAGATAAATGGAAAATGTTTCTACTTCATGTGGAAATGTGTGATTTTTGTTTCAGTTTATCTTATGAGGAAAGCTTTTTGAATTATGGGAATTCGTTCAGGAACGAATTGAACATGTGTGAGAACATTACGAGGAAACGCTTTTTTAGTAATGGAGCTAATATTTTAGAAACAGCCTACAAAATTATGATGCCATCTTTTTTTGGTCATCTTTATGACATTAAATGATAATACATTGTTTTATCATTTAATGTTAGTCAATTGATCGTAGTAAGTCATTTACTCAACATTTATTTTATCATTTACTGTGTAATTCGTCAATTTGAATTTTATTTTCATTGGTGTTAGTGATTTGTATGTTACGCTCATATGACCTTTTTGTTGTGTATGCATAGCTGATTGTTCAATAATCAGAGTCTAGTGATTAAACAGTCAAAGTTAGGGAGAACAAGTATCGAATACTCCAAACTCAGGAAGTAGCCAGTGAGGTGACTGTGAAGCCGAAACGATCAACTGATGGCAACAATCTCTAAACATTTACAATTTTACAAAACTTGGTCGTACTAGGCCTGAGCCCATCCTTTGTACGGGTTGCATGACTCATACTTAAGATGCAAGATACTCATTAACGTAGCAATGTATTATTCACCAGCAAAAATATAGAAATAATTAGCTTAATTACTTAGTATCAATTTTTTATTAGATAAAGTAAGAAATTTGAATACTTGGTAAAGGTTGCAGCGTCAGAATAACATTTTAATGTAGTTACATTGGAAATAGTTTTAAAATAAATTATAAATGTAAGAAACTAATATTAATTTCAATTTGACAACTGGTTATTCCTTTCAGTTAAATCACTTTACCATATTAAATTTAAATGTTTAGTAAAAATTGCTAACAGTAAAGGTAAAACATTCTACAACAGGTATAGAATAATGGAAATAATTTTTATAAATTGTGGGTGCTCTCAATTTCAAAGAAGCGGTAAAAAATACCTTGTTTAGTGAATACAAGCTGACATGCAGGAATTGATATACAACCCATTTCGGCTTTTCTGGAGCATAAAATGTGAAAAAAAACAAAAAATACTGTAACTCCAAGCAATGTGCAGACGGAACTCTAATTGTACTTATGTGCATAGTCGTCAAGAGTTAATCGTCAAGGAATTGTTCCCGATCCTTCAAGGTACATCTCCACCGTCCCAGTCACACTCTGACAAGCGATATGTTTGATAAAACACCGACAATGACGGCGAGGCCCACGCGCCGCGTGGACAAAGCGAGAAACAAAAATAAATGTGAGCGATTGAGAAATCGCAGTATCGATGGCTCATTACCGCGATTGTCGGGGGCTCCATTAATCACCGGCGGCGAGGGTTTGGACCGTTCCCTCTCGCTGGTCCGGCAAGCCTCATTAGTTCGGTTCGAGTTTGTTTCGGCATCTCGGTGTTGGAACGGGACATACGTCAATGGGTACAGAAACGAAGCTGTCACTGCATTGTGTCCTACGGCTATCTAGTGTGGCCAGCTACACTTTCACATGACCTGATCACGCTGTCAGAAGTCAGAATGGTTCAGAACCAACTTTAGAATCTACCCATACCTTTCGTGAAGGATTATTTGACTAGCAAAAACCCTTGTTTTGAAATACTCCAACGCTTCTACCAGACAGAATGACAGCTAAGGAATATCTTTAAGAATGCTGAGTCACTTAAAGTATTGTGTTACCTATTTGTTCTGGTTGTGGAATCATGAATAGTTCGCATTATTACTAGATGAGGCTTGTTAAATACTGAATTCGAAGTGGCTATTCAGACGTCTAAATGAATGTACTGATACTTGGTTTAGGTTAAGGATACTTTCTTTGTATAGCTATAAAAATATACCATCAACTTCTTCGGTAAACGATGAGCCTCTACTGTTCCGGGATACTAGTTTTTCTTAGAAATATCGACGTCTTGTGGGACGGACGTGTACGTGGGGGTAGCCTCTGCCTACTGAATTCATAGGGTAGGAACCCAAACCGGTTCAGTTTGTTGAACGTTGCAGATATACTATCCAATAGAAGGATATGATGGACTGCCTTACACAGTTCCCAAGCTATCAGCATGTCAAACCCTTAAGGGTCATGACCTTCTGTTTCGTCAAAAATACAAACCACAGGAAAACCTCGCCCTTCCATCTGAAGGCACACCACCCGGGTTAGTAATTTCAAGTTATTTAAACAGGAAACTTCTTCCTCTACCATATTTTACAGGTATGAAAGTAAGAGGAGAGCTCTCATTGTTTCGTTGGATTAGCTGATCAGGCTCAACTATTAATGAATTTCTCAGGGGGACAGTAAAAATTCATTGTTTGTATTCTCGATAGCTAGATATTGCTTACAAATTTTGGTGGTTTCTTTTTTAGGGTACCGTACCCAATTTTAATTAATATACTAATAATAGAAATTATATTTTTATATAGGTACAGCAGTAGGTCCGAAGTTTTATCTGTTATTATTGTCAGCTTGCTTTTTGTATATGTTTTGGGTTAGTTTAATTTAATTTTCTTTTATAATTTTTCATTTACCCAGGTTATATTAAGAGTCTTATCTAAGAAGACCGTTTTTATTTTTATTTTATAAACTTAAGCTATTTTACCTCAAATTCAGAGCTTTTTACTTCCCCCCTATACAAAGTATATGGAGAGAGCATTGTTTTTGTCCAAATTTCCGCATACCAGCTGTGAAGTTGATATATCCGTTTCAAGGCTCGCTGAGTCCAAAAATGTTTTCGGACTCATGTACGTCTGCCGGTCTGTGTACGAAACCCCGAGACCATACTGATCGTCCGATGTTTATGAATTTGGTACACGAGTGCACTTTGGCTTTATTATTTTGAGTTTATATTTATAAGGGTAGTTTACCCATAAAAATCCTTAAAAATGTGAAAAATACAAATTTCTCAAAATCCACTCGAAAGATGTTAACAATTTCATGGTTTATAGGTATTAATCGTTAAGATCCTAAATTATATGACACTACTTGCATGTCTATAACACTACCTGGTGAGGGGGTTAGGCTCTCAAAATTTTTTAAAATTATTTTAACTTGTTTTCTCTGGTTAGTTTGGACGATTATTTTTGAAACATTGAGTAATATGATTTTTATTAATGAATATAGGTTTTAAATTTACTTAAGACAGAAAGTATGTGTCAATCTGTTGATACCGTTTTGAATATAAATTGTATAGGAACATCGAAATAGGCTAAGTATAAGAGACCTTAAATTTTCTGGATTTTAATTTATAAGCTGAAGATACAGTTAAGGAAGGAAAGTTTAATTAGTAGAGTTTAGAGACCAAATTTATATTATTTTTATTAATTTTTTATTGTAATTGAAGTTCTCTTTTATTGTTGATAATGCATCTGCAACATTATGTTAAGTAATATTAGCAATAATGGAAATAAACATATATTTATTCTTTTTTAGATAAATAATTACCTCATTATTTCATGTTTGTTACAGATACCTCGTAGCGGAAGGACCACGTGTCTATCCGCCCCACGTGAACCTTATCACCTGATCACCTGTTTGTTACACATCTATTTGACCACAAAGCCAGTTATGATCACGGGGCTATTACACTCCGTGGGGTCTACCAATCAACCACCATTCACATCCAAGGGTGACTGTTCGATTCCTCATCCCTGATTATAGATCTGCCCCTGTAATTTTTGCGGCCTTTGATATGCACCTCTGATCGCGCCACGCCCCCATTCACATGATGTCACTGTCCATTCGAATAAACGCGCTCAACTGATGAACCCTTCCGTGCCCTGCTTTGTTTTGGTTATGACGTTACGAGCTGTGGTGTCTGTTTAAAATTTCAATTTTAACAGCTCTTCATTTTATATTGTTTAAAATCTTAGACATTACGGGTAATGAAATGTGACTGATTTTAACTGAGACAAAATTAATGTCACGATTATAAATTTTTATATTTCTCACGTAAATGAATATTGTTTTTTAGAGTTTTCTTAATCATTTAAATTTAGTTACTAATTATGGAAATAGGTGATGTAGTAGGAGTATTTTCTAATAAGGAAGTATTCACAATGGTGATGGTAAGAATGTGATAACTTAAAACTAAATTCATTAAAGAAAAATGTTATTAGGTTTGACAGTGGGAAAAAAGCTAGATATAAAAAATGTAAATTATACAGCTTGTAATCCATGATAAATAAATACCATTTTGTTAGATACTCTAAGAAAGTAACACCACACATTACATCTGTGTAAAACTTTCATTTATTAAGATGATAATTCGAGTGTATGTCAAAGAAAATACTCAATTTTCCACCAATTTACAGACACAGAGGAAGGATTCAAAGAAATGGAGCACAGGCTCAATAGCTTTCGATAGTGTAATTATAATATATTAACATATATTATAATACAGTAATTAGACAATCTTAGATAACGGAAATACATAGGCCTAATACTACACTTTTTTCAGGATACTGGACAATTTACAATTTCAGACGAGACCTTTTTTGAAGGATCGTTGATTAAGAATGGGAAAACGTATAATTATATTTTGAACTTGTACTATAAAAATTTGAATTGCTGCCTTGAAGCTGTTTTATCCTGGAGAGAGAACAAAATAAATCGTATTTCTGTAATACAATGTTGCGAAATTTCAATTGGTAATATTTCATTTACTTTCTAACGTGGCTTATGAGTGTCTTTATAAATTTCTTACTTTGTTCCCGCTATAAAGTACACTCTCTCATAGTTTATTCCTCTCCACCACTGACGGACGCCTGCAGTAGGTGGACTAAGCTATGTCCCATATTTTCCCCGCTTTACCGAGATATTCACCACGGCGACTGGGCGATTTACTCTCCACCGACCGCAGATAAAAACCTACAACTGTCTTTTATAACTGCGTAAATTTCACGTTTAATAAGTTGAACTTTAAGAGTCGGCCGCTGGAGCAGGGGTGCCACCCGTGCGGTACGACAGTAATGCCAACATAAACATGTGAGGTGGTCCGATTGTTTCTGCGGTCCAGTGTTTCCTGACGTACGATAATTATCGTCGAGCACAATAATTTTTCCCCGCCGTAAAATTCTCTATATCATCCGTGTAATTATGGTAGATTACGATAGTTTTTGTTTTCGATGAAAATTCAGTAGTAATATAAAACACGTACCAAACTACACCACGTATAAATGTATAAACGTAAAAAATCTTTCTTTGCGCGCATTAAACATTCTAGTCTAAAAACGTGGATAGGCTACAGTATTTTGTAAAAAGAGCTCCGCTTCCGTAAAAGGACTTCTATAGATGTCATGTTTCGGGAGGTCAAATTAAAACTCCTAACCTAACTGACCTCCACAAAATGACCTATGTTTGTATATTTATACTGTCAATAACCGACCTAACTTCGCAGAGTACTGTGTGTCGGCACTATTGCCAAAAGGTCGTTTTCGGGTGTTTCACAAAATTATCTGTATTTGATTTATAGGCCATTTTGAAGAAGTCTGGTAGTTCGTATCCGAGTTTTCATAGGTTAGAGTTTTAATCTGACAAAACCCCTCACATCTATAGAAGTTCTTTTTCGGAAGTGTAGCCGTTGAAAATACAGTACGTATACTCATTCATTAGACCCTACGCTATAAATAATTCATAAAATTTCATTTTTGCCCTGACTATGACGTTAGTAAGTCATTAAAAGCTCAAAAACCTTAAATTTAACTCATGGCGTTAAAAACACTATTTTACAAGCTATAAAAACCAAAATTTTTCAAATTAGTACATAATGTAAATTATTTTTACTGCACCTAACTCGGTTAAAAAAGGTTCACGTATTTGTTTACTTTTTGACAAAAAAATCTTTATTTTGACGTGAGCTCCATACGATAATTCTCCCCTGATACGACAATTTGAGGCTGGTCCGGTGGAAACCCTGGCGCGGCCTCGGATTTATAGTTTCCTCCCGCTAATAGCGCGGCCGGGGGTCGCGATGACGTATATAAATTGTCTACTAACTGGGAAACAAACAATGTCAAGTGACTCAATAGAATAGCTAATGCCGCGGACCCCTGGCGAGAAATATCTTATTACCGGCAACAGCGGCGGCGGCGGCGGCGCCTAGCAGTGGAGGGTGGACATTAGACATTGGGCAACCGACGGGTCTTGGGCACGATATTTATATTGGACTAGGTGTACAACACGCTACTTAAATCCCCTTAAGAGTCTACAGGAGTGGTGAAAGATTTTTTTAGTCTCATAAGAACGATGTTCATTTTCTGACAGCATTAATAACAGATACTGGTTAATAAACTTGGTTTCAGTCATAAAAAGATAGTTGAGGTGTCAAATAAAAGGTAAAGTGATTATCTTACACTATTTTTGTGGGGAATATATAATGCGATACCATGCGATTATCGCCGGTGGTTCACAGGTAATAAATACCTTTTTATTAGTAGAAAATTAAAAAATATATAATCCTCGATATAATATATTCCCTCGATGCTTTACCTTTAATTTTACAAATCAACCACAATCCATTATTTACGACAAACAATTGGTCAATAATACTGTCACAAAACTAACATTGTTTTAATGGGATTAAAATAAATAATATGACGGAGGTACTTCAGATTTTTTCACTTATACATAGTACCTATATGAAGAAAATATTGTTGTTTTTATGAAAGTCTAGCGGTCTTTTCTGAAGAGCAAGGAGTCAGCACTGATATTCTCTTGGATGTGTAGAAGAATCAGCATCAAGAAACGCGAGTTTGAAGATGGTGGAAGATAAGAAGCTGCCTGGAACAACATAAAAGCATGAGGATGAAATTAGGAAGGAAATAAGAAAAATAAATCACAGGAAGAGATCAAAATGCCGATGATGCTAGTACATTGGTACTAGGTGAGGGAGAGGTGTGTTGGGGGGGCACGGAAGTGAATGAACATCGACGACAAAGAGCAAAGAGTATCCAAAGACTTTCAGAAACCCCTTAAAAAGCGTGAAACCCCAATAAAATGATATGGATATCAACCCACTATATAGTTTTAATACTTACACATTAATTTATATTAACATTAAACGTTTCCAAAGCGTCTGTTTTGTTTGACAACGCGTTTCTGAAAGTATACTGTACCAGAACCAGTATCAAGTCTTGACAATATAAATAGAATTTCAATAACTAAGACTTTGCAATTTAAATGTAAACGGGAGGTATTTCTCCACCTCCAGCAACATTGTGTAATTAAAAATACAGACACGCGTTGGAGAAGTCCAATAAAATAATTTTAGTAATAAATAATCAACGGCATTATGAATGTCAAAGATTTTGTAAACATTAATAAAGCCTATTTTTCAATTATTTTACTATCAAATACCTCCTGGTCCATTTTACAGTATTATAATTTTCCATTGATAAACAATACTGCAGAGGAGAGGATTTTTATATTAAGAGCACTTAGCTTATTACAGCTTACTCTTAAAATTACACATCTAAGCCTTCTTTTAACGGAAGAGTAAATGGCCTGATCTCAGACTAAATATCTTGCGGCGCCTGGACCAAAAATGCTATGGGGAGTCAAATAGAACCCCCTGTAGGATTCCGTGTGGCCCTTGGAGATTACGCGCCACACCAGCACCAGATCCTCTCGTAGCGAACCCTTGTCCTGTAGTTACATTCGCCCGTCCCCTCAGTGGCGCCTTCGGCTCAAAATTGGCCTCCGTTACAATCAGTCCTCTTGTCGTCGCCCCGCTCTGTGTTCTGTGACGCATCTCCATGTCTCCACAAGTTACTTTTATACTTAGCACTACTTTATAGGCGTGCCTTGTAGTCCAGCTACTTGGAGGTTATGAATTGTGGATTGTTATAAGTAGGTGGTGTGATAGCCCGTGGTGAGGATTAACGTCCGCACTATTTAATGAGTTCATTCACAAAGACTATCCTCATAATTTGACCAGTTCGTAATTCAGATGCAACATTGTGGTTCAGATCCCACGTTAAACTGTAGGTCCCTTAGACGGCGAGCTATTAGATAACAGTCCTGTCCAAGGAAAATATCAGCCTTAGTCAGTAACAATACTACACGATCGCGCCACATTCATCGTACACTCGTCACTCATTCATACTTATCTTGAAATACTTCCATGGGTAGGTGGCCGTTTCAGAAAGATAATTATACACCGGTATTGGCGAGGCAGCGGTTAGGCAATGAAAACCCTGTTGCATTGTTTAATATACCTTGAAATCCTATTGCTATTACTTATAGCTCAAAAGTGTCTTACCTTCAAAATGGACTATTTTTTTTTAACACCAACGTTTTAGAAGAATTGAAATT
The DNA here is from genome assembly GCA_023375725.1 of Nephotettix cincticeps. Classification (NCBI taxonomy): domain Eukaryota; kingdom Metazoa; phylum Arthropoda; class Insecta; order Hemiptera; family Cicadellidae; genus Nephotettix; species Nephotettix cincticeps. Next base: position 25,471,205 of record CM041785.1, read on the forward strand.
TTCAAATATATTAAAAACAGGTCACAAGAATATACTTCATTTTCCCCTGTGAATAATCATATATGGGATATATAAATCATATATGGGAAAGGAATGTGGTGCTGTATATTCAATTAATTTAGCTTGACATAACATACGACTAAGTTATTGATTTAGTCAATACTATATAACCAACCAAACTACTATACTTAACTACTTCTATATACTTAACCAAAATAGTCTGCCAAATATGGATAAGCAGGAGCAACATATCATCTCAAGTCACTTACACTTGATCATAGGGTTTTAAGCTCTAAACATTATTTGCATTACTTGTATATTGTGCCACACACTTGTTAGTCACATCACTCGCCAGACTGTGATGGCGAGTGATGCGCGTGTGTGTGGGTGGCCCTCACCGGCATGGAGGCGACGTTGCCAGTGCAAATGTACAGGTATATTTTTTGTAACTAGTTTTGTTTTGGTTCTTATCTTTAGTGATTTATTACCATGTTATTTAGATTCGTAATAAGTTTATGTAACTGTTTGAATTGAATTTTTGTACGAGGGTTCCATGTGTATGAATATATGGATGGATGATGGAAAATAAAACCCAAAAAATGTAGGTTAAGTAGAGTAATGTAGATTCTAATTAAGGTCACTTGATAACGGGAGGAGTTTCCTTACCTCCCGAAACGTAGTGTAGTTAAACACTTGACGCGAAAGGAAAAGTCAAAATAATTAAATAAATAAATACAAATACTCCATTATTATGAGTTTGAAAAATATGGTTAATGTTAATCGATTTGAAATTAAGCTATGGAGCTATTCATATTATATATGACGGATTGGAACATGTTTTAAAGAATAAAAGATAGTAAAATTCTAAGCTATAACTTAATGATTCACTAAAATACGAAATTTATTAATTTATTTATTCATTTATTATTAAAATTAATTTATTATTAAGTTTTTCGTCTGCTTCAAAACAGCTGTTTTAGATACATGTGTTGAAGAGCAAAAGTTGTTCTTTTTCTTCCTAGGACTAACCTATGATTTCTTTAGTCCTACGCAGAAAAAGATCGTTGTTGATGATATTTTGACGTGGATATGTCTTAGCTCTGGATGGGGGGTTATAGGCAATTCGCGCGTCCAAATTTTGAAATAGTGACGCCATATGGTTAGTGACGTCATTTGGCTATAAGGACAGCTGTTTAGGGGAACTGAATAAATTCCTTTTAGACATATCCATGATCTAACCTTAGAATAAATCTATCCTATGGATTTCTGACAGGGATGTAAAACCAAAACTGGTTGGGTGGTGTAGTGGTTATAATATCAGCCTTCAAAACTAAAGAACGCCGAATCGAATCCCTTAAGGGTCGAATCTGGACTCAGTCGCCATTTGTCACTGGGCTATTAATTATAGATGATTCCTAACAACATGTCGACGTATGTTGCAATAACTATTATGAAACTATTTTTCAAATTATTTTTCTATTTTTCTGTTTAGCCTATACATATTCAAACTATTTTTCTATTATTAACTATTTTTGCAATAATACTCAGCAAAAAACATTTGCTTTTGGAAATAAGATGGCTAGTTAAAAACCCTTAACTTTTCGATCAATAGGTAGAAGTTATATTTACAATATCGAATACTGCACGCATCTGCTGCACAAGGGAATACAAAATGATAATTTGACTGAATAAGAGTGATCGCTGACAATAGAAGATGATTAAGATTTGCTTTGAGGGTTTAATCAGGTGGTGAAGTGACAGTGGTGCCACCTGAACAAACTGAATGACGGTGACGACTTAATGCTGATGTGTTGGTAAACCTGAAATACAGTTCATAAAACACAGTACGTATCGTATAAAATATATCCATCTTTGGTAATGCAACCTGTTCTCTGACAATAGTTTATGTTCACTGGTTAAGAGAGTACTAAAAAGGCATGACAGTAGATTTATTTTCCAAAAATTAAAGCCAAAGGTTAAAGTATTAAGGTTTTGTGTTAATGGCAGAAGTTTCTATTTTTATAATTTTTCCCTTATTTAATATCAGTTATTTCACACCTTCTAATGTTTTTCAACAACATCCAAGCGTGTTAAAGCAATTTTCTGAAGAATCAGATCAATCGATGGTTACTATCTAAGTAAACAATTTATGAATAAATAAATTAGATCCAAAAATTGAATAGTTGATTTGTTATAACATTAGGGTTTATTAGTACTAGGCTGATGAACAGATAATTATATGTCAGGTAAATAGTAGGCTGTTGAAAATGTCTTGCAGGAAAAAAGAACTGTTAACGTCGTCATAAAATAACATAAAACCGGGCATAATTAAAAACAACTTTTTTCCTTTTTGTACAAGTTTCCAGTTTTCAAAGTTAACAAATTAACATGACAATTCTCTGACGTCTTCAAAAATTAATTTTCTAAAACAAATACCACGAGTTGTGAAAGTTAAGGAAGTACCCAAACGAGATGAACGGAACAAACCAGTAATGTGGCTAACTTGTTGATGGAGTTGTGAGTTTTGTTTGCGCCTCTGTCGCGAGTTGCGAGTTGGATTTCTCGAGTCTCTTTCAAGTTTCGGAGCAAAGAGGATTTGTTTCTTTGAAAGAAAGTTTTATCTTTGTAAATTGAATTTGAAAACTTCAAAGTGACGATCTTGAGGTCCTCCTCTTTGGATTTGAGAGATTTGTTTTTAGACTAAATTGTTTAACTGTTTTGAAACTTATACTTATGAGAGAGTATTATTTATGCCCTGCGTACGTTTGTTACATTACCTTGCATTCAGTAATTATAGTCTCCTCTTAGAGCAATCATTATCATTTGTGAAGATAGGAAGTTGTGTGAAAATGTGAAACTGTGTCCGAGTGTATAAATATATAATTCAGATGCTTTATTCATAAAAATAAAATTATTTTATATTTATTTCTTAATATATTTGTTGCGCACAGTAGTTTTTTTCACTTTTTACTAAATTACGTGTATAACATCAATAAGTTTATTACGAATATGAAAACACAGTTTATAAATATAAGGTTAGTGAACATTATCACGGTAATTTAATGATTTGCTACAAAAACTTTCAAAATAAACTTTACTGCATTGCGTGGAAACTTAAAACTAAACTTTTCATATTGTCAATAATATTTTCATTCTATTACATAAATGTTAAGATATAAAACCACTTAGTTTTTTGTTAGGAATATATATAAATTAAATTATGCTGGTCAATTGCACTTACATTTCAATAGTCAATTATGCTGGTCCTATTAACATAAGGTTACATAAATAGAAACTCTAATTCCTATACAATAAATTAGAAAAAGGACAAAGTTTTCTATTAAAACACAACGTGATAATGATTGTTTGAATTTAACACCGTTCTTATAGGAAGAGAGACAATCTGATTCATTGTAGTTGTATAATGTCCACCAATAAACTAGCCTTTGTATTTAAAACCAACTACTTACGATGTTATAGGTATGTAAGAAATCCCTTAAGTATTTTGTCATGTAGCTTGTTCCTTGATGGAATTAAGGGCAACAAAGGAAGAAATCGTCATTGTTTGGGGGGTAGTGAACGGAAACGTACAAATTGCGCCACCCCCTCCCACCACCACCCTCCGTATTCCCGACAGGGGTGACGATGTTTGACTCGGAGATCAGCCCCTGGAGCCCGGGATTAGCATTTTGGACCCCCCTACCGGACCCCAGCTATAGTTTACATGGGCAAAGACCCTTTTAATGAAGTGTTACAGGCTTTGACGCCGTGCCGTGTCATATCCCCAGTGATTCGTTATTTTCTTCTCAGTACCGAAAGAATTATACAAGAATTACTTTATATCATACTTATTTTAAAAAGTTTTTAAATCTAATTCATTCGTGAAAAGATGTTTTCTTTATATCACAAGCTTACCCCTATTAGTACCAATTGATGGCGCCCCTGGGCAAATAAATGTTACTAAATATATTTAACTCATTTCAGCTTGATTTCTAATAGTATTTAGTTTTAGATAGGATAGTGTATTCTTCGGAGGCTATGAAACAACATTAATTTTGAAATTTAAATTAGTTTAGTTGAAATGTAAAATTCAAAATTCAGCTTCGCAGTTTAGATTTAAAACTGGATACATTATTTACAGTATTCTCTAGGAAATTATATTTGTAGCAATTATTGTAGTCCTCATGGTTAGATCCATTTGTTTTTTTGTTTTTTATTTTCACAACCTTATTGTGGAGAATTTACTTAGAAAGCAGATCAGCTGTTACGTGGTTATTTATTAGTATGCTTACTAATTTTTGATGAATAGTTTTATTGCTCATTTTTTGCTGCATCCTTTTAGCGAATTTCCCATAGGGAAGAAGCTATTACCGTAGGTCTCATGGTAAGACTTGGCCCAGGACTATGTTACTTTTTTGTTTTGAGGTGCCCAGAGGCCAAAAACAATAGTCGTAAAAAATTCTATGTATATAGGTTTTGTATATGTATGTGTTTGTGATCACAATAACTCTCGTAATAATGGTCCAATCAAGACCAAATTTGGTAGAGATGTGTATTCCTACATTTACTCGGACGCGTGGGGACTGGTCTTTAGGAGTTAATGTACAAACTCCTTATGAGAAGATAATCATAAAGGGCTTGTCAAATAACACTGCTTAACCCCAACCCTCTCCTAAAAAATGGCGAAACAAATCGAAATTTCAAGGGTTAAAATGTTTTCAACATATCTGAAATTTAACCTGTAAGTATAAGATGTAGGTCTTAACTTTAAAGTTTTAATGGAAAGTTAATCACACGACTTGTAAAAAACACCCACTTTCCATTAAAACACTGATTCAATCGAAATTTGAAAGGTTTGAACTGTTTTCAGTAAAGTAGAAGTAAACGGCAGTGCTGTTTGATTTGTCGCATGACTAATTTATAATAATTAATTCCTAAGTTGATATTTACATCTTATAAATCAGGTAATTATCAAAATAGTTACAACACTTTAATTATGAACGAATTTATTAGATTATATCACTAAAAATTAGTACTATTTTTTTATTACAACCTTTGGGTTAGACAGGCTGGCTTAAATTTTGAAAGTGTCATTTACTTATTAATTAATTATACCTGTAGGTAACCTTTTGAAATGGCGACCAACCCAGGTAGGCATTTTAAGCTAAGTGAATGAGAAATGAGGGTAAGATGATTGTGGAAAGTGACTTAATAACCAGCCTGTGTAGTGGTTCGTATATTGTCTATCGGTGGATGTTGCAGTCTGTACATACGTCTGAAGGTATGTCTTGTCTCGTGGGAGAGGGATGGCTGATCAAACATCCCACCAACCCCGCCAGCCCCACCAGCCCCACCAGCCCCACCAACCCCACCAACCCCTCACGAAGGTCTTTTCCGCATCGCCGAGCCGCGCTCTGATTCGATTTCGCATCCGATTTGCGTGGAATACAAACTAGAGAATCTGGGAGATATTCGAGGCAAACACGACGACGCTGAGCATTCTAGACGGCCTCCTTGTTTCTCTTTTATCTTCCCTGCGGCGTCCCGGCCGGAATATAAAATGTTCCTTCTCAAACCTTCTTCGAACAAAGAAAAGTGTTACATTTAGAGTATTTTATTTTAGTCACAGACTATATAAACATCAGTACGGTACCAGTCCATTATTGAGAATACGCCATCATTTTGATAACTTTTCAAACCTGCTCCATTTATTTAATAGCAACTTTTTAAATTTAAATTTCGATATAAACATTTTAGTTAAAGGGGAACGATTGTTTCAGTATAAAACATTTGTTTATCTAGCCCTATGGCTAGATAAACTATGGCCTACTAGGCGCGATACTTTTTGTTCAGTGCTATATTAATTATGGTGTATTAAATCGGTTTTATTTAAACCACATAAATGTTTTCATTGAGTAATACATGTGTTTTAATTGTTCTAATTAATTTTTATAATACATGTCTTTTTCTATACGAGCAAAGCTCGGTCACCAGGTACTTGTATTAGTATTCCTTTGATTTCCACCCCTAACGGTGTATATTTTGGGTTCATAATAAACAAATAAATTATATGACAAGTTTGATCAATAACAATTTGTCAATAACATTGATAAACAACAACTTGTATAAAGTTTGTATAATTTGTGAAGTTCGTAATTTGAAATACTGTATAAACTCGTATGGAGTTTGCCTTATCTCCATACGATTAAAATAGGGAAAGGTACGCAGGTTTGGTGCTATGAAAAACACTGAAAGTATGTATTTTTACCATAAAAACGTATAATAATTTTACCATGTACAAAGTTTTATCAACATCTGTCCATAATTATAGGCGTTTGCCTCAATATGATTGGCATGGAAATTGAGTACATATGTTAATTGATTATGATTTTTATATTTATGATTTATTTTTTGGTTATGAGTTTAGAGCATAAAAGGATGGACCTAAACCATATGAAGCCAAATACCGTATCATCCAAAAATGTAGGTTAATAAGTGAAATATTAATTTTTCCTTATCCTCCATAAGATTAACTAACATTGCAGCCCCAAAATACACCGTAACTTTTTAGTATCACGGTAAACATTGGAGACAGAGCAAAACTTTTAGTTAGAAAATTGTGTAGTTTTTTGAGCTGAATATAATGGTGAAAGATAAAATTTATTATTTTTTTAAATTACATATGAAAACTCAAAACCCCATTTCCAATATGCATGTATTATATACTGTATACAGTTTTTAACAACTATAGTTTTTGGTCTCTTGGCTCCTCAAATCGAAAAAGTAACTGGTCCCGGGCTTACGTCTTCCCTGAGACCTACGGTAATAGCTTCTCTTTGGAAAATTAGCAAAATGATAAGTTCTGCTAGAGTATACCATAACTTATTGTTTAATCAAAGTGAGAAGCGGGAATTATTGTTGGGTTTATATCTGAAATGAAATGAAATCTTTATTGATCCAGTAAAAAAACTATACATAATACATAAAAATGATTACAGTTTTATATTAAAAAGCTAAGACAAACTAAAACAGAGTACAAACTAAAAAGGATCAATAAATTTTGGTCCCGAGGTTGAAACCTGTGAGGGAACCTGTACAAAAACAATACACTATCCGCTCGAGCGGTAGGTTTAAGGTCGACCGGTCTGATTAATAACATACAACAATCTTAACAGTAGTTATAGATAATGAATATTCCCTTATTATCTGTCTCAGGTGTGAGAAAAAGTGAAGTATTATTGTAAAAGCTGAACAAAAAATGTTTGCTGCATCTTCTATGTAAAGTTTTAATTTACTCTATTAAGAAATAGGCTTAAGTAATACTTTAAGCCCCAAGGGAGTAAAATTGTGTAGTTTTGAGTCCAAACGGTCTATAAGTTCCCTCATAAGGATAACATGGAAGAAATCTGGAACACTCTGTAAAGAACAATCAGAAATAATAGCAGCTGAAAGTAGTGCTGAATGTTTTTCATGTTTATAATTACCGTCTTTTGTCAATCAGGTTATTTTTGCTGCACCCTGTATTTTTCATTTTTTAGAGTTCTTTCGTTCTTTCAATAAAATATTTATTGATACTATTCTAATTTCATTCATTTTGTTTATTCGATTGAAATTAGCAGGGATTATTTTTCGAATCAATTACAGTAAAGTACAGTAAGTCTTTAAGAAGAAGTGCACTTGTTTTCAGCGATTCTAAATTTATTCGGTAAATAAAAGAGTCGTGTGTATAATGTTTTTCGCTTGGTAAAAGCAAATTAAAAATATTATCCCTCAAAATCCTCGACTTCGGGCCAAAAGCTCAAAAGGATGCGAGAAATTGTGCGTTGCACGAGGACTGAGGGCTTGAGGGGGAGCTGAGGCTAGCTCAGCAAGACGCGAGTAACACTGTTGTCCGGCCGGATGGCTCTCACCCTCCCCCCCCTAGAGCAGGGGTAATCCCATTGCCGCCACCATAGACGCTTGATTGTGCCCCCATCTGACTAAATAACATGTGTACAACCCTCTAATTGGGTTAGCTCTGACCTGCCGGGTGAATCACTGGTAAACTTTATATGGTTACACGTCTAGCGTCACTTATTGTTTCGTGGTTCCTCTTCTAGGTGTTAAAACAATGTGTAACGTGTGACAACAGTTCTTTTTGGACACTGGGCTGTCTGTATGTAACCACCTAGAAGTCAGTTAAATTTAACTTTACAGTGACGTTTTCCCAGCTCAGAAGTATGTTGCGCGGCATGCTCAGTGACGATGACCTCCGCGATAGTACAGTATTCCAACTGCAACGCAAAAATGTTTTCCAACTAACGTTTTTTAAACTTAAATCTGCGCGATATAGGTCTACGCCAGATGATATCCAATAGCCAAAATATAATTACAATCACGATATATAGTATAAAATCTGTGATACATTAATTTTATAATTTAGATGGAACCTGTGTACGATAAACGAGATCGTAGCACTATCTGCCGAGTAGAGCGAATTTCAATAGAATTATTATATATACATAGTTTATATAGTATGATGTACGATATGCTTTGCTGCAGTAAGGGTTGTTTTACATGGTAATGTGCTTATATTCAGGCTGTTCGCTAAGTAAAAACACCGACAACTTTATCAAATTATGTCAATTACTAATCGAGTTATACAAATTTATCTGAATACGTGGATTTTCTGCCATAATAGTGTTTTATATGGCTGTACTTAAAAAACTACAAATTTTTAATGGTATTAATAAATGAGTTATATATTTATAATAACTACCACAATGTACTGTGTTTACCAAATATACAGTATCCAATTTTTGATTTATATTTTAGTTGTGTTATGAAAAATAACAAAGGACAATGATACTAATTTAAAAATATAATAATTATTAATAAATATCTATCAATACATATTTTGCTTAATTGTTTAATTTCTGTTAAATATAACAAAAACGATATTAATTCGTAACAGGTCAGGAATGTGGTCCAAAATATACAATTAACCACAGTGCAGACTCACGTTGTATTAAAATAAAGCTAAGATCATGTCGTAATCCTCTTAATAGTCTATAATTGACATGGTCTCGATGCTCGTTAATAAGCCGCAGCACTAGCATGGTACTCGCGACAGTAATCACAGTATCAAAATATTAAAAATTACTTAGTACTTATAAAACCGAGATCACATATGTATATTGATTTACTTCAAAATAATGTAACCGTGGTGTCCTGTCCAGCTACTTGTATGGAAAATGTGCGATTAGTACATCTTGCGTCTCTAGGATAACGTCTCCACTATTTGAATACGTAACCGCAGCCATCCCAATAGATGCAGACAGTGGTGGGCAGTGGTTCGGCTTAAATAGATATGCCATGTTGACTATTATTGAGAAAAGTTGGCGAGAAACAGAACGAGAGTATCGTAACAGAAAAAGGGATAGTAACTCATGTAAAATTGGAAAAAAAAGAAAATGTGAGAGAAAAGTGTTACACTTCTTGCGAAAAAATTGCGTACTAAAAAGCGCGTAAAAAAAGTAGTAAGGTATGCCAGATCCACACCGAAGGGAAAGTTGATTGTTGAAGAATAGATAAATTCCCTTTTAACCTTATGTTACTGACCTGATTCATCAATTGGCATGGTTGAATACTAGAAATGTAAATAAAAACTGAAATTAAATATATTATATAATAGAGAGCTATTAAATAGATTTATAGGTGATATATTTATATATTAAAAATCATGTTACACTCATTTCTCATTCATACTTGGCTTAAAATACCAGTAATAATGAGTAAAGAATGAGTAATAATACAAGTAGTAGTTTGGACACAATTTAAATAGGTACAAGACCTCGCTTCCAACATACCCGCATTACAGTGAGTCTACTGTTACCAAAATACAGAGTTTGCAAATTTTCAATAGGCTCCGCAGTAATTTTAAAACCTTCCTTTTTCAAAAAGATACGAAAATTGTATCTCGTTCAAACCAAAATTGTGACGGCAGCGACGTCGTGCCGCGTAATTTTTGCCAGCCAGCGTTTCGCCAATTGAATAATAGAATGCGCTGCAGTAATCCGAGCTCGAGCTCATCATACAATCGGAATCCGTCAAATGGGATTGCGGGCCTTTGTGTAATTTGCACACCCCGCGCACCCCCCTCATACATAATGCAAATTTAAGCCTATCACAAGCAAAAAACGTCATTCGGTAAAACTGTAGCCGGAGCGGCAAACTGCAGCGCGCTCTAGTTCATTACCTTTGTCGCGTTACCGCTCAAAGAATTTTATTGTAATTCCACCCTTTTTTCGGCTAGGATCGCAATCTACGTTCGCAAATGAACGCCACAAAGGGGTTTTGGCTGAGGTAGCGGTTTCGAATTAACGAGGGAGTTTTCCGTAATTTTCGTTTCGGACGAGGTGCGATTAAATTTAAGGGTTGGATGAGCTTCAATTTGCAGTGAGTAATTTCTTGTAATTGATTATTTATTTACTGGGATTGTGGCGTGTTCTGTAATCCAGCTACTTGGAGGTCACGAAATTTGGTTAATTATGACCGGTGGCCGATGGATTCGTTATTTTCTGGTGGATTAACGTCCGCACTGTCGAATACTACGTTCATCCGCAAAAAAACATCCTCATAATTTGATCAGTTCGTAGTTCAGAAGTAAAAGTGGTTCGAATTACACGTTCGATTGTGGGTCCACCTTTGGGTTATTAAATCAGTCCAGTCTAAGGAACATCAACATCTTAGAAATTCACAAAGTCGTTGGTTATTAATTATTCAATATCTTTTATTGGACTTTTTCAATGCGGCTGTGTTTTTAACTACACAGCGTTTCTCGAGGTGGAGAAACTCCTCCCATTTTCAAACGATTACTAGTGCTACAACCTCAGTTCTGAACGAACTCTACCTTGTGTGCCCATCATAGCTCGGAGGAGGGGTTGTAGTTATTTGTTCCATTACCAATATATTGGTATATATTGTGCATAAAGATAAGTATAGTTTTATTGAAATTAATTATTGAAATTATCACTTGAAAACGGAAGGAGTTTCTCCACCTCTAGAAACGTTGTCTAGTTAACCAGACACGTTAAACTACTACTACTAGATCGCACCACAATCATCTCACACTCATTGCTTGGGTTAAAATACCTGCCTACCTGGATACGTCGCCATTTCAAAAAGGTAATAGGTTATAGGTTGTATAACTGGGTAGAACTTCCATGCTGACAAATTGAGGAAATGAAACATAAGGATGTTATTAAACAGACCGGGCAGTAAATAGAAGCAGCAGGGGCGCCATAAACGGCGAGGGACAGCGTGCGGACGGCACCAGCGCCCCTGCCGGCGAATCATTGTATTACGCATAAATTATATAGTTTTGTAGATCTTATTGCCTCTCCTTGACAGGCTTTCGACCTCGGTCTATTTTTTAAGTTACGACCTAGGGGAGTAACTAAAACACATAACTTAAGAATATTTCCTGATATTTGTATACTGGTCAGGTGGTGTAATGCTGTAACATAGGCTACACGTGCAGAGGTCGTGTTACTTAATGTGATTTGGTCATTTGAAATGATTCGCTTTACAAGAGTGATATTTGCTACTATCGTAAAGTCCACGTTGAGATAAATATCCCCGTCGCAGCAGACCTGCGTACTCGGAGAATTTCCAAATCAATAACATAATAATATATGACAAGTTTTATCATTATCTGTCGATAAATATGAGAGTTATTTGCCTATTCTCCATAAGATTAACATGGGAAAGAGTATGCAGGTTTGCTGCTGTGAGGGACGCTGAAAGTAGGTGTTTCTAGCGTAAACAATTTATATTTTGACCATTTATATCAAGTTTCATCAATAAAGGAGTTTACCTAATCTCTATATGATTAATATGGGAAAAGAGTATGCAGGTTAGCTGCCATGATAAACACATAAACTATGATTTTTAAGCATAAATGTATGGATTTCAACCACATGAAGCTAAGTATCAAGTTTCATCCAAAAATATTGGATAATAAGTGGAACATTAATTTTTCCTTATCCTCCATAAGATTAACATCGGAGCCCCAAAATACAACGTACTGTGTTTAGATTTTTTAATATCTCGGTAACCGTTTGAGATAGAGAAAAACTTTAAGGAACTAAATTGTGTAGTTTTTTAAGTGTCTAAGATTTATAGTAGTGAAAAGTACATGGCTTAAAGTGCTAATCTTAAGTCTTACCACGAGACCTACGGTAATAGCTTCTTCCCTGTGGGAAATTCGCTAAAAGCGCATAAATTAAGTTGTGCTATGACTCTGTCTAGTCTTTAATAAATCTGATCGCATCAAACTTTAAACTTTTAATTTAATCATTTTAAGAACTCTAATCAGGGAAGTGTGCATAGAAACCTGCTTTGAAAATTATATTTTTATACTTAAATACAAATATTAACGACTTATTTATTAAAAGTTCTAAATTTACTAATGAATAGACTTCCAAAGAGTTTTGCTGGGCAAGTTGTTTCACAGAATATTGTTTGTTGTAAAGAATGTGTGACGCTAGGGTAAAATTTAATTTAAATGTTTGCTTTGAATCTCATAATTCTACCCAAACCAACTCGAGAAAATTAGTAGGATCGTCGCGTAGTGTGGTGCGAGCGCGCACTTCCGTTTATCACAAACAATTACATTCACTCAACCTTGAACACGGTGATAAGAGCCCCCTCATCCTAAACGAAATTGACATTACATCTCGGGCGGTCAAAGCCAGAGCCGAATTAAGATTCGAATTTTAAAACCTGGATTGAACAAAATTACAACTGCTCGTTATGCAATTTAAGCGAAAACGAAACAGAATTTTATAGCAATGTCCTATTTTAGCACATTAAAATTAAAATTTTGATTTGGGTGAACATTTTTAGGTAAACTTGAATACCGACTAGTATTTACTCTTCGTGGGCAGGTGGAGGGACATATGAGGTTGATTGAGCAGGTAATAAGCTAAACTAACATAATTTTAGACTTCAATTAAATTTGCAAAGTTTTACTCTTGAAGGATAATTAATAATAAAAATATTAAGTCGTTCCGGGACTTTTCACCATCCCTGTATAATACCAGATGCTGTGTCCACTGTAAATTTCAGTTGAGATGAAGGGAAAAAATTAAACACCTACCTACATTTTACGACTCAAAAGTAATTTGGCAATAAATAAAATACTTCTTAACCAGTAAAAAATTAATCGACCGCTGTCCAAACAAAGGGAAACATCTGCGGATCGTAGACGAGTGACAAATGGTTGATAGAAATGTTTGTGATGATTTAAACCCCACCTGGAGCTACAGGGTGCCCTTGTCGGGGGCGTGGGGGTGTGGTGGTGTGGGGGGTGGGGTGTGGGGTCAGTCCTAATAGGACTCCTCAATTGGATTCCTCGGGTCGACGAAGCCTATTACACCGATGATGCGACATCTGGTGGGAGCGCTGGCAACTAGGCCGATCCTGAGAATTAATATGGATGCAATTACCTCAACAAGCGCGACGTCAGAGCGATCCGCGCATGTGCAGACCATAACTCGGCCACAATTAAGATTACATGGACGATTAAAGTTGAATTCGCTAATTTGGAGTATTTATTGCTTTTTGGGAATAATGTTAGATTTTCATAACTAATTACCTCCCTATATTTGGCCCTATATTTTTTTATTGAAATAAAAAAATGCAGGAATAATAAACAGCTCATGTTTACAAAGAGTATAAAAAACAAAATCATAAGAATATTAAAAAAAATTAATGGAATGCGTTTTTCTTGTTTTTTAACGCGAAAAAAACTAATTCTAATTTCATAGCATGAACAATTTATATAACAAACAAAACTAATGAGCACAGAAATTTAGCTACCAAACTTTACACCCAATAAATAATGCAGATAATGGTAACAAAAACCTAGATGTTTATTTAAGAAAAATAAAATAAACGTTATCAGAGGACTGTAACATAATTTCTCCCTTGATTGATTTTTTTTAAACTACAACCTTCATAAAAGTTTAGCTAAATGTAATTAAAATTGTTTTATAAAGTAATCATCATATTGTTTAAACTGATAACAAGATAAAATGAGTTAAATTAGTTGTTGGAAAGTATTTTGGGCGTTACTAGCTCTTAGGGTAATACCAAACATTTTTGTTAGGTGATTTAACCTTACACTGCACACCAAGTTCCATGATGAGAAATAATGAAGAAATTCATTTTTTTATATTCTGCATACGAATAACATTTGACGCTCTCAGACAACGTACTGCGTTTACCATGGACATTACATTTAAGTTTTAATGGTGATAGTCAAATATATTAAATTATTTACTAAAACATTTTTGTTTGGTCAGAAAATTTGAAAATTATATGTTTTATATTTAAAAGCCGATAACTTTTGAAGCAATTATTTTACAGACATACGCGTGGTGTCCAATAATATTTCCTCTCATATCCAATCTGAAAAGTTAACGATAAAAATATTTCTCCATATATTATGTATAAGGGGAGAAAGTAAAAATTGAAAGAATTTAATGATTTTAAAGTAAAAGGACGTTTGGAGCTTAAGCTGGTAAGGTGTCCTCATCCTTTAACATTTATGTAAAAATGCATTCTTAGTTGTATATTTTATCATATATTCTGTCTTTTATATTACATTCTAACTACAATGAATCAAAATATCCCTAGAATAGGAATCCTGTTTATTCAGCGAATTTCTATTAGTTTCGGTACTTTTATAAATATACAAACGAAGCATCCTCATAGGTTACGTCACATACTAAATACCACCAAAGTGACTTTATAAATAAGTAAAAAGGGAATTGTATGTAAAGTTGGTATAGCATTTGACGGGTATGAAAGTGAATTGATTAGTCTCAAGGCCATGAATGATAAAGAGATCAAATTATTTTTAAAGTAATGTTTTAATCACCCACCGAGCAAGGTAATGCAATTGTACAATTTGATTATATTTGGAAAGCAAATTTTACATAAAACTTTACCGGCACCCTATAATACCTTTAAATGATTAATCACTAATGGTGAAATGAATAAAAATAAAAAATAAAAAACACCCAAAATTGTTAAAAACTCACAGTTGAAGAGGTTCAATTAATTACCAATTAATTAATCAATACACCAAACCTCTTCTTTTTGTATTTTTTCTAAGTTTGAGGTTTTAAAAATTTAAATTGATGTTAAACTCGTTCTCACGTACGGGTCAACCCTTGTGGGAATTATATTTGCAAAAAATTCATACTTCAGTTTTCCAGTTTTTTATCTATGTGTATTATTTTTATGTATATTATTATTTATTACTGTTATACTATGTATATTTCCTGCAATGTAAAGAATTGTGGTTTTCGCGAACTAAATGTGTTTTTAATATGACCAATTGTTATAGCATTTTGATGACAGATTATGTAACCCAGTTGCAGCCGGAACATAGCTGAGGACAACAGTTTCACAGTCCGTGACGAATGCGGATGATGGATATCGATACACGTCTACCGGTGATTCTCCCCGGTCGATACCGTGCTACTTGATCGATCACCGTCTGTCGCGTTCGGTTGTTCACCCTGCGTTAAACATACCTATAAATGTCCTCAGCTTTACGATGCTATGAAATATATATTTGCCCTTTATTTTCACGTTCGTGCATCGAGTAAACCGTACGATAGTTGTCCGATAAGGTCTTGGACAGCTGGTTCCCCCCTCACCACCTCTTTCCAAGTAGTGTTGCTATTTTTAATTTAGCCTATCAGCTGACGTAACCATATGCTATAGTAGAGAACGGCGATTAGGCAACACCGCACTGACTCTCATCGGACTATTTTCGTGTGGTTTATTCTAGGAATCATCGTTCATGGAAAAATGAAGAAGAAGAAGATATAAATAGTAAAATACTATTAAAACATATGATACACATATGAATAACTATTGTGGAACATATGAACCTCTCGCGCGATATGACATCATTTGCACTCTTGTTACACAAATAGCTATTTCATTACACTGTACCGAAACCAGCTGCTTTCAACGTATGTTGCGAGTACAGAAAGTAATGTTTTCCCGGCCTAGGATTTGGGTAAATCAGCTAGAGATTTTACCTACACTATTTAGTTACGATTTCTAACACTAGTAGCGCTCAGCGCTACTGTACTAGTAAAGTATAGTCAAGTACATAAATTGTAAAAAGTGATATCAGATGTAAAACAATATCACTGTTGCCAGTACAACGGCAGCAGTGATACTGTCAGTCCCTACTGAGGGAATCAAATGTACAACTAAAGGTCAGTATGGTTTTTCACACCGACCACCGATATTACTTAATTAGTTCTAAGAATATGATTACAGTGTAATAAAAAATATCGTTCACAAACTAACAATTAGTTGGATTTTTCCAACGCGTCTTGTGTCATGAATTTTCAGGACTCTATCGTTCACAAATTGGATTAAAAGTCTTTTCCGCGCCTTGATCAAATTCCAGCTCGGCTGAACGCCTCGCGTGTAAACTTGATCGTGGCCCGGAAACAACCACTCTCCATCCTTTTGATGAAATATACTATTTCTTGAGAGTTCATAGAAATGATTCTTTAGGACAAAGCTAATTCGGCTGACCATACAAAGTCGAGGGTTAGGCCCTTGAATCTTGGAAGTCTGGGGCCTCCAGCTTGATCTCGAGCCCGAACTACATGAACTTTGCACTCCTTCATTAACATCCCCTGTTAGGTAACAAAAGATGTTCACTTGGAGTATTATGCTTACGAGACACGAGAAGACTACTGGTTTGAATAACGATATACCCATTTAGGAGCCTATGTCGTTATCATACGTTTTGAATGCAGCATATTAATTTCTCATTTACACAACATACATTGTTAAACGAATCTGTGTGTCATGGCAAAAAAAGATTTTGCAACAAAATCGCCTGCAATTCATAGTTTTGCAGTAGTTTCCAGAGGTCATCTCGAGACTCAAATTTATAAATCTGACAGCAGACATGAGATTTATAAATTGACTCAGATTGTGACAAGATTCTTTAATGTACACAGTATTGGTATGTAGGGTAAAGGCCAGATATGATCACTTATTACATTACTGTCTATTATTTCGCAAATAGTAACCTACCTAGGTAGACCATTGATACATGAAAATTGATTGTAAGATGATTGATGCTTGATCTTATAGTCTTGTTACTGACTAAGGCTGAAATTTTCATAGGACAGGACAGTTAATCAATAGCCAAACAGCCCATGGTCTGTTACCTGTTACCAGTGTGACGTTGAATTCGACCAACAATTTTTCTCACCATTACTTTTGTGGATGAACTTAGTAATTCAATAGTGTGGACGTTAATTCAAACCAGGGAATTTCACATCCACTCACTATCACTCATAAGTATCCACAATTTTTCTCACCATTACGAACTGGCATGATTATGAAGATTACTTTTGTGGATGAACTTAGTAATTCAATAGTGTGGACGTTAATTCAAACCAGGGAATTTCATATCCACTCACTATCACTCATAAGTATCCACAATTTTAATTTCTAAGTCGCTAGATTACAGGACTCGCCACCGCCCAAGTCAAACTCATGACTATTTGTATTCAAAAAGCGACCGACCTAAAGAGCCGCAGGTACCGGATCCACCCTTTTGTAAAGGGTGTTCCCGCCAGATGTTTTTACCGCATCAGCTGAGCACGGGTCAGACCCCTATAAACGCTACCAAAGCCGCCCGCCTTCTTTATATTATGTGGCTCGTATATCTCGGTTGACCGTAATGGGTAGTGTTAATCATTCATTGTAAACTTATATGGATCCGCGGCGATGAGTTAGGGGGTGGCCCCTCGCAAATCAATTGCCCCCGTTCATCCGGTCACTTCTGGGAACGGCGCGGCGACCCGGTGAATCAAAACGGATAAGAACTCCGCTACCTCTACCTAACAAAATGCTTACAGAACAAATTTGTGTTTACTTCCCTATAGGAAATTGCTCAGACCACGGATATTTCTGAAGGATTTATTTCACTTCCTCTAAAATCTGTTCGCAAAACCATATGACGACACTTTAGTTACACTTTTGCGTTTCACAAATTGCTAACACATCCCCCCGCGCTTACAGCTTAGAATATCAAAATAAATTAAAACTAAAATGAATAGTACCATTAACTACAATGATAGTAAGGAGTGATATTATTTATCTATTTTTACAGCTCTTTAATAGATAAAAAGCTCAGCTGAGTTTAAATAGTGAGCAAAATGTTTTACTTATTAAAATGAAAAATTTACTATTTTGGGGCGCTCTTTTTTTTAGATAGACCCAAACTAGATTATTTTATCTTATTTCACTTACGTGAAAGCTATAAATTTTAAACCACACATTTATCGGTGGACTTTAGCTACCAACTATAACGTTAAATATTAGTTATAACACAAATTTCATTGTAGAACGATGAAAATAAGCAGAGCCGCATCGAGGGGGCATTTCCGTTTTATAAAGGCTCAAACGCTTTCAATACACTTATGGATTCTTGATTGATAAGCAATAAAAAGTATGTGTGTATCGTGTTTCTATATAGGCCAATCGGTTGATTGAGGGGTACAGATCAAAAACATCGCCCCGGGCGCTTATTATCCTCGGGGCGACACTGAAATCCTTACAGTGTACATCCTGTGCAACAGTGTTTGTGTCGGGTAAACGTGGAAATAAACCAACTTCAACACCTGACGTGTTTGATTTATATTTGTTTCGTGGGCTGTATGTTGTATATGAAGTAATAGGGTATATTATAGTTTTCAGGTATATGCTTATATGATGTATCACGTTCACAAGTAGAGTCCTTTAAATATTATAAAGCATCTCGCGTTGTAAAATTAAAATGCGTTTTATCTTCTTTACAAAATTGTAAATTGCGTCAGCATAGTAAGAGTTTACAAGTGATAGTAGTCTGCGATAGGTTATTTGTATTTTTGTAATCCCTACTGACATGAGCCTAGGACATAGTATGCCTACCCCCTAGCCACCCCGTGCGGTACCTCGTCCACCACCCATCACGCAGGTGCCGGTGGGCGGAGACGGGGAGGTCAGAATCGATTTCACGCACTCCAACCGTCCCACATCCATGTCCCCATAAATCTAAAACATCTTCAGACGTTTCCGAAATAATAGTTTCAATATGTAACAAGATATATGGTCCGGGTAAATAAACAACCCGCGGTCCTGGGTCCAGGTCCTGGGCGTCGACGCGATTAATCTAACCACAAAGCCCCCGGATTTGCCGCGGCCGTGGGCCAACGCGGGTTTTTTATTCGATCGAATAAATAAGAAGCGACGCGACAGTATATTAGAGGAATACGCCTCGGAGGCGAATAAACATTTCAGTGAGAAATATGAGTCGGTGACGGCGGCGGTGATGGACGGCCGTGAGGGGGTGTGACCGTTGTCGCAGGGAGGGTCACGGAGACGCGAGACGCGAGACGTGGGACAAGAATCGAGTTATACTTTACACAAGTGTCAAAAAGTCTCATAAATATTATTTGAGTTAAAATCTTTAGTTTTTGTACCGAAATTTCTTTGGCTTTTTTAATTGAAAAAATATGTTCAACAAAAATACTATAAACATGATTTTGGATTAATTTGTCCAATACCATAAATACTAACCAGATTAAATTAGATTACCATTTGAAATGGGGACCTAACCAGGTAGGTATTTTAAGGGAAGTATAAATCAGAAATGAGTGTAAGACGATTGGAGCGCGATTTTGTAGTCCTGTTAACCTACTGACTAAGGTTGACATGTTCCTTAGACAGGACTGTTAATTAATAACCAAACACTCAATGACGTCTGAGGAGCCTACGTTTAACGTGAGTTCCGAACTACTTTTGTCTCTGTTATGAGGATGATATTTGCGGATGAACGTAGTATTTAATAGTGCGGATATTAAGTCGCACCAGAGAATATCACATCCACCGACGATCGCTCATAACTCATAACTATCCACAATTCATGGCCTACAAGTAGCCGGATTGCAGGACACGCTATCGTCCCAGTCTTATGTTTACAATTTTTTGTTTATAGGAAAAATAGGACCACTGAAACAGGTATTATTAGACATTCCTGTCTACGGGACGTGTCAATCTTAGTCAGTAACAAGACTACAAAATCGCGCCTCAATCATCTTATACTTATTTCTCATGCATAATTGGCTTAAAATACCTACTCGGTAGCCATTTCAGAAATGTAGCCTAGTAATAATAATTACAAATCTCCATAATACTAATGAAAACTAAGCGAATTTCCAATCATTTATGAATTAATGGTAATGATTCAAACAAAGCTGTATCATAGGTTAAATAAGGAAGTTATATCAATGTACTTTCTCCATAAAAATAATGTGGGGAAAGAGTAAGAAGGTTTGCTGTCTCGAGGAAGAAGGATTGTATGATTTTCAACATACAGTAGTAAACCTTAACTATATGAACTATCCTTAAATGTATAAAAAATGGTAATCTTCTCCTCTTTTTCCATCCAGCTCGTACCTCATCCATATACCTGATTTGTGTTTTATTTATAGTCCATGGTTTTAAACTATTTTTTCGCTGTATTTAATGTTGCTATCTTTTATTATTTCAGAAATAATTATTGTAGGTATAATATTGTTTTGCTTATTTTTTATCTTATGAGTAATTATTTTCGACGAATGGAATAAATATTTGTAATTATGAGGGAAATATTGGTTCCAGCATATGTTGTTTTAATATAAAATATATCAAAGATATACATAATATATTCTATTATACATTTTTACTTTTTTTACTTTTTACTAGTGCATGATCACTGTAACATTTCTTTGCTTTGGACACTTCAACATTTTATTTAGAGGTGTGCTGTCATAAATCTTTTTTCTAAGGGTGAAAATCAAGTAACGGTCATATTGTTCTTCTTCTTCTAGTTGATTCTCTGTGGCTGCTCGTAATCTCTTTTCAATGATCTTTTCTAGAAAAACATTACGCAATGCCAACATTACGGGAATAAATTATACTGTAGGTGGAAAGTCGCTACATAAGTCCCGAAAGTGATAAAAATATTACATAGTAGTATTCATGTTACTAATATTATCTTTTCGGACTTTTTCAACTCGTTTGTGTTTTTAACTAGGGTACTCGACGTTTCTGGAGACAAAGAAACTCCTCCCGTTTTCAAGTTGTTTTGACAATAGTAATAGAAGAGACCTACATGTAACTAAAACGTTTATTTTAAATAAAATTATTAGATAGTCACATGTAAAGTCGAGAAGTTTCTCCACCTCCAGAAACGTGCAGTTAAAACATAGACGTGATGGAAAAGTCCATAAATATAATATTGGTAATTAATAACTAACGCAATCATGAATTTCAAAGATTCTATAGTATTCATATGTGTAGTATAGAACGAATGCTACCAATACAATATCACAGTTTCAGCGGTCCTCTCTCTAGACGTGCAGCATGCAGCACGAAGGGTGCGTGGGAGGGTGGGGGAGGGACAGCTATTATTGGGTTACGAATCGCTGAGTAAGCTGTAATACCATTACAATTGCGTATTGTGCGGCAACCGGCAGGCGGGGTGTTTTGACAGGGAAAGGATTGACCGCCAACGTTATTTGGGGGTGTCTAACTTGACAAGTAGTAGTTAGCTTGTACGTCACTCAAACTAAATTCAGGGCAGGACAAAGATACCAATCACTGTTTATTTTTTATTCGTATGGATGTTTTGCGAGTTTTAAGTGTTTCGTTAACTCATATTTAAAATTTGAACTGGGATTCGTAAAATCTTACACCATTCACCGACGGTGCACAAGCTGTTGATAGAAGGAACAAAGCGTACTAATATAGTCATGTCTGCCTGTGGTCACGTGGTCTGATGTCAGACGGAGCAGAGCGTTCGCCGACGATCGCGCGGTGTGTTGTCAGACGGTTAGAGCGTTCACCGACGTTCGCGCGGTCTGTTGATAGACGGAGCAGAGCGTTCACCGACGGTTGACGGTCTGTTGATAGACGGAGCAGAGCGTTTACCGACGGTTGACGGTCTGTTGATAGACGGAGCACAGTGTTCATGTCAGCGTTCACCGACGGTTGCGCGGTCTGTTGTCAGACGGAGCGAAGTATACACCGACGGCCGCGCGGTCTTTATCAGACGGAACAAAGCGTACACTGACGCTCGCTCGGTCTTTGTCAGTCGGAGCGAAGCGTACACTGACGGTCACGCGGTCTGTTGTCAGATGGAGCGAAGCGTACACCGACGGTTGCACGGTCTGTTGTCAGACGTAGCAAAGCGTACACCGACGCTCGCGCGGTCTTTGTCAGACGGAGCGAAGCGTACACTGACGCTCGCTCGGTCTTTGTCAGACGGAGCGAAGCGTACACCGACGGTCGCTAGGTCTGTTGTCAGATGGAGCGAAGTGTACAACGACGCTCGCGCGGTCTTTGTCAGACGGAGCGAAGCGTACACTGACGGTCGCGCGGTCTTTGTCAGACGGAGCGAAGCGTACACTGACGCTCGCTCGGTCTTTGTCAGACGGAGCGAAGCGTACACCGACGGTCGCGCGGTCTTTGTCAGACCGAGCGAAGCGTACACCGACAGTCGTGCAGTCTGTTATATGGATCGAAGCGTACACCGACGGTCACGCGGTCTGTTGTCAGACGGAGCGAAGCGTACAACGACGCTCGCGCGGTCTTTGTCAGACGGAGCGAAGCGTACACTGACGCTCGCGCGGTCTTTGTCAGACGGAGCGAAGCGTACACTGACGGTCGCGCGGTCTTTGTCAGACCGAGCGAAGCGTACACCGACAGTCGTGCAGTCTGTTATATGGATCGAAGCGTACACCGACGGTCACGCGGTCTGTTGTCAGACGGAGCGAAGCGTACAACGACGCTCGCGCGGTCTTTGTCAGACGGAGCGAAGCGTAGACTGACGCTCGCGCGGTCTTTGTCAGACGGAGCGAAGCGTACACTGACGGCCGCGCGGTCTTTGTCAGACGGAGCGGAGCGTACACCGACAGTCGTGCAGTCTGTCATATGGAGCGAAGCGTACACCGACGGTTGCACGGTCTGTTGTCAGACGGAGCAGAGCGTTTACCGCCGATCGCGCGGTCTCTACTCGCGCCAAATTCACGACGCCCACGGCCGGTTCCGCCCCCAAATGCCCCAATTCGCTCATTAGCCAAGTAAAGACATTCCGACGCAATCAGTGGGCGCCATCATTAAATAAAACTGTCAAATAAATTTAAAACGTTTCAGTATCGGCACAATTTGTAGCAGTTTGTTCTCGCCGCTTCTCTCCTGCCGACTCCACATGAGCCAACCATGTTGAGCCCTCTGAATTGATATGTAATTGAATAGCTCTCCACAACGCAAAGTGTTCATTGATTTCTATTCAGAACTATGCCATGTCGTTGAGTTGTTTTGTAACATTTAAGTGATGAAAACTTTAAGGCAAGAGTGTATTTATCGATTTTTTTTAGAGAGGGGTTCTTTGGATGGGATTCAAACCAAACGCGACCTCGCTCAGCTTGATAAACTATATCTATCTTACAGACAATTTAAAAAATAACAGACTTTTAATACCATGTTTTTATACAGACAAGCTAAGAATGAAGAATCTATCAGAGGTCCGAATAGAGGTATCTGAATATACCTTTCTAAACCTTATTTATCATGTTGTGCGTGTTCAATATTTAATGCATGTACTCATAGAGTTTAATATTTATTATTTAAATCCATTTGGACATGCATATACGAGTTTCAACAGTCAGTTATGTCTGTTATGATCCCAAAAATAACATGGCAATGAGTCTTCAGTGGCCTGACGTCCTGTGACTAGCCACAAAAGCCGCTTGGTAGTACTTTTTCGAATAAATAAACAATGTCTTAGCCTCAGTTTCTATTACGAAATTAAAACCAGTACATCAACCTTTCTCTACGTGTAAATCTTGAATAAGTTTATTTCTATTAATCGATTTTCCACAAAGGATATTTTAGTGCTTATTATTATGTTAACCGTTTAATCTGTTAACCGTTATTCTGTTAATCTGTCAAACTTTATTTTATTACTTTTAAAGAAAGTTTCTATGTTTTGTAAAATAAAGAAATGATATTCTTGTCTTCTCTTTGGTTTACCTTCAATGTCTCTAAAATAATGTATTAGTTATAGCTGGAAAATTTATTACAGTACATATTTGTAAATACGTTTTAACATTTTCTTCATTAGGAGGGGTGAGTGCCCCAAACGCCACCCTCTTGTGTCCCTCCGAGAATAGGTACTGGAGCCGTCCCTGCTTGAGAGACGTCCTCAGTTTGTGGCGGTACTAAAAACCCTCTATTAATGGATGGTCTAGACTGCGTGTCTTAAAGGGTTGTATGCTTTTGCGCGATTTCTGACACAAGTAAGACAAAAAAACGTTAAGACAAAGTAATTTTAATTAGATTTTGGTGCTTGAGTGTAGGTGAGAGAAATGAATAATAAACGGTATCGGTGGACTGATACATACTCTCTCCCTTAAGTAAATTCAAAAAAGACAATCTGTAATAAAACTATCATGTTCTTCAAAGTTTATCTAAATATCATTCAATAATTTATTGTTTCAAAAATAACCATCCCATTTCTGAAAATAAAAACAAGAGAGACAAAGTTAAATTAATTGTTCGAATTGTATGGGGGGAAACACCCCCCCCCCCAGGTAATACCAAACTTTTTACTCTCTCCCCTTATACATAGAATATGGAGAAAGTATTGTTTTCGTCAAAATTTTCGAATTTGAGTTGAGAGTGGATACACCTGTTTTGTATATACCCTGTGTATTGCATTGCGGCTTCGTTGTGAAAGCTTTAAATATACAACCGGTGATTATTATAATAAACTCAATATGTATAAACATTGTAATTATTTTTTATTTGGCCAACCTATAAACTCGTTACTTTTAATCTTACAGAAAATAAAGAAATATAAATACAGTACATAATTTCCAAAAACAGTAAACTATGAACGTGGCGAATAATGCTGTTCATTTTGTACAGCACATATTCACTTCATAGTTTTACATTAATGAATGATTCAGATGGCATTGGATTAGTGAAGCATATTGCTAACGGACAGTAAACAAACAGCTGGTTTAAGAATTCAAATGTTGTGATTGTAGATAATTTGTAAACCAACTTATTCCCCATAAGGTTAACATTAGAAAATTAAAACGCTATAAAATGAAAACTCAGAGAGTTTATGGAAACTGAATATGCCTAAAGCATGACCGGAGCAGAGACGAATCCGAAAAATCAAAGATCATTAAATTTGGTCCAGCCGTTCTCGAGTTATAATGAGCGTAACTTTGTTTTATATATTTAATATTTTGTTCTTTTCATTGTTGTTTTGCTATGAAATTTTTTTGTAAATTGACGTTGTATTTATTTACAACAGGTTAAGTTTAATAAAGGGTCATGTGTCCCTAACTTTTTCCGATAAAATAAACGTTTATCCACTTCATTTTCATATTATTTTAATCAATAGCCCAACAGCCAGAGCCACCTCAGGGACCTACAGTTTGAACGTTGGATCCGAACTGCTTTTGCTTCTGGCTTAAAAATTGTTTTTAGTTCTGCGGATCGTACACGAGGCCGCAAGGAAGGTGTTCGGAACGCGTCTGTTGCGAGGTCGCTCGCGCTGATTGGTCATGATTACAGATACTCCGCCGCCATTTTGATCTGTAATTTCCCTTATGGATACATAAACGCGTTTACGGCACCGTAATAACAGGTTGTCAGATAACACTGAAGCGATTACCTCCCTTTCCTCCCATTGGTCCGTGACCAACCACGAATACCCTGACAGTTATTTTTGTAAGACTAATTTTTTACTCTCAGCTGATTTAATAGTAGGTTTGGGATGGTGTATTTTTTTGTTCTTCAGAGTAAAATATTTCGTAATCGAAGAGGTTTTGCTCGCCATCACTGCAGTGGAGTTGGATGCTGAAGGTTCAAAGTTCAAGAATTCATAATTATTCATCATTCTCCTAGTTTTAGAGAAATGGGATAGTTAAATAGTTTATTTAACGAAATCCTTTAAAAATAATACTTAAGTCGGATAGTATTAATACAATGTAAAGAGTAATAGAATGGGAATAATAATATGCGGGATAGCATGAATTTCTTCCTTACATTATTTGTTCACTTCAGAGTAGACTAAATAAATAGTATAGGGAACTTATTATGTGGGTTTTTAGTTTTATAACTAGATTATTTTGGTAATATGGCCAGCCTTATACTGCATACTAGGTTTTATGCAAAATGGTTGATAAATGAAAAAATAAGATTTTTTCAGTATTTTCAATGGCGTTGGAAGCTCTTAGACAACGTATATACAGGGTGATTCACGTAAGGTGTCCAATATTGATCCCAGACAAAGCGTTGGCCCAATAATGACGAAATAAAATTATTTCTCAGTAAACAAACCCAAGGAATACAGGGTGTTCCAGAAAATAAGGGTCACTATCGAATCACTATCAATTATTAAATCCGAATATTCGAATCTTGGAAATATCAAATACAAACATGGATAATATTATGCAACATATTAAAGCTCTAGCTAATACAAACATTTTGGTGGAATCAGATTTTGAATATCTCGATTCTTTTAAAAATGACGCCCCTTTTAGTGATATAAGTGATATAAAGATATTAGTGATATAAAAGTCATATAAAATAACGTATACTTCAAGAGAATAACACGAGCAATGTATGCTGTAATGAGTAATATGAAAACTACAGTTTACCCAAATAAACAACTACTATTTACTATTACTATTTACTATTTACTAACCAATTACAATTACCAACTATATAATATGAAAAAGTATATAAAAGTATATAAAAAATATGTAAAAAGGAATATGAAAACTACAATTACCCTACAATATAAACTGTATAAAAAGTTTTATCAATTTACTTTATGCTCCGTAAAAATAACATTGAAAATGGTAGAATTGGGAGGTTCCCTGCCACAATGATCAAGAATTTTAGGATCTTATCACCGTTAATTATTAGATCTTAATTATTTGTAGATGTATTACAAGATTGATCTCATTAAAAATAATAAGCGAAGTATCAATTTTAATCTTTTCCCCATACTATTATTGGGAGGACTTTATGTCCGCGATATAACAATCGTGCGATAGCATTTTCCTCGTTACTCCTCCATGTTTTAGCCGCCATTAAAATAACACTAAATATATTTTATTTATTTTCTCCACCTTCTTGATTTCTATACATGAGCAAAAATGTATTTTCAGAGAGAAAACGTGTAGGAATAACGAGAAAAATGCTATCGCACGATTGTTATATCCCGCGATTGCATGGATCCCCTCCAGCTCCAAAAGACTAAGTGTGGTGACAGTACGATGTTTACAAATTTCTATATCTCAGTAAATGCTGGGCACAGAGGGAAGACTCAAAATACTTGTATGTACAAAATACTAATTGTTTTTTGCTAATTCCTATGGTGTTTAATGTTGTAATTAATTAAGTGTAAAACCCTCTTTAGATTGACCAATTTGGCTGGATTTTGAACTTTATTGAATAAATACATATCTACTTGTCTGAACCAAATTTTGTCAAGATTTTACACAAGTAAAAAGTATCGAATGATCAGTGTTTCTGCCATCTGGGGACCTCAAAACAAACAAAAATCTTGGTCCCGGGTGTTGGACTTGTCCACAGTAGTAGGTATTTCTTATAAAAAATTGGCTTAAAATGGAAAAACAAACATCTGGAGATAGGGTGGATGTACCTGTATACAAACCAAATTTTATGTAAATCAGATCAATGGTATAGGCAATGGCTATACACATCCATATACTCACAAGCATCACCTTCAAAACCACTTTTTTGGGTTCAGGGAATGATGTCTACTAATAATGTCCACTAAATCTCAAATTCAAAATGTTTGACAAAAACAATACTTTCTCCTTTTATTATTATCATATAGGAGGGAGAAATTTAAAAATCTAACAGAGAACCGAACAGCAGTTAGTTAGTTTTATAGTCAAAATAAAAAATACAATACAAAATACAATAAAAATTTAAAATATGCCAAATATTTATTGACAAATAGATGACAATTTCCTTAAGGGTTGACTTTGATCCAATTTACAGTTGAAATTGTAGACTGCAAGTAATGTAATGTTTTACTTATGAATAAGAACTTAAATTTAGATAGCTTAAATATTTTAATAAATCAGAGTGAAACTTTTAAAAAATCACCTTTTTCTCAAAACTTTTAAAAATTCTTTCATTCCATCTCATAAAAATATTTATTTTACTTTTTTATCCAATCACTAGTCTTCTCTATTGGATTGTTTCATAAAAAAGTATAAAATCGTTGAAGGTTGTTTTAGTAAACAAAAGAAAATGTTTTCTCAAAATTTATTATCAAAATGACTACATTCGTCACAAAAAGGACATATCTAATAAACAAACCTTTGTACCTTAAAAGTGTAATGTAAACTGCACATAAGTATCTAAACTCATTTTACTTGGGATAATATATTTACTAAGATTAAAAAAGGAATTCCAAATAATTGGAAGTGTAATTTCTCAATTTTTGTAATACCTGTACAACACCTTTTTTTAAAATTACCCTTTTTTACCTACCCAGGTGTTTTAAGCCAAGTTATGATAGAGAAATGAGTGTAAGATGACTGTGGTGCAATCTTATAATCTTTTATGGCTGACTAAGCCTTAAAAGACCAAGACCAGGGAACGCAGGTCTGCTGCAACGGGGGTACAGTATAATAAGAGTTCGATCTTGTGACTTGTAAATTTGGAAGCATTTCAAGTTGAGGGAAATTTCCAGAATCTATTATTTTGTTTTTGCCTATTCAAAAGTAAATATTCAGTAAACGAAATAGTAACGCTTCTTCTGAAAACCAATGCTAAACCACTCTGCATAGCGTGTATGCACTGCATGGACCCTAATAATAGTACAGTATTCAGAATCATACAAATATAAATAATTTATTTATTAGATTTCACTATCTTATTGCCTCACCAAGTTTTTAAAATTTGTCAGCGATATCTTTTAGTACCTAAAAACATATATGCGCTACATTTTTTCAATTCAGTCAATTTCAGTCAAATTTTTTAAATTTTCAATTTTTAATGATTATGCTTTAGAGAAAGGACTAGATATAGTACCACAATCTCTTTGCTCAAAATAAACAATATATTTTCAGTAGGAAAAGCTATTTTTAGAAAGTAACGAAAATAAACGTTAAATAGAAATAACAATGTGCAGAAAACATCAGTTTCCAATATCTAATATTTATCCGTCACTAATACCACTTGGTACTAATATCAACCCTCCCATCATTCTTAGACCCAACATTATGTAACAAACATTATGTAACATTAGATGAGCCAATCACCAATCGCCAGGGAGAGAATTGATTGGCAGGTCTTAAGAATCTGTGTGGAAAGGTAGTCAGGGTCATGTAAACAAAACTGGTTCACTGGTTCAAGAGTTTATGTTTACACTTCAGTGACTAGAAATGTCAAAATCTATCAAATTTAAAGATATTCAGTTCTAACGTCTTTGATAACACTTTTTGCAAACAGTTGTATTTTTGAAACAGCTTTATTAACCTTTTAAAAATTAGTACTGTGCTGAACACGCATAAGCCTACTGAATATCTTTTGATGTTGGACAGATTGTAATCTTATTTAAATATTTTTATAAATATTGCACATATATTTTTATAAATTCAATTTGGTGTGAATAAAATAAACTAGGCTAACATGTATATAATGTTCTTGTGTGTTCTATAACATTGACTGGGACGGTGGCGACGTCCTGTAATCCAGCTACTTGGAGGTCACGAATTGTGGATAGTTAGGAGCGGTGGTTTTCTCTTGTGTGGATTAACGTCCACACTATTGAATACTACGTTAATCCGCAAATACCATCCTCATAATTAGACCAATTCGTAATTCAGAGGCTGTAGTTCGGATTCCACGTTAAACTGTAGGACCTTAGTTGCCATTGGCTGTTGGGCTATTAATTAACAGTCCTGTCTTAGGAACATGTCAGCCTTAGTCAGTAACAAGACCACAAGATCACACCACAATCATTTCTCATTCATACTTGACTTAAAATACGTACCTGGGTAGGTCGCCATTTCAAAATGGTAATCTAATCTAATTAATCAGTTGCACCAAAATTTAAGTTATTTTTACATTGCTTATGAATTTTTTTGTTTTTTTTTATGGCAATAGATATTATTATGGTTTAGATATTATTACTATATCCAAACCACAATTATCACTGGTTTATGTTAAATGAACTATGGACTGGAAAAGTTATTTTTAGAATTTATTGCCAAAGACGCTCAGGAAGAATTTTATTTTTGCTAAGTATATCAATGCAATCAGTGCGGAGGAACAATTGAAATGGCAGATGACAGAGAAGAATGGAGGAGGCTAATCTACGAGGCAAAAAATCAACTGAGATTTGTGATGCCCCAGCAGTAAGTAAGTAAGTATATCAATGCAATTATGAAAATGGTTGGTTGGAATACTGTTATTATCGGACTTAATTCATGTTGCACTGGCTAAACACGTGGCCTAACTATAAATAAGCATATGTCTGGAATTTTGGCTCAAAAACAAATACTCCAGTTTTTTCCTGTAAATTATAATGTACAGTTAATGGTATGAGGTGTGTTGGGAAAATACAGAAAATGTGGGAATTGTATTGACGGGTTGTCAGAGCAAATTATATCAATTCCATTTATTTCCATAAAAATGTACAGTACTTTTAAATAAATGAAAACATAAAAATGATCCACATAGGTAATGTTCATGTCCACACAGAAAGTTCTAATTGAAAGTACTTTAAAAATAATTATTTGGATTGTCTATAGAAATACAAAGTAGATTAAAATAGATAAAATGATCATTTAAGACAGCTGCAGTCATTAGTACTTATAATAAGGTTATGAGTATGGAAAAGTAAAATACCCCCGTAGTAGCAGACCTGCATACTCAGCGAATTTCCAAATCAATAATATAATAATAATAATAATAATATATGACAAGTTTGTTCAAAATCTGTAAATAAACATGAGAATTACTTGCCTATTCTCCATAAGATTAACATGGAAAGGAGTGTGCAGGTTTGCTGCTGTGAGGAACACTGAGAGTAGGCATTTATACATACAAAAATTTTTATTTTTAACATTCATACCAACTTTCATCAACATCTGTCCATAAATAAAGGTGTTTGCCTATTCTCCATATGATTAACATGGGAAAAGAGTATGCGGGTTTGCTGCCATGATAAACACATAAACTATGATTTTTAAGCATAAATGGATGAACCTCAACCACATGAAGCTAAATATTAAGTTTTATCCAAAAATATTGGTTAATAAGTGAAATATTAATTTTTCTTATCCTCCATTAACATTGGAGCCTCAAAATACAACGTACTGAGTTTAGATTTTTTAATATCTCGGTAACCGTTGGAGATAGAGAAAAACTTTAAGGAACTAAATTGGAAAAAGGAACTAAAAAAATATAAAATTAGAAATTTTTAAAAATTACATGTGAAAAACGCAAAAAACCCCATTTTGGGGTACAAAACCCCCCCCAAACTATCCGTTCCCATTGACCAATATGTCTGGTTTACGAACTCGTCCGAGCATTTGTAGGAATACACGTCTCTACCAAATTTGGTCTCGATCGGACCATTTTTACGAGAGTTATCGTGTTCACAGACACGCATATATATATATAAATAAATAAATATATATTTATATATATAAATATATATTATATATATAAATATATATAAATTTTAACGACTATTGTTTTTGGACTCTGGGCACCTAAAGACGAAAAAATAACATGGTGCCGGGAAGTCTTACCGTGAGACCTACGGTAATAGCTTCTTCCCTATAGGAAATTCACTAAAAGGAAGTTTATACTTTTAACTGAAATGGCGAATAGTTTGTTAAGTACTAAACAACAAAAAACACGATTCCGGGTTTTACAAAAATATAACGTAATATTTTAACCTGTATATTTATATTAACGCCAAAATTACGAACATGTTGATATGATTTTCTTTGGAGTACTACCTTAGAAAACCTATAGGTTATACTCTATCATAATTTGTATAAAGACTATTCACAAACAGAAAGGCCTCATTTCAAATTTAGAATTGTTCCATTCACCCTTTTTTAAGGTGAAGCAATTCTTTCCTTTTAAATTTAATAATTTCAAATTTATTCAAGAATTCATACTCTTCTAGTTCCAACATAATTTTTTTCAGGAAGTGTTCTTACATGCTCTGCCACGTTCGTATGGGGCATACCTTTCTCCTTTCCATAACTAACCAGAGGTCTCTTCCCTTGATCCTTTTGAATTCATCGTGACGAACAGTGAAAATGTTATTTCTAAATATTCGTTCTTTCAATATCCGTATACGGGTTGTCTTGTGTGTTTCATTTTTCTTCTATCATCATGAGAAATTCTACGTACAACCGGTTTTTCTCGCTCACAATCATATTTGTCTCTTCCTCTGAGGACCGAAAGTAAAATTCATTCTTTGTGGAATGAAGGATGTGGAAATACCAGGTTGCAGTCATTGGCGATCACCGAAGGAGCGAGAAAACAGAAAAGAGGATGAACCAGCAAGATCTAAAAAACGTATTAAACTCGTTTGTTATAGCAATTCCGATGATAAAGAGAAACCTGAAAAGCCAAGACTTAATTTTCCAAGGTACAAATAACATGCAATACTTATCTCTGTTGTGAAAACTGATGAGTGAAAACCTAAAAAACAAAGATGAGAACCTCCAAGATACAAAGAACATCATAAACTCGTCTCTGATAATGATTCAAATGTTGACAAAAAAAGTCTAAAAAGCAGAGACCTCACCCTCCAAGGTACAAAGAACATCCTAAACTCGTCTCTAATAGCGACTCTGAGATTGATGATAAACCTAAAGAGTAGAGATGTGAACCACCAAGATACAAAGAACACATCAAACCCATCTCTTGATAGCGACTCAGATGTTGACGAAATATCTAATAAGCTGAGACGTGAACTGCCAAGTTACAAAGAACATACTAAACTGGTCTCTGATGGTGACTCTCACATTGATGAAGTACCTGTAGGGCAAAGCTCGGCTTTTGTTTCTGATGAGAAAAAGGAACTCTCAGAAGAAAAGGAATGAATTTTGCTTTTGGTCCTCAGAGGAAGAGACAAATATGATTGTGAGCGAGAAAAACCGGTTGTACATAGAATTTCTAACGATGATAGAAGAAAAATGAAACACACAAGACAACCGTAAATGGATATTGAAAGAAAGAATATTTTGAAATAACATTTTCATTGTTCGTCACAATGAAAACAATCGGACTCCTCAATACCTATCATTAGTAGAAAGGCTACTATTTGTTTCTTAAAGATAACTATTGAACGACTATTATAAATTAGTAATTTTGGGAAGTGCTGGTTAATTCCAAGAATTAATTTCTTTACCTCAACAGAGAGTGAATGGAACAATTCTAAATTTGAGATGGGGCCTTTCTGTTTGTCAAGAAAAACATATTAACACGTTGCCAATAATTTAAATATAAAGGTTAAAATATTATGTTACATTTTTGCAAAAACCAGAATCATGTTTTTTTTTGTAAAATGGTCTGTTATTATGAGCTAAGAAATGTGTCAACACTTATATTCAAAAGAAACACTTACTTATTATGTTTTTATTATGTTTTATAAATAAATAACATTGTACATATATATTTTGTTACCCTTCAATTTTTGTTTGGCTGTGGGCCAATAGAGGTAAACAAATTTCAGAGACAGACAATCAAAAACATTCTCATTTACCGTACACTATTTATCATTTGTTAACATGTCACAGGGAAAACTGCAAATTTTGAAAATGTTCGCTGTTGTGAATGTGTTAAATTATTTTAAATAGTACTAATATTTTTGGAGTAATTATACTCATCTTCAGTTCTTTTTACAATATCACTTATACCGATAAAGAATATTTTGGACAAACTTCGTACCAATATGAGGAACATAAGCTCAAATAAACTATAAAAATAAATATAAATATATCTGTATAACTTTGTCAAACAACAACCAACTGTTGGCTATAACTGTAGAAATAGCATTAACTCCATCCAATAAGTCAGCCATTGGTGAAATGCTTCAAACAATGTTATGTCTATGTGTTATAAACTCGAGTACCGTATTTATTTTAAACAATGCCTCAGCACTAATATTAAACTATTTGTAAAATAAACTAAGTATATAATAAACACTAGAAAAAGATCAATGTAGGCTTACAAGAATAAAAAGCAAGCATATACAAATGGGTAAACAGCACTTTCACATCGAACAAATAAAAATAACAAATATGAGTAAACTTAATACATAAAATAAACTGAAACTCAACATGCTAATCTCTTTAAAAAGCTACGTAAAATCTAAAAAATATTCAAACTATCTTATTGTTTAAAGAAATTATATGACAGGCGGCCCCCATAAGGACTCCGGGACAGAGTTTTCCCGTTCACGAAAGAAAAATAGATAAATTATTAAGAAATCACTCTGATAAAATAAAAACCATTTCAAATTATTGTAAATAACATAATATTACATTCCCAATAAATGATTTTATGATAGGTAGTAGTTGTGAAGAAAATTAACTAATGGATACAGTTATGTTTTTGAGATAGTTAATAAATTCGACGCAGCAAAATTAATTTTAAAATTATTTAACCATATGATAAAATCATATGATATCCGAAACCCAGTGTATTTCTTATGAGACTAACTATCCAATCACAACACAGAATTTGGCTGTAATGGCAAGAAAATGCACTCATGGAGACTCCATCTAGCTGAGTTGGTGCTTAAAGAGGTTTTGAGTGCCTCCAAGACAGAAACAGTATTTACATTCAAATTGTTTTATAATTTTTGCCATTATAATGAAGTTTACTTGCATTTGAAAAACAACCGCAAAGTAACTGATCAAAAGTGTACATACAGTAGGTCTACTAAGTACAACGGCGATGTATTATAATTGGCCAGTAATCAATTATGGTTTTTGACATTTTCATAACAGATGACTCCTCCCATTACTTTTACTCACGAGCCGCCTTTGAAAAAACTAAGGAATTGTAATATGTAAATATGATAACTTATTTTAACCAAAATATTTTCAAATATACTTCAACAACTCAACGAATTTTGAACTCAAAACATTAATAATTTCAAATAAAAGATTTTGATGGACAATCAAGGATTTATTTATACTCAAGTAGTTTTTTAACCTCTTTGGGATACAAGAGAATGTATACCCCGAATTTATGGCATAATACTCGTAAATTAATTTTAACTGATAAAAGTTATATTAATATTAATTAATATCCAAACAAATTGATAGATGTAAACAGATCATGCTAATAGCTAAGAGATTTTCTAATTATCTTTAAGTTTCTAAATACATATGACAATGAAAAAAATTACCCATCCACCTAATTTTAGGGCTACTCTATCTCATTATGGTTTTTACATATAAAGTACATACCACCACAAATGCAGTTAGATTAAGACAGGATTTATTAACATAAAACAAAAATTGAATTGAACTCAGTTGCATGCTAAGAATGTAACAATATTTCTGTCTTTTACCATCAGAATATTGTGTTTATTATTATTATTTGATTACCAAAAAATATTTAATAAAATAAAAACCGAGAAAATGCTATACTTAAAAAATTCAAACTACAGAAACTCCTATTAGTTGAGTACCTGAATAAAATACAGTATCAAAGCAAACAAATAACATATAATATATATTTTATAAACACATAATATAAAAATATTGTATGATATTTTTGATTATTGCAAAATAATGCTTTAGAAATATGGGTAATGGATTTTGTATTATTGCTTTGTATATGATTATGATTTCAAAAATAAACAGTACAAATTATAATAAATGGCATCATATCAAGTTGTACTGGACATTTTCTATCCTAACAATAACATGACAAGGAACTATTAAACTCTCACATGTGTACAAAAAAAATTAATTGTAAACAAAAAAAATATAAATATCACATACAAATAATGTAAAAAAGACAGTTCAGTATTCTAAATGCAGTCTTACCATCTTAGTATTATTATTTCAAGGCAAAGACACAGCATAATGCCGTAATATTATATAACTTCTTAATACATAATTTATTTAATGTTTTATTGCTCTTCTTGGGTCTTCCAGTTTCATTCATCTGACTCTATCCATGTTTGTTGAACTGAAAAGATTTTAATAAACATTAATGCTAGTTTGATATGAATATGTAGAGGGTGTGCATAAACATAAGGAACGAAATAAAATCTACTGAAAACTGTATACTCAGTACTCTTGATACAACTGTAATTATATTCAGCTGTGTCATTTTAACTATGTTCAAAAAATTTTACTTGTACAAAAAAAATCCATCCTTTACTACTAAAAATGTTCTAGTATACTAGAACATTTTCAAAACAAAAGCCTGGCGTGAGCTGCAAAACATATTTATTAATTTTATTTTGTCTGGGTTTTACTATCAATAGGTAATCCTATTGATAGTAAAACCCATAGTAAGTTTTCTAAAATACACTTTTTTATTGACACTTAGATCAGTATCTTTTACAGGTTCTAAGAATTCTGAGGTTCTCAAAATTATATAGGTTCTAACTTTGATTAAAGATTTCTTTACATTTAGAAATCTTTCTTTACATTTTTTCTTTTCTTTTATTGCTTAACCTTACTAACCACCAGCGAACAACAGAGGTTACATAGAAGGTTTATCCTAGCTCATTCTGTTTAACCCTAGAAGTGGCAGGTGTTTTACCATTAACTGTAAGATGAACTCATTAGACATCTCTTCTTTAAATAATTAATATAAACCAAAAACCCCAAACCATGCCTCCCCTTAACCGTACAATTGTATAAGAAGCAAAATAGGTGTCCCATGCAATCTCAATTGAACCTACAAATGCTGTCAACTTCTACCCAAGCTAGTAACCGTTTATTTTAGGTAGGCCCTCCCACCACTTTACCACACATTTGCAAGCCAAACTGGGATTGCTCATAGTCTGGATTCAAACCTGTGTATTTACGATTGGCTTCAAAAGTTTCACTTTTCAGCAAACGCTAAGACCACGAGACCAAATTCTCACCCACTGAGATAGCGCTAATTGGCACACTCTAGTGGCAAAACAGCAAACTCCATGACTTAGTTCCAGTATCAGCTCACAGATTGCAGTGGAACGGCTGACTAACAAATCACTAAATTGTTAACTAATATTTAATGTGTAAATATGTTGTAAATAATTACTTCTCCACTTCTAGGGTTAAATATCTCAGAAGGCAATAGTGTAATGAACATTTCAAATACTAGTCATAAAGCTATTTTGTGGTGTTTTAGTTTTAAGATTATCTGTAAAAAAAACCCTTTAACCTTTGTCTAAAAGTCTTCTCTCCTAAATCACCTATATTATAAGATGGTGGGGAACAATTTTCCAGGAGGATCAAAGAGCTTTACTGTAAAAATCTGTTTTACACTAGAGTTCTTCATGTTTTACACCTAGTTAATTCTAAAGTCTTGACGCCTTTGCTAACTTCTCAACCCCATATACAGTTTATGCTCGATTGGTAAATATTGAATAAAAAAAAAGAACAGTGTTTTATTCCAATCAAGTTTGAATCTGTGCAGACTTATTCACTGAGAATGAAAGTTGTTTTAAGCAATAAAACAAGGTTCAGCATCCTTTTACCTTTACCTAGGAGTCAGCATGGATTACTTTTACAAAATGTTTGGGCAGATAATCAATAGTAGTTTTTTTTGTACAAAAGAAGACATCCTGAAATAACCTAAAGATACACTTGAAGTACACTTGAAAATGGGAACATTGTTCCGGAAACTAGTAGTGTTAAAATGAACATTGGATTGAAGACAGCAGATATTATAACCCTAATCTAGTAATACTATACTGTTATGGTGATAAAATATCTATTGATCAATAAACTATACTTGGAGAGTTAAAAATGATAGAGCATTGTTCAAGTTAAGATATCTCTATCTGACATCTCATATTTCAAAGTATTCATAAATGAAAATATTTCTGTGGGACCAGAAAATCAAGTGATAAAAATAGTTACTCTCTTTAACTTCCTGATGTCCTTAAATGTAATTTATGTTTCCAACAAAAACAAACATTAAACTTACTTTTTCCCAGCCAGTTCAGCCGCCTTGGTTAGTACTATCTGTATATCAGTGGATGGGAAATTCTAGAAAAAAGAAAAAATAATTACTTAATATTGTTTACATCAAAATGAATAAAATCTATAACCTTAATACAGAATAACACATATATTCCTAATTTGTTGTATGGCTTCTAAAAAAATTTGTAAGACACCTAATATGCTTATTTTAGAAGGTATGTGTTTTACAACAGTTTTTAAATTTTACAACAGTTCTGTACTCATCAACAATGCTGTGGACTATAAAACAAAACTTAGGCTTGTGTTTTTCGTGCAAGGAGAGTGGGAAAACTGCTTATGTTTTTGAGTTGAAATTTTTAAGGAACATGGATGAATATTTGGAACATAGTGAAATTATTAAATAAGAAAAATAATTCTCACACAGGCCTACTACAGGAAATATTTTTAAATTATTTTTTTTATCAGATAATCTTATAAAATACTTCATTTTGGAGGTTTTTAAAAATGTTTAATAATGTACAAAATATCTGAATTGTTATGTTAAACAAGTCACTAAGGAAGCTTACACAAAACAATCACATATACGTAACGAATAAGCGTCACTATTGCCGACTTAGCGGATTTCAATTGTCCCTAACACCGCTCGCACGGCCTTAAACACATTCCCTAGGAAGAGAAATAGCTATGCATCATTGTAATAAACCTTAATGTACCTATATTACATCAATTAAAACCTGAAGACATGTATAATAACTGAAAAATAATAATATTTACACGTAATTGAAGAATAAGTCATTTATGTTTTGTCAACCTCTTCAACGGCAGGAGCGTGGGAAACCTAGATAAATGGACCGATAGAATGATCGGTTACCAGGAAGAGCCGGATATCAGGAGGTCAGATATGGGAGGTTCTACTGTACTTCAATAACAAATCTTTATATTTAAAATTAAATTTATGCCTTAACTTTATCATTCAGTAAATTCCTCTAATGAATAGGGTAATTTTTCAATTCAATACTTTTTTATTTTAGTTTAGTAAATAGTAGTAGTAGAAGTAATCTTTTAACAAATATTGAGCACATATACAAGGTTTTTTTTTTTAAATTCCAATCTATGAAATTATGTCATCATGTATTTTTTATACCTTGTGTTATATTTATGGAACATGAATGAGCCTATATGTTCATTTAATTTTTTCCTAGCCAAACATGTGGATTCCAAAATATATATTCCAAAATATTAAAAATCTTTGAATTGTTTGTAAAGTATGTTTTAAAAAAACCATTAAATTTATAAAATTTTTACAAGAAATTAAAATATTGCAATTTTAATTTCAAATGGAACAGTACTTTGGTGAACGAAATCCGTGCACGGATAAGCGAGAAGATGCACTTTTAATGTTAGAAAACAGGGCCCACACACCACCGCGGCTCGGCCTTGGCGAAGAATTAATTTTTGTGCCGACCGCTTTTTCGCCATGCCTGCGCCGCAGTGGCGCATGGGCTCTGTAAGCTAACTTTAAAAGTGCATTTTCTCGCTTGTCCGTGCACGGATTTCATTCACCAAAGTACAGTTTAATTTAAAATTAAAATTTCAATCTTTTATTTCTTTAAAAAATTTTATAAAGTTAATGGTTTTTTTGTTATTTAAATTAAAAGATTTTTAACCACAGCCATTTTGAAAATATAGAATAAAACTAAATGATACTTTGAGAATATTTTTCTCTTTGGTCATTAAAAATGTGTGCAAAGTTTGGTTTCAATATCTTTTTTCGTATAAAATACAAAATGGCGGCTAGCGGCTAAATGAAGGATTTTTCGACATAAGAATTTTTTTGTTTATTTTGATACTATCACCTCTCGAAGTTTGTTCCCGACTTTAATGAACACCCTGTATATATATTGATCGAACTGTGAAGTAATATCTTCCTTTTTCAAGAATTCCAAGAGTGCTATGATGGCAGGAAGTTGCATTCGATGTCTCTCATAAGATAAAGTGTGTCATTTAGCTCGGTAGCTATAATTTTAAAATAGCAAGAACGGATGTTAATGCACTAAACTTTGCCTGTTGCAGTTGCTATTATTTTTTCCGATCACGGAAAAGGTGCAATGTGGTTAATCCGCTCGTTGGTAATCGGGAGTTTACTGTGCTTTCAGTAGCTCACCAATTAAATAAAAATATGAAATGAGTACCTGTAAAATCTTTACGTTGGCAGGGAAGTCTCCAGAAAGCAACTGGTCTCTTAGTATTCTGTAAATTAGACAAATTTCAGCATCAAGGTAACTAATGTAATTTAACAGATAAGAGTAGATAATAGATAATTTAGATAGAGTAGACAATAGATCGAAACCAACTTGGTAAATAATCCGAAAATAAATCAATGAGGATAAATATAGGGTCTGTCCTGGGGACCCAGAATAATTAACAAGACTTTGGTGGAACAATATGTTAATATTAATGTAGTAATAAAGGAACTAGGTTGTATTTACAAAGTAACTCAAATTCATATGATTTAAAAAATCATTCAGTAAAATTATATAAAAATAAACAAAGGAAACAAAGCAGTATGAAAGACCAGTAACTACAGCAACTAAATATTGTCAACCAGTAGAACTTTATGCCAACTTACATGATCATCGCACAGCAAATGTATATCAGGAATGAGAATCTGTGAGGGTCGGAAAACAGGGAGTCCCATATCCTGAGGACATCCGGAAGGGGGAATTCTTGGGACAGTAGCAGCGTCAACCACCTGGAACAAAGCTCTGAGTAAAGTAAGGTAAGGAAGAGAAGAATGGAGATCATTCCTTCTCAAAATAATGGAGTGGAAGTGGAAGTGGACTGGGACAGTGGCGACGTCCTGAAATCCAGCTACTTGGAGGTCACGAATTGTGGATAGTTGTGATAGATGGTCGGTGGATATAGTGTTCTCTTGTGTGGATTAACGTCCGCACTATTGAATACTGCGTTAATCCGCAAAGACCGTCCTCATAACTAGACCAATTTGTAATTCAGAGGTTGTGGTTCGGATTTCACGTTAAACTGTAGGTCCATTAGTTGCCATCGGCTGTTGGGCTATTAATTAACAGTCCTGTCTAAGGAACATGTCAGCCTTAGTCAGTAACAAGACTACAAGATCGCGCCACAATCATCCTACATTCATTCCTCATTCATACTTGGCTTATAATACCTACTTGGGTAGGTCGCCAATTCAGTTAAAAGTATAAAAATTATAAAGTGATCTGAAAACAAGCAACAAACATACCTGAGAGTTATACCCAGGTGTTATACCCAGAGTTATACCCAGTCCTAGTTACAAGTTTAGAAACCGACCTGGGACTAAACTAGACTTTAAATTGTCTCTAAATTGAGACCTTCAGAAGAACCTTCAGTAAGAAGTGGGGCCTAAGTCCGAACTGACATACTTGACCAATACCAATACCAACCTAAACATCTATCATCAATTGCCAGGGTCTGGCCAAGCTACGTGGCTGGGAGGAGGCAAGAAGAGAGAGGTGTGGTCAGCCTTACTCAGCCGCAGTAGTCAAAGTCGCTGATCGTATCTTTTAGGAAGGAGTGGGTAGAGCTGCTAAGCTCTCCAAAGGGGATGTCAGCCTATTGGTGGGGCTTATTACAGAACACAGTCCAATGAGGAAACATCTTAAGAGTATTGGACTCACAGAAATGGACTCCTGCAGATTCTGTGAGGAAGACATTGAGTTTGCATTTATGGCTCAAATGCCCAGCACTGAGTCAGAGAAGGTTGAAATTCCTTGGAAGGGTCTAGAAAGATTCTGAAGAATTTAAGGAGCTGAGTGTCTCACAGCTGCAGGGCTTTCCAAATGGCCTAGAGATGGGGAACTAAACCAATCAGGGTGCTATGTAAGATCTTCAGAACAAAGTAGCATAGGGTAGCTATAACCTAACCCTGTTATTATAAAACGAGGTAAAATGGTTGAAAAGTAAAGCTAATTACACATTAATATATATAGTAGCCCTGCTTGTCACTTTGGGAACATACCACATTGTTGGCAACTCTCCGGGTGAGATTGACAACTAAAAACCGCTTATCTGTTTAAACCTAAACTAACTTATATCACAATTTGTATTGGGGGAAAAAACCATGCCTTACAAGCTGCAGAGATTTTTAACCCATTAAAGTTTAAAACAATCAGAAGGTTACATTGGTATGTGTATATTGTTCACCTCTCAGAAACTATTATGTACAATAGTCCTTAGCTTTAAACAGCGCACAAAATTTACCATTTAAACTTTTAAATTTGTTGAATAAGTTAAATTGATATTTTTTAACTGAGAGGTTTATTTACATCTTCATAACTATACACTAATCAAAACCTTTTGTATTAAGCAGTCTTTCGCAATACTGAAGTTTGATTTTGTAGGACCCTACTGTAGTAGTTGGAAAATGGAAAATCAAAACACCTTAATGGCTTAAAATACCTACCTGGTGGTACGGTCACCATTTCAATACTCTAATCTAATCAAATATGTAACAGGAAAATGAAACGGAAAAGTATGTTTGATTCAATCTATAGTTGAAAAGAAAAATATTTTAAACATAATGAACTACTAATGGCTAAATTAGATTATACAAATAGTATTTGCTGATTAAATTAAAATTTCAACTATTAGTTAATTTCTAAAAAATTATTCCCCAAAACTATTTGCAAAAATGTATACAGATTGCCAGAAGAATATATAAGATACCACCTCACAAGTGATGTGAATTTACTCTCAGTTGTCTACCATCTAAGTTGGCACACCTGAAGCTGTAGTATTGTGGGCACAACTCCTGCTGCTGCAGCCTGGTGTAGATCTTGTGGTCGTTGTTCTTCAGCTGGTCGCATAGTCGGTTCATCAGCTGATTGATCCCACATTCGGCTTCGTCCAATGACTTTATGAAGAAGTCTCTAATCTCGCCCA
The DNA here is from genome assembly GCA_023375725.1 of Nephotettix cincticeps. NCBI lineage: Eukaryota > Metazoa > Arthropoda > Insecta > Hemiptera > Cicadellidae > Nephotettix > Nephotettix cincticeps. The sequence goes on from CM041785.1 coordinate 25,514,473, forward strand.
TCAGGTTTGTGAATACAAAGAATGTATCAGCCTCAGCGTGCTCTGTAAAAAAAATCACATTCAATAAGTTTTACTACGACAAATTGAATAAGGAACTACGCTGACAATCAAAATTATTACTTTAAATTTTGTCAGTAGATATGGTATCCCACAAGCTAGTCCTGCTAACACAAAACTCTGGACTATATCGATTGGATATTTTGATTTGGTTAAATTGCCAATGCTTCTGACACACAAACAATACAAACATGTTCAATACGGTAAGTTAATATAATATTTTTGTCCATTTTCAATATATTTTATTTATTATATATATATGTTATATCAAGTGGGATGCATAGGTTGCAAGTCTTGAATTCGGTTTAGTTTGACTGGGACGGTGGCGACGTCTGTAATCCAGCTACTTGGAGGTCACAAATTGTGGATAGTTATGAGCGATGGTCGGTGGGTGTAGTGTTCTCTTCTGTGGATTAACATCTGCACTAATGAATACTACGTTAATCCGCAAATACCATCCTCATAATTAGACCAATTCGTAATTCAGAGGACGTGGTTCGGATCCAGTGGTTAAACTGTAGGTCCCTTAGTTGCCATCGGCTGTTGGGCTATTAATTAACAGTCCTGTCTAAGGAACATGTCAGCCTTAGTCAGTAACAAGACTACAAGATCGCGCCACAATCATTTCTCATTCATACTTAGCTTAAAATACCTACCTGGGTAGGTCACCATTTTTTAATGGTAATGAGATTGAATAAAAAATTCTTTTACCAACCTGTGTGCTTTAGACTCTGTATGCATGAGTGTTAGTATGAACAATAAAAACAGACTGTAAATTTTGTGCCCTGTCTTCAGTTTTCTGTTAAGCATTTACAATGGTTGAAAATGGGTGTGGCAGTGCTACCAACCTAACCAAACTAGTTTAATCTTCAAAACTAGAACAGGAAATAGATCTAATCACTGGTACTTATTTATCTCATAAACAATCAATGATTGAAGCAATATTACTTATGATAATATGAATGTAAATCGCTGCATTAAAATTATTTATTCAGTATGTGTTACTGAATGTATAATACTTTTTCACTAAATTAGAGATATCGCAAATAGGGGGAAAACTTGCTGACTCATACTCCTTGATTTAGATATGTACATTCTTAAGCTAATTCTCACATGAATGTTATAAGTATTAATCAATTAAATGTGCTGTACATTATGACATTTTGCATAGATTCACTATTTTGTTATTGCTTATGTAATACAGTGAATTTTCAATTATCCGCAGACTGTCTGTCCGCAGGGCAGATTATCCGTAAATGTCACATAAAAGCGAGAAAATATGTATAATATACAGTGGAACTCGGTTATAACGTCATTGAAGGGACCACACAATTAATGACGCTATATCCGAGTGACGCGGTTAGACGGTGGTTAGCGGTAAGACAGCAATAAAATGCCGTTTCTAAAAATAGAATGTAGCTAAACAATAGCCGTAGCCCTCACGTTGCACCACCGACCGAACTTTCTCTATTTAGCTATATGTTGCCTTCATCTCGGCCCGATTTTCTTGACGTTATATACGAGGTTTGAGAATTTACTGACGATATATCCGAGGTTTTTTCCTATGTAAATACATATAGTTTGGCGGGACCTAAAAATAAATGACGTTATATCCGAGTTGACGTTATGGCCGAGGCCGCAATAACCGAGTTGCACTGTAGTTACTGAGTACAATAAGCCTGTGCGCCTTCTCGGAATTCACTCAAAGTTTACTGAGTGAATTGGCGAGCTATCGAATGCCCAATAGCAGCTGACACCTCTGCTTTATTTTCACGAATCATAACACCAGATCCAGTAGCTACTGAGAGTGATTGCTGACTGTTCAATGTCCTTTTTGTCTCTAGCGTTAGTTTTTATTTCTTTTGTTACCTGGTTTAGGGGGGTTTTGCCGATTTAAAATAACAGGAAAGTGGAAGAAGGTTGCGTTGACAATTACACAAAAACTGGAATTGATTTCTTAAATCGAAAACAAAAGAAGACAAAAGTAAAATTTGTTGTTAACCTACAAATATTATTGTAAATTGTACTGTGTAAGTATAAAGTACAAAGTACTGTGTACGATTAACCATTGCTATTTAGTTTATTTTTACAGTAAGTAGATGGATTTGATATGGTTGAAATTACTGTTTTGTTTCATGTTATCTGTTTTCAGCAAGCGGATAATCCACAAATTTCACTATCCACAGTAGCCGCACTACTCTATCCCATGATTGGGAGTTCACTTTATTAACTTCATTAAACAAGCAATTTAATTTGACTATACCTTTTATGTGTTTTTCCACTGAAATGATTTTTACTGATAGTTTTATAACAATCATAGGATTACTATGTTTCTTAATGGAAAACAATCTATATAAAATATAAATGTAAATGTTAAGTGTAAGTGTAAAGCCAAAAGAACTACTAAAATTATTACAAAGTGAAATTTAATCAGCTACTTTTCCATCAAAAGTTTCAAGTTAATTTTATAAAAACAGTAAATTTAGTGTAAAACCTCCCAAAAAAACTTTAAGAAAAATAGGCTATTGCAATAGAAATGTTTTTTTTTTAATTTCTAACCTATTTTGTACAATATTACACCTAAAATAACAAATCTAAAATATTCAAGGTGATAGGGTTTTTGTGATAAACCACATTGCTGACACATCCTGATAAGTATATCTAACACCAGCCTTGTGGCGTGTTTTGATATGGATGACACACAGACGATGTAATGTTTAGTGAAGATCAATTAATTATAAACATCCATTATCCATTATTGTTACCACGAGTGGGTCTTCAGAGATTTTCCCCAAGCCTGAATTACCAGAAGCCTTTTAGAACTCAAATCAGTTATGATAAACCTTAATCCTCGAGAGAGTGCTTGCAGAGTTTTCCTACGCACGTGTAGTTTTTGTTAAAATAAACACGCATATCGGGTATCCGCAGCCGTGTCAAGTTCCATACCTCACACGCCTCATTCCAGGAATCCCCCGAAACTATTTACAACCCCCACACTCCTTTGGTTTTCTTGTGAGTTGCAATGCAGTGAATGCACATTTGCCGCCATTTGATCGTAGATTACTGCAATTCTTCGTCTACTTTAATTGAAACAATAATAAAAAGGAAGTTGATATGGTGATTTACATAAAAATAAACTGATTTGCGATTCATAATTTTGTCCATTGGTTTATGTACTTTTTTATTCAAGCCTGCTAATTTAATATAAGGCCAAATTGTAAGGATTTTGTGTATTTGATACTGTGTGAATATGGAAACTTGTCCTTTTAAACATTTAAAACTTGATCTATTGTTTAATCTAAGGATTTTTATGACTAATGAAATACTTAAGGTTACATATACAAAAATTAATTTAAAAATAAGCTTCCTATTGATTGACTAGCCAATCAATAAACTATTGGTATTAATACCCTGAACATATTCATACTTTAAGTTTTTGAGGAGGAGAATTTATTGATGATTTTTTTAAACTCAGCTCGAAAAAGCTTGAGTTTTAACATTTTATAAAAAGCTTGGTTCAGCTCAAACTTAAAATTCTAGGGGCATAGCCCTAATTAAAAATTCTAAATTTTAAATCATTGCATTTGTTGATAGCAGGACAATCAATGTCTGGAATCCTTGGAATCGGAATCGATTTTAAAGAAACAGCATCGAATCGAAAAAAATTTGAATCGACCCATTCATACATTTATTATTCTAATATCTCCCTTTGTCAACCCTTTGACTAATCCAACCTACAATAGAACAAATGTACTTAACCAAGGTGATACTGCTAGGTGATAGAATGTAGGACTTTTCACTTATATGACTCCAAAAATCTTTGCCAATATATATCCTTTCTTCATATTATTACACGAAATTAATATACTTCAAGGTTAACAAGTTAAGTTTAATAAATTCCTTTCAATGGTTATTACGGATTTCAGTATTGTAAATTTTTTTCTATCATTGTCAAGATTACTTTTAAAGTACCAGGTCAGTCTCACCTCTCCATTCTGTCCTCGGGTCGCAGGCAAACGCATAGTAGATAGGGCCAATGATCTCATTCATCCCTTGTACATAGCTCTGACCTGGGTTGAGCTTTGCATAGAGGAACAACAGTCTCTGCACCACTTCCCAGTGGGCCTCCGCCCCCTCATCTAGAGGGGCGTAGTCCTCAGGTGCCTTCTTAGTCGACAGAGCTATCTGAAATAATCAAGTGAAATTTTGTCAGTAATATTTTTGGAGGTTTTTAGATTACATTAATGCTGCCTAAATACTGAGCCTATTACTGTTCTTGTGAGCAGCCAAAAGTAGAGATTAATAGGAGATTAGTAGGGATGTCTGGTCTTCTAAGCAAGCAAGGAAACAATCCTATCAAAAAAATGTTACAATTAAAGATTTTGTGTTTATGTAAACTTCAAACATTTTGTTCTGAAACAAAGCAACATTAAAAATAACGGTCGGTATAAAGGCGTGGTAAGCCTACAAATAGTAATTCTGAAATCTTACTATCGGAATTCAAAAATAATTTCAATAATACTACAAAAAAATAAAGAGAATAATATTACTTAATTATTCTTAATAAGACTTTTGTGAAGAGGAAAAGCTCACTACGCGGAACCCACGACAGAAAAGAGAATTTTGATGATTACTCAGTATCCAGACTGCGGAGAAGACGCCGTATGTAAGAAGGTAAGAAAGGATGAAGAAAATATAAAAAATAAGAGTGAAGTATTGCTTACCTGCTGGACGATCCCATGGCAGATAAAAAACAAAGACATTTTTATACTTAGAGCAAAATTCTAGTTTCTTTAACAAGGACTAACTAGTAAATCAGTTACTATTTTGTAAAATAATTTCACTGATATTAAGCCGGGTAATAGGTAATAAGAATATAAATCTGTTTTCATTAAAAATTAATTTTGCTGACATAATTAAACCACTGCATGTAAAAAAAAATTAAATTAGTCAAAGATTTTGACTTATTCTCAGTGATCAAAATTAATAAATGACAATCACCCCTCCTAAATACTCTCATGAAAAGTACAAAATATTAGATTTATAAATTTGTTAAATAATGAAAATAACTACAATGAACTCCTAATTATCCGTGGAATTGAGTGGTGCGGTTACCACGGATAGTAAATATCCCCGTCGCAGCAGACCTGCGTACTCAGGGAATTTCCAAATCAATAACATAATAAAAATAAAAATATATGACAAGTTTTATCATTATTAATAAATAAATATGAGTATTATTTGCGTCCTCCCATAAGATTAACATGGGAAAGAGTATACAGATTTGCTGCTGTGAGGAACGCTGAAAGTAGGTGTTTATAGCGTAAACAATTTATATTTTGACCATTTATATCAAGTTTCATCAACATCTGTCCACAAATAAAGGAGTTTACCTAAACTCTATATGATTAACATGGGAAAATAGTATGCAGGTTAGCTGCCATGATAAACACATAAACTTTTTAAATTTATAAATAAATTTATAACATAATTTTTTTGTTGTTACATGTAAGTTTGTATTTTTTATTTTTTCCTTGTAGCCTGTTTTATACTGAATACGAAAATATATAATACGCTATACTTTGCATATAGTATCTTAAATTGTTATGGTTTTTTAAACATAACCTGAAAAATGACCAAAAATGAGGTGGCATTCCAGAGTGAAATGATGGGCAGCTGGAGGGTTAATGGTCCAAGATAAACATCTGTCCATAAATAAAAGAGTTTGCCTATTCTCTATATGATTAACATGGGAAAAGATTGTGCAGGTTAGCTGCCATGATAAACACATAAACAATGATTTTTAAGCATGAATGGATGGATCTCAACCACGTGAAGCTAAATATCAAATTTCATCCAAAAATGTAGATTGATAAGTGAAATATTAATTTTTCCTTATCCCCCATAAGATTAACATTGGAGCCCCAAAATACAACGTACTGTGTTTAGACTTTTTAATATCTCGGTAACCGTTGAAGATGGAGAAAAATTTTAAGAAACTAAATTGTGTAGTTTTTTAAGGAAATTCTAATAGTGAAACTGAATCTAATAGTGAAATTCTAATAGTTTGCTCGGACGAGTTCGTAAACCAGACATATCGGTCAATGGGAACGGGTAGTTTGGGGGGGTTTTGTACCCCAAAAGTGGGTTTTTTGCGTTTTTCATATGTAATTTGAAAAATTTTTAGATTTTATCTTTCACCATTAAAATCAGCTTAAAAAACTACACAATTCAGTTCCTAAAATTTTTTCTCTATCTCCAGCGGTTACCGAGATATAAAAAAAATCTTAACACAGTACGTTGTATTTTGAGACTCCAATCCAATACTATAATACGACAGCTGTTGATTGAAGATGGTGGCAAACAATATGTTAATAGAGGTTTTGCATTAATATTTATTTTATGTATTATGATAAATGAAAAATTATCAAATTACTAAACAATTTGTAAAAACTAAAGGGTAAAATAACTGTGTGAAATAAAAGCAGAGAAAATTATTTCCAAAATCTTTTGTGTTTTGAAAGAAAACGTATTCATTCTATTGCTTGAAGCCACTGTAACAAACCAATTAACTGGTGTAAATTAAATTTCTCTTTTGCTTTTCAATCCTCATTCCTTTTCTAGCAAAATCAGTTGATCACTGGATAATAATAACAAACTGTATGGACATTTAAATTCAGTATAATATTAGCTAAAACAATTGAGGTTGGCCAAAAACTCTTAAACGACGACCAGATCTTGGCCGACGCCATAGCTCAGTTAATAGGGCTCAGGTCTCACGTACGCAAGGTCGCGTGATCGATCCCCACCCGAGGGCTATATTTTTGTATTTATGCCATATTAACTAAGGGGTATGAAAACGGTTTTATTTAAACCACATAAATGTTTTCATTGAGCAGTAAATTTGTTTTAATTTTGCTAATTAACTTGTAAAAACATATCTTATTCTATCCGAGCAAAGCTCGGTCACCTGGTACTGTTAATCTTATGGAGGATAAGAAAAATTAATATTTCACTTATTAACCAATATTTTGGATAAATCTTTATATTTAGCTTCATGTGGTTGAGGTTCATCCATTTATGCTTAAAAATCATAGTTTATGTGTTTATCATGGCTGCAAACCTGCCTACTCTTTTCCCGTGTTAATCATATGGAGAATAGGCAAACCCCTTTATTTATGGACAGATGTTGATGAAAGTTGGTATGAATGTTAAAAATAAAAATTTTTGATGGTATAAATGCCTTTTGTCAGTATTCCTCACAGCAGCAAACCTGCACACTCCTTTCCATGTTAATCATATGGAGAATAGGCAAATAATTCTCATGTTTATCGACAGATTTTGACCAAACTTGTCATATATTATTATTATATTATTGATTTGGAAATTCGCTGAGTACGCAGGTCTGCTTCAATGGGGGTATTTTAGTACAAAACTCCCCCAAACTACCCGTTCCGATTGACCGGTATGTCTTGTTTACGAACTCGTATATATACCTTTGTTTTATTATAGTTCACTAATGAATAGTTAGTTTTAGTTCAATTATAGTTCATTTACAATATAATTATATATATATATACAAATTTTAACGACTATTTTTTTTGGCCTCTAGACACCTAAAGACGAAAAATAACATAACATGGTCCCGGTCTTAAGTCTTGCCATGAAACCTACGGTAAAAGCTTCTTCCCTATGGGAAATTCGCAAAAACTAATATTACGATTTATCTTAAGGTTAATCTCTGGGCATATGCGAATGAGTTAAAATATAATTTAAAATAAAAAAGAATATTAGATAAGAAGTAAGATTACGTCACGTTTACCCGGCCGGCAATAGCCCGGCACGGCGTGGTGGCGCAGTAGAAAGGTGATTTTACAGTACTCTTACTATCCCCTGATCTTTCTAATCTTGCAATGAAGCTTTTGATTGTGTACCAAATACTTACAAGAGCATCATATTAACACAGGTATTTTTGAAAAACAAATACAGAAATAAACAGCCAGTGGAAAATGACTTGAGATTGAAAATGTCCTCTTGTTGAGAAAAACCAGTGCCATGAATAACATTCGCAAACAGCCTTTTGAAGCTATTACTTTGTAGATAAATGGTATTTTTTACTCTTTTTAAATGATCAAAAACTCAGTAGGCCTGATGATATTTCATTTAGTATTCATGTTTTTTGGTAAATATTTAATAAATTAATAGTTTTTACTGCTATCTTTTCATCCCATACCATTATTTTTTTGGTTTATTATTAGTCAGATTTTAGTATGGATATATTTTGTTGGAATCAAAGGACAATTAAAACACATGACAAACTTTTAGTTTTATCAAGCATTGAAGGAGATAACTTGGTGTTTGAAAGAATCTTTAATACTAGTCGGTCGCAAAATTATGTTTAGTTTGTAGTGGGTCTCGGAACCACTGCACTAAACGATAACATATGAGACAAAACAAACATGGACTGGTCACCAATCGCTCTTAGAAGCAACTACATTGGGTGGTATAAGTGGTGACCATAAAGCAGGGAAGAATGGTATCATTGGTCACCAGCCTACTACGTAAATTCCAAAAAGTCGCGTGGACGATTTATACTAAAAAACTTCATTATACATAGTTTCTCGCTTTTTGTGACATGCGTAGATCATTTGCCTTGCAGATTATCCGCCCATGGATAATCGGGAGTTCACTGTATTAACTGTTCTTCCTTAAGATCTTTATGATAAGTAAATTTTAATCTTGCTAAAAGCTCTTGACTTGGTACCATATGCAGACGTTATTTTTCTATGCAGAAGAAAACAACATACATAAAATTAGAGAGGAACAAATGCTTCGCTGTTTATTTTTTCATATTGCTTTTAAGTTCAATAAAGATTTTTAAGTTTACCAAACTTCAGTCATAAGTGAATCGCTAAAGCAAACTATTGGATGCGAATTGTGAACTAAATAGGCTTTAAAATTACAACTGATTTGTTATTGGTCACCCAAAGATGGCCGTATTATGCTTCAGCGTAAGAGCAATCTTGCACTGAATGTCGCTCAATGCCTTTAATGTAGCTACAACAATGCACATGTTGCAACAATGCATCCGGCCCTGCTGCAGTCGCAGGCCCGATAAAAAAACTGGTTTAATCTCTTCTTAATTATAATATTTTACTTACCCGGGTTATTCCTAACCCTTTTCGTTCCACATTCGCAGACTTGAGTACAGAATGTTCCACTCTTCGGTGGAGACGTTTGCCACCACCACTATTAACAACAGCCTTGCAAGGAAATTCCGTCGCCTGTTGGAAAAATGATATATCTGGACACAATCGTCTGAAACAGTACCAATTAAATTTAGAAATTTAGGTAAATGAAACCAAATCCAAAATTTAAAAATGAGTGGTCTTAGAGATTTTGAACTATTCAACGTCAGGCGCATCATGGAATTTACCTTCGAGTCATTTGTTTTGTGTCTTTTTTTATATTTTTTGGTGTCTGGGAGTGTTGACCTCAGGTGCTGGTTACATACAAGTGGGTACCCAAAAGTAATCGGAATTTGTCTGCCGAGAGTGGAGCTTTGGTAGTACGGATGAGCGCCACTAGGGTGTGTCTAGCGCAACTCTTTGCCAGTTCAGTCCAGTGCGGATCATTGAGCTAGCACACTCTGTTGTTGAAAACCGCTTACAAAGATGATGCTTTGGGGAAAACTCAAGTGTATGACTGGTTTCTCGATTTAAAAATGGCGACCTTTCGATTGATGATAAATCTTGTTCCGGACGTCCATCAACTGCCCGAATCGATGAAAATATCGAAAAAAATGCGAGACCTTGTGCTCACAGACCGTCGACAGACAATTGATCAACTGTCAGAAATTAGTGCAATAACTTCGAGCTCGGTTCAGCGAATTTTAACTGAAAATTTAGGAATGAGAAGCATTGCTGCCTAATTTGTTCCTCGGGCTCTGACTGACAATGAAAAATCACGTCGAGTCTAAACATGTCATGAACTGAAAGAACAGCTCAGAATCGATTACTGGTGATGAATCATGGTGTTATGGTTACGACCCAGAGACAAAAAACAACATCATCATGGAAAAAATCATTGTCACCCTGTCCAAAAAAAATGCTGCCCAGTCAAATCAAATGTCAAAACAATGTTGATTTGCTTCTTTGATGTGAAAGGAGTTGTGCACATGGAGTTTGTTCCTCCAGGTCAGACTGTGAATCAAACCTTATATTTGGAGGTCTTAAAAAGATTGTGCAACAGCGTTCGTAAAAAAACCTGATTTATGGCAAACAGGTGAGAACCAGTCACCTGTTTGCAAACAGGTGACTGGTTCTTCCACCAGGACAATGCACCTGCGCACTCGGTTATCACTGTAACCCAGTTTTTGGTTAAAAACTACATGGTTTCGCTGCCCCATGCGCCTTACTCGCCTGAACTGGCTCCGTGTGACTTTTTCTTGTTTCCTCGTATGAAAAGGGGCATGAAAGGAAGATGATTTGACACCATTGAAGAAATCAAGAAAAAAAGAGACAGGAGCTTACAGCCATTTCTGAAGATGAGTTCAAAATATGTTTCGAACAATGTAAGCACCGCTGGGACGAGTGTATAGCTTGTAATGGAGAGTATTTTGAAGGGGATAAGGTTGTTTTGTAAATATTTGTAAATATATAGCTTACAAAAAGGAATCCCAGTTACTTTTGGGTACCCCCTCGTACGTTTGTTCTAGAATCGCATTTATAGGCCCCAAATTCTCTTCAAGTGAAAATTAGCAGGAAAAATGTATCTGATCATGAGTCATATCATAAGATTCTATAGGTTTTGTATTGGTCAAGATTCTTATATATTTTTTCTGTAATTTAAAAATGAAATCATTGCTTGAGAAACTTCCCCACAGTTCAACACCATACTGCATTTTTGAGGCTAAAAGAGAATAATAAACTATTAATTTAGATTTCATATCCAAAACATTTTGAAGCATTAATATTTATTTGAAAACATGAAGAGTTTAATTTCTTGGGTAGTATCTTTGACTATACATTATTAATAGACGTGTCATTCTCATGAGCAAGCTGTAGTGGCTTGAGTTGTTCTCTAATCGGCTTGGGGAGTAAGTGCGTTGTTCCCTGTACAGGAGCGCTGCCTTCTGCTACCCCCCCTTCACCCCTCCCCCAAACCATTCATAAGGGCGAGAGAGGGATGTGCGCCGTGCGCATTACCACGTCAACTCATTCATCCCCAAAGTTACTACGAGTGCGCACGCACTCCTGAGGGCGGGGCCAAGTGAGCTTACAGCCTTCGCCACTAGGAAGCGGCACTACACTGTCAGCACTGGATTGGGCCTTCCGAAATTTTGTTGGCGACAACTTTTAACCATGAATGACACGTCTATTAATAATGTATAGTCAAAGGTAGTATACTAACATATGATTTCAAATATAATTCTCATCCAACTGCACACCAAGAAATGAAGTTGACCCTACCATTGTCAAGAATTGATCGTTGAAAATGAGTACAGGTTCATCTACAATTTGACCACGGACAGTTTTGAAATTGATCATTTGAGTTTTCTTACTGCTCAGCTTTAAACCATTGGCTTTAAACCAAAGATGCAAATCTTCCAGTGAATTTTGAATCTTTAGTTGTAATTAGGGGTCTCAATTTTGAACCTAAATTTCAATCCCGGGATTTTAGGATCGAATAAAGCCTATCCGGGATCATTCCCGGGATTACAGTTTTTATAAATCTTGAATGTTTTGTTTGGTGAAAACCCCCCTAAAAGAGTTTTTTATTAAATTTGTAAACTATCATCAGTTTAATCTTAAGAAATCGTAAAATCGGGAGCTTTAGGAATTTTAAACGGATCACGAATGGTAATTATTGAAATTAAAAAATTGACAGTACAAACTACTCACTCTCACTTAACAGATCTCTCCTGACTCGCACGACTGTTTGCTAAACGAAAGCCCAATAGCAACTAAAAATGATTAGTTGGACATTAAGAGGAAAAAAATGTCAGAATAAAGCCACCAGTGCGGCCGTGAGATACCTTGATTTGTGGGAATTATCTACAAGGGAAATTCGAAGTGATATGAAAACTACTCAGTGCTGTATCTTTATATTCCAGGAATCTGTTGTCATTGTTGAATTCCACGTCGGTTTTGAGGAAAAAATAAACTTTGAGAAAGGTAAATTGGTAAATACTAGTTTAAAAGGGACATGACACAACAAATAAAACTATTATTCATTAAATATCAATAACAAAATTTAAAAGGTTTACATAAATGTAATGTAAATGTATTATATAGATGAAGTTTGCAGTAGTTTAAACATTTAAGTTACGCAAAAATAGTAAAATAATGAATTTTTACAATCCCGTCAATCTCGGGATACTATTATTTTGCAGCAAATCATTAATATAAATAAGAAAAAGAAGAGTTCCTAGACTGGTACCCTGAGAAACTCCACATTTTACCATTATCCAATTTGGTTTGAATTAAGAGTTATTTTTAACAATGATAGTCCTTTGAAACCTTTTCGAAAGGTATGGTTCAATCCAAGACAATGCAAGGGAAGAGAAATTATAAAGTTGAATCTTCTTTGAAAGAATTTCATGCTGAACGCAAAACCCCAATGAAAATGTTTAAACATAACTACTTCTCTTTATTTTTCTCTACATTTTCATTTTTTTAAGATTATTTTATATTAACAATTTGGTATAAAAATCATATTGATTATGTTTTGTGTGATTAGCAATACTTATCATATTATTCTAACATTTTTTTTCTATTGTAAATGTACAGTTTTTGAATTCCTATTAGGAGTTTCCGAGAGTGTTTTACGTTTAAAATTAATTCTGATTGAGAGTAAAACAACACGTACAGTTAATTTGTTTGCTCTGCTGATACCGGCAGTTAGTCATTTAGTCTGGGTAAATATCCAGTAGGTAGAGTATTTTAGATTTAAATACCCGGGTATTTAACATATATACCAGTAATGTAAGCATGGAGGTTTTTTAGCATTTCTAATAGAGTCTATCCTTTAAGAGTAAAAGTTAAGAGTTAGTTACTTTAAGAGTTAGTTTAAGAGTTAGTTAAGAGTTAAAGTCCCTATAAAATTTATAGGGAATGAACTCTTACTACACTACAGTACTCTTACTATACTATACTACTCTTATATACTACAGATCTTTCTATGAGAAGAATTTTCCAGTGAATTTTTTTATATATAATGAAATTAATTTCAAATTAATACTACCTGACATCCTTATCAATTTGAAGTAAAACTTCATTATCCTTAAAGAATGTCTGCCACTGACTATCTGGGCTGAAATTCAGTGGATGATCGGCCAGAGTGCAATCTCCTTCCACGCCACACTCTCCAGGGTTCACAATCATCTCGTCTGGAATTGAGATCAGAAAAATTATTTCAAAGAGTTAGATTTCAACCAGTTTGTTCAGTCATGCAAAAGCATTTTGGATTTTGGATGAGAGAGAGGTTAAACTAGCGTATTTTGCTTATGTACAATCAAACATTGAGCCTATTGATATAGTACAGAAAGGAATTCTAAAGCAGGGTTCAATAAAAGCCGAAGGAACTCCTCTGAAGCCCCATATCGTGAAGCTGGAATGCTGACAATAAGACATCTTTATCTAAACTTTTAATCCACATGTTAAAAATTTAAATTCAATATTTGTACCAATCAATCACCAACATTTGACCAGATATTCACAAAATATAGGAATTTCTGTCCTGCAACTTTTTCGCTCTTTATTATTAACTAACTCTTTCTGTGTATCACACTATGTTTTTCGAAATTTAATCCAACACATTGAATTTAGCAATTTATTTAACTTCGCCTTCACCTGCAGTTTTTAAAAAACAGGTCAATGTGCTTTTGCACACTATTGGAATGGAGGAGGTTGAGGCTCTTATCAGACCTAACTACAAACCCTTGACCCTAAACTTTCTCCACCTCAACACTTTTGAGTTCTTCTAGAGAGAAATAAAAATAGATAACGTATGTTTTGTTGCAAAATACACGCCTTGTTGTGTAAATTGTTAATTTGTATCGTACATCAAATATTTGAAGGCATCCAATGTTAATTTTAACCTCTTGAAGTCCGTGTTTTGTAGTGCAATGTATTCACTGCAGTCTGGTGGTTTTATTTTGTGAAAATGTAGTTTATATATATATATATATATATATATATATATATATATATATATATATATATATATATATATATATATAAAATATCAGCAAATAGAGTAAACCTATTAATATGCATATTCATTTGGTTTGTAATGAATAAAGGAATATGAATTTGGCAAATTAATTACTATTTTTATTTGTTTTAAGTAAAAAAAAAATTGTGAGCGTAAATTTCAAAAGTAAAGGTTCTGTATAATTACAAACAACTTTTTTATAGAAAACTGATTACGGTACATACATTTTTTAGAGAATTTAATTCCCTACATAGAAATGTGTATGACATCGAATAAATATTATATAATATCGGTGCTATGTTCAAAAATACGCAAAAGTGCAAAACACAAAAAAGGTAATTTTTACAAAATTTTATTGTGATTTTGATAAAGCAGTGAAAAATTATTAAAGACTGTTAGAAAGATAATATTCTTGCTATTTAATTACATTTCAAATATACATATATATACTTATTATATTGAAATAATTCAACCAAGTACCCTTAGAAAACATTCTTATTCCTTCTACTTGTTTCGGGAAAACATTTACACTTCTTGAAAATGGGATTATTACCCGAAACATGTAGAAGGAATAAAAATGTTTTCTAAGGGTACTTGGTTGAATTATTTCAATATAATAATATTAGTAGCCCTGTTTGATGAAATAAACAGTAAAAAATATATATATATATTCACAATTTACATCACTAGTATCAATAAAACTTGGGCCAGAAACGGGATCGCTGTAGAGGTTAGTTAAACCCGATACATCTGGGGCAGGTCCAGGGTGTTCCTGGACCTGCCCCAGATGTATCGTTCCTGGACCTACTGCAACTTGTATAGTTGCAGTAGGTCGTGGATACAAATGAAAAGGTCCCTCTTCACTATCACTCTCATATTATTGTTGTTTTCATGGTAGAGTTTAAATTTTAAAATTTTAATCTTTTTATATAAGTTTACATAATATTTTATATTTTATATAAGTTTTTTTATAAAAAGTGTCTTGTTATTGTTAATAGGCATAGTGATGTTTATCCCAATTCAGTGATTTTATCTTTTCTAACTAGTTGTGATTTGCCATTTTTGACTTGTTATCAACTTAGATTAAGGACGAGGTTTATTGTAATTACTGTATAATTATTTATTGACTAATAAATATTGTCTATTGTCTATCATCAGATAAATCATTAAAATCATCTCAATACAAATATTCTGGTATTTCGTTGTCATGAAGCCGGTTAAATCATGAAGCCATCACACATTGTTTACATAAACACAAAAAACACAAGTGTGCAGTACATACATAAATACATATCCTCTACTCCACGCCCTTCTTCTGAAGGTGCTGGAGGCATCAAGTGTCTCATGACAGACCCACACAATAGAAATAGCGAGCCACACGCTAGGAACAGGGTTTGACAGGAAAGGCTTTTGATGTGGTTAGATTAGGTAAGGTAAGGTTAAATTAGGATTTTCATTAGGATTAAACTGAGTATACTATGGATTTAGGTTGTGCGGAAATCATCCAAGTTGTGGAAGCAGGCACTTATAAGGAACAATTTTACAGCTCTTTTGAATTTTTCAATTTGTGCAATATTTCTGATGTTTTCTGGTAAATGTTCAAATAATTTTATGCCACTGTAACTTGGTTTGGTTTCAAAAAGTGTTAATCTGTGCTCCTGTGAAAATCTATTGTTGAATCTGGTATTGTAACTATGGCAAGGTGTGATTTTGTTTAAATTATGTTGTTTAATGTAAGTGACTGCTTCAAGTATGTAAAGGCTGGGAACTGTGAGAATTTGGCGCCGCATAAAAGCCTTTCTACAGCTGGCATCGGGTGGCATTTGGAGCATGGCACGGATTGCTTTAGTAAAATTATAGCTGAGAGCTGAATAAGAATGACACAAATTATCAGTGATGCAGACTAATGGAACAAAACTAAAAACTTCCACGATTTCCCAAGATGCCCCTGAACGTATCCATACCTAATAGATTAGATTAGATTATTGAAATAGCGACCATACTACAAGGTAGGTATTTTAAGCCAAGTATGAGTGAGAATTGAGTGTAAGATGATTGTGGCGAGATCTTGTAGTCTTGTTACTGACTAAGGCTGACATGTTCCTTAGACAGGACTGTTAATTAATAGCCCAACAGCCAATGGCAACTAAGGGACCTACAGTTTAACGTGGAATCCGAACCACGGCCTCTGAATTACAAATTGGTCTAATTATGAGGATATTCTTTTGTGGATTAACATAGTATTCAATAGTGTGCACGTTAATCCACACAAGAGAACACTACACCCACCGACGTAGTAATACGACGTAGTAGTGCAACAGCTGATAGCAAAAACAAAGACGAAAATTAAAAGTTGATGTCAGCTTGCATATTTGCGGGCGTGGACCGATGGTGCATCAATCATTTGCTTGCACATATGCAGGCGTGAACTCCAAGAGGTTAAGAATGGTAGGGGTAATAGGTACAACCATTATCCTTACTTCCATAAAATATTTGTAAAAAACATAAAAACAAGTTTTAGTCACTTGTATTTTAAGTGATCAAAAGCTTGCAAGTACATATTCCAACTACAAAATTTTAACCTCATATTAATGTAGGTTTACCTATAAATTGCTTGTACAACTCTCTTTTCCGAGCCAGAACATCAGTCCATAATGCTCTATTGAGGGGCAAATAATTAAGCAAGAGACGCCAGCTTAGAGATCGATGACCACCTTCATCAGGGCAACCTTGAAATAACAAAGAATGTGTGAAAAAATGAAAACAAAAATAATAAATAGATGTTTTAATGACACAAAAATAAGACAGCAAACTCTGTTATGACAACCACAATAAGTAATGACAACTATGCATCAAGGTGCGCAATAGTATAAAGATAAATAATTATTTAACGTAATCAGTCTATACAGCATGAATTGTCCCTAAAATTTTTTAAGGCCTTTCTTCTTCGATTCACAAAAAAACCAAGTTGAGTGACATTACCAAGACACATCATTTGGGTAAGTTTATTATTGTACAAATATTATGATTAGAACTGAAAACTACTGATGAAGGCAAATAAACTATGATGCTCATGAACCTTGCAGAATGTGAAAATTAAAGGATCTCCAGGAACTCGAAATGCACTCCTTACTTTACTAATTTGACTGACCATGGACCAAAAGACATCTAAAAGTTTTCATCTGAATAAGCATAGAATATTATTTTAACATATTCTTTAGACTATTATTTATTGCTCCAAAACACCAAAAAAATACTAAAAAGCTCTTAAACTATTCAATATTATTATATTTCTAAAATAAACTGCATCTGAATTAGGTGATGTTCACCAATTTATTTGAAGCTGTAAAAGATAAAAATTTGGTTCATCAACTTACCATTAAAACATAGACTTCGTAGCTTATCAATGTTAATTTCATCCTTGCTCAAAAGATCTTCAAAATCCTTCAATCTGAAAGCACAATAATATATGTTATTCTTACTTTCTCTGTTATTTGTACTTACAATCATTTGACTATCACCATTAAAACCAGCCCAAAATCTAAACAATCTTGAATCATTAGTCTGTAGTAAATAGTTTCAGCAAAGTTAAATTCCATTTCTTCCTTATTTCTCAACCGTTTGGTAAGAAACTTTATATGCAGTGTAAGGTCACATTTAGCCTATAAAAGTTCACACAAAAAGTTAATTTTCTTATTTAGGTCTAGTTCAAAAATATTCAACTTATAATAAGAGGAAGTTTACAAAAAAAATGTTATGACTATTTCTAAAATCGTAGATGTATTTGATTTCAATAAGTATCAAGGATGTAATGGTTTATAAAGATATGACTGTTTATTTATTTAGTTTTTTTAACCCATTGATACTGTGTCTTGAGATAGATCGTCATGGCTGTATTGGGCCCGAAAGCCCCATGAAGAGTTAAGTTATGATGGTAAACATAACTTTTTTTATGTACTTTATTAGGCATTTAAAATTATTTTATCAGGACTTTATATTATTTTAGGAATCATTAGATTAATAAATCTATTATCATATAGTTAATTACAATAGCTAATGCAAAATAGGGATCACTACGCCGCTGCCGATAACCCACCTTTCAGCTCGTCAGATGTCTGCTTTAAAAAAAATGGTGCATTTATTTTATGCTGTTACGTCTTGAGTTTGTTTTTACCTTGAATTGTCTATTTAACTGAGTTTCTATAGTGATTGAACAGCATAGGGTTTTTTATAATACTTATTAAACCGTCTAATGGAGACCATGAATTGTGAATAGTTCAGTTGTGAGTGATGGTCGGTGTGTGTTGTTTTCTCGTGTGTGGATCAACATATTTAATACCCCACTATTTAATACTATGTTAATTCGCAAATACCTTCCTCATAATTAGACCAGTTGGTAATTCTGAGGCAGTGGTTCAGACTCTATTACACTGTTAAACTGTAGGTCCCTTATATATGTCATTGGCTGTTAGGCTATTGATTAACAGTTCTGTCTAAAGAACATGTCAGCCTTAGTCAGATATAAGACTACAAGATCACTCCACAATCATCCTACACTCATTTCTCATTAATACTTGGCTTAACACCTACCTGGATAGGTCACCATTTTAAATGGTAATCTAATCTAATGAATTTTCCCTACATCGCATCAATATTCACAATCTGTATAGATTTGCAAAATTTTATATAAAAAAATATATAAATAGATATTTTGATCAATAAAAATTTTCTATGTAAGTAATTGAATATTTTTTATGGAAATATACAAGTAAAAGAGTTTTACTGGTTTTATTTTTTTTAATAGGCCAAAGTAGGCCGTATAAGATGGTGTCAATGAAATTTGATGACAATTTTTTTAACATTTAATTTATAAAAAATATGATAGTTTTAATAAATATTCATACTTTTCAATTTCTTTCAGAGGGAGGGCAAAAAACATTGTTTCACAATAGAGTAAACCATGGGATAAGTTTTACAGAATACCATAAATAAAAATATATATAGGAACCTTTGATGATAAATTATAATACTTAAAATTAGTCCCAAAATTTGATACTTCATTAGACATTTAAGAATAGGCAAATTAAAGCCTTGAAAATAACTGTCTGGGTGGCTGTGTGGTTATAATGGCTGCCTTCATAAGTGAAGGTTCCTGATCGAATCCCGCAAGGGTCGAATCTGGACCCAGTCGCCATTTGTTATTGGGCTATTAATTAATGATGCTTCCTAACAACAGGTCGACGTTAGGTAGTAACAAGACCGGGGTTTGGACCGTTCCCCATCAAAACGTTAAAAATGCCACTGGCGTAGAAATACACAAAGTAAAAAAAAAATAAAAATATTATCAAATACCAAGAGGGGAAGAAATACACAAACCAAAACAAAAAATCTGAAAAATATGATTTTGTGTCTACTATGTTTCTTAAGTCTATTCAACTAGGTGATATGTATGGATTTAAAAAAAAACTAGCGTACCTGGCGCACAAAATTGTGCGCTGTCAAGGAGACAATCTGTCCACCAATAACTATGTTTAGAAACTAAGATTAGATTTTCCCAACAGATTTTCATTTTGGTTATGTTTTGGTTTTATGCAAATAAAAACTTGTGTTTTATTGCCAGCTGTACGATGATGTCTTCATTAAACGAAAAAGAAAGAACCATGTTTAACTGTCAGATTTGATTTGTTTATTTAACCACTTCCATAAATAAACAGCTGATTTCTCGATCGTCGGTGTTTACCTCCATATTAAGTTTATGGGGAAAATCGCGACTTTTACCCTATTATTTTCCATGACCACGGTGAATTTTCAAAATGTTTTTAATTGATGGCAAAACTACATGCTAAGACCTTTATAACGATACCTTGGACATGGTGATTGGTAGCACCACCGCTTCAAAACAACTATCACTAAAAAAGGCCTAGTGTATTAAATATATAAGATTTACAGAATATAACTACTCCTATTGTAAGTTACAATACAATATGCAGTCATACATCAGTTAGTAGTTTTAAAGCATAAAACGTCTTGGTTTGTTTTTCATTTGTTGCATACAGCTTTAAAAAAAATTTACATTTTATCCAATTAAAATTTGATTAATACATTACAATATTCCTTAAATACACATTGATCTGAAAAATATAGATACTTTAAAAAATTAAATAAAGGTTAACTTATTACTAAAAACTTCATATAGAAATATTTACAATGCATGCAGACTGTAAGTTAATAAAAAGTTCAAGCCCATTAAAACCTAGCTTCAGACTATTTTATTCGCCATAAAGTTACTGGGTTCAAGAAAACTGAAATTTATTTCAATCCTGAATTGTCTAAGCTAAATTAACCTTCTTTATCTATTCCTTTTTTCTTACTTTGTTTTGTAGCTTGCCATTATTATGTGTCAAAATAATCACATACTCCGAAAATTAACATTGAGAAAGCATTTTCACAAAAAACAGATTACTAATGTTTGTTAAAAGTAAATATAAAAAGTAAATAGATTCCAAATCATATAACTTGTTTAACTTGACTTGACAGTTCTGTTCTGGCCTTGCCTTGGGTATAGCACATTCTTCTTCTTCTAGTTCATCATAACCTTTTTATCTGTTTTGTCATTGGCAGGCTCAGCTTAAGTACAGAATACACTATTTTATTGAATATTCTCATCTAAATTTTGTAGACATCCCTGGGATCAAACCCGTCACCTCTTGTACCGGAGTACAATACGCTAACCGTTAGGCTATCATCATAACTCTTGGAGTTTTTAGTTTGTGTAAAGCTTCAGATACTTTAAGATAAGATTTTTCCATAACATATAAAGTATTACATCTTGATGATTCGTGTATACCTGACGAACAAAACTTTGAGACAATTGCGATTAAGCTTATATATAAAATTAACAGCCTGATCATAATTGAATTCAAACCAACTTCAGTTGAATTAAAATATAATAGTTTTATGAAAATTATTTCATACAACCTTGACCAGATAATGCCTAAATAACCTAAAACGTTTATTACTAATACTTCTCAACCAATTTTATGGGTCGTGAATACAGCACATGATCGATATAAGTGATATAACCATAGATGAACGGATAGTAAAGTTTTTTTACTACCCGTTCCTCTCTGATATAATCTAACTGGGACCTTAGAAGACAAAATTAGATATCAGGAATTGAAGAAGAGTTATGACTCGGAGGTAAAGAATAAAAAGCGGAAGTATGCAATAAATTGACAAAATCAAGCAATCTGATGATAAAACTAAAAATATAAGGAGAACAGTAAATAGGGAGAGAAACAAGAAAAGTAATTCAAATTAGCCTAGTCAACAATAGTAGGTACAATCAGAGAGGAACGCATTATAAGTTCTATACTATCGTTTATCCAGGTTCATCTATGATGTATATGATGTCATCTAAGAAAAAATGTGTGAGGAGAGGTTATGCAAAAGAAAGGAGTGAAGGCGTAGCCCCTGCACACGTCCGATTGTTTAACCGTTTAATAACAATATATTTGAAGCAGTCTAGCAGTCCTGAAATATAAATTAAAATTATCGGGTTAGATAAGAAATATTTCAAGGTCCAGCAAACAAACTGGATATAAATCAAAAGCTCTTATGCACATCGCGTTCCCACACATGCAGGGTTTATGGAATAATGCGATACCGTCACTATACATGCACAGATTTTTATTTACTATTAAAATCCAACCTCAGAGCTTATAAAAGTATACCAGTGTGGTTAAGCTCTGTTATAGAGTATATAAACAATTTTATTTTTTCACTAGTAGCAGCACATCTACTTACTTATTTCCAGTGTTATTCTTGTAGATAATAAACAAATTGATATACAGCAACTTTCTTATCAATTAATATTTTTTTTCGAGTTTTGATATGCGACCTTTATTTAGTTGAGGTCTACTATAATATGTAAAATAATTCAATTTTAATTTTTCTCGATGGCATCAAGCTTACTTACTTATTCATGCATGTTCTTATGGGAAATAGGTACCTAAACCTATATTACTTCCTCATCTCACGTAATCTATAATGAATATTGAAACAGATACTAAGCTCAATCATTAAGCTTAGTTTCTTCCATCAGAAGTAATTAATTACTAACCAATGTAAATTCAATGAGTACAAAGTTCTATTAATAGGGGGGTACTGTATTTCTAGTTTATTCGTGGCTGTGACTACAATGCAAACATTCCAATATTTAAAATTGTTACCCTATTATTAGAGATTTAAAAGAATACAATTCATAATTGTTGATGCAGTTAACTATCTTGTATAGTTTGGGTATAGTTTTAAAAACAGTTTTTATAGTACCCATATCTTCTGCTGTGCAAGCTAGAAAATTGTAATCCGTAGACTAAAATCCATTGAGTAAGCAGACCTCTTCAAAATTGAAATCTGTCACTTTTACTTTTACTTTCACTACACGCCACTGGCCACATCATCATCGTCATCGTACCTATTTTACCTAGGCACGGACACGAGTCTTAATAAGATCGTCGGATTTTTGTCAAAATAGATCCAGTAATTTAATCTCAAAAAGATATTAACGATTTTATGCAATATGTCGTTTTTATATCAGAATTAATTCTACAGATCTTCTTTTCGAGTTGTGACGTCACGTGATTGGACCCTTTTTCTCATTGCAGTTGTGCCTTTATGAACTTCTAAAGATGAGCGCTCCTCAGTCTCCTCAATTAATAAAAGGAAATGTTAAGCAAGTAAGTTCACTGGTAAAATGACAATTTATTCGGTTTAATACATTCATTAAAGTTCTTATAATTTTAATTGCTATCTTCATGTATTGTTGGTTTTGTTTTCATGACAGCCATGCTGGCACGTTTCACCTCATGGCATGCAGTAACATTTTTGTTTCTGAAGCAAAAAATCAAGTACACTTCGCTACTGACTACTAATTTTTTGTTTTAAAATGTGATTTTGATTTCGTTATAAAAATCATTTCTACTGAATCACATTTTATCACCTGGTTATTTCCCCTAACCTAGTCAAGATTATTTTATTGATTGACTTAAAACAAGCCCTAGTAAAGAGTAAAACAACCTATAAATATTTACAGAAAATGCTTGAAAATTAACCCATTTCTGAAAAATCTTAAGATATTAAGATGTTGGCATGATGTAACTAGTAATTAATTGAAAGACCTAATAGTGTTTGATGCTCCACTTTACTTCAGCTGGATTTGTTGAGGATTTTCCAGTTTTAATGCTACACAGTTTCCTTAGATAACTAAGTGGCTTACAGGATGAGAAAAATTAAACCATACAATTTTATGGTGTATTTCGGTCTGTGAGACCGATAGGCTACCTACTTATTTTAAATTTTTTACCAATTTAATACAGTTACAGATATCAACTCCACAATAGCTTCATAAAGTCCTTCTCCCATAAGGTACATATTAAAAATCTGTTTAATTTCCTTCACTAACTTTTTTTCATACGATAATTAATTGTAAACATTTTCGGTCTGATAGACGGGATGTCTTTTTTATCGCAGGTAATCATTAACATTGTTTTAAGTGGGAACTAGTCTCCCAGCAGAATTTCAGTGTATCTTTTTTCTGTCAAGAACTATGTTCAAATCAATTTTTTTCTATCTAAAATGTTACATCTAAGGTTTTAGGTCTTCTTCTTAACATTTGTTCATCGAACATTGAAAAAAATTAAAATTATAATAACGGTCAGTTTGACCTTATGTCTTGTTTTACAAAAAAAATTTAGGTAAGGTACAGGTGTTAAGCAGACCTTATATTATCACTAATATTAACGATATTGTCAAAACAGAATAGTTATTTAGTATTCACATAAATATTAAACCACCTTACCATGCCTTATAATATTGTCAAAATTCAATTCTTTTAAATTGTGCTGCCAAACTAGGGGTTTTATAAATAAGAGGGTGTAAGAGTGGTTACACTGGTTTTTATGGATAGGCTCCTGAATTGTATTCATAATGGTAATGATTATAAATGCTCACTCATGGACTTCAATATTTTTATTAAAACCTCCTTGAATGTCCAATATTGATGTGTGGTTTCTAGATTTTCATCAATATTGAGTGGAACTTTTAATATTACTGTCAACATTTTAGGATATGTCAATATTATTGATCGTACAGTATAAGGTCTTATTATCTAAGGGATGTAAGATGTAGGGGATATCAGCATTCTATGAACTGACCAAAGAATCAATAATTAAAGTAGAGTATCTTGGAAAGCACAGCGAGCCATTATGTCAAAGAACTAGGTGGAATTAATCAGTTATGTTGGTAGCCAGAATAAAATAAGTGCCATGAACATAAGACCTTATTTTGCAGAGTTAAGTTAGGTAAATTCCACTCTTGATAACTTAAAATTCTTGTGACCATGATCACATTCCTTCAAGTTATATAGTTTGAGTTGTAGAGGTAATTAAATTGGTTAAATTCAATTTAGCTATTAAAAAAGTTTCAGAGCTTAATGAAATAAAAATTTTAGTTTCAAGTATTTTAGTGATAAACAAACATGAACTAGGGTCCATAACTGTTTTTCTCATCTTTGACATTTCTCAAGTTTTAACTAATAAATTAATTTTATCAGGGAGCACTTGAAGTACAATTCTGTTTTATCAATTTTAGTCTCCCGCGATGTTATTTAACTAACACCCCAAATAATCATTATCATCTACTGTTTCCCCAAAATTGTTCTCGCATGTAATGTTGTACTTTTTCTTAAAATTTTCAAGCCAACCTATATTGGCCCTAAAATTGATATTAACTGAAATAGGCTGATATTTTTTATTTCATGAAATTAAAATAATACCTTCTAATAGTAGACCTGCATACTGAGCAACTGAGCAAATTTCCATTCATGTATGGATTATTTGAGATGACAGAAACTAAGCTTGATTGTAGGTTAAGCAACATCACAAAAATGTTATCATAATATAAAAGGAAGTTATATCAATTTATGTGGGGAAAGAGTTTGTAAGATTCTATTGCTGCCATGAGAAATATTTTTTATCTAGGACTTTAGCAAACATAATGTGTATGCAAAAATCCTTAACTTGTAGAACTTAACTTGATGTAGCTTTATAAGATCACAATATTATACCTTGCAGAGAAAAGTGGAAAAATGAACTTGAAAATTATGGATAAAAGAGATTGTCACATTGCTTCTTGCTCTTATGTTGACATCGAATTGTATTCACAGTATCAGTGATTGACTTAATCTGATAAAGTTTATGCAATACAACTTACAATGCAATTGAATTTAAATTATTTCTAAAAAATAGATAATTTTGAAAATCATGTGATTTGTAGGATCATGTTTCTATTTTTGTATCAAATTATATTAGTTTTTGTACTATTTTGACTATGCCTACATTAGTCGGGGTTAGATTAGTTTTGGTTAGGCTCTGATATGGTTTAGAATAACCCAATTTGTACCAAGTCGTCCAAGTCTAACATAGTCAAATGTAATCTAAGCCAATCCAGCAATTTCAGATAAATCGACATGAGTTTTTTGTTCTTAAGATTAGCTAGTCTTAACATACTTCTGCAACAATATAAATCATTATAATAATTTTCAGATCATCTCTGGAGAGTCCATTGTCATCTGGCGGCCAAGCCAAAGAGGACCTCCAATTGAAAAAACGATTACACTATCAAGTATCAAAGCTCCCAAATTAGCCAAAAGAGCTACAGCAGGGTGAGAGGATTTGTAAAACTTCAATGCCATAAACTTTTTATGTACAAGTAGACCTAATTAAAATATCTGTATAAATAGGATTTCATCATAGAAAAGATTTACTGTAACATGTTTTACACAATTCTGTACATATTGACCTATTTTTGTATATGCTTTTTAAAAAGTCAGATTAGGTCAAATGATTTAGTGCATGCAAGAAAGTTGAGACTTAGTCATAAGTAAGACACTGATACAACACAGTGGTGATTTCAATTTCATTTGAAGGTAAATTTGAGTGTAATGGATTTACAGTACATTGTAGATAAGATTACATTTAATAATTATTGTACTTCAAACATAAACAAAATACAGTATTGTACGACTACCGTATACAAAGTTAACCCTTACTGAGCGGCTAGCGTCTTGAGGCGCGGCACAGTAGGGTCACACAGTGCGGGCTACGTCTTGAGGCGCAATCAGTCATTTCATCATATTTAATTTGTTGTAGTTTGCGAAACAACCGATAGAGTGCATGGTGATTTTGCTTTGCCTCTATGCACTCACAAAACCAATATGGCGGCTTTGTTCAAATATCTAATGACTGAAATGAGCTGTTTTGCAACTTCGGCCTGTATTTGTTCGCTCCCGTAGTGCGACTTACGTCTGCTGGTGCGAGTCATTACTGTTGGCTGTTTTCAGTTTCCAAAACATTGTTTGTTTTCATCCATTGACGTCTTATTATTTTTATGTGTTTTACGAGTAATCAGTTAGTATTTTGCGAATATAAATAATAGAAAATGGCTCATCCAGACGATCCCGAATTTGACTAATTTGTGAATGGACTTATGAATACCTCCTTTTCTAGTGCAGTTGAATTATAGTATATACGTATACATATTTACAGGTTTGTTCTCACAATATTTTTATATTTGTAATTAGTCATTTTGATTTATTCTGCCATTTTTATAATACCCTACAAGTTTTGTATCCAAATGCTTGAAATTCTTGAAAAAATCATCTTTTTTAGATACCAAAAAAATAAAATGTAAAAGTGAAGCATATATATATCTGTTTTATACTTTACTCAAGCTACCTAAATTCTAAAAGAACATTGGGAAAATAACATTTTGAGTTTTTCAACCTAAATGAGCGGGGAGTGTGATTTTCAGTAAAGGGTTAAGTCATAAAAAATAATGAACCTTTGGTTAAGCAATGTATAAGTTGGTTTTATTGTCTGATGACCATCTGTGACAGTCATGACATTCCTGTAAGAAATGGAAAACACTTTACTTTTCGCTGAATCTGAATTATTATTAATACAGCTTATAATGTTTGAACTGACTCAATTTGATGTGATTTTTTACAAAAAATATTAAATATATATATATATTTTTTTACATCTACTGGCTATATGCTCCACCTTCAAACAACAAAGACAAGTTTTTTATCACCTATGACTCTCTTCTTTCTCTCAAACATTGACTTAGCTTTGGGACAGTCTTGAGCTTTATAAGACAACTAGCCGACCCGGCGAACTACGTAGCGCCTAACAGTAAATACGTGTTAAGTTTAAGATTGGCCATGTTCTCAAGTCGAATAGCATTACGGCTTCGTTGTGTAGTCATTCTAGGTCGGAGCATAGTGAATAACAATACTTAAACGATAAGACATGTTAATAACGTTCCCACAAAACTAAAAAATCTTAAGTGGATTGACTCACAATTTTCTAATCCAACCTAAACCCAAATCAAACCTAACTGTTATACAGCTTTTATTGGAAAGCTATACAACAGCTGATTTTATTATAATAAATGTAAAATGTAAACATTGTAATTATTTTCTTGTCAGGCCAACATATAAACACGTGACATTTAATCATACAGAAAATAAAAATATAAATACATTATTCCCAAAAACCGTAAACTATTAACGTGGCAAATAAAGCTGTTCATTTTGTACAGCACATATTTCCTTCATAGTTTTAAATTAATGAACGATTCAGGTAGCATTAGATAATAAAGCATATTGCTAATGGAAAGTAAACCAACAGCTGTAGCTTAAGAAATCAAATGTTTTGATTTTAGAAAATTTCTAAGCAAACTTTGTCCCCATAAGGTTAACATTAGAAATTTAAAACTCTATAAAATGGAAACTTATGGAGTTTTCAACAAATTTTACTAAAACCTTCCCAGACACATACAGAGCAACTTCCTAAAATTTCATGGCAATCGGATGAGTAGTTTGGCAACACACAAAGGACGTACATGCATACATTCATTTTTATGTATAGAGATTAACAAAAATGCAATTTTGCACATTACATAGATGTATAAGCCAGCAGCAACCAACACTTCTTTGCCGTCCTCCAGAAATACCCTTGAAGCTTTATTTAGCTTTCTTTTCTCTTTATTACATTGAGACATGCTGTTGCTAATTTACCTTTTGTTTCCCCTCGATTTCTTGTTTTAAGAAACTCAGTAAATTTTGTAGGATTGTTTTGGATGTACCTTGTTCAATGGAAACGTCCCTAGAAATCCCAATTTGGCTTGCAAATGTGTGTTTCAGTAGTGGTAGGGACTACCTTACATAAATGTTCACTGGCTTGGGCGAAAGTCGATGGTATTTTTTGTTTGTTGTAGGCTTAATTGGGATTGCAGGACACATGTTTAGTTTTTATGGTTATTGAGGCAGGCGCACAGGTTAAATTTTTTATAAATTAATTAATGTAATGTAATTAAACAGGCATAGTTCATCTTTGGATGGGAATGGGTTAGTGACGTATTGCTTTTTGTTACAGTTCTGAGGAGACTAAAGATGAATCTTGGGCTTGGGAAGCAAGAGAGTTCCTTCGGAAGAAGCTCATTGGGGAATGTGTCACCTGTGTGCCAGCCGAAAAGCAACCCGCAGGTGGCGCTGCCAACAGAGATTATTGCACCGTCTACTTTGGAAAAGGTAGCTAATATAAGTCAAAATTGAATCATTGTTGTGTTGGTAAATCTTAAACAAGCTTTAAACAAATATTAATTTTATTTTTAATTTACTTCAGCATCTTTGAATTAGAAAATTGTTTTTTCTGATTAATAAATTACTCATCAGAGTATAATCTCGTAAATGATCGGGATTTGACTGTATGAATGAAATTTATTGCTTCACATTTAATATGACAAAAAAATTATATCAAACGAATGTTAAGAATTCTGATCCATCTTTAAAAAGGGTATCTTTAAAAATGATTTATATATTTATTGTATTTTATCTCACTCACTTAATGAACTCAAAATAACAAAGTTTTGTAAATACCGGTCCAAACATATACTTTATAAATTTATTGCGCAAAGAACATTATCAAATATCTCACCTAATCTAACCGTCTGATATAATGCAAATTTGCCTTATCGTATCACTGTGAATAATTAATTGGGAATCACTGTTAACAACTTATTTATTTTCTTATTGTGTTTGGGGTAGACCCATCAGGGGAAAGTCTGAATGAGGCTTTGGTAGCTGAGGGTTTGGCTTCAGTCCGAGGGGGAGGACCTGATGTGGCCAAGTTGCAAGAACTCGAGGCCCAGGCTAAGGCTGCCGGAAAGGGCATCTGGAGCCCTGATGACCGATCTGCAGTAAGTAGTACTTAACCTCACACATGTCGAGTATATATAAGTTTTCTAATTTTAAGATGTAGGAAAAGCTGGTCTTAAAATTAGTGAAAATTAGAAAAAACCAAATACATAGTTATAAGTAGGAATCCAAATATCTTAGAGACTTTCAGAGTAAATGGCTACACCTTAAGGTTTCAATATTTCAAATACTTGGGAGTCACTGTAGAATGTATATGATCATAATGAAGAAAAATAAATTAAAATTAGACTCCTCCAGGTGAATAGATGTTATTATGCTATCAGAAACTGCTAAAAAGCACAACCCTCTCCAAAAACACCAAATTAAGGCTCTACAAGTGTATGATTTTACCCATTTCACTACAGTCAGTCGACTGTCCCTCTAATCCGGACACCTCGGGACTGGACCCCTGTCGGGATTAAAAAATTCTGGACCGTCCAGCAGTTTTATAAATATAATAATTACAACTTCTATTAGTGTACAGTATCTACATAAATCACATTTTAAGATGATTTTAAAGCATACCTTCTCAAACATTGCAGGTTTTTGCTTCCAACTCACTGGATTGTAGTTTTTTGTGACATTGATAAATTAAATGTGTCACCGTAAATAGGAATGAAATTTTAAAGCAACACAAATTGAACCTTTACAAATTTATTTTATAATAGGAAAATACCCCCATCGCAGCAGACCTGCGTACTCAGCGAATTTCTAAATCAATAATTTAAAAATAATAATATATGACAAGTTTTATAAAAATTTGTCCATAAACGTGAGAATTATTTGCCTATTCTCCATAAGATTAACATGGGAAAGAGTGTGCAGGTTAGCTGCTGTGAGGAACACTGAAAGTAGTCATTTCTACCATAAATAATTTTTATCTTAACATAAATACCAATAAATAAAGGAGTTTTATATGATTAATATGGGAAAAGAGTATGCAGGTTTGCTGCCATGATAAACACATAAACTATGATTTTTAAGCATAAATGGATAGATCTCAACCACATGAAGCTAAATATCAAGTTTTATCCAAAAATATTGATTAATATGGGAAATATTAATTTTTCCCTATCCTTCATAATATTAACATTGGAGCCCCACAATACAACGTACTGTGTTTAGATTTTTTAATATCTCAATAACCATTGGAGATAGAGAAAAACTTTAAGGAACTTAATTGTGTAGTTTTTTAAACTGATTCCAATGGTGGAATATAAAATTTGAAATTTTTAAAAATTACATGTGAAAAACGCAAAAAAACCCAATTTGGGGTACAATACCCCCTAAACTACTCGTTACCATTGACCGATATGTCTGGTTAACGAACTCTTCCGAGCATTTGTAGGAATACACGTCTCTACCAAATTTGGTCTTGATCGGACCATTTTTACGAGAGTTATCGTGTTCACAGACATATATATATATATTTATTATTAAATTAAAAGAACTTGTGCTCCCTTTAAACATTTTATTTCTTACATTATACACCGTGTATAATGTAAGAAATAAAATGTTTAAAGGGAGCACAAGTTCTTTTAATTTAATAATAACTATATTAGCTGCCCTTACTTGTGAACTACATAATCATATATATATATATATATATATATAAATTTTAATGCCTATTGTTTTTGGACTCTGGGTACCTAAAAACGAAAAAATAACATGGTCCCGGGCTTGTAAATATGCTGTGATGGGGGTATTATATTATATCTCTTACTCCTAATTAGTTTGTCTGATTTTGACTAAATAAAACTTTTTTGCTGTTAATCCTGGGTACACATCCAATGTTCTAAAAAAGTTTTTAAAATGTATTTTTACTTCATTCTACGTAGTAATTAAATTGGAAAAGGCTAGAGTTAGGCTATTTGTTCATTAACAATTTAAAAATAATTCTATTTATTATTTTTTTTACAGCATGTGAGAGACATTAAGTGGTCAATCGAGAACATGCGTAACTTTGTGGACAAGATGGGAGGCAAGCCAATCAAAGCCATTATTGAGCACGTTAGAGATGGCTCGACAGTGCGCTGTTTCCTGCTTCCCGACTTCTACCATATAACACTTATGCTGAGTGGTATCAGGGTATGTAGAATTTTAATAATCTGCAGTAAAGCGGTTTTTTGTTATGACTTTAAAACAATGCTGGACCAAAATAAAAAAAATACTGGGAAATTATTTTTATTGGTTATTGCATCAGCAAAACTACGGGATAATCTTACCAGTTAGCCAGTAAATTTATATACATATTTTATATTAAATCTGTAATGAGAAATAAATTTGTTTATTCTTGTAATTGAAGCTTTTAAGATAAAATAAGAAACCCAACTTATTTCGTTTAGCCTATATTTATATTTTATGATTTATTTTGTTTAGTCCTTTTTATATTTTGTTTCAAAATATATGAAATACCCACATTGCAATCTTAAAATTTATAATACCAGTAGGTATATTTATCAACTGCTTTTAAAATATGTGACATTGGTGGTTGCATATATTTCAAACGTGTTTATGTGTTCTTGGTATGTGTTACATGAACTTTTTATATGAAGTATATTTTTACTGTATGAATACGTTATTTAGTTTTTTATGTGTAACATGGACTTAACTATGTGCTGCAGTGTAACGGGTTCAAGCTGGATGCAGAGGGTCGACCAGATCCTAACATCAAAGTCGAATACGCAGAAGAAGCTCGTTTCTTCGT
The DNA here is from genome assembly GCA_023375725.1 of Nephotettix cincticeps. Classification (NCBI taxonomy): domain Eukaryota; kingdom Metazoa; phylum Arthropoda; class Insecta; order Hemiptera; family Cicadellidae; genus Nephotettix; species Nephotettix cincticeps. Next base: position 25,546,773 of record CM041785.1, read on the forward strand.
AGAGTCTCGCTTGCTGCAGAGGGAAGTGGAAGTTGTCCTTGACTCTGTCAACAACAACAATTTTGTTGGCACAATTCTTCATCCGGTTGGTATTGCTATGTTTAACATAGCTAAACACTAAGATTTTCTAATCCAGTACTTACTGCCAGGGCACTAAAAATCTCAGTTGATTCTTTGCCTCGTAGATCAGCCTCTTCCATGCCTCTCTCTCTGCTGCCATTTCCAATGTCCCTCCACACTGACTCACATCTTTCCTTACTTGGTCATGCCAAACCACTAATCAAATAACTTGATTCAAACTCTAAATAACTATTCTTGTATACTTATCTTTGGAATACTACTTGTCTTTCAAATTAAAAATGTTGAGTTTTATAAGTAAGATAACTGAGACTTTAAAATTTGACTGAATTAAGGCTTAAGACATAAATTAGGTTTTTTAGTTACTAAAATCTTGGTTTTTTTACAGAAAGGTAACATTGCGGAGCTGTTACTGAAGGAAGGGTTCGCCAGGTGTGTGGACTGGTCGATCGCGTTCATGAAGAGCGGAGGAGCAGACAAGCTGAGAGCGGCGGAGAGAGAGGCAAAAGAAAAAAGACTTAGGCTGTGGAAGGATTACCAACCGACAACACCTCAACTTTCCGGCAAAGAGAAAGAATTCACCGGAACAGTAATGGAAATAGTTAATGGCGACGCTCTCATGATTAAACTAACTAGTGGTCAGATTAAAAAAGTATTTCTTGCCAGCATCAGACCCCCAAGGGATCAGAGGTAGTTAATTATTTAAATTTTAATAATACAGTAGAACTCCAATTATCCGAATTAATGGGGACCGGGACCCATTCGGATAATCAAATATTCGGATAATCAGAGTTTTTTTTTTAAATTGCCATTAGAGAGAAAAAAAAGCTACGTTTTGATATTGCACTATTTTTTTATTGAATTAAATTATACCCCTCCTCCTCAACAGTCCACTACTGCTCATAAATCACAACATTGACATCTCTAATCTGTCACTACTGCGCCGGCCGCGCAGTTCAGCCGTGTGTATCATTAATGGTAGTTTGTTCCGATATTCGTCATCTTTGTTTCGTGTTGGCATTTGTGACTTCGTTTCATTTTAACACGTCGTATGTATGATGGCTTCGCTAAAGCGAACTTACAAATCTCTGACGTTGCAAGAATACATAGCGGCGATCAAGGAGGTAGAGAAGGGATTTAAGAAAAAGTTTGAAATAGCTAAAGTTTCGGGATCCTTCCAAACACATTATCGATATTTAACAAAAATTAGGATTTTTAATCAATAGTATCTTCATTAACCTAACTTTTTTTAATATACACTGTTAAAACATGATGTTTTACTGTTATTTCAACCACTTGCAAAAACTTTTATAATTCGAAATTTTGGATAATTCGAATTTTTTTCTGGTCCCTTGAGGTTCGAATTATCCAAGTTCTACTGTATATATTTATATATTAACCTTCATAGTATCGTCCTAGTTTTTTTAATTTGTGTTTTTTGATTGTCAAAGAGTTCCAGACTGAGAAGTATTAATTGTTTGCAGTGGACCAGCACCTGGAGGTGATGGGTCACAACCTCTAGCTCCCAGACCGAAGAATTTCCGCCCACTCTACGACATCCCATGGATGTATGAGGCTCGGGAGTTCCTGCGTAAGAAACTGATTGGCAAGAAAGTCAATGTTGTTGTGGACTATAAGCAACCAGCAAGAGATAACTTTCCAGAGAAGACATGCTGCACCGTTACTATCGCTGGCGTGTGGGTTTTAAAATAAATAGTGATAATTTATATCAATCTCAAATTACTGTAAGTAATTGTGACTATACAGTAGTTGAAAGTGTGTATTTCCATTTTGAAGTTCCTTGTATCCAAAAAATTTGATTTTCTAATTTTTGTGTGAAATAAGTCTGTACAAACTATTCTAAATCCTTTGCAATAAGCCAAACCCACAAGTTTGAATGTGCTGTACATAAGATAATTATCGAATCAGGTAACATCTTCAGATGTTTTTTTACATTTAAATTTTTTATGTTAGATCTCTCAAGAAGGAAAGTAAATTTCTAGTAATAGACTGAAGATTATTTTGTTCCAAATGAAGTTGGACCGGCTATAGGTCTGTGAACATGATTTTCAAAAGTTATTCACATCCAGTTGTCCTGAATTTGTTTATATTTTGTATATCCGTCTAACCCTAGTTTTGTTATTGCAGAAATGTAGCGGAAGCAATGGTTTCCAAAGGGTTAGCAACGGTTGTCAAGTACAGGCAGGATGATGATCAGCGTTCCTCCCACTATGATGCTCTGCTCGCTGCGGAAATGAAGGCACAGAAGAGCGGCAAGGGGCTGCATGCCAAGAAAGACACACCCAGTCACAGAATTAATGACTACTCAGGGGTGAGTAACCAAATTTTCCAAAACTCAATAGCAGTGGCAAGGAGGCTTGTAAATTCCTAAATTATTTAAAAGAATTGAGAATTCATTTTCATCATTGACAAGTTTATTACATCTTGTACAGTTAACATTACTAGTAATAACACTAGTCCAATCAAATATCACTTTAGACTATAGGCTAGGCTATGCTGAGTTCAACTTGTGAGAAGAAAACTAAACACTCTCATTATTGCAATACCACTAGTATAAGTAAGATAATAGGATTAGGTAAGAAGACAGATTATTTTTCTGAAATAAGTATCAAAAATTGTGCTTTGAGCCAGGAAATAGTTTTAGAAGCTGTCACTTGATAAAAAATGTCCGATTTTGTTTATTAAATTTGTTATTTAAATGTTATTTGTAAAAAAATCTTATATAAATTTTGTTTATTCCAGGATGCTCAAAAAGCAAAGCAACTACTTCCGCATTTAAGAAGAGGTCACCGGATAGAAGCACTAGTTGAGTTTGTAGCCAGTGGATCCAGATTAAGGCTCTTTATCCCAAAAGAGAGCTGTTTAATTACTTTCCTCCTTGCCGGTAATTTTTATTTCAAAGTAATGAGAATCTTATCTTATAAATCCTTAAATCTAACACTACATAATCATATGTAATATATTTTCCAACTTTTAGTAACCCCAACGATATCTTCTGAAGTTTATTCTGGACTGATCTCATTAGTGATGGTAGAATCCAGAAATCTCAAATCTTGAATCCGAATCACTAATCAGTTCAGACTAGAAAATACCCCTGTCGCAGCAGACCTGCGTACTCAGCGAATTTCCAAATCAATATTATAATAATAATATATGACAACTTTTATAAAAATCTTTCCATAACCATGAGAATTATTTGCCTATATTCTCCATAAGATTAACATGGGAAAGAGTGTGCAGGTTAGCTGCTGTAAACCTGAAAGTAGTCATTTCTACATAAATAATATTATCGAACATTCATACCAACTTTAATCAACATCTGTATAAATAAAGGAGTTTGCCTATTCCCTATATGATTAATATGGGAAAAGAGTATGCAGGTTTGTTGTGATAAAACAAATAACTATGATTTGCATAAAAGGATAGATCTCAACCACTGAAGCTAAATATAAAGTTTCATAAAAAAATATTGATTAATATGGGAAATATTAATTTTTCCATCCTATAAGATTAAATTGTGAGTCACAAAAACGTACTGTGTTTAGATTTTTTAAAGCTGGTAACCGTTGGAGATAAAAAAAACTTTAAGGTACTTAATTGTGTAGTTTTTTTAATGATTCCAATGTGAAAAAAATTAGAAATTTTTTATTAACGTGAAAAACGCAAAAAAAACCCCCATTTTTACAAAACCCCCATAAAACACGTTGAGTTTACCGATCGTCTCGTTTACGAACTCGTCCGAGCATTTGTAGGAATACATCTCTACCAAATTTGCTCGATCGGACATTTTTACGAGAGTTATCTTAAAGACACATATATATATATATATATATATAAAATTTATATACATAAAAATTTTAATCTAAGTTTTTACTCTCACTAGATAAAAATAACATGGTGATTTCTTACCAGATCCAGAATACTTCTTCCCTATAAATAAAGTGATGAATTCAGCTTTAGACTCGCATTGCCCTTCTTATTCCATCAGAAACCTACTCATTCATATTTTAAATGTAAGTAAAATATTAAAAAATATTTCAGAGAACATAGAGTAAATGAAAAAAAAGTAAAAAAAGTTATAAGCGATTGTTTATATAAGCCTGTCAAAATAGCTTTAAAACCCGAATAAAAATATGTAGGTCTGAACTATTGTTTTAGAAAAATTATTATTACCCTTAAAATAATACAACCATCTTAAGTAATTAAAATAGTTTTCAAGTTTGAAGTGTTGACAAACACTTGATTAGCAAGTCAATCAAAACTACTGTTTTTCATAATCCCTCTTGTTACGCATAATATTTTAGTACAAACTAAAACCTGTTAAAAATCAGCGAATCAAAGTTATGGAGTTAAAATTTCAGAAGTCAGAAAAAAATAATGAAGATATTTTATATAAAACTAGCTGACCCGGCGAACTTCTTAACACCTGTCAGTAAATACATGCTAACTTGAAGATTGGCCATGTTCTGAAGTCGAATAGCATTACAGCTTCATTGTGAAAGGTTATATATTCTGGGTGGAGGCATAGTGAATAACAATACTGAAACGATAAGACATATTAATAATATTCCCATAAAACAAATAAATCTGAGTGGGTTAATTCACAATTTTCAAATCCAATCCAAACCCAAATCAAACCTAATTGTAATACGGCTTTTATAGGAAAGATATAACAACTGATTATTATAATAAACGTAACATGTATGAACATTGTAATTATTTTTTATTTGGCTAACATATAAACATGTGTCTTTTAATCAGACAGAAAATAAAAATATAAATACATAATCCCCCAAAACCGTAAACTATTAACGTGGCGAATAAAGCTGTTCATTTTGTATAGCACACATTTACTTCATGGTTTTACATTTATGAATGATTTAGATGGCATTTGATAGTAAAGCATATTGCTAATGGAAAGTAAACAAATCAGATGTAGCTAAGAAATCAAATGTTTTCATTGTAGAAAATTTGTAAACAAAATTACTCTTCATTAGGTTAACATTAGAAATTTAAAACGCCATAAAATATAAACTTACAGAGTTTTCAAAAATTTTTTGTTAAAATCTTCCCGGACACATATAGAACAGCATCCTAAAATTTCATGGCGATCAGATGAGTAATTTGGCTACGCATAAAGGACATACATACACACATTCAATTTAAATATAGAGATGAAAACATTGGACACAATTTATATAAAACCTTGATAGGCACAGCAATAAGATTAAAATTCATAGTGTACTGCATATTTAAATACCCCCGTCGCAGCAGACCTGCGTACTCAGCGAATTTCAAAATCAATAATTTAATATATGACAAGTTTTAGAAAAATATGTCCATAAACATGAGAATTATTTGCCTATTCTCCATAAGATTAACATAGAAAAGAGTATGCAGGTTAGCTGTTGTGAGGAACACTGAAATTAGACATTTTACCATAAATAATTTTTATCTTAACATTTATACCAACTTTCATCAACATCTGTCCATAAATAAAGGAGTTTGCCTATTCCCTATATGAATAATATGGGAAAAGAGTATGCAGGTTTGCTGCCATGATAAACACATAAACCATGATTTTTAAGCATAAAAGGATAGATCTCAACCACATAAAGCTAAATATCAAGTTTTATCCAAAAATATTGATTAATATGGGAAATATTAATTTTTCCCTATCCTCCATAGATTAACATTGAAGCCCCACAAAACAACGTACTGTGATTAGATTTTTTAATATCTCGGTAACCGTTGAAGATAGAGAAAAGCTTTAAGGAACTTAATTGTGTAGTTTTTTAAGCTGATTCCAATGGTGAAATATGAAATTATAAATTTTTAAAAATTACATGTGAAAAACGCAAAAAACCATTATACAAAACCCCCCAAACTACCTTTCCCATTGACCGGTATGTTTTTACAACTCGTCGAGCATTGTAGTACTCTCTAAAATTTGGTCTCGATCGGACCATTTTACGAGAGTTATCGTGCTAACAGAATATATATATATATATAAATAACGACATAATTTTTGGACTCTGGGCACCTAAAGACGAAAAAATAACATGGTCCCGGGCTTAAGTCTTACCATGAGGTAATAGCTTCTTCCCTATGGGAAATTCGCTAAAAGAACAAGTTTCATGATAAGTGTAATGTAATTGGATTTCTTATATGTCTTATTTGAACCTGTTTACAGGAACTAGCGGTTTCAGGATACTAGGAGTATCTGTATAGCCAATGATCAAATAAACTTAAAAATTAATTATGAATCGGCCATTAATTATATTAGCAGGCCTCCAATAAAATCAATCATAAATAACCAACTCATAATTCAGTTTTATTTAATGACTATTCTTCCAAATTATTTTTATTCCACTAGACAAAGAATAGGCTGCGAAAGTAAAAAAACTGGGATATGGCAGACGACAGCAGCAATAGTGTTTCCGGCTTCCATTAAACAATTTTAACCATCATAATTATTTAAAAACACACCATTTATAAACTATTAAAGCTTAAACTAATCAACAATTGGTTGGTTAGTTACTGATATGGCAATGTATACAGGTATTTTAAGCCAAGTATGAATGAGAAATGAGTAAAAGATAGTTGTGGCGTTGTCTTATTACTGACTAAAGCTGACATTTCCTTAGACAGAACTCTTAAAGTTAATTAATAGCCAAACAGTCAATGGCATATATCTAAGGGACCTGAAGTTAAACTTGGAATCCAAACCACTGCCTCTGAATTACAAAATGTTCTAATTATTATGAGGATGGTATTTGCAGTTGGACTTAGTAATAGTGCGTAGTTAATTCACACTAGAGAATATCCCATCCACTGACCATCGCTCACAACTATCTACAATTTGTGACCTCCAATTAGCTGGATTACAGGACACGTCACTGTCTCAGATTAAAATGATCAGAAAATTGGTTAGAAAAGTGACAATGGAACAAGAAAACTTTTTCAAATGCCGTACATGTGGCAATCCTGGATCGCTTTTCTGAAAACAATCTGATCAAAGCAATCAATTATTTTGCTATTGAAATTTACGTAAAACAAATTTTGTTATTATAGCAAAATAATTATGCTTTGCCGTTGAACAAGAACAATAGAAGGAAATACAGCATGAGTAAGGATTTATTCATTGTTTATGAACTGTTGACCTTCATACAAATGTTGGTATCGCATGTTTATTAGGAATAAACTGCCAGAAAGCCCCTAGACCGGCTCCCGGAGGCAAGATGGTGGAGGGGGATCCGTTTGGTGAGGATGCCCTTGCCTTCACCAAGGAGCGTTGTCTACAAAGAGAAGTAAAACACTTTCCTTCACTATTCTTTAATGTATTACTATTTTGTGTTGATGTTAGTCAAGGTGTGTTATATTCCATTTTTACTATCTGCCCCATTATTCTTATCAATAATGCTCAGTAGAGAATAGGTTTCTAGTCTCCCCCTCTTATTCTCTGTTGAATGCTGTCTCACATCATTGTACAGCTTAAGAACATAATGTCAACAATCATTTTGTTAACAGGTTGAGATAACGGTGGAAAACACTGACAAAGCGGGCAATTTTATTGGCTGGCTTTGGGTTGAGAACACCAACCTGTCAGTGGCGCTAGTACAGGAAGGTGTTGCGGAGGTACACAGCTCTGCGGAGAGCTCCGAGTTCTACAGACATCTAGTAAATGCTGAGGAAGCTGCCAAATCAGCAAAGTTGAAGGTATATTTGTCTTCTCGTATTGTTGAATAAGTGATTTTATTGAAATCAAAACCATAACCTATTTTACTTATAACATAGAACTAGGGTTCTGATTGTTAGTTAATAGTTTTATTTTTGTCATCAACTGACTGCTTTCGTTTCCTTCTTTGCGCAGAATAAAAAGTAGTTCTATAATTTTACTGATAATATCTATTCTAAAAAACCTTGAGAGGATAATGCAACATTCCACAGTCCAACTGGATGTATTTTGGCAACAGCAACAGACAATAGAGGCAGCCAGGTAGCCAGTGTTACAAAAACGATAACCTTGAGATTTGAATAGGCGTAAGGGGGTGGGGGTTTGTTTATATTTGAACCAGGTTGTTCTAATTCATTTCTCAGTCAAATATTTTCACTTCTCTGCCTATTATTATCTGGTTACAACAAGTAATTTACAACGTCATGACGTCTTTACTAAAGTTTGTACTTTTAGAACACTCATTAAAGGGTTAAAATAACTAATGTAACTACTAGAGGTGTGCGGATATCCGAAAAGTCGGATCGGATATCCGGCTCCAAACCGAATGCAAAACAAGTATCCGAAAAAGTCCTATAAATATCCAAACTTTTGGATAGACTGAATAAAATGAGGTTAAAATTGAAAGATAAATGCTAAACTTTCCGCTTGAGATACGTCAGCTATATGGATCAACAGAAATGTTTAAGCAGATGACGAAATTACGCAATTCATAACCTATTGGAATGTAAAAACGACTTTAGGCGGTCCGAGGATGCAGTATGATTATTCGATTCTTTCTCTGGGGGTAGGGGTGTTGGCAATTTGTAAGCTGAAAATTTGTAACAGGTTTCCATAGAAACCACTAAAGCTATTATTGTATTGATTTTTAACACTTAAAATGAAACATCGGTCAAATTGACTGATCGGTAATTTTACTACGTAATAGTGGCTAAACTGCTTGACCTTGACGGCTGTCACCCCCAGTACCTTCCCCCCAAACCCCTCTCCGTAATATTTGGTCATTTCCAACTAGTTGGCAGGACGTTGTCGTACATATTGGACGAATTGTGTGATTACGTTCGGTCAGATTTACCACGTGTTTCGCTTACCGGCTGGCAATCGTCGGTCGAATATACCTGTGATTATACCTTGTATAATCGGTAAAAGGCTGTAGTAAAACGCAACAAACAAAAGAACACCTGCTAGAAGTAAAATAACATCTATATTACCCACTATAAGACCACAAATATGGCCTTGGGCAACAATCCTATACAGATTTTTTCCCGAGGCCAGAGCTGGTCGTCTTGAAGCGTGGAGTTTGGAGTTTCATTTTTTCTGTCACATGATTTTTGCGTAATAAATGTGATTTGTCATAAAATGTTGTAAAACATCATTTGTTACTCATGTGATTGCCAAATGATACATAAAAACAATAATAAACACACTAAACACCAATAAAGCACAGTGACGTTCAAATTGACCGTATGTTTCTCTTAGCGTTTTAAAAATTATGTTACGTTATAAGTGTTGATATATATGACTAAGAACAGCTGTTTAGAAGAACTGAAAACATTCTCTTTAGACATATCCATGATCCAACCTATTTCCCACAGGGAAGTAAATATTATAATTTTTTAAAGAGATTGTTTTGTTTAGTTGTAACAATGGGTAAAACCGTTTTTGTATTTTTAATTGTGGTGATTGAATAGCAAATCTTATATACAGGCCCTACATAATTTAAGCCATGCAATTACTACATTTTTTAATTAGGCTGTTTACACGCCCAAGTTTTAAAGATCATTTCAATGGATGAAAATCCTTAGGCTAATATTCGATATTCGGAGTAGTAAATAAATATTCAATTCTGTTAGATTTGAACCAAAAATCACTATTCGTACATCCCTACATAGAACATAATTGCATTTTTACCTTTATCAAATAGATTTATTTTTTATTTAATATTCTAACTGAACCTTATACAAGTGGTTAATAATTTATGGTATGAAAAAAGTTAAAGTATCCTTTACACGTTTGAAAGTATATAGATTAACTTAAGTCAGAGAAAGACTCGGAAACAGAATTTATGTGGTGGGTGTTTGATTTTAGCTGGAGATCGGGAGGGTTTCTCATGTTCTTGATTTTAAGATAAAAACACAAGGATGTTCATCGTACAAGGATTAGTGACCATGTTAGAAGTGGTTGTGATTACTCACTGCCTTGAATCCCAGTAGCATTAAGATTCACCTCAATACTGATTCCTGTCAAAAAGTAAGAAATAATAAATACTCACACTGATAAAATACTCCCACTCACTGCCGATGCATTAACTGTAGCTTTAACTCATATCAAATCTATTTGTGTGCAAACAGAAATGACTTAACTCGGTCAAAAAGCCTTGGTGTAAGTGTGGTTCCGAGTGAATTGTAAAATCCCAAGATACTTTATGTGACAGAGGTCAACATTACCCGGCAGTCACAATAGCTCCAATATAGGATTGTGCCTGGGGAGATGCAAAACATTTCCTATGCAGTGAAATCAGGCCAAACCAGAATGGAAAATGAAAATGTGCACTCCTACAATACAGACAAAAGCACAACTTTTCGCTAGACACACACCATTACAGCTTGTACAGAAAACAGTACTCCATACTATAAATTTGTTTTATTCAACCAACCGTCATGACCTGAAAAGAATACTAGATATGAATCTTAAAACAGCCTTAAGAATTGGCTATTACACTAAACCATATACTCAACCCATGAGTCTCTTGAATAGAGGAACGGGCAGTCCCATTATGTTGCTGTATATATGTATGTATATGTTGTACTCCATGTATGTATAAAAAAGAAAAAAATTACCTCAAGTACACAAGGATTCCAGCAAAACCATGATTGTATGCAGAGATGAGGAAAAGTTGATTTTGAGCATTAATCTGTAACAAATATGCGATTTTTTACAGATGTGGAAAAATTACAACCCTGAAGATGAGAAAGAAAAACACGAAGAAGAACAGGTGACAGAAAGGAAAGTCGAACCTCAAAAAGTATTTGTGATTGAAGTCACACCAGAGCTTCATGTCTTTGTTCAGCTTGAAGAACAAGGAGCTAAATTGGAAAATATGTTAGGAAAATTGAGACAAGAGTTGGATGCCAATCCTCCTCTGCCTGGAGCATACACTCCCAAGAAAGGTAAGTTGTCCAAAGAGTATTGGTAAGTTAATAAGTTGGTGTGGTCATCCATTGTTTTGGTGGTGGATTGATTCAATCATTTTCTGGTTGGAAGGCAGTAAAACCAAAGCTAAATTTCTGAACGAATATTGTTTTGTTCATTGAAACATTGTGTATTTCTAAAGATAATTAAGACACTCATAAGCAGAAAGAAAAGCATTTGATCGAGTAAAATGCAGAAAACCCCTCCAAGAACTGAACTATCGGCACTGCGCTACTTGGTACTTGCAACTCTTTGAGTGTACCTAACCTTTATCGTCCAATCAGATAAACTCTCCACTACTTTACAAAATCAGCTGTGATCAATCCCACACGCTCCTACCCTCCCCCGCACTCAAAATTACTAATCATCTATTTTATACTCCTTGCCATAGTTCAGAACGAAAAAAAAAACAATATGTGATATTACTGGCACATCGTTACCCCTTTGGGCCATGATACAAAATGACTTACTGGTACATAACTCCTCAACTAGGTAGTAGTCTGTACTCTTCAAATGGTTAAGATGTGTGATCCCAGTTCAGGCTAGGCCTGAACGGGCCCCAGGGCAAAACTTTGAGATGGCCTCTTTATATAACTTTTTTCACTCAGTGGCATAGCTCCATTGTAGCTACACCACTTTGTGATCCATTGGAAAATAATCATAAAATGTGTTTAATGAATCAAATCACAATTTGATGTGGCAATTAAAACAATGATGCTTTATGTACAGTTCTATTTTATCCATCTTACATAAATCCAGGTGTAAAATTAAAAGAGAAATAGAAAAGTTGTGCTTAGCACAGCTAACTTAGATTACTTACTTATTTACGTAGCCATTTGTACCGCAGTCGGCACCTTGCCTGAGCAACACAGTGCCCCCAACTTCAGAGTCTGCTATCCCCAGCCGCCTCACCTTATAGTCTCTGGTCTTGCCCTGGGTCTTCTGCCCTCAAGTGCTCCCTTTAGTGTGTTTTTTAGTTTTGACTCCTATTCCCTCTTAATACATGAGAAGAGAAGAGGAGTTGAATTACGATTACTGTTCGAAATAACTACTGTATTGTATGTTTTTCAGGAGACTTGTGTGCTGCTAAATTTATTGAAGACAACTTATGGTACAGAGCGAAAATAGAGAAGGTTTGTGATCCTATAAAAAATTCCCCATTTTCAAAAATATGCCATTCCCCAACAGTCAATATTTTAGCATATATCGCTTAGGGAATGGAATAAGCAGGAATTTGTGGAACCATCTGTTATTTTGTTTGTGCCTGCCTCTTTTATTAGTCTAAACTAGTTACGTCTGCATGAAATATTGAGCATTGTTTTTGTAACTGGAAAAAATAGTTTGACATTAACAAAACATCCGAGGTCTGTTAAAATAATCTGAATCTATAAACAAGATATTTTTGGCTAAGAAGTAGCACAAAGATATTAAACAACTTTTTTTAAATATTATTTATTTTTCACTAAATTAAATTATAATACCCTGTTTGTGTTTTTTGGCACATGTGAGTAAATTTCACCGAGCTACATTTGGTCCCTCTGGTATTACTAGCTAGCTATTAGCACAAATTTAGTGATAAAAGGCAGTAGAAGTAAGGGGGAAATCTCTATATATAAAATTGAATGTATGTCTGTATGTATGTATGTATGTATGTCCTTTATGCGTTGCCAAACTACTCATCCGATCGCCATGAAATTTTAGGAAGTTGCTCTATATGTGTCCGGGAAGGTTTTAGTGAAAAAATATAAAGGTTTCGAAAACCCCATAAGTTTCCATTTTATGGCGTTTTAAATTTCTAATGTTAACCTTATGGAGAGTAAGTTTGTTTACAAATTGTCTACAATGAAAACATTTGATTTCTTAGCTACAGCTGATTGGTTTACTTTCCATTAGCAATACCGTATGCTTTACTATCCAATGCCATCTGAATCATTCATTAATGTTAAACTATGAAGTAAATGTGTACTGTAAAAAATGAACAGCTTTATTCACCACGTTAATAGTTAACGGTTTTGGGGGATTATGTATTTATATTTTTATTTTCTGTCTGATTAAAGTCACGTGTTTATATGATAATTAAAATATTTATATTATTACGTTTATTATGATGATCAGCTGTTGTATATCTTTCCTATAAAAGCCGTATTACAGTTAGGTTTCGTTTGGGTTTGGATTGGATTTGAAAATTGTGAATTAATCCACTCAGATTTATTTGTTTAATGGGAATGATATTAATATGTTTTATCGTTTCAGTATTGTTATTCACTATGCAGCGACCCAGAATATATAACCTTTCACAATGAAGCCGTATTGCTATTCGACTTCAGAACATGGCCAATCTTAAAGTTAACATGTGTTTACTGTGAGGCGTTACGAAGTTCGCCGGGTCAGCTAGTTGTTTTATAAATGTCTTGTATTTTATATGATTATATTGTATGATTTATATCGATCCTGTTTATCTCAACATTAGTTGGTCTTCCGATTTTCATTTTGCTTAGACTTGTTTAGTCAGAATTTAAAAAATGTCAAAAATCGGTATTATCCACAGTGTTAAGAGAGAGCTCACTCAAATCTTTTAAGAAAGGCTTTTGTAATCATTGTCTGAATAATCTTTTCTCTTTATCTATTTACTAGACTTTTACTACTAGACATTTCTAGGTGGGTGGTGGCAAGGCGCAAGTTCTGTACGTTGACTACGGCAACAGGGATGAGATTCCTTTCACCCGACTCGGCCAACTGCCTGCAGCCTTCACTCAGGACAAATATTACGCCCACGACTATTCCCTTGCCTGCGTCAAACTGCCCAGAGATGTAAGTGTATACTCTGATAAACTCTGCATGTTAAAGTGCCATGGGTTTTAAGAAATATGTTCTCAAATTATTTTTAAAACGTGTTAAACTACACTTAACTTAAATTTTTTTATAACTTCATTTTCTTGTTAACTGTACTTTTTACAGTTATTTGTACTCGGAACATTTTTCACAAATCGCTAATATCAAAGGTAATTTTGAAATATTTGCTTAGCTTAGTTCGCCTTCAGGTTGTGTGGTTTTTCCTGTTTGGGTAAAGTAAATGCTTTATTTTTCTAATATTTATTACATTATTGAAGGGAAAAAGTAAAATTAAAGATGGAATAGATTAGATTAGATCATAACCTCATCTGATAAATAATATTTCTTCTCGGAGTTGGGAAAGTAATATACTTTTCGTTATGCATTTTATATTATGTTGCCTCCTGAACTGTTATTTTCGAATTATGTAGGCTGCTAACCTTTTCCGTCCAAACAGTTCAGTTAGTGTTTGAATAGTTTTGACACGTCTTGATGACAAAAAATTTGATATATCTGACCTGAGGGTGGAGTTTTTCAACTTGAAATTTGCATAGTCGCATAAACTACAGCAGGACTGTTTGGCTGGAAAAGGTTAGTAGCCTGGATAATACTTTTCCTTTTTGCAGTTTTCCCTCTGGTGAATAAGTGAACATAACTTAACTGTCCATGAACGTGATGTGTGATGCTGTACTCCTTTTCTTTTATTTTTACACATTCTTATGTTCCTTTTTTTATTGTGTACTTTTGACTAAACTTAACTAACTTTTTTATTAATCCATGAGCCTTTCTCATTTCCAGCCTGACTACGCTCAGGATGCGATTGAAGCACTGAGAACAGATACGATGAATAAGCCAATACTGCTGAATGTGGAATATCGTATGGCTTCTGTCCCGTACGTGAGCCTGCAGGACGAGGCTACCAACACGGACATCGTCGAGGGACTCATCAAGGATGGACTGTTACTGGTCGACCCCAAGAGAGACAGGAGAATACAGAAACTTGTAAGCACCTCATCATCAGCATCAAGATAATATTTAATTTCTCAAAAATATGTGATGGTGACTTAGTTATAAAACATGTTTGTTAAAATTTCCATTTGGGTTAGAATTGTTAAGTATAAATACACTGTAATTTATTATATAAGTCTCACTAGTATGTCAAATCGATGAATCTATGAATAAGCTAATATAAAGATTTAAGTTTTATTTATAATCTTATCTACATTTATTAGAGTTGAAGATGTGATTTTTGTATAGAGATTAAATTTTCTCCCTTAGATTATCCTCAATAATTTGGTGTTCTTCAAACAACTCAAAGAATTTTTCAGTAAAAATTAACAGACATTCCTCATTCATTTTTAGTCCGGTTTTATTCTTTATTAACCCATTCCCGTCTAATGACATACATTGTACGTCCACGTACTTCGCTAGACAGATGTCTAATGACGTACGTCCCACAGTGCAGGCCGCGGGGTGGTTATGAGCAAACAATGTGCGTTGACTGCTTATATTTCGACATAGTTCTTTTTTCCGCCGTTAGATGTTCTAGTTCATTTCTCATCCTATTGATGGTGTTCGCGTCCTTTTATCATCTTATTTAGTGTCAAATGTTCCGTATTGACAGTAAATTATTTTCTCGTTCGCAGAATTCGTTCAGCGATTGTATTTATTGATGATAATACAGTTGTAATGATTATTATTTAAAGATTTATCATTAAATATTTATTACTGCTGGTATCTGGAAGTATATCTGCCAAGTGAAATAAAGGAATCTTTTGAAAATAAAATAAGATTTGACGAAACAAAAGTACCTACTTGTTTCTAAATCTACAGCTTGGAACTGGTGAAAAAGTACAGTAATAATTTTTTTTTCTTGCCAAAAGTGATTGTATATGCAGTTAAAGGCTATAAGGAACAGGGTAAAGAAATCAAAACATATAATTCATGAAGTTACTGTTAATTCTTTCACGCTAATAGTGACGCGCAGTCGTAGTGAACAAGGCTCTATTTTCGTTCAGCCCGGGTGGCCTCAGGCGTTGACTGTTCTGCCCGATGGCAATGGGTTAAGCTGTTTTGGTAAATAACATATGTAATTTCAGCTATGACATACTGAATGACACTTATTGAAAAAAACAGTACAAGATTTAGTGGGTTTGGACTCCTTTTCCTGAAAAGTTTGTATTCCTTAAATGCTATTGGCGTTGACATACAAAAAATTGTCTCTCTCAGTTTAAATCTGTTTATGTCGCAGGTCCAGCAGTACACGCACGCGCAAGATGAGGCCAAGAAGGCACATATTGGTGTCTGGCAGTACGGTGACATAACCGAAGATGATGACAAAGAGTTCGGTCTCGGCCGCTAAGCAACCCGACTCACTTGTTCTACCAGTTTACAGTTTACCTGTGACATAAGATTACGAAATAGTGTCGAGAAAACTGAAAAGTTAATTTCAGATCTCAAGCATGTGGATACATAATCAGACATCATGATATGCATGTAATTATTATCGATATAAATCGCATCAATCTTCCATTAACGTATCATTTTGTAAGTTTTTGTTTTTTTTTCAAACCTGTCTGAGTTTTGGACCGGTTAGAGATTAATTTTATTTTTGTGGTTTTTATTATCGAGACTGATGGTAAATTATTTACAATGTTTGCTTAGAGCTGATATTTTTACGGTTGTTTTATTTATCGTTTATAAAAGTATTTATCACACTGTTGTGTACCCGTCATAAGAGCATGATTTTTATATGAAAATATTAAGAAAGACCAATTGATAGTTGATTTCTGTATAAGGGATTTGTGGGCTGAGGCTGTAAGAAGAAAATTTAAAATCAAACATGTTGTTTTATTTTTTCCTTAGTCTTTAGTGTTGTTAGAAATATAATTGCGGACATATCCATTATTTATTAATGGAAAATTTTTGCAGTATTACCCCTCAAAGTTTGTCCCTGACTTTAATGAACACCCTCTCCTCTATATGAAATTTTTAATGACTATTGTTTTTGGCCTCTGGGCACCGCAAAATGAAAAAATAACATGTTCCCGGGCTTAAATCTTTCCATGATACCTAATAACTTCTTCCCTATGGGAAATTCGCTAAAATTTAAAAAAAACCTGTTTTAACTCTTTTAACCCTAGATCATATACAACTTACATACACATATAGTATCATACACAACTTGTACACATAGCCACAGTTTTTTTTAACATAATTTGGTTGTTTGTATTAGTTTACTCCTTTACAGCCAGCAGTTCTTTTGCTGGTACTCATCCATTTTGACTATGGTAGTTTTATGGCCTCATTTAACAAATTTCTGAGTTAAATTGCAAAAATGTGCCAAATTTACATACGATACCTTTTAAAGATATAAGTACTTTGGCATACTGCCAACATTTCAAATACAGAGTAAAATTTTAAGATTTTTTGAAGTTAAAGCAATACAACACAAAAACATTCAGAAGTACTGCATGCTGCCACCTGGTTGGTAAGTAAGGAGTTTTTGAGTAAAATAAATGGTACCAGTGGACTGACACATACTTTCTCCCTTAAGTAAATTTAAAAAAGACAATCTGTAATAAAACTATCATGTTCTACGAAGTTATTCTAAATATCATTTAATAATTTATTGTTCAAATTGTATGGGGGGAACCCCACCCCCTCCCGCGGCAATACCAAGCTTTTTTGAGCTGGTTTTGTTCAGTGATTTGACCTTACACTTCATACCAAGTTAAGTTTCATGGAAAACGGTTGGAAAGTGAGGAAGAAATTGATTTTTTTATATTCTCCATAAGAATAACATTGGGCGCTTTCAGACAATGTACTGCGTTTATCGTGGATAGTAAATTTAACTTTTCTCTGGAACCTTTAGTCGCAGACAAATAATTCAAAATACTAATTTGTTTAGTTTTTTAAGCTGGATTCAATGGTACCAGTCAAGTTATAGGTACTTTAATTTTATTGTTTTCGCTGAAAATTTAAAAATTTGATTTTTTTGACATTTAAAAGCCCATAACTTTTGAACCGTCATTTTTACAGATATGCGGGTGGTGTCAATTTATTTATTAGTATGTGCACTATAAACTATCAAATTTTAATCAAAATCGTTAGAGCCGTTTTTGAGAAAATTGGATTTTTCAGGGTTTTTAGGGGTGAACTACCCTTAAAATTCAAAAAAATGAAAAAAACGCCTGGAGATACGGTGACTATATATATACATGCCAAATTTCATCTAAATCGGACCAACGGGGTAGGCTGTGGCACTGTACACATCCAGACACACAGACTGACAGACATCACATCAAAACCCACTTTTTTGGATTCAGGGGATCCCAAAACGGATATATCCACCCTCAACTCAAATTCGAAAATTTTGACGAAAACAATACTTTCTCCATATTTAGTGTTATATTCTCCATATGTATAAGGGGACAAAGTAAGTGTTAGGCCAGTGGAGTGGAGAGGACCATACAATACAAAATTCAGATATAGCAGCTGTACAGACATTGCTACAGAGCCATTATAATGGTCTGAGTGCAAAGGGTTAAAATTACTGATTATTATTACTATAATAAAAATTCCTTGCAAAGTCATGAATAGGGAAAAGATATTTTTTAATGTAAATGAATTGTTAAGGTAAGCTAAATCTATAATATGGTTGGTGAGAATAAGGTTGTCACTTTAAAAAATAATTATTTTGATTCTGATTATTTTATGATGCCATTTAACCACTGACCATAAGGAAAATATTTGATGTAAAACACATTGGAATTACCCTTGTCTTTAAATGCTAAATGCAAAAAGGAACCAGTCCCTTTAATTAATTCATGTGTCTTACAAAAAACAACCCCCTCTGGTGGGGTTAAGGTGTGTAAAGTACCTAATATCAGAGAGGTAAGGATTATAAGTTTACTATCCGTTCATCTATGCTAATATGAAAAAAATACTTGGATAGACTATAGTCTATTCTTTGGATGGACTGTATAAAAACATAAATCGTATGTTGCATAATACTTTTCATTTATTTATATTTTGAATCCTCCAAACATAAAATGCTACAACTCCTATGGTTTCTGTTTTACATAGAATCTAATTCCAAAAATGTTGTACCCTAATACAAAAATATCCTTATAAATAATCCTGATTTTTAATAATTTTAATGTTACACCTATTGAATAGGAGGAAAATGAATAAGTTTAGATGAAGTGACAATTTAGAGATATCCATGATCTAACCTATTTCCCACAGGGAAAAAATATAACAATTTTTAATAGAATTAATTATGAAGAAGTTTGTTATATGCTATGAGAATTTTGCCTATTATCATATTCGGGTAATTTTCACCTAAAAATAGAGTGTGGTAACACTGTTTTGACTTACAGAATCGTCTTCTGATTTGTCTGTCAATTTCGTGTTTAGGATATTTTCTTCTTTTTGTACTTTACTTTTCATCCAGTTGATATTCGGCGTTTTATGGTGTCATTTTAATATTTTATTGTGTTTTTTTTAATTTAAAAGCTTAATAGTGTTTTTTCAAATTAACTAAGTAGTATAAAACTATCATAAAAAATGCCTGTATTTCACACCAAAACTATTGAAGGTATTTTGGAGCCAGTGGCTCAGCAGGTATGGAATGACCTTAATATCAATCTTATTTATTTTTAATCAGAGTGAAAATTATTATTTATTTGTATTAAGAATGTAGCTTGTATTCAGAAAGATGCATATTCTGGAGATTCAACATTGCACCGACAGTTTGCTCTGTACAAAGTTGGAAATTCCAGAAACTGGTGTGTAGACAAGACTGAATATAATATATATTTTTAAATATGTAAACGATTATTTTATTGATGAAGGAAAATTAATTGTTGTATGAATCTAATTGGTTGATACAGTCATATTTCTTAAAATTTATGGAGATATGTGCTATTAATTTAAGTTTTTGTCCGGTTGCATTTCAACTTATCAGCTGTCAGGTGACGTCATGATGTGACACATGCCTATATATGGACATGATTGTGGTTACTTACTAAGGAGTTTTTAAATTGAATAAATGTTTTTTGTTTCATTATTTCACCATTCTTGGATGTTCCACTTCAGTTAATAAGCAAGTTTATTTGGGAATGATGTGCAGGCTCATGTAATTGCATTTTATAATTTTTCTGAGGAGTCCTACAAGTATACTTGAATACATGACCTGGTTTTACTCACAAAAAAGAACAATTAAATGATAAACCTGAAATAAGATTAAATTCCCCCTTGAGGAACTCTGAAAACACTGAAAAACTTGGCATTTTTACCATATGCCAAGTTTTATCAACTTCTGCACCCAAGAAAAGGAGTTTTCCTATTCTCTATGATTAACATAGGTAAAGAGGATTCAGTTTAGCTGCAATGATAAACACAAACTATGATCTTTAAGCATAAATGGATGGATTTTAAACACATGAAGCTAAATTCAAAGTTTCATTAAAATATAGGTTAAGAAGTGAAATTTAACTTTTCCTTATCCTCCATAAGATTAACATTGGGGCCCCAAAATACAAAGTACTGTGTTTAGACTTTTAATATCAATCGTAATCAGTGGAGGTAGAGCAAAGCTTCAAAATAATACTACATTTTCAAGTTTTTTGAGCTGAATCAAATGGTAAAAAATAAAATTTTTAAATTATCAATAAAATCTCAGAAAAAATTTTTGGGTTTCAAAACACCCCCAGACTACCTGTTCTGGTTGATGACCGATACATCTGGATTACGAACTGATACGAGTAAATGTAGGAATACATATCTCTACCAAATTTTGTCTTGATCAGACCATTATTACAAAAGTTATCAGGTTAACAGACATGTATTTACAATTTTTAATGCACTATTGTTTTTGGACTCTAGGGATCTTAAAACAAAAAAAGTAACTAGGTCCCGGGCTTAGGTCTTGCTACGGTAATAGCTTATTCCCTATACGTTACTTATCCTCGATAGTTTAACGTAATTAGAATCCTTTATTGATTTATTTTTATAGTGATATTAGTAGGCCTATTAAGAAGATAATCATGACTATGGTAGGGTGTGATGTAATTAGGGTCACATCAGGTTTTAAAAGATTTGTTTAACACATTCGCTGCAGCCTATGTAGTCTAAAATCAACCAATAGGAAAATTCCATGAGACCCATACAGAAATAGATACTGTGTTATAACAAAGCTGGTCGTAGTTCTCTCAGATCCCAATAGGTGGGATCCCAATAAATGTCATCACTTAAATCCAGGTACACTCCGCATGCCAGAACCAGTACCACTCGGATCCGAGTGGTCCGCAGCGAATGTGTTAAAAGCCTTTTACACTCAATGTGACAGGAAATATATGGCCACTTAGGTACTTGTGTTACTCACTTAATAAAGACAGAGACAAAAAATGTGTATCATCTGATTAATACAGTACAGAAAATTGATTTGTTCATGCAGTTTTTTTTCATAGAGTAGCAAATTGTCAATCCGTTTTTAAGTAATAAACACGGGTTAGCTATACAAGTAGCTCTTTTTTAGCACAATTTTGCTATGTTCATAATTTAGGCAGGCCCATTTACTGTCATCCTTAAAGTAGGTACTCCTCCACTGATTAGTGGAATAGAATTTCTCAATGTAGGCTTGAACTCACTCAAGGTACATAAATACTACTTTTTTTTACCTTATGGTTTAGTTATGAAGCGCTTCATATCTGAGAAATATATCAGGATTTCTCCTCACCATTTCAGCAGACTCCAAGATAGAAAAGGACTACCACTTTGACGTATGATTAAATAAACCATGGTTTTCATTTGGTGTTAAAAGGCTCCTTAAATATTGTTCATATATATTGTTTCCTTTTTAAAGATGAGTACTCCATGTTTATCAGGCCGATTTCCCCAAAAAAGTATATAATCAAATCGTCTTGTCCACCACCTTTATTGAGCCTAGTTGCAATTTAGTTTCTACTCCCCAGTCATTCATTTTATTTAATCCGGGCTCCTACAATGAGATTTTCAGTGAACATTGATTTCTACATAGGGCCAAATAACTGACATCATCCACAAACCTGTTAATACAGATCTGTGTGGTTTTATCTGTAGATATTTCATCTGTCAGGTATATTGTTCACATAACTTATATTTTTAAATATATTTTAAATCTCTGGCATCACTCGATAGGCTGAGAGGCGTAAAAGTCATTAATTTCCAGAAAAATCAGTTTCTCTCTATAAAATAAATAGGACCAAACCATTGAAGGGATTTTCCCTATACCTATGCAGTGAGTTTTTTTTATGAATGTACTATGTGAAAGCAAGTTGAAAGCCTTGTCATGTTATAAAAGATGTTTAAATGTTTCTACATCACATCAATGTAAGATAAACTAGTATAGCATCAATGTATAAAGGTTTATAAAAAATTTTCAAAAGTTACCATTTTTCCATTCTATATTTCTTTGAAGTTCACTCTTTTGCCTAAAGTTAATAATTTATGCACTAGTCTCATGAAATGTTTACTCACAGAGATTAATTAAATAGAAGTTATAAAATTGTAAACATAAATAAAGTACCTCTATCTGATTCATATCATCGTAATTACTCAAACACAATCTCAGTCAATACTCAACTTCCATAGGGAAGGATAGTTTATCTTAACTGTACTCAATAATAACTCCTAAATAATTTTTGTCTGTTAAGTCGTAGGTGTATGGACGTAAAGCAGTAAATGTTTATCTTTGAATGTGTGTCATTGTTGTCATCCTGCCTTTCTCCTCAAGAATACCAGTATGTCATTTTTATTTTACAGTGACTAGTTTGGTTAGTTGAAGCTTCAATAATTGATTAAGTTAAATTTCCTAATTCTTCTATTCCTAACTCCTTATTTTTTGGGATAAACAGAATAGCTGATGTAAGAATTAAAAGTAAGAGCTTTCATCCATGGTGTATTTTACCATTAAGTTTATCCTAGGCCTACATATCAGAGATTATGGTTAAAATATTGGTTAAAAACTAGGTTCAAGATAACTTAGGTTATTTTTAAATTTAAAACCTCTTTGACTTCATAGTTTTTTTGGTATATTTATCAGCCATGCAAAGAGAGGGTTTATAAAAATTGTCTTATTACTTGAAATGTGCTTATTATTCCTATTACATATTAACTTATTATTCCTTTGTATTCATTATTTCTTATATTTATTCTTCATTGCTATTCATTATTTTATTAATAGAGATTTTATTAATAATTTTGGGTTACAATGATTATAGCACAACATTATCTTATTCAGGTTTCACGACTTGTAATTCTGCATGAAGAAGCTGAAGATGGCAATGCTATGCCAGATTTGGAAAGGCCAGTTCAGGCCGTCAGCTGCGCCGTCACAAATCTTGTCAAGGTAAGACCAAAAATTTATTTCCATAGGTCTACTTAATTTGTCATTTAAATTCAGGATTACTATTGTATATTAAAGAATTATTTTATCAATAGAAACAGTTAAGTGTTAGTCTCAAACTCAACTATTTCGCAACAAGTTGTGGTAATAAAATATGGTTTATTGGTTTATTTAACAATTTTCGAAGTATAAATGCTTCAACTTGCGCTCAGTTTAAGTAGTATTTTTATGGTTGTAAAAATAGTTGTGTGGGAATCGTAAAAATTACTGTTATTTAAATTTTATAATTCTTATTGAGTAGCTTTTCTTTAATTGATTGTAGACAGTGCTGGTTTTTTAGAAAAAATTATAAATTCTTTCTATTAGTTTTAAACATGCTCACACTTCTTTTTTTTAATGAGTAGACATTTTAAAAACTTGAATTATGAAGATCAAACAAAAGTCTCTGGCAAATGTAACCGAATATAATACGGCCATGGATAATCTGCTCTGCCAACATAAATAGCTACTCAGAGCTGGTGACTAACACTCCAGTTACAAAATCCTGTTCTCACACCCACACGAACACTTAAATGTGTATCCAGTAAAAATGATCTTACAACTCACATTATTCTCTTAATTATTTCTCCACAAAAAACATTTGGTTTGTACATTTGTGGCTGTATATATCTTTATTTTTATTATGTAATAGTGAGCTTTTACTTTTTGCTTTAACGTCAGAATTCTCTATTTTGTAAAATAATCATTTATTTTGTGTTATAAAAAGTGAAATGTTAAACTATTTAAAACAAATGACATTTAAAATGTTGTGTACTGTAAACATTAGAAAATCTAAAATATTTTTTTCAAACAACTGTTAGTATTTTCCAACATAAAATGAAACAACAACATAGGCTGTAATAATATTTGTATTACGTCTTGTATTTTTATTATAATTTGATTAAATGAGATATTTGACCCGACACAAAATAAAGCTACTTAGCCTAAATTAATTAATCCCAAAAGGCAATAAATTTTATTTAACATGGGCGGTTTAATTAATTTTATAAAGCCTACTGTACTTCTAAATTTATGACAAACTGAAATGTCAAGATTAACACAAACGACAGGCTGGTTAGGTTTTGATTAGATATTACATATTGTAACAGCAGATAAGTTTTCTTTAAAATCACCATTATAACACCATAGAACAAATACATCAACCATATAGTTTTTTATTTCCCCAGTCATAATGTATTGGGAGATGAAGGATTTTTAAATAGTTTGGTGTTAGATTGAATGTCTGAATCACAGACATTTGTAGAGAAGTCTGGTGCTGGTGTGGTCAACACTTGTGTTTGGGCACTAGCCTAGTTTATTGTGGCAGATTTCCAGCAGACGACTCTTTACGTCCAAACTCACTGACTCATTTGTTTATGTGCTTGTTTACATTGTATATTTTACAAGACTGATCAAAAAATTTAAAATTTGTTAACTTACGATAGGTTAGTTTTCGACCAACCTATAAATTATTCTTTAGTCTATGATTTGGAACAACATACAGCATAGTTTAGTACTAACTGCTAAAAGCTAAATCAATAAAAAAATAATTAGAACAGTATCTATTGAAAACTGGTAGCTGTTAATCATTCTTGTTATGTGGTAATCTGAGTTTGTTAAAAACATAAGAAAGTATGATAGCATCATTAATGAGGCAGTGATGTATGTATTCAGGGGGGGAGAGTTGTCTGTAGTTCTTTGTTGTCAGTAATATCCTGATCCAATAGCCCCTTATATTTACTGAATTATGAAATGTATAATACTATTAGTGTAAATCATAATAATCCCTAGCCTCACATTTGCTTGAAAGAATTGTATAAATACTCAAATAAGAATAGGAAAAATTAAGTAAATGTTTTTTACTATTGTTAAATTTATTACTCCTGTGGAATGTCATGATACTGAAATATGCAGTAAGATTTTAACTGAGTTTTTAAAATTTTATCTAACAGTAAACTGAATTATGTCATACGTTTTTTCATCATATAACTTTCATGAATTTTCGAAATTTCTTTTTCTTTTTTATATTATTTATCCATTTTATTTTATGATGTTAAAGAGCTCATAAAAATGTACAGTATAAACTATCCTGTGGAATTAGGGTATATCATGTATGGGATCACGTATATGCCTGTAGGGAATTTTTTAGTTCCTCCAAACAGCTGTTTCACAACCATGTGACGTCACTTCCGTTACAATTTTTTTGTTCTGCAAATCACTAACATCTCCTCCCCCTGAGCTTAGATAGTGATTGGCGGGACAAAAAAATTGTTCCAGAAGTGACGTCACATTTCAATTTTCACACACATGGATATCCATGTCAGAAAATACTATAAGTACTATTTGTCACTAATGCATAGAACTGAAATTCCACAAAAAATATGGAAACAAAACTTGCTTTTTGAGCAAACTTGTAAGTTTTTAAATGTGTGTAAAGGAACTTTATGTAACATTTTATTATTTATTTATTTATTTTGATTTATTCATCCTCAATGTGAGGACTTCCCCATAAACACATTGAGAGCTTAATGTTTCTTTGTCAGGTTGGTAAAGAGACCATCAACAGCAGTGATGATCCGATCCTCAAACAAGACATGCCGGCTGCGCTTTACCGAGTGGAGGGAGCCTCTAAGCTTCTGGAGGAAGCATCTGGAATGCTTAAAGTGGACCCTTATTCAGGGCCTGCCAGGTGTGTTTTGAAGAAAAACCTTAGCATGTGAAAATCATGAATTAAAGTAAAGAAAACTCTAATAAATTTTGGTTTAAGACGTTCATGGGTCATTTCTTATTTGGTCATTCATATTGGGTTTAATTTGTGTGTTAATCTAACGGCTACCCTAGGTTAATAGTTTGTGGTTTAAACAGTTTTTCCAGTGATTTTAGAGGTTCTTTAATGAATTATTTCTGCAATTTTATTGCTTCAAGCAACCTATCAAACAATTTATTTCTTAAATTTACTCAACATTATTATTAATTTTTTACTACAGTGGTACTTGGTTATAACGTCATTGAAGGGACCACACAATTAATGACGCTATATCAGAGTGACGCTATAAAAGAGGTTACATAATTTTAATTTAAAACCGAGGAAAAATAGGGAAACAGACATTTAATGAAGGTAATTTGAAATAAACCATAAATTTATGTTTATAACTGACTGAACTACTCTACTATATAAAAAATCGAATTTGAAAATATTGCAATGAAGTTCGGCTTGGTGAATTCATCTGTTGGTTCGATTTTAAAAAACAAACCCGAACACATGTCTGCTATTTTACGTCCCTTCTCACACGCTCTTATAACTCACACCTTTTCTTCAGCAAAACCTTTCTCTTAACACTTGCCATTATTTTTCAATACTGTTTTCGTAAATTAAAATAACGAAAAACAATCTGTAAAAGACATACACTGAACTAACGATATCTGCAAACTGTAGGTACGTACGATCGGCATCACAGTGCTATGATGCGACGTGAGTCGCTGACACTGACCTTGATGACCGGCGACAGCGGATATAGGGTAGGGGAGGGGGTTGGGGTGGTTAGCAGTAAGACAGCAATAAAATGCCGTTTCTAAAAATAGAATGTAGCTAAACAATAGCCGCAGCCCTCACGTTGCACCACCGACCGAACTTTCTCTATTTAGCTATATGTTGCCTTCATCTCGGCCCGATTTTCTTGACGTTATATACGAGGTTTGAGATTTACTGACGATATATCCGAGGTTTTTTCCTATGTAAATACATATAGTTTGGCGGGACCTAAAAATAAATGACGTTATATCCGAGTTGACGTTATGGCCGAGGCCGCAATAACCGAGTTGCACTGTATATTCAAAAGGATTTGTTTGTTTTTACTAAAATGCAATGTAAATTTGAACACCATTTTTACCTGTCATGGAAATGCAGTTTGCGGAAATGTGCAAACAAGCAGTGCCATGGATAGATAGATGGATGGATGAATTGCATGGAATTTGTTCCTAGTTTCTGTTAATGGACAATAATATATGTAATTTTGTCACATTGTCAGAAGATAAACATACAGTTAAGGTCTTTAGATTGAAAATTAAATCAGTTTACACAAAATATGCTTTTAAAATGATTGTAAATTATTGTAACGATGGCTATTGTTGAATTGTTTTCTTCAAGCTTTCTTATGTTGGAAATTCATCGCTAATAGAATGTTCCCATCCAAGAAGCAAAATTAGGAATTTAGTCACTAAATATAGGTAAAGAGATATCCAAAGAACTCAAATTATCCTTTGGACATTTTTCAATGAATAAAGAAGCACAAAATTGTGCCTGAAAATTACAAGTTTTACTTTCTCCCCTTATACATAGTATATGGAGAAAGTATTGTTTTCGTCAAAATTTTCGAATTTGAGTTGAGGGTGGATATATCCGTTTTGGGGTCCCCTGAATCAAAAAAAGTGGGTTTTGACGTGATGTCTGTCCGTCCGTGTGTGTGTGTGTCTGGATGTGTACAGTGCCACAGCCTACCCCGTTGGTCCGATTTAGATGAAATTTGGCATGTATATATATATAGTCACCATATCTCCAGGCGTTTTTTTCATTTTTTTGAATTTTTGATTTTTAAGGGTAGTTCACCCCTAAAAACCCTTAAAAAACGTGAAAAATCCAATTTTCTCAAAAACGGCTCTAACGATTTTGATTAAAATTTGATAGCTTATAGTGCACAGAGTAATAAATAATTTGACACCACCCGCATGTCTGTAAAAATGACGGTTCAAAAGTTATGGGCTTTTAAATGTCAAAAAATCAAATTTTTAAATTTTCAGCGAAAACAATAAAAGTAAAGTATAACTTGACTGGTACCATTGAAACCAGCTTAAAAAACTAAACAAATTAGTATTTTGAATTATTTGTCTACGACTAACGGTTCCAGAGAAAAGTTAAATTTACTTTCCACGATAAACGCAGTACGTTGTCTGAAAGCGCCCAATGTTATTCTTATGGAGAATATAAAAAAATCAATCTCTTCCTTACTTTCCAACCGTTTTCCATGAAACTTGGTATGAAGTGTAAGGTCAAATCACTGAACAAAACCAGCTCAAAAAAGCTTGGTATTACCGAAGGGGGAGGGGGTTTCCCTCATGCAATTTGAACAATAAATTATTAAATGATATTTAGAATAACTTTGTAGAACATGATAGTTTTATTACAGATTTTTTTTTAAATTTACTTAAGGGAGAAAGTATGTGTCAGTCCACTGGTACCGTTTATTTTATCCATTAAGTGCATTAAGTGTTTTCTGGTGGTTCCTTCCCTAAGATTTTTTTAATTTTGTTAACTTTTTAATTTGAATATAAATTAATATTTCTAGGAAAAAGTTGATTGAAGGTTCAAGAGGAATTTTACAAGGAACATCGTCCCTTTTGTTATGTTTTGATGAATCAGAGGTTAGAAAAATTATCCGTGAATGTAAAAAGGTACTGGACTACTTGGCAGTTGCAGAAGTCATAGAAACAATGGAGGATTTAGTACAGTTCTTGAAAGATCTTAGTCCTTGCTTAAGCAAAGTAAGTATACAAGATATTATCTAACGGATAAATGTTATAAAATCATGTATTCTATTAAATCTCTTGTAAGGGATTTAACATACCTTAAAAACATTAGTTGTTCTCCCCACAACAATAAATCTTGTATCTTATTCAACTCTAATAGCTGTTTAACTAAGCACTTTAAACATTTTGAAGTTTCCTTCAACTTGTTTCTTTGAAAATTGTATATTTCTTAACCCATATATATATTCTGAATATATAAAGTTGAAAAAGCTAAAACACCAGCAATCTTGTTTGAAATAGGCGACTTACTAACGAGTTGCATACAAGATTTTTGGATTATTTGTATACATAATAAGTTTCAATATAACCAAATGTTTAGTATGTTAATGTATTTTTTACAAAATAAACGTGGGAATTAAATATAAAAATTAAGCATTTCAACATATTTTATACCACTATTAAGAAAACTTAAAATTTTCAGGTGTCTCGTGAGGTAGGAGCTCGCGAGAAGGAATTGACCCACCAAGTACACAGGGAAATTCTCATCAGGTGTCTAGATCAAGTCAAAACTTTAGCTCCAATTCTAATTTGCAGCATGAAAATATTCATTCACATAATTACTTCTGGTAAGCTACAAGTTTAAAAATACAATAACTTAGCTTGCAGGATCAACTGTATTTGATTTTAGTAGGTGTCAGTAATAAAACCAACTGACCTAAACCTACCTACCTGGTGTGATAGTCATAAAACCTAGTCTCAGCTAATATTTTACCTCTTGAGGTATTAGTTGCCAATAAAGTAAGAAAGCCTTTTGGGAAGTGTTATTCTCTTGTTTAAGTTTTAAAATTTAGGTTTGTGATATTTAGACACCGACATTAATTACAATGTATCTTAGTTGTAACTTTGCGAAAGAAGATTATGTGGAATTACATAGATTACATAGGAAGATTACAAGAACCCGTTTTAATTATTCAGGGGACCAAACCATTATTGACGCAATATTAGAGTGTTAAAGGGTTATATTAAATATAATTATCAATACCACATAGTTAAAAAAAAACGTTTTGGTTTTCCTAAAATACACGTTTATTAACCCATTCCCGTCTAAGGACGCACATTGCACGTCCACGTATTTCGCTAGACACATGACTAAGGAATATGTTGTGCGTCCACGAGGCGATTATGAGGAAACCATTTTTGTTGCATGCTTATATTTTGACGTAGTTCTTTTTTACGCATTTAGGTGTGCTAGCTCATTTCTCATCAGATAGATAGTGTTGGCGTCCTCTTTTAAATAATCATATTTAGTGTCTAATGTTCTGTGTTGATAGTAAATTATTTTCTTGTTTGCACAATACATTCAGCGATTGTTTTTATTGATGAGAATACAGTAAGCAATAATGATTATTTTTTAAAGATGTATCATTAACTATTTATTACTGCAGGTAACTAGAGGTAGATGTGACAAGTGAAATAAAGGAATAATTTGAAAACAAAACAAGTCTTGATGAATCATCAGTACTTGTTACTAAGCCTACTGTTGGAAGATTTTGTTGACATTATATACAAGGTTTTGAAATTAATTAGCGATAAATCTGAGATGTTATCAATGCTTACTCTTTAATCTCTTTCTCTTGGGTGGGACTTACAAACGAATGACTTTATATCCGTTTTGACGTTGCAGCGGCTGCCGTAATAACCCAAGTTGCACTGTACATACATTTAGGATAAAAAATTTGTTATCATTAAAAATAATATAGACACCGTTATTATTTTTGTATGTAAACAGAAGATAGTTGAGTCTTTTGTAATTTCTGGTATTTGTATCAATAGCATGGCTGTGTAGGGATGACTAAGTTTTGTATCGAAAGCCTTCAAAATTGTAGTCGATCTAGTAGTACAGGTTTGGATCCCAATGTGAATATGATAATTTAAACATCACTGTGCAGGCTAACCTCTTGCTTGCTTTGCTTGACACAGTTGAGTCCTGATAATCTGAACTTCAGTAATACGAAATTCCGCTTAAACAGAAACTGAAATTGGAGTAAAAAATGTAAAACAAAGGAAAAAATATGTTTAAATAGGTTTTTAAGACAAGTATAAGAGTTTTAACTGTAAAAAATCCTGCAAGATACAAGGGTCCACTGTAGAAACAAATTTGCAGTCATTAATATTTGTAAAGATAGTGAAGCCCTCTGTAGAAATAAACTATGTCTTGTGAAGTTTATGTTAAGTTAGGTGAGATAAAGTTATTATGTTGGTTAAATTAAATAAAATAGTTAATGGTTGTAATTTTGCCCTGAACTTTTATGTATGATAGTACACTCTGATTGCTATTTCAAACATTGATATAAAGAATCTGATGGGACTGAATATCACACACCACGTCTACGTCTTATGGGACGTTATATCAAGGAATATATTATATCGAGGTTCGTTAAATAGAGGTTAGGTCAGCTAAAATTTCGCTATATAGAGGTCCACTTGTTAACTTCTTGATAATGTCTAACCTTAATAAAACACAGAATAACAGTGATAAACTGTACATAGTAAGAATTATAAAATAAAACTCACACTGCACTTTACGGACTATACATATAGTAGATAGTATGGTATGGTCTCCCAACAGTTACTAAACTAAAACGACGATACACCCAACAATAGCTAAAGCAACAGGATGTAGACTGTTCTGACAGGTGAATTTATGTTGGGACACATTTTGAGTGTACATTATATCGAGGTCGAATCATAGGCCATACATCATATAGAGGTGAAATACGTTATATTAAGGTTCAACACTTAAAAAATTTGTTATATAGAGGTAAATTTATGTTCGCTAGTTACTATTAAAAATTTGCAATATCAAGGATTTGAACATAGTTTAATCATAATATAGATGTAAAATAATATACGTTGTGTGTTAAACGCAGTTGAAGGGATTTTAAAATATTAGTAAAATATTAGGAATTCATTATATTGAGGTTTGTTACATCAAGATTTGGCTGTATTTCAAACCAGATGCTATTATGGGAATTATTTTCCAGGTGGAAAAGGTGCCGAAGAAGCAGCTGAGAATCGTAACTACCTCACATCGAGGATGACGGATGAGCTGCATGAGATAATACGAGTTTTGCAGCTGACAACTTACGATGAAGATGAGTGGGACGCGGACAACCTTACTGTAATGAAGAAAGCTCAGAATGCAATCCAGAGTAAAATACGCAATGCCAAAGACTGGCTTGAGGTAATGATCGCAGTGATGATCGGAATTACTAAGGTTTCCAGTACGACATCTCACAATACCAATTCTAATCAAACTCTTTTTTTTCAACCTAAGTACCCATCCTCTTTAACACGTTCGATGCGAATCACACGTAAATGCGTCACTGTGATGCTGCGTATGTATGTTCCCGCGCACCCAATTTTCACTGGTTATGGAGCCATGAACCATTTTGAAGGTTATGTTTGACAGTGAATGTTGTTCCTTTGCTTTTCATAATACTTCGTTCTTGATTTTAATGTTTAAAAGGTATTAAAAATATATGAGTAAATAAAACCCTTTGGCACAGGGTTTGTCATAAAGAAGAGTTATCAGCATTGAAGGTGTTAAATATGTCCTTCCAAAAAGAAATATCTATCCTATTTGTCAGGTAATATGGTTCTGAGAAATTTCAGCATACTGGAAGTACATTTTTATTAAAAAGTTATCAAGAGATAACTATTAAATTCTTCTTTCTTTAGATGATGTACAGTCGAACCCCTGTAATCCGGACTTGGATGATCCGTCACCCCGGTTAGTCCAACCATGCTCATTTCTTTCTTTATACAGTTTATTTCTTTGTGAAAATTATCTTTTTTGTATGCCGTTCTTTGAATTTTTTTTATTTATACTGTAGGCCTAAATAATTCTTGCTTTTATGAATAGTAGTAAGAATGAATAGTACATAATTTGTCGTTTTTTTACTTAGAACTAATATATATTCTAGTTTGTAGACTTTTCCAGTGAATGCACTGTTTAACTGTTTGTAAAAAACCTCTTTTGGTTTTACTGTAGACAAATTTTAGTTCTCAAAATTACAGTGCAACTCGGTTATTGCGGCCTCGGCTTTAACGTCAACTCAGATATAACGTCATTTATTTTTAGGTCACATATAGCTAAAGAGAGAAAGTTCGGTCGGTGGTGCAACGTGAGGGCTGCGGCTATTGTTTAGCTACATTCTATTTTTAGAAACGGCATTTTATTGCTGTGTTACCGCTAACCACACTAACCCCCCCTACCCTGTATCCGCTGTCGCCGTTATCAAGAACAGTGTCAGTGACTCACGTCGCGTCAAAGCACTGTGATACCGTACGTACGTACCCACATTTTGTGCAGCTATCGTTAGTTCAGTGTACGTCTTTTACAGTTTGTTTTTTGTTATTTTAATTTACGAATACAGTATTAAAAAATAATGGCAAGTGTTAAGAGAAAGGTTTTGCCAATTAAAGAAAAGGTGTACGTTATAAGAGCGTGTGAGGAGGGACGTAAGATAGCAGACGTGTGTTCAGGCTTGTTTTTTATAATCGAACCAACAGTTGAATTCACCATGCCGAAATTCATTGCAATATTTTTAGATTCGATTTTTTATATAGTATAGAGTAGTTCAGTCAGTCATGAGCATAAACCTTTATGTGTATTTCAAATTACCTTCATTAAAAGTCTTGATTTTATGTAAAAAATGTGTTTTTCTATTTTTCCTCGGTTTTAAATTAAAATTATGTAACCTCTTTTATAGTGTCACTTTGATATAGCGTCATTAATTGTGTGGTTCCTTAAATGACGTTATAACCAAGTTCCACTGTATTTATTTCTTTGTACAAAGTGTCATATTTTTTGCAATTAACAATGGATTTTTGGACAATGCGAACTTTTTTCCATTCCAATTATAGTCTTGGTCCTGAAGGTAACGGATTAGAGAGGTTCTACTGTAGTAGCAGTTTTTCTCATAGTAGTGCAGAATTTACCCATGCATTGTTTTTAGGACCCACTGGCCCTTAGAGGAGGCGTGGGTGAGAAGTCAGTGCGCCAGATATTGGAGCATGCGCAGGCTGTGGCAGATAGGGCTCTGCCTTCGGACAGGGACATGATACACAAGCTGTGCGGTGATGTCAACACCATGACGGAGGCTCTGTGTGAGCTACGCCAGACCAACAAGGGCACTACACCTCAGGTGGGGTCACATCCAGCAATAAGAATTATAGAGTCACGGTTTCAAATTAAAGGAACATAACTCAAATTCTATTGGCTCGAGTACAATTAAATTCAAATTTTAGAGGCCTAATTATTTATCAATAATACTTTGAATCAACATAAACATTTTTTTGAATATTAGGCCTAGAGGTTTTCTTATGGGAACAGACAAAATCTACAAATTGTAGAAGTTTTCAAATTATTGAGGTTGGAATTAGCAAGGTTCTTTTGTAATTTTAAGAAGCAAATACTTGTTTTGTGTGTAAATCTCCAAGTTCAAAAATCTATTTTGTTTCTAAGGGTGTATTGTGGTTGCCTTTGAGAACTACAAATGTATTGGTTTAATGATAAATAGATACAAATTACATTTGGAGGATACAATGATTCAGATATAAATAAGTAATTTATCTAGAGGATGTTATACAGAGAACTTGGATAAATTTGATTACTTTGACTCAGCTGTACAATATAAATGCTAGCACCAGCACTCAGGTATGTAAATCAAGAGTTTTTATCTAATTCTGTTACGGTAATTAATATAGGCTGAGAGTTTGGCCAGAGGCATACAGGAGAAGCTGGGCGAGGTATGTCGGGCGGTGAGCAATGCCATCAACAACATGGACAAACATGGTGGTGGACAGATCGCTCACACTGTCAGCGGCCGGCTGGAGCAGGCGCAGAGGTGAGCACTATGTCCTGTGATCCGGCGGTCATGAATTATGGTATAAGCTGTGGTCAGTGGTTGTGGATATTCTCTGGTGTGAATAAATGTTCACACTATTGAATACTATGAAAGATCATTTTCATAATGGGACCAGTTCGTCATTTAAAAGCCACATTAAACTGTAAGTCCCTTAGATGTCATTAGCTGTTGGGCTATTAATTAACAGTCCTGTCTAAGGAACATGACAGCCTTAGTCAATAATAAGATTACAAGATTGTTCCACAATCATCTTACACTCATTAGAGTTTATACGCCACGCTAACCGGCAAAAGTCCTCCTCCAGCAAGAGCTGGGATAACACTGACAGCTTTGGTTGCTATGCGACAAGAGGTTGAAATTGACCGCGCAGAACCAAGCGCGGCAACGATTGTGTACGCATACAGCAAACGTGTAAATATGTTTTTAAGTCACTGGCTAATCAAGGAATTTTAAA
Source organism: Nephotettix cincticeps (assembly GCA_023375725.1). Lineage (NCBI taxonomy): Eukaryota > Metazoa > Arthropoda > Insecta > Hemiptera > Cicadellidae > Nephotettix > Nephotettix cincticeps. Next base: position 25,581,971 of record CM041785.1, read on the forward strand.
GCTTGGCCACTCACAGAACACTACCATTCGTCTTTAAGTTCACGTCACTATGCTTCGTAGCCAATATGTTATATTTTTGGTAATATTTTTTACTTATTAAGTCTTGCAAATCAATGAATAGTAAATAAAATATATAAGTACTTAATAACATATAAAACAAAATGTAATGTTTTAAATTATTTTTTGTAGGTGGTTGAGTAGACCACAACATGATGACCATGGCCTCGGCCAGCAAGCCATAGCTCTCATTGTCAGTGAAGGTAAAAAGGTAAGCAACAGTTGAAAATTATATCGTTGAGTCTGTTAAATGTGTCACTTTGTGTCCCATATGCGGACGACGTGTAAGTACGTTCCTGTGTAAACACTAATTGTCACAGGTTATGGGGCCATGGAACCAGTTTGAAAGTTATGTTCAACTGATAAAGTTGTCTGTAGTTGTTCTTTGACCATATATAATGCTTCGTTTGTGATATTTATGTTTAAAAGCTATTAAAAAATTAGCTAACAAAAACCTTAAAACCCTTTAGCACAGAGCTTGGCATACATAAAAATTATAAGCATTGAACATGTTAAGGATGGAAAAAATCCTTTCAACCACTGAAGTGGTGACCCTGTCAAGGTTGTAGCCGGAATCAAACATCTCGCGAAATGCACAGTAGCCTACATGAGCTTTAGTAATGTGTTCTTATGTTTGGAGTTCATTTTGAGTCCATCAGTTTTGAATGTTTCCTACCAACCTTACACATCCTTACCTCCTAACTATGCTAAGTAGTCAGGAAGCTTGTAAGTCAATAAGCATACCTCAGTTTTATTTAGATTTCTCTGTTTATTCATTGGAGTGAAAGAATATTTGACTGGGACGTTGGCGTCGTCCTGTAATCCAGCTACTTGGAAGTTACGAATTGTAGATAGTTGTGAGCGATGGTCGGTGGGTGTAGTGTTCTTTTGTGTGGATTAACATCCGCACCATTAAATATTACGTTAAACCGCAAAGACCGTCCTCATAATTAGACCAATTCGTAACTCAGATGCTGTGGTTCGGATTCCACGTTACACTGTAGGTCCCTTAGTTTTTGCCATCGGCTGTTGGGCTATTAATTAACAATCTTGTGTAAGAAACATGTCAGCCTTAGTCAGTCATAAGACTAAAAGATCATGACACAATCGTCTTACACTCAATCTCCATTCATAGTTGGCTTATAATACCTACCTTGTAGTATGGTCGTCATTTCAATAATCTAATATAAAAACACATTTAGTGTAACAAATATTTATATTCATACACAAGACCACTCTGATCCATTCTGGTGGATATTTTAAGTATTGTAAGAGGGTACAACATCAGTTTATTCATTTACCAGAATCGTTGCTAGCCCAGTGAACAAAGATAGATAGCCAGCTGCAGTATGGAACAATCATAACATTTTATTATACTTTTGTTCAGGATCAAACTGGTGGTCTGAAAAATAAGGTGGAGACTATTATGAGATATACTTTTTCTGGCCTTGAAGCAAAACTTTGCCCCACTTGGCTGTGTTCGTTAATAATCTGTTTCTATTTTTTTTTGCTTTCATTGGTGAAAGGACCAGAGAAAGGTACACACTTTTATTTTATATTTACTTTATAGGAAGACTAAGCTTACAGATCATTTAGAGAAAGTATAAGACTGGTGTTATATTTGTTGTTATTTTAGTAAGTTTTAATTTGTCCTGATAAAAAGATACTTTTTTACCTGATTGTTTCATTAGCAAGTGCAACAAAGAAACCCAGAAATACTCTATCAACTACCTCTTTGTATAATTCTAGAGAGTGTAAATAATAAACTACCCTGGAGCAGCAGATGTTTATGCTTAGTGACTTTTCAATTATTTTCAAATTACTTGAGATGATACCAACAAACTAAACTTGGATCATACAGCGAGTATGACCCATATATCAAATGTTATCTCAATATGTTAACAAATATGTAAGTTATATTTATTCATGTATTTCTTTGCACGGAACTTTGCAGTTATCGACATTTATCTTTGGTTATGTGTAATTTTGTGTGTGGACATTTGAGGTTACCAAATCAATATATGTAATGATTTTGCATGACTCTACAAGAAAATAATTTTTTTGACAGTGAAGAAATGTTTTTTTTTCCAAGTGACAGCTGAGTGTGTGTGCAGGTGGCCGATGGTCTGCCCGGAGTGCAAAGATCGGAGATACTGACCCTCTGCGATCAGGTGGACCGTCTGTCACGGCAGCTCAGCGACCTGTGTCGTCGCGGGATGGGAAACTCCCCTCAGGCGCAGGAAATTGCTAAGTATGTCAATGTTATTCCTTATTGGAAATTTAAGATTATGTGTAGTTTTAAGAAGGCAAAAATTTCCTTTGTTATACAACCAACTATGTGGACTACAGATCTATTTGTAAGATCAAGCAAAGATTATTTGACACTTAGATTACTAGTAAGAGTATAGAAAATTTACATTGATAATTTAGAACCTAATTGAATAAACAATTAAATATGGTTAAAAAATATACACAATATGTATTAACATGTAACATTTTTTCAGAACCCTTTCGCAAAAGCTACATGAGCTTAAGGAAAAGATCCAGAATGCTGTTGTAAACAGAGTCGTTGAAGATTTTGTGGATATAGCTACACCTCTGAAGCATTTCACTGATGCAGTTCATGTTCCTGAAGGTAAGAATCTTCTTTGTTATTCATTAATAGATAATAAACGCTCTGTCCACACAAAAATATGATGGTGATAATACCGAAATACAGATATAGTTCAGAACAATGTAGATATCAACCTTGTATTTAAAGTTTTGTCCGTTTCTAACTTTTCAGTCAAGTAGTGTAAAAGTTTTATGGCAAACATATTAATTTCATCGGTAACAGGTTGTTTTTCAATGGGAAAACAATTTTATACTCTACGGTTGTTTGTTTAAAAATACATACAGTGTATTCTTAATGTTTACTGGGTCTATAATGGGCAGGTACACCGGGACGAGATGTCAACTTCAATGACAAGGCAGCGGCACTGAGTGAGTGGTCGACTCGGGCGGCTCGCACTGGCAGGATGGTGGCAGCCGGAGGTAGCGGCGGCAATAAGAAACTGGCTGAGTCTCTAGTGTCCGCTGCCTCACAGGTCTGTGGAATCTCTACCTTACTAAATATGTAATGTACTGATTGTACTAAATATTTTGGGCTTATGAGTTAAAAAAACCAATTTCGCGTATATAAGAGCTGTTAGGAAAGTAACCTCCGTTTGCCTGTTATTTCGGAAGTAGAGCGGATAGCGCATCCATTGTTGCGCCGAATTGTACATCAGAACAGCCGGCTTCCAGCCGTGTTAAGAGTAATAGTAGTTGTTTGTGTGTTAGTTTGTTTTCTGTCGCTTGCTAAAATAATTTAATAAAACTACATACAAATCAATCAACAACTCCTTCTGAAAAAAAAGATTTATATTATTATATTCAAATAAATATCAAATAATAATTTCCATTTTGAAGTGGACTATACATTATATAAATTGATTTATTTTGTTTATGTCAACGTTTGTCATATTTACTGGATAACTTGATTAACGTAATTCTAAACATACTGTTTTATTTTTGTAATGTTTTTAATGGAAAAATAAAAATCATTATTTCGTTATTTCAAATTTTTGCTGCAATTAAAAACTCAGTAAAGTGTGTAGTGTGAGCTGTCTACTGTGATTTGATTTTTTACAGCTAAACAATATTCAGCAGCAGCTATTCGAAGAGAACTTTGTGCTGTATATGGCCTAAGACATTGCTAGTTTAAAAATTCTTTGATTGTTTGTGATCAACTTTTGAGTTGATTTTATAAAGTAGGTCATCAGTAACCACAGGTGGCCTAACACTTTTCTCTTCATCATGAACATTAGTTTGTGCATTTTTAAATTAACGAAGCCATTTTCCCACAACTCTTTCTCTCATTATCTTTGGTCCCTATACAGCACAAAATTCTCTATGAAAAGCTGTTGCTGAATATCTTTTAGCTGTAAAACTCAAATTATAGCACACATCTCATACTTGGCATGGTTTTAATTTCAGCACATATTTTGGCAACATAATGTTATTTTCACCACTGATTGAAATCATTTTGTTTAATTTTGTTGTTGTTGTGACCAGGTCGAATCGTTGACTCCGCAGCTGGTCAATGCGGGCCGCATACGACTGAACTACAACGAGAGCAAAGCCGCAGACGAACACTTTGACAACCTGCGAGCCCAGTACGCTGATAGTGTCGCTCGCATCAGGAACCTCTGTGACGAGGCTACTGACTCGGCACACTTCATCAAAATATCTGGTGTGTTGAGAAATCAAATCAAATTGGTAGGAGGAGACAAACTCTGTTTGATGTTAAAAGAGCACATCATTTGGAACAGCACAAACTTGGCAGCCACTCTTGTCATTGTCAAATCTTTACTCAAAATTCGCTGGAGAGAGCTCCAACTAATTCCAGATATCTCTGATAGCTCGTTAATGGTCCGTCCTTCATGGGGGTTTTCAAAAATTGACATCTCGCCATTTTTAAAACGTGAAAACAACTCATACTTGAGTTTTACCCAAAGATTCATCTTTGTAAGCAGTTTTCAACATTACAATGGCATCTGCAGCACCTTTCCCTAACAAGAAAAAAAACTTCAGAGCGTGCTGTACATTTACGTCCGCCAAAACGAAAAAACTAGGAAATGGCGAAACAGTGTTCACTAAAAAACTCACTGCAGATGAACACGTCCACTTACGGCGACGGCACTAGCGGCAATAAATTCCGGATGAGCTGCGCTATATGCACGTAGCGGCAGACATACATACTACACAGGCCACGGCTTCGGCAGTGTAATTCCGGTTACTTTTGGGTACCCCCTCGTACTTTTACTCTATCGCTATCGGAACCCTAGTAGGTTTTTGGCATATTTAACAATCACCTTCCATCTCTCCCTGTCTTGTGCCTCGTCTATTCCTGTTTCTATTCTTGATATGTCTGCTATCATTCTGCCCTACCATCTTTTAGGTCTTCCTGGCGGTCTTCTCCCGTTAGGCTCTTTCTCCTACCTCCTTGCGACATGTTTGTCCCATCTTAATCTTCTAGCTTTAACATGTTCTATATTATCGTAATCTTTTTATAAATTTCTTATCCCTTCAATATGTCTAATTCTCCTCTCTCCATTATTATAAACATGTCCAAAAGACTTTTGCAAAATTTCATTTTTTAAAACAATTAGTTTTTTATTATCTTTTGTTTAAAAATCAGTCTATATCATGATTAATCCATACAATTGATAGAAAGGTGTTCCATTGTAAATATATTGTAAAAGTTTAAATTTTATGAATAATTTTTTATCTGACCTTTTCTTTTATCATGTCGGTTGCAGAGGAGCACATGCAGAAACATACAGTATTGTGCGAAGACGCAATTGCACGGCATGAGCCGCAGAAGTACGTGGAGCAGACGACGGCCATCGCACGTCTCGGCAATCGAGTGCTGCAAGTAGCCAAGCAGGAGGCGGACAACTCTGAGGACCCGGAGTTTATCTCGGCAGTCAACCATGCGGCAGACAACTTACAAGCAAGTGGGTTTAACTTGATTTGATCGTGTAATTTGACTGATAGGTTTGTGTCAAACATAAAAAACAATAGATTTTCTTCTTTTACATACAGTAGACTTTGGATAGTTGAACAACCTCAAGGGATCAGTGAAAAATTTGAACTGACCAAAAAAAGTGGCAGTCATAGCTGAGTGGATAGAGTACTGGTCTATCACCCAAAAGACCCGGGTTCAAATCCCACTCATGACTCATTTTTAAATGAAATTCATTTTTTCAGGCTGCCACCATGCTTCAAAATGCATGTTAAGCCATTAATCCCACATACTACATAAAGTAGTCATAAGGTCAAGTAAAAGGCATTAATGTGACCTGAAAACTTGTAATATTAGGCCTTGTCAGAAGGTTACACGAAAGTAATTTCCTTAACCAAAAATTTAAATTAAAGGAGTTCTTATAAATTTATGAAATATCACTACACAAAGTACAATTAATTACTCCTAACATTTATGTAACATATATCAAAGTTAATAAGCAAAAGCACATACTGATGTAGATGTAATTTTTTTTAATGACAAAAGTTGATTATAAGCGACTTGCAACCCAAACAATGGACGGACAGCATAATCTCAAAAAGTATGTACAAACAGATTCACAGGAAGTCAAGATAAACAATCAAGTAGGGTGTTGGGGAATGGGTAAGCATTATGCTTTTGCTGCTACACTGCTGTCAGTTCTTGCACTGACAACAACTTTTGGCTGTATTGTAAATGATGAAGTTTTAGGGAATTTCGGTTTCAACGGTTTGATTTCGATCAGCATTTTTCACCAAAAGATTGAACTATCTATCTTAACACGCTATCTGAAATTTTTATCAGATTAAACATGATTTTTTAATGTAGAAATTGTATAAAATTGTTGGGACAAGTTGTATAAAATTGAGGGAAAAGATAAAATTAAATACCCCCGTCGCAGCAGACCTGCGTACTCAGCGAATTTCCAAATCAATAATATAATAATAATAATATATGACAAGTTTTATAAAAATCTGTCCATAAACATGAGAATTATTTGCCTATTCTCCATAAGATTAACATGGCAAATAGTGTGCAGGTTTGCTGCTGTGAGGAACACTGAAATTAGACATTTCTACCATAAATAATTTTTATTTTAACATTTATACCAACTTTCATCAACATCTGTCCATAAATAAAGGAGTTTGCCTATTCCCTATATGATTATTATGGGAAAAGAGTATGCAGGTTTGCTGCCATGATAAACACATAAACTATGATTTTTAAGCATAAATGGGTAGATCTCAACCACATGAAGCTAAATATCAAGTTTTATCCAAAAATATTCATTAATATGGGAAATATTAATTTTTCCCTATCCTCCATAAGATTAACATTGGAGCCCCACAATACAACGTACTGTGTTTAGTTTTTTTAATATCTCGGTAACCGTTGGAGATAGAGAAAAACTTTAAGGAACTTAATTGTGTAGTTTTTTAAGCTGATTCCAATGGTGAAATATAAAATTGTTATACTATAATACTCATTGACTTGATATGTAATCCTATTGATAAACTCTTCGATAAGCAACTAAGTACTTCAGATCTCACCATTGTATCTTGTATCATTGTATTTTTTCTAGTTCAGTAGATTAATAAAGTTCAAACAGAAAAAGTCTTATGCATTGTTATTTTGGTGAATCTTATATTTAATTTGATACAGGACATAGTTTGACTCCATTCGTTATATTTTGATTTAATTCCTCAATTTTTGGAGAATCCACATTATTATTCAGGTGATACCAGTTACTAGTAAGTTAGAGAATCCATTGTGAGAATTTAGAGCCAAACTACTCGGGACCGGATGTTATTTGATGTTTTTGTGGCAGCCATCACTCACATGGTGCAGGATGCCAAGGCTGTAGCGATGAACACTCACAACTCTGCTGCCGTGTCAAAATGGAGAGAGTCAAACAGAGCGGTGAGGAAAAAATCTAATTTAACTTGGTTGAAGTTAGGGTTAAATTCTGAATGCTGGCCAGGTTTCATATTTGATGTTAAAGCGATCACTTAACCTTAATAGGTAGCCTAAAGGTAGCTTTATAGACTCTGAACCTGGTTTGGATCCAGTGTTCCAGTACTGTCCAACTAATAGTGTGTTGGCTTACCTCTATCTTCACTTCCCACGCACAGATGTATAGTATATGCGGGACAAAGTATAGAGGTAAAAAAACTGCCAATCCCTTTAAAAAAATCTAAAGTTATAAGTCCATTTATATATGAAGTCAATTTGTCTTATCATATTCCCAAATTCAGCTAAACAAATTACCTTGTTAAATTTTGCCACATCAGGTGTGAGGATGAGGTGAACTAACCTAAGGTTAGTTGAAGGACCAGTTTACTCTATCAAGGAATTTTTTGAAATATGTTGAAACATGTAAAGCAAGATTAATTAATTTATTAGTATATCGTGATGCCATTGTACTTCTTAATGAAAGAGAAAATATGCAAATAAAGAGTATTGTCTATTGTCTAGATGATACTAGATGTGAAGCAATAAGTGGTATCCTACCGGCATGTGTACTGGTGAAGTATCATAAGCAACACCAACATGGGAGGCAATAACACTTCTGGGTGTCTTGCTAGCTAAGTGGTTAGCGCCTTGGACTTTGATGCATGAGGTTACGAATTCAAATTTTGGGATTCCTATATGAGTTTGGACTGCTTTCCCATCCCAAAAGCATTTAGTTGTAATCACTCTGTGGCTGTTATCTCTTTGAGGACCGAGCGAAAAAAAAAGTATGTCCCAAAAATGCAACCCAGTTTCTGTTATTGTCTCCCAAAACTGCACACTCCAAATAATGGTGGTTTTGCAAAGGATTGGTTAAAATATAAAATCTTCCTTAGTTTTAACACTAGGAACATGATTTTGTCATCAGATTGTCAGGAATTAATTTTTCTATACTAATATGAAAGTAGAAATTAATTATTACAAAATTTAAAAATTGAAAAAAAATAAATTGATAGTTTTTATATTTTTTCAAATAAACAATAAATATTCAACACAATATACAAAAAAAAACAAAAATCTTTTTACCGTTGGAAACATATTTTTTTAGTTCTAACTATAATTAGTGACATGTGTTAAAAGTTTCAATGTTAGGGTTTTGCAAATATAAACAATAGCATTTATACATTCATACATTTTATACTATACATTTATTATTATTTACATTATATACATTATTGACATAGATATATCTTAGCCCTGTGGGAAGTTTTGGTAATTTGCGCGACCAAAAATTGAAACAGTGACGTAATTTAGATAGTGGCATCATATGGTTAGTGACATCATAGATTGCTTATAAGAACAGCTGTTTAGATGACTGAAAATATTCCCTTTAGACATATCTATGACCTAATCTATTTATACATGATCTAAATACATTTATACACCATAAAATTACTATAACTTCAATGCACTGTGAGTAGTGACGACCTTCAGCAAGAGTAAACTATTGCACAACAGATGTTTCATCATCGGCGCCGAGCAGCTGACAGCTCCATACGTTTTATAACTCCTTATAAAATATATTAATTGCAAATAAAAATTTAATGGTTAGGAATATCATTGTATAGTACTCAAACATTAATATAAAAATAGTTGTAGATTGAAACACACTTATATCATTAAAATAACAAGTAGTAAAGTTTGCTAGAAATCCAGTAATCGACTGCCCGGTCTTTTTTTTCGAGTGAAAGCGACCGTCCATTAATCGACCACCTGGTCTTTTTCGCACATGAAACCTACTTTCCAGAAATCAACCGCCTGGTCCTCAAAGGATTAATATGTCTCTGGCATTGAAAGAACCAAAAAAATAAACCTATTGTACTTGTATTAGCCATGTGATGCCACTACCACACTTGTAACAAATTAAGCTTCCACCATTTTTGTAAAGTAGTTCTGATGTTTCCAGTTGTTGAATTCAGTCGGTCAGGTGAGGAGGGCTGTCACGGTCGTGCCAGACATCAACAATCTCCATATCAATGGTGAGTAATGTCTTCAGAGTGTTGGTTAACGGTTAGACTTCTGTACATCAAGGTCAGCCAACACTCATTATTAGTCAGATGTTCCTGATTTTATTTCAATAAAACAGAGTTAATTAATTTAATGAAATATGTAAATATGTTGTAGTGAAATGGAAAGAGTTAAAATCTGGTCACTTACCTTAAAACTTAACCGATGTTTATTCTAGTATATGTAAATATTTATATCATTAGTCAAGAAATGAGTAATTATTGAAATAGAGTGTACAGTTAGAATTTATTTTACTAAAACGTTAGTATAAATTTTAGCCATATATGGCAAAATATGTGCCATTTGGCAATATATGTGTTTAAAAAATGATTTCTTTGCAGTTTCAAAAAGCCATTTAATCCAATACACTCAGCCATCACTCAAATTCTCGTAAAATATCCACCAAAGTGGATCAGTGCATTATCTATGAATATGAGCTTCTTTAAAAAAATAAAGTAATTTTTCAAGTTTATTTGTATATATCTTACTTGCACAGGCTTACTGTAGGCACAGCTTCTTCAAACAGAAATAAATTTGAATACAATGTACAAAATAGTTAGTAAGTTAGACAAAGCATTTAGACAATGTAAATATTGCAGACTAATTACTAAGACTAACGTGTAGATGTAGAGGGCGCTAATGTAGTCTGTTGTAGACGGCTGGGAGCGGGAGATCCCTCCCCCACCACCTCCACCCGCACCTCTCTCTTACTCACCGCCAGGTAACAACACTCAGTAACTCAAACCGACTAGTGATGAGTGATTCGATGAAATGTTTTTAAATTTTCATTTTTCACTGAAATGGTAACCTACTTAGGAAAGTATTTAACCCTTTAGGTGCTAACATTGCACTACTTAACTGTATGGTAATATGTTATGCAGCTCTCCTTTTAATAATCAGTACAAACAAAAAAACACAAAACCTGCCCCCTCTTTTACCATATAATCGTAAAAGAAGCAAAACAGGTGTCCACTGCAATCCCAACTAAGCCTACAAATACCGTCATTAATTTGTAAATATTGGAAATTTATTATAATTCACTTCTTTTAGGATGCATGAATCTTAGCCTGAGGACCAAGAGTGATAAAGATAAGTCATAAACACATAATGACTCTTGTCATATTTGTTTTGACTTATGACTGCTTGTATATTACCTATGATTCATCTATGTCTTGTGGCATAGGTGAAATAACTCAAAGATTGCATGATAAATCAAGATTTTAGTCTTTTTGTAGTCTTGCGGAAGTGACACATCCCACTGCTGCAGAGAAAAGAAATTGTGCTATCAAGTTACTCATCACTACGTCTATTACAAACTTTCTATATCGTGTGGGAGCCATATTCGAATAATGAATTCAACCATGTTAAAGAAGTTTGTTCAAACCAATAATCTTTAAATAAATAATTATTCTCAGCTCCATGCTCACCTTTTAAATGCCTTGTTAACAATTAATATATCACGATTTTAAACATATTATATCATACCACTTTTGTTCAACTATTTTTCTAACCTTAATTATATACTAAACTAAAAATAACTAATTTCACATTGAAAATTGAAAACCCTTAAACTGTAAACTTTGCCATAAATTAATTTTACCTTTTTCAATTAATTATTTAAAATACAGGATGATATTAAAAAGACATATTGCTAATACCCTTTGTATTATAACAACAACAAAAATAATAAATATACAAAACATAATTTATTACTAAATATAAGGCCTTTTTAATTGTGCAAGTTCTTCTTGGTGTACCTCGTCACAAAACAAAAAAGGTGCGAGACAAACTGAAGGTCACTTAACCCATTCCTGTCTAAGGACGTATGTTGCACGTCCTCGCCTTTTGCTGGACAAGTGACAAAAAAAGTGCATTGTATGTCCTGAGTGGTTCTGAGCAAACAATGTGCGTTGCTTGCTTATATATCAACGTAGTTCTCTTTTCCGCCGTTAGGTGTTCTAATTTATTTCTCATCCGATAGATTGTGTTGGCTTCTCCTTTAAATCATCTTATTTATAATTTTTCACTGGTTCAACGTTCCAGCACAGATGCAGTGAACAGGACTCGATTTTAATTTAGACAGGAGGGCCTTAGGCGTCTCAAAGAAATTCTGACAGGAATGGGTAAACTTTTCTTCGTCATATTCCCCCCCATTACTGACACCCCAAACAACAGCTATTCCAAGATTCAGGCCGATATAGTACAAACTCCATGTTTTCTAGAAACTTAAAATGAAAAGTGAGTACTGTGCTCACCCCTCGACCATCCGCGGGTTAAACATGTAAAGAAACTCTGTGTACGCCCTGCTCCTCTCTACAGTAAAGGTTTACTTTATTTTCTCAAAGTATTGTTTTATCTATGCCTGTGATTTAAAACAAAAAATGTTGGTCTTGGAAGCCTGTAATTTTTAAGCCTCACTTAAAAAATCTCGTCGAGGTAACAGAACTCCCACAAGAAGAATATGGCTCCCACAACGGTTAGTTGTAAATTATTATTACACAGCATGAATTCAAATAATTAAATATTTGTTTAAGCTTTTTCCGGAAAACTAGGGCTTGTAAGTCTTCATCATCTTTACATTTTACCTTTTCAATTAAACCCACTCACAGTTCATGAGAACAACTTTAATTTTTTAGTAAGCTTAGTATCTGTGGTAATAGTGCTAAAAGTGACGCTATTAACTACAAAATAAATTTTAACAAACCAATTCTGATTGTAAAAGGAATAGTTTATTTTGAATAGCTTTATTGTAGAATAAATCTTCTTCTTCACAATTGTCGTTGATGCTGGTTCGATAGTTTGTGTAATGTATATATTCCTTAAATTCTTTTGTACATAAAGTATACGGGTGACAATTAAGTCTTTGGTTACTTTAAAATGAAAAGAGATATCACAACTAAATTTGGCGTGACTATTACTAATATTAGTACCATTACTATAATGGTATTAATAACTTACTGTATTGTGAACATACTGATCGATTTTCACCTATGGGGAGTAAGTTGGAAATATTAAATGTAAGCATTGGTTGATATGTATATCAAATCAAAGTTCTTATTAAACTAAGAACAATACCACAAACCCGACCTTAAAAGGTTAATGCAAAGCAAAATGGCGGTGGTTTGAAAATGGAAAGTTATAAAATTCAAACCACCGCCATTTTATTTTTGATCGACCTTTTCATATTCAGTTTGAGGTGTTGCATTCCAATTAAAAGACCTTCAATTTGACCCACAAAATTTTACTTATGCTGCAACTAAAAAATTTCCTGCAACTCCTTACAATTCGATCTATCAGGAGCTAGAGAAAATTCTTAAGCTGCAAAATTCTTAATCTTTAATATTTTCAACTTACTTTCCATAGGCCGTCCTCTATAGGTTAAATTCAAACACTATGTATACAAAATCCCCCTGTCGCAGCAGACCTGTGTACTCAGCGAATTTCCAGATCAATAATATGCCAATAATGATATACACATGAAGCTAAATACCAAGTTTCATCCAAAAATATAGGTTAATAAGTGAGATATGAACTTTTCCTCATCCTCCATAAGATAAAATTACACCCCAAAAATACAACATACTGTGTTTAGCCTTTTTAATTATTACCAAATATTACCAACTTTGGTTGTGAAATCTCTTTTATTGTAGCAAAGTCTTCCTAAGGTTTAGTTGTCACTCTGTAAAAAGAAGGCTTTACTATACATTTAAAAATGTATAAATCTATAATATTGTGTTCATTCATGAATATGTATTATAGCTGTTGATAGTTTTTGAGAACTATTTTGTATTGTCGTTCAGTTTTATCTAGTTTCTTACTCATTTTATTGGCAATGAAATGGAAATAATATTTATATGTTTTGTAACATGAAGGTGATGACTTGTTATTCGTTGAAGGGAATTGGTGACAGGAAATCAGGATTAACAGGTCATTAGTCCACAGGAGGGAGGTAATTGGTTAACCAGGGAAGGAAATAGAGCAGATACAAGCAAGCTCTTCTTATCATACTGTTTCGTTGCTAAGGGATAAGACGTGACTTTCATTGGGTGATCAATTGAGCATCAAAGATCCCAAACATTTTTTCTGCTTCAAGTCAGTTTTTTTGTGAATTAAGCCCTTACTTCAACCTCCTACTTACTCCCTCAGTCACTTTTCACTATCAATTATGATTATTATGGAATAATTAAGTCTGCCTTATTAACTGCCTACTAAAATTTGTAGTGCAACTTAAAACATATACATAAATTTCAATATAATGATTAAATATTTATTGAATTAAATATTTAAAATGTTAGGTAACCAATCCTGATATATCTTAACGTAACCTAACTCTCCTGTCATTTTATTACGTATTACGAATATTACGTCATTTTTTATGTACAATCTTAATATTAATTGTACCTAAGAAGGTCAACAGAAAGTTATAAGATAAAAGGAGTGGTTGAAGCAGTATTTGTATGTTACCATTGATAGCATCTTGAATGTCTCAGAGCCTTAATAAGTTATTTGTCTAATTATTACTACAATTATTACTATCAAATCACTTGCACGGTAGCTCAAGGGTAATGCTCTGGCCCAGTATGTCGAAGGTTGTCAGATCAAAACCGGTGGCTGGCAACTCGTGTCATATCATTAGCAGTCACCTCTGGCTGGCCTCACCGAAAAGGCCCTAAAACTATAGTGATGGTCAGTTGAGGTTTTAAAATAAACTGAAGGGCCAAAGCGATAATTGTGGACTACCCTTTGCTTTTCAACAAAATATTAAATGGTTAGTGGTTTTGTGTTTATTCTGTTCGAGGGGGGGGGACCTTCCTGCTTCACACCCTTCACCGATTATCAAGTCATCTCCGCTTGTAGGAGTTAACCACAGCTTGGTGGAGGTGTAAAATGTAATGCGTTTTACAGAGGAACCTCGATACCAACAGCACCAGTTCAGGCCTAACTACTACATGGAAAAAGGTACTAACTTGTGGTGGGACTGGTAACCTATCTAATTGGGTTTTAGATTGATTTGCATTGGTGTAAGAACGTTTGAAGTAGCAACTTGAACCTGGTTTCAAGTAAAAGATTTTGAAATTAGATTCTTTAAATGATACGTATAAAAATAATACTAAACAATATTTTATTAAAAGTTTTATTGTAAAAGTTATATTTGTCAATTGTTAACCATCAATAAGACAACCTTGGACAGAGTTGATTGTATTACATATCAAAAGAAATTCTCCAAAGTTATTTTTAAATTTTAAATAACCTCCGTCCCAGTTAAAAAATATATATTATATGTTTAAAATTTAAAAATATTTATTGGCCTCAAGCTATTGAAAAGTATACTCATTTCATAACTTATATAACGACTTGGAGAGTAAAACTTGCTTTATCTGTACTAGTTTAGCATATAGTTAATGTTATAAGTATATTAAAATTAGCCGTAAGATTATAAGTTATTTTTGAGAAATTAAAGTAATGCATAAACGCCAAAAAGAAGCCTGTCATAACTTCAATCAAATTAAATTATAGATCTGAGTAATAAATCTGTATAATTCTGATAAAAAAAGTAAAGTAAACCAGTACTGAGAATTTGCTCAGAATAAATTCAGTTCCATTTTGACTACTTTAAAAGTAGTCAAAACATTTATAAGTAGTACTTTTATAAATGTTTTGGACAGCCTGTGGCAATGTCTTTCTTCTATTCTTGGCCCTCATAGATTGCAGATAAGTGTACAGCACATAGTACACAAAGAAAAGATTGGAGTAATGTTGCTACAAGTTCTGCACCCGTCACAACCTAATGTGCCAACGACTTAATGATTTTTATAACTTCAGTCTAGATAAACCGAGTAGTACAGTATTTATGTTATAACTGTAATCCATTTTCACTTTTATTGATACTAAAGGAGAATTAATAAATAACATTTAGTAATTTAACATAGGAATTTAACGTAATTTCTAAATTAATTGTTTAAGTATACGTAGTTGCGTGTTTGTCACTCCTCTTACATTTCGAACGTAACGTAGACTCAGACAATATGATCACTACCACTACTACCAGAGCTGTGGCCATTCGCACCCAAGTGAGTGCCTTACCCCAGCCATACGAAGCTTCCCCAAGTTCAAGGCAACAGTACATTCCTTTGCCAGGTATCATTGTGGTTCCGTCTGTGAACAGAACATGCTAGCGGAATGTTTTCTTGAAGAATCAGTAGGTAGATCTGTGGTCCTCTTTTATCCGGCATGGAACAACCCTGGAGTTGACATCGATTATGATTTTTTTTGTATTATTATTTAGTGGTCTCAATAGTCACACTTATAAATTAAATTATAAAAATACTTTTCAATATACAATTTTATGGAAGCAAATTTTATCCTGTACAAAAATGATTTGCACACTATTTTCACTTAAAATCAAATTATATTTCAGAGACTGAACTGTAAAAATAGTTCCCTTCCTTAATTTTTAAAAACAAAGTTTTATCTTTATTTTAGTAACTAAACCAGTTTCCTCCGCAGTTGCTGTGACTGTAATTTTAGACTGAATGCTTCAGCCTACTACAACCAAACAGTGGTTTAATCCTCTTTCTACAGTATCCATGTTTTGTGGATGTATTTTCTCTCTTAGTCAAGTCCCATGCATTAAACCATTGTCGCAAATTTCTTTTAAATAAAAAAATTTTTATGATTCATAATTTTAACCCTTCAACACAGGATATTTCTAGTACCAAACAGACCCTGTTGCAGTACTCTTTTCGGCGCCCACGACTTTTCTGTGCAAACAATTACTAAAACATACATATATTCACTATGAGACTTCCTATTAACATGATTTTGCAGTAAATTGAATGGTAATAGTAACACTACAATAAAACACATTTACAGTAGGCTAGTCCACTTGAGTTCTACATTTTATAAATGACGAAAACACATGATACAAAAACTATATCTGGTTGAAAAATTAACCAAAAAAAATCCCAATGAGTAACCACAAATACAGTAAAAGGGTCAAACTAAACGTATTCCCTATTTATTCATATCACTACATCCTATTTATAACCAAAATAACCTAAAAACACAGCTGTAACAAACCGAGCGGATGACAGTGACATTGCGAATCAACAGGTGATTTGATGCCTCACTTTAAACTATCTCTGTCTCTCTTGTGTTGGTTGTAAATTCATAAAAACAGCTGAAATTGGTCATTGTACTGTCCACAACGTCCTGAAAGCGTCAAAGAGTCAAAATAGTTTGATACATTGCCGAGTGCGGCAGCACATGATGGATCGACACTCACGCGTGACTTATACGGCAAACCGCACTGCAGACAGCTTTTGGCTCGCATACGGTGTACGTCAAATCGCGTTGAAGGGTTAAAATGGCTTTCCCTTATTTGCACTAATTGTTTAAATGTGTGATAGTATTACATTAAAAACCTATTATTTTCAGTATAATGAGTAGTCAGGTTTTTTTAATTGATTCATTGCATGTTTCTAAAAATTTAGGAAGTAATGAGATGTAAGGTTTTGACTTAGTACTTCTATGCTTGATGTATTTTTGTAATTTCTAGACATACAGTAAAGTCTGGATCCGGATTCTCGATTTAGGTTTTGAACAAAAATTCATATAAATAATAGTTAAGATGTGAATTTTATCTCAAACTTCTCCAAAATTTCAGATTCAATTGCAGAACGTTGCTGGACACAGCAACTGTTGTATAACATGTTGAACGTGCAACATGATGAACATACACTGTATTTTGGGGGTGTTACCAAACAGAGCGCTACAAACACTTAGCGCATGCGGGAGTGGTCGCCGTTCTGCATTTGAATACTGAACTGTCAAAGCGAAGCTGTTTGATTTTGAGATTTGAGATACAAGAACTTAGGGCATGCGGGAGCAGTCACTATTTGACATTGTAATACTGAACTGTCAAAGTAAGGTGTTTGAGGTTGGATATTCAGCGGTTGTTTGTTTTTTAAGTGAATCTGTGGTCATGAGTGGATGTAAAATGTAAAAGGTTGTTTCAATGTGGTTTATAAATGTAAAAGGTTGTTTCAATGTGGTTGTAAAATGAAAAAGGTTGTTTCAATGTCAGAGGATTGTTTTATTTCCTACATAAAACTAATAATAACTTTTGATAAAATTAAAAACAAATGTTGTCACGTTTAATGCTTTTGATATTTCATGTCTATATTGTTGCACAGGGTTATATGCAGTCTGCAGCACTAATATTGCTGGCGCTATCATCCGGATTTTTGGTTATCCTGATCAGGACCTCGCCACATTAATCCGGATAAAACCGACTTTACTGTACTTTGTTTTTCTTACATATCTTGTAGTGATTTAGAGAAACCTTGTGGGAGGTTAGTCCTAGCATGATGTAAATATAGTTCAGCTAAGCAATTATAGAACTATAGTTCAAGCTAAGTATTCATAGAATTTTCGTTTCTAAATATCTGCAAATGAAATGGAATGGACATCAGAGCATAAATATGTCAAATTATTGATTTATTAAAAGTCTGTATGATTGTAAACTTGATCAATTTGGGGAGTAAAATTACAAAAATTTTGTTGTGGAATAAAAAATTTAAAATACATCAGAGTTCCGGTAATCTGAATCCCGATAATCAGAACATCCCGCTAACCCTAACTCCCTGGTGGGAAAATAGGTTACTGAGGTTAAATTAAATAAAGCAATGTAATAATTAAAAATTAAATAAATTAATTAAAGCAATGTAATCTGAATTATAACACTTTAATCTACAGCATAGTATCTAAATACTATACAATAGCATCACCAATAATACAGTACTACATACACAATAATAATTAAAAACAATAACTTACTTTTTGAAGATAAGGATTCAATTAACGTCTTTTGACGTAAGGAATAAATCCTTTTGTCTCATAAACATAAAGTATGCGGATGTAGCAGTACATAGTTGCTCAAGTTGGCTTAGAGCGAAGTAGACTCATAGTACACTTGATTCTCACGGTCTAACTCTTTATCATCGCTTTTTCAAGGAACTACTTTATGAAAATTTGAGTTTATCTCCAGCAATGACCGCGATCATGTTAACCCTTTAACCCCCCCTTCAAACACACCCATTCGGCATTATTTTGGGATTTTGACCACCTATTACCAGCAAACCTGAGCTTTAACTGATAACTGTTCATCTAACCACAATGCAATGTTATTCTCCATTTCCATTTCAGCTAACACATGTTATTGAACACTTCCAAAAATAACCTAGCTCTGCGAAGTACTCACAATGTCAGTTTGCCATGAAATGTCTTTCAAAAACAAATTTTCCACTTACAATTTTCTATTACGACACTTCACTTCACTAAAAAATTACTTGTAGAGGTAATAACTAACTATATATTAGTCAAAGACACTGTAAAAATAACACGACAATATTGGCTTCCCTCATTACATCAGCCGACAGTAAACAAAAAACAAAGTGGTTATCATCTACTCTTTACAGCTGAGATTTTTCAGTTTTCCTCCTTTCAAAGACAGCAGAATGGCAAAAACAATTATGCTAGAAATGTAACGAAATGCTGTAATGCTGTAAATGAAATGTTCTCCAATATTGAGAAGCTCCAAAGTTCACAAAAATCTCGAAAGGTAGCAGCAAAATGCAGTACTGTACTGACACATGCGTGTAAAGCACAGCAGCCAATGGCTGGCGCGTCATTGGCAGCATGTACACAATATGTCAAAAAAGTAGGCCTACAGAAAGTTCTGTTTTATCATTGTTCGTTTTTATGTGTTAGTGTGTGTGTGTTGTGTTTTATATTTATAATGATGTATCCTTAAATGATAAAACGTCCCTGCATGTATACTTGATACCATTTGGCCAAAACATGTAGTGGAAAAACCTATAACCTATAAATCTGATAAGACATAAGTTAATTGATCTAAATACGAGTACATGTATATAGCTTGGGTCTAAAATAATGAATTTTATCAGTATTTTTAATGCAACTTGACTTGACACTGTATTTCCGGATAATCCGAACAGTTTGGTAATCCAAACAGATTTGTTCCCAATTAGTTTGGATTACCGGGACACTGGTGTAATGTAACTCCTAAAATGCCATCTGGTTTCATGAATATATTCACAATGTTGCCTTTAAATAATTCTTGAATGAAAATTCCTTGTATGTATTTTTTACTTTCTAATATAAAACTAATTTTCTTACATTGCAGAAGTAGCTCCACCAAGGCCTCCCCTTCCAGGCGGGGAAGTCCCCCCACCACGCCCTCCCCCTCCTGCGGAAACGGACGATGAAGACGATATGTTCATGCATGCACCACTACCTAACCAGCCTATCATGGTAGGTCTTTGTAAATATGTATAGGCTTTGAGGCAAAGCATCTCAATATAATTAAAGAGCAATTAATTGGTACCTTTGCACTGTACTTAAGTTGTATTTAACCTGAGAGGACTCACTTTAAATTGAAAACGTGAAAACTCACTCACAGTCTTTTTGACCACTGAGCGAAAATAAAATATATTTAAACTATTTAATCAGTTTCATAAAAACTACAATTAGACTGGCGCGGTCACTCACTCACGATCAAACTGACCAGTGTTTTTCGTGAAAACAAATAACTTTGAATTTAGGAAAATGAGGAGAGCAGGAAGGGATTCAGGCAATTCCTAGAAAGAGGTGCGTGAGGTACAGTGGGAATGAATACTGCCAACACCCACTAAGTACAGGTTTTCCTGAAAATATTACTAATTCTAGTGAGTCCTCCCGGGTTAATAAAATTAATAAAATGTATTGTAATGTTATGTCAGGCAGATTAAAAAAATGGAAAATAGGTTGTAACAATTGGTACAATAATTAACGGGTGAAAGAATAATGAACAAAAGAGAGAAGGTGGAAATAGGAAGAATTGGATAGCGTGCCTCAGTTCTTTAAAATGAAAATATTGATGTGACCATAGGTTCTTTCTCACAGCTAAGCTGCAGGGCTGGCAAGAGAGGAGGGCAAATGGTTCAATTGTCCAGGGGTAAGGGGCTTTGACAAGCAGTCAGAAAAAATATCAAACGATAATTTTAATAAAATTAAAATGAACACTAGACCTGAATAGGATTATTAAAAGTAATAAATCAAATTGATAATAAACTGAACAAAATAAATAAATGAGTTATTAATAATAAAAAAATTATATTGTAGACCTTGACAGTTTTCAGTAAACTGTGTGCTGACTTCTCCGTTTAGTCCCGCCCTCATTGGAATGGATTCACCCTAACAAGACTTATTTTTTTTAACCAAACTTTTTTTTTGTTTGCGCTACATGGTGTTTCTGCTGCTATGCTTAGTAATCTACCAGGAACATTCTTTTGTTTTATTTAATAAACAACTTTGTACTTGGTACAAGTTATTCTAATTTACAAAAATTACCATTACCTTTATCTTACATGAAAAATGGTTGTAGTAAAAATTATGTGAAGTCAAAGGAGGAGTTAAGGGGCCCCGGACAACACGGTTGTCCAGGGTCTCAAGAATCCTGTCATAGGACCTACAAAGCTGTTTATTTATGATATTGCTCAGTTTATTACTTATTCTAGGGAGGACCTATATTGTCAAACTTCAGTTATGTTGCATCTTCTTATGTTTTTGAGAATTTTTTTGTGCTTCTAAAGTTTTTATTCAAGGTTTTTAGATCTTTTGTATAATATTTATAAATCCTTATTTTTCCTTTGTAATATGTATAAAGATGGCAGCTCACGGTCTCCACCAAGAGGTGCGTCAGTGGTCGAGCAAGGACAACGACATAATCGCAGCCGCCAAGAAGATGGCGTTGCTGATGGGGCGGCTCTCTCAACTGGTGAGAGGCGAGGGCGGCACCAAGCGCGACCTCATAGCTTGCGCCAAGGCGATCGCTGAGGCGAGTGAGGAGGTCACCAGGCTAGCCAAGGAGTTAGCACGCGAGTGTACGGACAAGCGCATGCGCACGGTGAGTCGATGGTTCCCACATTCATTACACCACCTATATATAAAGGTTTTATGGTATTACTCCTTGGGCTAAACACTTTTTACAATATGAGAAAAGATTTAGCGGCTAGTTTCCAGCCTATCTGCCTGTGTGTGTTTTTCACAAGGGAAATTATTTTTCCCGTTATTTAATTATTTACGGTAATTCATTTTCATAATCATATAATTTCAATACCTAGGTTCAATATAACAATATTTTTATAGATACATCAACTGCAGTAGAGCATTGATTATCTGGACTAATTGAGGCATGACAGTGTCTGGATAATTATTGATAAACCGGGTAACCTAGTTTTATTTATTACAATGACAAAAACAAATCGCCATAAACAAAGAACCAAGATTTGACGGACAATGTCGGCTCGTTGCCATTCTCTATCTGCGTATCGGACAGTATCAGTAGAGATATGCGATATTTTTGTACCGGTGACAAACTCACCAATATGGTTCTGTCACTGATATATCTGTGACAAGGAAAGCAGTGATAGTGCTGCCGCCGACTGTAGGACAAAGGACTCTGCGCAGGCACAGAGTTGTAGTATCGGGCTAATCAGGCAGAACAATATTTAAACCCGGGAAATTATGGTACCTTGCCGTAATATAGTTAATTATTCATCTTAAAATTATCTAAAATGTTCCATTTAAAAACTAATGACGCGTAAAAGCATTCAACAAAGAGAAAATGTAGAATGAAAACGAGTGAAAAATTTGTTGGTTATGTAAACACTGAAAGACGAAATAGGCCAAATGTAAATTTGACAACACTTTTATCGTATTGCTCAAACCCGGAGAACTCGAGAATGCGATAACAAAAAATAGTCCATTATGTTAAAATATTTAAAGTTCAATTCGATCTGACGATAAAATTACGTAGACGATCAAAATAAAATAGTATTTATTTTTGCTGCAAATACCAGAGCTATTATGATGGTTGAGCTTTGTTACCATATATTAAATCGATAATTCATGGTTTTTCGTAGCCGAAATCATATTTTATGCGAAATAATATCTAACCGCAATCTGATATTCGGTGCAACTATCGATGACGCTATGCTTTGTATTTCAAAATGCAATATCGTGTTGAACTTAATGGGTAACTTAAATACGTAGTTGAAGAATCGAATAATCATACCGCATCCTCGGACCACCCAAAGACGTTCTTACATTCCAATAGGTTATGAATTGCGTAATTTCGTCATCTGCTTAAACATTTCTGTTGATCCGTATCGCTGACGTATCTCAAACAGAAAGTTTAGCATTTATCTTTCGGTTTTAACCTCATTTTATACAGTCTATCCGAAAGTTCTGATATTAATAGGACTTTTTCGGATACTTGTTTTGCATTCGGATTGGAGCCGGATATCCGATCCGATCCGACTTTTCGGATATCCGCACACCTCTAATAATTTTCATATAATTCAATATATTGTAATATTATATAATATTGAGGCGTATTATTTATTTTCAATATTAATTAATACCTTCAAACTTTTGGGAAAAATTTAAGTAAACATGTTTGTATTTACTTCCCTGTGGAAAATAGGTTAGATCATGGATATGTCTAAAGTGAATGGTTCAGTTCATCTTAACTATCTCAGCTATTCATTCTTTTATTTAAAATATTCAATATTATAGCTCTAGTAGTTTCTATAGAAACCTGTTACATGTTTCCATCTTAAAAATTGCCATCACCCCCCAGAGCTAAGACATGTTCATGTCAAAAACATGATACCTTTATAGCCTCATTTTATACAGTCTATCCGAAAGTTCTGATATTAATAGGACTTTTTCGGATACTTGTTTTGCATTCGGATCGGAGCCGGATATCCGATCCGATTCGAAACCGATCCGACTTTTCGGATATCCGCACACCTCTAATAATTTTCATATAATTCAATATATTGTAATATTATATAATATTGAGGCGTATTATTTATTTTCAATATTAATACCTTCAAAATTTTGGGAAAAATTTAAGTAAACATGTTTGTATTTACTTCCCTGTGGGAAATAGGTTAGATCATGGATATGTCTAAAGGGAATGGTTCAGTTCATCTTAACAGCTATTCATTCTTTGATATAAAAAATTCAATATTATAGCTCTAGTAGTTTCTATAGAAACCTGTTACATGTTTCCATCTTAAAAATTGCCATCACCCCCCCAGAGCTAAGACATGTTCATGTCAAAAACATGATACCTTTAACCCTAGAAATGGCAAAGTCGTAATTTACGACACATTTACATATTCAATAAGAATTGGCAGGTGTAGGCATCTGTCGTGAGCAGTGGTGTAGTGGAGCCGGAGCGGTCCGGAGCACCGCTCCGGCACAGCATTTAGAGCCGGAGCGGCGCTCCAGCATAGCTCGTGCAGCCGAAACTCAGATTTGTATACTTGTACTTTGCCTTTTTATAGAGCGTAGTAGGTAAACGAGTGGCTCGTATCATTTCACGATCAACACGCAATATCGAGGCAATTTTAGGCGTTTTACATTAACCCTAACCTAACAACATCGTAACACCATAATCAGACACTAGGGCTTACTTGGAGACCATACATCTTCTTATAGTATCTAGTTTTTTTATTCTAAAATATATATTAATTTTTACAACAAAGTTAAGACTGATTAAGAACTGTTGAGATTATTGGTATATTCAGTCTTCAACCATTTAAATCATATTTATTTTTAATCTCCATCTAAGATATTTATTTCAACACAGCCTCTTCCTACAGAACAGCCTTTAATTTCGATGAAGTTGCGTTGTTTTTTACAAAATAAAATTTGAGGATTTTCCTCCGTATTATGTGGTGAGTAAACTCATCTACAAATATGTTCTTCTTCCTTGACCTGCACTCGTCAGTTTGGGTTGAAAAAGAAAGCGAGCCCTTACTAAAAAGGGACCGTTTGCCTTCGCACCATTGGCACTCAACTCAAAATTCTCTCCACTGTCAAAGCTACAATGCTGGGAGCCCAAGGTGTGTATAATGATTTGAACATTATTTACTACTAATTTTCAAGGACCGTGTCAAATTCGCTTTCTCCTCATCTAAGATGATAAGTTTATGCATTATGAATATTAACAGTTTTAAAATCTTGCAGCTATATAACTTTCAGTAAAATGTAATAGCTCTGTTTTTGAAGTGTCAATTTAAATCAGAATTTGCTGCTTTTCTAAAATTCATATAATTTGTTTTTTAGGTTATGTAGGTTATGATGCTTTTTATACATTGTTCAATGGAAACTATGCTCTCAGATCATAATCAATATTCTGTATTTTTAGCATTTATAATTTCATTATATAAATCTACTTATGATTTACAAGATATGTTTTTAAAAAGCCTTGTTATGAGTTTAGAATTACCAAGTCTGAGAAAATACGTCTGTACAAGATAACTGTATTTAAGCTTGTAAATAGTTTCAGACGTAACATAAATTTTTGTAAATACACATTTTATTGTACTCTAAATTGCTATTAAGTGGTTTATAGACATTCTGTTGAAATTGTTCTTGTGAGAAAACACAATTTTTCAGAATTGGGTCAACAATTAGCAATTAACTCACCTGGTATGTAAAGCTACCATTTTATTGCACTAGAACTTCCAGCAAGGCTACTTAATTGCTGAATTCCTCTAAAAAGATGAGGAGGGGAGGACTATTTCATACACTCAAATTTTGGTGTTCAGTGGAACAATTTAATATATTCATTCACCTAATTTGGAATAAAAAAATCGATTTACCTGACAGATAAAACTAGATAAATTGAATCTTCTTTAGTAATAGAGTTGAAAATATTACTAACAACCTCAAAACATGAATGTATTTTGAATGTTTTAGTTAGAGAGCTACATGAAGTTAAAACCAATAATAAAATTACAATTTCTTGTTGAAGACGCAAGTGAATATTAAATTCTCATTCACAAACATTTTGTTAAGCTGATGTGTTGTCTGCTTATGTCTTGTACATAATACCGCTGTAAATAACCTTGCTTTTCCTAACAGAGACACTTCCTCGTTCTGAGATGGCGGAGCTACAAGGCGGTAAACAATTATGACACTTAGCATGGCGTGCGGCATGCACCCTTTATATGCAATGCTTGCGTCCCATCCACCTAGTTGTGATATAGTGTTGAAAACAACTGCACTAAAATTACCTTATACATTCGCTGTCACATCACCAAAATAGTTATTCAAACAAATAACAGTAAAATTTTTGCAGAGATTCTTGTCATCAAACCTAATTTTTTTTAATGAAAAATAAATATCCTGTTGAAAAAGAATCTAACTTAAAAAAAATCATTAAATAAAATTAAAATATATTGACAAACAAGTGCACTATGTAAATTAATATTTTATGTGACTGTATACAAGGTTTGTTCTATTACACAGGACAAAAGATAGTATGATTGAAAGATTTTTTTAACATTAGGTGGGTGATTTGTCAGTTGATAATTCAGCTTCAAATAAGTTTTTAAAACTAAATAAAACAAGCGATTTATTCAAAATTTTATGTTTTAATGCCGTAAAAAGTAGAAATATGTTACATATTTAACTCTAAGCCTAACACTAAGCGAATAAATTCTCAAAGATATCTTATCTATATTTTTGCTCTCATATTAACTGCATATTAACTTATTTACTCTTATTTTTGCATATTAACTGCCACGATCTGGCACAGGAGTGCCAAACATAGTTATAGGTTTTGGTTTTTTCAGTTATACGATTTTTCTTGACTTCTTTAGCCTTTACTTTAAAACCACTGTAAATGAAAATTACCATTTATTGTAAAGGAAAAATTAGGTCTGATTGGTTTGGCATGGAAAAAAATTGCAGCAATATATTATTGCTATATGACATTAAGTAACTTCCAAATACTTTATTTTTAATAAAATATCTCTTATTTCAGATGTTTAATTTTTATCTTTTTCCAGATTTTAGTTAACAACTTTCTCGTAGTAATTCAATTGAGAGAATTATTAATTTATTTTATGATTATTACTATCCTCAGAATCAATAAACTCTCAATGGCTCTGACTTAATAAAACTTTGGTTGCTAAGCTAAATTAATCAGGTTGCACATTCATGCTGATTATTAAGTTAATTAATTATTATTACTGTAGTAAGGTTACTAAAAATTGTTTGTATAACTTCTGTTTATGCATGTCTTGTTTAGATCGCAATGACAAGAATGTGATTGTTAACCATTTTTGTGTATTTATAATCCTTTTGTCTCACAACAATGAAACCTGATCTGTTCTGATTTCCAAGTGATCCTAGATTGTGAATGGGTGCTGTGCGTTTTGTTGTGCATTGTGTGGATAGCGTTGCAGGATGTTGTTGGAGTTAACATTCATGGGTGTAATATGTATGTTTGTTCTTGCATTTCCTTCGCAAGGTCTAATGATTGGGGCCAGTAAGTCTATTATGTGTGCCTTTCAACTTTATGTAGTTTTTCACTGAAATAGCTTTTTGATAGAGATTAGAAAAGTTTTTGTGTAGATTTAGTGCTTTGGTGTTTTTCAACTTTAAAAGTCGTAATCGTTTAATTTCACTTTAATTTGAGCCGACTTGATCTAGTATCAGTTAAGTATGTTCGGTCTAACATGCTCAGTTGTATTATATTTCGCCAATGTTTCTAAATGATTTTATTTACTTGTCTCATTGTTTTATGCTTTTTGGTTATTTTTTTCAATTTAAACTTATATTTAACCCATTGGCTCACCAGTACTTTCCACCTGCCTGTGCCCTCAGAGTCAGGAGAAATCTATAAATCTATAATCTATAAAAATGCATAATTTTAAGTAAACTGTACCCATAGTAACTATTTATTTTATAAATGAATAAAAGTTGGTATTTTCCTTTAGAGAATGAAATTCCTTTCTAAATAATATCAAATTTTGTTATTTATTTATTGGTTGTATATTTTTATATGTATATGAATATAATATATACTAAACAAAAAACAATTTTTTTCAAAGTAATCTCAATAAAAAAATTAAAATAATTTATTTTATCAAGGTTGTATAGTATAAAATACTGGTTGTACTGTTCATAAAATAAAATTTCACCAACATTTTATCTTGGTGGTCTTAAAAAATACTCAAGACACACTTTCAGACTTTCTTATATTTTTAGAGAGTAGACTTTATTATATTAGTAAAAGACAGCCTAACCAAGACAATGCAACTCTGTATCTGTGTATGTCAAGACAATAGTGTTTTATACATAAATAATAAATATTAATTTTTTTAAATAAAATCAACTCTATGTAATTTACAAGCTTATATTAAGGAACACTAAAATGATATGTTAAAGTTTTAATAGATGTGAGATGGATTTTTGGGAAACAGATTTTTTTTATTTGGATTTTAGCGAATTTCCTATACTGAAGAAGCTATTACTATAGGTCTCATGGCAAGACTTAAGCCTGGGACCATGTTATTTTTTCGTCTTTAGGTGCCCACAGACCAAAAACAATAATCGAATAAACAATAATTGGGTTTTTTACGTTTTTCATGTATAATTAAAAAAATTTTAAATTTAATCTTTCACCATTAGAATCAATTAAAACTCTACACAATTTAGTTCCTTTTTCTCTATCTCCAACGGTTAGCAAGATATTAAAAAATCTAAACACAGTACGTTGTATTTTGGGGCTCCAATCTTATGGAGGATAAACAAAAATTAATATTTCACTTATAAATCAATATTTTTGGATTAAACTTGGTATTTACCTTCACGAGGTTAAGATATTATGCTTCAAATGCTTAAAAATCATAGTTTATGTGTTTATCATGGCAGCTAGCCTGCATGCTCTTTTCCCATGTTAGTCATATAGAGAATAGGCAAACGCCTTTATTTAAGGACAGATGTTTATAAAACCTGGTATAAATGGTCTAAGTAAAAGAATTTTATGCTAGAAATGCCTACGTTCAGTGTTCCTCACAGCAGCAAACCTGCATACTCTTTCCCATCTTAATCTTATGGAGAATAGGAAAATAACTCTCGTATTTATCGACAGATTGATATTGATAAAACTTGTCATATATCATTATTATTATTATATTATTGAATCGGAAATTGCGACGGGGTTATTAATTTTTAGTTTAATCATGACATAACCTTTCAAAAATGTTTTATTTTAAGTTTAAAAAATATTTGATAATGATACCATAAGTATCGAAGTCTGTGTTAAGGACTACGCCAGGATTCACATGGCAGCTAAGAAGGTATCTAACCTATTAATTATAGAATGTTGAGAATGTTGAATGAACAAGTATCTACTTTATCCACCCGTTCATAGTAAGTAAAATTTACCTCTTGTAATATTTTTTTAACATTGGTTTTCTAAGAGTAGTTAATTGGTAGTAGTACCGTGTAGTATTTGGAAAATTAAAGTAAATATTGCAGTTGATCTCTAATTATTTCAACTGGCTTATTTTAAGTTTATTTAGCTTTCAGTTTCTTATACTTGTTTAGTATAAAAATTTATCTTGAGACGTGGCAGTTTTTGTTTCATACTTTATATTCCTTAATTTAGTTCATCAACAATTTTGGCAAACGACTGTTCTTGGATGCTAGTTTTTCTCAGAAAAAACATTTTTTTCTAAGAAACGTTGACATTACGTGGGACAGAATTGTGTGGAACAGGGCACATCGACGTACGGGTAGCCTCTGCCTTGTCATTTTGGGTGATGTTTGCGTCGCGATGTCACATTTATGTTCAAGTGAAATTGACCGATATTTGGATAATTATGACCTACCTTCAAATTAAGAGGAAAGAAGTGATGAAGTTATGTATAGACCAAATGAAAATCAAACAATTCGAAAATGCTGATATTGAAGTTTAAAAGTATATAAAAGTGTCAGAAAAAGTTAATTTCTGGGATGGGTCACTCACTATACATTGGAAAAGAGGTGGGTTAATACACTTACATAAAATTAACATATTACCAACATTTGCCCTAAAGGAACCAAATATCAATATCATTGACACTGCCGCTGGTGATCTTACAAGAGGAGTCAATTCAGTGAACATTTTATTGCCCACAGGCACAGAGGAAGACCAGGAGGCTACAGACATGTTGGTGGGTAATGCGCAAAACCTGATGCAGTCTGTGAAAGAGACGGTGCGTGCCGCAGAGTCTGCGTCTATCAAGATAAGGACGGACGCTGGCATCCGTCTGCGCTGGGTGCGCCGCCAACCCTGGTACCAGTACTGAGTGAGTAATCAGTCCAAAATTTTAGTCTGTGTCCTAGAATAAGAAGAATGTTTAAGTAGTCATGAGCTTTTTCTTCTTGTGACTTATGTAATTCACAAAAAACTTAGCAATTTTAAGCACCAAATTTGGAAAATTCTTAAAAATACTCGGTAGTTATAAAAAATCAAAGGCATTGAGAGATTTATGAAAATTGATGAGGAAATTTTTTTTGTTTTTAATTGTGTGTTTTAACATCCTTAACTGGTCACAGGGAGATTAATTATTTTATTTCCAGGTTACTCGAGCAGTGCCTTTCGTGCCATATCAGTGCAATAGCTGTGCCAGACAAACCGCTTCTTCTTTGCTCCATAGTGTTTATTTTTATAACCAAAAATATTTCAAAAGTTACTACTAGGTATGTTAAGATATTAATAAGGCATTCACCGTCCGTTATTCAAGCATTTTACGTACAAGGCAGAAAATTAACCATCCTATGTTATGATTTCAAGACGGTCAAAATTCAACTCTTGGAAAATTGGAAAGTTCTTTATTCTGTCTCATTTACATGGAGAAGATTTATCATATATATGGTTGTATTTATTATACCAGTAACATGTTTTTGTTAAATGAATTTTAGGGAGTAAATTTAGAAAATTATAGGAATCTTAGGTTATGGCTCTTGGTCGACACCTTACATTTTGAGTGATGAGTAAAATTGTTGTACATTTTGGCAAGCTCTCAGAGATCTCCCTCCGTCACTAGCACGATCATTCGAGAGTGAGCTCGAACAGCCGCCAATATTGGAATGGCAACCAATAGGCTTACAACGTTTCCTTGTTCTTAAATTCTGACAATCTTGAGATTATAAAACTGTTATTAAGTGCACATGACACATTTAAAAGGATTAATCAGAAGCTCACGATAACTGTCTTTCAGAATTATTTATGGAAAACTTACTATTAAATTAGCTCAACAAGAAGTATTGCAAAATAACAGCTTTTTAAGGTTATAGAGGATTTTATTTCAATGTAAATATCATTTCTATACAAGTGATCAGTGATTTAACAAAGTACTTATTGCTAAGAAGATATATAAACACACCTTTTTTAAAACTTATCTAGTTTAAATTAACTAGTTAATAACGGTTAACCCTCGAAGTGGCAAAGAGCGAATTTTCACCGTTAATGCGCCGCCACTAGTGGCAGGCGAATGTTTGCCTTTTAAACATGCCTCCGGTTATTCTGTTATATTCCCCCAACCAACATTCAAAATAGTATTGTTGGATTTGCAATTAAATTTTGCATCATATACACTTACTATTATAACAATCCGACTGTGAATATAAAGATGTTTTCTCCGGTCATCTGTTGCGCTTCAGCTGTTGTCTTTCTCACCATGACAGCAGTGTAAATATAATATTTTCCAAAGGAAGTAACTATTAGGTGTTAAACATATTTGAAAAGGGTGTGAAATAAGATATACTTTTTACATATGCGCCTAGAAGTTTTATAAATAAACAGGTACGCTAAGATATAATCAAAGATATAAATTTCATACAAGTTTTGTACAAAAAATGTTATATTTGTAGCTAAATTTTGTTTTCTGTATTGCCTGTGTTTCTTAGTGTTCTCTTAGGTCATTTGATACATTTTGTTGTGATTTACATAATATGTGTACAATGCCGATTTACCGGATATGTTTATACATTTAAAAAAAAACCTAATAATAATGGTCAAAAACAGACACCACTGACCGCCACTTGGAGGGATAAGAAATTATTTTATTTGGATCTTTTGTTGAAAAAACATGAATAATGTAAAAATAATTAATGAAAAATTGTACTCTTTACACGTGTATAAGCCAAAAAAAATAAATGCTGCCTAACTTTCAAATAATATTAACCCTTTAAAGAGTACCGTATTTTGCGCCAAAATAGGATTGACGTTTTAAAACGTCATTCGACAAAATTTGCTCAAATAGGCTACATATATATATATATACATATAACCTGACATAGATTGATTCTTAAGCTATAAATCGATAATTAAAGACACGTAGATACCCGAAACATGTGTATTGGTGTATTCGGTAGGTTGTGGGTAATCTGCGGAGGGTTTCTTAGGCGGGATGGTCAAGGCGGGAAGTTTCGGCGGAAAAAGTGGCGGCGTGACATGAAGTTTTATTAGACCTGTTATTTATTAGCACTGAATAAAAGTGAAAGGGTTCTACACTCCCATATTAATGACGCCTGTATCTCTGTAGCTAAGCGTTACTTGTTTGTTAAACATCACTCGGTGCTTTTTTTAGTTACTTTATTGAAGATTTGAAAATTGAAAAATTGATTGAAAAAAAATTTCTAAAGTGTTTATTTTAGGGCATTTTGAACGTAAAACACGTTTCTAACTATATTTAATCCATGTTGGAATGTATTTTTAGAGCTGTGTTTTGAGTTTTCACCCTTACTCCTTAACAGCTCTCAAATAATGACATTTTAAAACGTCTTTACTCCTTAAAGGGTTAATATTTGGCAGAAGTTGGTTTAATATTTTACTATCATATCAGTCATGAGTCTTGACCAAAACAAATTAATACCAAAAAATGTTGGTATTTACTTCCCTGTGGGAAATAGGTTAGATCATGGATATGTCTAAAGGTGATGTTTTCAGTACTTCTAAAGAGTTGTTCTTATTCTTATATATTAAAAATTCAATACAATAGCTCTAGTAGTTTCTATGGAAATCTGTTTCAAATTTTCATCTTACAAATTACCAACACCACCCACTCCAGAGCTAAGACATATCCATGTCAAAATTATAAAGATGACAATATTGAGCATGTTAAATTTGTTATTATAGTTTTTGAAAATGGTATTTTACTCTTAGATAATATACAAACAGATGATTTTGCAATAGTTCTTTACCCATTTAAAATCACAGACTTGCTAATGACTTCAACACATGTGGTTGCTACTGACTTTTAAACATGCAAAAACTACTGTAAAAATAAAAAAAAAATTCAAATATCCAATTTTTTGAATCGGATAATTTAGTAGCAGACTTTAAAAGATTATACTGGCACATATTATTGTTTGTCATTTAATTTAACAGTATTAATGGTTGAATATGTTAAGTTGATAGTTAAGAGACACTGATGTTGTTATGCTTGCAATATCATAATATCGACTCAGCTGGTTTGTACTAAACTGTCGTTCATTGATCCTAAATTTCATTGGTATCAAGAATAGGATCGATGTTTATGTGTTCATTTATTTTATTACTATATTTTGTGTATACTTTACTAATTTGTCTATTTTAAAGTATTGTTTTAGATTTTGATTTTATTTCGGGCTAATTTTAATCCAACCTATAACTTATTAACTGAGTGTTAGTGTGTCCTATTTTAATCCAATTTTTGAGAGATTTATTTTTAAACCAGCATTCGTGTAGAATTTTTTTTATTTTGCTAGAAGTGTTTTAATGTTATTTATTCTTTTATTTCAATTTTGTAACCTTTATTCTGTTATAATAATTTATATCTGTGTATTTTGACATGTTAGATTCATTGTAATATTCTAGTAACAAATGGCAAAAATGACAGTCCTTTTTATTCTTGTATGTATGTAAATCAATATTACATGTAGTAGTTAAGAATTTTCAAATATATTTTTAGTAAAATTTGTTTCAAGTTCATATTTACATGATATATAAAAGTTTGTAGATGATAAACGAAGCATAATAATTATATCTGTTACAATATAATGTTTAGAATAACAAAATTGTAAAGTAGTTTAGTTTTCTGTGTACTCATTAACAACGATGAGTTAGTTGCTTAGTCAAGTGTACAACGGTTCTTAAAGTATTCTTGTGGCTCTTGAGGTCAGAAGGTAGTTTTTGCGCCCTGTTCATCCTGAAATAAATTACAGTAGACTCCTGATTATACACGAGCGGATTAAGCACACTTATCCACAATCGATCGGCAAAAAAATATTAGTAACTGCTTTAAGCGAAGTTTAACACATAGACGTCAATCCTTGAATCTGCAAATTAAAGCTACCACTCATGACACACTTTGCCTTGGGCATTAAAGGGCGATTAAAGGAAT
Source organism: Nephotettix cincticeps (assembly GCA_023375725.1). Classification (NCBI taxonomy): domain Eukaryota; kingdom Metazoa; phylum Arthropoda; class Insecta; order Hemiptera; family Cicadellidae; genus Nephotettix; species Nephotettix cincticeps. The sequence goes on from CM041785.1 coordinate 25,615,937, forward strand.
TCTTGGAAGGGGAACACGACACTTCATTGTGCAATATCGGTATTGAGAAAAATTTGGTTAATATTTTTTAAAAAGGAAACAAATGACAAGAAATAAAAATCAATAATGGAGTTTTCCTTAAAGCAATTAAAGACTACAACTTCCTAAGTAGGCCTGTAATACAGTGCACTAGTCTCACATATCGGTCTGTTTTATTTATCAATGTGAGAATTTTTACCATATTGCAACTTTTTAAGAAATCTTGTATTTGAAGTTTTTTACACGATCAAACCTAACATTATTAACCCTTCAATCCTGGAATTTGAGGAACCCATCCAACATGCCCGGACGGCATTATTTTGGGATTGGGACCACCTACTAACAGCAAACCTGAGCTGTAACTGATAACTGTTCATCTAACCAAAATGCAAAGTTATCGTCTAAGTCTATTACAAACTAATATTTTATTGAAAACATCCAAAAATAACCTAATTCTATGCAGTACTCATGATGACAGTTCAATATAAAATGTCCTCTTGAAACAAATTTTCCATTAATTATATTTTTTATACTTTCCATTTAATTATATTTCAGTTCAAAACACTGTCAAACTAACACAAAAACATTACCTTCCAATATCATATCAGACAACGGTAAACAACAAACCAAGTGGTTATCGTCTGCTCTTACAGCTAAGATTTTTTTAGTTTTCCTCCTTTCAAAGACAGCATAATGGGAAAAAACAATTATCCCAGAAAGGTAGACAGCATACTCCAATATTGAGAAGCTCCAAATAGTTCTAAAAAATCATGTTAGGTAGCAGTAAGGTACTGAAAATGTGAGAGCGCATGTCAGCATCATTGGCAGCTAAAAACAAGTTGAGGGTTAAAGGATTAATTATTTTGATTTCAGAGTAATCAATACCAGAAAGAGGTTTGCATCTGTTTAATTATAGAGGATCGCTTAGCCACCCATTACCGTGGATAGTTTGGCGCCTACTGTAAATGATGCAAGCCTTGGTAAGAATATTTCAAGGTGTGTTATGCATATTTTGATTTCAGAGTATTAAATTTTCAGTTGTTTTAAAGGTTAGCATGTTGCTTTATGGTTCTTTGAGGATTTAATTCTATCATAGAGGATCGTTAGCCACCATTTGCTCGGATAAGTGATGACTGGATAAGAACATATGTTAATAAATTACAGTTCCTTGAGTGCAGAATGATAGATCATCTGATTGCCTTGTCTTTATCATTGATATATACTTGCATAGACACTCTCCACGATCAATGTTAATAGAACATATTGTATTTTACTGCATTTTCTGCAGTTTCTTAAATTTATATTTTTGCCTATCATACAGTAAAGAAATCAAATGTTACCTAACACATAAAGTTATGCTACTAAAGTGATAAGTGATGACTGGATAAGAACAAATGTTAATAAATTACAGTTCCTTGAGTGCAGAATGATAGATCATCTGATTGCCTTGTCTTTATCATTGATATATACTTTAAGACATAAGACACTCTCCATCGATCAATGTTGAATGTGCACAAAGGTTTTATTGTATTGTATTTTATTCTTTTAGTCAGAGTCTATCGCCGGCCTGCACAGAAAAAGTCATTCTTAAATTTATATTTTATGCCTTTATGCGTTATAGCAATTGTTTAAATATTGAACTTAATCGTATGTTTTGTACAAATTGACGAGTCATTAAAGTGAACATTTTTTGATATCCTGAAGATTAGACTAAATGTTGTGAAATACTTATGGAAAAACTAGGACTGTTGGCAGAAAAATAAGATATATTTAACCAAGCTAGATTTTATTGCCCAATCAATTGTTTGTCAGTTCATATCAGCAATCAATTTTGACATTTTGCAACATTAATGTAAACAAAATTCTTTGTCCAAAATCAAATGTATGTTATTTATCATTTCCGCTGTAATGTTATTTTTCATTTTGGCCATTAGCAGCTACTTTTTCTAATTGTTACAGTGTTATTATAGTTTGATGGTCATTAGAGATCACAAATCATCTGGTGTCCTGGTCATGACAACTTGATCTGGTCAGTATGATAGTAATCTTTGTCATTAAAATTTGTATGACCCTTGACAATTTATTTCACAAGCAACTTTATTAAAAAAGTGATTGTCATTAAATCATAATCAATTTGAAGGTGAATTATAATTTCGGGATTATCTTTAGTTCATTCCAATTGTAGCTTTGAGTTTACTATCAGGTTTTCCATTCACTGTCTTCTCTTTATGATGGCATGTTTTAAGTTAAGCCTCATTAGATATAGTACTTAAGAGGTAAAGGGGCTAACTTTCATGTTATAAGAACATAGAAACCAATTACCAGTTTGTCATATTAGAATTGGGTAGAAATCCTTCTCGGCTGTCGTCAATATTGACCACTGTGTTGCTTGCTAACTACTTCATCAGTTAAATTGCTTGGCGGCTTGCATGCTACAGGTTCCAGGAAATTCACCATTGAGTCTCTCATGACTTGAAACCAGAGGCTGGCAATTTTATTTTGGTTTCCATATGAAATTTACTAAGGAACCAGTCATTACTCATTTTTAATCAAATTGGATATGTGGAGATGGTATGATGGAAGAGTCTGGTGATTCTGAATCATTGCTCTAGGAACTGGAGCCTTCGTCTGATGGATGAGCACCTAACTATTATAAAGCTGAAATTAGAATGTAAATCCTGTATTACTCCCACTTAAATTAGCCTAAGAATATATTTATATAATATTTAGTAAATTAAATAAATTAATTTTTATATAGATTTACTCCAGAACTATACTGCTAAACATGTAACACCACACTACAGGTAGTAAATATGTTCAAAAATGTTACTTTAATATAGTAACATTTTTTAAATCTAAGTATAATTATACTCGGATTTAAGCACTAACATTAATTATTGTGTTATTTATTTGTTATTTATTGATTTGTTTATTAATTATTTAACTGTGGATATTGCTGACAGTTGTTCTACATTTATTATTACTTGCAATATCATTAGTCTTCCTTAATGATTACATTTTAAAGAGCTATATTTTCATCTTATCACTCTGTTTTAATTTTGTAACTATTTTACTGAAAGATTATTCTTACTAAACCTGTTGGAAAAATATTGTTTCTTATTTCCCTTTATTAAGGTTTTTTTTGTTGAACAATTATACTGTTCAACGGAAGAAATTACTACTTGCATATTTTATGTGGTGACTTTTTTTAAGGAATTTGGGGAAGACACAAAGAGAGAGCAATTATGCAATCGTAAAAAGTCTACATAAGTGAAGATCATGAACTCAAATGATTGCACAATGTATTTTATGATGAAGATCAATCATGAATTTTCTCACACGATAACTGATAATTCCATGGTTTTAATTTGATAGATTTGAGTTTATTGGATTTTGATAAATAGATAAGGTAGCTAATCATGTTCTGGGAGAAGGGAACATTATCTAAATTTATATCTTATGTGCACTACTTGGGTGCCAAAAAAATCTATTGCTGCCAAAAGCTTTCTCCACTAATACAAGTATTTAGGCTTAGCTCTACATAGAGAATATCAGTTTTAAAGTGATTTGTTTAAAATATTTTTAAAATAACAGTAAAATGAACTAAACTAATTGAAAAATGGCAACATTGCTAAGCCAATTTTAAATTTTTACTATCAATACAGTCAGAATTCTCCCATCTGGTGAAGAAGTATTCGGTTTGTACGAAATATTGTGCCGAAGGTTCAAAATCCTTTTTACATTCTTTTTTTTTTACTTAAAAATTTGTACTGATGAGTAGTTTGTTTAACTACAGGTTTTTATCGGCGATAGTTTTCAAATATACTAATAGTCAATGTAAGAAAAGTAAGTAATAATTTTAAATAAATATAATTAATTACAAATATTTAAATACACTTTTGACTTACAAGTCAGATTAGAATACAAACAAACATGTGTATAAAACATTATGTTACGGTTTCACTTTCCTGTCAACTGAATTAATGTCATCTATCAAAAGAATTATTAAAGCTTTCCGTCTTTTGTGTTTTCTTCACAGTAAAACTAAGACTCTCCTTGTCAAAATCTAAAGGCATGACGCCAAGATCCCCACTGTATCGATTTTTTGCAATCTGAAACAAAATTGAGCAACCATGTATATATAAGCCGTTGTGCATTTTCAGTGAAATGTATGGTGATAAAATTTCCATAAATTTAGTGGGACTTTAACCCTTTTAGTGCCAGGGGTTATTCCAGGTGTGCGTGTACAAGTAATGCCAGGTTAAAATTAGCATTTTTTAGCTGTTTGAGGAAAACTTTCATTATTTACGAATGAAAATGGATACTTTTGGTTTTGTTTTATTTATAAATAAGTTGGGTACATGTCACAGATAAAATAAATGTACTTAATATTTTTATCCATAAAATAAAGAATGAAAAAGATTACTAACATAATATTTGATAGTGAATTTTTCTGTTTGAAGTAAAAGAACTGCCAGTAGAAAATTCCTCACACTTAAAATTGGGTATTTTTCTTGAAGTCTACTTAGTTGTGAACATAAATATGTAAAAAGTTTAGCTATCTTCAGAAATAAAGTTGTTATGATTACTTTAGAAAATATTGCGAGTTTTGGTTTTTGCATAAGTTACTAAAAATATCTCAATCAAAAATATGTATACATTAGACATTGAATTTGAATTGTATCTCTAACTGTCAAGATGAATAATGGATTCAAACTATTCTGATTATTAATTTTAAAAGATCCTTATTATTAGGATAGAAATCTTATTATTTGATAACACGGACAGTGATCCGTCCGTGTTATCAATAGATATACAATAGATTCTTCATGCCCTACATTTTAATCGTCATTATCATCGCTTTCACAGCCACTTTTGTTGAGAATATCTATAATATTATAAAGAAGATGTGGTTCCTATGTGTTTGTTGTGGTAAGTAAACGCCAAAAGTATTGAACCGACCGGTTTGAAATTTTACACAAAGGTAGATCTTAAACTCATGCAAGACATAGGCATATTAATTTCCTTGAAGTCATCCTCGGGCTACGCCCCATGAACGTTCTAAGTTTCAATGTTACATTTTTAAAGAATGAAAACATAAAACTACTTGAATGTCAACAGCTGTGAACACTATAATTTGACAGTTCGGGAAGAAGAAGGAGAAGAAAGAGTTACCGTGACATTCCTAGGTTTCAACGTTTACATTTTCTAATGTCAACATCCGTTTACACTACATTTTGACAGTGCGGGAAGAAGAAGAAAGAAAGTACATTTTTACAAATAAACTGCTGAATCGAAATTGATATTGCCGAAAATGGTAGGTTTTAAGTTTTCTCCCGATGGCTGTCTCTATTACGTTATTCCTTATCCTTTCCCAATATTACTTAGGAGGTGGTACTTTGTTATGTTGTAGACTCTCGTGTTTATAATTGTTGAGATCGTGTTTAGCATAAAATAAATACTATTTTTAAACACCTCTTTTGATGTGAAGAGTATTTTTTTACCTCAAATTAAGTAATTTTTCTTTATCAAATTTTAATGTTTTAGAATACTTATTTTATGCTGCAGAGAAAAGGTAACCTCTCTCAAGCCATTATACACATGGAAAGTGCGGGTACTTTAGCAAGTTTTCAATAAAATCACTCGTAATAAATGCTTCATCTTGCGACGCCATCACATGCTGTGTTGCATTCTAAATAAAACATAAACAACGTTTTGGCCTAACGAAAAACGTGATAAATCACATTACTAACTGGTGCTATCTATGTAGAAACAGTGTGACTACTAGGGCAAAAGTGGCAATTTCAAGTATATCCCAGTGATGCCAACTTTAAGCTGTGGTGTATTTTCTTTTAATTTTAAAAACTCTGGTAAACTGAAAACTCAGTTTTTTCAGCCACAACTTTTCTGTTGTGTCATATCTATATTAGGTAAAAATCTAAAACAACATATAAAAATCATTACTATGTCATAATAGAATGGAAATTAGTACAAAATCTCCCAGAGTGAAAAATTGGACCAAGAACTGAACAAAATTAAGATGTCATATTTTAAAATCAAGAAACTATTCATTCAGTACACTACTCTAATTTTTTTAAAAGGATTTACTTACACAATGTTATAGATAAAATACAGGGTTTTCATTAAAGTGAGGGACAAACTTCGGTACGCATCCATTGAAGTTTGTCCATGCGCCACTGCAGCAGCCGTGGCGAAAAAGTGGCTGGCACAACGATTAATTCTTCCCCACGGCTGCTTGGGCTCTGTAAGCTAACATTAAAAGTGCTTTTTCTCACTTATTTGAGGACGGATTTCATTCCCCATAGTATTGAAGTTGAACCATTAAAGTTTGTCCTTGCGCCGCTGCAGCACAGCAGTGGCGAAAAAGCAACTGGCACAACAATTAATTCTTCGCCACGGCCGCTTGGGCTCTGTAAGTTAACATTAAAAGTGCATTTCCTCTCGCTTATTTGTGGACGGATTTTATTCACCAGTAGTATCACTAGATTTGAAATTAAAATTACAATATTTATTATACCTTAAAAAATTTATCAAGTTAATGGTTTTGTCGTTATTTAAATTAAAAGATTTTTTTCACCGCCATTTTGAAAATATAATAGCAATATAAATGATATTTTGAGAATATTTTTGTTCTTAGCCAATAAAGATGAGTGCAAAGTTTAGTTCCTGCATCTTAAATAGTTCTTGATTTAAAATGAGTTTTTAAAAAGATACTAAATGGCGGCTGGCACCTAGAGGAAGGATTTTTCGACATTTGTTTATTTTGATGCGTACTATCACTCCTCGAAGTTTGTCCCCGACTTAAATGAACACCCTATATATTCTCATCTATAGGGATTCCATTAGGAAAGTTCACATTGTATGACAAAATTAACATTAATAAATAAGATTAATTTTATCAGGTATGTAATCACTTCTCAAGAGATATTTTCAAAACCCTTCCACAATAACTGTAAAAATGATTATACCTGTACTCGTAGGACTAATATTTTTAAACATTATACCTGTAAAAACTTTTTCAATTTTAAGTTCTGTAGGGTTTTCTGTTGGATGATAAAGACATTATCAGCCTCTTGTGTGGCCTTGACTCCACCGAATACTGAATTCATATTGAGCGTCTCTGCGTCTCGCTCCTGAGGAAAAGAAAATTATGTTTCGATGAAAATAAAAGGACACAGAGTAAAATTTTAAGCTAAAGCCAACATATAAAAATAATCAATTTAATTAATAATTAATCATATAATTTTAAACTTGAAATTACCACCTATTTTTTTCATTGTAACAGTTCCCTTTAGTCAAGTTAAAGGTCCTCAACTTTAAAATTAATTTCAAAAATAATTCAGTGCAAGTTTTTTTTCATAAAGTTAAATGGAATAATTCAAAATAATAACCAGTCGCTGATAATTGACCAGTTTTTTCATAATATCTTTGCCTCTTAATATCCTTTTCATTGTGGCCTTTTCAATGGCAATAGCGAACTAGAGTAAAATATTTATTAAGTTTAGATAAGTCAGTATACTCTTTAAAAGTATGTTAAATCAGTAATTCTTACTCTACTAATTATGAAATTTGTAACAACTTTTTTTCCTAAAATGTTAGTGAGCATTATAAACTTACTTTTCGTGGATGGATAACCAGTGTGACATGACAGTTTGCAGTCGATGCAAAGTTCCTGAAAGCAGCAATGATGGAATCTTGCTTGTAAAACCTATCTAAGCTACTATCACAGTCTGAATGTCCCATCATAAACTGGACATTGTCTATGATGACATGAGCTATGTCATGAACGTATGCCGCATGCTCCACTGCCTGTTGAAACAGAATGAGATCCAATGAAATAAACTAAGAAACAATATATAAGAAGGAAGAGTGTTTTAAATTCATAAGATTAACATATTGTTTAAAAGTTTCGCCATCTATTTTGATGTTGACTATTTTAAGAACAATAAAATGACACAATAGATGATTATAAATAATACTATGATAAAGATGATATGGGATGATATGATGGTCTTTTATGCGACTATATTAAGTTCTAATGAGCTTGAACTGAAATATGTGTGGAAAAAGACACACATTTTTTTAATAATAAAATAATGAAATTACCTCCATGACAACTTTGAGAGGTTGCTGGCCGTAAAAAGTCATGAAGTAGATCGGAAGCTTCTGAAATATGTCTGCCCAATGATGAAATCTGTCTAGATGTAAATGAAGTGGGAACTGACACAGCTGTTGTAACATCGTACGTGCAAGGCGTTCATTCCGTATTTCAAAACTACCCCATAAAGTTGTAACCTAAAAGTAAACAGAACAAAATGTACAATCATTGTACATTTATTTTAACTAAAGAAACTTATATAGTTCTCCTTTGTCAAATAACTTTCTTTTGAGAAAAGGAAATAAATTTTAACAAAACTTTTGTTCTTTTGAAGTATGTAAATAATAATTATTGGGTAAATAAGTAATAGTTACTTATTTTCACAGGCTTTTAGCTTGATCAGAATTTACTTCTTCACTCCTTTTAAGACAGCTTGGCTGAGAAAGTCCTTAGATATACTCAAACAAATGACTTACCCCTTGCATAGCAAGGTCCAACGAGTATTCACTCATGAAAGTTGTTTTCCCTGCACCTGATGGTCCAGTTAAAATTGTCATCTCTCCTCTTCGATGACCTTTCAGGATGTTGTTCAGTACTGGGAATCGAGCCCACTTAACTCCTGCAGCCTAAAAAAACAGTATTAACTATTATATTTGTTTATAACTATAATGCATGATAAAATTATTTTTGTTATGCTTTACAGTAACTTTAAAGTGAACCTCAGTAAATTAGTGCATATTATTAGAAAGAAATCAAACATAGTCATGAAATGAAACCATAGCTTACTTTTTCAATGTTCTGCAGATGCGACAAGACATCCTCCCTTAGATGGACAAAGTGAGTGATTGACTGATGAGCTATAGGAGTTGCTCGCTCAGCAATCTCCCTAGTGCTCTTGCCTTGGCGACGGGCCTTGTCAGGAGCTGGCTGGTCCTCTGACGGCCTAAAGAGCAGTAAAGTAAAAATAACGTGCATCAACTATAGAAGTCATATTTATGTTGATGTGACATAATGAGATTTACTGCAGCCAATTGTAAGCTAATGGTTTGCATATTCAAAGCTACATATCCAGAATATTTTGTAATTCTAAAATTTTATTTGTGAGAAAAATTCAATTTTTAAAATTAGGGTAAATAATGATCTTGACACATAATATTTTACTAGCAATGTCTTAACCTTTTTAACTTACTCAATTTGTTTGTATCAAATTTGATTTTAGATTTCAATGTAAAATTACAATTTTCATCCATGCATTTCAATAAAATGTCAGAATTATTGCTCTACCTGACAAAATAACACCTTTCTTCATTGAGCTTTTTTGAAAATTGTCTAGCTGACTCCCAGTGTCCCTCTTCATTGTCAAACCACAAAATTATTTTTGTGTAACTTTCTAAATTTGGTAATACTTCTTGTGGGAGTGTTGAAATCCCTAAAAAGAGAGCAATTCCGGGATATTAATTGCAATAATAAGGGATTCATATGTTTTACTTTACCTATAATGTTAATAAGGAAATAGATGAATAAGGAAAATAAATTTAATCAAAGTACAAGGGTTGGAGAAAAAATTAGTATAAATTAGTAAAAAATAGTAAAATTAGTAAAACATAATTTAAATTCTACATGATTAGGGCTTTAAAAGTAAAGGTAACACTGATTTTACCATGAGGTAGACAAATAATGTCCCACTTCATCTTTGAGGCAGCCAAAGCAAGCATATCCTTCACATTATGAACTAGGATAGCTTCTTTCTTCATTTTGTCACCTCCTTTCCTTGATATTGTTAAAAATCCTTTACATTCCATGTTAGGTACAGTGGTCTCATATCCATCATGAGTCAATTCTTTCACACCAACTATTTGTCTGCTGTTCATTAGGGGAAAATATAGATGAGATCTACTTTCATTGACTAGAGGATCCAATTCCATGATATGGTCCAAAGAATAATCCTGAAATTAAATTTGAGTTTGAAAAAATGTAACTATTAATAATTATTAGTAAAAACTAACACTAATAGGCCTGTATTATACATTATTAAATCAGCTGATCCTCAGCTGATTTAATAATGTATAATAGCTTTAATTCCTCAGGTGATCCTCTTCACAATCGTAGAGATCAGAGAGTTGTCATCTTGTGGGAGTGTTTGTGAGTGGACGTGCTTGTGTGTGTATTAGTGTGATTGTATTTATTTATTTTTTATAGGTCTTTTAAACTGTTGTGTTTCTCATATAACTCCTTTAGGCTGTAGTATGGTCTGTTTATTAAATATTTTTTATGGATCTATGTAATATTTTATTTTTGTTAATGGTTTTTAAGGAGTTTGGATGGAGATTGTACAGTTAATATCCCATTTAGGTTGGATTTTAGCTGGTTCGTTATTAAGCCTATGGTGATTAGTGTTAACCCTTCCCAGAGGTCTACGCCCTAAATGGGCGTAGACCTCTTATAAAAAAATTAAAACAAACTTTTCCAGTGTTTATAACACTTAGTTATTTATAAATAGTTCAAATAAACTGTATGAAAGCCATAAATAAATTTTTAAAAGAGAAAAAAATAAATGGTATCAGTGGACTGACACTTTCTCCCTTTCTCCCTTAATTAAGTAAATTTAAAAAGGACAATCTGTAATTAAACTATTATGTTCTTCAAAGTTTATCTAAATATCATTTAATTATTTATTGTTTCAAATAAATTTTTAAAAACAAGAGAGAAATAAATTAATTGTATCAAATTGGGGGACAATAATAAAGCTTTTTTAGTGGTTTTGTTGTAATTTGACCTTACGCTTCAAAAGTTTATCAAATAAAATAGGAAGAAATTTATTTTTTAATATTCTCCATAAGAATAACATTGGGCGCTTTCAGAAAAAATACTGCATTTAAATATCATGGACAGTAAATTTAACTTTTCGCTGAACTGTCATGACAGAGTTGTTTTGCACAAGCCATATTACGCACCACAATTTTTGCTGCGTGGTCACCATTTGCATTGAAGTAAACAAAAACATGATCACATACAACACAACAATGGTTACAGGCCAACCAATTGCAGGTAATAAATTCCTACGTGTATACTACAAAAATAAATTATGAATAATAAGAATAAAAAATGGGCCACTAAAAAGAATTTATTAATTAATAAGTCTTTTTAACACAGTGTTTTAATAGAAAATTTAAATACAAGCCATATTACGCTCAGTTAATTTGCTTTGTCTTGCATTGAAGTAAAAAAAATCATTGATAAAAAACAACAGTTGCACAATGAAAAGTAAAAAAAATACGAAATACAAAAATAAAATTTAGAATAAAGACAGAAAACTAGAAAATGTAGGCCACTTAATACAGATTTATTATTGAATAAATTCGGAGTTCTTTTTTAAAATGATTCATTCTTTTAATATTTATACTATCTACTTCATTTCTATTTTTTCATTCTGATATTGATTTATTATCATTTTAAATTAAAGCCTAATAATTAAAGCCTAAATAAATTAAAGCCTAATACATTATTTGTTTCTCAAACAATGGGTGTAAAATCAAGAATTTTGCATGCCTTTCACTTGATGAAATATTTAGGAATGACAAATATATCAAATGAAAAGTATTGGTATTAGGCTAATATAGTTTACTGTAAGCTTAAGAAAACACATCCTTACCTTAAATTGAAATTTATCTACAATATCTTCAATGACATTTTTTGGAAGAGATTTCAGACTTTCAGATTTTTCACAGATTGTGCTCCACTTAGTAGGGGCAGAAATGTGATTTTCGTTTGGCAATGTAACAGTATCTTTTTTCAGCGCCTTTTCTAAGGATTCCCATGAACCACTGGCTCTGCATTCACTGCAGAGAAAATATCCTAAAGAGAAACAGAACTTGTGTAATTTGTTTAGATATAACCTAAATAAGTTATATAGATTAACTTATAGCCTACTCCATAAGAATAGGAAATGAGTAAGGAGGAATGCTGTTATAAAAAATTCAATTTAAAAAGGAAATTTAGATTTTAGCGAATTTTTCATAGCGAAGAAGCCATTACCGTAGGTTTCATGGAAAGTCTTAAGCCCAGGACCATGTTACTTTTCCATATTGAGGCGTCCAGAGTTCAAAATCATAGTCATTAAAAAGTTTATATATATATTTTTTTTACTGTTTATTTCAACACAACAATCAACACAACAACACAAAAATCAGCGTTTGCTGAACACATTCTTTCAACAAACCACAATTACACTAGTATGACACATAATATGAAAATATTGAATTTCGAATACAAAGGATGAAAATTTGATACAAAAGAGGAATTTCAAATTTAAGCTCACTATCAAATTAACAAAAACAACATATTAAACACTTCAAAATTGAAACAAAGAATCCTATAGGCCTATATGAAAAAATAATACAAGATAGAAATAATACATGCTAACACACTCCACCAAGTTAGATACAGTAAAATTTAAAATTATCATGTGATATTTATTTACATTTACAAATTAATATTACCAAATAAGTTTAAACATTCACTTCTTGAAAATGGGATTGTTACCCGAAACATGTTGAAGGAATAAAAATATTTTCTAAGGGTACTTGGTTAAATTATTTAAATATATATAAATTAATTAAATATTAAACTTAAGTATAAATTAAACTTTATCTTTTACCCATAGAATCAGCTAAAAAATTACACAATTTAGTTCTTTAAAGTTGTTCTCTATCTCCAACGATTTCCGAGATATTGAAAAATCTTAACAAAGTACATTGTGTTTTGGGGATCTAATGTTAATCTTGTGGAGGATAAGGAAAAAATAACATTTCACTTATTTTATAAAACTTGATAATTAGCTTCATGTGGTTGATCAATTCAGTTATGCTTAAAAATCATAGTTTATGTTTATCATGGCAGCTAATCTACATACTCTCTTTTCCTATGTTAATAATTTCCAGAGAATAGGCAAACTCCTTTATTTATGGGCAGATGTTGATGAATCTTGATGAAAATTGTCAAAATAAAAATTATTTACGTTAGAAATGTATACGTTCAGTGTTCCTCACAGCAGCAAACCTGCATACTCTCCCCCATGTTAATCTTATGGATAATAGGCGAATAACTCAACATAATAATATAACAAATAATATATTATTGATTTTGAAATTCACTGAGTACACAGGTCTGCTGTGACAGAGGTATTTCATAATACATTTTTAGAACATAACTAGGTGCATGAGAAGTGCATAACTACTGAACCACCCAGCCAGTATCATGGCAATACTGATCTACTTAAGCTGAACACATTGTTTTCTGAAATGCTTTTCGTTGTAAAAGTAAATGTGAATGATAATAATATAAATTTATATACTTATTGCCATATTAGAATTCAGTGGTATTGGTTTGATTTTATGGTTAGGCGTACAGAGTAGGAAGCTTATGAGAGAATCCATAACTTAACTTATAGCTCTTAAAACATTTTATATACAGTGTAAAATATTAAGTTACAAAGAATAAGTAGATGTACTTGGAGTAATCTAAGCTTAGGATTCTCATTTTAATAGATTACTTACCTGTCACCTTATTAATAAAAATATTTCCATCTGATTTCTTCTGACAATTACAATACATACAGTTGGTTACAAGACAAGTGTAGCCATCCTTAACATTAAATTTCTTGGACTGTAAAAACCGCCTAATATGTGTCAAAGAAATGTTTGAAGAGGGAAATAATTGAGAAGAATACCTTCGTTTTTTACAAGTTAATGAGTTATATCGACTACTCAAAAAATTATTGCTATGAGATAAAATATACATACGAAGACACACTCCAATATTAACTATGTTTTTCATTTCGCCAAAATACTTGAAGGCTCATCAAGTAACAGAAAATATTTCTTGTGTAGCCTGAGTGGCTAAGAGATAAAATAAACTTCATAAGTAAATCATAGTTAAAATATAACTCTCTGAGTCATTGATAATTTTTCCTGATTTTAGTTCAAGAAATTAATTTTGGCATATAGATACAGAGAAATTAATAAAAATAATATAACTTAGTTGACATTTGTTTTAACCATCCAGTAGATTTTAGGATTGAGCAGTTTTTCTATCAAAATTGTAGCATCCCGATGCAGGAGGGTTTAAATTGAGAGAGTTATGTGATACCTGAAAGTTATTTACTATCAGTAGCAGAATAAATGCACATAATAAGTCTGAAATTGATATAGAGGTTAGGTGTTTGTTATTGTTTTTGTTTATATTAACTGAAAATTTTTTACTTTCAAGAAGATAGCTAGTACCAACTGTCGCCCTAAAAGTTCTCTCATCTAACAAACGCTTCTCTCTCCCCTTCAACTGAATATAACTAGAGAGGAACGGATTATAAGTTTACTAAATAAGCTATAAGTTTACGGATTATAACTCTACCATCTGTTCATCTATTATATAAAAACCCCAGAGATAGACGAATAGTTTGGTTGTATCCGTTCCTTTCTGATATAATCAAGGAGAGAGATTTTTATAGTGGTAATAAAAATATACATCATATTTTAACAAATCATACCAACACAAAAAGTATTTTATTCATATTATTTAATGGTAAAGTGAGTTTATTAGTTATGTATTTTGTATACTTTAATAATTGTTTAATTAAAGTATAACAAAACCATTTCAAAAGTCATTGCAAATTTTTGCATCATAATAGTTCATCTATTATATAAAAACCCCAGAGATAGACGAATAGTTTGGTTGTATCCGTTCCTTTCTGATATAATCAAGGAGAGAGATTTTTATAGTGGTAATAAAAATATACATCATAATTTAACAAATCATACTAACACAAAAAGTATTTTATTCATATTATTTAATGGTAAAGTGAATTTATTAGGTATGAATTTTGTATACTTTAATAATTGTTTAATTAAAGTATAACAAAACCATTTCAAAAGTCATTGCAAATTTTTGCATTATAATATTATTGCATTAAATAAAAAGATTACTTACACAACAGATTTCGCAATCGTGGGTGACTATAGTAGTGATACAAAAGAAGAAGAGGACGAAGAAGAAGAAGATGTGATATGAGATAATACAAGAGCCAGGGCCGGCCCGATGCCCGTGTGAGCGGCACGGGGCGCCTGGGCTGCGGCACGAGCCGCCCGCCATGGAATGAGGGCGGAGAAGGATGACAAAGAGAAGTGGGATGAGGTATCAAGTCCTGGAAACGAAAAGTCTTAATATAAAAGCTGTAAATATTCCGAATCAACACATGGAATTCGTGGAATGCAAGACTTTTAAAAAATAAATAATAATCTGGGTCTCCGCTCCTCGATTTGTTAGGGGAGGGTGCGCGGAGGACAAAAACAAAGCAGTTCGTCTACATGCACCTCGATCATATTGGCTGTGTTTGCCTATTAATTATTGCTAGCCTAATTAAAATGATTAATAGTTACAATCATTTTTAATAGAGTATACAATGAAAATGTTCAAAGGTATCTGCCGGCGTGATAACATCCCCTACCTTTTACCAAAGACAATCCTATTCTAATAATATATTAGAATAAGATTATCTTATTTGCTTTTACGAAAAATTATCTTATTTGCTTTTACGAACGTTAGAGTGTAACGTTATAGACGTTAGGTTTTGGTAAGATGGTAGCCAAACTTTATATTTTAGACGTTTGCTACAATTAATTTTTGAAAATAATATTTGTCATTGTTTTACGAAATGTATTGAAACCTATACCTTTGGAAAGCTAATGAAAAACTTTAATTTTCATGTACAACATGTATATTCACGTTTGTTATTAACGTAGGACAAATAAAAAATAATACACATTTTAAAAACCGCCAATCGAGCGGCGAAAAAACTTCCATTTTCAGAAATGCACCCAAGCTTTAGTTTTTGTCTTGAGGGTAGTGGTTGGCACGACTGAATACATAATACATCGATTCTGTTATCTCTATATATAAAATTGAATGTATGTCTGTCTGTCTATCTGTATGTCCTTTATGCGTTGCCAAACTACTCATCCGATCGCCATGAAATTTTAGGAAGTTGCTCTATATGTGTCCGGGAAGGTTTTAGTGAAAAAATATTTTCGAAAACCCCATAAGTTTCCATTTTATGGCGTTTTAAATTTCTAATGTTAACCTTATGGAGAGTAAGTTTGTTTACAAATTGTCTACAATGAAAACATTTGATTTCTTAGCTACAGCTGATTGGTTTACTTTCCATTAGCAATATCGTATGCTTTACTATCCAATGCCATCTGAATTATTCATTAATGTTAAACTATGAAGTAAATGTGTACTGTAAAAAATGAACAGCTTTAATCACCACGTTAATAGTTAACGGTTTTGGGGGATTATGTATTTATATTTTTATTTTCTGTCTGATTAAAGTCACGTGTTTATATGATAATTACAATGTTTATATTATTACGTTTATTATAATAATCAGCTGTTGTATATCTTTCCTATAAAAAGCCGTATTACAGTTAGGGTTCGTTTGGGTTTGGATTGGATTTGAAAATTGTGAATTAATCCACTCAGATTTATTTGTTTTATAGGAATGATATTAATATGTTTTATCGTTTCAGTATTGTTATTCACTATGCCGCGACCCAGAATATATAACCTTTCACAATGAAGCCGTATTGCTATTCGACTTCAGAACATGGCCAATCTTAAAGTTAACATGTGTTTACTGTGAGGCGTTACGAAGTTCGCCGGGTCAGCTAGTACTTCATATTTGAAAGATTTTGTCTATAGCCAATAGATTACCAACTGTTATTTTTCTACTAAACGTCTGTTATAATTTTTAGTTTTAAGAAAAAAATGTTTTCTTCATTTTATTATTTTAATTTTTACTGTTATTCTAAGAATGTAACAATAATTGAGAAAGATTGTTAATAATAGAGTATACAGCACTTTCAAAGCAATAACATTGTTTAATTATATTGCATTTTATTTAGTATCGCTGTACCTTGGTTATCAATTTATCATTTAAAAATAAAAATCTATAACCCACGAATACAAGTTTTGTAATTTAATACCTCTTTTTACATATTTAATTTAATTTAATCATGTCAGGGGATAGAACATCAATAATTTTTGAGACGGTGACCAAGAAACCGCATATTCCAAAAACGCATTCAACCATTGAAGACATATTTGTTTTTTATCGAAGTCTTTTAGTTGTTCCAGGTCAAAACCTTGATTTTGAGTTCAGGAGTTAAACGAAAAACTTATCATAAGAAAAATTGTAGTACATGCATAGTGCGAAATGCGAATATCGATCTATAGTATTATTATAAACAATATTTTAAACGTGAATATATCTGAATGTCAAGTTAAGCTTCGTAGTACATTAAATTTGATAGGCTACATATTTTTGATATGCAAGGGCCGGGTAAGCATTAGGCCCGAAGTGATAGAGGGGGTAACAGGGGGCTGCTGTTATGGTCTTCGCACGGGCGCTGAAAAACTGTTGGGCCGCCCCTGGCAGGAGCAAGTTCTTACCCTTCAGAAACCACACAAGAATTACGAGGACGTGAAAAAGAAGCGGTCTATGAAAATAGAAGCTGCGGTTTTGGTCCACCGAGAATTGAAAGAAAACCAAATATCCTTATAAAAGGTGTAGTATACAAATCTGTTTTGTAGTGCACCAGGAAGCTTATTTCAGTGTCTCGTAAACAACCGAGGAAGTGCAAACAACACCTGACTGCAGACTTGCTCATTATTATATATTTTGATTAGCTTATTTTGTTTAAAGTTTCCCCTAATTAAAAAACAGTATTTTTACTCGGTCTTTCAATTCAAATTGTGTACAATGTTTTAGCCACTTAAAATGGCAAAAATAACTACATATAACGAAGTGTAATTTTTGCTAAAGCGACTAGTGTTGCTCCAGGGGTATCTGTATATGAGGTATGTATATATATACTATATATATACACGTATATCTGTATATGAGTATTGCAGCCAAAGACAAATGGTCCCTTTTAGTAAGGGTCCCATTTCTTTTTTAACCCCAACTGGCTTGTGCAGGTCAAAGAAGAAGAAAATATTTTTGTGGATGGGCTTACTCACCACATAATACGGAGGAAAATGTTCAAATTTTTGTTGTAAAAAACACCACAACTTCATCGAAATTAGAAGGCTGTTCTGTAGGAAGAGGGTGTGTTGAAATAAATATCTTAGACGGAGATTAAAATTAATAGGGTTTAAATGGCTGAAATCTGAAAATAATAAACAAATCTTAATCAGGCTGATGTTTCTTGTAAAAACAAATATATTATTTTTTTAATTAAAAAGCTAGATACTAGACGCCAGACGGCCGTAGTAGCGTGCGTGATAATGTGGAGGTGGTAGGAGATATTTTCGAGTGACTCGCTTGCCACTCTCTAAAAAGAGGCAAAGTGTAAGTATAAAAATTTGAGTTTCGGCTGCAAGAGCTGTGCCGGAGCTGCGCTCCGGCTCCACTATACCACTGAGCCTAACAGTAAATATCTAACTTAGTCAATATCAACTGATACCATAAGGATCCTACAGTTCAGCAGTACACTATCGCCAAATGTAGGCGAACTAGACGAGCGCGACATTGTACCCGGTGTGTTAATGAACACATGGGGTAGTACGCATTGCCAACATTCGTGTTCGGGTGCGCTCGCTATTTGGCGGTCTCCCGCCACGGATCAAAGGAGACGAACAAGGGCGAACTAGATCGCAGACAGGCATCAACTTGAGCCAGTACACACTCGCTGTCATTCGTATTGTCACGGACGCACTCTGTATATAATATTCAGTGTAGTGACTGGTGCAGTATAATTATTTATCATTATGGAGTGGTCTAATGAGGAAACGCTGTTGTTTAGGGAACTATATACCACAGCGAGCCTGTTTTGTGGGATCCTTCCCACGAGAGACATAAAGATAAGAAGTTCGTAATATTGACTCTTGGAATCGGATACGCGAAAATGAACAGTTTAACCACTGCACTGTTTTAGAGCTGAAGAAAAAGAAAGACTCATTGATGGCATTATTTTGCACCCAATTGCGCAAGAAGAAAGCGTCAATTAGATCGGGAGCTGGGGCCGAAGATGTATACAAGCCAGTGTGGTTCGCATACGAGTACATCTTGACGAATACGTCTTGGTGTTTGTGTATACATAATTGAGGTAAGCATAACTATAAAACAGAAACACAGCGGTAACTTCAATGTCAGCGCCCATGTCCAGCACAAAGTTTGGTGGGAACGTTTTGCCGCAAATACACAGTGATGTACTGCAGTACTGGCTTCGGCATGGTTCGGCCGAAGTTAGCCGATGGTGTACTTGGTTTATTCGGGAGGGTTCGTGTCCGTGTTGCACATTCGTCATTCGTCAGTCGAAATTTGACCCGAAGAATGTGCACTGCTAGCTTCTTCCCTATATGGGGAATTCGTTAAAAGATTACGACAGACAGCACAGCAGAGCAGCAAACAGAAGTCCGACAGCAGTCTTCGTCTTTAAAAATATATCATAACACAACCGTCCATTCCCACCTCAACGTTCAAAACTGACCATTGAGCATATCGTGTTTCAGGACTTCAAGTATCTCAATTCATTTCAAAATAAAGGTTTGTGTAAACTTATTTGTGGTAGTGGTGGTTAGTGATTCTATACTCTTTAGATGAATTAATTCTATATGTGAAGTAACCCTTGATGTTGATTTAGGCTTTTTCATGTGGTCTTTGCTGTCATATTCAGCAGTTTGTTGAAATTAAATTCGTTACCCTAGTTAGTAAAATGACGACCTACCTAGGTAGGGGTTTAAGCCAAGTATGAATGGAAAATGAGTGTAAGATTATCGTGATCTTGTAGTCTTATTACTAAGGCTGACATGTTTCCTAGACAGAACTGTTATAAAAAAGCCCCAAAGTCAATAGCATATCTAAGGGACTTTCAGTTTAATATGGAGTTGGAACCACTTCCTCTGAATTACAAACTGGTCTAATTATGAGGGTGGTCTTTGTGGATTAACGTAGCATTCAATATTGTGGACATTAATTCACACAAGAGAACACTACTTGATCCAGCCATTGCTCAGAACTAACCACAATACGTGACCTCCAAGTAGCTGTCTTACAGGACACGCCATGGTCTCAGCCATACAAATAGGCTACAAATAAATATATACAAATTGCATCAGGTTAATAATTAGTAAATAGCCTACAAGTTAGCTAGTTAAACTGATGTAGCTACCACCTCAGTTTAACTTAACCCTATATGGAGTACTTGATGACATACTGGCACAACACAGATGAGGGTTTTTCAGCCCCCAGTAGTAGGCTGCTTTTACTTAAAATTGTTTTCAGAAGTAACAGAACAAAGCAAAAATGAGTTAATAGTGAATTTAATTGGTTACAAAATTATTACTTTTGATAGGTCACGTTAGAGGCTTTAGTGCCGCAGGAAAACTCTGACACGACCTTGGCCAGAAGGTTACATGAAACTTACTTACTTTTTATTTAATTAATATGTTAGTAATCATTAATGCTGACAAGGATGGTTCTTATTGTTACCAAGTTTGGTAAAGCTTTTTGACTACCCTAAATTGTTTCTCTCTTGTTATTAAACATTTTAAATGTTGGATTTTGGATTCGATGCTTTTGTTATATCAGTTGAAAATCCAGCCTGAAATGTAAATTTAACTTATACCTATTGTAATCTTTTTTCAGGATCAAGTGCTGATCACAGTAAACATCAGGTGATTGGGTTATAGCATCGTCCCTTTTCTTCAATTATTTTCGAGAAACCAGTGAACTCAAAAATGGTAAATGTTTCATTTGTCACATTCATTTCAAGAAATGAACTAGTATGTTACTAGTTCATTTCTTCAAAGTTATAAAAATATGACGAAAAGGTAACTGAAGTGAAGCATACACACTGCTCATTGCAGGGGCCGTTCTTCAAAGTAATGTCGAAGCACATCTTCAAATGTTAGGAGAATATTTGACACGAATTCTTTGGGGTCACCAAATATAGGCCACCAAAATGACTGTCAAGTTATTTATTTGATGGGTGCTGATGCACGGTAGCCATTTTGGTTAAAAACTTGAGTAGCATGCACTACACTACAAAGTACACGAAAAACGGTGTTAAATACAGATAAGGAACCTCACTGCTGACTATAGCCATTCAACACATCCCGCAAAATGGCAACTACCCAGAGCTCAACCAAGTGATGCACACGCACAAAATGGCAGACAACTGACTGGAACACTAGAGCTGTTTTGCAGCCTGGTCCGTGTCCGCCATGTGCATCACGATTTTCACCACTTTTGACCACTTGTGTTATCGTTTTTATTCGATTTTAAACCATTTTGTTTTTGTGTAAATCTGTATTAAAAGTAGACTTTTTCCCAGCATGATAATTTGTTAAAAAATTGTGATTTTCTATCAACTTTCGTGTAGTTGCGCGATCGGAAAAAAAACTTCTAGAGGCAAAATAATTTTTAATTCCGTTTTTCAAAGCCTAAAGTGAAAAAACTGCTTTATAAAAGGAACTAAAAATATAGAAATAAAAATAAATTAATCCTTAGAAAAAAATATTTTTTTAATATATTAAGAAACATTGGCCGATTGAGCAATCAGAAGATGAACTCCGATTTAAAAAATGTACTCTATTCTTGTATGCACCATTCACAACTTTTTCGCGTATAGCAACTTAGATTTATAAAATAAAATTTGTTCGCACAATATATACAGGAATTAAAGATTGAAAATGCTTCAATGATTTATTTATATGCGTTATATGGCCTATATATTTTATTTTCAAACGCTTTACTTTAATCATGTCATAGAAAAAAAATTAACGTATTTCTTATTATAAACGTGTTTTTTTTTAGTTGGACAACGACAAAATATGTGTCAACACACTACCTGACTTTAATTTTTCACTAATTATCATAGCATTACTAGATGGTTTCTTGTTGAAATATTCATGAACACTTAACCCTAGAACTGGCAAGCGTTCCCTTTAACTGTAACAAAATTAATTATGTATCTCTTCTTAAAATATTAAGTACTAGCTGACCCAGCAGACTTCGTAGCGCCCTACAGTAAAAATGTGTTAACTTTGATTGGCCATGTTCTGAAATCGAATAACAGTAAAATAAAGCTTTGTTGTGAAATATTAGATGTTTTAGGCCGCGGGATAGTTAATAACAATACTGAAACGACGAGACAAAATATTAATAACATTCCCAAAAGCAAATAAATTGATTTACAATTTTCTAATCCAACCTAAACCCAAACCAAACCTAATACGGTTTTTATAGGAAAGACATGCAACAGCTGTTTATCATAATAAACGTAATATTTACAGACATTGTAATTATTTTTTATTTTGCCTATATTTATAAATACGTGACTTTTAATCAGACATCAAGTCGTTTTAAATCATATTGCCATAATAAAAAAAACTTTGAATATCACGTGGTCGAATAATGTAAAAGTTTTTTCATATACTTAATATATAAACACCTACGATCGAGAAATAGCAGCTTTATTTAAGGTAGTGGTTAAATAAACAAATCAAATCTGACAGTTAAACATGTTTCTTTCTTTTTTTAGAAAATCATTGTAAACATAAAACACCAGTTTTTATTTAAAAAAAAACATAAAAATGAAATCTGTGGGGAAAATCTAAACTTATTTTTTTAATACCTAATAAATTTTAAACATAGTTATCAAATTCTTAAAGAACGATTTCGTGCGGATTGTTATTTTTTATTTTGAAAATAAATGACATAAATCAGACAGAAAATCAAAAAGAAATAATATTCAAATGCTCATTAACGTGCGATAAAGCTGTTCATTTTGTACATTATTTATTTCCTCTATAGTTTTACATTAATAGATGATTCAGATGGATAGTAAAGCATATTGCCAATGGAAAGAAATCAAACAGCTGTAGCTTAAGAAATCAAATGTTTTTATTGTAGAAAATTTGTAAACAAACTTCTCCTTAAGGTTAACATTAGAAATTTAAAAACCCTTAAAATTCAACTTATGGGGTTTACGAAAATATTTCTTCTAAAACCTTCCCAGACACATATAGAAATTCATCAAATTCAAATTCCTCAAATTTCATGGTGATCGGATGAGTAGTTTGGCAACGCATAAAGGACATACATACACACATTCAATTTTATATATAGAGATGAACAAAAAACCCAAAACATGCCCCCTCCCTTAACCATACAATCATAAAAGAAGCAAAACAGGTGTCCACCGCAATCTCAATTAAGCCTACAAGTGCTGTCAAATTCCACCCAAGCCAGTCGTTGTTGATTTAAGGTGAGCCTCCTTCTTCACTATACCGAATTGGAATCGCTCATTGTCGGGATTCGAACCCTAGCACTTTATTATCTTGCGACGTTTCACTCGTCAGCTAGTACCGCAAATCACTGAATGTTTTTAGACTGTGGCTAAATGTTATATGGTTATGAAATTTGTAAACAAATAAACTATAGACTAACTATTAACACCATGTGTTGTTAAATAACATACCGTACACATTTTGTAACTGTACATGAGAATATGAAATTATGTATAATTTTTCCTTTCTCAAAGGACAAGGGTATCCTAGTCCTTAGATAAAGTTGACAATTTTATTTTGCCATAGGTTTGCTTATTAATAAATTTATTCAGAACACATTGAGCTTTCCTTATGGTAGGCCTATTTGGTCAGCTGAATTCTTTGATTATTTATATAAATAACCAAACTTGAATTTAATTTGGGTTCATATAAATTTGATTTAACATTTGAAATTCGGGTAAACCTTTATGCTTTACCTTTAACATATTTATGTTTCCTTTTTACTTTCTCCCCTTATACATAGTATATGGAGAAAGTATTGTTTTCGTCAAAATTTTCGAATTTGAGTTGAGGGTGGATATATCCGTTTTGGGGTCCCCTGAATCCAAAAAAGTGGGTTTTGGCGTGATGTCTGTCCGTCCGTGTGTGTGTGTGTGTGTGTCTGGATGTGTACAGTGCCACAGCCTACCCCGTTTGTCCGATTTAGATGAAATTTGGCATGTATATATATATAGTCACCGTATCTCCAGGCGTTTTTTTTCATTTTTTTGAATTTTTGATTTTTAAGGGTAGTTCACCCCTAAAAACCCTTAAAAAACGTGAAAAATCCAATTTTCTCAAAAACGGCTCTAACGATTTTGATTAAAATTTGATAGTTTATAGTGCACAGAGCACTAAATAATTTGACACCACCCGCATGTCTGTAAAAATGACGGTTCAAAAGTTATGGGCTTTTAAATGTCAAAAAAATCAAATTTTTAAATTTTCAGCGAAAACAATAAAAGTAAAGTATAACTTGACTGGTACCATTGAAACCAGCTTAAAAAACTAAACAAATTAGTATTTTGAATTATTTTTCTACGACTAACGGTTCCAGAGAAAAGTTAAATTTACTGTCCACGATAAACGCAGTACGTTGTCTGAAAGCGCCCAATGTTATTCTTATGGAAAATATAAAAAAATCAATTTCTTCCTTACTTTCCACCCGTTTTCCATGAAACTTGGTATGAAGTGTAAGGTCAAATCACCGAACAAAACCAGCTCAAAAAAGCTTGGTATTACGGGGGCGGGGGTTCCCCCCTTACAATTTGAACGATAAACTATTAAATGATATTTAGAATTACTTTGTAGAACATGATAGTTTTATTACAGATTGTCTTTTTTAAATTTACTTAAGGGAGAAAGTATGTGTCAGTCCACTGGTACCGTTTATTTAAATCTATTAAGGTTAAGTTTTTTTAATGCTTCCGTTATCCCTTCGAATTAGGGTTCTTACATTTGAGTCCCCTCTCAATCTGTAAACCATCTTAAGTTTTGGATTGGTATTTTTATAAGAATCAGAATCATTTATTAGCCAAAAACATTACCTAAATGTACAGGCTATTGTCATACAATATATTTCTAAAGATTAATGTCAGTCTTTTCTTATCACAGCTGTGCTAGAGTAATAACAATCAGTAATATTATACATGCTTATGGTAATATAAATGGTAACCATGTATCCTACACTAATGATATCAAAGATTTATATAATAAACTGTATTAAACAAATGAATAGGCTGCAGGGGTTATTATATCATAATTAATGCATCAGCTTCATATTCGAACCAAATTAAAATTTGTACTCTTAGCCACCAGGGCTCCCTTTTCTTTAACTTAATATAAGTTTACTAGTTTAGTGCTATAAATTAATTAATTCCTTATAAAGAATGAGTTATAGTGTTTGTATTATGTATGACCTGTGTAACATTTAAAGAGTTATAGATTCTTTGTTGTTTTGCTAGAAAACTAATCCAGGCTGGTGGAACTAAAGGAATCCAACAAATCTACAATTTCTTCTACAGAGTCGTGCTCCTAGAGTTTTTGCTGAAAATATCAACAAATTAAATTCTTAATACAGGATCATATGTTTAATTTTACAATTATAGTTAAATCAGTTCATATTGTGGATTCTACTTCTAATGAAGCAGATCGATATTTATGATTCTAATTCTAGTGAATAGAAATAATCTGTATCTTATAATATATTAGGCTATTACTTATTAGTATTTTATGAAAATGTATTATTCCTTTAATTACTAAGAATTAAAACTAAATTTGTAACTATAAAAATGTATGTACCTAATCAAATTACAATAATATTAAAATATTTTGAAAAGTCAAAAGCATTTTTACTTGAATCTTTGTCCCTCAATAGAACTAGTTTAGGGGGTGTGAAAATGTATTTAAATTTATCTATCATAAAACTAGATCAAGAATCAAACGCTATGAAATACTGTACTTTAAATTAAGGGTGGCAGTCTGTATGTTTCAGTATGTTTTATGTCAGGAGTCCGTCAGGTGAATTGGCCAACAATCTGTTAGTCTGATGGGAAATCGAACATCAGCAGGTTATCAATGAACACTCATCCTTTAAATTAGTTTTTCTTATCGCTTACCTGCCCCATTCCCATTGCTTAGCAGGAGTCATTCACAGTTTGAAGACTAAATTCCCTAAAACTTGCTATTGTTAGTCCTCTGCCTAAGAAAAGTAGCAATCTGGAATGTTCAAATTTCAGGCCAATCTCAATAATTTCTTTCAAAGGTTATCGAAAAAATTGTTTTGATTTGGCTATGGAGTTTTCAGTATAGTTTCACCCATGGAAAAAGTACTGTTGATGCCATGTTCTTTGTTTTGCAGTCTGTTGTAGATGCTTTAGACTTAGGAAACCATTCCTGTAGCTTACTCTCCGACCTAAGTAAAGCCTTTGACCTCGTTGATCACGGTCTTCTGCAAAATAAAATGTTTAACTTGAGAGTTAGGGGGATTGCTCTTCGCTGGTTTTGATCATATCTGGTGGATAGAGCCCAGGCTGTGAAGGTTGGCTTTATAGATAAGTCAAAAACCATCTGCAGTGGCATTTCAAGACAAGGATCTTTCATTAAGGGTTTACCACACAGTTCAATTTTGGGCCCTCTCCTAGTTTTAATCTTCATCAATGATCTCCATCAGGGTTTAACTAAGCCAAATCTGTGCCTGCATGTAGATGATACATAGCTAACATTTTCCAGTCCCTCCAATAATTGTTCAGAACTTCAGATATTTTTAGAAGGAAATGCACTTCTTAACTGGCTTGAAGAAAACAGACTGCAAGCAAACATTTCAAAAACAACCCTCATTGATTAGTCCTCTTAGCATACATCTGGGTGCCGAACCTGTATTCTCAAAAGATTCTGTAAATTTTCTTGGCCTTATCATAGATTCCAACTTGTTTTTCAACCTGCATATAGAGCATGTATGCAGGAGGTTGAGTATTTGTGCTCCGGAAGCTGTCTCGTTTTGCATCGACTGATGTCCTCATTACTGCTTATTATGGTATCATTCATCCAATAATATCTTATGGTGTTTCCATTTTGAGGTCTGAGAGCACAAAAACTGAGTCAGTGTTCAGGTTACAAAAGAGGGCTCTGAGAGTAATATATAATGTCCCACCTCTTACTTCATGTGCACACATTTTCACAGCCAACAGATTTCTCACCTTGCCTTCCATTTGGATTTTGGAAACCCTGTCTTTTCTCCACAAAAACTTTGATATTTTGAAACAGTTCCTCCCATCATATATATATGGCACAAGAAGCAAACAAAGATGCATTATGAACATACCATCTCATTTTTTCAGAACCATATCAAATTCTCTGCTGTAGTCCTTTTTAACAATCTTCCAGATAACCTAAATTAGTACAGGAGTACAGTACCTTCAGTACCAGGAGTACCTTCAGACTGACATTTCTTGTTAGGTAAAATTAAATGTTGTATGTGTTTACAGTGTAGCTTATGGTGAACAGACTTAATATAAGCAAATTACCAAATGTCAAACAACCCTTATTGCAGAAAACCTCCATACTTGGTACTACAGTATCATAATATAGTTCTGTGAAATTCATTCTACTCACACCATCGTGCTATCTCGTTCACATTTTCATGGTATACTTATCTGTATACCATTTGATGCAATAAGGGTTGTTTGACACGGTAATTTGCTTATATTAAGGTTAATGGATTTTCAATTTCATTTATTTTTCTAAATATAGCCTTACCACATACCAACTAAACATAGAAATCATATACTCTCATCAATTCATATTAAGCTTTTTCATAGTTTGTAATTGTGTCACGGTTAGTTTTTACCATAGGTGGCCTAACTAGGATCGTAATAATATAATAAATATTGACGTTGAATATTGATATTTAATAATACTGACATTTACATAAAGTATCAAAATAATAAATAGTCAACATTTAACAAGATCACAATTAGATTTAGAATAAAACACAAGCTTCAAAACAATAATTAAATATGTGAAAGTTGTTAATTGAATAAGAATATAATTAGAATAAAATAATAAATTGAATTAGAATGAATCAGAATATAATACAAGCTCCAACCAATAAAATATTTAATAAAGACGTGCAAGTTTTTAATTAATATTCTTTATAACAGGAATACCTAACTTTTAATCATTAAATAACTAGGAATGATTAAAGAATCACATATTCAATAAATCGTTTAATTAGTTTTCAATAAATAGACTCTGAAACTCTGAACTTAAAGACTCTAATAAAATGAGAGAGATCGCCTTACCACAAAACTCAGTGGACGACATGTGCCCCCGTGAAACGTCTGGGGCTGAGTGGACCTCTCCACGTCTAACCAGGCCTCAGTTCTCACCCAGTTCAAATCGCTGAGGCCATCCGAATTCAATGGTCTAAAGGAGTAAGTAGGTAACGTGCCATTCTAAAATTACTCTTATGTGCCAATTGCCCAACACTGGTTTGTGGATTGTGAAATCCAAGTACCAGGTTTTATATCAATCAGTAGGTGAAACCCAAATTTTAGAAAATAATTTGAAAAAGGTGACTGTCATCACAATTTGTTTTTGAATATTGTTTCAATGTACCTTCAGAACATGACTAATCTCCGAAGAGATTTGCTTTGCATCAAGGAACTTTTATATGAGTCAGCCTTTCTAATATTTCCATGTAATAGATACAAGATTTACCTTATAAATCTTTTGTATATCTATTAAACACAGTGTTTCATTGTACAAATAGAAAACTATTAGACCCTTCAGTGGCTGTGATAATATAACATTAAACTTAAAAAATTGTGAATAAAAAAAATTTTATGCAAGTTTTAAACAAATTATAATGTGGATATACGTCTGCACAATTCAATACTACATCATCCGGAAAGACCATCCTCATGATTCCATAAGACCAATTCATAATTCAGAGGCAAAAGTGGTTCAGATCCCACGTTAAACTGTAGGTCTTTTAGATACCATTGGTGTTGGTCTATTAATTAACAGTCCTTTCTTAAGGAATTCAAATGCTAAAGATTCAGTAATAGTCACATGAGTTAAACAGATTTGACTGGAGAGTCATTTGTTATGAGATCAATCAAACAATGAGGCCTGCATTTTAATAATTATTTGTTATTATCACAGTTTAAACATGAGAATTCCTTATACAGTACAAGTAAATAAAATAGTATAAACTATTACTGACTGATACATATTAAACTTTTTTCGGCGCCTGAGAACCTCAATAACAATAATTAATATATTGAGTCATAAGTCTTGGCATGACAATTGTGGTAGCATACAGTTTAATATTTCTACAGGAAATTTGCTGAAAGCTGTCATGATAAAAATGAATAAAGTAATATTAGTTGTTCTTTTTCACCATTGTGGTGAACATATTTCAAATTTAGATTAGTGAATTTACGTTACAATAGTATTTAACAAAGTAACTCCAAATAATCTGGTTGAGAGGAACTGTCAGATGATGTTATTTCTTTAGACCATGTAATGACAACTTTATACCTCATTTGCAACACTTTGTGATGAGCCGAAAATATAACAAAGTTGGCATCCATCCAATTTTGGCACAGCTTGGAGCGACTGATTGTAATGGAACAAATAATCAGAGTGGAGAAGTCCTAAATGATACATATGGTGGCCAAATGAGAATTACTGAGAGATATACATCTGGGGGCCAGATGACGTCTTGAGATTATTGCCATTACGCTCAGTGAATGAACACATTGTACAGTATTTATTTACTGTGGATTGAAGTAACAACACCCTGGAATACATGTGAGTGAAAAGTGCTGCTTCTTATGTGTATTACAGTATAATAAAAGGTATCAATTAAGTAGTTAAATATTTTGTAAGGTATAACAGGGTTCCTGCATGTCCTGGAAACCCTGGAATTCCCGGGGGGGTCTTGGAAATCTTGGAAAAGCCTTTGAATTTCATCAGCTGTCCTGGAATATTGCTTGTTTTACAAATTGTTATAGATTTGTTGATTTTAATTTTTAACTTTGATAGCCTATGGTCATTCTCAAGACTTCTGTACAAATATTTTTTTATTTATTTCTTATTGTTCATCCATTACATTTTTATTGAAATTTTCTTTTACTTGGATTAGTTAATTAATTGACTGCACCTCATGAGCTTGAAAAGAGAGGATGGTTGGGTGATCAACAGAACCAATGAATTTTTTCTGTCAGAGAATATTTTTCTTCCTTTTCTAATACCACCTTTAATACCATGTTATGGTATTAAAATCTGATAGTATAAACCTTGGCTTAAAGGGTGTTCTAGCCTTTATAGCGTGAGAGTCTGGAAAATATATTTTAAGTCTTTGCCCAAATTTTAATGGTGCGAGTGTCCTGAAAAACCAGCTATTTTGTTCTGGAATCATCCTTGAATTTGGGTTTAGAAAATCTATGGGAACCTGTAATACTTGGAATATACATAAGCAGATGTAAAAATGTTCAAAAAAGTGTTCTTCTGTAGAAAGTTTACAGAGATACAAGATATAAAATACATGTCTAACCATTGGATTCCATATAAACTAAGAATAACAATTTGTTTTACTTATGTTTTGAGTATTAATAATGATAGTAATCATTGTAGTAACCTGTTTGAAAACTCATATCAGTTAGATTAGATTAGATTATTTGATTATTATGAAACTTACTGGTGAAATACAACTTGAAATTGTATACAATTTAAACTAAAATGTGGTATTGTACTGCTTACAATAATGATTTTTCAAATTCACAAGGAAGGATTCAAATAAAGATTATAAACTCACGCTTTGTAAGCTTACACTCATACTAAATTGCTTTTTTATCACCAAACATTCTAGTTGACTCAGACCTCAAAACCTTACAACGAACTTAATAGCACACTAGCCACTGAGCCACAGTGAAGTAAGTTTAAAATATATATTTTTAACTTCCCTAAGAAGGTAGGGAAAAATTTTGTATTCAGAGATTATAATTTGAAAATAGTACTGTACACTAAACTGTTGTAATTAATTATATTATAGGTTAATTTATAATCTAATTTCCTTAAACGTTTATAAAGTGGCTATATTGCCTGGGAATCAAACCCGACTTTGCATTGCAAACTTAATGTCAGTGTGCTTCGACAATGTACATTTAACTGATGTTTTCAAATATTTATCTCAAAAGTAGTTTCTAGGATACAATTTAATATTTCATTGGTCAAGGTGTAAAAAGCTAAATCCAATGTATGTATCAATGTAAATTTGTAAATTTTAATCAATGTAAGTTCAGTGGAAATCTCAATATTATTGAAATTGTTGAACAAAATTCATGTACATATCTGAATGAGCGTTCAAACTGTGCGGATCACCAGTAGTTGCATGGTGAACTTTGTATTCTTTTTGGTCATGTGCACTCTCAAAATTTCCAATAACTCGTCGAATAACTTAATCAATATTCGATAATAATTGAAAAAACATGCTGTTGTGTTTCCAATTCTTGTTATAAAAGACCGGAAACTGTTCACTTTGGTATGAATCCAGTACTCTCCCCTGGTTGGTCGTTGTAGTAACCTCGACTTCCAAAGCACAAACAAATTTTACTTAAGATAGCATCTTACTACTTCAACTGTTTCCCACAAACCGACGACCGCCAAAAATAAAAACGAACATTTAAGCTGAAAGTCTGCTCAATGTGAACGCGACACTAGTCTTGCCAAAAATACACAGCCGAAGTATGCATCTGCCGAACACACATAGTGTAGAGACCCAGCCATAGATACAACCACCTGTGATACCTTAGATTACCTTTTAAAATGGCGACATACCCAGTTAGGTAGGTATTTTAAGCCAAGTATGAATGAGAAATGAGTGTAAGATGATTGTGGCGGGATCTTGTAGTGTTACTGACTAAGGCTGACATGTTCCTTAGACAGGACTGTTAATTAGTAGCCCAACACCTAAGGGACCTTCAGTTGAACGTGAAATCCAAACTTCTTTAGTCTCTAAATTACGAACTGGTCTAATTATGAGGATGACCTTAAGATTATGATTATGATCTTATGATTAAGTAGGATGCTGTTATAGTGATAATTGATGGTTTTCAACAACCATGGTGGTTGGCTAAAGTATTAAATATATGATTTTATATTTTAGGATATTGAAAGAAAGTTTTATAATCAGGAACCATGAAGTGAATACAGACACAAGGGAAATGGTATTAAGCATTGAGAAAAATTATCAATTGGCCTGAAAAATCTGAAAAAAATTTAGATTGTTTTCATGGAAATAATTGCAAAAATTGAAAATTCTGTAAAAACTTAAGAAAGTACACAATTTCCATAATACTAATTTATTTTAAAGCTGTAATTCATATTTCAGGTAAAAAATGGTGAAAGAAGATGTCTGTTTGTTGATTAACAATGAAGAAAATCCAATAAAATTCAGTAGAGCTTATGTCATTAACCAAGGGACAACTTTGTTGTTGCAACAGGAAATGTTTTATGTGTTGATATTATTACTAATTTTGGTAATCCTCATTGCTGCTGTAACAACTATCACTTTATTTATTTCTTAGTTCATTAATTAATACAAATTTCAGTTAATTGAGGTCTATTTTTTACCCTTTTCATCCAGAACAGAGATGGTTAGCATTAATCAATGCTCCTCGGTTTCTCGTTTTAATAACAATTGAGTTAAAATAATACAAAAACCCTTTGTTTATTCACTATAGCATCTTCCCTCAGCAGGAAATAATGTAGGGGGAATTTTTTTCAGTGTGGGAAAGAGAGACAAGGTAAAATAAGCTAATACACTATGATTAGATTATCTTTAATATTAAATAAATTGGTTTTTACAAAGTTTTATTGTAAAGCAATCATATTAAGCTTTGAAAATTGCAAGTGTTTCACCCTAATTACTTCGATAGTTACAAAAATTACTGTAACTACTCAACCTTTTTAAATTACTAGAGTTTTTTTTCAATTTTGTCGCTGCAATTTATTTTTGCTTAGTGGCCCTTTTTAACGTGTTTCATTTTGATTACAATTTTTAACACCAATTTTTGTTCCTACATCTATTTCGAGCAATCAAGTTACTATTCATTGACTGTAGACCGTGGTCATGGAGTACAATTTATCGATTTATTGGTTACTATATTTTACACATTGGCACACAATATTGAGATAGGATTTTCTAAACACTTTTGAACTATAATGATTCTATAACAACAGATATTTTCTAATCACTGGCATTGATTTTCATGTATTGACTGAAAAATTGAGGTGAAGGGATTAACTGGAAAGTAACAATGTACTCTATCTCTTTCATCTGAATGGAAATATCATGAAATCTTTGTCAATTCTTGTCACGATCATTTTATAATTTTTGATTGCGATTTTCTGTATAACAGGCCACTTGAAATGAAATGAAAAAGTAGAGCAACAAACACAGAATAATGATTAAAAAATTGGATTTATGAATACAGTAAAAAAATTTCAACTCTTACAGCCAGTGACACTTAAGAAAATGGAGAAAAAATAACATTAACTATAACTGTTACTTGGTGTTTCCTTTTTTATCACAGTTATGGATTTTAAAACCTGCTTTCGCTATCACATTAGTGATGCAGGAATCCCTTGTTTTACTCAAAGATATGTCTGGTATAAACTCTAGTACCGTATTTAGAAATATTTTGACATCTGTCATAATTAATACCCCTGGAATAGAATTGACTCTTCTAACCTATTGGACAGAATCACTTGATATAATATATCTCTGAAGTAGATAACTTATTTTAATGATAATGAGATTTCTTTACTTGAAAACATGGTAGATGCGACGTCCAGTTCCCAGACAAGCAGCCAAGATATTAGATTTAAAAATCGTCAGTTGTGAGGTTTAAAACTTTTTTGTGACAAAGTAAAATAATAGGTTTATTGTGCAGGAAAAAAGTTGTCAACAGCTTTTTCTGTGTAACTGTTTATTTAGGAATGGTTGTTTCTTCAAAGGCCTTTTTCTACACGGTAGTTTGTTGCTTTATATAATGCAATGTCTTGTCTCAGAATGGAATGGACACACTGTACAGGGTGTTTTGATCTAATTTTTAGGTATTATTCCTGGGTTGGTATTTTAAACTGATATTTTGATGTTACTGACGTAGAAACAATACCTCTAAAGGTTGGTAGAGTGTTTTGAAATACCCTGTTTATCATTACAGATAACCCATCTATATATTTTTATTTTTTAATCCAGAAAAATAAATTACTCATATCTTGGATGTGAATAATTTACAACCCAAAGATTCACTTCTATCTTATTGGTATCAGAATTCAGAATATAATTGAATTTCACTTACAACTTTGAGATCTATTTTCAAATTTAACATTGACCACACATGAAACTTGACAACAGCTAAACCATTTTTCGGTATATTGATATTTATTAATTACATAAAATTTAAACTAATACTCTTAATCCAACCGCCTTCTTTGGTTTTATTATCTTTGTATCACACAAAGACAAAATAAACGTAATCTTATATTTAAACTGGGACTTAAAAAAGGTTTCTCTATATATTGTTTATTGTTTATATTGTTTAGGTTTCTCCTATTATTGTTTATGTTTTTTTACTCATATGAGGTTGTATTTTACTATGTGAAAATTCATATCCACTAATCAGATTATAAGTTTTCACAAACGGACATTAACGGATGTAAATGTAGACACCTGTTATAAAATGAACCATGTATTTGGTTAGATAAAACACAACCAAATGCATGGTTTGTTCCTTCAAGTAATGGATTTATTTGCCATATTTGCTGTCATATATAAATAACTAGAATTCATCAATAATGAGCACGATAACATGCACAGACACGAAACACCAAAATTATTACAAGTGCCAATAATCTCTGAACAAAATGTGACTGGAATGATTCTTTTTGTGTTTGTTTTTTAAACATTCTTGCCTCCAGATTTGATAAATGGCTATTTTGAGGTTGCTTAAATAGTGTTATTATGAAGTACCTTTCGTCTTCAATTCTTTGTTTTAGTCAGCAGGCGACTAGTTTTGGGCCACATTAGTTGCTTGCTGACTAAAACAAAGAATTGAAGACGAAATGTACTATAACCTATTAATAGTTTGTGTTTAAGTGTTATTGTGGTTTAGTATTGACTTTTTTTGTAAAAATTAGAAATGAGTGGGTTCAGTATTATAGATTATATGTCAATAATGACAATTAAATATTAGGACGTCTTTATAACTTTAAAACAAAAATACATATTGCAACCAAATTTTGTATATCACTGGTAATATAATAAGCTACTTTTTTGTTTACATCATGATCGGATGTCACCTATGGGGTTGTATTTTTTTTACTTACATCAATCATAGGTGCATATGCACATCAAATTAAAGGTCTTGTCAAACTAAAAACAATGCCACAAACCTGGTGGTATTGGTTTTAAACAGAAAGTTATGAATTTCAAACTGCCGCCATTTTGTTTCGTACATATGTATCCAGATATATTCCAGTTAATAAGACCTACTATTTGATACAAAATTTGTCTTATGCTGCATTTTAAGAATTTCATATAGCTACTAATAGATTGAACTTTAGTACTTCTAATAGATTGAACTATAGTACTTCTAATAGATTGAAGTACAGGAACAAAAAAAACATAGCCCATAGGTACCATCTGCGTAAATGCAAAAGAGCATCTGCAGTTACACGAAAAAGTAACATACTATTACCAGTAATGATATGCCAAATTTGGTTGTGATATGTCTTTTCATTTTAAAGTTATAAGGTTGCCATCAGGCATAATTGTCACCCTGTTTTTATTTGCATATTCACTACTGAGAATATGCAAATTAAGATTTTTTTTATAATATTAAAAAACATTTCACATTTTAAACCTTAAATATTTGTTGATGAGAATATTTTTATTATAACTTTTTAATTTTATGTATTTTCTTTCAGTATATTTTTTAATGGCCCTAATAATTTTTGATTAAACTAGGAAGTAATAATAATAATGGTTATGGATAAAAATCTGAATATTTAATAATATTTCGTACATTTCCTCCCAATATTATTTGTAACTGAAAACTGTATGTCTGTTTGAATCCATTAGAAATATTTTTCTCCCCATCCAAAAAAGATGTGAAATAGAACCATGATGACAGGTGTACGTAACCTATACCTCATTCTAGTTGGAATCATTCAAAAACATCTTTATGACTATAGTTAAATAAGTTTCTAATCAAAATAGGTCGAAGTTACTTTCCAGCTATCCCAATAAGATAGGTGAAACTAATTCAGAAACAAGAATTGTACTTTAAAGCAGAGAGCTATAATATGTGACACAATCGGGTGTGGAATATAGATAAGGTACATAATATGTTCACTTCATGCTCCGTGATCGATGCACTTACAAAAATACAAACAATCCAAACTTAAAAATAGAAGTATATGAGTATTAACATAATTGTGAAAAATAGAAGGTCGTGTTGAGTAATTCAACCGTGCGTAAAGTGGTTAGGGTACCAAAATGAACTCGATGTTTCGTTCTTAGGTCCATCTTACTTAAACTGAGAGTAAAATATTCGTAGAAAAATACAACTTATGAAGATTGCTAGCAAGGGCGTATAAGAGCCGTAGAAAGATAATGGAAGAGCAATCTGTATAAAAATATATCATATTACCTAACAATAAATAAAATGTATATACTAGAACTACAATTTTCAACAAAGGTCAAGAAGCCAGCTCTCCCTACCGTATATCTCTATATGTGTATAAATATTTATTTGTATTTGATATATGACATATATGTAATTTACACAACATTTCTATAGCACTATATATCGATCTATATTGACGGACCATTGTTTTAGACCCTCGCTAACACAAGGTTGGTATACAAAGATGGGGAGCAAGAGGTGTGGTTTTCATTCAGGGTTTCAAACAGAGAAATAATTTATTATTTTTTATCAGCTGGTGGGGATTGTGGTTCTTCGGATACGTGGTTGCCAGCCGCGGGGGTGGGGTCATCTAGGAACAGTGGATTCTTCACCTCTAACTCGCCAGTCTGAAAATAAAATAATAGTCAAGTAAGAAAGATTATGTTGATCAAGAAGGTTTTTGATGTTAGTACTTAATTAATAAAATAACTTACACGGAAAAAAGAATATAATAGATTACAATTTATTTTTTTCAAAATTAAATACAATAACGAAAACAAAAGTTCAAATGGATTATGGTAACCATTTAAAATGGTTACCATAATCTCTAGTGGATTTTTCTTGAGAATGATTTCAACGAAGTACAAGTATAATTCAAATATTTTTCCTGGTAACCTCTATAATTCAAACTTCCTTTATTTCTAAGCAAATTGGCTCTCCCTTGAATTTTGAATCAGCGAGGTTCAACTGTAGTGCCATGGCAGTTTCTCTTTTATGAGCCCAATTTTGACAAGAAAAATCAGTTGGAGATGTCATTTATGACTTGAAGGAATAAAGATATTTAAATTTGACTTATGACCAGAAAAATAAATACTCACTGCAGCCAGGCCTGGACACTCATAGACAGTATAATCTCCTTCTTCATTCTCCTCCTCGCTATCTCCCTCAGAAACTGAGCCCCTTCGCTCATTGTTGGCCCGATTGCTGAAACAACTCTTGCTTGTTAAATCTGTGATGGATTCTTTTAAATTTATTAAACTTGTTGATTGCCAGGAGAGAATAAATAACCGGTTGTAATGTCTCCTTATGTTGATGTTCCACTAAAAGAAGGAATTCACAGCTTTAATTCACAGTTTAATCAGTACCTGAGTAAACTAACGAAATGATTTGACTGTCGGTTGTCACAAAATTAAATTTACTGAAACTCAAACTTAGTGATGTAGTTATAATATATCTGATATGAGAGTTTAGCGTTCTCACCTCTCCATGGCAATGATTTGTTGTTTTTGATGCTGGTAGTGGTACATCTGAGCTGATTGGGCGAGCCGTCGGTCCCCTGTTGGCGTAATCTCTTTGTTGGGTCCCGTAACTCCGTAAGCAGGATATTCTATGTCTGCCGCTGCTTTTGAGTTTGTGTGCAGCCTATGTGAGAATGATTAATGTAAAACTGGATCACACTTAAGGTAAATAAATTACTGTGGAATACATTACATGAAGTCTGACCATCTGGCGAGAGTAACCTCAATACACTTTTAAAATAAAATTTAAATATTTTATTTTTATATTTAAAAGATATTAATTTGTTTCTAAATTTTGCCAGTTTCATATTACATTTTCATTTGTTCAACAAAAACTTATAGTAATAATTGACTTGAAGTGATAATTTGTAGGACACTCACTGGTCTATGATATTCAATAGAATCCGCTTAAAAAACTGCACAATTAAGTTTCTTAAAGTTTTTCTCTATCTCTAACGGTTACCGAGATATTAACACAGTACAGTAGAACCTCGATTAACCGTCACCCTTTTAACCGTCAGTCTCTATTAACCGCCACCCCGCTAGCGCAAAAAAATTATGTTTCTGCGTCATCGCCGGCCTGGATCATCTGTTGAGGCTCTATGATGAGTAGTGACGACTGTATTGCACACCTGCAATGTGCGTGAATCATTGGCGGCAAGGGTATAGTGACCCAGCTAGTTAATACCTTACACTGTCTTCTGCATTCCACTGCTACTGTTTCATTTCAGTTCAGTATGGTGCGTGGCTACAGTGAACTGAAGTTATTGCCGATTTCGAGTGCAATGCCTACTACTGTTTTACGTGCTTTACAGTGCTGTTTTTACGTAGTGTGTAATGCTCTTATGTTATGGCTGAGAAACGGAACCGTGTAGTTTTGGGACTCGACAATAAACTATAAATTATTAAACGCTGGTGCTTCTTCTCAGAAAAAATTAGAAACATGACCGCTTGAAAAGCTCGACGGGGAAAGAAACAATAGAAAATGACTGATTATTTTAAAAACTAAAAACCGGCAACGTAAGTTTTGAGAGTAAAAGTATACGTACATGTACAGTTGATATTTCATTGTTTTCTTATTAAAATATTGTAATAAAGTATTTTCCCCTTGAACTGGCCTAGTTTTGTTTTTTTCTTATTTAAAATAAATTCACATTCAGCAATCATGAAAATGAATTAGGACTTACAATGGCGCCGTTATAACATGAATTGCGATGTTGCCACGCCAAACAATGTCTAGGTGCTAAGTGGATCGGTGCTATTATTATTTCTGTTATCCGTCTATTCGGTTATCCGTCATGGTCTCGGTCCCGAGGGTGACGGTTAATCGAGGTTCTACTGTACGTTGTATTTTGGGGCTCCAATGTTAATCTTATGGAGGATAAGGAAAAATTTATATTTCCCATATCAATCAATATTTTTGGATTAAACTTGGTATTTACCTTCATGTTGTTGATACCCACCCGTTTATGCTTAAAAATCATAGTTTATGTGTTTATCATGGCAGCAAACCTGCATACTCTTTTCCCATGTTAATCATATAGGGGATAGGCAAATTCCTTTATTTATGGACAGATGTTGATGAAAGTTGGTATAAAAGTTAAACATAAAAATTGTTTATGGTAGAAATGCCTACTTTCAGTGTTCCTCACAGCAGCAAACCTGCTCACTCTTTTCCATTTTAATCTTATGGAGATTAGGCAAATAATTCTCATGTTTATGGACAGATAATGATAAAACTTGTCATATATTATTATTATTATATTATTGATTTGGAAATTCACTGAGTACGCAGGTCTGGTGCGACGGGGGTATTTTCTCTTTCATTTATGGATAAATAATTACCTGTTATTATTGTCATTTATTGTATTATTACCATATATTACACTGCACCATCATTAGATTTATTATTTTTATTTAGTTTTAAATGTGTTAAATCGTCATCTGTTTCACCAGCTGTGCTGGAACAATTGGAATGTTTTGTGACGAATAAAGAGTTTGAGTTTGAGTAGCTCAACTGAGTAGTAATCTCCAAAAACCGCGAGAGCCGTCGAGTAGCGGAAGGTAGCACATATGTTACCTGTTACCTGTTCGTAAACCGCGGGAAATACACTTTAATATCTCTTCTAGAAAGTGTTGGATACTTTGAGGGCTGGGAAAACCGAGGCCGGTTATAAGGGGTTCTACTGTACTGCTTTTTTTTAGTTAACTTTGAATGGTCTCTGCCTTTATTCATTAAAATTCTCGTTTTATAATAACTATAGTTGTTTTTAGACTTAAAAATGAAATTAAATTAAATTTTGTTACTGTTAAACAACAAGGAATAGGAATAAGACTTCACTTTTAAAGTAGTTAAAATTTCTTAGTAACTTATATAAGTTATATAAGTAATGTATATACATTACAGTCATCAATGTAGATATTTAAAAATCAAGTGGAAAACTGTTATACTTATTTTTAGATTCTCTTCATGGAAAGAGAATTAACTTTATAAAAAAATTAATCCTATAACCATATAGAATTTGTTTGTAAGTAAGAAGTTTTAGCGATCAACCAGTACCAGTTTGTGTTGATCAGTTGTGTTAATTAGTTTACACACATGGCACACAACTGTGCAGGTAAAAGTTACGGCATTCCATTGCAATGATGGAATCATCACCACATATTCTTCAGTTGAAAAAAAGGTTCCTCAGATTTTTAATCTTTTGGATTTTTAATGTGGAAAAGTGATTTTTATTTCTCCAAAGGCATTTAAACATCATTCATCTTTTGAGTAAGAGTAAAAAATAAAACTGAAAAAACCAGCATCTAACCGTCCTATCCGTCTATTTTAAAATTTTGTTTGCTTTAGATGATTTCAACCCATTACCAAAAATAGTAAAAACATTAAAAAAAAATGAAATCGATGAATTTTGAAGCCATGATACTGAGGCTTACCCTGAAAGACATATATTTACTGGAAACATTCTGCGTAACATATTTATAATTTTGTTAGTCTTTTTGTTGGGCTTTAAAACCATAAAAATATTTTGCTATCAGTAATACCTCACAATATATTTCTCAAGCTGTTAGAAAAAAATTGTAATAATGCATATAAAATCTTAATCGACATTCAAAAACGTAAAGAGGCAACTGTCACTTGAGATTATAACATTGAACACATTTTCAAAACCTTCAAAACAGATTGGATCCACTATTCTATTTATTTGCTAAGGTTGGGTGTCAGACAATTATGGTGTCCTTGGGCGTAATTAACTGTGTCATTTGTCTGACAGTTGTAACGTTCTGAAATTTAAGTTTATTAGAGATTTATTACTGTGTTTTAGCTGTTAGAAACTAACTTAATTTAGAGTGATTTTCTTTAGGTACCTTTAATCTTGAACAATCATGTTTGGCTTATATGAGCTAAAATTTGTAAATTTTAACCATTATAATGACTAATCATAACTTTTCACCAAACAACTTTTAATGGTTTATCATTGAAACACCATTTATGAGAAGATTCACACACTGATCTATGAAATCTACCAGTGTTAACTGAAAATCCCACCAATCTGAAAATACCTTTTAATCAGCAGTGTATTCTGTGTTACTAAAGTAGAACTTTGATCATTCGAAAAGTTCTCCAACATGAAATTTTTTTCTGTACCCTTAAGAAATAATCTACAGTAATATGAAAAATTCTGATAATTTAAAGTATTTTTGACATTTAATTTATCCTCTAGAATTTGAATATGAATTATGTTCATTTTATTAGAAATACTACCTTTAAAATTTTTTGATAACCTCTACAATTTGAAGTCGGTTCCTATAAGCCTGTGAAATTCAAAGGAATATTTTTAAAACAAGCTAGTCGAAACATGAACCAGCTCGTTTCCGCAAATCCCTCAGGTTCGGATCATATCGTTATATGCTTCGTTATAGCATCGATAATATAAATATCATTGGTTACGTTAACCCTGTTGTAAAGAGTTAAATTTTTTGTGTGCTACCGATTTTATTTTACTCTCTGGTGGATTTTTTCCTGAGAATGAGTTTAAAATAGTACAAGTCAAAGTTCAAATTTTATTTGTGCTAACCTCTATGAAGCAAACTTCTGAATAGAACCTCTATAGCTGGAAATTGAATAATGCTAACCTCTATAAGTCAAAATAAAAAATTTGAAGTAAATTGGCGTTTTCTTTGAATTTCAGATTATCGAGGTTTAATTGTACTGCATCAATCTTGATGTTAACATCGACACAATGTGGTGTATATTTTAAGGTGAATATGAGTAACAAGTTTTTTTATCAAGTCTACACCAGCAGCATTTTTACAGGAGAATATACAAGCACTTATAAAAGGAAAGCAGTCCAAAAACCCATCAATCTTTATGGAGATCCCGGGAATCGAACCCGTGACCTCTTGCACCAAATTTCAAGACGCTAATCGTTAGGCTAGCAAGATGCATCGAGCTATAATAAGCGTGATGGATACTAAATTTAGTTATGTTAGTGACAAATTTTTGGGTGATAAATGTGCTATGGGAGTAATGATATACTTGGAGTAAGCTCAAATATTCATATAATGGGATGAATGGACTAAGAAAAGTAAATTTGATCACATTTGAGGAGATCTATGCTCCTGAATTCAAGCTACACCAAATAGCCGAGATAAGAAAGTGAAACAAGATACATAAAGAGAGATACTCACTTATACCAGCCGATGAAAAGGGCAATGACGCCTGCCGCGGCCGCCGCCCCACACCCTGCGATGACTGCTGGAAACAGGCCTTTATCTTTATAAACGTAGAATTACCAAAATCTGCAACTTCTAACAATTATGGTCATTTTCCTATTTTTCATAGGGAAGAAGCTATTATCTTAGGCGGTATGGTGAGACTTAAGTAAGGGTCTATGATAATTTTTGGTTTGAGGTTTGGTTTATTTGGAAACTAAAAAAAATAGTCGTTCAATTTTGAATGTAAGTTTTTATATTTTTAGCAAATTTCCCACAGAGAAGAAGCTATCACCGTCTCATGGCAAGACTTAAGCTCGGGACCATGTTATTTTTTGGTCTTTAGGTGCCCAGAGACCAAAAACAATGGTCATTAATATATATATATATATATATATAAACTCGGCAAAAAATGGTCTGATCGAGACCAAATTTGGTAGGGACATTTGCTTGGACGAGTTTGTAAACCGGACATATCGGAACGGGTAGTTTGGGGGGGTTTTGTACTCAAAAACTGGGTTTTTTGCATTTTTAATATGTAATTTAACATTTTTAAAATTATATCTTTCACCATTATGAGCTTAAAAAACTACACAATTTAGTTCCTTAAAGTTTTTCTCTATCTCCTACGGTTACCAAGATATTAAAAAATCTGTAAAAACGTATTTTTGGGCTACAATGTCTTTAACCTTATGAAGGATAAAGAAAAATTGCTATTTCGCTGATCAATGTATATTTTTGGATAAAACTTGATATTTACCTTTATGTGGTTGAGATCTTATGCTTCAAATGCTTAAAAATTATAGTTCATGTGTTTGAATCTATGTTTGTTGAAGGGGAAATGAACGGTTTAGTAGTTACTTTCAAAACAACTAAGTTTGGTTACGTATTCAAATTAAAATGAAACATTTTTAATTATATTAGTTACATAAATAGGGAGAATTCAAGTGCACCACTTTACTGTTATTTCCAGAATACATGGTAAAAAAATTGAGTGTCTCAAAAATTTTTTTAGTCAAAATTAAAATTTTAAAATCAATAAAACTCACAACTATGTTTTATTTAATACCATTGATTTTTTGGTAAACATACAAATAAAAAAACTGTAAAATAAAAGAAGAGTCATGTTTGTATGCTAAAATAATATTCCTACCAGGTTTAACAAGTTGGTGAATGGCAAAGGAAATAAAGATAAGGAATCTGATAAGATTTAACCAGGACACATGGGACATTCATATATTCTTCAGAGAAACCATGATAACAGGCAGAATAACACATATTCAACATTCAGATTATTAATTTACTGGGTTTTTTACAAGGTGAGCTCTTTCCCAAAACCTAAAAAAATTAACTTTTGAAGAATTGTAATGATGGATTTACAGAATGATGAAACAGGTACTTGTAGTTATTCTAAATTGCAGATGCAATTTGTAAATTTCCTACAACTAACAGTTGCAAATTTGTATTTGATAATGTAAGTCATATAAAGTTCAGCTTTTTTAACATATGAACCAATTCTTCAACCCTTAAAGTATTTTTCCCCAAATTATCAAAAGTTTCTACGTTCTATATAAGGTTCTACGTTACTATTAATATTTCCATGAGTAGATAAAATTTTTAGCATTCTTGATTAAAGATAGTGAATTCAATTATGATTGTATAAACAGTTTTCAGTATTTAAACCAGGACTCTAATTAACAATACATGAACATTTCATCACTCAGCCTACTTCATCAACTGGCATGTCTCATCAGCAGTTGAATACATATTTAAAAAAATAAACAATACTTTCAATTGATTCATATATTTTAATTTTATCCACTTTGGTAAATAAAGATACCGGTAGCTACATTATACATATGGGTTAAATGTGTTTCATTCATCTTCTTAAAATATATGACAGTTTCTTTTACTTATACTTTGACCTCAGATACAGAATAAACAGCTCCATGTCTTTGACTAGTTAACCCATCCCCGTCGGGCATAACGGTCGGCGCCTGAGGCCCTCCGGGCTGAACGAAAATCGAGCCTCGTTCACTACGACTGTGTGTCACTATTAGCGTGAAAGAATTAACAGTAACTTCATGAATTATATGTTTTTATTTCTTTGCCCTGTTCCTTATACCCTTTAACTGCATATACAATCACTTTTAGCGAGGAAAAAAATTATTACTGTACTTTTTC
Organism: Nephotettix cincticeps; assembly: GCA_023375725.1. Classification (NCBI taxonomy): domain Eukaryota; kingdom Metazoa; phylum Arthropoda; class Insecta; order Hemiptera; family Cicadellidae; genus Nephotettix; species Nephotettix cincticeps. Next base: position 25,660,861 of record CM041785.1, read on the forward strand.
ACCAGTTCAAAGCTCTAGACTCAGAAACAAGTAGGTACTGTTGTTTCGTAAAATCTTATTTTATTTTCAAAAGATTCTTTTATTTCACTTGGCAGATCTACAGTTACCTGCAGTAATAAATAGTTAATGATAAATCTTTAAATAATAATCATTATAACTGTATTATCATCAATAAACACAATCGCTGAACAAATTGTGCGAACGATAAAATAATTTACAGTCAATACGAAACATTTGACACTAAATAAGATGATAAAAGAGGACGCCAACGCCATCTATCGGATGAGAAATGAACTAGAACACCTAACGGCGGATAAAAGAACTACGTCAAAATATAAGCAGGTAACGCACATTGTTTGCTCATAACCACCCCGCGGCCCGCGCCTCGGGACGCACGTCATTAAACATCTGTCTAGCGAAGTACGCGGACATACAGTGTACGTCATTAGACAGGAATGGGTTCAAGAAAATTTAGAAGTGAACCGATACACCAATACAGTAGTCTGGGGATAGTACTGATAAGAACTAATTCGCAACTCTAGGATTTGAACCATAATCACCGCCGTTTCATTTTCAAAGGGCCTTCATGTTGACGCCTAAGTTAAAAACCCACCAAAAAATGTCTGAATCAAAATCAAAAAATATATATATATATAGTATTATTTATTTCATTCCATATGTATTTTATATATTCAAGAGACTTACCAACAAGGACAATATCCTGATCATTTTTAGCCAACAACCTCTTGAAGACGTATGCAACATCTTGCACGCTCTCTGTTGAGGGTTCGTCAGGCGCAGTAGTCGTGTCATCCTCTAGTGACTCACTCGAGACATCTTCTGCAGGCTCTTCTGTCTGATTGTTGATGTCTTCTTCTTCTTCTTGATACGGCGGACGAGGTTCATTTTCCTGCCTTTTTGCATCCTTTGAGTTTGTTAATAATTCCGGTTCTGAAAAATAGTAACCAATAGTAAAACAAACATGATGTTAGTAAAATAGCTTTTTAACTATCAGACCACTTTAAGGTTGGTCAGAATAAAATTTTCAGAGTGTTATAAACAATAAATTCCTAATAAAAGATGGTAGATCTTAGAATGGTCCAAAATTGTATTTTAATCACACGGAATTGGTTTGAACACTGTTAAGCATTCTTTACATCATGTCGAATTATTTGTCGTAACAAATGTGGAATAGGTAATAACACATTTCAGGGAGAAGTTGTGGTAGAGAAGATGACACTATTGAAATTTCATAGGACTTCAACTTCAAAAAATATTGTGCAAGAGTGTTAATGTGAAACATTTATTGTGCGGAGGAAGGGACAGTCTGTTCAATCAATTGGACCTCAAATAACTGTGCAACAGATAGGTGACTCAGATGAGACCATTCTGCTAATCTTACCTCTTTATTGCTAATAAGCTGAATTAAATTATTTTATTAGAACTCCTGTCACATACATATTAGTTTAAAGCAATTATTATAGACTCAATCATTATTATATGGCCTATTTAATGTTTTGTAAAAGCCTAAAATTGGGATATAGTCTTTAATTTACAGCAAAATAATGTTAATTATTAAAAGTCTATAATCAATAAGTACCGTGAAATTTGTATAATATTCAAGATTTTTAAGTATTTTTAACTGAGGTCTTCCATTTATTTTTAGTTATTCGGATAAGTTTTTTACAAAGGACTAAATTTATTCTCCAATCCCAGGAGTAAGGTAGGCTACTTTAACCGTTATCACCTGCAGGTGACGCATATATGATACCAACTGACGCACCTGCTCTGAACCCTATGGGGGTCCAACATGAAGGTGTCAGCTGCTCTTCTCCAGACAAGTTCTCCAGACTACTACAATTCTAATGGGGATACCACAATTCTAGTTCTAATGGGATGTACAAAACAGAATTTAATAGCAACAGATAGTGAAGAAGAGAAAATTCAAATTTCAATACCACTATGAAATAAAAGAGGAAGACTAAAATATTTCAAAAACAAATAAAAAGGTGAAACATGCATTGGTAGTCTGAAACATACATTTACTGAAATAATAAAAAATGAAAAAGAAATGCAAACAAATTTAAAAAATCATATTTGAAAACTGGTGAAAACATTTTCTCTGTATACTATCTATAGGTGGGAGAAAATATGGAAAAACTATGATGAAAACTTCTACAAAATTGGAAACAAATGTTGTTGAAACATACATCAAAAAGGGATAAGTATGCAAGAAGACATTGACAGCATGCACCATGCAGACGGGGACGGGGTTACCAGCATACCAGGGTCGTAGAACCTCGGGTCGGAGGGAGGGACTGCAAAGTAACCGTTCTGATAGTTGCGGTTAGTTTCCTCAGGGAAGCGATATGTGAACTCTGGAATAGCCGCAGGGACCACCTCAGGCTCAGGAGGCTCTCTGCGGAGCTGGTACTGACGCCACTGACTCAACACGTGCTGAATACGCCTGATGATCGCGGCATCAGGATATTCTATTACATCAAATTTGCATTCACAGTTGATTAAAATAAATATGATATTTTAAAATATTGTGGGCTCAGTGAATCAAATAGAAGTAGGAACAGTAGTACCTTATTTTTTATTTCATTAAGATTCATATAATGTAGTTTTAAGGCTAAAATCATTTTATGGACGAGCTATAACAATGTATTTGCTGCGCATTGTGTACTTATTTAAAAATCTGATTTAAGTATGGATATTATTTGAAATAAAATACCTCAAGCATGGAAAATCATAAGTTCAAAATACTGTGGTTTTATAAAACATGGGTGTTAGATGTTAAATGTCAGGGGGGGTTCAGAGTTAATTTCACAATATTGTCACAGTATTGCCTAAAATAAAGAGAAGAAACATTTACCTTAAACTAATATAAAACCACAGTAAAAATACATCAAAATATCTGTGCCTAATAAGAAATTATATTTGTTAAGATTGGTAATAAAATTCAAAAACTTTTAAAAGGTCTGGGGGGCATTGCCCCCCATTAACTCCGCCCATGTGAACAATAAATAGCAAAATATTGCTTTCTTGTAGTAAGTTCATTTACCTCAAATGTTTGACACACAACAGATAGACAACAGAAAAAATATTGGTTCACTGTTTTTATTGGAAAATACAGAAAAATAAAATGTTATCGATTGATATTCAGCATGAGCTGCCTTTCTCTGGATGTTAGATCACACAGCATCGCTTAACTCACAAACTGTGCAACATTACTAGTAATCTAAGTTCATTTAATCTCTGTTGAAAAAAGGACAACATTTTTGTAAATTTTGTAACATAAAAGGTGTGCTAGTAATTATTGACAGTAACCATGTTTTAAAATCTGTCATGATTTTAGTGGTATCCATTCACAATATAATAAGCAAAGGGTGTTTCAGTGTATCTGTAGCTTAAAATAATAGTATTGCATTGAATGCAATACTATTATTCAATAAAGTAATTGTATATGTAAATATAAATTTTTGTTGTATCTAAACTATAAAATTGTAACTATCACTACAGTTTGGAAAATTATTTGTGGATAAATTTTAACGTGACAAGTGTTAAAATTAAAATATATTTTAGATTTATTGATTTTGTTATTCTTATATAGTTGAATTTCAACCATATTAATATCCATTAATATTTAAAATACACAGTCGTTTATAAGTCAACTGTCATAGGGTAGTTATTCATTCATAACAGAAATGATCCCCCAAATAACTGATGTCAACATTGTTCAAAACCACCTGTATTAAGAAAATGTATGCTTAAATGAAAAGAAATTTATACAAATTATTGTCATTCAGGTTTAAATCTTGAATGAAACCGTGAAGGGAATAAACGTGAAGTAAGTTGGTCTTCTACCTGGATATGCGTCCAGTTGCTCAGCGCCAGCGAATGTCAAGGAGGCAACAGAAACATACACTAAAACACAACACAAGACCAGATTCATACTCTCAGGCCTCACTATGTTGACTGGCCTACCCATATGGTACCGTCACTCTTCCATTTTGAAAAATCGATACCTTTCCCGGTAAGCCAGAAGTCAACTGTGGTCGCGAGCGTCGATTCGACGTGATAACTCCCGCGCATGCGCGCACACATGCGTGATAACAACTGTCAATTTACACCTCGGACGGGTGTCAAAGGACGATACGATATTTTATTCGATTGATTATCGATCGAGCTAAGTAGTTTCAGTTAGGTTGAAAATTTCAAGGAAACAAATTTTCCTATTCAGATATCCTGAAATCCCTTTTTCTTTTGAGGTGCAACCTCGATTTATAAACAATCTGTGTGACATGTACAATCGGATCTTCTACTGGTAAACACACGCTTTCAATACATAATACCACAACTTTAAGACAATCTAAATATAAATAAAATAAGAGTTTTCTCTGTACATTGCTTGGAATTGTGACATGTTTGGTTATTTTTACGTTTTATATCCCCAGAAAAGCCGGAATGGGGTTATCTCGATTTCTGTACCGCTAAATCAGTCCTTTTTGTAACGCTCCTTCGTATTTAATCCACAGTTGTAAAACTTATTTTCATTATTATATACCTTTTTCTATTCTATTCTAATGCTTTTGTATACTTTAAAACGATTCAAGTACTATGAAAATAAAATAATGAGTTCTCAAAAACTCAGTTTTGATCAATAGGCGTAGATTTTTCGAAATTACTGAAATTAATTTATGTATATGTTATATTTAATAGAAAAATTAACATGCTGTCAAATTAAAATCAATACTACTTTGTTGACATTGATATTAATTTTGAACCTATTTCAATCTTAAAGTAGGGCCTATAATAAATTTTATAATAATACAAAAGTTCTGATTTAAACGAGTAATTTGTCTAAATGCAAATTAATGCTAAACTGTACTGCAAATTTATTTTCTCTTTGTATGTATTTGTTTAAGATTTCAGGTTTATATTTTGTCATAATAATAAGTACCTCGCTTCTAAACACTGACACACTGATTCATACAACCCGTACAACGAGAGTCACTTCCTTTTCGTGTTCAATTTTCACAATATTTTTTTAATTATACAATTTGGATAATACAAATTATTTGTCATTTTATTATGTGACTTGACATGCATTGCCGTAGAATATTTATCTTAAGTATGGCAATGCATAAATCAAATTAACGTATCATTCATCATTCGTAACAATCAATCATCCAACATTTTACAAGTTGAACATTATATATTGTTTCAACCAAATTTCGCAAACTCATAAAACCCTTGTAATACCCCCGTCGCATCATATATACCTGCGTACTAAGCGAATTTCCAAATCAATAATAATAATAAACAAGTGATATCAATATCTGTCATATCAGAGAATTTGATGCCTATTCTCCATAAGATAAACCCGGGATAGAGTATGCAGGTTTGCTGCTGTGAGTAACATTGAACGTAGGCATTTCTAGCAAAGCAACTCTAATTTTGACCATATACCAAGTTTTATCAACATCTGTTCATAAATAAATGAGTTTGCCTATTCTCTATATGATTAACATGGGAAAAGAGTATTCAGATTAGCTGTCATAAACACATCATCTGATTTTTCAGCATAAATGTATGGATCCTAACCACATGAAACTAAATACCAACTGACATAAAAATATAGGTTAAATACTGACAACTTCGTAATTATTAATATTTAACTTTAAATGGCCATGTTTAATAATACATAGTTTATTTAAAGGTTATATATTTGTCAAATAATTAACATACTAAACGTAATTTATTAATAACATTTAAAACGAATAATCGATTAATTCACAATTTTCAAATCAATAAACTCAAAATTTAAACCTAACTGTTACGGATTTTTTCGTGAATTTCACAATATTTTATATAACAATATGTATAAACAATTATACTTATTTTATTATTTGGATATAAACACGTAGATTTTATCAGACAGAAAATAAAAATTAAATTCATAATCAAAATAAACAATTTTAAACTATTGATATTTTGTTTGAAATTATTTTTTATTATTTATTTTAAAAATTCATAAATTAATATGATTCAGATACATTGTATTTTATGTTTATGGTATTTATTAAATCATTAGTAGAAAGAAATATTTTTTCATTTAATTTTTGAAACAAATTTCTTAATTAAAAATTTTTTAAAAAAACGCCATAAAATGAAATTATGGGGTTTTTAAAATATTTTTCACTAAAATTACACATATAACAACTTCCTAAAACATCATCGGATGATATTTCAACGCATAAAGGACAACACAGAAGACAGACAGACATACATAAAAATATAGGTTAATAAGTGAAATATTAAATTTCTTTATCCTCCATATGATTAACATTGGAACACCAAAATAAACGTACTGTTTAATTTTTTATCTCGGTAACCATTGGAGGTAGAGTAAAACTTTAACATACTAAATTGTGTAGTTTTTTTAGCTAATGGCAAAAGAATAAATGTAAAATATTTTGAAATGACACATTAAAAGGCAAAAACTATTTTGGGGTAGGCCTACAAAAACCGTTCCGATTGACCGATATATCCTGGATTACAAATTTGGCCTCGATTGCACCTCAAAACGAAAAAGTATCATGGTCCTGGGCTTAAGTCTTGCCATAACTACTGTAATAGCTTATTCCCAAATGGGAAATTCGCTAAAATCCAACACCCTCTAAATATTCATAAAATCATTTATGGAGTATGAAGGGCAAACACATTGACGACCGTGGTGGACATTAATTTCAACGGGATTACTTTGATGAAATATCAAGTAAGTAAGAATTATTTATGTTATTTTATTAAAAAAAATTTATTACATTTGAAATTTACTTAGAAAATTGGTCACATTTGGTACTTTATTTACAATACCGAACACCACATTATTCTTAGTTAAAGAAAATTATTTTCTTATTTGAAAATAACGTTATAGTATTTCTGTACTTTCAGTTTGTCATGAAGTTGTATAAAAAATATTTTAAAGAAAATGAGCATGAGGATAAAATTGAAATATCGATGGAGTAATTTTAAAATTAAATATTGAAACGCCGAAACGCCATGAAATTAATGTAAGTTACTCCATTCATAAATTATTCTAGACAAAGGAACGTTGAGATTTTTGGATATCGATACAAGGCGATGTGGAATACCGATAGTCTACTATCGATGTCGAATGGTGCTACCGGTAGGCCCTACCGTTCCTCTTATCAACGCGTATTACGTCATTCCAACAGCTGTGTCAGGCGCTGTCTCCGATTGTGCTGCTGCTTATAGAAATGATTGCAATGACAGTTACCATGCAGCCGACCTTGAAACTTGAGCCTTTAATTATTCATTGTTTGCAACGAAATATATTGTTGTGAAATGCTAACTTAACTAATTGCGAAAAGTTTTATTGGTTTTGTAGCTTTAAGGTTTTTTTGACATGGATCTGTCGAAGCTCTAGTGGTGTTAGCAATTCATGAGACGCAAAATTGTTATGAAAGTGACGTCATACGTCTATGAGTAAAACTGTCAAGAGAAACTGAAAACATTCCCTTCTCTCATGTCCATGAACCTATTTCCCACGGGGAAGTAAATACTGTACATTCTTGAAGGCTAATGAACTAACCTTGAACTAATTTGATTTACAAGAGAATAATTTTGTTTCAGACATGAAAAGGCTATATTTTTTTCTTCAAAAAGAAATAAAAAAATATTATTTTATGATTTCTTTAAATTCTAAAATAACACCTAATTTAATTATAACATCAATAAACTATAATGAACACTTGATAGAAATGTATTTTAGGACAAAAGAGTGCACAGAGTTTAATTTCCCATTAACTTTATTAATAACCTTATACACAACAAATATTTTTTATTTGTCTTCAAAAGCTACAAACATTGCATCATCAATGTTACATGAGCAATAACTTAAAAATGACTAAAAATAATAACATAAAATTAAATAATACTATTAAATAGTACTATATTAATAAACATAGACTTTTTAAAGAATAGACCTACATTGTATTTTCAATTCTTTTTGTGCACAGCCCAAAAAGAAACATATGAAAAAATATTTAGTGTCATAATAAAATATTTCTTAAAGAAATGCTCTGCTGCTCTTTAGTTCTTTATATAAAAAATGAAATGCCAATGAAAATTTTGTATTTTAAATACAAAACTGCTGACATTTAATATACTTCATACTGCTTACATAAATACGCCTAAATGTGTGGAACACTGGATTGTAGGTTCTAGGACAATGAGAAATGTGTTTCCAATTATATACCACTTTGCAAATGATGTAATGACATGTGCTTGTTGGCTTCCATTTCATAAAAAAACATTCACATGATCTGTAACAAAATTCCATGATGAAAAATTATTATGATGTTAATAATTATTCTAAATGTGATACAAAATATAAAACTTGCTTTGACTTGATCATGCATTAGTATTTTAACCAGATGGTAAAAATGAAAAACCAACTAATGATTTCAATAAATTACCATTTTTATTCAAGACTAGCAGTTAGCCTGGCCTTTACACTGGTTGTAATATTCAGTGTTATGAAGAAGGATACTTGTTATCATGACAAAATATAGACCTGAGATAGAATAGACACAAAAGAACAAAACTTCTCAGCTTGCTTATTTAACATTTATTAGCCTAATTTACAGTTATATGGATTAGATTAAATTACAAAATTTGTATAGTTATTAAAATTTATTATACAATAAGATTTTAATATAGTTTAGCTTCAGGTAGGTTTAAAATCAAAAGTAAATTATCATTTTATTAAATTTGACAGCTGTTCCTAATTTTTGTCTATAAAAACTTTTATACGTCACATGTTCTGTAAAATATAGAAAAAAATGTCTAGTACTAATAAACTGTAGTTTTGAGAGCTCATTTTTCACTTTCATAGTGCATTAATCAATAATATATATCTATAACAGGTTTGAACAATATCCTTAATCAATAAGAGAGTTTGCTGATTCTCCATAGTATTATTATGGGAAAGAGTATAGAAGTTTGATGCTATGAGGAACACTGAAAGTAAGCATTTTTACCACAAACCATTTTTATTTTGACCATATCCCAAATATAATCAACATGTACAGACGTGTACAGACACAGTTCTAATTTTATTTATGTATTTTATTTATCAAGACAATTTATTGTGAATGAAAACACTTTTACTATTGAGAAAGGATGGTGTTCTAAAGTTAATTTATGTGACTTGCAAGGTCGGAGATAGTGGAGCGTGAACAGAGGGAAAGTTGGCGCCTAATTGTTGTTTTAGCTTTATCAACAACTGACACAACAATCTTTTATACAGTTTTCCAATTTTTATAACAGAGTTGTAAATATCAACCAACCTGAAAATGGTTACTGCACCAATATAGCTCAATATGTATTGGGTTAAATGAGATAAAATAAACGTTATCAGTGGACTGAAACATACTTTCTCCCTTAATTAAATTAAAAAAAAACTATAACTAATATAATAGATCTAAATCTATAGATCTAAATATAATTCAAAATTGTTGTTTCAAACATGATTATCCAATTTCTTAAACAAAAAAAGAGAAAATAAGATATATTAATTGTTAGAAATTTTTAGGGCATTACACCCCTCCAGGGTGTAATACCAAACTTTTCAGTTTTTTTTGTGTGATGTAACCTTAATACTGCATACCAATTTTCATGATAAACGGTTGAGAAATAAGGAGGAAATTGATTTTATATTCTCCATGGGAATAACATTGAAATACACACCAACCAGCAAAAATTAAATAAACATAGACATCCTAAACCCTAACCCTCCCAGCACAAAAAAAGCCAGATATTCGTTTCGGCGTGGGATATAAATCCCTGCTTTGTTCTTGTCTTTGATTTGATTCCAACCCCTTCTACCCAAACCTGCATATAATAAATAAATAAACAAATCCACCCTAAACCCTGTTCCATCCAACACAACAAACAAAGCCAGACACTCGTTTCGGTCGACAGCAACCTGCTCTCGGCTTAGCTCTGGTCTTTGTTCTCAAACCGAAATCATCCATTCACTAACCATAACCACAGTACCCGCAACCAAAACCTATCCTTGGCTGAAGAGGACATAGTCCTATAACAGCCGCAGTGGGCCTTCAGCCCACTGAAACCTGACATCCTGTCCTGTCCTGACCAATCGTATAGGTCGTTTGTATGTGGTACAACTGATCAGGTTTAGTGTGACCGATGGCCTCGAGAAGCGCAGTAGACACAGAATGGTGGGGGAAGGGCTCGGCTCAGTCGGATGCCAGCCAGCCAGCATTTAAACAGTTTGTTTTGTACGCATTTAGCAACATCACATTACATGCAAAAACAATGTGTACAGTCAGCTGACCTGTCACCTGTCTTCGTGCTATTGTTGTTGTCATAATGGTTGTATAACTCGGAAGTTGGAAAATCAAAGGTCTGATGACTGAGACTACTGTATTCATATTCTTATTAATACATATATTATTTAACATAAATATTTTATATACAAATAGATATATTTATTTCTCATTTTCCTAAGCTATTGAAAAGCTTGGCATTATTTAAGATGCAAGCATGATCTGAGCTGTATCCCTTTTGGGAAATAACTCAGATCCAAAATAGAAATTTTGGGATATTGATTAACTTTGTTATATTGACATGGTTATGTCTAAACTCTGCGAGGGTGTTAGCAGGTTTGTGGTACACAAAAAGTGCAGCGGAAGTATTCAATAAAAGTGCCGTCATATGGTTTATAAAAGAAGCTGTTTAGATAAACTGAAAACATTCCCTTTAGACATTTCCATGATCTAACCTAATTCCTACAGGGAGGAACTATACTATCATTTTTTCATTAGTCTTTTTATATTTATTATATATATATATATATTCAATTTGAAAAAAAATATATAGTGGCATTTCTATATTTTCATATATTCATTTTTCTACATTAATCCTTTTTATGTGACAGAGTGCTGTTTCATGATGTATCCGTAACTTGTAGAAAAAGTTACATGTGTTGTTATAGAGGAATTAAAAGCTAATGAAAAATTAGCCAATACAATTTGCTATATCTGATATCATTCAACAAACAACCCCAGCAGACCTTACTTATCTTACTTGTAATACAGTAACACACAAAAACTAATTTTTATGTTCCAGATACTATTACAATGAATTCATTAGTAAATTAGAACCCAATCTTCAAGCGTGGTATAAATATTTATTTCTACAAACATTGTCAATATTGAGTAACATTGGATTGGCTAGTTTCCTCCACCCAGGTGTGTGTTGGTGTACGCATCGCACGCCACTTATTGCCTCTTGTTATGCGTGACAGGGATCTCTATTTAGTTCACCACAGTGTTTGTATTACGAGACTCATTACGCTGCTATTGCAGTGTTTTAGACGTCATAGATGATTACTCGCTTTCAATATCATGCAACAAATATGATACAGTCAACTTAAATTTCTAACATTAACAGATTTATAATTTAAAAATATATTAATCACTTGAAATGACTCAGCTTTCTCTATGAACTTTGAAAAATTTGAAATCACTTCAATAAATAAATTATATACCTCCTAATTTATACTTATAAGAATAATACTTATATTAATAATATATATGAATAATAATACTAAGAATTAATACTTATAGAAGGAATAATTATAAGGAATTATATTGTATAGGAATTAAGAATATTATAAGGGTATTTTGGGATTGTGGTTGAAATACAGATTGTCGTGCTTTAATTTATTATCAGTTGAAGACAAAAATATTAGCTACAGACTGATACATGATTCTTATTTACCTCATACAGTATTTAAAAATTTCATCAAGAAGATCTTGAATACTTACTCAAAACTTACTATCTTGACATACCTTATGTAACTTTCAGTTAAAAGTATAAAGTAAGTATAACAGTTTTTAAGTTTAATGAATAAAACACCTTATTCAAAATACATTTAACCTATGATAAATTTTACTTTCTTCCCTTTACATACTTTATACTTTTAACTGAAATGGCGACCTACCCAGGTAGGTATTTTAAGCCAAGTATGAATGAGGAATGAATGTAGGATGATTGTGGTATAGTGTACAAAGGCGAAAGTACATCTAATCTTTGTAAATTTAAAAAATTGTAACTTTGTAAAAAATTTTAGCTGAGAATGAAAAAAAACTGTTGTCAGTCTCCCTGAATAAGAAAGGGGAGATTTTTCCTTTGAAAATTTCATACACTTTATAAAAGTATTGTATTCTTAAATCCTTATTGGAAACACCTTTATCAAATTTTTTGTTTCATAAATAGTCATAAAAATCATTTACATACAAGGCAAACAACAAAAACAAGACAAAATAAATAATTCACTTAGGCAAGTCAAAGGTGACTAAATAATCATGATCTGACAGGAGTCGCCAGTTTCTATCCAATGGGCAAATAAAATTATTACCAGAAGACAAATAAATTTTATTTACTTATTCATGAATAGTGTTAGTACTCGTAACTTAATGTTTTTTCTTGATTTAAATGTACAAATCTGAAGAACTGAAATATCCTCAGGGTACAGAATTGACAGTATGCCTGTCTGTGTGAACAGACTAACAGCTATTGTCCATAGCTGATGTAGGATTCTTTTCCTTTTTGTTTCTTAAATACGGAGGCAGCTGGTTATGTATCCCGATAATCCGATATATGAGAGTTTATTTTCAAACTTGATCAGGGTTTTTTCCTTCAGCTTAATTTGTTTCAGTTTGTCCAGAGTTTGTTTGCCCTGATCCTTTGTATGTTTTACCAGATATTTAATATAATAATGTGATAATCAGTTTTGTATATATGTAACCATAATGTTCATAGCCATATCAATCAATATCTAATTTCTTCAAAATTTGTTTCTAATATGTTTATGTAAAAATTTGATTTAATATGTTTCAAATAATGTCGACATGGAGCTTAAATTTACAAAAATACCCCGCTCTAGCTATACCAATAAAAATGCGTAAATAATGGAACTTTCAATGGGTTAAGTTCTTATCAATATGTGATACCTAAAACTTAGCCATCTTTACAGTATCTTAAATTAAATCAATTCATTGGATTGTCTGCCAAAAAAGCCACACATGTCACAATTAATTGTTAAGCAGTATGTACTGCATGCCTTTTTTTTACTGCATTGGATTGCTTTATTATGCTTTAAATTTCTACCGTGTTCCAACAATAGGAATTAATATTTTTTAGAAACGTCCGACAGAATCAGCATATACGAGGGCAATCCAGGAAGTAGATTACGTTTTGGAATAAAAAATAAACAAAGTATAGGAAACAAATTTTATTATGTACAGATGAAAGCCACACTCAAATACTACTTTTCTACATAGTCACCATTCAAATTAAGGCATTCATCGTAGCGATGTACAAGCTTGGAAATTCCTTCGTCGAAAAATACGGCTGCCTGCGCCTTCAACCACTTCGTTACCTCTTCTTGCAGCTGTGCGTCGTCATCAAAACGCTGCATAGCCAGCCACTTCTTCATTGCTGGGAATAGGTGGAAGTCGCTCGGTGCCAGATCGGGACTGAACGGCGGATGAGGAAACAACTCCCACTTAAAAGATTCAAGAACTTTAAGAGTGACATTTGCCGTGTGGGGCCGGGCGTTGTCGTGAATCAACAAGACCTTAGATCTCAACATTCCTCTGGCTTGTTTTGAATTGCTCTTCTGAGTTTTTGGAGAGTTTGGCAATACCTTTGAGAGTTTACTGTAGTGCCTCTTTCCAGGAAGTCCACCAAAATCACACCTTTTCTGTCCCAAAAAACAGTCGCCATCATCTTCCTTGCCGACATTGTTTGCATGCATTTCTTGGGTTTTTGGGGAGAACTTGTGTGCCCCCACTGCATTGATTGCAATTTCGTTTCACAGTTCACGTGTTTCACCCATGTTTCATCACCAGTAACGATACGATCGAGTAAAGAGTCACCATCCTTATGGTAAGCGTCCAAAAAGTTCAACGCTGCAGCCATTCGCTGATTTTTGTGGTCCTCTGTCAAGATTTTTGGAATCCATCTTGCACAAAACTTGTGGTAACCAAGCTTTTCGCTGATGACTTCGTGCAACAAACAAACAACGCGAAATTTGTGGAAAACTCAAAGAAAGTTCCGTTATTGTAAATTTTCGATTTTCACGGACTTTAGCATCAACTTTTTCGACAAGTTCGGCAGTCACTATGCTGGGTCTCCCACTTCGATCCTCGTCGTGAACATTGGTTCGGCCATTTTTAAATCTTATGACCCACTGACGCACTCCACCTTCAGTAATAATGTTGTCCCCATACACTTCACAAAGCTGCCGATAGATTTCTATCGGTTTACAGTTTTTTGCAGTCAGAAACCTTATTACTGCACGCACCTCGCGGGATTTTCAATTAACGCAGACATTTTAAACCGTCACAGTATCTGAACAGAGCACAGCACAAACCTCTCACTAGCACGGCTAGATGCCGACTGAGCTGCTCAACGCTCTGATCCCAAGATGGCCGCGCTAGCCCCGCCCCTAGCGGACACAGACGAAAACGTAATCTACTTCCTGGATTGCCCTCGTAAATGAGTAAGCTCTATAAGGGGGTTAGTCAACCCACTTTTAGTTGGAACCAAGGGATAACTAACTATGCCTTACATTTAGTTTTAAAAACTATTGAAGAAAGCACCTCGGGGGAAATCAATGAGAAACTAATTCAATTTTACTTATTTTATTGAATTTGGTAGTCACCAATATAATTGAAACAAAATAACAAATGACTATAAAAATAAATCACAAAGCGTTTGACCAGAATGTAAACATAAAACACTGCTGTGAGATCGACTTAACTGCAGAAAAATTACAAGCTAAACAAAATATCTACATAAAAGAAGAGAGATTACAGTTAAAGCTAAGGGACTAAAATAGGAACTGTACAGATTAATCAAAAGATATGAGATTAGTAGAGGTAGTGTTGTTTTCTGTGAGCATTTGTTGCAGTGAGTTGTACCACAGTAAGGCAGCTTCTTCACTGATCGCTTTGAATTTGTACATATTGCCTAAAAAATACACACCGATAAGTAAATATATCACCGGATATAATAAAATTACACAAAGAATTAAATTTAAAAGGTTAGCTCAGTTTGTGAATTGACTTTACATCTCTTGAAACTGACATGATGTTGCTAGTACAATAAACTTTAATCAAAAGTTAGCAGACTTCTTGAGTCATTTATAATCTAAATACTAAGTTTGTATGAAGTTACAGAATCTGTAAAATTCATAATGGCGTTCGTTATTGATTATTCAATATCTTTTATTGGGCTTTTCCAACGTGTCTGTGTTTTTAGCTATACAACATTTCTGGAGGTGGAGAAACTCCTTTCATTTTCAAGAGATTACCAAACAATTTAAATGAATTTTTTATGTATTTATTTGATATACAATCTGTTCAGTGGAGTTGAACAATGAGTAAATATGATGGATGAGAAATAAATAAATTCAAATACCTAATGGCACTGACAAACTATGATGTGAGGTTGAGTCAAAGATGGTAAAAAATTAAAAAAAACTGAAAATTTTCTTGATGTGTGAATGACAAGTCTAAAATGCTGCTTCTTAAAAGTCTGTACGTGTGTTGGCTGTTGTGTAGAAGATTCAAGGCAAGAGGGGGGGGGCGAGAAGATTCAGTGTTATTTTCGAGTCTGTCATGATACTTGATGCTAAATTTTGAAATTTCTTGTTTGACTTTGAGTATTTTTGTTGTTGTGTATAGTGTGGTTTGTGATATACCACGGTGCATGAAGAATTTTGCGTAAAATCTTCAATTGAAAACATTATACACTTTCGATGTTTGAGTTGGTGACTGATCCCCAAAGCTGGATGCCATAAGTCTAGTCTAGCTTGAGAATTGTTTTATAGATGAGTAATTTATTGTTGGTTGTCAGGTGAGAATTATGTGAAAAAACTAATACATCTTGTTGAATTTTAAATTTAAATGTTGTCGTTTGTTCCGAATGTGTGCGTGCCAAGTCAGATGTCTGTCAAGGTTGACACAAAACAAAACACAAAAACTATATCAGTCCTGCTCGATCTTTCGTTCTGAGCTCATGCTATCTTGTGTCACCCTGCTAGCTCAGACCACAAAAATCCAGAGTGTTGTGGTTATTTGTTGTTATATCAATATAGTTTTTGTGTTGTGCATGATAGATAAGTATATTTTTATTGACAACATCATATAATTAATATCTGTAACTTAAACATTCAATTTTTAATGTAAAATAATAAGGTAATCACTTGAAAACGGGAGGAGTTTTACCACCTCCATACTTCTTTGTGAAGTTAAAAACTCAGATGCGTTGTAAAAGTTCAATAAAAGATATTGAATGAGCAGAACTTGAATGACTTAACACATAATTCAAAGCTGGAAAAAGTCACTAGATATCCAAAATAGTAAAATAATGAGACAGTTTCTTTATAGTATACAAATTTTTTAGTTTGTTAACAGCAAAACAAGACAAAGTTTTTGTTGATTCTGTTGTCACAGTCAAATAACCAGTAATGTTACTAGTAAATTATACTCACATTGCGCTTTAGATAAAACCTCATTCTGAATTTAATTTAAAAGTGGTTTCAGACTAAATTATCAAGCCCTATGATACATTTACAGTTATGTCAGTAACTTAAATGAATTCAACAAAAAATACAAAGTCTGTGAGTTTGTGGGATACTTACTTCTGTGTGGGTCCCGGATGAGGAAGACATCGGAATGGACCGGGTTGTGGCCTAGAGTGACCAGACAACCAGCCAGAGGTGTCATCTTACATGGGTCTCGCTTGAAATCACTCCTCTCACATCTGCAAACACGTGTTGTTCAATCATAAATAAACAAAGTTTGACCCTCCTACAGTTTGTGCAAGATTTTCCAAATAATAATAATTGTTATGTTAGATGAGTTTTAGAATCATTATACATCCTTTTACTAAATTTAGAAAAAGAATTAAGGGACACGCCACTGACTGGGATGGTGGTGATGTGATATTTCCTAATGAGGAACATCCGCACTATCACTACTTTACTGATACTTT
Organism: Nephotettix cincticeps; assembly: GCA_023375725.1. Lineage (NCBI taxonomy): Eukaryota > Metazoa > Arthropoda > Insecta > Hemiptera > Cicadellidae > Nephotettix > Nephotettix cincticeps. The sequence goes on from CM041785.1 coordinate 25,677,985, forward strand.
ATTCATCCGCAATGACCATCCTTATAATTAGACCAGTTTGTAATTCATGGACGATATTGTGGTTCAGATTTTATGTTTAATGGAAACTGCAGGTCACTTAGATTTCATTGTCATTTCCTGTTCATGGCTAAGCATGTTTCATTAAATTTTATGTTCTGACTTGTATTAAGCTACTTTATTCAATTTTTAATGTAAAATAATAAGGTAATCACTTGAAAACAACTTTTATTATTTTAAAGTTACTGTGCGTTGTAATTCAACTTCTGTAATAAACTTCTTTTAATGAGCAGAACTTGAATGACTTAACACATAATTCAAAGCTGGAAACAAGTTAAAAAATAGTAAAATAATGAATATTTTCTTTATAGTTACAAATTTTTTAGCGTAAATCTATAAACAAGACACAAGTTTGTTTTTGTTCCCGGACGACGTTGGGCTTCCTGTCCAGTCATAGACTATTTTTTAGCTAGTCAACGCGCATCCCCGCCAACCCTCACAGCACGTACATGCTGTTGTTTGGTCACATGATAACCCCTCCCCTACATTTACAGTTATGATCATAAATCAAAAATTGACATCTCTAATATGTCACTACACGGCGCGGCGCAGTCAGTAACGTGCGTATCATTGATGGTGGTTTTACATATTCGTCGTCTTTGTTCGTGTTGGCATTTGTGACTTCGTCTGCGTTCATGTTAACACGTGTTGTGATGAATGGTTCGATTCGTCAGACAAATCTACAAATTTTTGACGTCAAGAATAAAATAGCGGCAATCAAGGAGGTAGAGAAGGGATTTAAGAAAAATTTTAAATAGCTAAATCGGGATCCCTCCAAACTATTATTGACATTTAACAAATTAGAATTTTAATCAATAATATATCTTCATTAACCTAACTTTTTGTTTAATATGTTTAAAACATGATGTTTTTACTGTTTATGTTCAACCACTGTTCAAAAACTTTTCTATTCGAATTTTTGGATAATTCGAATTTTTCCTAACTGGCATTGAGGTTCGAATTATAATTTATGTATTTATTTAATTTAACGACTTGTAATGATTAACTGACAAGGCTTGAAATGGGACCATAGAGTCCCGAAAACAGTTGCCTGCTGACTACACAAAGAATTGAAAGACAAAGTTGTTGTAACCTATTTAGTCAATCATCAATTCTGAAGACAACAATGTTTAAACTAAATACTAGTCAGGTCACAATTGCTTACACATACGAGAAAGTCAAGATTGCTCAATACAAGTTAACATAGCATTTAATAAAATATAATTAGACATGAATATAACTTTGTTTTAATATGTTATTTATTTTTGTAACAACTTGTAATGATTAACTGACAAGGCTTGAAAATGGGATCATAGAGTCCCGAAACTAGTCGCCTGCTGACTACACCCAAGAATTGAAAGATGAAGAATGGGGATGTAATCTATTTTTAGTCAATCATCAATTCTGGAGGCAACAATGTTTGAAAAACATTGACCTGACACTTAAAAGCTAACATTCACACCACATACTCTAATTCCCACTCGGTTATTCATTAAAAATTAATTTAATTAATAAGTAATTTATTTTGTTTTGTAATCAAATTCAATAACAAATCCTGACTTACCCTTTAAAGGTCTTTGGCAAGTAAAAAACAAGAGCTGTCGCCCACAACTGGACCCAGTATCGCTGCCAGGGTGACACTGTCGGCTTCCGCCCTTCCTTCATCAAAGTTTTGCGTCTCAGGCATCCCTGCAAAAATTCTTCACTATAAAACATTTTTTTTGACAATGATGAATCAAAATTGAAATTCTTAATTGACGACTAAGTGATAAAAGTAATGTATTTTGAGGTTTTAGTAAAAATATATGCAACTAAAAAGTATATACAGATGTAACTTAAAGGTTATTGTTTACTTAACCCTTTCAAGAGTACCGTATTCTGTGTCAAAATAGGACTGATGTTTTAAAACGTCTTTTTAATGGCTCCGCAAAAAGGAGTAGTGACGTTTTAAAATGTTATTTGACAAAATTTGTTCAAATACTTATATATACATATACCCCCTTGACATAGATTGATTCTTGAGCTATAAATCGATAATTAAAGACACGTAGATACGCGGAACATGTACTTATGTGTTTTCGGTAGGTTTCAGGTAATCTGCGGAGGTTTTCTTAGGCGGGAAGTTTCAGCGGAAAAAGTGGCGGTGCGGAATGAAGTTTTATTAGACCTGTTATTTATTAGCTCTGAATAAAAGTAAAAGCATTCTACACTCCCCTATTATTGACGCCTGTATCTTTGTAGCTGAGAGTTATTCGTTTGCTAAACATAATACGGTGCTTTCTGTTACTTTAATGAAGATTTGAAAATTGAAGAATTGATTGAAAAAAGTTCTAAAATGTTTATTTTAAGGCATTTTGAACCTAAAACACGTTTCTAACAATATTTACTCCATGTTGGAATGCATTTTAGTAAAAATTTAAAAAATATATTCTTCTCTTTAGAGGTGTGTTTTGAGTTTTCAGCCTTACTCCTTATCAGCTCTCAAATAATGACGTTTTAAAACGTTGTTACTCCTTCAAGGGTTAAGTTGGCCCTAGTTCAAATATTTAAGCAGTGAGGCTAAAAAACAGTTAGGTCAAGCCAAAAGAAATTGATCAAAGCCAGTGTAACTTAAACGTCAAGATTTCCAGATCTTCAGGAGATGAAGCTAGTATGAGTAAACTGCTCATACATAATAGGTAATATACAAGTTTTTTAATGTATTAGCATTTCGACATGAATAGAATGAGAAATGAAAAATATATAATGGCAGAAATAATACACTGGGTAAGACAATATACAGTTGGTCTCATGATAAACAATTTTTTTACAGAAGCACTTTTATTTACTTGTTTCTCAACCAATACAAAATATTTAGATCATCAACATGTAACCAAGGTTGTTCATGCTCTCTTATTCAAAAGGAAAAGTCATATTAATCGTCATCTCTGATATATTAAAAAACATAAAATAAGTGAACAAAATCACAGAATATAGGCAAATTGCAAACTTCCTGGGAGTAAAAAATATAAAGCAACTATGCCACCAAAATAGGAAACAATACTATTCATGCAATGTGTTTCATCAGTGAGTTTTATGAAAAAGCAACTTGATGAGTGAATATAGGAATCTTTCCCAACTTAATTAAATTTTACTCCACTTCACTGTCATCCATGGAATCCTTGTCATAACATGACATGCATTTCTATATGAATAAAAGAACTTGAAAAATAAACAAATTAATTAAATAAGCGAAACGGTTCCACAAAATGCTGCATGCTGACCGATGCAGTGCCTCATTCCAGACCTAACTCACCCAGTGGTAGCTGATACGGCAAAGACTGGCTTATGAAAATTTCTTGGAAGACTTGTACTACGAAATCTAAAACCCTCAACAGTATTAGAGGAATAATATTCAAGATATTAAACTAGGATACTAGCTAACTAATACACAGTCCTGTTTGATTTGGAAGCTAGATGTGTGTGAGATAAGATTTGAAAATTTACTTAATTTTTTTCAATACTCAAAAACCATTTTGGAAGATACTTAAAATTCAAATACATATTTTAAAATGTAAAATAAAGGCTCTCAACAGGTTTATGTTTATATAAAAGTAGTTCTATATCTTGGTATTACATTAAATTTTATTATACATAGGAATGAAAAATGCTTGTATTCTAGATAAAATGTTGTATTGTAGTATTTTATTTTTATTTTGTGTATTTCTACGCCAGTGGCATTTTTAACGTTTTGATGGGGAACGGTCCAAACCCCGGTCTTGTTACTACCTAACGTCGACCTGTTGTTAGGAAGCATCATTAATTAGTAGCCCAATGACAAATGGCGACTGGGTTCAGATTCGACCCTTGCGGGATTCGATCCGGCGACCTTCAGTTTTGAAGGCGGGTATTATAACCACTACACCACCCAGCCAGTTAAGAATTATTGAGATACACAATAATTATTGAATTGTTCTAATTAAAATGCTTAGACAAAATAATAAACTGACTGATGTCTTGTATTTGTAACATTTAAAAGATTTATTTTGTTCAACTGATCAGTTCATTCGATAGAATTATGGAACTAAATTACTTTTGGGATGAATTTAGCTGCTTGAGGAAAGAGGTTAGAACCATGAACGAATTGACCAATCCTGTTTTGTTCAGTACATGTCAATCTTTAACATTTTGTTAATCGTACCAGAAATTAATAGTTATCTAATCCAACAATGGAGATCAATTTTTTGTAGCTAAACAAAACAAGTAAATAATTTGGGTAATGGGAAAACAAAATGTTAAAAAAAACAAATTTTATATACACTAATGCAAAAAAAGTGGTAAGGAGCTGACGCAGGAGCCATGAGATACATCAGCTAATGCTGGAGGCTTTGCTAGGAATAGAACAATACTGTCATTTATATGACATTACCCAAAATAATCTCCTGTTTTGCTTAAACGTCAAAAAAATTGATAAACAAGATATACTCACTGGTATAGTGAGAATACTCACTTGGTCCCAAGACTACGACTCTTGCGGTGGCCCGGGACGAACTTGATGACGGGTTGCAGCCGCAGTGAGGGCTTGGCGGGGGATAGGTTAAGCGAAGCCACTGTGGCCAGCTCGCTGACTGACTCTCGCGAGCTGGACGAACTGGGCGCCGGCGACGGCGGCTCCAGTTTCAAAGACAACCTAAAGGAAACTCCCACTTAAAGCCTCCAAAGGTTTCACAGCCAAAATAACCAAAAGAAATGTAAGGGTATGTATTAGGTTTTGTTTTCCATGTTACTTTATTAAATTACCTTTCTGAAATGGCGACCTATCCAGGTAGGTTTTTTAAGCCACGTATAAATGAGAAATGAGTATACGACGATTGTGACAGGATTTTGTAGTCTTGTACCTGACTAAGGCTGACGTTCCTTAGACAAGACTGTTAATTAGTAGCCCAACAGCTAATGGGATCTAAGATACCTATAGTTAAACGTGGGATTCGAAACCCGATTTTGACTCTGAATTATTAACTGGTCTAATTTTGAGGATTTTAAATTATTAATTTGTTTAATCACAATGTTAAGCACAGTCTAACACCTCTTATTAACATCTACATTAGCCTGCATCCAGACTATGTTCATATTGAATATTCGATAGTTATTCAAAAACTGACCCAGTCTATTATGTGTTTTAACCCTGTAACTGGCAAGTACAGTGGAACTTGGATAATTCGAACTTCTGTAATTCGAAAACTTCTATATTTCATAATTTTGTCTTGGTCCCTAGAATTTTATATAAAAACAATGTAAAAATATCTTGGTTAATTTGAATAATTTTTTGGATGATTCAAAGTTTTTACAGCGGAAATCTATAGTGTGTGTATAACTGAACAAGTCATTGTGTGCGATTTTCCAGGAAACGACGTTCGGACTTCCTGTCCTCAGATTATTTTTAGCTAGAGACTGTCCTCAGACTATTTTTAGCTAGATCAACGCGCCCACTCCACTCACTAGTCCACTAATGCTCATAAATCACAACATTGACATCTGTGTGCATCATCGATGGTAGTTTGTTCCGATATTCGTCGTCTTTGTTTCGTGTTGGCATTTGTGACTTCGTCTGCTTTCATGTTAACACGTCGTGTGTATGAACTGATTCGCTTCGTCAAAGCGAACCTACAAATCTCTGACGTTGCAAGAATAAATAGCGGCGATCAAGGAGGTAGAGAAGGTATTTGAAAAAGTTTGTAATAGCTAGTTTCGGGATCCCTCCAAACTCATTATTGTCATTTAACAAAAATTAGGATTTTTAATCAATAATATCTTTGTTAACCTAACTTTTTTAATATACAATGTTAAAACATGATGTTTGATTGTTTATTTCAACCATTTGCATAAACTTTTCTAATTCAAATTTTTTGATAATTCGAATTTTTTTTCTGGTCCCTTGAGGTTCGAATTATCCAAGTTCTACTGTATTTTCCCCTTCAACTGTAACATTCACTAAATTATGTTCATCTTCTTAAAATAATAAGTATAAAAAAAGCATAAAACATGCCCCCCCTTTGTAACCACTAACCACAAAAACAAAACAGGTGTCCAATGCAATCCCAATTACGCCTACAAAAGCCGTAGGCTTCCCCCCAAGCTGCTTATTTAAGGTGGGCCCCCCTCTCCGCTAAACCACACATTTGCAAGCCAAATTGGGATTGCTCATGGTCGGGATTCGAACCCTAGAACTTCCGAATGGCTAGAACGTTACACTCGTCAGCGCAGTGCTCTAACCGGTCCAGCCACCAGTGCACAGTCGTAGAAAGCGCTTACTTGGTTATAAGACATACTCTAGTGGCAGTTTAGTGAACTGCATCCTTACTGACAACTTTGTAGTTGATTCATTTGCAAGGATTTTTAAGTAATAGCCCACCCATAAAAGGCAGCTGGTTTCAGAACTGAACCAACACAAACTTTTGTAAGGAATTCATTCAGGATCGAACCAACAGCTTTCAGATAATGAAGCGAATTCAGTAACTACTCACAGTCAGCAGAATTTAGCACCTATGGATTTATTCAGACTTACTTACTGAAGAATAGACTTTTCTACTCACTTATAGTTGTCGTCCTCCACAAATTTTTGCAGCTCGTCGATGTACCGTACAGAATGCAGGTATCTCTGGATATGTGGTAAAGGCAGTAGGTGGGGATATTGGGACTGCTGAAGGTTTGAGACTATCCGCAGTATGTTGTTCATCTTCAGCTTTCTTTGTTCAGGCTCGAGTCCGCCCATATAAGGGTGGGCCATGTCAATGTAGACTAGATCCGTCAAAAACACTCCTGAAACATTAGACGAAAATTGGATTGTGTACCGTATTTCCATATTGTTAGTGTTTTAATAATTCTCCATTAATGCATACATTTTATTAACAGCTCATATATTGCTACAATCCTATATTTTATATTTATAATCATTGTTAAATCACAAAACGTATTAAGTAGTATTTTACGGTTGATGAAACCTTTTAAAACTGTAGGTCCATTAGTTGCTATCGGCTGTTGGGCTATTAATTAACAGTTCTGTCTAAGGAACATGTCAGCCTTAGTCAGTAACAAGACTACAAGATCGCGCCACAATCATCTTGCACTCAATCCTCATTCATACTTGGCTTAAAATACCTACATTATAGTATGGTTGCCATTTTAATGATCTAATCTTATCTAATCATTGCTTCAATTGGGTCGGAAGTACATCTTACCTTTACTCTTACAGTAAACTTTCCCACAATTATTGTGGGAAAGTTTTTAGAGCAGTGATCACTTGTCTAAATAATATGCTTTCCGAATAATAAGTCAAAAACTGAGTTAATTATTAAGTGATTCCCGTAGTATACATATTTGTTATTTACGTTAATATCGTGTATACTCTATATCGTAATTGTCAAATTTTGTTCTGAACATTAACCCTAGAAGTGGCAAGCTTTTTACTCTTAACTGTAACATAAAAATAATTACTAATATCTTCTTGAAATATCAAAGTTTAAACAAAAAAAGCTTAAAACATGCCCCCCCCCTTATAACCACTAGCCACAAAAGCAAAACAGGTGTCCACTGCAATTCCAATTAAGCCTACAAATGCCGTCAACTTCCACCCAAGCCGGTCACCGTTTACTTAAGGTGGGCCCTCCACTCCGCTTTACCACACATTTGCAAGCCAAATTGGGATTGCTCATGGTCGGGATTCGAACCCTAGCACTTCCGAATGGCTAGAACGTTACGCTCGTCAGCGTAGCGTGTTAGCCGGTTCGGACAATCAGTGCCTAGGAGTAGAAAGCGCTTACTTGGTTATAGACCTGCCCGGTGGCAGGCTCGTGTACTACGATAGCAGTTTCGGTTGTTTGCCCCCAGAGAGCATGACGGTCTTGTAGGCGATTTTGTCCAACAAGTACACTAAACTCACGACAGATGCCTCCACCTGCCAATTCTTATTGAATATGTAAATGCGTCGTAAATTACGACTTTGCAATTTCTAGGGTTAAAGGATATTATATTACAGTGATTTCAATAGTTTTAGGGAATGTTGGTTTACATGGAAACTCATTTTCCAGATATGCCTCAGTTCCAAGGGGTCCAGAAAGGAGGGTGTCTACTGTACATGTTATAAGTAGTTTTATTCACACCAACTGAACACAGCTCTTTTTCACCTCAGTAAATGGATTAAGGTTGCTTAAAAAGGAGCTAAGCGATTATCTGCAACTAGCCAAAGTGCCCGTTCTTCGCACGGGCTAAAAAGGCTGAAAGGTGTAGGCTCTACCGATACATTTAAGGTATTGTTAATCAATTCTTCATTGTTTACAAAATGACAAAACAGGAGTCTACAACATTTCAAAGTAACATATGTCAAATATTGGGAGAGGATAAGGATTAATGTAATAGAGACAGTCGTCGGAAAAAAACTTAAAATCTACCATTCCGCTATTTCAAATAATTCACTAATTTCGATCCAGCAGTTTATGTGAAAATCAACTTTATTTCTTCTTCTTCCTGAACTGTCAAAATATAGTGCAAACGGATGTTGTCATTAGAAAATGTAAACATTGAAACCTAGGACGGTCACGGCAGCTCTTTCTTCTTCTTCTCCTTCTTCTTGAACTGTCAAATTTTAGTATTCACAGCTGTTGACATTCAAGTAATTTTATGTTTTCATTCTCTAAAAATGTAAACATTGAAACTTAGGACGTTCACAGGGCGTAGCCCGAGAGGATTTTAAGGAAATGAGTATGCCTATGTGTTGCATGAGTTTAAGATCTACCTTTGCCTAAAATTTCAAATCGGTCGGTTCAGTATTTTTCGCATTCACTTGCCACAACAAACCCACAAACAAACATACAGACACCACCTCTTCTTTATAATATTATAGATTATAGTACACTTGTTGCAGCAGTTGATGTACTCTTGTACTCATCTTTATTACCAATAATATTCATGCTAGGCCTATTTATATTTTTTTCTAAGCTTTCACTTTTTAGTTTTTGCTGAATCTGGATTTTAAAACCAAACCATACATATCAACAACATTTCCTAGAATTACCTAAATAAGGGATACATGGTAGCTTCAGGTTCTCCATATGCTCTCGTAAGTTTCTCCAATTGTCAGTGTCAGAAAATACTTCAGCCAACTTGTCAAAAGTACTTTTATCCTTTTTTGATAAAATATTCCACGTTTTAGTTAATCTGGAACAAAAATAAATATTTTGAATCCTAGGAAATTAAAATAATTTGCTTAATCATTATGGTTTGTCCACAAAGGCAAAACACGTTCTACAATACACCATTTACTTTTTATTTTATATTTTTGAATTGCATGACCTTTAAGATTTTATTCAAGTTCATTTAAGATGACGTGTCTGGTGGCCATTATGATAGACTAATTAAAATAATATTTCAGAGTATTGTCTATTAAGAGTGATAGAGGTGTAAGAAAATAGTCAAAGAAAACAAATGATTAAGAATGCTTATCTTGCATAAACTTGATTTTTAAAAACATGCAACAAATGTCCCAGGAATGCCACAGCTTTTCCAAAAGTTTTAGGGGGTTATTTTTGATAAATCTTATTTTTTTGACATGGATATGTCTTAGCTCTGGGGGTTTGATCAGTCTTTTAGACTTAGCACTAAGTAACAATAAAATCTTCAAAACTAAGGGCTTGGTTGATTGGAGTGTAGCTATTAACAAAAAAGCTTTCAAATCTGTATTGAAAAACAATGAAAAGGAGATTGGTTTGGTAAAGAAAATCATTTAGGCATGATTAGTTAAAAGCTTAAAAATTCCATGAGAACCTACCTGAGCCAATTGGTATTAATGTTCATAGCTTTTAGTTCAAGTAAGTATTAGTTTTGTACTCAAGCACTACGATGGTGCCATGGATAAAATAATAAAAAAATCTCATCATAAGCTATAACCAGCCACTAAACAAAACTCTGAAACTAAAAAGAAATACGTAATGTGAAACAAACAGAAGTTAAATATTTTGATTATAGTACAACATAAGAAAATTTGTCAGTCTTTGCTATGAAAGCTATATCATTTTTGTCCTCTATGGCCACTTTCTACTCTATGGCTCTTTTGTTTATTGTTCATTTGTTCATTACGGTGGTAAGGCGCCGTAGAGATAAGATTGAAGAGTTAAATTATTAATTATTATAGTATTTGAAATTAAAAATAATATTTTACAGTACTTGATTAGTGGCAGTTTTTATTAAAATGGAAGAAGATCCTGTTAGTGAAAATTCGAAAAGTGAGACGGGAGATAGTAAACAAAATCCATCCAAGAAAAACGTGATGTGGGACTATTTCCAAAGGATAGATATAATATCAGTGAGATGAAACCAACCAACGATGAAAGACCCCCGGCGATGACATATCATCAATGCGTAGTATCACTTTTTTAGTAAGATATCAGTAAGTTTGTTCTAAGTTTATTTACTTACCATTATTCATGAGAAAGTTTTCTTCATATCAACAGCGTTATTTCAACGACACGGGTTATTCACATATATCGGCGGGAGTTAATCACAGGAATAACGGCGACAAAATTTCGGTTTTATACTAAATAATACTAAGTTTGAAATTAGTAGAGGTCTGCGGATACCCGAAAATTCGGGTAATTTCAGGCAATGCGTGAACCCGAGTGGTCGGGCAGTACCTCCGTGGCTGCATTCTCGTATTACTAATGAAGTGAAACTTTGAAACATATAGAAGCATACTTAAGTCAAACAAAACATTCAGTCATATTTTGCTAAAATTAGATAAGACCCTTGAATAAATGCCAATGTAACCTATTTAGTTAAAAGTACAGTGACAACTTTTTAATATACCAATGTTCCTACCTGTAAACGGAGACACTTTGAAGAGCAGAGACAACAGCAAACAAGGAGTGGAAATTGTTTAGTTCGTAAAGCCGTTTGCCAATTTTAATGAAGTGTGATAAAATTTCAGCTCTATGTTTGGGCGACGTACCGCTCAATATCTCTTGCACTGTCCAAAAACTGACCTAGAATTATTGCAATAACGTTAGAAGTAGAATTATTGCCCTTTAATACTTTCTTGTGATTGCTTATATTCACCTACATATTAAATGTTGATTTGAATATTAAATTTTGTTAACACATTGACGGTCGAGGCATGAGCCAAATCCTCAAGAAACTCGTACCTGTTGTTGGGGGTGTCAGTAATGGGGGGGGGGGGATATGGTGACAGAGGTTATGTGACCTTCAGTCGTATACAGTCGTAACTTAGAAATAAATCATGTGTTTTGTAAATAAATAAATAAATATATATATATATTTTATAATAAATTGAGCATTGCCAAAATGTCTTTTTAATAGCGTCCTGTGTATTAAATAATTAATGAACAAATTGTTAAATTAATTTTTTTAAGTGTATACTTTGTTTCTTTGTTTGAAATTCATCATTGGTGATTGTGGATTTATATTATTTAGAATTTTATCGCAGACATTTTCCATCACGATTTTAAGTTAAACAAAGTTTCACAACGTTTCGGGATCTGGAATCTGGTCCAGATTCTCAGGCGAACTAGAATCTAAAACATAACACAATTAAAACATAATCCGGAAAAAGCCGGTATAAAGCTGCAAACTAAAAAGTTTAAAGCAGTCAAAAATTTACAAACAAACCATTTACTAACAATTATGTAAATAAGAAACGTACCACATCCACTCGTCACGAAGACTCAAAGACAACAAAGACTCGAAGACTCCAGATCCCGAAATGTTGTGAAACTTTGTTTCACTTAAAATAGTGATGAAAAATGTCCGCAATAAAAATCTAAATAACACGTATAGTTTGAGTTTTTATTTTTTCAGAAGGGATCTCAAATGGCTCTAGTTTTTTTTATTTTTGGAAATAACTAATTTTTGAGTAAATAAATTATACTAATGGACTGGTACTACTTTTTGACACCCTTTAGTTTTTTTAGTAGTTTGACACCCTACTAATTTAAAAATGTAAATCTTTAATTTAACAATTATACACCAGAGTCCAGGTAATCCGAACTAATTGGGACCAAACTCTGTTCGGATAACCAAATTGTTCAAATTATCCGGAAACGCAGGGTAAAGTTTCATTAAAAGTACAGTAATAACAAAATCCATTATTTTAGACCCGAATTGTTTATTTAGACCAATTAACTTACATCTTATTACAGTTCACATATAGGTTTGTCTATGTTGTGCCCGAACTGCAACAAGTTTTCCTGCAGGGTCATTCTATACATGGATTTGTCATTAGGAAAATAAAACACGATATACACATTGAGACGTAATAAATAAAAATGATAAAACAGTGTCGTCTGTAGGCCTACTTTTTACGAGAATCACTGTCATTGCTGGAGATGAACTCAAATTTCCAAAAATGTAGTTAGCTGAAAAGCGATGATAAAGAGTCGGACTGAGAATTGAGTCTTATTTTGATGTACTATGAGTATAGCTAGACATCGCCCTAAGCTATCTTGAGCAACAGTGTACTGCTACATCCGCATTCTTGATGTTTATGAGACGATGTGACCCTACACTGCACACCAAGTTTCGTGATAAACGGTTAAGAAATAAGGAAGAAATTGATTTTTCAATATTCCTCATAAAAATAACATTGGGCACTTTTAGACAACATACTGCGTTCACCACGGACATAAAATTCAACTTTTCTCTGGAAGCGTTAGTCGTAAACTAAAAATAAAATTAAAATAGTAATTGTTTAGCTTTTAAAGCTGGTTTTGAAAGTGATTTTTAATTTTTTTGCCAAGCCTTTCTTTACATTTAAAAGCCCATAACTTAACCACTATTTTTACAGACGTGTGGGTGGTGTCATATTATTTAGTACTCTATACATTATAAACTACTAAATTTTAATCAAACTCGTTAAAGCCATTTTTGAGAAATTTGGATTTTTCTGGGTTCACCCCTAAATACCCTTTTAAATAAAAAATTACAAAAAAAAATCGCCTGGAGATACACTGAGTATATACATACATACCAAACTTCATCTATATCGGACCAATGGGCTGTGGCTCTGTACACATCCACACACACAGACAGACAGCCGTCAACGTGAAACCCACTTTATTAGATTCAGGGGACCCCAAAACAAATACAGTATATCCACTCTCAACTCAAAGATTTAGACAAAAACAATACTTTCTCCATATAGGCATACAATTGTATAAGTGGGAGAAAAATAAAAAATGAATGAGCCAACGTAGCAAACCATTTGGTGTAAATTAAATTTCCCTTTTGCTTTTCGATCCTCATTCTGTATCCAACACAATCAGTTTACAACAGCCTAATCCTAATGGATACCGGTAATTATATGTAATGACCAGCTTCAACAAATGGGGTTGGCTAAAACACCCTAAACAACATTGATGCATTGCGGACACTATGGCTTGCTGCTAGCACGGAGGATTCACTTGCAGAGGATCGATCCCCAACCAGGCAGGCTACATTTTTGTTCAGAGTATATACAGGTTAGTATAAAAAATGTTTTTATTAATTGTTTAATACAACAAACAACCCTATTGACATGGAAGTTAAAATGTCAAACATCTATTCATTAACCATGGTGAGTTAAATCGTTTTAATTCAAACCATGTAAACTGTGTTTACATTGAGTACATAATAAATGTATTTTAATTAGCTAATTATAATACATGTTTCATTCTATCCAAGCAACGCTCAGTCTCACAGTACCGTACTTTCATATTATGTGTGAATTACAATGTCTAAAGATAAGCCACAGCATAGCAGTCAAATTACTAAAATTAATCAGAATAGGCTAAACCTGTATTACGCTTAAAAGTTATTTAATTTATTGAACTTTGAGCCTAAAAAGGTTTCGAATTTAAATGACTCAATTCAAACACTGAAGGTCAGCAGTTCTAAAATTCTTAACTCACATGATTGAATCGTTTGGTGAAAGCTACGACATTGGGGGCGACAATCAGTTTGTTCTTCTTGTTCCAAGCGCAGGACATCAGCTCGTCAGGAGTGATCTGGACAAAAACCTGCAGGTCGAGGAGGGTGAGCTGAGAAGCAAAGTCTTCCGCCGATACACGCAACGCCTGCAACAAAAAATAGTTATAAAAAAGAAACCATTGTAAAAAACAGCAGGAAGAGTACAATGTTGCAGAGGAAACATCTATGCTTAAAGTGGCATGACTTCAATAAATAAATATGGCCCCATTAGTTATGCAAAATTAATTTGATTTTGGCCTTTGAAAGACAATTATAGAGCTAAGATCCCTTGCTACAAATTCAATTAATATTGCCAAGCAAAACGATACAGTTTTAGATACATTTGATTATATTGGCTTATTTATTTCTTAAAAAAACCTTATCATTTTCAAAAATCTCTGGAAAATTTATTCATTACTAAAGGGTAAAACTAATAGCAACAACACAAAAGCTTATAAGTCCCTCGACCTTCCCACTCAAAAATTGGACGATTATTTTTGTCGCCAAAAATATAGTTAATATTTTGTCCAAAAAATAAAAACATTGTCAGGGATACCTCCAAAACAAGCTGGTCCATGGATCGAAGAGAAACTTGAGCTGGCAAACTCTGAGACTTGCTCCCTGTCTGCGTCTGAACACCCATAGCACTAATACAACATACTTAAAATCACACATTGACACTTTGATATATATTCAATTTTATTACTAGTAGGGATAACAGCCTTGAGGTTCCATTCTATTTTACTTTCCTATTTCATTCAGTATACTATATATAAATGTAAAAAATGTCAATGTGCATCAGATACGGAACATTAACATATTTTTTTAGGTTCTGTTGGAAAGATTTTGGCTTTCCCGTGTACACATCTGATAAAGTCTGAGTATTCCTTAATACGCTCACTGCTGGAAAAAAATTATAATAGTTTTGGCGGAGCTAAAAAACTTTATTAGTCAAATTACTTCCATATGAAGTAGAAAGCATAAAACCGTTGTTCCTGTTGATCAAAATGCATCTGATTCACCAAAAATGACCTCATTGTAGAGTGGTCGATATCAGCCTCTCAGCACCCAGGGACGGCTTGGCGCAGTCGTCAGGCCGTCCCGGAGTCCACTTATAACATAGATAATTCCCGCCTCGCTAACCAGCAATAGTTCTTCTCAGCCAAGAGCTGGAATAACACAGACTGTTTTGGTTGCTAAGCAAAGACAGGCTAAAATCGACCGTGCAGCGTCCGGGCGCAGCAATGATCGTGTAGGCGTACTTGTTAAACAAGTTACCACTCCAGACCAGGTTATATGTATATTCGTATGTCACTTCACTATTTTCATCATAACTAAACTCGGAATCGTCACTAAACTTATCTAAAGTCTAGTATTCATTTATTTTGCAGATACGAAGACGTTGAAACTGCGAATCCGTTGCTACATCGTCATATCAAAAAGCAATAGGTAAGTTTCATCGGTCTGCAAAATTTACTGATATTTTACTTTGTTGCAACATAGGATAAAAACAAAACGAAATATACCACCAGAAAGCTTGTTTCTTGCTGACAACAACGGTAAGCCTATAACCTATTGTATATAAATTATTGGTCTGTGGAAACTGAGACCACAAAAACTAAATTATGACTAAACCTTGTATACGTGACCACAGCCCGGTTGCGGTGTCTGCAGCACATTATGTGTGCACGACCATGGACTTAAACAGGTTAAGTCATATATTTATGTGCCTTTTGCCAGTTTAAGTTTATACAGGAGGATGTTTTATGATGTTTATAGGAAATCTGCACACTTTTACACTGAAAACTCCACTACTTTAAGTTTTTCACTACGTTAATATTGAAAAAAAATGAGTTACCCAAGATTATCATAGTAAGGTAGGGTAGTGCTGATGGATTCGGAGGTTGAAGTGCGGGAAATTTTCTTTGGAGTATTTTTTTGTGAAGGGTGTGTTTGAAGTTTGACAGACTCACTATCACAATCTTTAGTCTTCTTCTCATGTTTCTCCTTAAACATTACAATGAATGAATTATTAATATATCAAATAGGACTACCTATAAATGATATTGATTATAATTAAAAAATATGGTTTATAGTTCAACTTAAACATAAAACCCTAATTTCCTCTTGCAAAATTGCTCAAAAATACTGAATCAATGATTAATTAAAATGTAATCATTGCCTTTATTTTCAGAGGAATTGACACAAAGAATGAAGATTTATATTTTGGGAATAGGTCTATCCTAAAAGAAAATATAGCACAACCAATCCTGAAATTCGTGGTTACAGACTATAGCACAGCACAACAGCTGTTGGCTGATGGCGCTTGGTCTGTGCAACTAGAGTCTACAACTGTAGTTTTGTGTCAGTCGTGTCTTGGTCTGACAACTGCCAAATTTTGGCGAATTCCATGTTGTCATGGCTGTTCCATGTATTCCTGGTCGTTTGATCTGTTTTGGGCCATGCTAAAGTCTGTTTACCTGTAAAGATACATCTAGTCCAGATTTGAGTCTACCGTACAATAAGTTACTTTTAATTGAGACTCTAAGAAACATTATCAAAACTGCAGTCTCACCTCTATCAGTCTCAATGTAGATAGGCTGTCGCAAGAGATGTCTCTTGACATCTCCGAATATTTCATTTTTGCCATAAGTGCACATATGGAATAAATCCTGTAAACAGTAAGAACAATCAGCTGTAGATAACCTCTATAAGGGAGCATTTTCAACCCTAAATAGGTCGCACGGTGTACAAAAATCTGCAGCAAATGCTTTTAGTATTGTATAAGACACATTTCGGTAGCCTTGAATCTCTCACATATATCCTCCCCTCATTACCTATCTACACAACCATGAGAGAGAGAACCAGTTAATTGTATTCTCTTGTCAACCATTTTTGCGAGCCGTGTTGCCTTTGGTATGCTGTGCGCCCTATTTGTCCGTAATTGCGCGGCCAACTTGTAGTGTTTTAAAACACTTTTAGGAATTAGTTTTAGTGAAATTGTCTTCTTTTGTATCGCTGTGTGATTGTAATTTGTTATAATAATTATATTGAAATTATTTCATTACATAAACAGAACTATTTATGATTTTTATTACGTATATTTACGTTACAATGAAAAGTAAAGAACAAAAATGTTAGCTTTCTTTGATCAACATAGTCAAAAAATCAATTCAAGATGAGGAAAGTAAAAATAGTGAACCTACGGTATTTAAGAAGATGGGAAGGATTGGATAAGTCCATAGATGAATTGCAGCAGGGCAATCACAATTACTTATGAAGTTATAAAGCTATTGTCTATTTTACCGACATAACAACAATTTTAGACTAAAAAGTAAACATTTCTCTATAGGCCAAATTAGTGTGTGCGAAACTTTGTATGCCACACAACCTATTACGTAAAATAAATTGTGTGACCTATTAAAAGTTAATATAAGAATATTTTTATATTCAATGGGGTACCAAAGGGTATGACACCATTTCAGAACTGGGTAATAGAAATAATAGGCTAGCCTTCATTATCAACTTGCTTATATTATGAGAATAATCTAACAATTAGAGAACTACGGAAACAGCTGTATGTTCGTATTGAGTATGAATACCGTATATAACTTGTCAATACTAACCTGTTAATCAGCAAACATTATCATATAAAAAGTGAGACCACTAGTAACCTACACAAATCAAATATCACTTTATCGTACAATTCTTCACTTGAAATAGGATGGTGATTGTTCACAAGCATTACTGTGACAGAAATAACATTTAGATCTATTAATGTTTACTCAGGTCATTTATATTTACGATAATTCAATACTGCTTTCCTTATACGATTCACTCACTAGTTCAATTGACGAGAAGCCATTATTAATTCATTTTCTAGTTCTGCCTGCCTGCAATTTTTTACAGAAATCAGTCCACTAGTTCCACCCAAAGAGGTTCAGTCTGAGCTGAAGTGGGATCGAGCAACTCCAATTTCACGACAGAGGGCCTATTGGGTTCGATCCCTAATGGTAGGCTCTCTCTATGTTAGAACTTCAGCTAACTCTATGGTATTAAGTTGTCATCTCTCAGCTGTCATGTCAGATTGTTGTTATAAAAGAGCAGCATGTTTTGATTCCATTCCGGTTTGTTTGTTTGATTTTGAGGTTAAGTTATGTGAAGTTAGTTACTCATTTCAACGAGGTAATTAATTATTATACTTTTTGTTTAATCTTTAGTCTTAATCTTCTTAAAGTTTTCATCTGGCAAAAGAAAGCAATTAGGGTGATTTGTGGACTATCTTCAAGAGAATCATGCAGACTTGTTTTCCCTAGGATGAACATAATGCCTTTTCCATGCCTCTATATTTACCATAACCTTGTTTTTGTTAAAAAGCACATTGATTCTTTTAAAGGGGTTGCCTCTGTTCATAGCCACAACATAAGACACAAAGATAACTTAGTTAGACCTAGTATCAGATTAAATAGATACTTTAAGAGCCATAGTTACCATCAAGTATTGCTGTTTAATAAACTACCAACCATTGTAAAGTTGTTACCATTCAAAACGTTTTGTACAGTTTTAAGTAAGTGGCTTAAAGCCAAAGCGTTCTATTCAACAGAAGAATATCTCAACTGCATGGACATGAAAGACATTGTGCATATGTAATAACATATGAATTTCAATTATTTGTAACTTGACGAAGCCTATTGTATCGTCTGATATCTAACGGCCAATAAAGATCTTGTATTCTTTACCAGATGAGAGCGATAACTTTCTTGTTTAGGAGAGGAGTTCTAATACCCATTACACAAAGGGGCGGAACGAAGTTTCTGTAGCACGTCAGCCATGTGGCTTTTTGTGCACTGAAATTTGCTGTACCCATAGTTAATAAATCTACCACTTTTACATGGTTAAATAAAATCACTGTAGAGATTAAATATAAATACTGGAAACTACTTACTCTCATTGGACTTTGCCTTCATAACCTACATACTGATTTAGGCCCTTATAAATGATTTTCTTTCAAATAACCTAACATGCCCCAAATAATTAATTTTGAGGTTAATTATTTTTGCAGTGAGCTATTTGGGTTATTCAAGTTGATTACTGTGTCGAATGATGGAACGATACTTCTAAATAGCAATGGTTGAACAAACAAAACATGGAAATCATGTGGTAGCTGCCACACATAGTAGGTCTAATGCTATTGTTTTTGCCAATACTTTTATTTTCCATAACTTAACTATGTTTGGCACAACCCTTCCTTTTATTTCTCCCTGAGTTGGCTGTACAAGCTTGATACTTAGACTTGATACATGATTCTTCCATCTGTGGTCTTCTAAGACGGGGAGTTGGACAGGCAATACTTATACTAGCAAATAATGAAATTTAACTACCTCTTCATAAAAACTAGACTCTGCTAGATTCCTTTTAACCTCTGATTTAAACTTTTTCAAATTCTGAACATTTTACAATCTTTCTGGCAGGGTCTGAAATAATTTCATTCTGATATAGCCTAGTTGGTTTTATGTTCAAATACAGTTAGTCTGTGTTGGATTACATGAACACCTTTTTACGGTCAATGTATTTTGGGTGTGTAATCAGTTGGCGAATTAGTTGGTGTGGAGTTTACTTGATTAAAGTTTTAGAAGGCCTACTGACTGGGATGCTGGTGACATCCTGTAATCCAGCTACTTGGAGGTCACAAATTGTGGATAGTTGTGAGCCATGGTCGGTGGGTGTAGATTAACGAGTGTGTATTAACGTCAGTACTATTGAATACTGTGATAATCCGCAAAAGCCATCCACATAATTAGACCAATTCGTAATTCAGAGGCCATGGTTCGGATTCCAGGTTATACTGTAGGTCCTTATTTGCCATCTGCTGTTGGGCTTTTAATTAACAGTCCTGTCTAAGGAACATGTCAGCCTTAGTCAGTAACAAAACTACAAGATCGCACCACAATCATCTTGCACTCAATTCTCATTCATACTTGGCTGAAATACCTACCTTGTAGTATGGTCGCCATTTCAATAATCTAATCTAATCTAACTGTATATATGTTTTGCTACTTACCATTTATGCTGTACCATTCATGGGAATTTGTGTATGTTGGAATAAAAGTATAGGCCTAAATGAAAATTATGTCATGTTGAAAATGAAATTATTATTAAATTGACCATCAGAAGCGTCTTACTCCCACCCAGTCTGTTATTGACTAGGTCTGTACACCAGGAAAAATTAATTTGTATTAGGTTGATTGCCCACTGACAAAAATTTCTAAGAGGAGTATTATAATAACTTCCGTACCTATACGGTCATTGTGCAGGAGTTTTGAAATATCAGTTCTACTGGCTTTCATTGATGGAAATTGGATAAGTCAATATGGCACGTCAAAGAATCAGAGATAAATTAATTCTTTATAGGATTGCAGGTATCTGTATTGTTTAGTCTACAATGGAGTCTCAGTCAAAGACGTCGATGACTGATGAAGAAAGAGCTCAGTTGGCAGCTAAATTGGACAAAGATCTTGACGATTTCATTGATGGGTTGGAGAAACGCTCTTACACTGAGGGATGGCCAGAGGACAGATGGCAGGAGGTTTGTTGTATTATTTTAGAAAAATAATATGAAATGTAAAACAATAATAAATCAATCAAAACAATTGGACAATTTGGTCTTCATCAAAACCACAAAAATGTTGTTTTTTATTATGGTTAAATGCTTTGCCCCCAAAACATTTGTCGCCATATGCATGATAGGCTACATATCTAAAATATTGACTACAGTGTATTAGAATTCCTAGTGTCCAATACAAACGGAGATTAACACAGGTTTTCTTACGCCTAGTTAGACACTTTTTACTGTATGCGTTATGAATTTGGTCAGGACTGCTATCTGTGGATGTGTCAAAAACTGCATTGAATCAGTTGTTTTCACAGTATTAAGTTGTAAAAAGTCGATGCCATAAAACCAGGGATGTTAAGTCACCCCCTACAATGCTGCTAATCTGGAAGTAAGTAATCTGACTAGTATGGGAATGGCAGCCTATTTTATTCAACTATGCCCACCCACATAGACTCTAGGTTTGTGTATGGGATGTTTAAAGCAAATATAGGAATGAGCCAACACAGTTTTAGATAAAAACTAATTGGCAACACCATCTGGATCTGAACCAGGTTAACTCAGGTTTAAAATCCATTGTTCCATCAACTTATTCTCTGACTCAGTCACTTTAATTTTGATAAAATTTAAAATTACCAAAATTGGTTTTAACATATTATACCCTGGTTAAATACTCTCAACTCTTGATAATATGTAGGCCTAGACCAACTAATTTGTATTCTCATTACAGGAAATGGAAAAACACCCTTTCTTCATGACCAAAGCTCCAAATCCAGATGAAAAACTCTCTCCTTTGATGGAAGGGCTGCAGCAATTAAAGTATGACACCAACGAAAATACACCTGAAGGTACATATGGTTGTCAATGAAGCAGTAGTTTTACTTTTTACTGATATTCTCAATTTATTTTTGTTTTTCTTGTTTCTATGTAAGAGGCATTCTATTATTGATGATTGAATGATCAATCACGTGAACAAATGACTTTGTGTCATTTGTTTGAACAAATGGTATTTTGAGAGAAGCAATTTGAAACCCAGATGGATTTTGCATGATTTTATGGACTTTCATCTCATAAAATCATGCCTGAAGTACAAAACTACAACTCACTATTAGGTAATATTTTGCGAAATACAACTAGTTTTAATGAAGCTAAATTAGCGGTATGAGCATTTTTCCAAGCATGCTGGGAAAAACCTCTTAATACCACTAAATTTGAATTTGAAATATTAATAAATGACTTAGCACAAAAACCCCATTTTGTATTTTATACAAAAAACTTTTTATAAAACCAAAACTTTTACATAAAACTTTGGCGAACGAAATCTGTACACGGATAAGCGAGAAAATGTACTTTTAATGTAAGATGACAGGGCCCACACGCCACCGTGGCGCCATGGTAAAGAAGTTTACAATTGTTGTGCTTTTTTGCATACAGCTGCTTTTTCGCCACGCCAGTGCTGCGGTCGCGCATGGGCTCTGTAAGCTAACTTTAAAAGTGCATTTTCTCGCTTATTCGTGTACAGATTTCGTTCACCAAAGTACCGTTCGATTCGCAATTAAAATTTCAATCTTTTTTATTTCTTGTAAAAAATTTTTCAAGTCTATGGTTTTTTTTGTTATTTAAATTAAAACATTTTTAACTGCCGCCATTTTGAAAATATAAAAGCAAACTAAATGATACTTTGAGAATATTTTTCTCTTTGGCCAATAAATATGTGTACAAAGTTTGGTTTCTGTATCTTAAATAGGTCTTGATATATAAATTATTTTGTATAAAAGACAAAATGGCGGCTAGCAGGGATTTTTCAACATATGTTTTTAGGAAATTTTTTGTTTATTTTGATGAGTTCTATCACCGCTCGAAGTTTGGCCCTAACTTTAATGAACACCCTGTATATATTAATTTAAGGACATTTTATGAATGCTTGATCAAATAAGTAAATAGAGAAACAAAAGTGTTCAGATAATTATTACCCTGCTAGTAAAAAAAATAATTTATTAATTTAGGTCTTCTGAGTTTGGTTATTGGCTGATATATTTATTTATATAATTTCAGAACTAGCTGCAACCTACAAAGAAGAAGGGAACTTCAATTTTAAATGCAAGAAATATCGTTTTGCTATACTAAGCTTTACAGAAGGTATCAAACAGAAATGTTCAAATTTGGAGTTAAATGCTCAACTATACAACAATAGAGCAGCAGCAAATTATTTCCTTCAAAACTACAGGTTAGTATATTATACTGTGCTTTTATTCATGTAAACAGTAATTGTCAATATATTTATTTACTGACAGATTCTATAAAATATGCTTAGTTAGATCAAACAGGAATTCAATCATATAGGCCTCTTTATTCCGAATTTATTGACTAAAAGTAATACTTATGCTTGTACTTCTACAGTATAGGTATAGTCCTTCCTTTTGTATATAGCAGTTTATTGGTGATATGTAAGGCAAACATTTTCATTCCAAAATTATCAACTGAGGTTTTGTTAGATTTTGTAAGATGTTTTTCCAAGATCTGTAATAAGTGTAGTGTAATGGTTTTTGAATAGAATATACTTTTTGTTTTTAGCTATAACTAACAGTAAGCCTGTCCTTTGTATGGGTTGTAGTATTTAGTTTAAAGAAGAAAGATTATCATACCAAAATGTAAACCTGAAATTCTAAACAAATCAGTACAAGGAAAATAAATCAATACCCAGCTTTATTATTTAGCGTTACTTTACTATTAAATATATTAGAACATTTATACCATTACTAACTGACTCGGCGAACTTTGTACCGATAATAATAAACATTTGGTTTTTAATCATAAAACATAATCACAAAAACTCCCTCTGAGAAATATTATATTTATACAGTAATTAGATACCATTAAGTACTTACTATTTTATGCTTGCTTCTTTGGCTTGCTCAATGGTTCAAATAAAAACAGCTGCTGTTTGTATCTTAAAAGGTTAGATACATATGTTGGAATCCAAAACAAAATTATTTCTCCATAAGATTAACATGGGAACTTTGAAGACCTATAGGGTAGAGATTTGTCGGAAAATCGTCACAAAAACTATTAGACTTTCCTATTTTAGGCCTAAAGAACGAGTATACCAAATTTCAGCCTCCTAGGTTATCGGGAAGTGAGAGAATTAGTGATGAGTGAGTGAGTGAGTGAGGGCTTTGAATTTTATATATACAGAAGATTATAATTAGTTATAAGTTAAATAGCTTTTTAATTTAGTGTGGTTTCGAAATGGGTTTAAAATCAATGACCAATATAAACTAACTAATATTGATTTGACAGCTGTTTGGTTCTATTTCTTTTAAATCTTTAAACTACAAAGACAGCTGATTGTTACCAGTAAGATATTCATTGAAAACTGAATTAAATACGAGTAATATCACGTAAAAGTGGGTTTTTAAATGCTCGTTATCCACTTTTCAAGGGGCGGCGGGCTATTTCAAGCGTTTACAAACCTTCTCTGGAATGTAGAGAATACATGAAATAAGTTTCATTGTAATCAGTTCTCTCGTTTTTTCGGAGAAGACGGCGTAAAATGCCTCCTGGAGCGTCACATACAAACAGACAAACTGACAAACAGACAAAAATTGAGATAAGACCGGTTTCGGCTTCTCTAATGCACGAAAAGTAAAAATAACTAAAAAATGAATAATTCTGAGCAATGTACAGACAAAACTCTAATTTTATTTACCGTATATACATTTGAAAATTGTTTTAAGTTATATACTTGTTTATAATCATGTAACCTGACCTGCCTATAGGAGTTCTCTAGCTGATTGTCAGGCTGCCCTAAAACTGCAGCCCGAGTATGAGAAAGCGTTGGTTCGTGGGGCTCAGTGCTGCTACCAACTTGGCCGCTACACAGATTGTCAAGCGTTCTGCGACCGTGTGCTCAACATTAACCCCAGCAATCCTGATATTGTTAAGATACGCAAGGATGCAGTGGTCAAACAGGTAATTTTATTTTTGGATATTTATATTATTTAGAATAAGGAGACAGGCAAAGCGGGAAACGTCGATGGGAATTGATTGACCAGACCTTTGGAAATTTCTGCCTTCATATGTGCCACAACGTGAATCTTCACAATGTCATGAAAAATTTTAGATAAAACTGCCTTGACAACTAATATTACAGTAAACCCTCTCATATCCGGACTAATGTGGCGATGGCCGATCCGGATAGCAAAAAATCTGGATATGAGAGAGAGATAAAACATCCGGATATGAATAATTGAGCCGATGATGATGGCATTGCATTAAACGAGGAGTACATTAGAATATTCTTGAATGATGGAGAGACAAACTCTGGAAAAACACACATTCAAAGTCTATGTCAGTTTTGGTAATTACTATACATATGTAAATCATAGTTAAAAATTAGTAGTCACCAACCATTTTATCGAAGCCAACTGATCTCTTATTGATAGTTATTGATAGTTATCCACACGATGATCTATTGTTGTATCAAATTAAAAAAAATAAAATTTCCAATTTCAACCTAGTCCTGTGGCTGTTCTTCTGTTATTGTGCCATATACACAAACTTGCTAATACTAATGTTAAAGCCAAGTTCTAATGGACACTGAAAGTTTGATTCCGCCAGCAACAACCAATACAATACACAGATATAGAAACCAACACCCAACCTAACCACTCAGCTCAAGTCATTTGGTCAAGGTGTTAGGTGAAACCTTATTTTGAACTTACCAATTCATCCAATTTAGTTAGTTAAGCTGACTGAGCTTTTTCCATACGTATGGATACGGATATGGAAAGCATATTGGTGATAGATCTCAAGGTCTGTCTAGGGTTATAGTATTTTGGATTCACTGATAGCAAGACTTTTTTCACATGGCTCTGGGTATTGTTTTCTCACAAGGCTAATTTTGTTTTTTTTTCTTACCTTCACAAATTAAAATTTGTTAAGGTTGTAAACTAAAATTTTTGGTAAATTTATTCAAATTTAACCCTTCTGAAGTGATAGTTAATGGTGTAAATCAAATATAATGCACTCAATAATGTCACCAGTAAAAATCTTTATTTACTGCTAAAGATATTAAGACTTTAATTTTCTTAATGAAATTAATTTATAATAAGTATTCATGTCAGAAGCTTTAGGCTGGTGATGTGCTACAGTAGCAATGCAAAAGTTGATTGTTATTCAGATGTGGTAATGTGGCAATACGCTGTATTTGTAGTTGCCTCGGTCACTGAGGTTAGTTCAAGTTCTTTATTGGGCATGTAGACATACGTATGGCCCTTGCCAGTCACCTATGTATTTTTATTTAATTAATCAGCAATTGTTCAATCATGAGAACGCATCCTTTCCTTGAATCAATTAATAATTATTGAATTTTATTTTAGAAAATGACTGAAAGAGATAAGAGAAAGGAAGCTATATTAGAAAAACAAGCTAAATTAGAAGAGGAAAAATTGTTGAAAGCCATACAAGAAAGGAATATCAAAGTTCTTGGATCTGGTGAGTTTTAAATTGTAATTAATTATTTTATGTGTAGTTTTATTATTTGCTGGATTTCATTTAGGCCTACTTTTTGTAGTAGTCTCAATGAAACATTGAAAATGTTAGCATTAAAACTTTCTCTTACTAATATGATTGCTTTAAGGGGAGTCCGACGTCCAAAATTGTAATTTTTTGTCATTTGAGTTTTTTTGCTAGTTGTAAAATTTATACTTTTCTGAACGTATAAATTTTTTTTGATAAAAAAAATAAGTTTTCATAAATTTATTCAGTATATATTCATTTTTTTTAATTTGTTTGCACGGAGGTTCCATGCAGTTTACTAGCAGCTGCCACATCACCAACTCAACTGACACCTCGATTCCCAAAAAACTTTTTTTAAACGCAGGTACACATAACTTGGAAACTGTTAAAGATATTTTGATAAACTTTTGTCACACTATATTAATTGCATATTGCAGCTTTGATACTAAGATTATTATGTTTTGTACGCAATGTGGTCTAAGGGAGTGAAACCCTGTTAAAAAATATGAGAAAAAATATGTTTTGGAAAAAATTCATAATTATTCAATTATATTACCGAATAAAATATTAAATTATTATTAAATAAGAAGTAGTATTTTGCTAATTCACTAAATTTTCATAATCCTAGTTCCAACAAACTAAACTATTAGATATTGAATAACAACTGTGCAAAATTTGAGCTGCCTATGAACTTTCCAGGAGATATATTCCGTACATAAACTATAACAAATTAACCTGGGGCCTTATGGAGCGTCGGGTTCCCCTTAATATCACCTGATATGTTCATTATTTGAATCATGGCTTTAGAGAGAGATATCCCTTGTTAGATGCCTTCTCTGTTAGTCAACTAACATTTTATAAGTGTGGATATTACAACAGTTAGCTTAATTTAAAAAAAATACAAGATAAATAACATGCTATATAATAACACAAATCATAATATAAATCAAACAGCCTTAATAAAAGTATTTTACCATGTGAAACAACTGCAGGAAACCTGTATACTCAGAACTGTCCGATTACAATGATAGGAATTAAGTTATATGGAATTCGCTCTTCTCACGCCAGTATGCTGTGTGCGATCTCGTTCTAATTCAAATTTCCAAGTTTGACACTAAGAGGCACCAGTCCACCCTTTAGTATTAGTTTATTCATAATAAAATATAAGTTCATATTCCCTAAGGAAGTAAATTAAAAAGATAAAAGGTAAATTGACTCATACATTTTTTTATACTTCCTAGCCAACTATCCAAGTTTTACTTTGGGTAAATGTCATAAGTAAACCATTGTGTGGTTACGATTACAGACAGCACCGTTTCGTCTTTGAAGCAGATAGAGTCTACATTCCCGGAGGTAGTTCAACGCCCGGTTCACCTAGACAAGGGTCGGCTCGTGTGGCCTGTCATGCTGCTCTACCCAGAGTACCAGACCACCGACTTCATCCAGGAGTTCCATGAAGATACCAAGTGTGTGTTTGGTGTAAATCTTATCCTCAACTCAAATACCTTTTAGATATCTTAAAGTTGAGAACTATTCAGTTATGTACTGTTTGCTGAATTACTTTTGATGTGGTTTAGTTAAATCCTGTAAGTATAAAATGAATAGTTCACTTTAATTTATTTTATGTGTATTTAGAAAAAATTATGTTTTTTTTACCCTGAGGTACTCAAATGGCATTTTGAGATATATCTACTCATGTGGTGTATTTGAAAAACTCCCAAGTATTTTTTTAATTATAACTTCATATGATTTATTTTTAGACTCATACAGTTTTTTATAATTCTACAGGGTATTTAAAAACCTTTTATCCTAATAAATTCCTTGAAAGATTTTTTTGTCTGATTTGAAAAATATGTTCGAAAACTTCTACATAAATTTGAAAAATATGGCACTCCCATGAAATTTAAATTAAAAAAAATATATAAGCATAATTACCAATCAAACGTTGTATGTATATGTTGAACCTAGTTTGTGTGGTGAATTGAGTTCAATACTACATTTTTGTAACATAACTAGCGAAACCTGTTTTCCTAGCTATTTTTGTTCAAATTAATCAGATTTCCGCTATAAATAACAAAGCGGACATTATTTACATGCTTACTTAAACTTTATTTACATCAATATATGAATTATGGAATTATTGAAAAATTAATAGTCAACAACAATGATAAGTGCAAATTTAGTCTGAATCTGAATTTATACATAAAGATTCGGTACGCAAGTACTCGTGAAGAATATCATGGACACTTTCCCATCATTCCTTTGATAAGTATACTCTCTACTTCCTGTCTTACTGATCCCTGTAATAACCTTATGAGTCAGGTTCACCTGTTATATTAGGAGAGTTCAGCTGTGTTTGGTAGATATATTGTGATATTTGTTTTTTCTATGGGTGTTGTGACATTTTTTACGCTGTATATAGGCTAATTTTATAATAGTTGTTTGTTATGTAATTTTGGAGGATTAAAACAACTTTGATCTTTGCAGCGATATTGTTTTGGTACAGCGAACTATTGTTTGAACCAATGTGACATTGGTTCAAGAATACGTAAATTTTACTTCAGTCATAAAAGTTCTGGAAAATGAGAAAATTGTTATTCCATATTTTGGTTGTTATCATTTTGCTGAAAGTTAAAAAAAATATTTGTAAGAGTTTTATTTATTTAATTTATTCTATTCTAGTTGATGTCCTTCTACAGTTAAAGTATGGAATTTCTCAAAGTCATGAATTATTATATTTTAAAATTTTACAAATTGGCATTAGTTCAAAAAATTGGGACGAAATTGGAGGGAGTTCTAAGTTTCTAAGTTGGGGTGTCTTACTAGCCTAGTGATAAGCGTCTTGGACTTCAGTTCAAATCCTGGGATGCCCATTTGGGTTTGGACCCCTTACCTATAAAGCATTTGTATGATAATACTTCTTGACTCCATTAAATTGTCATTGATATAGATAAAATCAAAAGCAAAAATGTGCTAGTATACCAAATGTTTGAATAAACTGTGTTTTTTAGTGATATATATATATTTTTGTGCAGGTTCATTGATCAGCTGAGCGAGGTGTTCTCGGAGCCCCCAGACTGGGATCAAGACAGGAGGTATACCCTCGACAACATCCGAGTGTATTTCGAAGACCCAAATGGACAAGCTCACTCGGTCGACACAGACTATTCCCTGGGTCAAATCATAACAGATTACAGGTATATACGCACAAGTCTGATCATTTATAGGGCTGTCGCATAGTTTATTGGCGCCCGGGTTGAGATGATGTTAGGTTATCAATCCCACAATGCTTGTTGCACGTTTTTGCGTGGCGAGTTGCATCTTTGTCATCATCATTAGTGTCTTAAGGTCAGCTGTCAGCGGTTTGAGCAAAATAGAGATAGAAAATTGTAGGGACTGTGCGTATAGAGGTTATTCAATTTTGAGAAAATATTTAATTCAGTAAAACTTTGCAAATATATAAAGTTATTGGTGTCAAACATGTATTTGTTAGATAAATTCAAACATTACAATGTAATATTCAAAGTTCAATTTCCAAATAGCCTATATCTAGACCTAGATTATTTACAAAATTTTCTATTGTTACTTTTACCGTAGCACCCCCCAAGCTGCCGCGGAAGCGGCGCCCCGCTGGCCACGGGCAATTGAGGCGATCGCCTCTTTTGCCCCACCCATGCTACGGGCTTTATCATTTTAGTAACAAAAATTTATATTATATGTATCATGGTGTTGCCATTATTTCTCTTTTCAACTTAAAAAAATAAATGTTTTATTCAGTCACATTTTGTAGGTACAGAGTTGATGGTGGGACCCCAGCTTTCATCATTGTGATTAAGGGATCAAAAAGTGAAGCAAGATTGTTGCAGTCATGAAAGAGGTCTGTTTTGTTTTTATTCCCTGTCTTTGTTAATAAAAATTTATTATACAACTTTGTAATTGCTTACCCTAGAAATTAAAAGTAATTCTGACATATGCCATCTCCATAAAATATTTCCTTTTTATTTTCATAGTTTTAAATATTCAAAATATAATGGTTTTGGTATTTTAACTAAAAAAAGTAATATAAGATATTGATCTTATATAAGATACATTAATATAAGAGACATTGGTCTCTTATTGTTGTATTTACTGATGTTTATGAAAATAGCGTTGAATTTCATTACATTCATCGAAGAGAAACTTAAGATTATAATAAAACTTCACCAAAATTACAACTTAATCAATATTTTAATGGTAACATGCACTATTTTTTACATTTTACAAAACACAAATATATATACAATCTCAAAGAAAGACTTGCTCGCTCTCCATTCGTCTGAAATGCACTCAATCCCTAAATGCCTAATACTTAAATAACAATTTATGAAACACTTATTCAAGAATTATTTTGGAAAATCATCTATATTCTATATCTACAAATTGACAAAGGCAGTTGAAACGTCTGGAAAATAGTTAGTTTTTCAGACTGAACTAACATAACAATGGAATGTAAATATAACCATTAAAAATATTACTTCTGTCCAGAAAGTTACTGAGTTTCTATGTAGCACAAGTAAATATCGTAACTGAGACGTCATGTCAGAGTCTGGGTTAAACATGTTCGCTACCGATCGTCAATTATAGTTGAAGCAAGATGATCTGTCAGAGCCCTAACCTGCTGGCCAGACTTCCCTCTGAAACTATGTAACTGGAGTAAAATTTACCCAGAACAAATTTTTTCTTTTGTTTTTCTTATAAATTAGGATGCAAATAACAGTAATTTACCTAAACCAGCAAGAAAACAAACTATCTTGCATTCTAAATCCAATTATTATGAGGTAACCCCACCACATGGAAACCAATCCACTAGCTTATTCAGAGGTTATGCCCATAGACCTGTAACGAGTCACCAAACTGAAAATATGAATTGAATATTAATAACTGACCATAAGGATGTTGCAAGTCGGTGTCGATAGTTGATATCGGTCCAGGGAGTTAAGGCCGTATGTCAATTATAGTTGACATCGGTCTATGCCTACATAGTCAATCGTCAACTATAGTTGACACTGGCCTGTGATGAATGATATTTTTTAACATATTGGTAGTAAAAGTGTTAAAATTTGCTTATAGTACTGTATTCATATTTGCTTGGATGAAAATATGAGTGACATTCACAATCTTGTGAACTGTAAACAAATATAATTTCAAATAATTTAAATCACCTGAAATTGTAATATAAAAATAATAACTTATTATTATTTTATTTATTACACAAATTTCATGCGGCATTTTAGAAACACATTTAAAATACTTGGGCATTCCGATTACTTGTCTGAAGATCATGAGTTGATAAATAAGGGGTATAAGATAATTATGTTTTAATTGTGTGTGTTTTTTGATAAGCCAACTTACTAGTTTGTTTTAACTGTTTGACCTGCAACCACAGACAAAATGATATCAGTTAATTTCTGGACACATCCAATGTTAATTTAGTACAAAATAGTATACATTCTTATTTCAAGATTGAATTATACTACAAAAGGTTTTATAAAATATAGACAATTTTCAAATAAATCAATAGTTAAAATATATACTTTTGCTTTGAGGTCTGTCTCACTTAAAACAGTACTCAGAAAAATGTTAAAAAGGATTTGATAAGAGGACAACTGGTAACTCAAATTGCTGTTGCCAATCAATTCACCTGATGTGAATACTTGAATGAAGTCAGCAAGCTCAATGAAGGGTTCTGATATGAGAAAAATATTTATCACTTAATTCTTGCATATATATTTTTTATTTACTGATTGGATTATTTATCTATTCTTGAAATTAATTTTTAAGGTTAAAAAAATCTTTTTGTAATAAGATGTTAATTTTTTGCCATTTTTTTCAGAACTTTAACCCTTGATTGTTTGAAGATTCAAATGTTTTTTAGTCAGTTAGTGAAAGGAATTTATAACATGAGTTTTAAAATGAATAATTCTTATCTGACAAATTGCATGACTAATGTTATACTCAGTGCAATCACAGAAATGGCTGTAGTGGAAGCCAAACTCTCCAATCCTTGTTGGTTGGGTTCGTCGATGGCGTTGTCCATCATCATTTGCTCATTGTTGCGCGATGGGTACCATGGAGTGGGAGAGGGGGTTGGGGGTCGCCAGGCACTAGAGGGGGTGGTAGAGGGTGTAGAAGGCATCCAGCTCATCCCTCTGCCGTAGCTGGAGCGAGGGAAGGTGTGCTCGGAGACGGTCTGGGAGGTGACGGTGATTTCACCCCCTGTCGTGCTCCGCCCTCGGCCTGGCATCCACGATGGTGACTGACTCAACCAGTCTGGACTGCGGCTCGAGGATCCAACTGCGAACATGACAGACCATATGCAATTATTGCTGATCCAACCAGAAAGCAGATATTTGTAGAGGTTTGAGATAGTGTTTTCTTTGTGATGGTTGTGCCGCACCACAGCTCACCCGATATATATATATATATATATATATTCACCAAAAAAATGTGATGGCTGCCCAAGTGTGAAGCCACCGGTCACGTGACAAACCCCATTCAAACTTAGGAAATTAAAGCCGTTAACTCTTCCCATTTTCTTCATAGATCTGATACAAGAACTATGAAGATTCTCCAGGATAAAATGATCCGCTATTTGTATTTTAACCCTAGTCCTATTATAGCCCTAGGGCTATGGTTGTGACGACTGAGCCCTGCGGTTCATGTGATCATATGATTATATATTTTCAATTATTATTATTGTTGGCAAAAATGTTGTTTATGTTCTTTTGAATAATGAATCCATGAATTCAGCCTAGGATTACAGTAACAACTCATTTACGTATTAACTCAACGCATTCACACTTAGTCAACTTATTGACACATATTAGGACCATTTCTTCCTTTCACATTATTTATTTAACTGTTCAACCATCTTTTTGCTATGCCTCAAACACGTTCTGTTGCAGACTTTAAACCAAGTTCTTACAAGCAGTTAACATCACTAATACGCTCAAGGTTTGAAGCGTTAAAACAGCTTATCACTAAGGTTCATGATCAAACTGAGGCGGTCACGTGTTTTCAAACTAAAACTCTCCAAGGGTACGAGACAGAAATTCAACATCGCTCTGAAGAATTCGAGTTCAATGTTAGTCACGCTCTTGACTATAATGAAAATGATGCCGTGTCCGACGACCAGTTAATGGCAAATCAATCAGAAATCTCCAACTGCTATACCTATTTAATTGCAGAATCTATCAAGCAATAATTAAGTAATGTAGGGTATAGCAAAGATGGCTCAGTAAACTGGTTCGGCAGGCAGATCTTGGTTTTGGGTAACACATTCTTTCCTTTCTAGCAGAGCTTCCATTCTTAATAATTTTACTCTATCAATCTTAAATCCCTTTTATCTTGTCCACCAAATTAATTACAATAAGTAGATACAGGTCTCACTTCAGTTTAATAATTCGTTGCCATAATTCTGGTAGTTGGCTACCTCAGAATAGGCCCGATTAAATTAATATCAACTTTCAACATTTGTAATATCACAATTACTATAGTTAAGCATACACACACATACATCACAAGGTATGAAAAATATTTGATTTTTCCCCCGAGAAGACAACCTGTTGATACGAGAAACCGATTCCCAGTGGGGATCCATCCCTATGGACCCCCAACAATACATGCTGGCTTTGGAAACACAATATGATTAGGTTAGATTAGTCCCCAAAACATTGGAATGAAAATTGAGTCAAAAATAGATGAAAGTAATTTGGAGGGATTTAAAGTTCAGCCATACTCCAATCCCAGGAAAATTTATTGGTTATAGACTATACAAAATCAAGGGGTAGGACCCTTGCCTGCCCGAGCCTTCACCTCTTGGGAGAATTGAGTATCCAGCAAAGCCTCAAGCCCAAAACCACTCAAACTTTGTACTGATGTAGTAAGTTCTCCAGGTGGAAAGCAAATTACCAATCACATTCACGTTTTACGTTCTGGTGTACTTTGTGGTTTTTACAACATTCTAAAACTAATCTTTGGTATCTAGATTGACAAGGGCTAGACAGAATCCCAATGGGGCACACTCACTTGTTAATCATATTTCACCCACCAGTTTTCATTAGTGTTTTACATTTCAAAAAATATATCAGGGCAGTTGTGTGGTTTATTGGCGGTGGCTATCAATCCCAAAGTGCTTGTTGTACAATGTTTTTTGAAATCATTTAATTCGGGAAAACCTTGCCAATATTTAGTGTGATAGGCGCCAAACATGTGTTTGTTTGACAAATGTTCCGTTACATTTGCGTCTCAAATTACTAAAAGGGCAGGACATATTCATGTCCAAGTGTTTGTATTATTACTTTTGTTATGACACCATAACACCCAGGCCGCGTGAAAGCGCTGTAATATATATAGGTATACATATAAATAAATAATATCTACCAGAAACAGTTTTGGTGCTGGTGGAATCTGTCATCCAAGATGGGCTGTCACTTTGGACGTCTGTGGTGCGTGTGTTAGCAACATCGTATGTCGGCTTGGTGTTGGGATGAGTAGCGAGGTCCATTGCTCCATCTGTGCGACCCAGCGGTGTGTAGAAGTCTGCCCCCGGACAGTCCACACGGTTGGGTCTACGGTTAATGCCATTAGTTGTTAATCATACTCGACTTAATTACGTTATAGGGGTGAAACAGTCAAATTTATTTTTGATTTAACGTTTGGTTTATAAGAAACTTAGACTACGTTAAAACTATTATTGCTGTACTTTTTCATCATATTTAATTGATTTACATTTAATTTACTTATTTTGGCACAGTATTATCGAACGGTGGGAGAAAAGCACAAGAGGTAATGGCTAGACTGGGGAAACATGCAGAATATCATCAAAGAGTTAGACATCTAGTCTGAGATAAAAGATTTACCAAAGGCAACAAAAGTTACCGTGTATAAAACTTATAATATACCAATAGTTACCTGTAGTTCAGAGAGTCCGCGAGAATGGAGAAGGATTAAATCAGGGAAACAAATTTTATAGGAGGCATTAAAGGTAAAACAAGATTGGATAGAATTAGGAATGAATAGTTGAAGAAAGTTGGAGAGAAAAAAGTTGAGACATCAAGATTGAGATGGACCAGCTACTTAAAAAGAATGGAAAATGATTGAATAAAAAAATATTAGTGAGCTTCAAATGAATGGAAGAAGACCAAGAGGAAGGCCCAGAAGAAGGTGGATAGACAAGATGTGGAAGAAAGATGAAGGCAATGGCAGTATGTGGAGGAACAGAAGAAGATGGAGGGGCATAATGAACAATCGGTGATAACAAAAACAAGAGAGGATGTGTGTTTAAGAGACTCGTACTTTGATTTAAAAAAAATTTTTATTAGGTTTATTTATTTGGAACCTGTAGTAGCTCGAGATTTATAGTATTAGATTAGTAGTATTAGATAGTATTGAGATTTCACTACTTTATTTTAGTACTGAAGGGGTTTGGTACGATAATGTTTTTTCAATTATTGGTATAATGTAGTAGTAGGTTCAATCCTGGATTAGGTCCAGCTGCCTTTGACCATTGGACTATTATTAATGATCGTGACTGAAATGATGATCTTTGTCAGTAATAAAGCTACACAATATCATCAAAATCATCACACTTCACACATGTTCTGGGTAAATAGGTACCCTGAAATGATAATGGTTACTTGAACTTGTGTGGGTAACTTATGTAATCCATTGTTGAACTTATTTTAATCAGTCACATATTACTTGCATGAATCAATATGTTTGTAATTTTTATATTTGACATCCAGAAGTTTTTATGAATGATTAAACTCAGTATAGAGGGATACTCACTCATAATTGTGACACTGGTCCTTAAGGAAGCTGAGAGCTTTATCGAGGATTTGTCGAGAGAACGGTCCCGCCTGTGGGTCACAGGTGTTGCGGGTCCTGTCAAGCACGCACTCTCGGAACCGGTGGTGTGAGCTGCAATAAAACACAAGTCAGGGAAGATGCAATCTCAGCACTCCTACAAAATGTTTTAATAGCCATGTGATTCATTTACATTTACTCACCAGCAGATGGCAGCTCTACCTGCGTCACCTGACACCTGGGCAGCTAGGTGGCGGTAGTGTCGTCCGCAGTGGCTGTCCTTTGTTAGTGTCGCCTTCATACATGAAGCGTGCTTCAGGTATTCTACATCATACAAAAACACAAAATTGGCATTTTACAGTAAATTAATTTTTGTTAGGACAGATATTCTATGGTGGTAGGATATTCAAGTATTGTATTTTTATCTAACTTCAAAGAGGAAATTTTTAGTAATACTGCAGATAACCTTCTCTGCAAATGTGTCATTTATTGATGGATACTGTACAATCTTCAAATTTTTACCATGAAATTATTATTCCAAACTACTCACCATTCTGATAGTCTGGTGCTGTACACAGTTGATGTATGGAATCTACTGGGCTTTCCACAGCTTTGTTGAATTCTTGTCTGCGACTTTCCGTGAAACACTTCTCTGTATACTTCTTAACACAGTCTACAAATAAACTCCACGTTCTGAAAGAAGAATTTATATATATAGTATTTCCTCAAGATTATTTTTTACCCATTTCGGTTCAAAGACTATGCTTGTCTAATTACATTAATTAATAAATTTATAAAAATTTTAAAATTGAGAAAAAAAATTGTGCCCCACCTTATTACCACTAATCATTAAAGCAATACAGGTGTCCACTGAAATCCCAATTAAGCTTAAAATGCTGTCAATTTGCACCTAAGTAGGTAACTGTTTATATAAGGTGGGCCCTACCGCCTCTGTACCACACATTTGCAAGCCAAAATGGGATTTTTCATGGTCGGGATTCGAACCCAAGCACTTTTGAATGACTTCTGACTTTTCACTCTTCAGTGATACACTGTAACCCTCACGGCCACCTGTACATAGTCAGACATAACGCTTAGTTGACTAACTACTCTGTGAGATAGTTCCAAGATTAGATTATGGGGGCAAAACGGAATGGAAGGACTAAATTGTTGATAGTTCCACTGCCTGATGGCTTGTGTTGCTTGTCAAATAGAGCTGTTTGTTTTCTCAAAACATCAGACTTTTTAAATTCAGACCGGAATGTGTTAGATAATAGTTTTCTATTACTATTCCTACAGTAATAGAAAACTAATTACTTTGTACAATAGAGATAGAATAGTTCTACAGTTTAAAATGCTAGGATTCAAATTAATGTGGTCACTAAACACATCATCAACACCATTGAGACATTTTTAGCAGAGATAACCCCTCCTACGGTATTTACTTCCATAAAATAAAACACTATAATTATAACACGGTCCTTGCTGAACCTAATCATGGCCTAATAGTCTTTAGCTAATTTTAAATTTACAGTTATATTTTACTAATAATTTTGCTCAATGATATAATTTAATTACACCATAAAAAGATTTAAGAATGTTTATTGTTCAGAAGAAAAACTTTGAAAAACCAAATATTTACTATTTACAAGGATTTTGTACTCAAAATTATTTTAAAAGAAATAAAGAGTAATTTTTGTGAAACCAGTTTTATTTTGTTCTAAGAGTATCTAGCGGAGTTATAGCTGGTCTTTTTCAGTCTAGATATCAATAATTTGGTGCAAACCTCACTACCACAGACGGACGTTGATCTGTTCGTAACAGTCATGCAAGTAGTGAACCTTAGAACTGCTAAAGTCGCGATCCTGATGCATTTACAAATTAAATAAGAAGTTGTATCTGTCATAAAATTAGTGAACTTAGATGATATAATCGTTGAGAGATACCTGGGAGTGGGAACTTGGACTATCTCAAGAAGTGTGCGCAATCACCACTAGAGTATGCTTTATACGGAATTAAGCGCTTTCTCCACCAGTGGTACTTGGTTTAGAAGACTAAGACGTTAGCTGATGAGCGAAACGTTTTAAGCCAAACGGAAGTATGTGGGTTCAAATCTCCACCATGAGCCATCCAAATTTGGCTTGCAAATATGTGGTATAGTGGTAGGAGGGCCCACCATGGACATTGGAACAAATCATACTGGTTTCTCAAAAATTAATCTTTATTTCCTTCAAAACAATTTTATCTTAAGGGAGAACGTGTATGTCTATGATAATGTATGTACAATGTTGGTTTATTTATTATTAAATAAACAGCGACCAGCTTGGGTGGATTTGTAGACTTCATTGGGATTGTAGTGGACACACCGTTCTGCTTCTTTTACCATTATATGGTTAAAGGGGACATGTTTTGTGTTTTTTTCTATTCATACTAATTATTTTAAGAAGAGCTGTATAGCAAAAATATTATTCAGTTAAAGGCAAAATACATAGCTAAAGGATTAAAGACTTCTAGGGTTAAAGAATGTAATCAGAATCAAAGACAGTTATAAAGCTGTGCTTCAATGATACATCATTTGTTCCCCAACACAGGATTACCGATTTTGAGTGGTTAGGGCTTAAGGCCTACATGGAGACCTCAGATTCCCTAGAAGTCAAGGGCCCAGCAGGGTGGAGGGTATCTTGACTTGGTAAGGTCAGCCAACAAAGGTTATCTTCATCCACCGATGACAGTTCTCTTCTTCTGAACTGAGAAAGTGGTATGTCCTTTAATCCAGCTACTTGGAGGTCACAAATTGTAGATAGTTAAGAGCTGATTTTTGGTGGATGTGATATTCCCTGGTGTGGACTAAAGTCCATACTATTGAATACTACATTCATCTGTAAAGACCATACTCATAGTTTGACTATTTTATGATTCACAGGCAAAATTAATTGTGTTTCCGATCCCACGTTAAACTTTAGCTCTCTTAGTTGTCATTGGCTATTGAGCTATTAATTAACAATCTCGTCAAGTCTTAGTCAGTAACAAGACTACAAGATCATGTAGCAATCATCTTACTCTCATTTCTCATTCATACTTGGCTCAAAATATCGCCATTTCAGAAAGGTAATAATAAGGAAGAGTACCAATTTTTAATGGTTAGGGCTCAAGGCTTACCTGGAGTACCCCCTGGAAGTCAAGGCCGTGGCAGGGCTTGGGCTCTTGACTTGTATGGTCACCCAACCAAGTCCATCCTCACCCACCTGACTGATCCTTGTTTTCCTATCTT
Organism: Nephotettix cincticeps; assembly: GCA_023375725.1. Classification (NCBI taxonomy): domain Eukaryota; kingdom Metazoa; phylum Arthropoda; class Insecta; order Hemiptera; family Cicadellidae; genus Nephotettix; species Nephotettix cincticeps. The sequence goes on from CM041785.1 coordinate 25,717,278, forward strand.
CCTCTTATTACTGTGCACTAAGGACACGGTATAATGAGAGTGATCACTTTTTTTGGTGGCTCTCGATTGTTGGTACCTGTAGGATACCTGGATTAAGTTTGCGGCCACTGAGTCCACCTAATCAAAAACAACATCCCTAGATATTTTTAGGATATGGGGGATGCGTGTCACCCCTGCACATGGAACACATGTCGTCATGCTCTCACCTGCACACATGCTCAATGTCCTGTTGCTTGTCAGGGTAGATGAGCTGTGGATCCTTGAGCAGCGGGTCGGCCAGCCTTACACAGTATTGGTAGTCCTGCTTCGTACACTCACTGGCCACTCCGTCTAACCCTGAAAAATGATCATTTATTTTACATAAATCACATAGCCCATAGAGTGTGTTTTTTATGAAATAAAGGAGAAGCTAAATATGTAAACTTACAAAATAAATAAGCTCTTAATTTTTAAATATGTAAGCATTACAGTTTTACCATAGGTCTCATGGCAAGAGTTAAGCCCGGGACCATGTTATTTTTTCTTCTTTAGGTGCCCAGAGACCAAAAACAATAATCGTTAAAATTTTTACATATTTATATGTATATATATGTGTATATATATATGTATATATATATATATATATACATATATGTGTCTGTGAACACGATAACTCTCGTAAAAAATGGTCCGATCGAGACTAAATTTGGTAGAGACAAGTATTCCTACAAATGCTCGGACGAGTTCGTAAACCAGACATATCGATCTATGGGAACGGGTAGTTTGGGGGGGTTTTGTACCCCAGAATGGGGTTTTATGGGTTTTTCACATGTAATTATTAAATTTTTTTAAATTTTATAATTCACCATTGGAATCAGCTTAAAAAACTACACAATTAAGATTTTTAAAGTTTTTCTCTATCTCCAACGGTTACCGAGATATTAAAAAATCTAAACACAGTACGTTGTATTGTGGGGCTCCAATGTAATTCTTATGGAGGATAGGGAAAAATTAATATTTCCCATATTAATCAATATTTTTGGATAAAACTTGATATTTAGCTTCATGTGGTTGAGATCTATCCATTTATACTTAAAAATCGTAGTTTATGTGTTTATCATGGCAGCAAACCTGCATACTCTTTTCCCATGTTAATCATATAGGGAATAGGCAAACTCCTTTATTTATGGACAGATGTTGATGAAAGTTGGTATAAATGTTAAAAATAAAAATTTTTTATGGTATAAATGCCTACTTTCAGTTATCCTCACAGCTGCAAACCTGCACACTCTTTCCTATGTTAATCTTATGGAGAATAGGCAAATGATTCTCAGTTTATGGATAGATTTTAATAAAACTTGTCATATATTATTTTTATATTATTGATTTGGGAATTCGCTGAGTACGCAGGTCTGCTGCGACGGGGGTATTTAAATATGTAAGCATTACAGTTTTACATTTTTGGTGCTGTATTGTAATTTGTTGCTATACTATAGACTAGGCATCCTCACAAGGATTTCTCAGAGAGACAATTGTTTTTCATCAAAGCTAGTGATCGCTTTTGGGGGGAGAGAATGGGATACCTCCCAGTATGTCCAGGAAAATCTATGAAAATAAAAGCATAAAATTTTAAGCTCCAAGAAGCACATTTTTCCATAAACATGATGAAGAAGCCCACAAGTTTGAGTGGTGTAAATATGTAACTTACAAACAAATGTAAACATTAGTTTATTTTATCAACAGAATAAAACAGTTAAAAATGTATTATTTAGGTTAAGGTATATGATATAAATTGGGAGAGTGCTTAACACAATGTATCATGATTACCAAATGACATTTTTTGTCACTCCTTGACTACTTTTTGAGATTTTTAAATATAGGGATATTTTTGTTATTTCTTATAAACCCCTAACATGAAACAGCAAAGCAAATGTAATTATTATGCATTAATTAATTAATAAACATTAATTAATTAATAGCCTATTAATTAATAAATAACATTAATTAATAAACATTAATTAATTAATAGGTTAAATACAAGAGTTTTATGTTCCCAGAAATATAACATGGCAAATAAGATACAGGTGATGCTGCTACTAAGAATGAAAATGGCCAGCTTATTGAGTAAAACTTTATTTTACTTCCAAATGGGAAATCATGGATATGTCTAAAGGGAATGTTTTCATTTCATCTAAACAGCTGTACGCATAACTATATGACGTCAATTCCGTTACACATGATGCGTCTCGCAAATTGCATACACCCCCCTAGAGCTAAGACATATCCATCATCATTCCCGACGGTATGAAGCAGTTTTCCATGTTCACGTTTATGTGACCAGTGGCCAAGTATTATACGACGTGTCTGTTAAAATGTATAATGACTGGCATGACTTGCTGAACTGTCAACAATAGTAAACATGTTTACCAAAAAGACCTTGCTAACAATACGGACATTTCAACATCTCACAGGCGCAAGAAACTTCACGCGTAACAGGAGTGTATCCCAATTGCCCGTTTAGCGCCTTTCAAATTTAGGAACACCTACATAAATAGAGTTTTGTCTGTACATTAATTCGAACAAAGTTTATTTTATATTAAAAACCATGTGTATTATCTTATTTTCTATATTTCTCCAAACAATCTCCAGTATATATTTTTTTTAATGTTGATTTTTAATGTTACCCCAAAATAAAAGAAATGTGAAAAATTAAAATTTTAGTCCGTAACGATTTGATTAAAATTTCACGGTTTATATTATAAGGTTCGTATGACATTTTTGTCTTTACAAAACTAATGATTGAAATATAATTTGGTTTTTCGGCAAAACAAAAGTTTTAAACCAATATCACTATTACCATTAAACCATATTATAAACTAAACAAATTAAAATTTCAAATGATTAGTCTACGTCTAATGGTTCCAGAGAAAAGTTGAATTTTATGTCCGTGGTGAACACAGTAGGGGGCTGCTTTAGCGCCCAATGTTATTCTTATGGGGAATATTAAAAAATCAATTTCTTCTTTATCTTTCAACCGTTTTCCATGAAACTTCGTGTGCAGTGCAGGGTCACATCGCCCAACAAACCCCACTTAAAGGGTTTCGTATTAACTGCTGTGGAGGGGGGTGTAATACCCCATAAAATTTCTAACAACTATTTTAACTTATTTTCTCTTGTTGATATTTTAAGAAATTTGATGATATTTTTGAAACAATAAATTTCAATTTGCGTTTGGATAAACTGTAAAGAATACGATAGTTTTATTAAAAGATCGTAGTTTTAAATTTAAATATGTAATATGAGACATCAATTAAAAGAAAACCTTTTCTGGCCATAAAGAAATCATATAAGGGAGTTTCCATTTATAATGATATAAGTTCAAGATAAAACATAGATCATACGAGTTCAGTATTCAAAATTTAATTTTTACAAAGTTTTACGATAATCGTGTTAAATTACTCTGACCTGTATATAGCAATTCTCGTGGGTATTACTTTATTATGAGGATTTCGAGGGATTCTTATATATATTTCAATGATAATGTGATCAATACAAAACAAAATATTTAACTAGTTTATTTATTCATGGTTGGAAATGTCAACTGGATATACAATTTTCACAACACCTCCTTTTGAAAAGGGGTTGTCTTATTTGCTTGAAATAGTGTTAATGGCTGTTATTTGTCTAAGAATCATCAACTATTAAAGTGAAACGAAATTTGTTTTCTATTCATCTCGTATCACCTCACGGTATTATCAAACTATGGAACTATTTTGTAGTCTTGTTATTGACTATGGCTGATATGATCCTCAGACAGTACTGTTAATTAATGATCCAACATTTTATAGCATATCTAAGGCCCCTTTTATTCACGACGCCCGACGGTCGTCGGGCTACCGTCCTTTAAAAAACGACGTTGATAGTTAGAGTACGCGCGTCGGGCGCTCGTCGAAAATTTGCCTTAATAACATTGTGGTATAAAAATGGAGCTATTATGCACGGCGTCAAATGACGCGTAAAAGGGTGCATAAAAGGGACCTACAGTTTAACGTGGAGTCCGAACCACTACCTCTGAATTACGAATTAGCCTAACTATGAGAATGGTTTCTGCGGATTAACACAGTATTCAATAGTGCGAACGTTAATCCACACCAGAGAATATCACATCCACTGACCACCGCTCATAACACTGTCCCCAATTCGTGAACTCCAAGTAGCTGGATTACAGGACACGCCACCGGTAGGGCCTAAATAAGCATATAACTTTAGAACTCCGTCCATCTATCAGTAGGTACTATGATAATTCATCGTACTATCTATTTTGCGCATCGATAAATTAATGTTATCTTCACTTAGAACATCTGCGTCTCAAAAAGTCGACTCTAAATCTCTTTTAATCCAAAATATTCCTTGAACGGCTAACGATTCTAGTTATCAATTTCGCGAACCGTGATTTTTCATCGGCCACAATAAATTACATATTTCAGGGTTCGGTCAGAACTTCAGTGGGGCGCAGAGCCGGTGAAAGCCCCCGACGTGGCTAAAGCGCCATTGTTGAGGTAATTACCATGGGTCTGCCCCCTCCCCCCTCCCCCCACACCCCCACGCCTGCCAAACCCAGATGATTGTCTTTGTAATTAAATACTTCATCAAGTCACGGTCATCGACACCGTCGATTGATTAAGGTTTCAAAGACAAACTGATGAAAAATTAAAGTTTTTATGTTGCATTGAAGTTGATGGATTTGCCCGACTTTATGAGATGGATTAAGAAACTTTTACGAAAGTTAATTAGTGCTGAGTAATTATATTGAAAAATGTTGGACCCGTTGCCCCCTAATTCTATCCCTTGCCAGTGAAATTAAACAACAAAAAATATAAGCTATCATGTCAGTATACGAGATACAAGAACGAAACATTTCGTTTTAGTCTCATAAAACAATGTAAATTTTGTAACAGCATTACTGTTTATATGATTGTCGTATAAATATTGTTGGGATATCTTATTAAAGGTAAATTGTGTATCTAAAGAGTTGCATTGTATTTGTTCAAAAAAATATAATTACTACGCAATTATATCCGGTAACTTACTAACAATTATCTTGTGTAAGAAAGAAAAATTATAAACGAAAATGTAAGTCCCTGGGTAACCACTTTACCCAGGGTCACCTCAACCATGAATGAACCATTGATGAACTAAATTTGGAATGTTTGTCCGTTTTTATGTTCGGCGAACTTAATCTTTTGAAGCAGACAGAGCTTTAGAGGTTGTATTTTTTTATTTACTTAAGGGAGAAAATATGTGTTAGTCTACTGACCTCGTTTATTCTTTATTAGTTTTAGTTTAAACACTCGGTCATGCTAGCTTTTTATTATTATGCATTCTACCTTTTTGGAATGGTAACCTATCCAGGTAGGTATTTTAAGCCAAGTATGAATGAAAAATGAGTGTAAGATGATTGTGGCGTGACTTTGTAGTCTTGTTTCTGACTAAAGCTGACATGTTCCTTAGACAGGTCTGATAATTAATATCCCAATGACATCCTAATGACAGCCAATGACATCTAAGGGACCTACAGTTTAACGTGGGATCCGATCTACAGGTTGTCTCTAAATTAAGAACTGATCTCGTATAAAAAAGGTGTTTGCGGATGAATGTAGTGTTCTATAATGCGGACGGTAATCTACACTAGAGAATATCGCATCCCCCGATCATCTCTCATAACTATCCACAATTCCTTCATTACACCTGCGTTAATTAACTCAAATGAACAATGAACCATTACCAGTTGCACCAACCAAACAAAGGAGATGCCGAATTTACCTCGGCCAGACTTGAGTAACAGCGATTAGAGCGGTCCGTCACCCGAGACGACCCCTCGAACGTGACGTAAACCAACATATTGTGGTGCGAAACATCACGACCGCACCTGCTTACCGACATATCAAAATATTAGTCATGAATTGTTTGTTAAATGCTTAGACCACTACCAAATCTGACTCCTTCATTTGTTTGAAAGTACCTAACATTATAAGATTAGATTATATTATTGAAATGGCGACCAAGGTAGGTATTTTAAGCCAAGTATGAATGAGAATGAGTGTAAGATGATTGTGGCGCGATCTTGTAGTCTTGATAGTGACTAAGGCTGACATGTTCCTTAGACAGGACTGTTGATTAATAGCCCAACAGCCGATGGCAACTAAGGGACCTACAGTTTATCGTGGAATCCGTACCACGGCCTCTGAATTACGAATTGGTCTAATTATGAGGATGGCCTTTGCGGATTAACGTAGTATTCAATAGTGCGGACGTTAATCCACACAAGAGAACTCACATTCACTGACCATCGCCCACAACTGCTTAGTCCGTTTTATGTACTAATCTTGTCACGTTATAGGTTCCAGCTCACCTGAGGACGGGATCAGATTCCAGATCCAGTATCGTCCTGAAACTTTTGTGCTGGGAAATGTCAACAACAACACAACTACGTACGTTTACCGTTTCCGGTATTTTATACACCCACTTAGGAAGTAATATGCAATGTTCATAAGTTAATTAGAAGAATGATTATGGTTGGATTTGTATTGATCACTTGCAAGATAAACCAGTTTTCCTATCTTATATTAGTAGGTATATATTGGGGGTGTGTTCCTGTCTACTGTATAGACTGGATCATGGATATTAATTCCTGGTGATTGATTCCAATTCAATCCTGGTGGCTGATTCGTGACAGAGAGGTCATAAGAAATCTCCATCCAATCCTGGTGAGGTCTTGGTTTACAGAGTAGGGCTACGAACTAGAATATGACAAGGCACATTCCACCTATTGAACCTAAATATTATTAATACAGTTAAAACAGCCGATTAAAAAAGCCGGTTGAATACTTTCCCAATCGGTGGGATAAATGAACGAATGAGGACAGTAAGTCTGAGAAAAATAAAAAATCCTGAATAAACAGACTTCAGTCATTTAAATAATCTGCTCATTGTTCGATTTAGTTATATGCTAAAAAAGATTAAAACTTGTTTTGAACTTATTTCGATCCCATTTTATAAAAAATAATCAGTTCTATTGTAATATTGACTTGACCAATCCCTCTCACTTTCCAACAGAACCTCTCCTGTCTTGACAGGAACGGTTGGTTCTTGGCCTTTTTATGATAGAACAAAATACTAATTTAAAATATTACTGGTTTTCTTCATAATCAGATTTTATTTCTCTTCAAAAAGAGTTTCCAGTAGATGGACTTTGAAATTGATAAAACACATAGACTGAAACCACCCGTTTATGAGTTACGAATGGAAACTACTGGATAGGCTTCTCATGAGTGGTGTCAATCGGTGAATCATTCATCTGAAAACCCCGATTGAACAAGAAAATCAACCGATTGATCATTCGGTTGTCCCACCACTAATTGTCAAGTAGGAATATATCCTCTAGGGAACCCTTACCGGATGTGAATGTAAGGACATGAATGTACTCTAGTCGTACTGTTCGAGATCCTTTACAGACTAGTTGGCGCATGCGTGGAGAGAGCCCTGGAGGAACCCAGTCACTGGGGAAAGATGCTTCGCAATCCGGAAGTTTTTGGTTATAACTAAGTTTATGTAAGTTCTTCCAAAATTATAGTAAATCTCTTCATCGGTGAAACGAATTTCCCTACATTAATTAATTGTTTGAAACTATAACAAAGGACAGTGTGTAAAGTTTTGGATATAAAGTTCCGTAAAGTTAGCGCCAACAGTTGTTGAAGACTTGGGGGTTGTCAGGGTTGGTTTTATAACTCTGGGCGGTTAGGCGCCGGCCAAGACTTGCCGTCGTTACCGAAGTCAATAACAAACTGACCTTAACCACGCTTCGTGACGGTGTTGTTTTATGGACGAATTAAAATGGCGTTTTTCTGTGCTGGAAATTGCTGTTCATATTTTCGCTGTCTGAGTTATCCTGCATTTTTAACTCTTGACTCTTTTGGTAGGAGATGAATTCTTTGATCTTAAACGATAGCGTCAAATGACACGCCATTTACTAAAAAGTTAACCAACAAAATAGCATTACTTTAGTAATTGCTTCATAAGGTATTGTTCAGTAATCATAAGTTATTATACACCGACGCAATCTGGTCTGAACTTTAGGTGAATATAAATGCAGGGTCAGTTCACATGAAAGTTTTGCTTTTTTACAAAACAAAAGTCGGTTCGGTAGATGGACGTTTTTAAAAGCCGTAAAAGAGGTTTTTGACGCGAATAATAAAATGTTTTGTGATATGAAGTAGTCATTCATGGAATATTTCTTGTTTATCTAGCCTCTGGATTACTTATGCGAATTAATAAAAGGTTTAAGTTACCTTAACCAGCCAAGTGGTTCTGGATTGGAGTGGAGACTACCAGGATTTCGAGTCTAGACGAACTTTGAATAATATACAAAACCACATAATTTAAAAGATACTCACGTTGACATTCAAAAAAGCATTGAATATCTTACAAAAACACGTAAAATCGTAAACACATAAAACACATTTGTGTGTTTTTTTCTGACATTTTTTCTGATAGTTTTTTTTATCAAATTCACACATAAATTACGTATTTAGGAACAATTTCATGTGTTCCCTTTGATGTTCCGTATAAAGTAAACTGCAGTCAATGTTTCGTCAACAATAGTAGAGATACGATTCACAAGCGCCCTCCAGGTGGGGAGCGACGTTATCGTTCCCCACAATCACGATCACTTCCCCTCACCACCCCCCCTCCCACCATCAACACCAACAGGAGAGGGGGCGTTAGATTTGCCGCATTTCTACATGACGAATCTATTTCCTGCCGTTCGGCAATTTCAACGCTTTTTTCTACTGGTTTCCGAAAGACATCTCTGTTGCCACTGCACAGTGCACAGGTCTCTAGAAACTTTATTTACTCTTGTGGTCTTCTTACTGGACTAATGCTGATATTTTCTTTAAACAAAACTGTTAATTGCCCAACAGCTAATGGCATCTAAGGGACCTACAGTTTAATGTGATCCAAACCACTTTTGCCTCTGAATTACGAACTCGTCTAATCATGAGGAAGGTCTTTTCGGACGAATGTAGCATTCAATAGTACGGACGTTAATCCACACCAACGAATTTCACATTCGCCGATCATCGCTTACAACTATCCACAATTCGACCTTCAAGTATCTGGATTACAGGAGGATATGATCCGCAAAACTGGGTAGGCAGCACGTATTCCAGTGGCAAGTCTATAGCCACAGGAAGGAAAATGGTCCATAATGTTTGTTTTCTCTTGTACGTAGGCAATATACAAATTAAAACGCGGACTCAATGCAAAACTCAAAATTTAAGCACTCATAGTCCGTTTGTCTGACTGACTAAAAATAAAATATCTGAAAACTCTAATCTGAAAAGCTTCTCTTATTTGAAAATATATATCTTAAATAATCACTTACAGCCTACCTTTTAATAAATTAAAAATATATTCTTTCTTTAAGTCATATTATACAGCTACTGAATATTCAAAATAAAAAGAAAAATTTACAATATACGCATACTAAAATCAAATAAAGAAAAAATATAGGCCATCCAAAGCATTGCCTGATAGGAGGTTCCTTCATTTGATCACCCGACTCTCGTTTCTCATTTATACTAGGCTTAAAATACCTACCTTATGGTACGATTGCCATTTCAATAATGTATTCCAATCTTTTACAATAAAAACTATAAATTAACAGCGAACAGAAAAAGAAAATAACAAGAGTTAAAAACAAAAATTATTTCCTTGACAATGAAAAAGTGTCATATCAAAAATGTTACTATTCAGTTTATGAAAATATACTAATTATTATTATTTCTTACTGCAGTAAACAAAAAATATGTTTCATCTTAAATAGTCATTATTATTGTGTCGCTATTCATGAACGGGTTTATTAATATTCATCAAAACGTCGACAACAATAAACTACAAGAAGTCTCCTCGTGTGCTGCCTATCTGATGGCTATATTAGACTTACCCACATGCATGGCGTACTGTATGCATTTACGGCAATTATAATAAATTTGAAGACAGATTATGAGGGTTGGTTCAAAGGTCAGGGGCAGTAAAGATGCTCGAATCGGCGGTAATCATGCACGGTCGGCCGCACGATATAGCAGTTGATATCTCGTGAGATAAGGGGTGACCTTGAACCCCGGCCCTTGCCCTCGCCCGCCACCCCCGGTCACCATAGCGATATTACATTTTACCATAATCATCGTACATTACCATAATTTTATTGGATCCATCATAAATCAGAGATATCTCCCGCTGCTACCTAGTTTATAGATAACTATTTTTAGTGTAGGTCTACTTATTTTTTCTTCTTCTGTCGCACTTAGTAGTAGTAAATAATGCTATCAAATTGTGATTTTTTAATTTTTATAAACATAAAATTAGTCTATAATCTGGAAAACTATGTTTAACTATAATACAGTAATGGCCACTTTCTCCAAAATCTAATTTAAATTAGTAGCTAGTATATAATATTAAACTAGTGAATGATATACTTACTAAAAATTAAATTATATATTATACTTTATGCTGATAAATATTTGTCTATGCTCATAATTATTAGTTACTAATTTAAACTAGATTTGGATAAATCTGTCCAAAGTGAATGTATTTTTGTTTGATTTTTTTACATCTCAATCAAATTTGGAATGCTTTGAATTATATCAATTATCCCCGTTATTTAACGATTTCGTACAGTTATTTTTCAGGCTTCAGAACTGGACATAATTATTAGACTTAGCCTATCTAATAATTAAGTCACTGTATCTAACCCAATATTGGCACTATTTACTTTCTCCTACCAATACGACAGTCTAAGGAGAAAGTATTTTCGTTAGTTTGGTTAATAAGGGAAAAACCTTAATATATTTTTTAATGGATATTGTTAGTTGAACTATTGTCGAAGGTAATAATTACCTTGATAGGATTAAATCTAATATGTAGGCCTACTTTCTCATTGGGTTGGTTTTTTCTTTCATTTTCATCGAGTCATTATCAATATAATTAATGTAAGAATAGTTTTTCCTAATATAAAGTCTATCTTTCAAAGTTGTATTTAAGACTAAAATTATCGTACGGTTTACGATAATTATCGTGCGACGGCTTTGCATGACGTTGCCGTTATAACCTCAAGTTGATCCAATCGTTCCTGCTAGTAATAAAAGTTAAACTGTAGCAAATCCACACGCTTTCTGACGTTATGTGTATGCAAATGTTTATAACATTTCAGAGAGGTTAACACCCTGATTGTACAAAGGTAAATGAAAAAACTGAGCTATTGAGGCATCGAATATGTTATACAAAATAGTTCACATACTATAGCAGTAGCCCATCCTTTGTAAGGGTCCTTTGTGACTCAGTGTTTACAGTATATGATACAGTTTTGTAGTTTTTCCCAACGGGGATTGTCACTAAAATGCCTAAAACACCCCAGACTATGTTTACAGTATATTGTTTACGGTTTATTTTTATTTATGTAATAAAGTATAATTTCGAAATAACTTTAAAAATAAATGAAAATGTAAACAAATTGATATTGATATTGATATACATCCGATAAGTAAAGTGCCAAACTCTAGGAAAAGGCTGTATGTGTCTAAATAAAGAGAAAATCAGAAACAATTTTTTTTCCAAAAACGTTTTGATTACCAGATATTCGCTATTTTGTAGATTTTACAAAATATTTAAGATTAAAATACAAAGATTTTACAAATCTTTGACATTTATCTACCGATCTTCATAAAACTCAGGAAGTAATAAAGGAAAACTACAATAGAAAAAAATCATCTTGGTCCAATTTGAAATTACATTGTGGAGGTCATTTTAAACTTTCAATCTACAATGGTGGGAATACGGTAAAACTTTGAAATTGTGAAATTTCAAATTGGACAAGGTTAATTTTTTTCTACAGTAGTTCTCTTTTATTTAAACATACATACTGGGTTTTATAAAGATTGGTTGACAAATTTTAAAGTTAACAATTAGTTTGTAAAAATTCGAAACGGTAGATATCTGATAAACAAAGGGTTTTTGCAAAATAAATTATTCTTTATTTTCTAATTGTTTACCTATACAATCTTTTCTCTAAGTTTGGAACTTTACTTATGGGACATACTGTATTTATAGGTAACTAGCATTCATTTAGTTATTTATTCGTGTTGAACAACTTCAATGTTTTAGTTTCGTAAAAGGTGGAAGGAATGCGTCTAATATAGCTCAAACTCGAGTTTGGAGAGCTTATTATTTTAATAAGTGTGGGTCAATTTAAAGTATACAAAAACTTTCGAAAAGGTTTAGAGTAATAAAAGTAGGTTTCGCCACAGTGGGTGCTCTCGTTGTCACGGAAAAGCGTTACAAAAACATATAGACAGACAGAATTTAGGGTAAGACCTATTTCGGCTTTTCTAAGGTATAAAACGTAAAAATAGCCTAAAATATCGCAACTCCCAGTAATGTACAGACGAAACATTTCTGCGTGAATACAGTAAACAAACCCCCATTTTGAGGGGGGTTTGTTTGTTGTGGTGGGGCGGGGAGGGGGTATCCTTTTTGGTAATATTAACAAATACTGAAACTCATTTCTATTACTTCAACACCTCCTGCAATATTGTCAAGATAAATGGGATATCACGGATTCTTAGCTTTAAGGTAATATAAATAACTAATTTTAAAAATGTATTTAATTCCCTTTGAGAAATAGGTTAGATCATGTATTTGTCTTAAGGGAATGTTTTCAGTTCCTCTAAACAGCTGGTCTCTAAGCATATGGCGTCACTTCTGTTCCCTTAGAGCTTATGCATATACATATACAATATTTAGACATGGATATGTCTTAGCTTTGGGGGGGTATTGGTGATTTTGACATGGATATGTCTTAGCTCTGGGGGGGGGGTTAGAGATTTTTAAGATGGAAAATATGTAACAGGTTTCCATAGAAACTACCAGAGCTATTGTATTGATTTTTAAAATATAAAATAATAAGAACAGCTGTTTAGAGGAACTGAAAAATTCCTTATAGACATATACATGATTAACCTATTTCCAACAGGGAAGTAAATGCAAACATATTTAAGATGGAAAACATGTAACAGGTTTCCATAGAAACTACTTGAACAGTTGTATTTAATTTTAAATATAAAAGAATTAGAACAGCTGTTTAGATGAACTTAAAATATTCCCTTTAGGGAAGTAAATAAAAACATTTTTCAATGTTAACTAAGTTAATTATTACGTGTCGGTATCGCACACGATTCACCCCTCTATTCATTTATTATCCACAATCAGGCTAGTCTCAGGCAACGGTAATTATTTCCTAACAATAGAAAACGACCGTTGGGGGAAAAATGTAGTAGATCGATTTCAAGAGAATGATAAATGGAGAAGATAACGAGAACTTTGCTGGGTAAATTAGCGACTTGATAGCGTGAAGTTATCACGAAATAAAGACAACTTGGCGTGCGTCTTGTGCGAACACTGTTCCAGGGCGCAAACATTGTCAGCTGAAGTGCTACAAAATGCAACACCTGCTTGCGTGCGCGAGAACTCCTCGTTTGGCCTAGTTTTCCATTAGTCTAATATTAGAAGTTTGTCTTTGTTTCTCTTGGTGTGACCTGATCGATTTTTTTGTCGATTTGCCCTCAATTGGAGCAATATTCATCAACGCATAAGTCAACCTACTTTTCTTGTAAAATACTCTTTTAACCTTTCGCCACAGAGAATAAATTGACAAAGGCAGCTTTGCTGATTGTGTGTCGAACGATGACGTCTGGCGGGCATCAAGTGTCAAGCAGGATATATTTTATGTTTTTATTTCAAACTTATATCTTTGTTGTTCATCCACAGAAAAATAATGATCTAAAAATCTGTAGAATATAATTGCATGTGGTTAGAATAACGCGTGTCGAGTGTTTTAGGAATACGACCCTACCATAAGAAAGCAATCTCTGGCTATTTTTCTCTTGTTTAAGACAATTTGTTTAGTTTGACGTTATAAGTTATTCACAAAAATTTTGTCTCTATAGATTTTATTTTGTGTTTGATATATAACTTAGTATAGTATATAAATACTAGCTGTCCTGGCGAACTTCGTACCGCCTCGAAATAACTACATTTTAAGGAAATAGAGAAAATTCAAATTAAAAGTAAACGAAATGACGTTAGCTGTCGACTGGTGAAAATAAAGCAACACAAAATCAGATGTTAATAAAATATTCACATTATTGATCAAAATGCATCTCGTCTTCTCTTCATAAGCTTAACATATTCAATCCTTGCAAAAAAGATGATCATTAAAATCGGTCCAGCCGTTCTCGAGTCGTAAATGATGTAACTAACACGACATAGTTTTATATATTTAGATCTGGGAAGAAATCTACAGGAAAAGCAAGGTTTTTTATTTCATTATCATAATTTTATAAAAGTGTAAGTCCTACGTTTGGGTAGCTCTAAACCCATTTGATACGACTTCAAAGGATGGATGATGGATGGGATGATGAGGTATTCTAAATGGAATAATGGCTTTAATGAATATTATCTTTAAATAAATGAAAAATGTAACAAACTGCGGTAAATGTTGATACCGATTTCTCTTTGTTGCAATTCAGTTAAATTATAATTAATAAGGGAACAGCCGGGATGTCAGCTGCCAGTCTTGGGTCTGGGTATCGCGGCGGATTCGTTCCAGCCTTCAACGCGCTGAAACCGCATCCGGTGATCTCGCGTTGAAGCGGAGTTGGAACAACAGACAGTGTATGGTACAGGGTGCAGACGAAGACGCAGTATAAATACAGTTGAACGTACATGGTCACCGTTGGATTCATTAATTGCTAGCCCTCCAACTGACAGTCGCCGTAATCCGGGGATAAAAGCGGCTTAGAAGTAGTCTTCCTGTAGCTGCTCGCAGAATATCGAAAATGTACTTTTATATATACCATTGTAATGAGGAGGCTATAATCTATGCCCCTAGTAGTATTTGGAATTCTTAAACTCTATACATTACATTGTATGATTGCATTTTTAGTTACGAGTGTTACGACGTTGCGCCGACCGAGCTGTTTGCTTCTGCGTTGGGTTGGAGTCGTGCTATTGTGTTAGTGTTACAAAACTATGTAATATGCTATACATTTCATATTATCCACAATTCTTATGGTGATTTTAAACAAACCCCGAGCCCTGAAAAATGAGCCGGCATTACACAGTAAAATGACTGGCAGCTAGAGGGAGAGGATTTATCTAATAAGACAGTTTGACGAACTGACATGTAAGGAAGAAAGCCCAGAATTCATCTCGTCATTGCACTACTTGCCTCAAGATTGTAATGTGTTTGTCCCTATTTGTTCTTGGTTTTATTTTATGATTGCCTTTGTATTTTTGAAATATGTATTCCCCTTTGGAGATTAGCTTAGATCACGTACATGACTAAAGGAACCATCCACGAACCATTTCACGTCACCTCCTTTACAATTTTCACGTGACGCGAACTGCTAACACCTCCCCTCCAGAGCTTAAGGCCCCCATTCACGACGAAGCCGAACGGCTTCGAGAGGTTGGTGGTCAAACAAAACTGTTAGTGACTGTTGCTAGTAATTTCGAGCAAAAAATGTCAATATGAATAACTTGTTAGGCTCGTTTTAGATTGTTTCAAGGAGATACAAGGGAAAAAGGTTTGAATATTGAGTTTACGCAAACCAATAACGTAGCGTTTTTACGCTAAGTTTTTACTTTCACTAGTGTTAAGTGGATAGTAGAAATTATTGCACCATCGAGCACAATGTACGCAGTCATTTACCATAGAGTAACACGCCGCCGGAAGTGGCAACCATGATTCTGGACATCCAAGGTCACATCCGTTCCCGTCCAGCGCCCCTCCTCCCACATATGGCTGTGGATTGAACAACTGGTCAGTGCTGTGTTCATGAATCAGAAACTCTACCTTCTGGTCATTTGTTAAAAGGTTCGATAGTAAATTTTTGAGTGAAGGACGAGTGTGATGAGCTCTGTTACTAACGAAGACTATAATTTCATTTGTCAGGATCATTTACTTCCCAATAATCAAAGATAGACTGGTATTGAACCCGCGACTACCAGATTGTGAAGTGGACCACCCATCTAGTTGAATACTCAAAGTGTATACTTTGATACATTTTTGTGACACTCGATTCAAGCCGAGGAGAATGAAGTTAAAAAAACTTTGTCACTTTTGTGACGTTGACTTTAAACAGCACCAACTAACACTAGTAGGTACCGGGTGTTCTTGTTCGCAACTGTAAAAATATTCAGGTTGGCAACACTTTTCACTGCCCCATACATCAAGCCTTTACCCCGCTGATCATGAATCACGATCGTCCATCGACACATGCGAGTGTTTGCTGACCATGTGATCAATAACGGCCGTGTCGTCGACCGGCCACCGGCCATGGGGCAGTCACTTCCGTCGCGATCTGTCCCGAACACGCCTCATGTCCAACAATGACACGGGATATAGCGGTCGCCAGACCGGATCTGCGTGGTGACAAACATTGGTCACGGAGTTTAGACTATAGGTGAGTGGGTGGAGAGAGATTGTTGCAAAATTGACTGTTCCGAAACACCCCCGATAGCGGGTAATGGGTATTTTAAAACCAGCGAGTTGGTTTCTGAAGTTGCTCTGGTTTGCTTCTTTTTTCAGGTATTTCAGGAGGTAATACATCCAGCTCCTTTGTAGGATGGGTTTCTTTCTGTAAGGGATAGATAGTGGACTGTCAGTGTGTAATCAGTGGCGTGTCTGATGTTGTGTTGTTGTATGTCTTTGTGTCGAGTTTGTTGGGTGGTGATTGTGTCTGAAGGATTGCTTGGCATATAGCGTTCTTAGTTCTTGTTGTTTAACACAAACGAGTTACTGATCTTTTTCGTTGAATGAGAACACCTTCGTTTATCCGTGTCCAAACGGAGATTTAAAATGTTTGGATATTGTTTAAATAAAATATTCCTCAATATAATATTCATATTCTACCCTTTTCACGTCCTCGTTACTACATTTTCTGGTTATTTCCCAAAAACTCCAGCCAAGTTTTAGAAACGCAACGCTCGAAACTGTCGCGCATTTCCTCTAATAATTATTAATGAATTTTATGTTTTAACCTAAATAAGTTATTTATAAATGTAACGTTATGTAATGTTAGCATAATGTAATGTAATGTTAAGGTAGAATTTTTGCTGGTTATAATCAGTAGTACTATTTAAACATTTCATCATAATTGATCAAAATACACTAAACGGAAGAAAATGCACTAAGAATATCGCAATTCCAAGAATAAATTTGGCCGTAACTGATAAAAAAGTGGGTCAAACTCTTAAATCAACTGTAATAGCAAGAGGTAGAAAAGGAGATAAAGGATAACATGAATGCTAATGTTGAAGGAAAGGTATCATTGGGGAAGCCAATGGCGGTGACGATAGCATCAACAAATTGTACAGCACTTGAGACAGTTATTGCTTGTGTAAAATGCCGAGGATATATAACGTAGAAGCTGGTCAAGAAGATAATAGCCCCTACAGTCAAAGATGTTTAATCAACTGATAAACATAATCGTCTGTTTATTTTATCTACATCCGTTGACTAATCACAGGAAGTGTTGACAAATACAACTAATAGCAACTAATAATTTTATCTGACTAACCAAATAGTTTGGGTAGGTTTAGTACTTTCATGAAAACAGTATTAATTGTCAGTGTCAACGAAAATTTAGTTTAATCATAAAACTACACTGCTATAAGCCTAAGGGACCAATTTTTTTTGAAATAAACGATCTTTTTTTTGTTACTTCATAGCAACTAATTGCCGTTGAGCTAATTCTAGGCCATGGCCAGGGGTGGTTTAGGGGGTCAATCCCCCCCAAATATTATGTTTAAAAAGTGCAAGTTAAATTATATAATAACCGACCCAACAGAGGATCCAGTAACATACTTTACATAATTGTGCATTTCATACATTTATGAAATACTATAGGTAATACTGTACCTGTATTATAATAATAATAATTCTTTATTCATCAAAAAAGTATAATACAATACATTACAGTAGTAATCTTATGAAATTCACATATCAATAAACCACTCAACGGATAAACAAATACATAAACCAACTATACTTAAACAACAAAATAAACTACTAGCGATGATTAGACCTTAACATTTATGATGAATAACTGGATTGCCCCGAGGCTATGCCCGATTGGGGTCCCTTCACTACACATACATGAATTCAAAGGAAAAAAACAGATGTGTCAAGCTGTTATTTTTTTGCAATAAAATTAAACATTCACATGAAAAAATAATTTTAAAAAAGCATAGTGTGCTTACTTAAGACTGCTAAAAGTAAAACTGCAACATATAAAACTCAACTTACAGCATATGTAACTTTGGTAAAATGTGAATTGGAGAAATAAATTTGGAAGTAATTCTAAAAGTTATTCGGTAAAATAAAAAAAGGAACAAAAAAGTGATCGGTATGGTTTGCCACACTCCTACTAAAAAATAAACGCAAAACCTTGTAAATATACAAATTTCTAAATGGAAGAATTTTCAATTGTTTAAAAAGAGGTAAAGCATGATCGAACCTACGTTTCTTCATTATTGTTCTTACTATACATTTCTGTAATGTAACTATTGGTTTGATTGTTGATAAGTACGTCCCTCCCCAAGAAGTCAGCCCAAACCCAGTCTAGATCCTACTAGGGCATGGTAAATTGTGATTAAAAAATTTCTGGGACACATATCTCGTAAAAAATAAAACTTCCGAATGACGTTATATAATTCTCCTTTTATTTTGTTAACTTGCTCCTTCCAGCTATAAGTTTGGAATCAATAATTAGCCCCAAATATTTTATATGCTTTACTTTTTCTATTTCAATGCATATTCCCTTACAATTAATATTCTTCAGACATTCAAAATTATGGTAAATTAAGTTATTAGTACAAATTACTTCTTTTTTAATGTTAAATATCATATATTTAGTCTTATTACTCAGGGTTAATGCGTGTTCATTAAACCAAAACTCTAAACATCCAAGATCATACTTTAATAGCATATCAATGTCTGCACATTTATAACTGAGTACTGTGTCATCAGCAAATGTAGTTACTTTACCATTAAATTTAGCTTCACAAAGGTCATTAATATATATGAGAAACAAAATAGGTCCCAATACTGAACCTTGTGGGACACCTCATTTTAATTCCCCCTCCCTGCTAATTTGTCTGGATACTTTTACCAATTGAACCCTATTACTCAAATAACTTTTGAACCAGTTCAATGGTAACCCCCTAACCCCAGCAATACGCAATTTTTCAAGTAGTATTATATGATCTACGGTGTCAAATGCTTTAGTAATATCTAAAAACACTGCCGAACACATTAATCCCTCATTTATCCCTCCATAGATACTTTCAAGGAATTTCAGTAAGGCAATTTCTGTTGACTGATTTTCCATAAAACCATATTGATTTACGCTAAAAAAATTATTAATAATTTTTAAAAAGCTAACTATGTATTTAGATTTGCTTAAAATTAACCTAAGCATACAACGTACAACATTGCCCTGACATGGACCACTTCTCCCACCCCCCTTACAAAAACAATATTCTTCATGGCTACTGCCTTGAGCTAATTAATTAGTTATGTTTAATAAAACCAGTTAAAGTGTAGAAAATATGATAACGTTTATGATATGATAAACACTATACATTGTTTATGTATACAATATTCTGTACAAAGTAGTTCTAGACGCAAACACGGTGTGATAGATTAAATTTAAACTTAAACATAACCTGTTACAGACAATATTTAAAAATGGATATTTGGCTACCAGTCTAGCGTAGCATCTGAATGCATCGCTGATTTAAATTGAAACTACTATTACTGCGTTATTGTTATTGATGTTAACTGCAACAGGACACAGCTTCAAATCCAGGGATGCCCTTTTGTATTTGAACCGTTTTCCCAAAAAGAGTTCGTTTATGACTGTTAGAATTCCTCTTGCGTTGAAAGAACAAAAAAACTGAAGCTGGTAGTGTTCATCGCCTCGTGATAGCATACATGGTGAATAACTGTTCACGTAGTTTTTAAAAAGGCATTTAAATCTGAGGAACTCAAGTACGATGGCAACAGAACGTCAGGTCAGTCTGGAGCTGCAGCATTGCAGAAATTCTGGAGACGTTGCCTAACACCAACCACCTCCACCGCCGCCGCCGCCACCGAGGACGATGAGGCACCGTTTTCACGCATCACGCATCACGCGTCACGCATACGTAACGTGGCGTCACGTCATGACCCAGATGATCCGTCTTTGTGCACGAGATGTCTCCGGATCTCTCCGTCCGCGCAGTGTGACCAGAGCGGGTCGCCTCCGGGCTCTGGAGCGATTGTCGCCGTTTTGGTGTTTGACCACGAAATTGCAGACACCGGTCGAAATACAATGCGAATAACTGTTCCAGACTAGGTTATATACGTTCTGTTACAAGTAATTTAGTTCTGTAATGTGAGAAACCAGAGGGAAGAAAGGCTTTCTGGTTTGAAAAACTGACCAAATCTGAGTGGGAAAATGCTCTTAAGCCTTGTTAAAGGTAGCAGTACCGGCAAAGAAAATCAGGAGCAACTGGCTGATCCAGTCAATAAGTTAGAGCAAAGAACATACATATATTTCTATGTTCTTTGGGTAGAGGCTACTGGTTCGAAATCAAGTGGCCGGCGTCTCATGTCAAATAAATGAGCGGTCAACTCTGGCTAACATATATGACTCACGGCAACTCACCGCTCTGGTCCTAGGCCTAAGGTCTGTTAAGGTTTAAAAAAGGTCTGTAAATGTTGAATCTATGTTAGAGATCATGTTTTCGAAACTGATGTAGTCAGTCAGCTGGTCTCAATCAAAACCTGTAACTTGACAGATTTATTTTGCCTCTAAAACATACTTTATCATTATTGTTGTTACTAGAAACAGAGCCCGTTGTGGTTAAATACAACGGTCTCTTACGGAAAAAATTTTCTTTACCTTTCACCATACATACTAAAAAACGTCAAACTTTCATATTTTTTGGCAAATCTACAGGATGAAAGCTTTCTAATGGCATATTAATCATTGAAATTGGTCCAGTGGAACTCTAGATTTAGTTGTACAAAGATTTTTAAGACTGTAAATTATCATTATTGTTGTTATATAACAAGTAGGTGATCCTAGTAATTCAAGAGAAAAGTCGTACTTAAAAATACGAAACTTAAAAAATATGTCGTTAAAGCGTAAGCGGCCCACTACCTTGCTGACGTAACTTGTACTCAGGCACGTGTTTATAACCAATTTGAGGTGTAAAGAAAATTTAATGAGAAAATCGTAATTTTGGGAATCTAGATTACAACCAGTAGCGGATCTATGATCAAAGATACCGCAGTTTGACCAAAATTATATTTACATGGATATGACTTAGCTCTAGTGGGGGGTTGTTGGCAATTTGCGAGACCAAAACTTGAAAAAGTGACGTCATATGACTATAACGATAGCTATTTAGAAGAACTAAAACCATTACCTTTGACATATCCATTATCTAACCTAATTACCACATTTTACACATGACATAATGAGCAATATAGAGAATTTAGTACAGTAACATGATATGTAGCCAAAGGAAAAGATTTATTACTCCAATTAGGCACACCGTTCTTGTAGTAAGAAAGTATTTAATCGTGTAACTGTAAGAAAGTAGAGTATGCATAAAATATGCATAATCGTAATTTTAACCTAATAAATTATTCAACAACTCATTAAATTTTCGTGATTGATAAAATTTAGGGGGGCTCGGCAAGGAAGCCCCCCTAAATCCACACCACTGCTTAGAATACTAATGCATTGATTAGAAATTACGAGAAAAAGAAATAATGAATCTCTGGTAAAGCGATTGAGCCGAGATGAAAAGTTTATTACAGTTTGTTCCTCTGTCCAATAAATTTGGTTGTTGAACGAAGATTATGAAGATATCGAGACCAATAATAGCAAACTGGCCGCACCGCGGGGAGTGGACTGGGAAATCGGTGGCATTTGGCGATTCGTTCGTAACCAAACTTCGACCTCTACGACTTATTTATTAGTGTATACCTCAATAACGACATTGCTAGATGGGTTAGTGATTTAGCTTTTTGGTATGGAGGTTTGAGTATTTACAGCTCTTTATTTTAGATACTTTTGTTATTTCTTTGCTTTGTTCATCAGGTCTTGGATATGTCATTGACAGTTGGGCTATTAATTAACAGTCCTGTCTAAGGAACATTGTCAGCCTCAGTCAGTAACAAGGCTACAAGATCGCGCCACAATCATCCAACACTCATTTCTCATTCATACTTGGCTTGAAACAAATACCCACCTGGGTAGGTTGCCTTCAGTTATAAGTATAAAAAGTTATTTCGTATATTTTTATCTTGTTTTTTGCTGAGTGTATAGCGGGAGACGATCTCGAGTATGACCTCAATCACGTTAAAAGTAGGCAATTTTTGTGTGTCAGTGCATGTGTTGTATTTTATAATTTCAATTAATTACGAGTCAATTAACGGATAGAGCGCCCGTGCATCGTTACTTGAAAAAGCCGTCCAGACGAAACAATATAGGCCTAGGGGGGGACATCTATGTGAACTGTGATTGACTTAAGTCATTGTTATATAAGTCATAACTCCGTTATTTACAGGACTTTTCCAACGCATCTGTGTGTTAAATCTCACGTTTCTGGAGGTTGAGAAACTCCTTCCTTTTTCAAGTGATTACTGTACTTAAAAATTACATTTAAATTAAAAGTTTTATTTATAGATATTCTTTTACTTTTGTGAAAAATATTTGTACATATCTATTTTTATAATGAAAACTTTTAATCTAAATGGAAATGGGAATAGGAGGAGTTTCTCCATCTCCAGAAACTTTGTGTAGTTAATGAACACAGAAGTTAAATAAAATAGTATTATTAATTAATAATTAACGCCATTATGAATTAAATTCTATTTGATTTGATGAATTGTTCAAAATCAAATTGAAATTAAACATTTTTTCATGCAACTCGAAAGAAATATCATAATTTCTTGCAAAGATTTAAGATAACTAAGTTGCGAAAGGAATGAAAAAATCAGTTACTGTGTTTCGTGACCATAGAAAATACTGTTATAATAAACCCTAGATCAAGATTGTTTGCAGTCAAGTTTAGCCAAGCAAACTCTCCAGAGTGCTTTGTTTCGGCATTATCTTGCTTCCATATTAAAACTGTGTGTTCATGTTACCCTCGTCATTGTTTAAACAAATCCATAAAAACATAATTTTAACTTAAGTTAATATTTTTTTTGTTTTAAGCTATATAAAATGTTACTTCGTAACTTACCAGCTTTTTGTGTTTTAGTTCATGAATAACCCTGAGTAAGGGAATACATAGTAAGTTTATATATCAACAGCATATTTTCAGGATTGAATAGCCAATCTTACCAATTTATAGCGATTTTTTTCGCTAACTGTACTTACAGTAAATAGCTATTCAATATCTTTCATTGGACTTTTCGAATGCGTCTTTGATTTTGACTACACAACGTTTCTGAAGGTTGAGAAACTCCTCCCGTTTTCAAGTGATTAGCTAATAATTTACATTAAAATTGAATGTTTAAAGTTACTGATATTAATTTATATCATGTTGCTAATAATACTGATACGTATCTATCATGCGCAATATAAAAACAAATTTTTAAAGTAAATTTTTAGATGATCACATGAAAACGGGAGGAGTTTTTCCACCTCCAGAAACGTTGTGTAGTTAAAAACCTAGACACTTTGGAAAAGTCCAATAAAAGATATTGAATAATTAATAATTAACGCCATTATGAATTTTAAAGATTCAGTAAATAGCTACCTTTATTTTACAGTCATGATATTAAAAAATCCTGAAAGAATTAGTAACTTATTTAAATTCATTGAAACCCTGGATGGAAGCTTTACCTTGTTTCAGCCCAGCCGAGCGGTCATGGCCTTTGTTGTGGTGCGCCGCGCTGCTGCTGAGGCTGCGAGATTTATATAAACATTTATCCTCGTTGTTGAGCCGTTATCGTTTAACTGCCCTGCTTTAAATTCTCGCTTCAAACAGACTCTATGTGAAATATAATTCCAAGCGGAATTTCGTTTGGTATTTTTCTTTTTTAAGAGCTAAATTCAAAATGCGTTTTATTGAGAGAATAGTATTTATCAGGTATCTCTCAACTGCTTTGAAAACCGATTACAGATAATCGTTGCACATAGTAAAATTGCATTTACACACCCTGTAAACATGATAGGTTACATCATTGATATCGGGGAATTTTTAATTCATCCAAACAGTTTTTCTCAAAACGAAAATAGCTAATGATCCCGTAGAGTTCAGACTTAAAATGTTAATGTTAATAATAGCTTTAGCTATCATTACCATAATGGAGATAAACGTCCAGTAAAAAATTGGAAATTAGATTTTCAAAGTATGTAAATTTTATAGGAGTTATAAGTGTAATTTCGTGTGAAAATTCACAAAATCCCAAAAGATGAAACAACTTGCACCAAAACAATGGGCGTTGTTAACAAAATAAATATATAACGAATGAATTATTACGTTTTTTTTATTTTAATTGCCTTCATTTAGCATGTACAAAAATGTATTTACTTCCTTTTGGGAAATGCTTAGATCATGAATATGTTTAAACGGAATACTTTACTTCCTCAAATCAGCTGTCCTCTTAGCCACATGACTTCACTTTCGTTAGATGTTTTGCATCTCGCAAATTTCCAATACCCCCAGAGCTTAGATATATCCATGTCAAAACTTAATGTATCTACTTTCCTTTGGGAAATAGCTTAGATCATGGATATCTCTACAGAGCATGTTTTTAGTTCCTCTAAACAGCTGTTCTTAAAACCATATGACGTCACTTCCGTTTCAAGTATTGGTCTGACGGATTGTCAATACCTCCCCCCCAAATGCTAAGACATATCCCATCCATTTAAAAAATAACGTTCTGTAATTTACCTACGACGAGTTAGAGTGGGAGGCACTTTATAAGGGTTGTGTTTCTCCCCGTGGACACAGTTGGAACTCTCAAGCGCGTATCAAAGCACGGCACAATGGAAGTCCAGTCTTAGCCTGATTTGCATAAGGGCAGGTTCGCATGTCGTTTGAGCGGACTTTGGCCCCAAGGATCGATATGGCCGGACTGGACTGCGGAGTGCGGACCTCTACAACACACCTCGTCCACCTTCGCGAGAATCGGCTACTAATCACTGGTTTCAAACACATCTTTAAGATTCTGCAGTACCTCCGCCATCTTGGATTTTTTGTTCAAAAACAACTCTGAAAACGCCTCTCTTTAAAAACGGAATCGCAAATTCGACTAGTTTTAAATCAGAACATGTTTATATTAATACAAACGATATGCAAAAAAATTATTTTTTAGAGAGCAGTTCTAGCAATAGTGTATAATATATACAAGGCCACCAAATACAAGGGCTTTTGGTAAAAACAACGTCAGAGAAATTGTATGAATCTTACATGGTTCTTTTGTAAAGTAAGTAAAAAGGAGGCAGACGCAAGCGTTTTAGGCGTAAGCCTCTTCCAGTTTCCACTTTCCGATAACCGAAAAGTTTGTTCGAGTCACTTTCGGCCGTGCTAGCATAAAACGAGGATTGAATAATCCTGTATTAGAACGCCTAATCTGTGATACCAATACGCAGTTAACAGGGTTTAGTTAAGTATAAATTATACTCATGCTGATATGTTACACTCTAATGTTATAGTCGGTGCATTTAATTGAATTGGTTAGTTATTTTAACCTCTGTAACGCTCGTAACCCCTATGTTAACAAAGTTTAGTATCGTAGAGGCAGATTTTCCCCTGTGTAAACTGCCGCCATAAATTTTATGTTTTAGGAGAAACGACATGATAAACGCCTCTCTTAGAGGAAATGGAGAACAAATTGTTTTAACGTAAAGATCGTGGATATACATAACGTTGTGTCTTATATAGACGATAGACGTTGTGAGTTAACGTTGTATAACTCACGATAGATAATTTCATATTAATACCGTACTTTAAATGATTATTTTGTTTCGTACTACTTATTTTGTTTGGATAACCAAAGCGTTTAGTCAGTTATCGATATTCGAAAGGTTTTCACTTTCAAAGGTTGGTTCCCTTCCTCCGAACTGTTAAATCTCTAAATAAGTTATTCAACATTATTCCTTAACAATCGCATTAGAATTTATATTTGCATGAGGAAAATTTATAATCATGTATAATGTGTTTTAAATTCCAATATAACATTTTTATTCATTTCGTAGTTTATTTGGAGTGGCAATTAAGTCTTAGGAGGATTTTATAACTGTAAAACGAACCTGTGCTTACCTTTAAAATTTTCAACTTATTCCCCATAACCCACCAAATATCCAACAAATAATACATTATGAGGATGGTCTTAGTGAATGAACGTAGTATTGTGCGGATGTTAATCCACACCAGTGAACATAATCCGCACCCGCCATCGCTCATAACTTTAGTAACTACAGTAAGCGCCAGGAGAGAAGTCCGTTGAGCTCTAGCCAATAGGACACGGACGCGACCGCGCTGTTGCCATATTGAACGCTGCCTAAATATGATGAATATATATTTTCTTATTTCTGATTAAATTCTGAACCAAATGTAAGTCTTTGATTTTTATTACTTAAATCTAAATAATTTTACAGGCCTCATAACATGAAAGAAAATGTATTTTTTGTAGTATTCTGGATTTCAACCTATAGCCTACTCCTATTAAACATAAATAAAACAATCTAATTTTCATATTGCTTGATAGCCCATTTTATCTAGTTTAAAAAAATGTATAGTTTTATAGCTGTAAGTTATAAAGTGAGATTTTTATAGCTATTTATGTAAATGTCTGCGCCAAGAGTCAGAAATAGCCTAGCGGTTATTATAGGATTAAGGATAAAAAGTATCACTAATAATAATAATAATAATCTATAACTATATTATCATTTAAATGTAATGTAAATTATGTTCTTATACATACATATATATATATATATATATAATTGTATATACATATAATTGGAGATAAAATATCTAGAAATGACTTCGGCAACGTTGCGCGAAGTTGATTGGCGGACTCAAAATCACCAGCTGTCTTGGCCCCGCCTTCAACGGACTTCTCTCCTGGCGGCTGGTATATAGTAGTACTGTATATAATATCTATTAATGACCACCAACTAGCTGGATTACAAGATTCGCCACCGTTCCTCTCGCAAAAAAATTTAATATCTTTATTCATTATAATTCCTTTCACTACAACTCAGGCCAAAATGTAAGAATACACTGTGGCTGCGAGCGATTAAGTGCATGCTCAGTCTCAAGTATACGGACAATGAATACCAGGTGAACTAGCTCTTCTTCATTGGGAATTTCATGGTTTCTCATGGGAATTTTATGGATCGATATAAAGAACCCCAACAAATCAACAAGAATCAGCGATTCTACCAGCAAGAACATGGTTTGCAATACTAACTGCGATCAAGATCCCAAGAAAATTAGAAATCATAGGCCTATATAACATCAGGTCTAATGCAGTAAAAAATGTTATTAAAAATTAGGTTAGTTATGAAATTATGAACTTATGAGTTATGAACTTAAGAAGGACATCACAAAGTTTCCCTGTAGAAGTAGATTATATAATTGACCGTGCCACAAGGTGAACCTGATGTTGTCAATACTAGTGAATTTTAAAACTTTTTGTAGGAGCCCAAATCTAATTCTTACCTAACGTCTACATGTTCTTTGTTTGAAATTCATTATTGGTGATTGTGGATTTATGTTCTTTAGATTTTTATTGCGGAAATTACCATTACGATTTTATGTAAAACAAAGTTTCACGACGTTAAGTTTATTAAGTTTATGTGTTAATTGTGTTTGTTTTAGATATTAGTTCACCTGAGGACGGGATCAGATTCTTGATCCCGAAAAGTTGTAAAACTTTGTTTGGTACATAAAATCGTGAAAATGTCTGCAATAAAAATTTAAATAATATAAAGTCTACGTGTTGTAAGATAGATAATTAATAACCAAATATACATTACACTCTGAAATGACTATTTGAAACCGATGTATGAATGAATGATATATACGTTTAAGGTGATTGTGGTGCAATCTTACAGTCTTGTTACTGACATGTGTCTTAAACAGGACTGTTAATTAATAGCCCAACAGCCAATGACATGTAAGGGACCTACAGTTTAATGTGGTATCCGAACCACAATTTTACCTCCTAATTATGAACTTGTCTAAATTATGAATATGGTCTTTGCGGATATGTAGCACTCAATAGTGCGGACGTTAATCCACACCAATATTACATCGCTCATATAACTACCCACAATCCGTGACCTCCAATTAGCTGGATTACAGGACGACGCCACCGTCCCAATCATGATGGCAATAAAAACTTTTTATTTAATTATTGTACTTTTCAATATTAGTTCCGAAAAAACCGAAACACGTTACCTTATCTTAAATCCGTTCACAACCGACAGGAAATTGACGTCATAGTCTGTGACCTAAAGAGGACAAATGTACATTGTTTTGGTGTGTATATCAAACGACTTTGAAATGTTTATACTGCGTGGTAAACTTCAACATAACGGAATCATTGTGAAACCATGGACCAGTAACAGATGAATCACGGCCTCAAACACATCTTATCTCACTGGTGGTCAGCACCACTCATTTCTCTGACCAGCACTAAAGTAGTCTAAGGTTTTCTGACCCATTTCTCTCAGGTACCGTGCGGCGTGCGTGTGATAAGAAGTCGCAATCAGATGACCGACTCCCTTGGTCGATATGACTCACTCGCGACTCGAGTCGCCGTCTCCCGCACGCGATCTGACGGAGTTCTCTCGAACCTCTGGAGCGGGCACTGCGAGCCTTACAATGAGCTTTCATGGGATTCGACGAAACGAAAATTATGGACGTGTAAGTGATGTGAATTTATGTTTTTTTTATAATTTATTTTACACTAAATGATTTTTAAGACATTCTTATTTTATACCTCTTTATAGAAAGTGATTGATACTTTACTTGTCGCCATTTCATTTAATATGCAAGTTTTTGTAATGTTTTAACAGATTTATTAACTTTTTCATATTCATTCTTCTAATATTAATTTTTCAGTTACTCTTGGTTTTATTCAGTTTATGATATCGTACATTGAAAGTGAAAAGCTCAATTATATAACTTCGTCTGAGGAATGTCTTTCATTTTGAACGAGACCTTACTTTTCGTTTGGAACTTTTACAACAGGACGATAAAATTTACGATAGTAATAAGAAATAATTTAGGGAAATTTTATAATAGAAAAAATAAATAACGAATTTGAGTTGGTATCATACTTTTCTCTAGCAGTATAATATTTTTCAGTATAATATTGCTTTAAAATGTAAATGATTTTGTATTAAAAATACACTCCTGTAGCAGGATACTAAGCAAATTTTCATTTAATGAATTACTTCCATGACATTAGATACTTACTCAGTTAATTTACTCTCCGTAGGAATAATGTGGAAGATAAGCTAGTAGGTAGGAGGAACAAAAATAATAAATAGTTCAGATTGCTTTATTACAACTTAGTCTAACAATATGAAGCTGTTTACCAAGTTTCATCATACTATTTCGAATACTGTATAAGCGAGATTTCTCTGTTAACCTTTTCCCCAAAAGATTAACATTGGAGCTCTAACTGTCAACGTACTTTGTTTACCGAATACATCTTTCTCTATCTCAGTAACACATTGACAGAGAGCAAACATTCAGAATACTAATTTTTTGTTTTAGCTTGTATTTGTTTTAGCTGATTCCAAAAGTGCAATAAAATACTAACACAAATAATTTTTCTAGAATTCACAATGATATATTTTTGGCACATTTTGGGGTATCAAACCCGCCAAAGCGGGTTCAAAAACCATGCAACTCGGTTTATCCAAAGATATCTAAAAATCACCAACACCCCCCCCCCCAGAGCTAAGACATATCCATGTCAAAAGTTAGCAATTGGAAAACTTTAGGGTGGAAACACGGTATGTAGTAAATTTAATTTCAAATGGACTACTTTTGCGAGAATTATAGTGACATAACGTTGAATAAGAAATAAAGAAAAGGTGTGTATAAAAACTGTATTTACTTCCCTGTTGGTAACGGCTTAGATAATGGACATATCTGAAGTGTCTGTTTTCAGTTCCCCAAAACAGCTGTTCTCAATCATATTATACCATACTACGACATATTATATTATAGAGACGATCGAAACTTTTAATTGCAGATAATGGAGAGTTTAAGTCAATTCATGTTTATTTGGGCTTAAGAAAACATTTTCTCTAAGAAACTACTTCCTTTCTTGACTGACACAGTCAGAAATAAAGGTGGAAATATAAGTCAAGGTTGTGTTCTGAGTACACATAAAATCTACGTTTGTTATCTCTCCGTCACTTACAGTCCTATTGATCGAGTTCTCCCAATCGCGTTGGGAAAAGTCAACACGGACACGGACTTTGGTGATGTGTTTGAAATCAATAACAGCAGAAAGTGGTGCTAAGATTGGGCCTTTAGACCTATATTGTACCTTCTTGTGAGAATGTGTTGAGAAAGACTTTATACTTTTAATTGAAATGGCGACCTACCCAGGTAGGTATTTTAAGCCAAGTGAGGAATTAATGAATGAAGAATTAATGTAGGATGATTGTGGCGCGAATATGATAGACAAATAAGCTATACCAAAGGTAACTAAAAAGAGAGAAAGGTAACGTAAACAACCCTGATGACATCACTGGAGTTAAGAATTTTTATATTTATACTTCAACGACCAAAAATGACAATAGAACAATATTTTTTGTAAAACGATTAGATTATATTATTGAAATGGCAACCTATCCAGGTAGGTATTTTAAGCCAAGTATGAATGAGATTGAGTGTAGGATGATTGTGGCACGATTTTGTAGTCTTGTTACTGACTAAGGCTGACATGTTCCTTAGACAGGACTGTTAATTAATAGCCCAACAGCCGATGGCAACTAAGGGACCTAGAGTTTAACGTGGAATCAACTATCCACAATTCTTGACCTCCAAGTAGCTGGATTGCAGGACACACCGACGTAAACAATTACGTCACTGGTGGCAAACTACCATATGTTTGGCGGGATATTTGTAGTTCTATTTGACCCTTAGCTTCCCACCCTTCCTCACCCTCCTTTAGGCCTACTTCCCATGGTTATACTGGTTACAATAAGCACTATCAGACCATTTCAGGGTTTGATATTGTTAACTCATATGATTTATTGTACTGTATTCAGTTGTGCTGAGACGTATTTTTTTGTACTTGGTTTACATACTTTATTAAAGTACTTGGCTAGGTCCCGATCTAGCCAAGTATTCGGAACGGTTGAAAAGTAACAATGTATTGTAACCTACTTTACAATATTATGGCCAAGAATAATGTTCAATGTTACTTAATATTATATTTTTAGAAAAAAAGATTTAGAATTACTTGACTTTTGTAGATGAAAAGTGGTAATGTCAGACAGCCATCAAGTTTGATAGAAATGTTCTTTGAAAAAATGTGCCAACCCATTGAAAAAACGACGTGTTCAAATTCGTAAATATTTTCAAATCATCAATAATAATTCTCCATAGGTATTATCTTTATCCGAATCATACAACCCGCACAAAGGCCATGCTTACTGTTAGTGCTTGAATGAGAAAATCATGATCGGGGAATTTATATTGATTCCATATTTTTTAAATAATAACGGTGTAATGATTTTAATGCTTATAAGTAGGTCGATTGTGAAAATAAGGAATTTAGACGTACAGAAATACAAGTATACTCTTATAAACACCTCCAAAATCTATTGTAGTGATTTTTTATATGGTCTTTCAAATCGAAAAATCTTTTAAATCCTAGATTTATTAGCATTCCTTTAATAATTAAAGAATGTTTAATAAGTAATTCAATTGATTAATTGTAAATTAAAATGAATACAATGTAGTCGGCTGATATAAAATAACGAAATTCGTTCGGTTTGCTGTTAATACTAGCGTCTACCATTTACGTTTAAAAATAGTTACACGTATAGAAGCAAAGTAGTTCGTAGATTTATTGTGTCGACTTTTATTAAGAGACTAACAACAGTGTAGACCTACACTGAACGCACGACCCAACACAACAGTGGGCTAACGCACAGATGTACACGGCGCTACACCTGTCAAAATCGATCAGAAAAGAGTTTAATAATGCATCAATAGGTGTTTATGCCATCACCTAGGCACTACTTGGATGGGGAGGTTCCCTCAAGTGGATGTCTCACAAATGTTCAACAATTTTTTAATTTATTGTTCATCACACTGCAGAAAACAAGCGTCGGTAGCGAGCATGTTTTTGTTTAATCTGTAGATCTTTACCACAGTAAATAAATAGACTAGTTATCAGTCATCCATGTTCTGAATCATTTGAAACTGTAATAACTCAATTAGTTGTTAGTTAAGTAGTTGTGTTACAAAATCAGCTAAATATCGGGGTAATTTGAAAGTAATATGTAATCTATTGCTAATAATAGAGTGAATATAAGAGTAAAATAAAACACGTGTCGGCCTAAAAAAATATTACTTCATCCTTGATAGAAATTCGATGCCCTTGGGGGACAGGGCGCGCTACATTGATCACTACAAAACATACGCTAACTCTGTAGCGTGTTATATTACCTTTCAGAAATGGAGACCTACCAGTATTTTAAGAAAATTAATAACAAATGGTATAATTAAGAGGATGGTCTTTACGGATAAATGTAGGTAGTATTCAATAGTGTGGACGTTAACCATACCAGAGAATATCACATTCACTAACCATCGCTATTCATTAGCTATCCACGATTCGTGACCCTCAAGTAACTGGATTACAGGACATGTCACCGATAGACTAAGACGAGACAGATAGTATTCGTTGCGACATCTTCTAACTCGAAAATTGGTTAACCCAAACATCCAATACCTAACTAGTGATGTGGGTCGGGTAAATAGCCAGTGGGTAGGTAAATATAAAATGGGTATTTATCCGAGGCCCCAGTTAAATACCCAAAACCTGGGTATTTATGATTTTTTATTTACCTATAGGGTAAATAATTTTTGCGATCTACATGTTCTAAGTATGATTGAAATAAGATCAAAAGTCTTTATTATTGACTTTACAACCACATTAAGGCCTATTTATAAAAAAATGTTGGTTAAAATAACATAGGCTTGGAGATGATTTTGTCAAATTTAGGGGGAATGTTTAGTTTATTGTTTCACATAACATCAATTTGTTTTGTCTGCAATTTTACATTTCTTTAATTTAATGTGTCATGTTTTTGTTGACTTTTGTTTATGTTTACCTTTTCTTCTCTAGTTTCCACATATTTGAAATATTATCATACAGCAAGCTATTCTCATTTTGTATTTACTGCTATTATTTCTATTATTGATTTGTATAATAGTTTAATTTGTATACTCCACTCGTACATGCTGAGAATTTATTTTTCTGCTGTAACATGGGTAGTTATGAATGAAAGTTCTTTTTTTTACTAAATATTTTAGTGGTAAAATCTAAATTAACTTATTATTTTCATTAGATTACTGTTATGACAGTAAATTGGGAAGTATATATAAAATAGGTATTGTCTTTTTTACATATAATTACACTTCATCGCCAAAATAACGCCAATTAAATACATTATATAAAATAATATTTTCCCAAAGGCTATTTTTTTAACATAAAGTGCATCAGTTTCCCAGTGCGAAGAGAGTATAGTTTACTACTCACCAGGTAGCGCTCGTGATATCATCCTCACGCCGCGAGATAGCTCCACAGGAGCGCGCCCAACAATGCCTCGACGCACCGACGATACTACGTCACGACGCGCAGGTCCGCCGTGCGGGGCCGTGGGGGCGGTACGTCGGGGCGGAAGTGGGGTTTTGTTCTAGTACAAAGCTTCTGTTCGCACATGACTGCGCCGACCGCGGAACACCGCTCGCTCACCAATCGGGCGACCCGCGGCTTCCTCGGTCTTGGAGCCGAGGGTGATCATGATCAGTCATTACGAATGGAAGGGACTGAAGAAACTTAGGACAGCGTTAAATCGGCTCTTAAACAAGAAGTTCCATTATGAAGTTCTATAACTTCATAATCAGCAGGAAAACTGCTCGAATTGGAATATGTGCCTCAAGGTCGGGTTTATTCCCTATTTCCCCTTAAATTTCCCTATATGTTTTTGCCACATTTACCTTTTGAAATGGCTACGAAAATTCAGGTAGGTATTTTAAGCCAAGTATGAATGAGTAGCAATGAGTGTAAAATGATTGTGGCGCTATCTTGAAGTCTTTTGTTATTTTTGCATCTTTGCAGATGAATTTTGTATTTAATATACCGCGAACGTCAATCCACATCAGGGAATATTTCATCCACCGACCACCGCTCTTGTCTATCCACAATTCGTAACCTCCAAGTAACTGGATTACAGGAAACGTCACCGTTCCAGTATATAAGGTGATAATAGTGGGAATATAAGGTAATAGGTAATATTTACTGAATGTAGGCGGCATGGTAACAATTAATTGTCACATTAGTTAACAGAATTGTCATAGTAAACAAAATCGACAAAATCAGTCAAGTAAGTCTGCTCCATCTACGTCGTAGTCTTCATCATCTTGAAAACAGCTCGATGAGTGTGTTTGAGTGTGATGGTATGTTCTATCGTTGAAAGTTTCCATACAGTTTCTCCATGACAACATTTTTGAGATATGCTCATCATGGTAATCCGGTTAGATTCCAGAACCAGTCGTCATTTTAGGGTGGTGTCCTACAACCCAACAACTTGGAGGTCATAAATTGCGGATAGTTTTAAGTGATAGCATCCAATGCGATATTACCTGGTGTTTGGATTAACGTCCGCACTATTGAATACTACGTTCATCGGCGAAGACCATTCTCGTAATTAGACCAGTTCGTAATTCAGAGGCAAATTCTGGTTCGGATCCCGCATTAAACTGTAGGTCACATGTCATTGGCTGTTGATTAACAGTCCTATCTAAGATGTCAGGAAGAAAACTACAGGATTGCACCATTTAGCTCGGTTTCAAATAACCATTTCAGAATGTAAAGTCAATTTTTTTATTAAATACCTATCTAACGCCACGTAGATTCGGTAAGAATACAGTAGGGTTTGGACCCCGACAAAATTTTTAAATGCTCTGGTGTTGACAACACTAGCTAGGCACTAGGTCCAAAAAAGCCTTAATTCTATATAGAAACTTTGTGATGTCTTTTTAAGCATGGTAATTTTATAATTAACTAAATTTTTAAATAAATGACTGCATTAGGCCTGAGGTCATATATGATTTCTAATTTTCTTGGGATCTTGATCGCAGTATTCTTTCTGGTAGAATTACTGATTCTTGTTAATTTGTTGGGGTACTTGAGGCTGAGAATGGGCTCAATTGCACGCAGCCACAATGTATTATAATATTTTGAGTTGTAGTGAAAGGAATAATAACAAAAAATAAAAAAAGTTATATTGGATTATTTGATTGGAGAGGGCGGTGGCGAATCCTCATGGGCGGATTACGGAGTTAGGGGGGGGCACGTTGGGGGGGCAGACAGTTTGTGTTCTAGTTTTTGTCACAATACAGATTAAAAATGTAGAGAAAGACTTAAAACTAATATAATACCACAGCAAAAACCCATTACAAAAATTTGTGTCCAATAAAAAATTATAACAGAACTGGTAAAATTGTTACCAAGATTGTTTACCATACTTTCAAGAGGTCTGGGGGGCATTGCCCCCCCCATGCCCCTCTTAACTCCTTCCATGCGAATCCTGTAATTCAGCTAATTGGAGGTCACTAATAGATAGTTATGATACTTATGAGCAATAGTCATTGGAAGTGATTTTCATCACTGGTGTGGATTCACGTCCACACAATTGAATACTACGATCATCCACTAAGGTCATCCTCACAATTAATTATTTGTTGGATATTCAGTGGATTCCTGTTAATCCTCTAACTATTATGCAGTTTTTTCTTGTAATCTGTCAAAATAAAGAAATCTAAATCCTAATGTTTAAACGGTGCCACCGGTGAGAGCGGCTGAGTACAACCGTTGATCACAATGATTAAGGTAGTAGAATATTTGCATTTTTTAAAGAGTAATTTCGAAGTTTTTTTAAATATGAAAATTACTTTGTATAGTATGTTAATTCTACTGGATAAGTTCTTAACTAACCTAAAACAGCTGTTCCTACTTCCTACGCAAATCGTAAAATCCAAAGCAGTACGGTATTTGTGACGTACTTTTACTTCCCTCTTCTATTTTCTCGTGAATTTCTTCTTGTTCTCTGAGTCAGCCAGCCAGTTGATCAGTTGATTTGAAGGTTTATTTAGAAACGTCGCCATTTTCTCAATCGTGAATATAGGAAATTATTTCGTAGTTTGAATCTGACAGGTAAGTCAAGATTGCACTGCAAAAATTCCTAATAGGCTAATGTTATTATGGATACTTATCTCATCCTCCAATTTAGGATTAGTTACCTTAAGAAACAGACTAATATAAGTAACATTTATGAACAATAGCAGATTTACGTCTTATAGATCTGTTACGTTCATTTATTTGTCCTTGTGTCAGTTTCGATACTTATCTCACTTATTTAACCTTAAATTATTTTGTTATCTCCTTAACTGTGTTAATTGATATACAAATATTCATAACCTTTTTTCTAATAAACTACCACTAAGAGAACTCATCACCTTGTCCATGACATTCTTGTTTGATTCTTGTGAGATAATGGACAATTATTATAAGTCACAATATTAATGTGTTAATTTGTATATTATTTTGAGATGCACTGGGTCTAGTCTTGGTTCAATCACTATTTTTGCTGACCTATTGGGCTTGATTCATTATTTCTTGCATAAAGAAATACAATCTGGGTCTGTGTACAAACAAAGGTTTATCAAAGAACCCTATGTTTTCTTTGCTTAGCCAAAATTAGGCCTATTAAAGTTTATAGTATTCCCTCAGCTAAAATATTTACCATTTTAATCTAACAATCTTTAAAGTACAATTATTTATATTTAGCCTAGGTTTGTGCTTGGACATTTAAGGAAGTACCGTAATTAAACTAATTATTTACTAAGTTTTCTAAAATTAAATTAAATCTAAAACTAAATTAAAACTAATTACTAAGTTTTCAAATATATATTTATTAAATCTCAACAAATCACTAAGTTTTTTATTTTAACACATTCACTCCGGTTTTTATTATAGACCAAGGACAAAGGTTGTACAATACAGACAAACCAAGAGATGTCATACAGCTCACACACTAAGTGACACACATATTGGCTGAACATCAGTCAAAAAAACTAAATTTCTTTTTTTTCTGGCATTTCCATTTTTCCAAAATAAAAAATAGGCCAGGTTATATTGACGATAACCTATTGGCACTTTTTTGTGGACTATATTGTCCTTGTAGGTAATGTTTCTTTCAATAGTGCAGTAGAACCCCTCATAACCGGCCTCGGTTTTCCCAGTCCTTGGAATATCCAGCCGCTTCCTAAAAGAAAATCAAATATATTTCCCATGGCTTACGACCGTACTAGCTTCTGCTACTCAACCGCTCTCATGGTTTCTGGAGATCACTTCTCAGTTGAGCTCCTGTATAAAACTTACTAGTTTTAGAGGCTGGATTTCACCAAAAACTAAAACCGGCGTCCTAATCTTAAAAGATTATCCTACAAGGTTTTTTAGTAATGGCATATCTCTAGTTATTTCAAGATCAGTGATCACATTAAAAGTTGGTGATCAAGAGCCATACATTATTTTTAGCTATGCACTAGAGAGCGTCTGTATTTTTTGCATTCAACTATGACAAAGATTTTTTACATGAAAACTCACTTTAATTCATTGTTTATAAAAGTTCTTTCCTCATAAACATTGGACTATTTTTGGGGTTATGTTTACTTGTTCACGTCAGCCCAATGGCATGACAGTTAATTGCAACCTAGGTTTTTTCGTCAAGAGTTTGGTGTATCATTTTACATTCAGTATACTGAGCGTAGACAGTTGTGTACAAAAAAATTAGTGCATCATAACGAAAATGTAACGTGGTGACGGTCAAAAAAATCATAGCACGATTGAATTTATTGATAAAGGTGAATGAATCTATGGCTAAAATATGGAATGAATAAAATGTGAAAAAAATTCTGTTAACCTCTATATACACCTGCCTATGTGCGAGCAGACGACTGATGCACCAGCCCGCAAATATGCGAGCTGACATCGACTTTTAATTTTGTCATTGTTTTTGCTATCAGCTAATGCACTACTACTATGTCGTATTAGGTATGGATTCGGTCAGGGGCATCTTGGGAAATCGTCGAAGTTTTATTTTGTTCCATTAGTCTGCATTACGGATAATTTGTGTTCTTTTTATTCAGCTCCTAGCTGTAGATTTACTGTGCGCTTGTATTATTTTTTATGTTTATGTAAACAATGTGTGATGGCTTCACGATCTAACCTAAAGTTTTTAAACTACCTATCTATTTTAAATTATCTAAAGTTGTTTGACACTAGTGATGTAAATAGTAAATATACCTTTTTTCTGTTTTGAAATTTTCTGAATTTAGCATGTACATTATGTAATTTTTATTAAATTTCATTTACATTTTTTTGTAGGGAATAAAATTCTCATAAAAATATAATCATTTTTCTATAGAAAGTGGTTTGTAATTATACAGAAACATTACTTTTGGAATTTAAGCTCACAATTTTGTTTTTTTACTTAAAACAAATAAAAAAAAATAAAAATAGTATCTATGTCGCCATATAATATGACGTCTTGAAAATGCATATTAATAGATTTACTCTATTTACTTATTTTATATAATTTTTTTAAAACACTACATATTCACAAAAAATAACCCGGACTGCAGTGAATACATGCCACTGCAAAACACAGACTTTAAGGGGTTAATGACTGGCATCAAAATCGAAAACCTTGATTTGACGTTTGTTGAGAGATAGAGAGTGAAGTATCTCGGTTTTTTCCCAAGCGACGATACTTGAAAAAAACCTTCCAATGAGTTGAATAATGACGCTTTGTAGGTCTATTGATTTTATAAACATGTTTAATTTTTCCTATAACAATCTCAAGAGAGTTTAAACCATCATTATGAGTATGAATATATTCAACTGCATAATGTTATTAGGTATCAATTATCGAATTAAAAATAGGTTGGTTGATCCAGCCACTGGCCAAGGGCTCGGTCCGAATGTTGCCGGAAATGACGGGTCCTACTGTAAACATACAATTTCAGTAAATACTTACAAAAAAAGATTAAACGAAACATACCTGAAAACAACTTTACAATAAAAAATACATATGAACTTGTAAACAAAATCAAAGAAATTGTAATTCCAAATAAAACATTACCGTATTCTTATCATTTGACGTTTAGGGTATGTACAAAAACATCCTGGTTGAAGACACACTGCAAATTCCTAATAAAGAACTAATAAAGAATAAAACATTAAAGAAAAATGAAGTTATCGATACCATGAAACTATTAAAATTGACAGTTGAACAAAATTATTTCAGTTAAAAATTTTCATTTTATGTTAAAACAGAAGGACTGACAATGGGATCACCTCTTTCAGGTCTTCTAGCTGATATTTACATGAATAATTTAGAATCGGAAAAGATAATTAATAATTTGAATCCTTACAGGAATAACATAATTTACTGGTAAAGATACCTAGATGACATATTTGCCTTTTCGACGTATCAGAGGAAGAAGAAACCTTTTAAATTATCTTAATTCACTCTCAAACACAATGAAATCTACAAAAGAAACTCAAACCAACACAACTTTCTGGACATTACAATAATCAATGAACAATCAAAACATACCTTTAAAATCTTTAGAAAGCCAGTCGCAACAGATTGTATAATCCCAGCCAATTCCAACCACCCAAAACAGCAAAAGATGTCAACATTTCATACAATCATGCATAGACTTGTCAACATCCCTATGAAAAAATCAAATTTCAATGAAGAAAAAGACACCATAGAATACCTTGCTATTAAAAATGGATACAAACCCACCTTAATTGACATTGTGATGAAGAAGAAATTAAAAAAAAATTAAAGAAAACAAACAACAACCTGTAAACCAACAATATGAAAAGAAACGAAATCCAACATACAGTAGAACCTCGATTAACCGTCACCCTTTTAACCGTCAGTCTCTATTAACCGTCACCCCGCTAGCGCAAAAATAATTATGTTTCCGCGTCAGCGCCGAGTCGCTTCTTGAGTTGAGGCTCTATGATGAGTAGTGACGACTGTATTGCACACCTACAATGTGCGTGAATCATTGGCGGCAAGGGTGGTGGTGACCCAGCTGGTTAATCCCTTATACTGTCTTCTGCATTCCACTGCTACCGTTTCATTTCAGTTCAGTATGGTGCGTGGCTACAGTGAACTGAAGTTATTGTCGATTTCGAGTGCAATGCCAACTAGTGTTTACGTGCTTTACTGTTTATTGTTAACAGTTCTGTTTATACGTGGTGTGTAATGCTCGTCTGTTATGGCTGAGAAACGGTAACGTAGTTGTGGGACTCGACAATAAACAATAAATTATTAAACGCTGATGCTTCTTCTCAGAAAAATTAGAAAAGCCTGAAAAGCTCGAAGAGGAAAGAAACAAAAGAAAATGACGGATTATTTTAATAACTAAATACCGTAACATAAAGTTATGAGAGTAAAAATACGTACATGTACAGTTCATATTTAATTGTTTTCTTAATAAAATATTTCAATAAATTATTTTTCACTTGAACTGGCGTAGTTTGGTTTGTTCTCATTTAAAATAAATTCACATTAA
Source organism: Nephotettix cincticeps (assembly GCA_023375725.1). Classification (NCBI taxonomy): domain Eukaryota; kingdom Metazoa; phylum Arthropoda; class Insecta; order Hemiptera; family Cicadellidae; genus Nephotettix; species Nephotettix cincticeps. The sequence continues at coordinate 25,758,321 of CM041785.1, forward strand.
GTCTATCATGAAAATTAATTATGACTTAAAATGGCGCCGTTATAACATGCAAGGCAGTGAATTGCGAAGTTGCCACGCCAAACACTGTCTAGGTGCTAAGTTGTATCGGCGCTATTACTATTTCTGTTATCCGTCTATTCGGTTATCCGTCATGGTCTCGGTCCCGAGGGTGACGGTTAATCGAGGTTCTACTGTATATATGTTTACCATACAACACAAAATTTTACAGAGCAATACGTAAAACATATAATAAAACTAACTACAGAATAAGCTTCAAAACAAGAAATAACACCCTTGACCTTATCACTAAAAAATAAACAGAACCACTCACACTACCAATAATTTTGACAAATTAGGAATATAGGTACCAAATAAACTGCCCACATTACATTACACAAAGGGGCGGAACAGAGTTCCTATAGCACGTCAGCCAAGTGGCTTTTTGTGCACCCCTGTTGATTGAATGTTTCACGGACCTTCCAAGTTTAAAAACCTGACAAACTGCCGTAGTCTCCCCACTAGCTCCTCCCGGGGAAGGTGACGACCCCTCTCCATGACGCCGAGAGTGGCAGCTCTCACCCCGGCAAGCTCGGTGCAGTCATACAGCAGATGATCAGCAGTCTCCTCGGACTGCCTTGACCTTATCACTAAAAAAATAAACAGAACCACTCACACTACCAATAATTTTGACAAATTAGGAATATAGGTACCAAATAAACTGCCCACAATGTGACATGTGTTATATTGGACAAACCGGCCGAACATTCTCAAAAAGATACAAAGAACAGGTACAAGCTTTAAATTCAAAAAACTACACAAGCATGAAATCAAATGTAGCCGAACACTTGATAAAGAACCATCACAATTTTAAAAGTTTGGAAGAAGACCTTGATATAGGCCTAATTGAATTTGGAACAAAGAACACTAAATTAGACGTAAAACATTTACAAAAACTACAAAACACAACCCAACAGATTGATAAATAAACACCAAACACATACAAATAAAAATAAAAAAATATATATATATTTGAAAAAAATCATACAACTACACCCCAGGAGTACATGAAAATTAGCTGCTGAAAAAGATATCATACATTTATTTACATTTAATAATAATTTTTATATTAGGTTAAGTGAACCTATGAAAATGTCCTTATGGTACGAAAAATGTCAGTTTAATAAATTATAATACCCCCGTCGCAGCAGACCTGCGTACTCAGCGAATTTCCAAATCTATAATAATATTACATGACAAGTTTTATAAAAATCTGTCCATAAACATTAGAATTATTTGCCTATTATTCTCCATAAGATTAACATGGGAAATAATGCAGGTTTGCTGCTGTGAGGAACACTGAAAGTAGGCATTTCTACCACAAATAATTTTTATCTTAACATTTATACCAACTTTCATTAACATCTCCATAAATAAAGGAGTTTGCCTATTCCCTATATGATTAATATGGGAAAAGAGTATGCAGGTTTGCTGCCATGATGAACACATAAACTATGATTTTTAAGCGTAAATGGATAGATCTTAACCAGATGAAGCTAAATATGTAGTTTTATCCAAAAACATTGATTAATATGGGAAATATTAATTTTTCCTTATCCTCCATAAGATTAACATTGGAGCCCCACAATACAACGTACTGTGTTTAGATTTTTTAATATCTCGCTAACCGTTGGAGATAGAGAAAAACTTTAAGGAACTTAATTGTGTAGTTTTTTAAGCTGATTCTAATGGTGAAATATAAAATTAGAAATTTTTAAAAACTACATGTGAAAAACGCAAAAAACCCCATTTTGGGGTACAAAACCCCCCCAAACAATAATAAAAGCAAACTTACTCTTGATGCCTTTTCCGGGGGGGGGTGCAATCACATCATCCTATTGACCGATATGTCTGGTTTACGAACTCGTCCGAGCATTTGTAGGAATACACGTCTCTACCAAATTTGGTCTCGATCAGAACATTTTTACGAGAGTTATCGTGCTAACAGACACATATATATATACATATATATATATATATATATATATATATATATATATATAAATTTTAACGACTATTGTTTTTGGACTCTGGGCACCTAAAGAAGAAAAAATAACATGGTCCCGGCCTTAAGTCTCACCATGAGACCTACGGTAATAGCTTCTTCCCTATGGGAAATTCGCTAAAATAACATGTTCCCGGGCTTGTCTTGCCATGATTCTTCCCTATGGGAGATTCGCTAAAAGGGTACTGGGTTTTAAAAAATTGTTAAAGTTAGTAACAATTAATTACAATATTAGCTCTCCTTGGCAATAAGAAGATAAATATTAGTGTGTGTGTGTGTGTGTGTGTGTGTGTATGTGAAACACGATAACTCTCGTAAAAATGGTCCAATCAAGACCAAATTTGGTAGAGACATTCAAGCATTCCTACAAATGCTTGGACGAGTTCGTAAACCAGACATATCGGTAAATGGGAACGGGTAGTTTGGGAGGGTTTTGCACCCCAAAAATGGGTTTTTTGCGTTTTTCTTGTAATAATTAAAAATTTTATTTTTCACCATTAGAATCAGAACTAGAATCAGCTTAAAAAACTGCACAATTAAGTTTCTTAAAGTTTTTCTCTATCTCCAATGTTAATCTTATGGAGGATAAGGAAAAATTAATATTTCCCATATCAATCAATATTTTTGGATTAAACTTGGTATTTACCTTAATGTTGTTGATACCCATGTATCATGTATGTTTGTGGTTTGCAATTTTTTCATTGAGGGCCAATTATTTTTAACCTTGCGTTCCTGACAGCAGTAAACATCCATGGAGGGTTTTAGTTAACAACTTAGGTAGGCTGTGCCCTGCAACATAATAGTGCCTCACACACTCAACCATGGCCATCTCAATCAATCAACCACCTGTGTGCATTTTAAAGCATTTCCCATCTCGTCCGAAATGCGAGATGGGAATTACGGTATCTTTACCTCAGTTTGAGTCGTCAAGTCACATTAAACTTTGTAGGTATTAGATTTTTGATTATGTGAACATATTGCACATTCTCATGCAATAACCTCTTCATCAACTTGTTGACCATGAATTGTCAAACGACTCGGCGTATACAAATTAAGTTAATGTGATTATTTTGTTCAACTACGCATCTTAATAATAGTAATGCATCCAAGCTAGTCAAGAGTCAAGATCGTTTATTGCCATAGGACTGATTTACAGCATTGACAATTGTCATACGTACAGGTACAATGGAATATTAAATACTAAACAATATTACAATATTACTAAACAATAAACAATATTACTAAACGATATTTGTATCAGCTAAAAAGACCTGCACACTATAGTACTCTCTGCTGACAAGAAATGTTCGCAACCTGCTTCTAAACCTTTTGATGTCTGTATCTTTTCTTATTGCTAAGGGCAATTTGTTATAAAACTTGATTATGTTATAAAAAGTTTGTTTTTTTTTTTAAAAGTTGTCTTGTGCTTAGGGATGGCTAGTGTACAGTTATTGTTCCTAAGATTATAATGATTGGAATTTCGAAAGGGAAGAAGATGTTTATTTCTAATAAAAAAAGAAAGGCATTCATAAATATATAAACTTGAAAAAGTGAGAAGATTAAATTTGGAAAATATACCCCGACAAGATTCAGATTTCTTTAGACCAACAACCAACGAATTGCTTTTTTCTGAAGGAGAAAAATTGACTTTGTTTTTGTCGACTCAGAACCCCAAATTACTATTCCATAGCTTATATGGGGATAGAAGCACCCATAGTAAGCTGTCATAAGAACATCAGAATCAGCAAATTTTGAAATTCTACTGAGGATGAAAATACTGGTGTTGAGCTTACGCCTAACATTGGAAATGTGCTCTGAAAAATTGCGTCTGCAGTCTACAGTCAAGCCAAGAAAACGGGTATGATCACACAAATTAACCAAATCTTCACCAAGGAGGATACAAGAGTTAACTGATTTTTTCAGGTTAAAATCAATGAAGCTCGTCTTATCAACATTTATTCTGAGATTGTTATCAAGCAACCACTGTTTAAGAAGACTACTTTGTGTAAACGTTTCTATTTCAAGATTTTCTCGGGAAACGTCACTTAGGCTGAATGACGTGTCGTCCGCAAACAGACATAAATCAGCTGTAGACACGCTTGAACGGATGTCATTGGCATACAACAAGAAAAGAATCGGTCCTAGGACCGATCCTTGAGGGACACCACTAGAGATGGATACAGAATTAGATGACTTAAAACAGAGGCAGCTGATTTCATCTAAATGCGGAATTTTAACAGATTGCGTTCTACCATGCAAAAAGGAGGAAATCCAGCTCAATGCGTTGCCTCTAATACCAAAATGATCCAACTTCTTCAAAAGTAGCCTATGGTTGACCATGTCGAAGGCCTTACTCAGATCTAAAAAATTCCAAATGCGTACTCACCATCATCAAGGGACTTTGATATATTAGATAAAAAGCTGAACATGGCGTCAACAGTAGATGAACCTTTTTTAAAACCAAATTGGTTTTCAAAAAGTATATTGTGATTGGACAAAAAGGGATAAAGACGGTTTAGAAGAATTTTTTCAAGAACTTTAGAGAAGGTTGATGTGATTGAAATCGGCCGATAGTTATTTTTATCAAAAAGACTGCCTTTTTTGTGAAGAGGTGTTACAACTGCAGATGCTGCAGCTATGCATCCTGATCTTGGCTGGCGTCACACACTTCTTAGTAGTAATTGAGAACACACTAACACTTAATTTGTTTGTTTCTCGAAAATAGATTTATAAAAGTTTTATCATTTGTTTGGTGATGAGTCGGCTATTTTAAGATTCAAATTTTTCATGGTTGGAATCAAATTAAGAACCAACATTTCATTTTGATGACCTCTAGTTTCAGAACAAAATGGCCACCAGAAAGAAAGTTCTTCTTAAGGTTATCATTCTGGGAGACTCAGGGGTGGGAAAGACAAGTCTGATGAATCAGTACGTTAACAAGAAATTTTCAAATCAATACAAGGCAACAATTGGAGCTGATTTCCTTACAAAAGAAGTCATGGTGGATGATCGAATAGTTACTATGCAGGTTAGTTATTTCATTTTATCAATAATAAATAACATTGTTAAATTTGAGTTCATTCATAAGAATTTTATATGGTGCCATAGAATATTTTTCCACTAAGAAAAAAAGAAGAAAGAAGGTGCCACTAAGAATATTTTTTTAACAATTTACTGTACTCTTTGTCATTAGATTTAAAAACACTTGTTAAATATTAACTTGACATAACTCTTTCCATTTCAAAATTTAATTGAGTGAACAGAAAAGATGTATTTAAAAAAATTTCTGTAATCTTAATGTGGTCATTAAATTTTAAATTAGATTGATATGTAAATTTACAACCCTCTCCAAATTAGTCTGATAGACTGGCCTACATTACAAATACACAAACAAATTACATTACAAATTTAAATATTTCTGAAACCCCTTAAAAGATTTGTCTGTTAAAGTTCATTATTGTAGTGTTATATTTTTTCCAGAGATCATTTTTTATAAATATTTGTAATACTGTAAATTGGCAATAAACTTTTCATATTTTAAATTTATTAAATAAATCACTTTCAAGATAAACTTCATACTTCTGTAGACTAATATTTTACCAGTTATTCTAATTTATTTTCATGTGCTATTTTGAAAATAATTTGTATATAGGCCTACTATCATTTTATCTCATAAAATGTACAAATGATGTCATTCCCAAACTATAGTCGACAGGCTGTGATCTAAATGTAAATAAACAAAACAAATTAGTGTAGTCTAACTGCAGATGTACCAAATTACTGATGATTCATTCTAGAGATTACTCATGCTTGAATAGTTCCATCATTTCTGAAGGTTTCTGATATTTTTTTCAAATTATAATAATATATTTCTATAAGATGAATGGTATTTAAGTTTCATTTTTTACATAGCTCTATTGGATGTAAAAGTCCTTTCAATGCACTGAAAGTATTGTTTTTCTGAAATGTTGGATATATTAAATATAATTTTTAAAAGAATAATGTAGTTTAATAAAGTATATATTATTTAGATTACTTCTAATGGTAAAAATATGTGTCAGCTCTCTGATACCGTTTTTTTTCACATTACAGATTTGGGACACAGCAGGTCAGGAGAGGTTCCAGTCGCTAGGTGTCGCGTTCTACAGAGGCGCTGACTGCTGCGTGCTGGTGTTTGACGTAACCTCGCCTCAGTCTTTCAAAGACCTCGACAGTTGGCGGGACGAGTTTCTCATTCAGGCCTCACCTCGGGATCCGGACAACTTTCCGTTTGTTGTTTTGGGGAATAAAATTGATTTAGAAAATCGAGCTGTAAGTTGTTTTTATGAGTATATCTAAAGAGAATCTATATAACCTTCTTTGGCGTAGTAATCAAGTCATTTAAAGCTTCTTAATCCCTCAGATTATAAACCAGTTTTAAATTTACTACATATAGGTATATATAATTAAAAAATAAAATATAACATATTTTTACAATCTCAAAAATATTAATCTTTCAAAATATATTATATACAAATAATCTTTTATAAAATATGTTACAAGAAATTTTAATTTTATTTACATAGGCCTACATATCCAATCAGTTTATTTTTGCTATTAATTTGTCACATTATGAATACTTAATTGATTCTGTGGAGAAATGTATTGCACAACATGGGTTAACTTATTTAGCAGGTTTATATAATATGACTCAACTACTAGCAGATTCAAGGCTTCTCCCGCTTTAATAATTGTTTGTTTTCTTCTTTGACCTCTGTGATCATTTAATGAAGATCAACTGCACGTTTTTCATCTGTTGTACGTAATAAGTTCCAAGTATCTTCTTATTTTTTGTTTTAATAGTTAAAAAAATATAAGTACTTCATATTAAAAGTTACTTTAAAGTAAAGTCTTATTGCCTGTTGCTATTCTAAATCTTTTTGATTCGGGAATGAAGCCCAAAATCTTAGCTAAAACGTGCTTCAAGAGTAAAATAAATAGTTTAACCATTTGAGTGCCGCTGCGTTTTTCATGAAAATGTAATGTTTGGCAAGAAAGGTCATAGAAAATTATATTATTAGATATTAATATAACTATCTTTTTAGCGAATTTCCCATAGGGAAGAAGCTATTACCGTAGGTCTCATGGTAAGACTTAAGCCCGGGACCATGTTATTTTTTCGTCTTTAGGTGCCCAGAGTCCAAAAACAATAGTCGTTAAAATTTTTATATATATATATGTATATATATATATGTATATATATATATGTGTCTGTTAGCACGATAACTCTCGTAAAAATGGTCCGATCAAGACCAAATTTAGTAGAGACGTGTATTCCTACAAAGTCTCGGACGAGTTCGTAAACCAGACATATCAGTCAATGGGAACGGGTAGTTTGGGGGGGGTTTTGTACCCCAAAATGGGGTTTTTTTGCGTTTTTCACATGTAATTTTTAAAAATTTCTAATTTTATATTTCACCATTGGAATCAGCTTAAAAAACTACACAATTAAGTTCCTTAAAGTTTTTCTCTATCTCCAACGGTTACCGAGATATTAAAAAATCTAAACACAGTACGTTGTATTGTGGGGCTCCAATGTTAATCTTAAGGAGGATAGGGAAAAATTAATATTTCCCATATTAATGAATATTTTTTGATAAAACTTGATATTTAGCTTCATGTAGTTGAGATCTATCCATTTATGCTTAAAAGTCATTGTTTATGTGTTTATCATGGCAGTATCTTCTTATTTTTTGTTTTAATAGTTAAAAAAATATAAGTACTTCATATTAAAAGTTACTTTAAAGTAAAGTCTTATTGCCTGTTGCTATTCTAAATCTTTTTGATTCGGGAATGAAGCCCAAAATCTTAGCTAAAACGTGCTTCAAGAGTAAAATAAATAGTTTAACCATTTGAGTGCCGCTGCGTTTTTCATGAAAATGTAATGTTTGGCAAGAAAGGTCATAGAAAATTATTATTAGATATTAATATAACTATCTTTTTAGCGAATTTCCCATAGGGAAGAAGCTATTACCGTAGGTCTCATGGTAAGATTAAGCCCGGGACCATGTTATTTTTTCGTCTTTAGGTTTTAGTCCCCAATAGTCGTGAAAATTTATATATATGTATATATATATGTATATATATATATGTGTCTGTTAGCACGATAACTCTCGTAAAAATGGTCCGATCAAGACCAAATTTAGTAGAGACGTGTATTCCTACAAAGTCTCGGACGAGTTCGTAAACCAGACATATCAGTCAATGGGAACGGGTAGTTTGGGGGGGTTTTGTACCCCAAAATGGGGTTTTTTGCGTTTTTCACATGTAATTTTTAAATATTTCTAATTTTATATTTCACCATTGGAATCAGCTTAAAAAACTACACAATTAAGTTCCTTAAAGTTTTTCTCTATCTCCAACGGTTACCGAGATATTAAAAAATCTAAACACAGTACGTTGTATTGTGGGGCTCCAATGTTAATCTTAAGGAGGATAGGGAAAAATTAATATTTCCCATATTAATGAATATTTTTTGATAAAACTTGATATTTAGCTTCATGTAGTTGAGATCTATCCATTTATGCTTAAAAGTCATTGTTTATGTGTTTATCATGGCAGCAACCCTGCATACTCTTTCCCCATATTAATCATATAAGGAATAGGCAAACTCCTTTATTTATGGACAGATGTTGATGAAAGTTGGTATGAATGTTAAGATAAAAATTATTTATGGTAGAAATGACTTCTTTCAGTGTTCCTCACAGCAGCTAACCTGCACACTCTTTCCTATATTAATCTTAAGGAGAATAGGCAAATAATTCTCATGTTTATGGACATATTTTTATAAAACTTGTCATATATTAAATTATTGATTTGGAAATTCGCTGAGTACGCAGGTCTGCTGCGACGGGGGTATTTTTAATTAATTGTAGACAGTAAATTTTCTTTTCAGGCATCCTATGTTATACCACAAAAAATCTTTTTTCTTTTTGTGTTTGGAGTTCAATAAATTGTATAAAATAATATACATTTTTTTCATTATTATAGTTAAAAAGAGCAAGAAATTTTAAGTAAAATTCATGTAAATTACATCTCAATTATATTAATTACATCTCGTTTGTTTGAAATTAAGACATCACAGAAATAAACTAAGTTTTGTAAGTTGGCATAGTTACAGCTTTTGCCGTGTTCATTGAATACGGCACATTTTTACATGCTTTGTTGCTATTATTATTGTTACTTATGGGAAAAACAGCTTTAACCCTAGAAGTGGTAAAGTCGTAATTCACGCTGCGCTGATGAGTGTAATGTTCTAGTCATTCGGAAGTGCTACGGTTTGAATCCCACTCATGATCAATCCCAATTTGGCTTGCAAATGTGTGATATAGCGGAGGGGGGCCCACCTTAAATAAACGATAGCCGGCTTGGGTGGAGGTTGACGGCATTTGTAGGCTTAATTGGGATTGCAGTGGATACCTGTTTTGCTTTTGTGGTTAATGGTTATAAGGGGGTGTATTTTTTATGCTTTTTTTGTTTATACTCAATATTTCAAGAAGATATTGGTAATCATTTTTATGTTACGGTTAAAAGTCAAAAGCTTGCCACTTCTGGGGTTAAAACAATGATAACAAACTAGTTTTAATATAAGAACACTTTTCAAGCAATTTTACAATTTTTAACAATTATAACCTAACCGCAAATAAAACAGCCGCGGCAGACGACCATGAAATCATTACGGTAAAAACCAAAGTACGGAAACTAAAAAACAGACAGAAGGCAAAATAAACATCATAAATTAGGTTTTAAGAACAAAATTCTAGGCATAAAGTAAGCCAGTACATTAAATAATAACTTAGTTAGAACCGATTTACGGAGAGTCGCTATGAGCGAAGCTGCGGCACTCGAAAGGTTAAAGGATAGTCACTACATAATCAGAAATCAAGTCAAATATAAATTTTCATCCATGGATCAATTTTTACAATGAAAGAAATGTGCATTATAACTGCCATGCAGGTTTCAGCCAAGAGAGCTCAACAGTGGGGACAAATGAAGAATAACATCCCATATTTTGAGACGAGCGCCAAGGAAGCCATCAATGTGGAGCAGGCTTTCCAGACCATAGCTAAGAACGCACTTGCCCAGGAGAGTGAGGTGGAACTGTACAACGAGTTCCCCGACCAGATCAAGCTGACTGGTGAACAGAAGTCATCCACCTCTGACGCTTGCTCCTGTTAACCACTGCAGGTATGTCACTGAACTTTCCAGAGGGTGCTATTTAACCCTTAAAAAGCGCTAATGGAAATCATATTCCCTGCTCATTTAGAGTAAAATAATCTAAATATTATCTTCCAAATGTTCTTTTTGAATTTATGAAGCTTCAATTAAGTAGTAGACAGAAATTTGTTACATTTATGTTAAATGATGATTTTAAAAGTATTTTAGAGGTACAGTAGAGTTTCTCTTAACCGAGGTACCGGGTTAACCAAAGCTATTTCTAGGATGAGTTTTATACCTTTTAAAAGAAACACACACACTATCTAATGAATGATTGCTTGCTCTTTCAATACCGCACACGAGCTGCACTGTTTAACGTTAAAAACTACTGTGAATGTAGGTTTCCTTTGGCAATATTTGCAAGCTGGCTGTACAACTCGGAACTGTTAGTGAATCGTCAGCCTAAATGAAGATGCCATTTTGTAATAATTTATCATTTTCACTTCTGTCATAAATGAGTTTAATATCAAAAACAATGTGTTGTGTTACCATTTGGTCTTGCGTTCATATCATGGGTTTAATTATTAAAATACCCCCGTCGCAGCAGACCTGCGTACTCAGCGAATTTCCAAATCAATAATGTAATCATAATATATGACAAGTTTTATAAAAATCTGTCCATAAACATGAGAATTATTTGCCTATTCTCCTTAAGATTAACATGGGAAAGAGTGTGCAGGTTAGCTGCTGTGAGGAACACTGAAAGTAGTCATTTCTACCATAAATAATTTTTATCTTAACATTAATACCAACTTTCATCAACATCTGTTCATAAATAAAGGAGTTTGCCTATTCCCTATATGATTAACATGGGAAAAGAGTATGCAGGTTTGCTGCCATGATAAACACATAAACTATGATTTTTAAGCATGAATGGATAGATCTCAACCAGATGAAGCTAATTATCAAGTTTTATCCAAAAATATTCATAAATATGGGAAATAATAATTTTTTCCTATCCTCCATAAGATTAACATTGGAGCCTCAAAATACAACGTACTGTGTTTAGATTTTTTTATATCTCGGTAACCGTTGGAGATAGAGAAAAACTTTAAGGAACTTAATTGTGTAGTTTTTTAAGCTGATTCTAATGGTGAAATATAAAATTAGAAATTTTTAAAAATTACATGTGAAAAACGCAAAAAAACCCATTTTGGGGTACAAAACCCCCCCAAACTACCCGTTCCCATTGACCGATATGTCTGGTTTACGAACTCGTCCGAGCATTTGTAGGAATACACGTCTCTACCAAATTTGGTCTTTATTGGACCATTTTTACGAGAGTTATCGTGTTCACAGACACATATATATATATACATATATATATATATAAATTTTAACGACTGTTGTTTTTGGACTCTGGGCACCTAAAGAAGAAAAAATAACATGGTCCCGGGCTTAAGTCTTACCATGAGACCTACGGTAATAGCTTCTTCCCTATGGGAAATTCGCTAAAAGTAATCGATAATTTTTGTGTTAGGCCTACCCCATAGAATTGTGATACTAATTTGAAATCATGTTTCAGGATTAGTACGGTGTATACGATGTGTATTGTACTAATAACATAACATTACATAACATTTGAGCTATTTATGACTCCATTAACGATTTTTAGGTTATTTACTGTATTATCCGAGTTTTACCGTATCCAAGATACTCTTAGTCCCAATTACCTCTTTTAATGACTCAACGATATTAAAAAAAGTAATTTTTTTACCTGGATGAGCCATTTCAGTTAATAATTAGTTAATAAATCCTATACATTAACAACATGCACACAATATACGCCATTTACTGCAAAAATACAACAAAAATAAACAAATCTCGACAAAATATCATCAAACAAGGTCTTCAGTAAAATATTTCACGTCTTCCATTAAGTAACGTTTTAGTAACCACTGACAAATAGTGACAGATTAATTTAATGTTCCCTGTAACCTCAGTTTCATTGCGCAAAACAAGTTAGTGTTGTAGGATCGATGACCGTCCATTAGCTGACTGAGCGCTAAGCGCATGCTATTGGATTGTTTCATAACAATTTGGAGCGTTCCAGGCATTGGATTGGCCAATAACATATCCGTCATATGAGATCTCATATCCATCCTAGGATATGGGGGGGGGTTTTCTTATATCTATCCTGCCAACAGTGCGAAGTGTGACTGTTATCACTCGGTTGTAGGAAAAGGATATTCTTTTGAACTTTGTGCAGTGAACGGAGAAGTATACGGTCTTCTCCGTTCACTGCAGGAATAGTGCAAAGATGGCTCAAGGACTTTAAAAACGAACCGACGGACGTTCTAAAATGAGCACCACCTTAGGCAGTTGTCGGTTTCAGACAACAATTTCTAAAATAAAAGCAATAATGATGGGAAATCAATGGGTGATGCTTGTATAGCTAAGCGAATTGATTCCTGATAAAATAAAAACATCAATTTACAATATTTTGATAGAACATTTGGTATATTGGTAGTTTTAACCAGTGCTATGTAAATTTCAAAGATTCTGTCATCCTACTTGTTTCAGGTTCAACTGGAGAGCTGCGTAAGCAACAGTGTGAACAGTGTACGATAGCTTCTGGTCAACAGGTACATGAAACATCTGCGACTCACGACTATTCAGCCTTTATTTTGATTAAATTGTTTTCAATACATGGTAATACTACTGTAAAGTATTGTTATTTTTGTACATTGGTAACATTGTATCTGCAGTAGTATCGGATCATCTTTGCTCTCTGTGGTCTGTTCCTGTTCACATTCCCTGCTTCAAGTGTGATATTTTTGGCACGAACTCGTTTCTTATTGATTATACGTTATTAACAGTTTATTACAGATTAAGGTTTTATATTGCAACTATAAATATATATATATAGATATCATAATATTTAGTATTTTTACCTCAGTAAGTTAAATAATAATTTGAAACTCGTAAGAGCAATGTCAATCCCGCGGCTGGCCCGTTCACTGCTTGTTTATGTTTGGTTTCAGTTATATTTAAGCAGGAGGTAAGGGTACTCGAGGTTTTATAAGATATGTATTTTCTAGTACGATCTTTTTTTAGTTTAATATATATAGAATTTGTTTTGGTTATTTGGAAATTTGTTACTATTTCCTGAGACGAAAATTTTCAACAATCATAGATTATGATCATGTTATGTATTATTACTAAAATGTTTAGTAACTTATTGCTTTATTTTAAAAATATCAGTTTATTTAGCATAACATGATTGTTTAGCGACTGTAGATAACTTATATATTGTTAGTTTTATTGTATAATACTTCTATAGCCAAACTTATTCAACCTCTCCTGATGTCTGCAAACATTCATAATTGTTTGTAGGAGCAGCTTTGTGTATAGCATTATGACTATTTCAATGTAATATTAAAAAAATAAATTAAATTGTAAAATATATATTTTGTGGAATGTGTGGCTTACTTGAGTTGTACCTGAATATGTTAGTCATTTTTAATGGAGAACTTTGGACTGTTTTTTTTTCAGGTAAACAATCTCTCCTCATAAAGTTTTATTCTAGTTACCTACACAACTAAATTGCCAGAACTGTGGTACGGTAAAAGTTTTAGTTAGCTTTTACAGTACTTTGGAACGATCTATCTTCATTAGTTTATAGTATTAAGTTTAGTACCATATGGTTTTATTCTACATTTTCAAAATGGTGGTGGTTAAAAATCTTTTAATTTAAATAACAACAAAACCATTAACTTTATAAAATTTTTACAAGAAATAAAAAGGATTGCAATTATAAGTTCAAATCAAAAGGTACTTTGGTGAACTAAATCCATGCACGTGTTATAAGCGAGAAAATGCACTTTTAATATTAGATTACAAGGCTCACACGCCACCACGGCACGGCCGTGGTGAAGAATTAATTGTTGTGCCAGCCGCTTTTTCGCCACACCCGCGCCATGGGCTCTGTCAGCTAACTTTAAAAAGTGCATTTTCTCACTTATCCGTGCGCGGGTTTCGTTCATCAAAGTACCGTTCGATTTGAAATTATAATTGCAATCTTTTTTATATGTTGTTAAAATTTCTTAAAGTCAATGGTTTTTTGTTACCATTTTAATTAAAAGATTTTTAACCACCGCCATTTTGATAATATAAAAGCAAATTAAATGATACTTTGTGAATATTTTTCTCTTTGACCAATAAATATCTGTGCAAAGTTTGGTTACTGTATCTTAAATAGTTCTTTATATATTAAGTTTTTTGTATAAAATACATAATGGCGGCTAGCGGCTAAACTAAGGATTTTTCGAGATATGTTTATGGGAAATTTTTTGTTTATTTTAATGAGTACTATCACCCCTCGAAGTTTGTCCCCGCCTTTAATGAACACCCTGTAGGGTGTTCATTAAAGGCAGCAGACCATGGGCCGGTATGACTGCACCGGAGATCTCAGGACATCTATGGCTGCAGCGTTGCAGGACGTTGGGGGACTCGTGCTGGGGGATGTGTTCACACATAGGGGTATCACTGAGCACAAGGGGTGAAGAACACCAGGGCTTTGTAGAGGGTACAGAACTTGGGTGATTAGCGACATGAGGCAGCTAGGCGACACTTAGCGAAATAGAAGCGTGGTACGTTTCGAAACAGTTAATAATACAGTTTTGCGAGGGGAAAGAGATATCATAAAAATACTGCAATTAGTGTAAAGTAAGTCAACAATAACTTTGAGAAAGAGAGAGAGATATAGGCACTGGGGCCATTAATTATTGAGAGATTTTAGTACGGGAGATGCGAGATGAAGCCACACCAACAACTGACCTGTATCAGGGAAGGGTATAGCGTGGGTAAAATTGTCATTTGTCCCTTACAGGGATAAACCGAATTGATGATGGAAATAAAGCAGGTAGAAACGTCTACCTCACAACTGCTGCATTGGTGTATATGTATGTGTGTGCTTGAACAGTAAGTAAATAATATTTGAATTGATTCAATAAGCTGGTCTTTGAGGCTAAGAATCAATTGAGATTTATGGCAGTAAACACTTTGGCTATCTCCATACGTTCATTTCGCAACCTAAACCAGATTTCTTTATCTTGTTATTCTTATGCCATTATCGTTATTTTGTTTCACCTGTATCGTATAATTTTTTACTAAAGTGCATTTTTATAAACATAACAAAATGCATATACTAGACTGGATGATCTGTTGCATCTTGACCATTAAATTTCCAGAAGCAGGAAAAATCACTTAAACTTAGACGGCTACGTCTCCAGCAAGAGTAGCTAGAGACCTAATATAGTGTAATAAAGCTCCATATGCTACAACGCAGCGTCACCAGTATTGTTGGCCAGTGGCGAAGGGGCTCGGTGGTCAGTCGCTCGTCAAAGTGTTGCTACGTCACTGCATGGCCACCCTCGTTAAAATCCATATGAATCAATGCCCTACGACAACTGAGTAGACAGTTTCTTCGCTGGTGATGTGGCCTGACCACCTCGCCTAATAAGGGCCTAATCAATGTGACTTCTGCCATAGATTAACGGAAATCCGTTCCTCTCTGCTTCTGCCCAACGGCGAAAAATCTCCGCTGAAACTCCCGACGAGTCCAAGCGGTTACCGTGTGTGCCTCCTATTGTTAGGGAGAGAGTTTGAGTTTACATTAGCATTAGATTGCGGGGTTTGCCGTAAAATAGCCATTTTACGTGATTATTTCAATGAATAATTAATTATTTTTAACAAATTTACATAAATTAACCAAATAATAAGTAATTTTTATCATCTTTAAACAGTTACGTGAATTATTGTTAAGGAGGTTATTACTACAAGCACAGTAAACTACTACCAGAGATGAACGGATACTTTACCATCCGTTCCTCTCTGCTACTACTAGTACTGACATTGAGCTACTAGTACAAATATATTACAAGTGAGACAATTAGAGATTTTTAAAACAGAACAGCGGGGAATACGGAAAAATTAGTCTCGCAAGTGGCAACACTGACAGATAATGAATAAACTCCGAACTCTGAACATGTCATCACACAAACTGTCATAACCTTATTAATTATCACAAAAATAACAACACTCGATTTATTTCATATCTCAAATCGTTAATATAAAGGTAGGTGGTATCTCAGCTCGTATATTTTGTGTTTACCATTTTTGTTACTTTCTAAATTTTATTTAAGGCTGGATAAGGCACATGTATTCTTAAAAAGTGATAGTATGTTTTATCATTGATTATGAATAGAATAATAGTTCTTCTATCATCTATGGTTTTATTTATATAACTTTGGTTGAAGGCCAAGGTTAAATTTGAAGTGGCTTCACTATGTAGTCGATCAGCCTTTTACATAATCATCATTAGATTGTGATTCCTTCATCTTAGATTGTGTGTATGTCTTGAATCTTCCTTCTTGAACTTTTACTAGTTAATCTTGGATTGTTTGTGTCAATTTATGTAAAAGGAATAAATAACTTTTAAGTTGAAATTCATTAAAGTTTAATTTAGTTGGTACAGGAGTTGGCAAGGAGGTGAGTAGCTCAGAGAGAAACTCGTCGACAGATTAAAATGCCATTTCCTTCAGCCATCGAGTCAGAACTTGCTCAAAATGGGTCTTCTCCAATACTCTCACTTCATCAGGAAGTCTGTTATACATCCTGAAAGCCATATCAGAGAACCGTTTGGAGGTAAACATCAACCTTCGTCTCGGGATATCAAGATTGGCCTGGCTCCCTACATCATGGTTGAGTAAGAGGTTTCTTGTGGTAAAGAACTAATGTTGGTTTTCACAAATATCAAAGAAACTTAGATGTAGTGTGAAGGGATGGTAAGAATTCCCAACTGGCGGAACAAGGGACGACAGTGATTACGGAAACCACTGGATGAAATGGTTCTCACGACTGCTTTCCTGAGGAGAAGAATCCGATGGCAACTTGGGGCATGCTCCCACAATGTAAGTCCATAGCTGATGTGAGTATGGAACAGGGCATGGTAGGTCATTGTTAAATATTCGGAAGTTAACATATCCCGAAGCCTCCTCAACAGATATGGTACTCTTTCCTGACAGTTTCCTGAAGACCAAGTCATCCTAAGACAATCAGAATCAGAAACTCTGTATTACAATTTAGCTGAGAAATGTACAGCATCAATAATTTACAGAACTTTTTTATTTATTTTTTACTCAGGTAAGTAGCCTTCCACTCTTTAATTCTTGTAAAAGGGTCTTTCAGTCAGCCAGTTATCCAGAGTTGTTTTCAGCCGCTTTCCCGAGAGGTTCCTCATTTCTTCAGGGAAGAGGTTGAAAAGTTTTCTACCAGCATATGACAGCTTTCTCTCGAACAGACTAAGTTGGTGAAGAGGTAGTGCGTAGTCCGTAGCATGCTGGGTGTGGTAGTTATGGTGGTCAGAAATTCTTGGTAAATTTAGCCCATCAACGTACAGTATTGTTTCCCGTATGTACAGGGATACTGCAGTAATTATGTGGAGTCATTTAAAAGCCTCTCTGCACAAGTCAATAGGTCCAAGACCACTGAGTACTCTTACTGCTTTCTTTTGGAGGAGCATTATTCGATTTAGATTCTCTTGCGTTGTTCCTCCCCAGACAACCATTCCATATCGGATGTGTGATTCAAAAAGCGCAACGTAAGCTGTTTTTACTAAATCTGAGTCAACAATAGCTTTGATTTGTTTAAAAATGAACAGGCTTGTGTTTAATTTCTTGCACAGGATATCCACAAGTCAATGACATATTTTCATCTATAGTGACTCCCAAGGAACTTGGTCTCAGGCTTCATGTCAACATCTGGCAAAGTCGGAACTAAATCTCGCTTTCTGCCAAAAGGTAGCTGGTTTGTCCTGGTCATGTTGACTACTAGATAATTTGTGTGTCAGTACTGATAAGCTGTGTGAAGTTCCTGCGGAGATGAGAGTTGTATCGTCTGCATACATTAGAGTATCATAGATCCCCCCAAGATGTTTACACATGTCATTTGTGAACAAGATGAAAACCACAGTGCCTAGAATGGATCCCTGTGGTACGCCTCTGTTCACAGGTAGTGGGGTGGAGTGCACCATGTGAACCAGCCCTTTGTCTTCTTGTTTTATTTTAACCAGATGACTCCAATCTACGATCCAACAAGAAACCGAAGGTCTTATGAGTTCCGCAGCTCCTTCAAGCATATAGCATCAGATCGAGATGATAGACAGTCTGAAGTAGGTACATTTTACACACTCAATGGCTGAGTTAAAAGAATCAAAAAACAATTTATTCATTACAATAGCACTTGATATAATGCTCATCAACGCCACTATATAGCCTAGTTAAATTTATGAGGTTACTATTATTTAGAGAAAAATGTATTTGCTTTCATCTATAATATTGTTACTATTTCAATATGAAATTCTGAAAAATATATTTTTTATACACGGTACATACATTTTTTAAGATATTTATCATGTAAAACTTGATGATGTTTTTAATTGTAGATATCAGATGGCCAATGAAGAAATAACATTGAAATATTATACAGAAAATGAAGTCTTGAGAAAAAATGTTGCAATAGATCAATATATACACAACCTTGCTTTAAAACCACCACCTTGGTTGGAGGGTTTTGAATCTCCTTTCAAATGGGGTCTCAAAATCCATTCGTTTAATTTGGTTTCGTGGGACATACGAGGAAAACTTTTCGACTATGTTAACCAAGGTGCTTTCTATGGATTTGAACGGTAGGTAGTTTAATTTATAGGCTGATCTTAAAAATGATCTTAATGTGTTTTCACAATTTTAAAAGAAAAGTTTATGATTCTATAACCTGTAAGAAAATTAACCTAAACTATACAATCTTAATATTAAAAGAAAATTGGAAATCATCTAGTACACTTAATCAACCCTCTCCCCTTTCTTTTAAATTCACTCTCTTTAATTGGAAGATCTTAATTGGTCAGCATAACACCTCCCATCTACTCAATCTGTGCATACAAGGTAAGTGTAAGGTCTATATATTTTCAGGACTTTTCCTTTCCTAAGAGTCTGAGTGGTTGAATTTTCTCAGAACTAACTCTTCATCATTAATTCAGGTGTTTTAACAATGAAAGGGAGAAAGTACAATTTCTAGTTTGGTGGTCTAAAATTGAAAAGTTACAAATGGTGAATGTGTCCAGAATCAAATCGGCGAATTTTGGTTTACGAGCTGAGCCTGAGCTGCTATTCGGTTATAAATAATTAACCTAAAAAATATAATATAAATAATAACCTATACAAATAATAATAGGTTATAATAGGTATGTATAGGTTATAAATAATAACCTATACAAGAATTTGTAATAGGTATCACTAAAGATCTTAAGTATCACATTCATGGTAAACTGGTACCATAGAAATATATTTCCCTTTATCCGCAAGTGCTTACATTTCTCTTTTTCTAAAAACCAAACAATACTTTTAAATGAAAATTCTTTTTCATACATAATATTTTATTTACTTGTCTGTATACAACTTTAAATACAACCAATTACTTATAGGTTAGGGTTCTTATTGACCTTACTATTTATGAAAAAATTATTGGAAGAAGAAGATAAAGTATGTGAAAAGGTGATGAAGAAAGATGAGTCTGATGGATCAGAGGATGAAAATGCTACAGAAGACGAAGATGAAAAAGAAGTAGATGAATATAGTCCGGAAAAATGCTATGCATTGTGCCGAGAAACAATTAACGAAATGGCATCCAATGAAGGTGATATAATGTACGGGAGAATTGGGCCTGCTTTGGAACATGTGCTACAGACCACTAGAGCACATATAATGTTTTATAATGGGAATATTGCTGAATCCCAAGAGGTTAGTTTTAAAATTAATTGTCTCATTATGTTATAGTTTGCTTTCTTTAATCTGTGATGATATACCGGTATCACATGAAAGCATGTGCTCTGTCTTTTAAGAAAGTTCCAATTTTATCAAATTAGTTCAAACTTATTTCTCTAAGCCACTTATTATTCATTAGAGAGAGGTACATCATTTATTTATTAATTTACATCTTTCTACCATTGTAGGTTGCTTTAAAACAAAGAATACTTTTACAATGTATTTTTCTTAACTATGTAGGCTAAATGATTTTTGATGGTGATTGCTGATTGTTTTACTGCCAATAATGCTATTTTATAAATTTTATTTTGATTAAGGCTGAAATATTTCCAAAATTTTATCATTCATTTTGATATTGTTTCTTTTGAACAAAAAAAAAACAATGTCCACTTCTCGTGGCTGTTTTTCACTCGATTCAAAATTAGCAGTTGGATCAATTATGAAATCCTTGTTATTTTTATGGTCCACCACAACAGTTTTGCTTCGACAGATTGATTTATCTTTAGCTATCCCTGTAATCTCTTCTTAAACTTCATATGACTTGTTCAAAATTCATCTGCAATCAGCATTCTTATTTTATTGTGCCAGACATTTCTCAAAAGGCTTCCATAGGGGCATTGTCCAAGGACATTTGGCAATGTTTAAATGATATAATTCTTGGTTGTAGGGCAAATCCTACACCATTCATTCTTCCGCTTATGGAAGTGCATTGCCTGTATAGAATGGTTCATCTTCCCTTTTGTTTTAATGAACACTATTTATCAAACTAAATTTTGAAGGTACTGAATGTGTTTTAATTTTACTCATTTATTTCATCATCAAAGACTGTATAATGAGATGTATGGATCATCTTCTTTTTTAAACCAAACTTATATTTTTGTGCTGAATATATGCTTCCCATGATGCTTAGGTAATACCTCATCCCTTATACTTACATTTTAGGGGTATATAAGATAGAATTTGGTATATTGTTTCACAATTCTAGAACTTTTACAGCTGATCTTATTAATAGGTCTACATCATGAAGAAAATGAAAATATTGATTTATTTTATTTAATGGAGCAAATTGGAATGGATGTACAAGAAAAGGCCAAATTTAGTTGTTCAGGATGTTACAGGTGGCAGTGATTGTTAAAACTGTAGCCATAAGCTTCCAAAATGCCGTGTTCACTCAATTCATCTAGATTATGGTCAATTATTGATAATTAAAATAAGAAAACAAAACTTGCCAATTTTATTTTCCATGGAAATAATTATCAAAAGGCATATATAATCTTCAGAAAGGTTGACTTTGTAGTTAAAGAAGTAAAGTCAGAATTTTCACAGACAAATTCTGAGACAATCGTTCTACTAAATTCCAGTTTGAGAGGTTGTCTCAAACTATGATGCTTGAATATTTGGTTTAAGTTTTTACTTTGAACAGAAGAACACCACCCTACCCAACTTAACCAAAGCTCCTCTTGCATAATAATCTCTCTTTGGACAATATTGAAAACATGTGTAGCTTTAAAACTCTCTATATTTCCAGTAAAAGACATAAACTTGACTCAGTAGGGCAGTTTGAAATCTTTTTCATAACATATTTATAAAGACACTAGCATTTGTATGGGTTGTAAGATTTAGTTTAAAGAAGAAAGATTAGCATACCAAAATGTAAACCTGAAATTCTAAACAAATCAGTACAAGGAAAATAAATTGATACCCAGCTTTATTATTTAGCGTTACTTTACTATTAAATATATTAGAACATTTATACCATTATTGTAATTAGTTATACGTTAAAATAGCTTTTTAACATAGTATGATTTCGACATTGATTGATTCGACATCTATTTGTTTTTATTTTTATTGAATCAGCTGGTATTACCAGTAGATTATTCATTGAAAACTGAATCAAAATGTGAGTAATATCGCGTAAAAGTGGGTTTTTAAATGCTCGTTATTTTCTGTTCAAGAGGCGGCGGGCGATTTCAAGCATTTACAAACCTTCTCTGGAATGTAGAGAATACATGTAATAAATTTCATTGTAATCAGTCCTCCCGTTTTTTTTTTTTTGGAGAAGACAGTGTAAAATGCCTCCTGAGCATCACCTACAAACTGACAAAAATTGAGATAAGACTGATTTCGGCTTCTCTAACGCACGAAAAGTAAAAATAACTAAAAAAGGAATAATTGTGAGCAATGTACAAACAAAACTCTAGTTTTAATTATATAGATTAACAAAAGAACCCACATTTTAAACTAAAATTAAATTTCAGTTCCTATACAATATTTAGTATACGGTACCATAATCATTTCCAACACAGACAATTGCAATAACCTTTATACTATTAATAGAGGAGGAGAGGTCGGTATAGCATAATTTTCTGTCAGTCTGTCTCTTATTGAAATTGGGATAATAGTGAAAAATTGCAGTTTTTCATTTATATTATTGTATATTGTTATTGTATAAATTTCTTGAAATAAAGGTGTTATTATTATTATTATTATTTCATTATTTATGCACATAAGTCATAATGTTAGTGTATCTTCAAAATCAAGGTTGTGACATAAATTTTTGTTTGAAAATCACATGAAAATACCTTACCTTATTAAAGGCGAAGCATGTAGTGGAATCAACATCTCTATATAGTGACGTATTGTTACATGCCAAATTGGTTGCAACTAAATTTTTCTTTATATATATATATATATATATATATACAGGGTGTTCATTAAAGTTGGGGACAAACTTCGAGGGGTGATAGTACTCATCAAAATAAACAAAAAATTTCCCATAAACATATGTCGAAAAATCCTTCGTTTAGCCACTAGCCGCCATTTTGTATTTTATACAAAATACTTTATATATAAAGAACTATTTAAGATACAGTAACCAAACTTTGCACAAATATTTATTGGCCAAAGAGAAAAATATTCTCAAACTATCATTAAGTTTGCTTTTATATTTTTGAAATGGCGGCGGTTCTTAAAGTTAATGTTTTTTTGTTATTTAAATTAAAATAGCTTTAACCGCCGTCATTTTGAAAATATAAAAGGAAACTTAATGATAATTTGAGAATATTTTTTCTTTAGCCATTAAATATGTGTGCAAAGTTTGGTTTCTGTATCTTAAATAATTATTTATATATAACGGTTTTTGTATAAAATACAAAATGGCAGCTAGCGGCTAAACAAAGGATTTTTCGACATATGTTTATTAGAAATTTTTTGTTTATTTTGATGAGTACTATCACCCCTCGAAGTTTGTCCCCGACTTTAATGAACACCCTGTATATATATTATATATATATTATATATATATTATATATATATATATATAATTTTGTAAATGAATACCATAGTACCCTTGCATTATTTCATTTTATTTAACACAGCATGTTTTGAGGATTATCCCATTTTCAAGTGTGTACAAAAATGTAACCTCTAAATATAATTACATAATAAATTTAATTTTTGGTTTAATGCATTTCTCAGTTTGTCATGATACCCTTTTTACTTGGCTTAATAATTGAATTTAAAACACAACTGATTGAAAATACATACAAATAACACATAAAAATTTATAAACTCAAGATATAATAATGTTATAACTTACCCTAGGGCCTTCAATATCAATAACTGTAATTTTCTATAACAGATTCTTCAAACATAAATTAGTTTTCCAAATGTATATAATTCATTCTCATCAATAGTTTACTGCACGTCTAATACACATATATTTCTAAATTCTCAAATTTAATACATAACATTTAAAACGCTGTGATCCAATATTGTAATACTGATTTCTAAATCCCCATAACAGGCTAATTATACCTCTCAATCAGCAATAATTATTTCCTGAACAGAAGCAGATCACAGACTGACTGAATGTTCTTGGTCTGGGCAAGGGCTGTGGTAGGGGGAGAGGAGGAGAGGGACTTAGTCCAGACAGCAACTGGCTACCTTTTATCTGCATTGGTATGCCATGAACTTCCTGTCCAAGCTCCAATATAATTTTCATACTTCTTAAAACTACTTTCAAAAATTACCTTTTTAAAAAAAATAAAGTGTCACAGCATGTTCACCATCTCCTACATGATGTTGTTTATACTCGTATATTTTACCAAAATAAGTTATCATATTACTTATTGAATGTTTGGAATTTCAGTTAGCAAGAAACATCCAGCCACCAGAGGAAATGTCACAAGAATGTAAGGCTGGATTTGAAGGATTAAAAGCAAAATGTATCATGTCAATGTACCAAAACTATAAGGAAGTGTTGCCTTATTTACACGAAGCTATGCAGTTAGATCCAAAGTTTGGATACTGGCCATATCTTTTTGGAAAAGTGTTAAGTATGTTGTCATGAGAAAGTTAAGTTCTAATTAGTACAAAATCTTTCAGTATTTTGTTATTTAGTTTTTATGTTTTCTAAGAAAAATTCTCTAGATTTGTTCCAAAGTAGAAAATAAAAATTGATACTAATCTGAAGTTCGTGTTTAAGGTCCTTAAGGTTTTTCTTTTATGTTTAATACCAAGACAGTTTGTTAGTCTCTATTTTTTTATAGTGCTAATTTTGAACTTTGACTGGATTTCATCAGTAATCGTTGTTAGAGTGTTAATTCATAGAGGTGGCAAATACATAAATATATTCATGGGCAAAAAAAAGGTGGCAAATACATAAATATATTCATGGGGTTACCATAGCATTAGTGATTTAAAAAGCAAATGTCAATAATTCTCCAACGTTACATTGTTCTCTGCATTTACTAATCCATTACTACCTAAGTTTGTTGTATGAAAAATCCATTTACTAAAATGGAGGATTGTACTTTGTTAGATTTACTTGTAATTAAAAATACTCCTCCATTATTAAGCTTGTCCTGATATTTGCAGTTTTAATATTACAAAATATTCCCAATACATTAAAACCTCTCAAACTTGATTCCCGAAAACTCGACATTCCGTAAAATTCGACTGGGCTGGTGAATTGATATTTTTTTACACCGCCCATAACTATAGGCCGCCCGAGAGCGCTAGACACTCATACTAGGCCTGCCTAGCTCATACCTGCCTAGCTTGGGCGGGCAGGTAAAGGTTTATTTTTATTTTATTTAATGTATTTCTATGCGAGAGGCATTTTTCAACATTGATGGTGAACGGTCCAAACCATGGTCTTGTTGCTACCTAATGTCGACCTGTTGTTAGGAAGCATCATTAATTAACTCTAGAACTGGCAAAGTCGTAATTCATGACGCATGGAAGTGGCAAGTGGAGGCATCTGTCGTTAATTTAGGGAACTTGTTAGATACTAGCGCCTTAGTGACCGTGTTGCCCTCTGGGGGCAAGCAACCGAACCTGCTCACGAAGTGCACTAGACTGCCACCGGTCATGACATATAACCAAGCGCTTTCTACTCCTATGCACTAGTGGCTGAACCGACTAAAGCGCTGCACTGACAAGTGTAACGTTCTAAACATTCGGAAGTGCTAGGGCTCTAATCCCGACCATGAGAAATCCCAATATGGCTTGCAAATGTGTGGTATAGTGGAGTGGGAGGCCCAAAATAAATAAAGGTGGTCGGTTTGGGTGGCAGTTGACAGCATTTGTAGGCTTAATTGGGATTGCAGTCGACCTTAAATTTTGAAGGCGGGTATTATAACCACTACACTACCCAGCCAGTTTAATGTTTGCACACATTCGGAATTTCTTGTAGCCCACTTTCCTTATTGTGAGGCCGTGAATTGACCTAAGATTTCCCGGGCAGGTCATAAACTACCCTCGCTACATTGTCGTCACTGGGCGTTCAGTTTAGTATAAATGTTAATATAAATATATAATTGTATATAATAAATTAATAAAAGTACCATTTTAACACATTCGCTGCGGGAGGCAACGATCGCTGCCACGCCGGCCTCTCGCCAGGTTTGCACGGCAACAATCGCTGCTGCCATTCCATTATTACTTAATATGTCAGCGAGCTGCTAGCACTTCTTCGGTGCCTGAGTACCGCGCAATTAATTATTGCGCTTGTGGCGAGGTTTATTTCTTTCATTTTTGCTGGTCTCAGTTTTTGATTCACATTTTTCTACGAAAATACATATGTTTATTTAAACATTGTGGATCGCATTTCTTGGCTGTTTTCCATCAAATGGTTGGTAAAGACGTAAAAAAAATTTAGCATAGGCTTATACCACTCTCTATTGCATGAATTTTAACAGTGGACGTGATACTCTATATAAGCGTTTTTATTCAACCCTTGGTTATTTTTATATAAGTTCCCTAAAACTCAACATACTCAAAACTCTACAACCTTAAGTCCACATTGTGTCAAGTTTGAGAGGTTCTACTGTATTACTTAAAATTATTTAATTTATTTTTCCTTTATTACCAATCTGATAGTCTTATGAAGTTTATAATACTTTTTTGTCTTTTCAGGGCGAGCTAGAAGGGAGTTCTTAGAAGGTTCCATTGAAGAAGAAATAAGTTTTTTTGAAAAAGCTGTTTCATTAGAAAGAAACCCAAAATTTTTGGTTTTCCTTGGTCAGGCATACCAAGAAATGGCAATGTTTCAGTTTAAATCAAGAGGATCACTTGAATCAAGAGAAACAATTTCACTTGACCAATTGTACCATAATGCTGTTGCATGTTACAGGTAGCTTGAATGAAGATTTTTTTCATTACTTCATTGCTGAGAAATTTATTTCCTCTAAAAGACATTATTATGTGTAATACATGTCAGTTGTTTCGTAAACTTCCGAATAAAACGGTTTAGGCTGCTAAAAGATTGCTGTTGATATTGAGGTTTTAATTGTTTATGTTGTTGAGAGGTTTGTGTTTTTGTAGGGAGTGTTGGAGCTTAAAATCTGACGCAGCAACGATTGCAAGAAGAATCGGTAATGGTATGGGTAAAATGCGTGGAGAATATATTGATAAAGTTGTTGCAAAAGAAGCCCTTTTGAAGGCTGTTGAACTGTCTCCTAATAATGTTACATATCTAAGTCTTGGAAAATTTTATTACAATCATGAAATGGTAAGTTTGTTTTTTTAGTAATATTTTGTAAATTTATGAATCAATATTGGTAGTACAGTAGACTCGCACATCTGGATCAGCAATCGTTTCGGAGCAAAAAAACAACGAGTCAAAACGGTAAAGCAGGCCACGATCTAAAACTTTTTCTAAACATAAGTCGTACTGAACTGTTATAGTATTTTTTTTAAGTCATACAGTAATGTCTGTCTAAAGTTATTTGATATTTACATCCAGTTTGTGACGTTGAAATTTTTCAATTCTAATTTTTTTTCATCTCAGTTAACTTTCTGAAAGTACGTAGCAAAAAGTTTTAACTTTTGCCTTTTTATTCAAAAAAAATTTCTTTTACTGTACTGTACAATACTTTTTTGTTGCAATAAAAAATTAATGTTTTTTCGTTAACTTAAACATTTTACACCTGTGGTGTTTATTCATTGCTTTACTCTAAATAAATTTATATTTACAGTATGGTCAATTGCTTTATTTTTTAAAGTTCCCGAAATAGACTAGATTATTATCAATACAGTATAGTAGTGCTATTGTAAAATACAGTACAGTAGGTGACAGTAATTTATTACGATGAGTTTTAACTTGTTTTAGACCCTCTGGTTTGTATTATTGCGTGTTTTGATAAAACCACTCGCCGTAACAGAAACATTTACGAATATTTGCTCGACTTCCGATTGTCAGTATTTTTTGTAATCCGTATTGGACGTCTGCCACATTAGTCCGGATGAGCGAGAGTATTGTAGCAGTCAGTGGCATAGCTAGGCATCAAGGAGCCCCGGGACAAAACATTGTGATGACCACACCCGTCTTTTTTGAGATTTAATATAAAGTCGGGTGGTCTTTATATTAAATCTCAAAAATATAAATTTATGCCTGCGCTTGCGCACCAACTCACTTAATCCTTACATTCAATAAACTACACACGTTATTACACCGTACAATATTATATTACATATTAGGTATCTATAACAGTACTACGCTACATACAGGGTGTTCATTAAAGTCGGGGACAAACTTCGAGGGGTGATAGTACTCATCAAAATAAACAAAAAATCACCTATAACCATTTGTCGAAAAATCCTTCGTTTAGCCGCCATTTTGTATTTTTTACAAAAAACGTTATATATCAAGAACTATTTAAGATACTGAAACCAAACTTTGCACACATATTTATTGGTTAAAAAAAAATATTTACAAAGTATCATTTAATTTTCTTCTCTATTTTAAAAATGGTGGCAGTAAAAATATTTTAATTAAAATAACAAAAATACCCCCGTCGCAGCAGACCGGCATACTCAGCGAATTTCCAAATTAATAATATAATAATAATGTATGACAAGTTTTGTAAAAAACGAGAATTATTTGCCTATTCTCCATAAGATTAACATGTGAAAGAGTGTGCAGGATAGCTGCTGTGAGGAACACTGAAAGTAGGCATTTCTATTATAAATATTTTTTATCTTAACATTTATACTAACTTTCATCAACAACTGTCCATAAATAAAGGAGTTTGCCTATTCCCTATATGATTAACTAGCCAAAGTACCCGTTCTTCGCACGAGTAAAAAAAGGCTGAGAGGTGTAGGCTCTACAGATACATTTAAGTTATTGATAATTAATTCTTTATTGTTTACAAAATGACAAAACACGTGTCTAAGTATATATCTAAACATGACAAAGTAACATATTTCAAATATTGGAAGAGGATAAGCATTAACGTAATAGAGGCAGGCATCGGGAGAAAATTAAAAATCTACCATTCCACTATTTCGAACTAATAATTCACTAATTTCGATCCAGCAGTTTATCTGTAAAAATTAACTTTATTTCTTTTTCTTCCCGAATTTTCAAAATGTAAAGTAAACGGATGTTGACATTAAAAACTGTAAACATTGAATCCCAGGGTATTTACAGCAACCATGTCTTCTGCTTCTCGAACTGTCAAATTTTAGTGTTCACAGCTGTTGACATTCAAGTAATTTTATGTTTTCATTTTCTATAACTGTAAAAATTGAAACTTAGGACGTTCACAGGGCGTAGCCCGAGAGGATTTTAAGGAAATGAGTATGCCTATGTGTTGCATGAGTTTAAGATCTGTCTTTGTGTAAAATTTCAAACTGTTTGGTTCAGTATTTTTTGCGTTCACTTGCCACAACAAACCCACAAACACACAAACCCACAAACAAACATACAGAAACCACCTCTTCTTTATAATATTATAGATATGGGAAAAGAGAATGCAGGTTTGCTGCCATGATAAACACATAAACTATGATTTTTAAGCGTAAATGGATATATCTCAACCACATGAAGCTAAATATCAATTTTTATCCAAACATATTGATTAATATGGGAAATATTAATTTTTCCCTATCCTCCATAAGATTAACATTGGAGCCTCACAATACAACGTACTGTGTTTAGATTTTTTAATATCTCGGTAACCTTTGGAGATAGTGAAAAACTTTAAGGAACTTAATTGTGTAGTTTTTTAGGCTGATTCCAATGGTGAAATATAAAATTATAAATTTTTAAAAATTACATGTGAAAAACGCAAAAAATCCCATCCTGGGGTAAAAAACCCCCCCAAAATACCCGTTCCCATTGACCGATATGTCTGGTTTTCGAACTCGTCCGGGCATATGTAGGAATACACGTCTCTACCAAATTTGGTCTTGATCGGACCATTTTTACGCATATATATATATATATATATTATTTTGTACATGAATACCATTGTACCCTTGCATTATTTCATTTTATTTCACATTAAGTGCCAAGTGTGAAATAAAATGAAATAATGCAAGGGTACAATGGTATTCATTTACAAAATAATAATAATAGTAGCCCTAATAGTGAACATTCATAAAACAATATATATATATATATATATATATATATATATATATATATATATATATATATATATATATATATATATAGTTTTAGACCAGCATGGAAAGGCGGCCAAAGCGCTTGAAACGTGCAGGGGATGGCGGCCACGACCCCAAGAGGCGGCCAGCATTATGGAAAGGCGGCCACGGCCGCTTAACAGTTATATTTTCAATATAAATGGTTTCAGCTCAGTGCTGCGATCTACTTTTAGTGGCTAGTATGCGGTAATCTAGTTTCGTTTCGTTGTCGTCTTGTCATTTATAATTTGCAGAAAAAACTTCTATAAAAGCCCCGTTGTTGATTTTCCTTTTATCAGACTTTTTATCAAATATATGAGTGCAACAGCTAAAAATCTGGTAATAAAAAAGTTGAGAGATGGGGCGAAACTTTTGAGAAATGTTTAATAGTTTGATGCAATTGTTACTGATATGCAATTTTTATTTCAACCCTATAAAGTTGACTGCGTCATTGAATCCTGCTAATTACTCTGTAATATCTAAAATATGGACATATCTATTTCTGATCCTAATAAAGTCACTGTAGGAATGTACGATAAGGCTCTTATCGATCCTAGAAGAATATGGTAAAGAGAAAAATACAGATATAAGGAGAATGAAAGAGATATATAAAGAGTACGTGCATGACATAGTTATGATTCAGTGATGTCACTCTAACAGATGACCTTAAACACGATAGATTGAATTAGATTATTGAAATGACGACCATACCACAAGATAGGTATTTTAGGCCAAGTATGAGAGAGGATTGAGTGTTAGATGATTGTGGCACAGACAATAAACAATATTGTAAAGTATTTCTAGAAATTTAAGAAGGCGATGAGAGTATTTTGTTTCTACCAACATCAAAGTAGTAAAAAGACGGGATAAAATTATGAAACCTTTTATTTTTACCCCTAGATGATGACATAAAAAATGTTGCTGCCATGCTAAGGGAGATGGAATTAGGTTGAATTTCAAAATAAATTATCAAATGTACTGACTGCAAACAACTATGGAATGCTATGTTAAGAAACTATATAGACCTTATGCCACATTTTAACACTCGATAAGCTTATACCATTCTAACAATTGCTATAAATACTGAAATAGAGTTTTTCCTGAAGAGAAAATAAAACTCAGAATTCTATCCTTTTGCATGATGAATTGAAAAGCCTTGCAGAAGAAAATAAAGTGCCACTTAAAGAACTAACATCCTACGTCTTGAAATCAAAAATAAAACTAAAGAGAGGAAAATAATGAATTGCTTGTTAAACATTTTATAGATTTAATAATCATAAAAAATGTGGTACAATTAATCGCAAGCTATCAAGAGAAGTCGTCATAAATCGAATATTCACACACACATCTGAGTTTATACTTATTAAACAGTCCCTTAAATAAACTAAGAAATTCTTATTTAAATGACATTGATATAATTGTAAGATCGACTCTGATATAAATACTAGAATTACTACCATCAGACATTCCGAATTCAATGATTTACTCATCAAAGAAAACAGAGGGATGGGTATAATTAAGGCAAAAGTGGGAGGCCCTTATCCAGCACCTAAACATTCTCTACGTACGGTATTTGAAAGAGTAACAAATCCCTATATAAATTATAAAAAATGAAAAAGAGGAATGTTTTCGTAAACTTCAACTAGAAGACTTAATTAATGAAGATATGATTCGACCTATAAAAAACTAAGGATCGAGCTTCAACAAAGAGAATATGAGGAATGGTGTAAACTTCAACTAGAAGACTTAATTAATGAAGAATATGATTCGACCTATAAAAAACTAAGGATCGAGCTTCAGCAAAGAGAATATGAGAAATGGTGTAATCTATCTCCTAAGGGAAAAGGTAAATACCTTTTAAGCTATATACTTAAAGGTACACCTTTTCGAGGAATGCTCAAGTGTGAATGTCAAATTTCATAAGTTAATGAACATCACTTGAGCTCAATAAAAAGAAAGGCCCAGAACCAATAGGTGACGTAGTTAGTCCGACCAGGATGAACAAGGGGAGATTCAAGGATGGCAACCAGTGTCGACGTTGTTCGACAACTGAGACGTATAATTATGAAACACTACCACATATCTCTGGACCCATACTTCGTAATCAATGGAACCATTCAGTTATAATAGTCGAAGAACTTAGACGAAAGGACTTTGAATTGCACAAAGAGGTCGGTGGAATAACTACCGATGGTTCACATAGGAGATGTGACATAATAGCGATTAAAAGAGCAACATAGGAAGCAAACACTTTGGACCCGACCTTACGATTTGAAAAAAATAAAAATCGCTAACGACGTCAATGCGGCAAAACAAATATATATCAGCCAACCGCAGATTATTATAAAGAAAAAGAAAAATTAAAAGTATAATTGAAATCGGTTCATTTTTCTGTGCGAAGGGTACTATTTCAGAGCTCTTCTTAGATTTTTGGAAGAAATTACATTTGAGGAATAGATATCGAAGTTCTCAAACAATCAATTGGCATCCTTCAAAATCACTTATACAAATGACATATCAAAATCAAAGGAATGTGATTAAGTTTTTCTTATCAAAATAATTTTTTGTTAAGCATCCTTTGTTAAACAGCACCTTTAGGTGTACAGAAGGTGTTAATTTGTTTTGTAATTAAATTATATATACAAATAAAATTATATTAAACAAAGCATAGCCATCCAAAAGTGTGATTTAGACTATAACAAGAAAAAGGTTCTTCGTTAGACACTTTTTACGAGAGAAGTAAGCAATTTACACATAACTTAACGCAAGTTAGGTCTTTGAAGACTTCCTCTTATTATTGTAGGTTAAATATTTAATTACTTTTTAATAATATTGAAAGGCTGGTGAATAATCTGTTTTGTATTATTTTTAACAGTTTTTATGTAGGCTTTTTTACAAGGGTAAATGCTCATGCACCATCAGGGAGGAAATATTGATACACTCCCCGGTGTGTGGGACTCTCACCCACTAAAATCCCCTCGCCTTAGGCTGAAATCCGCCTTGGAAGCACCTATTAAGGTATTACATCAAGGCGGAGCCTAGTATGTGAAGCCACATGGCTACAACATCTCCTTAGGAAGATCTGTCTTTTTTCTCTTGAGAACGTTCTCGACGAATACAGCAATACGTCGCCAGTTTTCAAGATATGTCGTCATGAGAGGGACAATGTTCTCGGACGAGATGGCCCCCACTTCCAGTTCCATACTTCTTCTCTGAGCTGCCCACCGCTCACACTCAAAAATGTGTGATAGGCATCGTCTCGGGGAGCATCCTCGTATCGGCAGGCTGCACTGTCGACCTTGCCCTTCTTATGGAGGTAGTCGCGGAATAGCCCGTGCCCAGTGAGGAGCTGCGTGATAAGGAAGTTGACCTCACCAAACCCGCGCTGGACCCACATGGACAGTTACGGGTTTAATCGACGCGTCCAGGCACCTCTCGTCTCCCGGTCTCGTCTCTACCTCTCTTGCCATGATGCCATTGTGACCTCTCTCGCTACTCGTGTTGCCTCCTGGACCCCAAGATCGGATTTGGTTTGAAAAACCTGCTTCCTTTCCTGGGCCAGAAGATCCACAGGTATGACCCCCGCAACCACCAACGATGCCGGCTCAGAGACGGTCCGATAAGCTGACGCTATCCTCAGGGCTGCCCTTCTCTGGACCGAACCCATCTGCTTTCGATAGCACTCCTTCTTCAGCGCATCTGCTGAGACCTCGCAACCCTAAACGAGTATGGAGTTCGAGACAGACAAAAGGAGCTTGCGCTTGTCAGCTGTCGAGTCTCCGACGTTCGCCATAAGTCGGCTGAGAGCAGCCGTCGTTGTCCCCGCTCTTTCCATGGCATATCGGATCTGGTCCCTGAAGGTGAGCTTGGTATCCAGCCGCACTCCCAAAGGTACTTCACTGCCGGCTAGGCTCGAATCGTCTCCGCATTGACACGAAACTCGCATAACGTTTGAATTCGGCGTCCCGTCATCATGACTATATCGGTCTTTTCAGTGGCAAGGCTCAGACCGTGGTCCTCCATCCATCTGGTGATAAGCCTCATCATCTGATTCAACTTCCATTGGGCAAGCTGGACGTCGCGAGCAACAATGACCGCCGCAACGTCATCCGCATAGCCTACGAGGAAGGAGTCTTCAGGGAGGGCCAGTCTCAATATCCCATCATAAGAGAATGTTCCAGAGATCCGGCCCTAGAATGGAACCCTGAGCTGCACCGGCCGTTATAGCCCTTCGACGGGGGGCTTCCGTCGTCTGGAAAATAAGCTCCCTATCCCTAAGATATCTCTGAAGGATCCGAAGAAGATACTCAGGGATATGGAACACGTGCTCAAGGGCATGGAGCATTACGCTCCAGCTCGCGGAGTTAAACGCATTCCTCACGTCAAGGGTGACGAGCAATGTGAGGCAGCGAGAATGGTGGTTTCCGCGCTGAGCGTTTCTTGCAGCCTCTACGACCTCCTGAATGGCTCCGATGGAGAAACGGCCTTTTGTGAACCCGTGTTGCCTCACCGATAGTCCACCAGCATCCGCCACTGCCGCTACAAGACGTGGCTTTAGTAGACGCTCCAGGAGTTTCCCAGCTGTATCCAGCATACACAGAGGGCGGTAAGCCGATGGTGTTCCCGGGATTCCCTTACCCTTGCCAGTCAGTGTCAGACGCTGGAGCTTCCATCGCCGACAAAAGACACCCTCGTGCAGACACCGATTGAACATATTCAGGAGGATTGAGGGGCAAGTGCTTGCAAATAAACTTTAACACCTCTGTTGGAACGCCGTCTGGTCCAGGAGCGCTGCCGCTCCTCATGGAACTGGCAGCTTTGCACAGCTCTGCCGTAGTAAACAGGGGAACGTCACGGAGGTCTTCCACGTACCTTTCCTCCGCTCTGACCGGGTGTGCCGGAAAGAGAGCATTGACGATATTTTCCATTGAGAACGTATCCAGCTCCTGAATTCAGCCGACTAAGGTCCCGGAAACTACCTTTGAGAACAGCTTCTCAGCTAAGAGCAGTTTATATATAGGTAAAACTGAAATTACTCCTGGGATTCTTTTGGTGGGCGGAACAGATTTTTGTTATCCAACCCTAATGAAGCAGTAGGTGGAATGAATTTCCTCCGGAAGCAATGGACTTTGCTTTATCGATGTCTCAACGGGATTGGAAGGTGTAACATTTGGAAATGCAAGTGGAGCATGTCGCAAGATCAATCATGTGATTGAGGGCAAAGTTCCAGACCATGGACCAAAATACCAAGCTTCAATCTCACAACAGCCCACTTTGCTATACTCATACAATCCAATCGATCGTTTAATCAATTTTCAAAAACAAAACGAAAATCGTTGGATTTCTTTTTCATGAATTTCAGAATTATGTGAGGCCAGGTACTGTACAAACATTTTTGACACTATATTATTGCAATCATTCGCCATGAAAAAAGGGATTTCTTAGATAGAAAATCTTATTTACAATTTTTACAACAAAGAAGAATGGTTTAGACTTAAGATTTTTGCACGGTACAAGAAATACAAAAGAAATCCATTCATAGGCAAAAATAAACGGTACCAGTGGACTGACACATACTTTCTCCCTTAAGTAAATTTAAAAAGACAATCTGTAATAAAACTATCATGTTCTACAAAGTTATTCTAAATATCATGTAATAATTTATTGTTGAAATTGTATGGGGGGAAACCCCCCCCCCCCCCGGTAATACCCACCTTTTTTATGCTGGTTTTGTTCGGTGATTTGACCTTACGCTTCATACCAAGTATCATGGAAAACGGTTGGAAAGCAAGGAAGAAATTGATTTTTTTATATTCTCCATAAGAATAACATTGGGCGCTTTCAGACAACATACTGCGTTTATCATGGACAGTAAATTTAACTTTTCTCTGGAACCGTTAGTCGTAGACAAATAATTCAAAATACTAATTTGTTTAGTTTTTTAAGCTGGTTTCAATGGTATCAGTCAAGTTATACTTTACTTTTATTGTTTTTGCTGAAAATTCAAAAATTTGATTTTTTTGACATTTAAAAGCGCATAACTTTTGAACCGTCATTTTTACAGACATGCGGGTGGTGTCAAACTATTTAGTACTCTGTGCACTATAAACTATCAAATTTTAATCAAAATCGTTAGAGCCGTTTTTGAGAAAATTGGATTTTTCACGTTTTTTAAGGGTTTTTAGGGGTGAACTACCCTTAAAAATCAAAAAAATGAAAAAAAAACGCCTGGAGATACCGTGAATATATACATACATGCCAAATTTCATCTAAATCGGACCAACGGGGTAGTTTATGGCACTGTACACATCCAGACACACACACACACACACACACACACACACACACACACACACACGGACGGACAGACATCACGTCAAAACCAACTTTTTTGGATTCAGGGGACCTTAAAACGGATATATCCACCCTCAACTCAAATTCGAAAATTTTGACGAAAACAATACTTTCTCCATATACTATGTATAAGGGGAGAAAGTAAAAATCATAAAGCTCTAAATATTATGAACCTACCTCAGTGGTTTATATTAAAACCGAAATTTAAAAATCAACTTAATTCTTTTAAACATGGACGAATTTGTCGGTATGACTTTCCTGAAAAATAATATTATCAGGGAGTTGGCTCTCCTCATCCTAAACGTTTATACAAAACCTCTGGAGCCTCTGGTCGCCTTCTCCTGAATTTTACAACTTTGGCCTTCTTTACCTGCTTATTTTACAAATGGCCTCCATGCCCTGCAATTTTTACTAAATAGTGGCCGCCTTTTAGTGCTCTAAAAATATATATACAAATATTTTTATGTTTAGCATGTTGGTTCAAACCAAGTTATATAGCTGCGGAAACATTCAAAGATGATGATTCAATTAAAAAAAAGTCCATAAAGGTAATAGTTTAGGAATATATATGGGGGTGCCCCTGGCCGCTTCTCCAGTATCCATTCAAGTGGCCGCCTTCCCCTGCGAATCTGTGAATATATATATATATATATATATATATATATATATATATATACAGTGGAACGTGGATAATTCGAACTTCTGTAATTCGAAAACTTCTTTAATTCGAAGTTTTGACTTGGTCCCTAGAATGTTATATAAAAACAATGTTAAAATATCCTGGTTAATTCGAATATTTTTTTGGATAATTCGAATTTTTTGCAGCGTAAATTTAGAATAGAAAATATAGAACAAGTCATTGTATGCGATTTTCCAGGAAATGACGTTCTGGCTTCCTGTCCGTAGACTATTTTTAGCTAGATCAACGCGCCCATCCCCCGCCAACCCTTCTCACAGCACGTACACCTGCGGTTGTTTGGTCACATGATACCCCTCCCCCTCACCAGACCACTACTGATCATAAATCACAACATTGACATCTCTAATATGTGTCTACACGGCGCCGGCGCAGTTCAGTAACTTGCGTATCATTGATGGTGGTTTCCGATATTCGTCGTCTTTGTTTCGTGTTGGCATTTGTGACTTCGTCTGCGTTCATGTTAACACGTCTTGTGTATCAACTGGTTCGATTCGTCAAAGCGAACCTACAAATCTTTGACCTCGCAAGAATAAATAGCGGCGATCAAGGAGGTAGAAAAGGGATTTAAGAAAAAATTTGAAATAGCTAAATTTTCGGGATCCCTCCAAACACAGTATTGACATTTAACAAAAATTAGAATTTAATCAATAATATATCTTCATTAACCTCGTCGCTCCACGCTATTTGGCTGCTCACCCCCCTATACCACAAACCAGTGTTGTCACTACAAGAAGATACAGCCTGTTTTTCAGGCAGATAGCTTCATTGCTAGCTTCACGAAATAGTTTTTAATGTTTATAACCAATTGAAAGTTCAATAAGATAGATTGATTGTAATTAAAAATTAATGTTATTGAGTCAAAAAGTGCATTTAAAATTATTAATTTTAGTATTTTTATCCAGAAGTAACATAAAATTGAGACTACAACTTTAAGTTTTATAGTTTAATAATAATTTAGTGGAGACTAAACCCCATATCTAAGCACTTATGTTTTGTACCACAATTATTTCAAGTTCAGATAGGGAATTTAATTTTTACTTGTTATTTGTTTTTTTATATATGTGTCCAAAGCACATTGGATTGTAAAGAGAAATTTATTTATCATGACTTAAAGACTATTGTGAGGGATAAATCTATCGGACACCGCGCCTTCCGTCTACTGCTTTGTCGGAGTGATTGAGGTGGAGATGGTGGGAAGATGAAGTGAGCTTGCCCCACCATTCTGTCACTCCAAGTTGCACAAGCCTTGAACTGGTCTCTGTTCTTGTCTGATAAATTTACCTATAGTTAATAACAAACCTAACTATGTTTGAATGGCTGAGTGAATACTCCTGTTTCTAACAGTTTTTTCAAAAATAATAAAATTACACATTTTTTATTTCAGAATGATGAAAAGGCTTTGGAGTGTTTCCAAAAGTGTCATCCGGGTGATTTTGGAACTTCTGAGATAATTCGTCTAAATCTTATCAAGGATCCTAATTATGACCCTCATGACATTTTATTATTGTGGTTAAAATTGGAAGTAAATGCGGTAAAACAGTACAGATCCTATTGTGATGCAGTTTGGTACTTCCTGATGTATAAGAAAGATGTGGAAACGGCTGCAAGTTATCTTTGGAAAGTTTTAAAAAAAGATATTAAATCAATTAGGGCCAAAACAGCTATGGTAAGTTTTTAACTAACATAGAATTAGTATTCTTGAGGAATTCTTATTAAACTGTGAAATGTTGAATCCTTGTGTTTATAAAATATTTGGTTTCTCCAGGATGAGAAGTTCATTATATTCTGAGGATAAAAGTTTTCGTTCAGCTCTTGGTTAATATTGGCATATTTTTATCAAGTACTTATTTATTTGGTATTTTATGTCAGTTTTAAAAAGCAATTTATAACAATTTTCCAAACAAATGTTGTTAATTTTTTACAAGTATCTGCGTGATAAACTGCTGAAAAACTGACATCTTCAATTGATCCTTGTAAACATTATTGTATTACATTGAAAACAACACACTTTTCCCTCTTCCTACATATGTGCATGCACTCGTACACACACTCACACATACACAAAGCATCAGATAATCAAAACTTGGACTTTGCTAACAACATGATTTACAGATGCTATTACTTTGTTCACCTGTCGACTAACAAAATATCCCCGTGGCAGCAGACCTGCCAGCAAATTTACATTTATTATATCAGATAATACTAACTAACCTTGATCTTATTGGTCTCAAGACTATCTTATCTCAAGTGAGTATATTTGGTTAAACGTTAACCATTGGAATACGTGGATGGAACATTTTCGTCACGCTGCCATGGGCCCAGGCATTCCTGGACGAAAATGTTCTGTCGTTTGTTATTGCTAGTAGTTATATGTTTTCCCGATGGATCACAGCACTTTCCGGATCAATATTTGTTTCTTTAAGATATAGCATTTTTATCTTTCTGTAATTTTTGTTTCCTAGGTTGAATAACTTGGTAAATAAAACCAAAATATCAGTCAACAACAGGTGTGTAGTATTTAGGTTGTGTTTGTGATCATTGTGAAAGTGTAAATATCTATAAATTTGTATAGTTTTTTTTTGATTATTTTTTTATTGTAAGAATAGGTTAAGTAATGTTGCATACCATATATAATATCATAAATATATACAGGGTGTTCATTAAAGCTGGAGGCAAACTTTGAGGGATGATAGTACTCATCAAAATAAACTAAAAATTTCCTATAAACATATGCTGAAAAATCCTTTCTTACTAGACGCCATTTTGTATTTTTACAAAAATCATTGTATCTCAAGAACTATTTAAGCTGAAGAAACCAAACTTTGCACATATCTTTATTGGCTAAAAAAAAATATATTGTCAAAGTATAATTTAGTTTGCTTTTATATTTCCAAAATGGTGGCAGTTTAAATTCTTTTAATTTTACTAACAACAAAACCATTACTTTGTATCATACAATAATTTTCACATGATATAAAAAATATTACAATTTTAATTTAAAATCTAACAATAATTTGTTGAACGAAATCTGTCAATAGATAATTGAGAAAATACACCTTTAATGTTAGCTTACAGAGCTCATGCGCTGCCACCGGGCGGCTGTGGCGAAAAAGCGACGGTTTGGTGTGTAAGCTTACATCAAAAATGCATTTATTAGCTACTACATTATAATTAAAAATGTTC
This sequence comes from Nephotettix cincticeps, assembly GCA_023375725.1. Lineage (NCBI taxonomy): Eukaryota > Metazoa > Arthropoda > Insecta > Hemiptera > Cicadellidae > Nephotettix > Nephotettix cincticeps. The sequence continues at coordinate 25,798,636 of CM041785.1, forward strand.
TATTTTTTATAGTTTCATTATAAAATGCACTCTCAGTGGAAAAGTCAAAAGTAAATTTTTCCTTTGATTTCCTGAAGGAAATCATTGCCCATTAAATGAACGATGAATAAAAACTAATCCAATCGATACTATCTGTTTGGTAGTAATATAGCAAAAAAGAGTAAGAATACTATCTCACTTGAGAAAATCTATATTAAATCTGAGGGAGGAATGAAGTAAGAATAGTTTGTGTAATACTAAACTTATACACTTATTATTCTAGGAATACAAGAGCTATGCATTCTGCGTTGAAGGAACAATCAACCTGATAGAGCTGTTAGTCAATGAAATATTATTATTGAAAAATAGAAACGAACAGTTGCCACCAGAAGAAAAACAAAATATGAAATTGCTGGAAGCTTATTTGCAGAAGTTTATAGAAAAGTATCCTTACCTCAGTAACCTAAATCCTAGGCCTGATTGGGTGAGAGATCTGAAAGTTAAAGTGGCATCTTCTATTGCAGCCAAGAGGAGGCGAAGATACGGCTCTGGCAATAGACAGAGTGAATCCAACCAAAATGTGGAGCTTGTCAACTGGAGAAGTAACCGTCTGAGTGAAGGAAGTGGCGAGGAGGTGCCTCACAGACAAGGTGACGGAAACAGGGAATTTAAGCCGTGGATGAGTTACGCTGGTGGAAACAGCGGAAGAAATTACATGAGATATAGTGGCAGAGGTGAGGATGAAGAGAGAAACAGGGACCGAAGGAGAAACAGTGAATCACAGTCCAATTGGAGTACCAACTTGAGGACTTCGGATGTGAGGGAGGGAAGTAGCAGAGGATACAGTAGAGATGATCGACGAAGGCATAGCGAGTCACAGTCTGATTTGAGCACTGCGAGAAGTTTAGAGTTTAGAGAGGGAAATCATAACCAGAATAGTGGCAGGATTGGTTTTAACAACAGAGGGAGAAATGACAGGCAGTTCAATAGTTACAATAACAACAGGTATGATGTTACGATAACCGACTGGCGGAGAGAAAACAGGGAGAAGTAAGATTAGGAATAGCATATGTTATTTGAGGTGGGTTAATAATAGTAGTTAGTTGGAGATAGAAATTAATCATCATAGTTTTACATTTTGGGGATGAGTTGATGGAAAAAATTTACAAAAGTGTAAAATTAGCAGTATTTTTTATTTAAGGTTATGTTTGTGCAAGGAGTATAAAGAACCAATTGTTTAAATATAGTAATAATTTAGTTTAGTAACAATATTAGTATGATTACAGCACATTTTATCCCTTTCAAGCAGTTTGACGTGAGTTTATTGTTTAAACCTATTAACATCAAAGTTAATAACTATTAACACTATTAACATAATAACACTATAACACACTATTACACACTATATACTATTACACACTATATATTATAACACACTATTATTATAACACACTATATAACACTATTAACATAAAGTTTAACCTATTGCATCAAGGTTGTCTGCAAACAGACATTGATAAAACTCACACATAATTCGATAGTTTAGAATCTTAGCCTTCCAATTATGCATATACTAGCTGACCCGGCGATCTTGGCAACGTCTAACAGTAAATACGTGTTAACTTTCAGATTGGCCATGTTCTGAAGTTGAATAGCATTATGACTTTGTTGTGAAAAATTAGATATTCTGGGTCACGGCTTAGTTAAATAACAATACTGAAATGATAAGACATGTTATTACATTCCCACAAAACAAATGAATCTGAGTGGATTGATTAAAAATTTTTCTAATTCAACATAAAACCAAACAAAACCTAACTGTAATACCGCTTCTATGGGAAAGATATACTACAGCTGATTATTATAACAAACGTAATATTTGTATAAACACCGTAATTATTTTTTATTTGGCCAACATAATTATAAACACGTGACTTTTAATCAGACAGAAAATAAAAAATGTAAATACATAATCCTCAAAAATCGTAAACTATTAACGTTGTGAATAAATCTGTTCATTTTGTACAGTAAACATTTACTTCATAATTTTACATTAATTTTACATTAGTTGGCATTGGATAGTAAAGCATATTGCTAATGGAAAGTAAAACAACAGCTGTAGCTTAAGAAATCAAATGTTTTTATTGTAGAACATTTGTAATATTTCCCATCATTAGAAATTAAAATGCTATAACGCTATTATGGAAACTGAATATGCCTAAAGCATGACCGGAGTGGAGTCGAATCCGAAAAATAAAAGATCATTAAAATCGGTCCAGCTATATCTCGAGTTATATTGCGCGTAACTAACACGACTATGTTTTATATACAGTGGAACTTGGATAATTCGAACTTCTGTAATTCGAAAACTTCTTTAATTCGAAATTTTGGCTTGGTCCCTAGAATTTTATATAAAAACAATGTTAAAATATCTTGGTTAATTCGAATAATATTTTGGATAATTCGAAGTTTTTATAGCGGAAATCTATAGTGTGTGTATAAGTGAACAAGTTATTGTGTGCGATTTTCCAGGAAACAACGTTCGAGCTTCCTGTCCTCAGACTATTTTTAGCTAGACTACTGCTCATAAATCACAACATTGACATCTATGTATATTGTCGGTGGTGGTTTGTTCCGATGATATTCGTCGTCTGTTTTCATGTTGACACGTTGTGTGTATGATGGCTTCGTCAAAGCGAACCTACAAATCTCTGACGTTGCAAGAATAAATAGCGGCGATCAAGGAGGTATAGAAGGGATTTGAAAAAGTTTGTAATAGCTTGTTTCGGGATCCCTCCAAACACATTATTGGCATTTAACAAAAATTGGGATTTTTAATCAATAATATCTTCATTAACCTAACTTTTTTAATATACAATGTTAAAACACGATGTTTGATTGTTTATTTTAACCACTTGCATAAACTTTTCTAATTCGAATTTTTGGATAATTCGAATTTTTTTCTGGTCCCTTGAGGTTCGAATTATCCAAGTTCTACTGTATTTAGATTGCATCCTCCTGTTGGTGAAAATATATCCGCTTCTAGGGATAAAGTATCAAAATGTTAACTCAATGTATTAATAATATCAGCAATAGTGTTCTCAAGTGTGGGTAATGTAAAAATAATTTAGCTTCTCTATATTTTTTTCAATTCACAAAAAATTGTTTTTAATAAAGAAATAATCTCTATATATAAAATTGAATGTGTGTATGTATGTCCTTTATGCGTTGCCAAACTACTCATCCGATCGCCGTGAAAATTTAGGAAGTTGTTTTATATGTGTCCGAGAAGGTTTTAGTGAAAACATATTTTTGAAAACTCCGTAAGTTTCAATCTTATGGTGTTTTAAATGTCTAATGTTAACCTTATGGAGAGTAAGTTTGTTTACAAATTTTCTACAATGAAAACATTTGATTTCTTAGCTTTACAAAGCTTTAGCAATATGCTTTACCATCCAATGCCATCTGAATCATTCATTAATGTAAACTATGAAGTTAATATGTGCTGTACGAAATGAACAGCTTTATTTGTCACGTTAATAGTTTACGGTTTTGAGGGATTATGTATTTTTATTTTCTGTTTGATTAAAAGTCACCTGTTCATATGTTGGCCATAAAAAATAATATATATATTATATGAAAAAAATATAAAATAAACGGTACCAGTGGACTGACACATACTTTCTCCCTTAAGTAAATTTAAAAAAGACAATCTGTAATAAAACTATCATGTTCTACAAAGTAATTCTAAATCTCATTTAATAATTTATTGTTCAAATTGTATGGGGGAACCCCCCCTCCCCGGTAATACCAAGCTTTTTTGAGCTGGTTTTGTTCGGTGACCTTACACTTCATACCAAGTTTCATGGAAAACGGGTGGAAAGTAAGGAAGAAATTGATTTTTTTATATTTTCCATAAGAATAACATTGGGCGCTTTCAGACAATGTACTGCGTTTATCGTGGACAGTAAATTTAACTTTTCTCTGGAACCGTTAGTCGTAGACAAATAATTCAAAATACTAATTTGTTTAGTTTTTTGAGCTGGTTTCAATGGTACCAGTCAAGTTATACTTTACTTTTATTGTTTTCGCTGAAAATTTAAAAATTTGATTTTTTCGACATTTAAAAGCCCATAACTTTTGAACCGTCATTTTTACAGACATCCGGGTAATGTCAAATTATTTAGTGCTCTGTGCACTATAAACTATCCAATTTTAATCAAAATCGTTAGAGCTGTTTTTGAGAAAATTGGATTTTTCACGTTTTTTAAGGGTTTTTAGGGGTGAACTACCCTTAAAAATCAAAAATTCAAAAAAATGAAAAAAACGCCTGGAGATACGGTGACTATATATATACATGCCAAATTTCATCTAAATCGGACAAACGGGGTAGGCTGTGGCACTGTACACATCCAGACACACACACACACACACACACACGGACGGACAGACATCATGTCAAAACCCACTTTTTTGGATTCAGGGGACCCCCTCAACTCAAATTCGAAAATTTTGACGAAAACAATACTTTCTCCATATACTATGTATAAGGGGTGAAAGTAAAAGTATATATATATTTATTATTAAATTAAAATAACTTGAACTCCCTTTAAACATTTTATTTCCATGATAACACGACACGTGTTTCGAATCTTAGTTCATTTTCACAGTGTACTTTTACTTAGATTTATGTTAAACATAAATTATAAAATATATAAAATAAAAATAAAATATATAAAATATTAAACATAAAATATTTATGTTAACATAAATCTAAGTAAAAGTACACTCTGAAAATAAACTAAGATTCGAAACACGTGTCGTGTTATCATGGAAATAAAATGTTTAAAGGGGGTTCAAGTTATTTTAATTTAATAATAATTATATTAGCTGCCCTTACTTGTGAACTACATAATCAAATATATATATATATATATATATATATATATATATATAAAACGTTTATTATAATAATCAGCTGTTGTATATCTTTCCTGTAAAAGCCGTATTACAGTTAGGTTTTGTTTTGTTTTATGTTGAATTAGAAAAATGTTTAAACAATCCACTCAGATTCATTTTGTTTATGGGAATGTTGTTAATATGTCTTATCGTTTCAGTATTGTTATTCACTGCCACTACCCAGAGTACACACCCTTTCACAATGAAGCCATAATGCTCTTCGACTTCAGAACATGGCCAATCTTAAAGTTAACATGTATTTACTGACAGGCGTTACGAAGTTCGCCGGGTAAGCTAGTAGTTTTATAAAAATAAAATTTCACGGGAAGATCATAATATAAAATATATTTTATATGATAATATAGAAGAATGTGCTGTATGAATTTATCCATTATAAGCATTTTTAAGTTATCGTTACTAGTATTGATTTAATATCAGTCATATGATATCAGGTTATACTGTAGCAAATGAATCTTGATAGCAATTTCAATGTTTAAGAATTCTTTGGCACTGATAATCAACTCATCCCCACAACTTTTGACCTGGATATGTCTTAGCTCTGGTGGGGTGGGGGGAGGGTTGTTAGCAATTTGTAAGATGAAATTTTGAAACATAAGAACAGCTGTTTCGATGAACTGAAAAATGCCCTTTAGACATATCCATGATCTAACACATTTCCCACAGGAAAGTAAATACAAACATTTTTAATTATGATAATTATACTACAATTAATTATGTGTAAGACTGATTAATCAACAACAATGTGCTCACACACGATGACGTATTGATATTTTATACCTTGAAGGTTGTGTACTACAGCTGATTCTGGCTGTTGGTCTCAATAATTAAGTTGAAGGACTGACCCGTAGAAGGGCTGGTTCTGGATAGCTTATTTAAGGAGGAGCCAAACTTATAAACTCTTCCAACGTGTAATTTATTTTAATAAAGGGCTAACATACAACAATTGATAGGTTTTTTGTATGATAAGTTTCTTGTGCATTTAAACATGATAATAGTAATACTAGTGTTC